>OX387242.1:105652091-106852091 GCA_947561735.1 Cenchrus americanus
TCTGTCACAACGTACTCCTATTCATGCGGGTAGTCTAGGGCGAGTTCGATAAGAACAAATTGAAATCACTTGGTCGGTCCGGTATGCACCTCTAGCCACCGCGGCTACAAGAGCACCCTATGCAATCTAGCTATAGACTAGATTAGGGAAGAAGCAAAACCAAGGGGAAAACAAAATCATCGAGAAGGCACTTGATCGCTAGAAATCGGATTCACTATAAAAACTTCACCATGAATGATTACATGAACAAGATCACCACCGGGATCCAACCTCGATCTTGATCCTTGCTCTGGAGCTCCGAGGTGGTCTTCCATGCAAGGTTCCCACGTCGGCTAGGGAGACCCTAGACAACTAGCACGACCCTCATCTCCGAGATGGTGTCCCTCAAGCTTCTCTGCTCCTCAGCGGCGGATGACAAATTGATTGATGCGTGACTCTCGGTTAGGGGGCTATACATAGCCCGAGATGCATCTAGGTCAAAGGGGGGCGACTGGGCCTCAAATTGGGCTGGGCCGACCGGCCTGGGCCCACTTTGGCCCAGTTCGTGGCCTCCTTCGCCCGGTGTTGCTTCCCGAGTCTTCTATATCCTCCCCCCTTCTGCATGTGGGCCCTTGTCGTCAGTTTCTCTCCGAATTGGACGAAGGTCCTTGTCTCGCAAGATTCAGCACTTTTCTGGCTAGGTCCTCGGAGTTTGTCATCTTCTCGGGCTTGGTCCTTGGGCTTCTTGGAGTCGTGTTCACTTCATTGCTTGACTTGTACCGGGCTTCAAGGTCTTGTCATGAGGTGCTTAATGAACTTATCCCGGAAGTCTTGATTTCAACACTAAAACCCTGCATAAACACTAAACTCTAAAACCGACATGCACAAGTGAACTTGTTATACCACGGGGGTTAGTACCAAAGGATAAGATATAAAATTCATGCTAACACCAAAGGTAAACTCATGGCTAGGTTGACGGAATTTCACCGTCAACAGCTCCCCCATGCTTAAACCTTGCTCGTCCTCGAGTAAGCCTTCGATGGATATCATCGTTGCCCTTCATTGTTTAAACCTTGCACTTGATCATACATGAGAAAACATAATGCTCTCAAAAGTTTAGTTCGTTAATGCTCCATAATGTACTAGCCTTCATCCCTACGGAGGGTAGATATTTAATTAAGCTCGTCCCTCAAGTATTAACATGCTCCCAAAATTCGAATAGATCTCAGAAATTTTAAAATAAAAAACGAGATGAAAAAGAGCTAAACCAAGTTCAAAAATTTAAACTGCCTTGCATCTTGCTCATGAACTCTCATCTCATCTTGTCTCTCAAGCCTATTTATTCTACTCCTTTCCCTCTCATAACATTCTTATATGTGGTAGGCTTTATATGGAGCTCTTTGGGAGAGTTTAGTCCTACCAAGATATTATAAATGAGATGTTGTCAAAGCAAGACAAGCTTCTCGTGGTCTTACCAAGACTCATCAAAAAGGTCATTGGAAAATAATGTTAAATCAAGGAGGGGAAGAGAAAAATACATACACTTGAGATAGGTGGACATGTGCAAATGACAAAGAGCGATCCCAAGGCACAAAGGAAGTCCTCGTTATCGGATTGCACATGGTTGGAAAATGAGTATGGATCTTTTAATCTTGAAGCCTTGAAATTCCTAATGCATTTTGGAGAACCGGGGAGTTCACTTTATTTTATTTTTACATCATACATATATATTTTTTCTTTTCTTCTCTTTTTTCTTTATACTCACTTTTTTCTTCTTCTTTCTTTCTTTTTTTCATTCATTCATTTTTTTATTTGCTCCCCTTGAACTCTAAATTGCTTGTCCTCGAGCAAAGATGTGATAGAGATAAGGTAGGTACCGGTAATACTTTCCCTTTGGAGAGATACTTGAAATCTTCAATGTTGGCACCATCTTGCGATCTTCCGTGAATTGACGATCCATTCTTAACGATAGGTTGTGGTCAAGGAGGTAATCACAAAAGATGATATTTGGTTTTAAGGATGGATACCCGGCGAGGTTTGTGAAATCTTCGATGTGGGGATACACAATGCACGGATTTTTAAGGATGGATACCCGGCGAGGTTTGTGAAATCTTCGATGTGGGGATACACAATGCACGGATAAAAAGGCTAGCAATAAGATAGATACGCAAAAACGGAATGACCAGCTTCTTAGTCTCGGGCCATAGAAATCAAGGCCTGAAATAACTCACCCAAAAATAAATCTTGTACACTAAGATTTAAACTCAAATATTTATATGGCTCTGGATAGGTAGAGCAACACGCTAGTGGTATTTATGACAAGGTTAGCATTAATTTTAAGAACAAAAATAAATCATATTTAATCCATCTAGAACTTGAGAGCACATAAAACACTATGGGTCTTTATTTTTATCATAACCTCTGCTAAAGATTAAGCTAGCATTTAGATAATTTCAGATTTGTATTTTAAGAGAGCACTAGCTTTAACATGCATAAATCAATTACAAAGATAAACAAAGCAACAATTATAATCATATATCATCATGGCATAAACTTTGTAACTTTACCAAAGGTAAAAACTAGGTGGTGACTTTATTCATGATGAAAATAAAAACTAACACACATGCTGAAATTAAACTAACACACGCAAACATAAGTAAACACAAGCTGAAAATTACAGAAAAAGGGAAAAGAAAGGAAAACTAAAGCTCCTCCTCCTTCTTAATCTTCCGCCGGTGGCTGATATTAATAGTCTTGGTTATTGTACCCTTGCTCATAATAGGATTGCACCACTCCTCCTATGAATTGTCCGACGGTGCTAAGTGAAGGCGTCAAAGATCATAAGCGATGTATGAATTTCCTTCACCCATTTGGTTTGCATTGGTTAGGATGGATGCGATATTTTGCATGTTTCTCGCAGCGTATCCTCCAATGATGGCCACACTTTGTTGTGGTTGAGGAAGATGTGCATATGGCTCCGCAAAGGCTACGTTGGGCACCGCAAAAATGGTGGGGGCATGGCTGCACCACTCCCCCATGCTTGCATTGGTACACCACCGTAGTAACTCGGCGGCGCCGTGATTCCAAATGGTGGCACATAATTTTGATGTGCACCTCCTTATTGGGCCGTGGAAGAACCTTCTCCTATAATCCTTCCTCTTTTATTTTTCTTCGCCAGCACAAGAAGTCCTTCCTCTAACTAATCTTCTTTCCCCTCAAGAAAAGTCTTAATCTTCGATCCGATAGGGGCAAATTTACTTTGGCCACTTTGAAGCCTCCTCTCTCATCTTCACTTATATATTTGCCTTGCTTCATATAATCCAAGGGAAGTCCCGGGTAGGAGATGCTTCAGGTTCCTTGTAATACCCGATCTTAAAGAGATAGCCAAGATGGAGAGGTAACATCCCGAACCAATATCTCTTGAATCCAATGTTGCTTCACAACACCACCGGTTGATCATAAGGTGAGTGGGGTCGATTGGCTGCCTGGCAATCAAATCCTAGTAAAGCCAATTCAACTCCGTGTTGGTTATCTTTGTCTCTCTCATTCTCCCCAAAATCCTTTTGCACATCAAAGTGACATACTTGGATGATGGGGTCCGGATACCATTTCTTTGTTGATGGGCTCCTCCCGCGATCACACTCCAAAAACCTTCCAATGTGCCTCCATGCACATACACTTGTTCCGAGGCTCCCTTTTGAAAACCAAGCAATCCCCTAATGCATAGGGAACCACTTGTTCAACTCCTTCCAAACGGAATGAGAAGCTCGACACTCCTTCATCAAGGATATGCGCCATGGTCATGAGAATTTCCAAGGCAAATCCCTTGCGGGTGTTTACCGACACTCCGTTGGAGAATTGCACCCAATTGGTGTTCCGTATGAAAACCCAATATGTGGAGAGCTTGGTCGTCGAAGTCAACGTTCGCTACAAGCCTCTACTCAAGGCGAGCGAGCTTCTCCTCCTCATCCTCCGTCATGAAGATAAACCCATTGGAATACCACAGAATGTGTGGAGGTGGAGCGGATGGTCGTGTCGAGCTGTGAGGTCGGACGGGTGGCTCCTCCGTACATCCATGAGGTTCGGTGAACCTCATAGATGAGCTTCGTGTGGCCCATGCCATCGAGGAGAAGAGTGTTGTTCCTCCTCGGCGTGTTGTGTCCTCCTCCATACTCCGAGGAGACTCGGAAACCGAGTGCCTGCTCGAAGAAGTTGTCAATGAAGGCTTAGACGACGATGATCCCTTCTTCTTGATGCAAAGACTTGTAATTTTCTTCCGTGATTGCAGCATTCTCCTCACAAATAAATATATCCAGGGTTTTCAACCGGTAAAAAGGTACACAAATATTATTTTGGAGTATGGACTTTGAGTGGATAGAGGATGTGATTTGTTGCACAAAACAAGCGGGGTGGATGGCTAAGTCTAAGGTGGTTCCGGACTACAAACTAGAGCATATGAACAAAGAGCTGGATGGGAGACTTACCTCTCTCCTCCTCTTGGCTCGGTTCTTCTATAGTGCACTCATGCTTGCTTTGTTGCTTCGTGACCGCGTGCTCCACGGGGTTGCGCCTTCCAAAAGTTCTCATCCACTCCTTTGCTTGCATTATTGCTCCTTCCACTTGATGTTTTCGCTTTGAGTCCCTTCCATGCTCTCTTGCCTCACATGCCTCCATGATATTCCTGCAAAACAAAGCCCTGGCTGCCCCCCATGCTTGTCCTTTTCATGTGGTTTGATAAAAGATGTCGGAGGGGCATCCCGTGATGGATCATGGTGCATGCATGGTTAGGTTAACTATATTGCCTCCCTCTAAGCATGTTTTAATGCTAAGCACTCCTGTAATTTTGAAAATAAAAAATAAAATCAGAGATATTAATGAGTTAAAATATAAATTTAGAGGAGTTTTTAAAGCATTAAAAACAAATGTAAGTTGAAAATATTTTCCGACTACTTTTATGTTGGTTTCACCGGTATTGTTTGCCTTCATTAGTTGAGAACAAACTTTTCCCGGCTTGATCATGGGGGCATAGGTTTAGGTTCTAATTTTGGTTAGATGAGAAAGATTTTGAATGGAATAAAATTAAATGAGGCTTAGAAAAATTCTAATCTTAGAGAAACCAAGGATATGGATTTTTAAATCAACCAAAAATCAAGTTTCTAGGTTCACGCGAGTCCAACCACATGCTGAAATTTAAATAACATCTAGATACAAGTCGTGGCTCTACTCGTGTGTTTTTAGCATGTAAAACAAGTCAACCTTAACATCATAAAGGGGATGAAAGGTTGAGTTAGGTTCTGAATTTATTTGGTTGTGGTTTCTCGAAAAGAAGCAAACAATCACATAGGACGGTTCATGTAAAGGGTTTATGATCAAAACAAAATATTCAACCAAGAATTATGTCTCTAATATTATTCAACCATTCTAAGTCTAATGTCTTCGCGTAGTAAAAATCAAAACTAAATTACTTGAAAAGACTCAAAAAAACTGGAATCGGGTTGTCCTCCCGGTAGCTTATTCTTGACTCGATGAAACGGGTTGCCTCCCGCCTAGCGCTTCGTTTATAGCCCATGGCTAGACTTCTTCACTTGATTACTCCAGATCAACGCTCTTTGCGGGCGTTGCAATCTTGGGTACCCACTTCCGCACCATCTTGGGCACGGGCTTATTCTTCGGCTTAGTCATATTTTTTGTCTTCACATGCTGGCTTTGTCCTTTGGTCTTGATAGATGCAACAACTTCCTTCATGTAGTGGCTTGGCATCTCAGACTCCGATCCGTCGGTCGTGATCTTCATGGTCTCCTTAGTGTGATCCTCCATCGCTCCCGAATGAGTTTGAGTAGCCTTCGCCGTCTCAGGACCTTGAGGTTGTCTCGGAAACTCCTTTGTTACCCATCGGGCGCCCGACAAGTTGTCCCACTTGCGTCTCTAACATCTTCATTACGATGAACACTTCACGTATAGAGCTTCCGACCTCCGTCACCTTACCATATAAATTCTCCAATATTTTCTCCATAGCCTCGAACTTAGTGACGACGTCCTCGTTGATCTTAGCTTGCTCGTCCATGAAGTCTTTCAATTGTGTACAAAGGGGAGCCAAATCTTGAATAGACGAACTTGCATTAAATCGGGATTTACCTTGGACATGGCCATACTCCTCACACTCCTCGCATGTGGATCTTGTCTCGGCGGCCTTTAGGTATTTAGCTTTTCTCTCTATCTCCATCTTCTCCATCCTCCTCTTAATTAAACTGATATGCCACTCAAGGAATTCGGCTCGTATGTATTCATTGAAACGCTCCAAAGCTCCCGCAATCATCATGCGGATAGTTGAGACCTTGATCTTGAACGGCCTTTCGACGTCTTGAAGGTTTATGATAGGTAGATCAACGATGTCCGGGGTGCATAGCTCGATCTTGCGCTTCAGTTGTGGTTGTTCTCCCATGGGTGGTGGTTGAGGTTGATCTCCCTTTGGACTTGGAGGTGGTGATTCCCTTGGAGATTCCGACGGTCCTTCAACTTTGGCTTTTGGATCTAGGGTTTCCAATCCTTTAGCTTGTGTTGCATGTCTCCTTTGCCTGTAAAGTTTTCCTGGATCATCCACAAAAGAAAGTTTGGGTTTCTTGGAGAGGTAGCCAACCATCTCCGGTTAGGGTTAGCAAAAACAAAAATCTAACAAAAGAAAAATTAGGATTAATCAAAACTAGATTAGATTGATTTTTTTTCTTTTGAGGATGATCAAACTTAAGAGATGCAAAAGAAAATCAAAATAAAAACTGAAAAATAAGTGATACTAGATTGGATCTTGATTGCTTGTTCCCCATCAACGGCGCCAGAAAAAGGGGCTTGTTGACGGTAGATTATCGTATCAAAGTTCATATGGATTTGCAAGCAGACAAATCCCTCGTCGTAGTCAAGGGACCCTTCTTCCCTCGAGTGGTGAACCCAAGGTATCGAATCCGTGGGACAATGTGCAATGCAAGGATTCAATCTAATAAAGCAAGGAAAGCTATCTTATGAAGAACTAAGTTGCATCTAATCTAAGATATCATCAATAAAACTAATCTAATCTAATCTACTAAAGAGGTAGCAAGAGAAAGCAAGAGATAACCGATCTAGAGAATCTAGATCATGCTTATCTTGTAGCTCCAAATAAGATAGATGAAGATAGAAAAACGAATCTCATTAAAAGCATATTTAAACCGTGGCCTCCGGCCCGATTCCGAAAACACCCGCCTTTCAGAGCCCCCGTTCTGTCACAACGTACTCCTATTCATGCGGGTAGTCTAGGGCGAGTTCGAGAATAACAAGTTGAAATCACTTGGTCGGTTCGGTATGCACCTCTAGCCACCGCGGCTACAAGAGCACCCTATGCAATCTAGCTATAGACTAGATTGGGGAAGAAGCAAAACCAAGGGGAAAACAAAATCTTCGAGAAGGCACTTGATCGCTAGAAATCGGATTCACTATAAAAACTTCACCATGAATGATTACATGAACAAGATCACCACCGGGATCCTACCTCGATCTTGATCCTTGCTCCGGAGCTCCGACGTGGTCTTCCATGCAAGGTTCCCACGTTGGCTAGGGAGACCCTAGACAACTAGCATGACCCTCATCTCCGAGATGGTGCCCCTCAAGCTTCTCTGCTCCTCGGCGGCGGATGACGAATTGATTGATGTGTGGCTCTCGGTCAGGGTGCTATAAATAGCCCGAGATGCATCTAGGTCAAAGGGGGGTCGACTGGGCCTCGAAATGGGCTGGGCCGGCCGGCCTGGGCCGACCGGCCTGGGCCCACTTCGGCCCAGTTCGTGGCCTCCTTCGCCCGGTGTTGCTTCCCGAGTCTTCTATATCCTCCCCCTTCTGCATGTGGGTCCTTGTCGTCAGTTTCTCTCCGAATTGGACGAAGCTCCTTGTCTCGCAAGATTCGGCACTTTTCTGACTAGGTCCTCGGAGTTTGTCCTCTTCTCGGGCTTGGTCCTTGGGCTTCTTGGAGTTGTGTTCACTTCATTGCTTGACTTGTACCGGGCTTCAAGGTCTTGTCATGAGGTGCTTAATGAACTTATCCCGGAGTCTTGCTTTCAACACTAAAACCCTGCATAAACACTAAACTCCAAAACCGACATGCACAAGTGAACTTGTTATACCACGGGGGTTAGTACCAATGGATAAGATATAAAATTCATGCCAACACCAAAGGTAAACTCATGGCAAGGTTGACGGAATTTCACCGTCAACGCCATCGGCACGCACTCACGCGCTCCACCGGCGCCGCCCACGGCCGCCGTCGTCCTCCCCATCTCCGCACCCCAGCGCGTGCCGTCGTCCTCCCCATCTCCGCATCCCACGTCGGAGGCCTCAAATCCCGTCTTAAAAAAACTGTCCTCTGCATCTTTTGGATTGCGGCCCCTCCCCTCGCCGCTCCCTCCCCGTCCCGCCCCCAAACCCCCCTCCCTTCCGCACCGCCTCCGCCATCTGCACCGCTCTCGCTGTCGCCGTCGAGCCAAGGTGCCCCGCCGTTGCATCGTCTCTGTTGCCTTCGAACTGAGACGTCGCGCCGTCGTCCTCACCGTCGTCGTCCTCCACGCCATCATCCTCGTCGTCGCCATCTATCTAAGGGGTCGCGCACTCACCGTCCCCCTCGAGCCAAGGCGCGGGCCTCCACATCCTCGAGCCAATGCGTCGCACCCTCGCGGCTCCGCTCGCCACCCTTCGCGCCATCAAAACACGCCCAACCCCGATGCGCGCGCCTCCGCTCCCTCGCCGTCCAATCCCCTGCCCAGCCGCTCCAAATCCCCCCATCACCTACCTCCTCCGCCCCCGCCTCCCAGATCCGACTCCTCCTCCTTCCTCAGATCTCCCTCCCGCTTCCCTACGCGTGAGATCCACCGACTCCGCGCGCGCCCCCCTTCACCGGAGGAGAGCGCTAGCGAGTTCGGGGGACAGTAGCGACCGGGCCGGACAGGAGCAGCAGCCATGGCGAAGGAGGGGGCCGCCGGCGGCGACGGGGGCATGTCGGAGTCGGTGATCCGCAAGGTGCTCGTCTCGTACATGTACGTGACAGTGTGGATCTTCCTCTCATCGTCTACAACAAGTACATTCTCGACCCCAATTCAGTACCACACTAGTATAATGATGTGTTGAAACACTGAGAAGATACAAGATTGACTGCCCTCACCTTGTTGGCAATGGCAGGACGAAGAGCAATTGGACAACATGTTGCTGTTAGAGTTAGATTCACCTAGCGGATGAGCTGCGCATACACATGTCCAATTCGTGGTTTCAGTTTCACCTATGGTGCCATCTGTAGAACAACCAGTGTATCAGATATGGTCTTCCTTAATCAGCCATTAGCGGACGACACCCACGGGCGTAGGGACCTGCCAGGCGGCAAAGACCTCGAGTGCTTCTACTGCGCCTCCGATGCCAACTCCACCATCCCGACGAGGTAACCACCGGACCGACCCACCCATGATTGAACTCATCCCTGCGCTCAATGGTCACGCATATGTGTTGTCATCTGTTCTTGATTTACTACTAGCTCCAGTTCTTTTTAGGTCCTATCTTCATTGTCTAGGCGAACATATACTCTAACTGATGAACATAAACAAGTAGTAGAATTCACATTCATCTAGCCATGTTGATACCTGAGTGTCCCTGTTCATGACCGTCATCTGATTTGTGTCCTTCTATGGTCGTACACGGATGTTCTTCAAAGCTTCTTTCAAGATAAGTTGCTACTTAGCCAACAACTCTTGATGCTTTATATATACTTTGCCCTTGTATTCTAGAATTGCAGGTGGTTACTTTATAGCAGTGAAAGAAATGAGGGCCATGGATCAGAAAAGAGGAAAAAGAGGACATATGATCATTATTACTAAATGAGTTTTTTTTTCAAAGATAGTTTCAACATTGTATTTAGTGAGGCTGAGATCATAACCATTTTCCAGTTTTAAATTATATACTTGGTATGTTCTCTATTAACTTAATAGGCCTTGTATAGATCAGGCATAACCTGTATGGTAGAGCTCCTGGATTTGCATTTAGCGAAAATATTTTTTATTTGCTCCTGTTATTTTTCCCTTTTGATTTTCAAGCTTTAACTCAAACTTCATCTCTGAAAATTGCAGCATCATCAAGAACCCTTATATACAGGTGAGAAATTGATATTTTAAGTAGGGAAATAACAAATTATAGTTGCATTCAGACATTTTTTTGGTTTCCCTGTAGGGCCCTATTAATAAAGATGGCAGCCACCTATGTTCTTTTCTTCAATTAAGATGTTACTCAATTTTGCATAGTGATTAGAAATACCACATACATGGCAGCCACCTATGTTCTACTATCTAGGATTTTTTTTCACATTTGGGATTCTGATCTCACAGTGCTCTAGCTAGCCTCCTAGCAATGTGTATGGTTACTTATGCTGAATTCTTTATTTTTTTGTTTGCTCTGCTCTTTGCTTTTAAGTGTGAAATAATTTTGGGTCAGCAGCAACAACATCCTACTTTACTTAAATCTGGTTGGTCAAGTTAAGCACCAACATTCTACTTTAATTTTGGTTGCAGCAACTTACAGTTTCGTTATTGTTTTTCATAACTGAATTGGATCTGTTTTGGGATTTACCAAATAACAAGCACGAATTTGTCCATTCATATTTGTTGTGGCATTTACTCATTGCCCCTGTTCAGTGTGAGTAAGCGTCGCTCTTTCTTTTAGTCATTCTTCTGGTTGAAAATTGAGCTTATTATTCAGTAACTTTCGCATTGATGATTGAGCAGTACCCAATTGCAGTAACATTGGGCTCTGACCTCTGATTCCATGGTGCCCTTGTCCCTCGGTCACCCTAGCCTTTGATTCCATGTATGTGATGCCTCTGCTTGTTCGTGCATTAATGTCGCTTGCCGAGCAAGCAGTTAGTGGTATTCATATATGCTTTTAGTTTTTCTTTGATATGTTCCTGTGCTGTCCAAATTAGCATTTTCAGCCAAGATATGCTTTAAGTAGAATTAAGATTCAATTTCCAGTGTTGCAAAGAATCCGTTTCAGCTAAGGTGTGCTGTGAGAACATCCTTGATATCATCTGCTGAGATGATAATATTTTTTCATATGGATCTCTGAATTCTGAATCTATAAACCTGGCAGGAAAGATTAGCTTTTTCAGGTCAGTATGTGTCTTCCTTTTTTTATTGCTATTTACAGATGTGTTGATTTTAGTACACTCTTAATGTTAAATCCCCTGAATAATTTATTAATTAGAAGGACCAGCTGAAAGAATTTGGCTAGGATAGTAGGAGTTCACAGTAAACATTAAGGTCAATAGATGTGAGCTCAACTGTGTTTTTAGCAGGATTGTTTTTACTATACCCCTGAAGAAGTGTACAAGTCATGTGCTGAAGAAGTGTACAAGTGCTGAGCTAAATTTAAGATATCCTGAGCTACATTTTATATGTTGTAATCAATGGTACTTTGTCTTGTGCAGGCAACATTGGTATGACACAGAGTGAACCTTCTGAAATTAGTGTCAGGTTACTTCTCTTCAAGTATGACAACTCATTTTAGTTTGATCTGAATATCTGATCTTTGTCACTTTATTAGTCTATGCTTCCAAGTATATGAATTTGCAGTCTCAGAGTTTTTCTTGGCAATGTGGATAGAGGATGAGTACACCAGTGATTATTTTTAGCAAAGCATAGAACCTCTCGGTGTTAACAGTAGTAGTTAGAGTGACAAACAAACTCAGTATTGCTTATTAGATTGGTAGCAGTAGTCCATTAGTTCTTAGTATAGTACTTTTGACAGGATGCAGTTTGTCATGATAATTTTCCTCCCTGCTAATGCCTACTTTTGTCGGAGTGTCCGAAACATATTGCGAGGTACAAAAACATAAACATATTGTGTTTCCTTTAAACTCAGTGTAGCTGATTTGTATGATAGAAATTTTGTTTTTTTCTTTGTGTCACCACACTTTTAAGGAGCATGTGTTCTATTAGCCGCACACAATGTGTTGAGGGTATTGGAATTGATCATGATATATTGTGTCAATAGCTTCTTGCAAAGAAACACATGAGCCATCTAGGCAATCATACAACACAGGGATCATCTCCATCAGCAATGTTGTATGTGCAGATACAGTTCTTTTAGGATTAGTGGCTACATTTTCTTGAGGTGACATCAACATCACTTGGCAGCAGATATCGATTGTGTCATGTAGAAAATTGTTATGACTCATGGGTAGCAACATAACATGACTAGAAATATTCTTCTTTACATGATTCGGCCATTTAGGTTCATGAATTATACGAATTTTATCATACATATGGCACTTTAGTTTACTAGATGGTCTTCATATTCCCAACATTTGTAAATGAAGTTGTCAATCTATATAGCATGAGTGCATGATCATGTTTAATGAATCTTAGTGATTGAACAAAAAGTTTAGTGCATCAAAATTGTTATGCTTATTGTAGACTCATCGTACAGTTTTTGCTTACTGTGTTATTCGATTGTAAGCCCGTAGCAATGCACGGGCACGACACTAGCCTTTACATAGTTCAGGAGCAGGAGTTCTAGTTGGTTACAATATTGGAGTCCTAGTAAGATTACTAGGATTACATGTGGGGAATCCTAGTTTAGACTACAGGGGTGTTTGGACCCACCTAACTAATAGTAGTCAAAATGATTCTAGTCTCTAAAGGGATTAAACTTCAAAACACTAGGGATTAAAAGCCGACTAAAACTAGTCTAGTCTTTAGTCAAGGGTACCCCAACTAAAGGTGACTAAAACTCTCTCTCTCTCTCTCTCTCTCTCTCTCTCTCTCTCTCTCTCTCTCTCTCTCTCTCTCTCTCTCTCTCTCTCTCCGCATTACTCCGCGGTCCCCACCCGCTTGCCCCCCCACCCCTGTCACACCTAGTTTTAAAGGCAAAACTGAATGCATAGATCACATGTGCGCCAGGATCAAGTTACACACACGCTTAGACATTGTGAATACCAAAATCAGTGCCACGCAAATAAAGAGTTATTACATGACCAAAGTCTTAAACGAAACATAAATAACGAGTTCTCGCAGCGGACAAAATGCCTCCACAGGCAGGTGACTGAAGACTACGCACACTAGAACTCCTGGAAATCTCCGGGGAAATCTTCAAAGTTCTCCCAGTCTGAGCAGCATTCTGAGTGTTGTAGATACAAGAAAGTAAACAAGCGTGAGCACATGACGTACTCAGCAAGAGAGAACAACATAACATGCAAGGCCATATGGTGGATGGCTAGGGTTCAAGCACATTAGCAATTTTAGTGGGTCAAGTTTTATTAGCAACATAATTACTAAGAGTGTAAGTTCATACCAACCCAATTAATAAGATATAAGCATCACAAATAATGAATAAAACAGCAATTAAACATTTAAATTTCATAGTTTAATCATGTGAGGGTCCAGGCCACTCTTGACCGTGAGCACGGCTAATCGATTAGTTTTACACTCTGCAGAGGTTGTACACTTTCACCACAAGCAGCGTAAAAGCTCCGAAGAACTTTGAACCCAACCATGCGGTGTTTGCAAGGCACCATACCACACTCGGAGGTGTGGTTGTATAGGGACGCTACATGGCCTTCACAAAGGTTCCCTAGCAAGTTATGACCCACAAGGTTCGGACCAGTTAGCAAGGTATAAAGTCCCCTAGCACGTCAATACCCCACCATAAAAAGAATAACTCACCCAACCCCCTGCTAGAGTGAGTCCATACCCCACAGCACCGCCGATCCCTTGTCCTTATCAGGTAAGACCATCCCAAGCTAAATTATTCAGCCAAGACTATTGCCCATTAGTTCTTGTGGTTGTACTATTTTCCTGGGTGGTTCTCCATGTTCCGATTAACATAATAAAGTGGTCTTGTGAAATAAAACAACATAAAGCGGAACATAGAATATATAAGTATCCAAGTTGATTAAAACCATCCTAGTTGAGCATGCTAAGCCATAGCGACGCTCAAGATTAATTTGATTAACCCGGTTACAAGGTAAACATAGTGAAAGACTAGGCATGAACTTATTCCCGTCAAGTTAATGCAAGCAGGAAAAGTAAATACAATGAATTTAAATGCATGTTATGTAGGACAAGTGGGCATGCATCAAGGAAGACTTGCCTTCAACAAAACTCGGCTGCTCAAACTCTGGCGCGTCTTGATCTTCAAATCCTTCTAACGCTTCGCTCTCTACGATCCACAATCATCACATACAAGCACACAACAAGAATAAATAAGAAACAGTCACCAAACAGTACTAACAAAACAAAACAGTGGCATAAAACTAATCTACGCTTCGAGATGATCGAGTGGACATAAAGAACGCGAAAATCGGAGTTAAAACGACCAAGATACGCCCTAAAGAATGTGCAAGGACTAATCTGCAAATATTTGAAAAGAATCTGGGCTAAATTAAAGAAAAAGGACTAAACCGTAAGGATTTTGTCTCTGCGGGAGGGTATTTTTGTGAATTTCAGAAAGCTTAGGGGTTTTTCTGCAAAATCGCCAGGGCTGGCTGGGTTTGACCGGGTTGACTCGAGATCGGATTGATTAGATCTGTCGGATCTGGACCTAACGGTGGCCGGCGATCGCGGGTTAAGAAGGCGGCAGGCTTGAATCGGGAGCGTCGGATCTTGATCCGACGACATAGGACACATGCAAGCGGCTGGCCGGCAGCGGGTGACGGCCGACGGCGGCGGGGCTCGCGGCGAACCCGATCTTGGGTTCCCGGCTCGATTTGAGGCGCGGAAAGCACCTATGCGCGCGCGCGCGGGACGACAAACCCATCTAGGGCGGCGGTTGCGGCGGAGACGCGGCGGAGCGGGCGGACATCGCGGCGGGCGGCTCGGCACGGCGGCAAAGAACTCCGGCGACAGCTCCCGGGTGCTATGGTGCGCGGGGACGACGACAAACGGCGCAGGGCTGCTCCTTACCTCCTTACGCGGCTCCTGGATGACTTCACGACGACGAGGAAGCGACGACGGCGAGGGACCAATGGCGGCGGCGGCTAGGGTTCCGGGCGGCGGCGGCGGCGCACAGAGCTTGGGGTGGCTAGGGTACGGGTGGGGAGGTCCGGGGGTGCGGCGCAGCTTTAAATAGCCTGGGGGAACCGCCTAGGCGGGGCCAAGGCAATCCGGCGCGCGCGCGCGGCGGCGGCGGGTCGGACTCGAGGTTGAGTCCGGCCGGGATACGCCGTGTCGGGGATGACGGTCGAGCCCCGGCGGTCGGTCACGGCGGCGCGGCGAAGGCGGGCCGGCGGCGAAAATGGGCCAACGAGGCCATGCTCGGGCCGCGGCGACGGTGGGCAGCGGCTGAGCGACGGTGGGTTGCTTCGCGGGCTGGAGCGGGCTGCGGCCTACTGCTGCTGCTGGGCTTGGAAATAGATGGCGGGCTGAAATGAGAGAGGAAATAGGGTAGGGAAGGGAGAAAGGTTTTGAATTTGAATTTGAATTTGAAACTTTGAATTTGAATTCCAACAATCAAAAGCGCACCAGCATGCATGCAACAATTAATTCCTATAATTCATTAATTTTATTTTAGAGAAATTTTAAATGCCTAAAAGAAAATAAAACAACCTTACATTCCTTAAACAATTAAAAGGGTTTCTAGCACATTTTAATGAAAACCAATTTAGCAAAATTAGGGTGTTACAACACCCCCCCCCCGCCTCATCCCCTCCGCCGTGCCCCCTCAACCTCGCCCCCTCCGCATGTGTCGCCGCTCCTCCTCTTCGAATCCCACCTCCACAGACTGCCCCCACGACCACCACCTCCCCCTCAGCCTCATCCCCTCCATGTGCTGCGACGTACCACGACGGCCATGATGACGGTCAGCTCCACGTCTGTCACCAGCGACGGGTGGGCTTGGCAACCCCGACGGAGAATCCCGAGTAGAGGACGGCGCGTCGGACGACGGAAGGCGCCGGGGATGCACCGCTATCGAAGGTGATGCCCCTATCCCCAGCCTTGTCGCGGCGGCGGCCGCCGCACCCGCACTTGTCGGCTCAATGCTCCGCAGCACCAGTGTGACCTCGATGAGCTCCTCCCTATTGTCGGAGCTCCGGTTCGAGCCGATCCGCCCGCTGCCATCGGGCGGCATGCTCGCGCTGCTCCCCGGTGTCTGTCGCTCCCCGAGCTGCTTTGTGGGAGATCCGCCCACCGCTCCCCCACGCCGAGCTCCCCGCGCCACTCTCTGGCAGATCTGCCCACCGCTCCCCGATGTCGAGCTCCCCGCGCCGCTCTCCTGCAGATTCACCCGCCGCCGTCAGGGAGCATGCTCGCTCGGCTCCCTACCACGGACGCTGTGCTTGTTGGTCCCGGAGGCACAAATGAAGAGAGAGAAAGGGTGGGAGAAGAGAGGAGAGAGAAAGTGAGGGAGAGATAACAATTTAATGATAAGAACTTTAATGCTGATTATTTTTAGTCACCCTCCAAATAGTAGGCTTACTAAAAGCTTTTAATCTGACTACTTCTAGTCATAAGACTAAGGCCCTATTTGGCCGAGCTCCGCGAACACTCCGCGGGCCGCTCCGCCAGCGCGGAAGCGAAAGCTGTACCAAAGACTTTCTCGCCCAACCACTCCTGCTGACGTGTCCGTGAGGGATGGAGCTTTTTTTTTGGCAAACTGGCGGAGTTGAAAAATGGAGCTCCGCTTGCTCCAACTTCGACTCCGCTGGGGAAGGAGCCCGGCCAAACGAGGCCTAAAGAGCACCCAAACGCCCTCTACGTCTCTCTCCTTTCCTTGTGACGAATCCCTACCGACACAATCGCTTTGGTGTGCCCTTTCTATTTTGGTCGCAAACCACCTTCTTTATGTGATTTGTTTCTAGTAAGTGAATATATTAGCTAGGCGGTAATATGTGCATTGTATCGTAAAGGCTCTTCTCTTGCATGATCACGCACGGGTGTACCGAGAATTCCTTTTCCTCTTAACGAAAAACGGGCGAATTAATGGCCGGTCGCCAAAAAAAATACATGAACACATTTAGTAGAAAATGTAATTGAAAAATTACAAATCCTCGTAACACTCGACGATGACAGCGCAAGGGCAAGGTTGAAATAGTTTCCAAAAATACGTGACAATGCGACAATGCAAGTTTGAAATAGTTTTTAGAAACACGCACGTGCAGGAATCAAAGGTAGTTTGGGCATTTTTGCACTGAGAAAATCTGAAAATCGCCAAAATGGCCTATTTTTTTTACTTGGCTGCCCGATATTTTTCCATCAAACGATAGCCTGAACTAAGATCACGCCTATGATTCCTGCTGATTTGGTGGACGACAAGATTAGCATTGAACTGTAAATGAGAAAAGCTAAATCCCAGAGTCTGATTTGTTCATGAGTTAAATTCCTGAGCACTCATGTGAGTTCGCTGGAGAGAAATCCGGCCACCGGAGAGTTCCGACTGACAAGATCGATTTGTATTGGCCATATAGCACTTATTATTTTCCGCTTAAGTGATCACACGTTCTTGGCTAGGTCGCCACACAAATGTATGTACCGCTGCTTAGGAGAGGTACGCAAATTCGAAGATGGCAAAGAACACTATTGATCTAATCTCTCCAAATGTATCTCACCCCCTTATGGTACCTCTGTGTGTAGGACTACGAAGGGGCAGTCAATTCATTCACGGAAGCACTGAAACTTGACCCTGCAAGTGACGAGATCAAGAAAGCCTTAAGGCAATGCTCTTGTTTGGCACTACTGCCTATTTTCAGTGATTTCCTTAATTTGGCCCACCAAGGTAACACAGCAAAGCACCCCCTCGGGCGAGGTCCGCCTCGCTCGAGGGCTGACGCACACACCTGTTCCCACTCACGCGTGTGAGCATCTAATGCTCTGACGCCACAGGGCCGCACCACTACTCTGACACGCCTGGGAATCACGCCCCGGTGCTGTTCCACCAACTCCCTAGGGGGATCCATCCCCGCCAGTGTGGAGCGCTGTGCGGTAAGGCTAGTGTCAGCTCCGTGACACTGTGTCGCCCACTCCTGTACGGCTAACACGTCGAGCCCTAGAAGGGGGCCGGCGGAACCCTCGAATGCTCTTTCCGTGACTACACAGGGTCAAGCCATGACGTCAGGCCGGCGGGAGCGGTCATCCCCGTCGCTGTCAACCCTGTGCGGCCATCCCCGCCCCTGCAGCACCACGCCGCGTACTACTGCAACAACCCAGGTACTATTGGAGTGCACGGGGGCGGGACGCCGCCATACCTGCCGCTGTACCTCATACGGGCCTCCGTCAACGGCCCCCTCGAGCTTGTTCGCGGACGACGACCGGACGGTCAACCACTACGCCACTAACCTCGAAGCCGCTCCTGTTCGGGCACAGGACGCGCCACGACGCCACGACTGGATCGAGATTCGTCAGGACGGCCGTCAACTCCATGGCACTGCTCGCCACGCCTTCACGCGTAGGAGAATAGTGCGGCACGCCTGTAAATCGCTCCCTCCTTGGCCTATAAAAGGAAGGGCAATCCCCCATCCGCAGGGGGGACGACACGAGGACAACAACACGCGACGACGGACTGCGAACACACGCACGCTTTCCGCCTTTGCCACGATATTGGCACTTGCCTCAATCAATACCTCTGGGACTTGGAGGCCAGGCCTCCTCTCCCTCCACGCTTGTAGCCCCCTCTACGAGCACCACGGTGCAACGCAATATAGTGCCTCGAGCACACCACTGCTGGACGTACGGCCCCGGCCGGAACCAGGTTAAACCCAGTGTTCTTAATTGCTAGCACCGAACCATCGAGAGGTTGATCCCAGCGCTCATTACTAGTTAGTGTCGGGACTACTTTCCGCACCGACACACTGTTCCCTCAAAGCCAGTTCAAATGAGGTCTAAAAACAGCCTCATCACTATACTGTGCTACGTACTGTAGCTCAATATTTTCAGAACTGCAGAATAACAAAACACTAGCCAAAAACATCGTAACCTTTCCTTGGATACTCTTGAGCACATATTGAACTTAAGTAAATCTGGTTGGAACAAATTATCCACATTTTAATTTCAAAAAATTTGAACGGCATGTTGATTTCCTATTATTCTATGCTACAAGCTCCAAAATTAAATAATAGGTGTGGTGAACCAAGTGTCCTTTAGGCCTTGTTTGGATGCATATGTATCCATCTCAATCCAGAATGTGTTGAAGTGGGTTGGAGTGGAATTAAACTAAGTTCCGTTCCAATCCACTCCAACACATGTGGATTGAAGTGGATACGCATGCATCCAAACGAGATTTTTGCTATTTTGACCACGAAAGTGTTGGGCTTCTCTAAAATGACCACTGAACGTTGGGCTTCTTTAAAATGACCACGAATCCATTGTCCATACTGTGGAATAACCAAATCTCAGTTTAAGAATTTTTGTAATCATTTTGTTAACTTTTCTCCACTTGAATGGCCAAACTACCCCTTGCTCCAGCGGCAGCGCTCGGTCTTCTTTCTCCCTCGCTCCATCTTCTTCCTCGAGATCTCGTTCTGCAGCCGCGAGGGATGGCGTCGTCTATGGCGCCGGCGCCGCCCGCTCCCACCGCGGTCGTGGCCCACAACGCCCCACCCGAAACGACGGCCCGCCGTCGCCCCGCCCGCGACGGCAAGAACCGAGCGCGAGGAGGAGGGCGCGGAGGAGCGGGAGCGGCCGGAGGCGTGGTCCACGGCGCGAGCAGCCTCCTCGCGTCGCGTCCCATCCCGATCCGGGCGTGGCCCATGCTGCTTGGGCCGTCGCCGCCCCTCCCGCGTGCGTGCACCGCCGCGGGCAAGCTCGGCCCCACGCGCGCCGCCACGGGCCAGCTCCGCCTTGCGTGCGTGCGCCGCTGCAAACGGGAAAGGGCGAGAGAGAGAGAATCGAGAGATTTTTTCGTCGGGAGCATATGGAATCGATTCATTGGAGTCAAGGGTAGTTTGGTCTTTTCCCGTAGCTAAATAGCTTTAAATAACAGCAAAAACTGTTAAACAGCTGTTGTGGTCATTCTAACGTATGCAACAACGAATTCGTGATCATTTTAGAAAAGCCCAGTGTCTGGTGGTCATTTCAGAGAAGCCCGTCGCTTTCGTGATCAAAATAGCAAAAATCTCCATCCAAACAAGGCCTTATGTAGCTTTCAAATATCTTCAAGAGTCAGATTTTCCATAGGTTTAAATATTGTTGCCATATTTTTATCACATATTCAATGAACTAAGCTTCTTTAAAGATAATTTAAAAGTGCAACCAGTTTTAATGTATTCTACCCTCAGGATGGTGCAGTAGTAGAATACTACTGACACTGACTGAAAGGTCCTGGGTTTGAGCCATAGTCTCCTTGCATTTGCACAACACATGGTAAGGCCAGCTGCTAATACCGTTCCCCAGACCCCGCACAGTGCAGGATGCTCTCAGCACTGGGCATGCCCTTTTACTTTCAGGATGAGTTCCAAACTTATTAGAACTGGAAACTAGTACAAAGTGCAGTCTAAAAAGAACAGGTTTTAATGTATTGGGTCTAAAACGAACAGGTTTAAATGTATTGGGTCCAAAAAGAACCAACTCAAAGTACAGAGACCCAAAGTGGTTTTTTTCATTTAGTTTCCCACTGGTCTGAGCAAACCAAAAAATAGCATAGCATCATATTTAGCAAACAGTGGTAACTCAATACAAATCCTTGGTAAACAATGCAGAATGCAGTGCAAAGAGACTATGGAGAAATGTTGGGGAATTCAGGAAAACTCGTCACCCTCGAAACATCGAGTTTAACGAAGTTCTTGAGATATGTTTTTCAGGGGCAAGACATTTGCGATTTTCAGGAATCTTAGACCTGCGAAGCCTCAGGGTCGCGAACATGCGATTTTCGGGAATCTTGAATCTGCGAAGTCTCGAAGTCGTGAACATGCAAAAGTCTGGAATCTCGAACCGGCGAAGTCACGAACTTCGGAGGACGGCTAATTCGGGAATCTGTCAGAAGTCTAGTTCGGAAGTCGCGAACGGGGAAAGAAGCAAAGTCAAAGTTGTCGTCCCAAAAAGTCCGGGTTTAGAGTGTGAACTAATGGCAGGCTTGTAAATATGTGAGATGAAAGAGACATTCTTGTATGTGTTCACATTAGGAATATTCTTCGAGCGCAAGGGTGTTTTCGGAATGTAAAAGTCTCTTCGTCTCCCTATAAAAGGGGGGCGCAAGGGCACGTGTAAACGAATTCATAATTTTGGGAACTTGTGCCACTAGTGGGAGATTCTTAGTCTCCTTTCGTCTTGTTGCTGCGTTTAAACGTGTTAACAGCTCTCACTATCTCCCGTGTTCGGGGAGAACCCATCCGAACTTTTCGGATACCCCCAACAAGAAACTAACATAAACTATCAGCCTCCAGTGCTACTTTCAGCTACCAGTGCTACTTTGCACAGTTCCAAACAGCTAATATTTTGTTAGGTGCGCTCAAGCCTTTACCATGGTATAGAAGTATTCTGCCGCAAAGTAATCTCCCTTTGCAAAAGCTTCCTTTCCTCGTGACTTGGCATCAGCTATCTTTTTTTCCACCACAGGTGCATCCTAAACACAATAGCATGTGCAGTTATAAAAATAAAATGGCACTCAATGGGGTTCTAACATCATAAATGCTACAGTTAATAAAATTGAGCTGCACCAAGCTTGACTGAGAGAACCGTGCACACAAGAAACTATACTTATAGTCACCTGAGGCTTGAAAAACGGATATGCTATACTTCTAATAATCCCATCAACGCTCCAGTCTGGCAAAGATGGAACTGGTCTTGTCTTAGGAAACAAAATTTCAACAAGTTCCCGATTCCCATTAACTGCCGGGTACATGATCGGGATTCTCCCATCCTGCATTGTACACAAAAAAGATCCCAACATACAAGTTTACTTTTACCAACAAAAGAACGAATGAGATAGTCAACCCTTTATTACAATGGAAGTAACAGCTCTAGATATTGCTAACAATTCTATGATCAAGTGCTCGAAATAGCAAATCTAGACTAACATGTCAACAGTGGAATTTTAATGGTCTGCTCTAGCCAATCTTGTACTATGATTCCTAGATGCAGTGCTTGAAAAAATGAATTATGAACTAAATACGCACAGAGGTAAGTGTTTTTCTCGAATTGCGCAGAGTTAACTTGTAAGTAGAGCAGCAAATCATAGAATAGCCGACCAGATCACTGCAGCATCGAGCTAAACAAAAAACACACTAGACTGCATAGCAAGCATACCAAAATTGCTTGACATATGAAAATCAAATTCAATACAATGCACAGAACAACCTTGATTTTAGATTACCAGCCAGCCATCTAATGTGCAGGAGGCCAACAGATCTTAGTTCTCAAAGTATCAAACTAAATAAGAAACAAATCTGAAACTAGTGTCATCAGCAGTTCATTACCTCATCGGGAATGTTAGGATCAGCTCCCGCCTCTAGCAAGAACTTGACAATCTCAGTTCTGCCGTCGCAAACTGCCTGAGCCAAAATTACTCCAGAGGGAGCAATCAAATTCACATCTGCGCCAGCCTATGGAATTGACAGTAAAAAGAGCAAATAGCTGTAAAGAGAATCGTCACTTGTGATCATGACAACATCTTCATTAGAAATAGCGTAATTGAGTTGGTATGAACACATCAAGTGAAGTCAGGAAATAACTGGACCTCAATCAGTATCTTCATGCATCTCAAAGAACCCCCACAGTATGTCATCATGAGAGGTGGGAGGACATGACCGACAACCTTGTCGGGCTGTAGAGTAACGCCCTGTTCGTTTGGCTTATCAGCCACCAGCCAGCAGTACTTTTCTCTCACAACAAACCAGCCACCAGCAATCAGCCACCAGCACTTTTCTCTCAGAACAAATCAGCACCAGCCATCAGCCACCAGCCAAACGAACAGTCTGTAAGTTTTGATGACAGTCAATCATTATATAGAAAAATGATTTTAAAAAGTAAGGCCACCAAGTATGCTGGGTCACCTCCTAAACAAAGAATTGCTCAAGCAAATGAAACACATTTCTCCATGGCTTGTGGATGCCAGCCCGATACATAAATTCTGGTGTGTCTGATCAGAAAGAGTGACATAAATTCTGGTGTGTCTGATCAGAAAGAGTGACAACTTACATCTGCACCATGTTCCAGCAGTATCCTGACAACCTGATCCCGGTCATTGGAGCAGGCCAAGTGCAGCGGCGTCCCACGACAACCGCCTATATCCACATCAACACCCTTGGACAGCAGCATCCTCACAGCCGCGCAGTGACCTGGACACAGAAATGCAAAGTATGTAGCGAACATGGCCTCATATGCCATTTGTTCGGAGTTTGATTTTGGTGATTCATGACAACATGATCATTGGGACTAACCATATTGTTTGAGCATGTCTTTGTAGACATTTCTAGGTCCCATGGATGCAACCGCACACAATGCAAAGCATGACAAAAGAAAAAATATGAAGCCGGGATAAATAGAGGAATGAATTGGACTTGTCCTATGAATAAATTATTCTTAGATCAATCAAATGGTATTAAATGCTACAGAATCATGAAGATTATTCCACAAGCTTTCCATAGAGTCCAAGATCATCAAAATCGGAATCCGGAGTGAAAAGTTATGCCCAAATTAAGATGTGCTGAAAATAGGGCACGGGATGATCCGACGGTCCCATTTTTGTGAGCACCGGATGAACTCCCGAGAAGAAGAAAACAAGTGTATAAGCACCGGATGATCTGGTGGAACCATCGGATGATTGCATCGGTTCATCCTATGCTTTTTCGGGAAACATACGGAGAGAGGTATTCGCGCAGAAATGTCTAGCACCGGATGAACCGACGCTTTCATCGGTTCATCCGACGCTTAAAAAAATGCTCAAATGCTCAGGATTTTTTTCAGAATCTTGTAGAGAATTTCATAAGCTTTCCAACAAGTACAAGATCGCCCAAAACGGAGTTCGGAGCAGAGAGTTATGGCCAAAATACGGAAGGGCATATGGCAGCACAGGATGATCCGACGCTACATAAAATGACACCGTCGGTTCATCCGACGGTATATCTTAAATAGCCGTTAGAGCAACGGCTATATTGATGTGTTGGCCTATTTATACCCCTTCAACTCTCCCATTTGAAGGTGCTGGATTGTGTGTAAGTGCAGAGGAGTTCAAGACACATTCAAGATCATATCCAATCCATCCAAGTGCTTAATTGCTCATCTTTAGACTAGTGCATGCTTTGTGTATGTGCTTAGTGCTAGGCTTAGCTTAGAGCTGAGTGAGTGCAAGGTTGTGCCAACCTTGTGAGGTGATTCTTGAGTGAATCCTGTTGTACAAGGTTCGCCGGAAGCCTTGGGGCCTAAGTGGCTCACCGGCAATCGTCATCGACCCTCCGGCTTGGTGTGTAGCGGCGAGGACACTTTGTGCGGGGGATGTGGAGACCCCCTTCCTTGGTGGAGAAGCTCCTTAGTGGAGGCGGCATCAAGGTGACCAAGGGAGCTTGACAAGTGCCTAAGTGGCTAGCCTTTGTGGCAAGTCAAGTTGGTGCTCTTGGGAGAGACTTGGTGACCGGGAAGCAATACTCTTGTGTGAGTGCTTCAACAACGTGGACTAGGGGTGGCTTAGTGCCTACCGATACCACGGGATAAATCGCGTGTCAAGAGTTTGCTTCCTCTCATCCCCTTTACGTTTCCGCATTTACTCTCTTGCAATCTTTGCTTGCCTCTACATTCCTAGAGTAGTATCATGCTAGGATTGACTATAGGTTGCAAACCTTCTTTTGGGATGGGAGTTTCACACTAGAACAACCGTAGTTGCACATATAGATAGTATGTTCTAGTTTACCTTTGCGCAAAATTAGTGAAGCCATAGGTTAAGGTTTTTAGTTGCCTAATTCACCCCCTCCCCCTCTTAGGCTAACGGACATCCGATTCCTTACAAAGTATTAGCACAAACTCCAGTCCAAACACACAAGGGCTCCCTACTCCTACAGAGCACACGCAAACTATGGACAGATGAAGCACTCCAGGCCGCCGTCAAGAGCGACGAAAAGCACCTTCCTCTGCCGCGTCATGCAGTGGCGTGCAGCCCATGTAGTCCGGCACTAGTGGGTCGCCGCCTCAAGAAGGTACCTCAAGACGCTCTCATTGCCCCCAACCGCGGCACCGTGGACCGGCGTCCCACCTATATTACACAATAATACAAGTGTGGAATCTCAGTGACAGGATGCTGGTAGTGGCTGGCACCGCCCGGCGTCCCCCAAGGCGCAAGATTGCACGGCGGACACACCTTCGGCGCAGGTGGAGTTGACATCGAAGCCCGATTCCTCCACCAGGAACCTGCAGACATCCAGATGGCCCATCTCCGCGGCCAGGTGGAGCGCGTTCCGCCCTTTGTCGTCCTTGGTTTCGCGCAAGTTCATCCTGTTCGCCACCACTAATAAGGAGAAATTGCAAACCAACAACAAAAATTATTTTTTGGAAAAAAATGGAAAAAGCTGTGGAAACGTTCGAAGCGATAGCGAGAGAGAGTGACGGAGGGGGATTACGCTTGAGGAGGCGGAGGCTGCCGGAGATGGCGCCCGGAGCGCGACGGCGGAGACCGTAGCCATAGCAACAGCGGCGGCGGCGGCGGCGGCACCGACCACAACTGAGGTTGCAGGGGTTAGGGATTCTGGCCTTGGAGAGGGGAGAGGGGAAATGAATCGAGGGAAAGCGGGATTCGCGACTCGAGAGAAAGGAAGGGGGAAGGCTGCAGCAGAGTTAATGGCGGGAAACGCGAGGCGGCGCCGCGGCGGGTGACAGCGGCACAGTGACGATGATATGCCAATTCGCATATCATGTTTTAACTGTTTTTTAATTTTAGCTAAATTAGTCATTTTTATTTAACCGAGGTTGTGCCCCCATTTTCATTGAAAACCAACGGAAATACAGTAGTTAAGATAGCAGAAGGGGTAGAGGGAAGAAGACAGTTTAAGACTGTCTGCACTGGGGCCTGGATAGGGCCGGCAAAGCGACCTCCAGGTCACTTTTGCCGTTTTTTCGGCTGCACCGAGGGACGCCAAACTCGACGCAATCGTTGCGTTCGGCTGCGGCAACGCCAAATCCGGCATCGTCCCGTTTGGCCTGGACGCGCGGACGTGGCGGCGGGCCCACGCGCTCACGCGCCATCCCAACCACCCGTCGAGGTGGAGGAGGTGGGGAAAGGGCGGCGGCGGAGTAGGGGAAGGGCCGCCGAGGAAGAAACAGGAGGGAGAGAGGGGCGCCGGCGGCCGGCAGCAGCACCTCCTCGCTGTCGTCGTCGTGCACTTGGGAGCGGGGGAGCCATACCACGTGGAGCAATCGTGCGCCGCCGGGCATCCCCGCCGCCGGGACCTCAAAGCCGTCGGGATCTTGGCTGGGGAGGGATCCGGCCGCCGCCGCTCCTCGACCCGGCCGCCGCACCGCTCCTCGCTCATCCCCGCGCGGCCGCCGTGGCTCGCCCCGCCGACCGCCCGGCTCCAACCCGCGCCGAGGAGATCTCGTTGGGGAAGATGAGCCGGATCCGCCGCCGAGGCCCGCCTAGCCGGTGTCGTTGCCGACCGTAGCCGCTCCCGCGCGCGCACCTAGCCGCGGCTCGCTCCCCCGTGCGCGCGCGGCCGCGGCTGCTCGAGCCGCCGTCGTGCCCGAGGCTGTCGCGAGGAGGCGGGCCGCTGGAGCTCGGCTGCGGTCCAGAGCTCCACCACCATCCTCCGCCCCCTGCGCGCGCTAAAAGAGAGAGGAGGAGGTGAGGAGATGCCGCCGGCGGAGGGAGCAGAGGAGGGATTGGGGCGCAGGCGGAGGGATTGGGGCGGCGACGGAGCCAGCACGGGAGGAAGGTGCGGCGCCGGGGTAGGGTAGGTGGGGATTGGGAAAAGAGAGAGTGGAGAGAGGGGAAATAAAAGAGTATGACGCGTGGGCCCGTAGCTGGTAGTTGATATGGAGTTCTAGATATGGAGGTTGACGGGTGCGGAGAAATCGGAACTGGACTGGAAAATTGTGATGACCAGGCAGGAATATTCGTTTTAGAGGTTGGATTTGGAGGTTGACGAGTGCGGACAGTCTAAACGGTTTACATTCAAACTGGGTGGTCACACCATTAACCCCTGCACAAGCGCCTAGCTACCATCAAACCAAAGATTCGGCCTAAGAGCAACTCCAAAAGACTAGCTATCTTGACTTAACTAGCTAAAAAATAGAAAATTTGTCCAAAAAAATCAATCCAACAGACTAGCTAAACTTGTCTTAGCTATTCTCCAGTAGCTAAACCGGGGGCTTCGCTAGCCATCTTTGGCTAGCCAATCCCGCTAGCTATCCCCTTGTACATGAGTATGGCAGGCGGCACCCATTAGCGGTGGAACATATG
The DNA here is from genome assembly GCA_947561735.1 of Cenchrus americanus. Classification (NCBI taxonomy): domain Eukaryota; kingdom Viridiplantae; phylum Streptophyta; class Magnoliopsida; order Poales; family Poaceae; genus Cenchrus; species Cenchrus americanus. The sequence goes on from OX387242.1 coordinate 105,679,434, forward strand.
AAGAGTTCATTTTAGCTAGTCTGTTGGATTTCATCAACCTTTTGCTAGCTATTTTATTCTACATACTAGCCAACTCAGTAATTTAGCTAGTGATATGTAGATAGACTCTTCAAGTTGCTCTAAGATCTGAGTTACTAACGGTAAAATACACTTTTTGCAACCCCCCCCCTGTAAAACTCCTGCTCCGTCTTTTAAGCATCCGGATCCTCTTCATCCTTGTCCTCAGCACCAGCTTCCTCAATCTGTAGCAGCCTCAGCTTGGTTTTTCTCTGACTTGCCAACACTTTGTATGCCGCCGTCAGGATCACATTGATCCCTGCAGCAAGTTGCTCTTGGAATTATGGCTTGTACAGACCTGTCCAAAAATTCATGTATGCACATGCTTGACATAAGATATCTGCTGGGTGTTTTATTCTTTTGTTTTCAAAGCAAGCACTATTTCTTGACTTCCATACAGCCCAACAAATCGCAGCTAGTCCAAAACTGTGAAACATGCCACCTCCAGGCAGCCAGTTTCTAATCCACACCCAATATTGACTAACATTAGAAGAGACATTGGAGGCACCAATGCATTGAGCAATCAGCCCCCAAATGACTCTGCTTGTAGAGCATCAAAAAAAAGGTGGCTAATGTTCTCCTCAATATCACAGAATTGGCAGGAGGAGTCTCCTACCCAGCCTCTCCTAATCATATTGTCTTTGGATCAAATAGCATTGTTTTCAATCAACCACACAAATATTTTGATTTTATATGGTATTTTTGCTTTCCAAATGTGATTAAAATTCCTCCCAGTGCCAGCTCCTGATAATTGATCATACATAACTTTTACAGAGTATTTACCATTTTCCCCCTTCTTCCAGCCCCATGTGTCATCCCCCTCCCCCAGGGATGTGTTTAAGACCTCATTGCAAATGCACTCCCATTGGTTATGCAAGATGGCTGGAAGCCATCTTCTGAAGTTTAAGTCACAACCTAACTCGATGACCTTTTTAACAGTGATTTCTTTCTCACACAGCTCAAACAAGATAGGGTACCTAACACTTAGTGGACCATCTTTGTTCCAGCTATCCAGCCAGAACAACACAGTCTCACCATTTTGAACTTTACAAGTTCTCCCCTTCAAATATAGGTGTTTAACTTTCAACAGATCACACCAATTTGTGGGTAACATTCCCTACTACAGCTTTGCTTAGGTATTTGGCTCTCACAATATCTTGCCAGATTCCAGTTTCATTATCGAGTTTCCACCACCATTTACATAATAATCATGCATTCATGATTCTTATATCTTTGATCCCAAGCCCCCCTTTTTTCTTGCTCAGGCATATCATCGGCCATCTGACCAGGTGGGTATTTCCTTTTCGTACTACCTCCTTGCCAGAAAAAAGTTCTTCTTTGTTTATCCAACTCACTCACCACAGTTTTTGGCACAAGGTACATAGACATATGGTATATGAGTGCATTGGTGAGACTTGAATTGATCAAGGTAGTCCTCCCCGCTATCGACATTGCTCCTCCTTTCCAAATATCTAGCTTCTTTCTATTTTTATCTGTTAGTGGGGCCCAGTCAAGCACTTTCAATCTACTAGGGCTGACTGGGACCCCTAGATATTTTATGGGGAAGGCACCAACCTGACAATTAAATATGTCAGCATATTGGCTTGTAATATCATCATCCCCATTTATCACCACCACTTCACTTTTAGAGAAGTTTATTTTGAGTCCAGACATGAGTTCATATAAATACAGGAGCAATTTCATGTTTCTGGCCCCAATTATATCATTCTCAAGACATACTATAGTATCATCTGCATATTGCAGTATAGCCACCCCATTTGGAGTCAGATTGCTTGCTAAGCCAGTTATCAAGTGATTAGATTGTGCTTTCTTGACCAATTTAGTCAGGCAATCTGCCACAAAGTTAAATAAGATTGGGGATAGGGGTCCCCCTGTCTCACTCCTTTATGACTAGAAAAGTAAGGTCCTACCTGATCATTGATTTTAACACTCATTGTCCCTCAAGTGACAACTTGTTTAATCCAACCACACCATTTTCCATTAAAGCCCTTCATCCTTAGACATTCCATCAGGAATGACCAGCTAACCTTGTCATAGGCCTTCTCAAAGTCTAATTTAAGTATAACCCCACATTTCTTTTTTCTTTTTGTCTCATGCAGGATCTCATGGAGAGGCATAACTCCTGACATGATGTCCCTTCCTTTCATAAAAGCAGTCTGTTCTTTTGAAATCAGTTTCTCAGCATAAGGTGATATTCTGATTGTCAAAATTTTGGTTATCCATTTGTAAATGCAATTCGACAAGAATATAGGCCTGTACTGTTGGATCCTAGAGGCCCATGCTACCTTTGGGAGCAAAGTAATGATCCCATAATTCAACCTGTTCACATTAAGCCTTCCAGCATGGAAGTCATTGAATAACTCAACAATGTCATCTTTGACAATGTCCCAACATGTTTGAAAAAATTCTATAGGTATACTGTCAGGACCTGCCGCTTTGTTCTTCTCCAGTTGGGATAGTGCATATTCAATTTCTTTCACAGTAAATGGTTTGCAGAGCATATCATTCTCATCAGCACATAATTTTTCATTTTCTCCCGACAGTTCAGGATCCAGAGGGATGTTATGGTTAATTTCAGGCCCAAATAGTGTTTTGTGATACTCGGTGGCATGTTTTAACAAATCCCCATCCCCCTTTATGTCCTCGTCTTCATTTTCCAAGGAGAAAATTGTGTTTTTTTCTCCTTCTCCCATTGGCTATGCGATGGAAGTATTTTGTGTTATTGTCCCCTTCATGGAGCCATGTTTCATGTGCTCTCTTATACCAATATAATTCCTCCTCTTCTAGGATTGTCATTAGTTCACCCAACCATTTGGTTTTGTTTGCAGCTTGGTCAGGGGACAGAAGAGCATCCTATTCTATCTGTTCTAACTTCCAAATTTCATCCTGAAGAACCATCTCAACAGGTGGATCAGTCTTTTACATCACGGCGACACAGAGGGCACGGAAGTGCCAACGCTACAAGGAACAACACAAACGCTAATGACCACACTACGATAGCAAAGGCTTCCATAGCCTCCTCAGAGTACCACACCATGGAAGCTTTCTGTGGAGGCCCTGGGTACACAAGCACGGTTGGGTGTAGAGCAGCAACATACTCGACGTCTTCGGGGATGTAATCGGGATCCTCCTCTGAAAAATAGTTAGTAAAACAAGGGTGAGCACATACGCACTCAGCAAATCCAACCCCACCCACGGAGGGGCTTATAAACAGAATCATGCAAAGAGTATATCAAGGATCAGTTTAAGGTTTATTTTGCAAACACACACTCACTCATGCAGGGGTTCATTTCAAAAAGGTTTTCGTAAATTGTTTTCATAACCAAAGTGACTCAATTGTTTTAGGAAAACCACTGTGGAACTATCAGACTCCCCGTCCGCAGTAGCCCAGGCACACAGCCACACACTTCACCCGAAAAACAACTCACGCCAGAAAACATCCCAAACCCAAACCCTAGTTTTTGTGACCACACCGTGACTCATCCAATACCGTGGACATGGCTATTCGAATAGGTTTGACACTCTGCAGAGGTTGTACATCTTTACCCACAAGTAGGGTACCGTCACACGGACACCTTAGTGCCGGCACGGATCCTATCAAAGCCATTACCCACCTTAGCTAACCCTACGAGCCATCACGAAAGAAACCAAGGGGTTATCCCACATAACCAGGGCGTACCTCACACAGAGCGTACCCCTACTCCTTGGTCTCCCGCTGCTCACCCACACACCAGATGGCAAGTAGATTAACTAGTGGGGTTTATGCTAAGCCGTTGTCACATACAACGGTCGAGTGGTTGTACGATGATTTGGGTCAGGTGAGATGTCACGCAACCCGGTCCTTAACCGACAAGATGGACAACTCCCAACACGATCAACCACACAGGTACGAGCTCAACCATACTCCTGACACACACGTCCATCCCGTCCACCCACTTCTTTACTCATTTTCCAAACATATCCCATTTTCATTTTTAAAGCACTCACACATTTTTAAAGCAATCATTTTGGCCAAACAAGGTTCAATCATAGCAATCAAGGGTGGCTATCCTACCAAGTTTTTGCAGTAAAACAATATGCAATTTATAAAACGGGTATAGGTTATATTTATAAAACTAGGACCAAAGCATGCATCAAAGGATGAGATTGAACTTGCCGTCTTCGAAGTCTTCGGGGAGTGCCGGCTCGGCGTTCGGGACCTCGGGCTCCTGCTCGCAGTAGTCGGCTCCGATCTCCAACTCGGGGTACCTTCCTTCGTCTAGTCCGTCAGCTATAGCGCACACACAGGCAAGCAAGCAATCAATATAAGCATACACAATTTCTCCGGCTGAGCTCGCGGAAGGTAATTAAATAAAATAGGGGAAATAAATATTATGCAGGGGTTTTGGGTGACGGACGGGTGGTGGTGCAACCGGCACGGGTGTGAGGAAGGTTGGGCGCGATTTGGATTAAAATCGCTCATGAAATGTCGGGTTAAAGGAGGTGTTTAGGGTTGATTAGGGGCCTGTTAGTATTTTATTATAAAAGAAAAGGGCCTAATTATAATATTTAAACCTAGCGGGGGTGTTACTGAATAGTCCAGGGGCATAATTGTAAAGGGACAAGGTTGTTTTGTGGTTTAATTTAAAGCATAGGGTCTGTTTTGAAAGAAAAGAGTGAGGGCAATAGAGCGGGGGTCGGTTTTGGATAAGTGGGAAAAGGGCAGGGGGGTATGGGCAAAATGCCCTTCTTCTTCCTCCCTCCCTCACGACACAGGACGCAGGAGACAGGGAGGCCGACCGTGGAAGGGGGGAGGGGCGCCGGCGACCTGGTGCACGGCGACGGCCGGGAAGTGGGGCGAAACGAAGAGGAGGTCGAGGGCAACCGATTCCGCTCCTTACCTCGGGCTGGGGTGCTCGGAGAGGCGGATCGACGGCGGCGGCGGGCGGCGACCGGTTATGGTGGTCGGTGGTGGCGGTGCTTGGGCGCTTGGGAGGCAGGGAGGCTTGGTTGGGGTGGTGTGTGGCGAGGTGGGGAGCCGGTCCGGCCCTTTTATAGGCGCGGGAAGGTCGGTTCGGCGAGGATATTTTGAGCTTCGCGGAGCTCCAATGGTCGGCAATGGAGGTTCGGGAAAAATCCCGGCGTGGACTCCGGCCAGCGGGATTCTTGGTCGATTGGCTGCTGTGTGAGTTGACCCATCGTGCAGAGCTGTTGTGGCCGTGGAGGGGAGACCGCCGGGGAGTGATGGTGGCCGGTTTGGAGGTGACAACTCGCTGCCTGGTCTTTGTTTGTCAGAACAATGGAGGGGGAGGTGCTGCTGCCTGCTGTAGGCGCGGGGCCGGCCTTGGCGTGCCGTGCCTGCGAGGCTGCTGGCCAGGCTCGGCAGAGGAGGAGGGGCGCGCAGGAGGGGGTCACGGCCGTCGGTCGCGACCGCGGCGCGCGAGGAGAAAGGGGGGGCGCGCGGGGGGCCTCGTCCTGGAGGCCGAAGGAAGAACATCGGTGGGAAAAGGAAGAAGGGAAAAAGAAAAAGGAGAAAAGGGAAAAGAAAAGGAAGAAAAGAAAAAGGAAAAAAGAAAAAAGGAAAAAAGAAAAAAGGAAAATAAGGGAAGAAAAATAGAAAAGGGATTTAAAAAATTAGGATAATTTGTAGAAAAATTAGGAGAAGGGGTTTTGCGGATTTTTCTGGGTTTCTCGGATACCGGCGTCAATTCCGGGACGGCGGTGATGGCGAGACGGACCGGCCAGCGGGACCGCGGCGTGCGCGGGATTCCCGGCGTGGTGGCCGACCGCGGTGGCCGGGGCGGCACGCGACGGGCGACGGCCCGAGCGCACGCGGTGCGGCGGGATTCGCGGCACGCGCGCCGAGGGTGAGAGAGGGAGACGGTGACCAGGGTTTTGAAAGGGCAAATGAGCTCAGCTGGACAGTTTTTGAAAGCACGCGTGATTTATTAGGTGATTTATTAAGAGCTAAAAACGCGGGCGTTACAAACCTACCCCACTTAAAATGAATCTCGCCCTCGAGATTCGGCTAGGTTTCAAACAGGTGGGGAAACTCCTTCTTTAATGCGTCCTCTCGTTTCCACGTGGCTTCTTCCACTCCGTGTCTGCTCCATTGGACTCTGCACACCCGTACTTCTGATGTCCTCGTCCGCTTGACCACTGTGTCCAAAATCTTGACGGGCACCTCCTGGTACCTAAGGTCTGGCTGTAGATCGATGGTTTCTACCGGTACTCGCTTTTCTTCAAGAACCTTCAAACATCTGTGTAGCTGGGAGATATGAAACACCGGGTGTATATCTGACATTTCTTCGGGTAGCTCCAACCGGTATGCTACTGCTCCGACCCTCTTTAGTACTTTATACGGTCCGATGTACCGAGGGGCCAACTTTCCGTGCACTTGAAATCTCCGAGTCCCTCGGATAGGTGAAACCTTGAGGTAGGCGAAATCCCCTGGATTGAAGCTTGCTTCACGCCTCTTCTTGTCTTCGTAGCTCTTCTGTCGGGATTGGGCGGCTTTCAACTTTTCTAGGATGTCGGCTACTCGCTCTTCGGCTTCCTTTATAAGTGCAGGCCCAACTAGGGCACGCTGTCCTACTTCTGACCACATCAGGGGTGTCCTACATTTCCTCCCGTATAAGGCATCAAACGGCGACATTCCTAGGCTTGCTTGGTAGCTGTCGTTGTAGGAAAATTTTGCATATGGTAGACTTTGCTCCCAATATTTGCCATATGTGAGGACGCATGCTCTCAACATGTCTTCCAAAATTTGATTCACCCTTTCGGTCTGTCCGTCTGTCTGCGGGTGGTATGCTGAGCTGAAATCCAGTTTGGTACCCATGGCTTTATGCAGGCTTTTCCAGAACCTAGAGGTGAACTGGGTCCCTCTATCTGAGACTATTCTGCTAGGCACTCCATGCAGCTTTACTATATTCTCTATGTAGAGTTTTGCCAACTTCTCTCCACCATAAGTGGTTCGTACGGGTAGAAAGTGAGCGAATTTAGTGAGTCGGTCCACGATCACCCATATGGAGTCATGTCCCTTCTGAGTCTTTGGCAACCCTACTATGAAATCCATGCCTATTTTGTCCCATTTCCATACCGGGATTGGTAAAGGCTGCAACAGTCCTGCGGGTTTCTGGTGTTCGGCTTTGGTTCTCTGGCAAGTGTCACAGTGGGCGACGAACCGTGCAATGTCTGCTTTCATCCCATTCCACCAATACTTCTGTTTTAAGTCCATGTACATCTTGGTGGATCCCGGGTGAATGGAGAATGCTGAGTTGTGTGCCTCATCCATGATGATCTGTCGGAAATCTCCGTCTTCAGGCACGCATATCCTATTTTTATACCACAGGTGCCTTGGTCATGTACTCTAAAATCAGGGGCCTTGTTCTCTCCTGTATGCCTGCGGATCTTTATCAGATTCTCATCGGTTTCTTGGGTCTTCCGGATCTTCTCCTCTAAGGTAGGCTGAACACTCAGCTGGCAGACGTAGCCTTGGGGAACAATGTGCACGTTGAGTCGCGCCATCTCTTCTTGCAACTGGGTACTCTTGGGTGCTGTCTTCTTGTAGGATTTCCGGCTTAGGGCATCTGCCACTACATTGGCTTTCCCTGGGTGGTAGTGAATCTCTAGGTTGTAGTCTTTAACTAACTCTAGCCACCTTCTTTGCCTTAGGTTCAGGTCGGGCTGGGTGAAGATGTATTTTAGACTCTTGTGGTCCGTATAGATTTCACACTTGTTCCCAATCAGGTAGTGTCTCCAGATCTTAAGAGCATGCACTACGGCTGCAAACTCCAGATCATGGGTGGGATAATTCTGCTCATGGGGTTTGAGCTGACGGGAAGCATATGCCACTACTTTCCCATCTTGCATGAGAACACATCCCAACCCTTGTCGGGAGGCGTCGCAATACACGACAAAGTCCCGTTGAATGTCCGCGGGGGTCGCAGCACGGGGCCGTGGTCAATCTTCTCTTCAACTCTTGGAAACTTTTCTCACAGGACTCGGTCCAGTTGAACTTCTTTTCCTTCTTGAGCAGCTCTGTCATGGGCCGGGCAATCTTGGAGAATCCTTCGATAAACCTCCGGTAGTACCCTGCTAAACCAAGGAAACTTCTGATCTCGCTCACGTTGGTCGGTTGTTGCCAGTTGGAGACTGTTTCAACTTTCCCGGGGTCTACAGCTACTCCTTCTGCAGTCATAATATGCCCAAGGAAAGATATTTTCTCTAGCCAAAATTCACACTTGCTGAACTTGGTGTACAGCTTGTGTGCCCTCAATTTCCCCAGTACTACTCGAAGATGCTGCTCATGTTCCTCCACGCTCTTGGAGTAAACAAGTATGTCGTCAATAAAGACTACCACAAACTTGTCCAGTTCTTCCATGAACACCTTATTCATGAGGTTCATGAAGTATGCTAGTGCATTGGTGAGTCCAAAGGACATCACTGTGAACTCATACTGCCCGTAGCGAGTGACAAAGGCGGTCTTGGGGATGTCACTTTCCCTAATCTTGAGTTGGTGGTATCCTGACCTTAGATCCACCTTCGAAAAATACTTGGCTCCTTTCAGCTGGTCAAACAGATCATCTATTCTGGGGAGAGGGTACTTGTTTTTGATAGTGACTTCGTTCAGCGAGCGATAGTCCACGCACATCCTCATGCTCTTATCCTTCTTCTCCACAAAAAGCACTGGGGCTCCCCATGGTGATGAGCTCGGCCTGATGAACCCACTTCGCTGGAGTTCTCCTAGCTGCTTCTTCAATTCTGCCAACTCAGGGGCTGCCATCCTATAGGGTCTCTTGGCTATGGGAGAGGTTCCGGGGATAAGGTCGATGACAAACTCTATATCCCTATCTGGTGGCATTCTAGGGAGTTCTTCGGGGAACACATCTGGGTATTCTCGCACTACCGGGACATCCTCTATGGACTTGGCTTCCATGTTGAAAACCATTATGTCCCGGCTTTGTGTCCTCGGGTGTGGCAGGTCACTTGTATCCCATCTGGGTTGGTTAGGTGCACTACTTTATCGGCGCAACTTATAAGGCCATGGTGTTGGCTTAACCAGTCCATCCCAAGGATCACATCTATCCCCTTGTACTTTAGTACTACCAGGTCTGCTAGGAACTCTACCCCACTTAAAATGATCCTTACCCGGGGGCATCCCAGTGGACACTTAATGTCACCTCCGGGCGTTCGAGTTAATAGGGGTGCTTTAAGTAGTACTGTGGGTATGCTATGCTCTTCCACAAAACTTGAGGATATGAATGAGTGCGATGCTCCCGAATCAAATAGTATGGTAGCCAAGACTAAGCTGACCAGGAACTCACCGAGCACTACGCCTTGTGCTTCCTGAGCCTCCTGCGCATTGATGTGGTTGACTCGGGCTCGTCCATACGACTCCTGGGGCTGCCTCATCTGCTGGTTGCTGTTGTTGTTGCCGAAGTTATTGTTGCTGCGCACCAGCATGCGATTGGCTCCAGACACGAGTGGCCTTGGCCCGTTCACCGAGTTGGAGTAGGTGGTAGTGGTTGGCTTTTTGGCATACGGGCAGTTGGCGATGAAGTGTCCGGTTTCTCGGCAGTTGAAACACACTCGGGAGCTGTTGTTGTTGTTGGCAGTGATCTAGCTGGTGTTGTTCTGTGGGGGCTTCATGGCACTCTGGTTGTTGTAGGGCTTAAACCGCGGGTTCCGGGGCCTTGCGAGCCCGTGGCTTGGGATTGGGTTCTCGCATCGCATGGGAGCTTGGAACCCGGACATGGGGTGTCCAAAGTTTCTCGGCCTCTCGGGACCACTCTTCTTTGCTTGGCCTTGTGCTCCATAAACTTGCGCTTGTTTTCCTTCTTCTCTTCGCCCTCGCTCTTTCTCGTGAGTATTGCCATGTTCATGAGGGTGTTGAAGTCCGGGTAGATCCGAGGGGTAGCGGGGTCCTCGGTTCGCGAGTCGGTCCCTTCTTGAACATTTCTTGTTTCTTGGAATCTTTGTCCACTTCCTCGGGGGCATAGCGAGCCAGCTCTATGAACTGGTACGTGTACTCTTCCACGGACATGTTGCCTTGGCGGAGTTCACGGAACTCATCCGCCTTTCGCTTCAGGGTGGCTTCTGGGATGTGGTAGCGGCGGAACGCTTCCACGAATTCATCCCAGGTGTTGGCGGAGGGATCCTTGGCTGCTGCGCAGTAGTTCTCCCACCACGCTAGGGCTGTCCCGGTGAGCTGGTGAGCTGCCAGGAGAACCTTGTCGCGGTCCTCACAGTTGAAGGGCTCTAGCTCCCTCAGAATGGCTCTCAGCCAGTCGTCAGCATCCAAAGGATTCACCGACCCGCCAAAGGTGGGCGGCTTCATCCTGAGGAACTCTATCAGCTTCTCGTTCATGCCCAGAACTCGGGGTCTTGGGCGGTTGACGGCGTTGAAAATGGCCTCCATCAGGACAGTCTGATTGGCCAAAACTTGTGCCAAGTCAATAGGAGGGGGTGGCGGCGGCAGGACCACGTTCTCTCCTCCATCTTCGTCTTGGTTAACTTCCTGGTCGTGAAGACGCTCCCTCCGATCGGCTTGCGATCCTTCAGCGTCCGATCGGCCGGGGCCTTGGTGGGTCCTGACAGGGCGCCTGGAAACCATCTGTAAAGAAGCGGGTTTTCTAAGAGATCTAGCTTTTATGTGATGTTTAAGTGGGTTATATCGGATTTCTTTTTGAAAAGGCAGGGTCTACTCCTGCCGGTAAGCACACAACAAGCACATAGCAAACAAGCAAGCACAGACAAGTTTTTATTACAAACCAGCGAGGAGGATACATCCCGACTATGCGACTGATGCTAAGCGGACACACTACACGACTCAGTGCGGTAAGAACTAAGGGTACGACTTGGACCGGTACGGCTTCATTCCCTGGGGCAGGGTCACTGGGGTATGCTACTCGCGAGGAGAGCCACCTTCCGGGGTCGAGTGCTCTTCCAGCGGAATGAGCAGCTCGTCATCATTCTCGCCTTCGGGGTTTCCATTTTCCTGAGGCCGTGCCTCGCGGCTTCGGCGGTCGTCGTCGGGGGTTCGGTGACTACTGGTGGTGCTGGCGGGACTTCGATAGTTCCTCCCCATCCTACAAGGGGTGTTCCCAGTAGGACTTGAGCTTCTCCAATGGCTGGAACGGGTGTTCCGCTGCTGGTCCATTCTTGCATGCGTTGGTCCTGGATTCGCGTGAGGCTTTCCTGGGCAACGACTTCACTGCTTATGGCGGCTGCGGTTCTTGCCTCAGCTTGAGCCACTCGGACTTGGTGCATCCTCACTGTGACTTCAGCTTGCTCGGCCCGACTGATTTGCTCCCTCAAGTGCTTGGCTTGGTCATCAAAGAGCTTATCCAGGGAGACAAGGTAGGTGACTACGTGGTATAGCAGGTCTTCTTGGTGGCGGTGTCGTTCCAGGTTTCTCATGCAGGCCTGCCAAACTGGGGTTCTGATGGCGGGAGGAAAGTACCTCATTGGTGTGGGGACGAGGTGTTCCTCGTAGATCCGGCACAGGTAGCGGAGGGCTTTTCTCAGGGCCAAAGGATAGGTGTCTCGGTGTCGAAACCCTGTGGCGGTCACGCGCCACGGCTCGATGTTGGTGTGGTGGTTGCTTCTAGCGACGGAGAGGACCACTCTACAGCGAAGAGTGCCGAGTTGCTCGTACTCTCTGCTGTAGTACCTAGGGCGCTCAGTGATACCGAGGTGCTCCAGAGAGTTGATAAGAAGGCGAGCAAAACCAGGCTCCTCCTGGGACACGCCTTGGGTCCATCCATCTTCCGCCATCTGAAAACAAAGGTAGAGTTGAACAGGTTGTGGTGGGGTACAAGAGGTGGATAACTTTATTCAGTAACAAAGTTGGGGTACACTCTTCGGGGTACACTTATTATTACTAGGACACAACTCTAGCCTAAACATCCTAGTCTTATCTTTATGGTGATTCTTCCTCTAGCTGGATGCGGCGCTTCTTTGGCGGGAGGTCTTGCTCCAGTATCTCGTCCTCGGTCTGGGTCCCTTTGTCCCAGTGAGTTTCTTCGGGTTCTTCCTCATCCAAGTCAGCTTCTTCTCCTCTCCTTCTATGTTCCCTGTGGAGCTCATCCCATAGTTTTTTGTGGAACATCTCTGAACGTTCTCTTTCCCTAAGGTAGTCTCGCTCCATGTTGCGTAGCTCAACTTCCGCCATGGTTGTCTTAATCCTTTCCAGCTCTATCCTTTGCTCCGCTCTTTCCGCTCTGTCAATCTGTTGCTTCAGTTGCTGGGCTTGCTCCTGGTAGAGGTGGTCTAGGCCATTGAGGTAGATGGATAGGTGGGAAACTGCCTCTTCTAGGTCTTCTTCTTCTCGTTCTAGCCCTCTCATGCGATCAATCCACGAGCGTCCTCTTCCTCCGGAGGGTGGGAAAAATCCCATTGGAATCCTTCTGAGGTGCTGCCTATAAACCACTCGTAGATGTCGCAGGGCCTTCCGAGCAGCCTTTGGGTAGGTGTCGGCAAAGAGAAACCCAGTGGCGGAGACGAACCAAGGTTCTATGTCGGGGTAGAGCGTGCTTCTTCCCACGAAGATCAGCAGCTTACACCGAAGGGTGCCGTAGCGTTCGTACTCCCGATAGACGAACTCCGGCGGATCCCTTACTCCGACGCGCTCTAAGCTGAGTAGCATCAGGTTAGGGAGACCAGGCTAGACGGGGTAGACTCCTCCGTTCCATTCGGGTTAGCCATCTGGAATCAGGCAAGGATCAAGGTAAGGATTGGGAAAAGATGAGCTCAACAAAGGAAAGGTTAGAGAGGGCCAGAGGAGGTCTAGTATCCTAGGGGCCGTGTCCTACGGCTCTGATACCACCTGAAGCGTCCCCTCATCAGAGGTGACTAAATGTGACACAAATATCAGTCCCAGAAGGCTGGCAACACATTTATTACAACAGGTGGATCAGTGTTTTACATCACGACGACACAGAGGGCACGGAAGTGCCAACGCTACAAGGAACAACACAAACGCTAACGACCACACTACGATAGCAAAGGCTTCCATAGCCTCCTCAGAGTACCACACCATGGAAGCTTTACGCGGGAGGCCACGGGTACACGGGCACGGTTGGGTGTAGGGCAGCGACCTACTCGACGTCTTCGGGGATGTAATCGGGATCCTCCTCTGAAAAATAGTTAGTAAAACAAGGGTGAGCACATACGTACTCAGCAAATCCAACCCCACCCACGGAGGGGCTTATAAACAGAATCATGCAAAGAGTATATCAAGGATCAGTTTAAGGTTTATTTTGCAAACACACACTCACTCATGCAGGGGTTCATTTCAAATAGGTTTTCGCAAATCGTTTTCATAACCAAAGTGACTCAATTGTTTTAGGAAAACCACTGTGGAACTACCGGACTCCCCGTCCGCAGTAGCCCAGGCACACAGCCACACACTTCACCCGGAAAACAACTCACGCCAGAAAACATCCCAAACCCAAACACTAGTTTTTGTGACCACACCGTGACTCGTCCAATACCGTGGACACGGCTATTCGAATAGGTTTGACACTCTGCAGAGGTTGTACATCTTTACCCACAAGTAGGGTACCGTCACACGAACACCTTAGTGCCGGCACGGATCCTATCAAAGTCATTACCCACCTTAGCTAATCCTACGAGCCATCACGAAAGCAACCAAGGGATTATCCCACATAACCAGGGCGTACCTCACACAGAGCGTACCCCTACTCCTTGGTCTCCCGCTGCTCACCCGCACACCAGATGGCAAGTAGATTAACTAGTGGGGTTTATGCTAAGCCGTTGCCACATACAACAGTCGAGTGGTTGTACGATGATTTGGGTCAGGTGAGATGTCACGCAACCCGGTCCTTAACCGACAAGATGGACAACTCCCAACACGCTCAACCACACAGGTACGAGCTCTTCCATACTCCTGACACACACGTCCATCCCGTCCACCCAGTTCTTTACTCATTTTCCAAACATATCCCATTTTCATTTTTAAAGCACTCACACATTTTTAAAGCAATCATTTTGGCCAAACAAGGTTCAATCATAGCAATCAAGGGTGGCTATCCTACCAAGTTTTTGCCGTCTTCGAAGTCTTCGGGGAGTGCCGGCTCAGCATTCGGGACCTCGGGCTCCTGCTCGTAGTAGTCGGCTCTGATCTCCGGCTCGGGGTACCTTCCTTTGTCTACTTCGTCGGCTATAGTGCACACACAGGCAAGCAAGCAATCAATATAAGCATACACAATTTCTCCGGCTGAGCTCGCGAAAGGTAATTAAATAAAATAGGGGAAATAAATATTATGCAGGGGTTTTGGGTGACGGACGGGTGGCGGTGCAACCGGCACGGGTGTGAGGAAGGTTGGGCACGATTTGGATTAAAATCGCGCATGAAATGTCGGGTTAAAGGAGGTGTTTAGGGTTAATTAGGGGCCTGTTAGTATTTTATTATAAAAGAAAAGGGCCTAATTATAATATTTAAACCTAGCGGGGGTGTTACTAAATAGTCCAGGGGCATAATTGTAAAGGGACAGGGTTGTTTTTGTGGTTTAATTTAAAGCATAGGGTCTGTTTTGAAAGAAAAGAGTGAGGGAAATAGAGGGGGGGTCGGTTTTGGATAAGTGGGAAAAGGGCAGGGGGGTATGGGCAAAATGCCCTTCTTCTTCCTCCCTCCCTCACGACACAGGACGCAGGAGACAGGGAGGCCGACCGTGGAAGGGGGGAGGGGCGCCGGCGACCTGGTGCACGGCGACGGCCGGGAAGTGGGGCGAAACGAAGAGGAGGTCGAGGGCAACCGATTCCGCTCCTTACCTCAGGCTGGGGTGCTCCGGAGAGGCGGATCGACGGCGGCGGGCGGCGACCGGTTATGGTGGTCGGTGGTGGCGGTGCTTGGGCGCTTGGGAGGCAGGGAGGCTTGGTTGGGGTGGTGTGTGGCGAGGTGGGGAGCCGGTCCGGCCCTTTTATAGGCGCGGGAAGGTCGGTTCGGCGAGGATATTTTGAGCTTCGCGGAGCTCCAATGGCCGGCAATGGAGGTTCGGGAAAAATCCCGGCGTGGACTCCGGCCAGCGGGATTCTTGGTCGATTGGCTGCTGTGTGAGTTGACCCGTCGTGCAGAGCTGCTGTGGCCGTGGAGGGGAGACCGCCGGGGGAGTGATGGTGGCCGGTTTGGAGGTGACAACTCGTTGCCTGGTCTTCGTTTGTCAGAGCAATGGAGGGGGAGGTGTCGTCGCGCTGCCTGTAGGCGCGGAGCCGGCCTTGGCGTGCCGCGCTGCGCGCGGGCCGCCGGCCGAGGCTCGGCGAGAGGAGGAGGGGCGCGCAGGAGGGGGGGTCGCGACCTATCAAGTCGCGACCTGCAGGCGCGCGAGGAGAAGGGGGGCGCGGGGGGCCTCGTCCTGGAGGCCGAAGGAAGAAGATCGGTGGGGAAAAGGAAGAAGGGAAAAAGAAAAAGGAGAAAAGGGAAAAGAAAAGGAAGAAAAGAAAAAGGGAAATAGAAATTTCTAGAAAAATTAGGAGAAGGAGTTTTGCGGATTTTTCTGGGTTTCTCAGATACCGGCGTCAATTCCGGGACGGCAGTGATGGCGAGACGGACCAGCCAGCGGGACCGCAGCGTGCGCGGGATTCCCGGCGTGGTGGCCGACCGCGGTCTTCGGGCCGGCACGTGACGGGCTACGGCCCGAGTGCGGGCGGTGCCGGCGGGATTCGCGGCACGCGCGCCGAGGGTGAGAGAGGGAGACGGTGACCAGGGTTTTGAAAGGGCAAATGAGCTCAGCTGGACAGTTTTTGAAAGCACGCGTGATTTATTAGGTGATTTATTAAGAGCTAAAAACGCGGGCGTTACAGTAGTGTTCTCCCCATATTTCCTTCACTTTTTCTAAGAAGACAGGATTTTTGAGCCAGGCCAGTTCAAATCTAAATCTCAATTGTCTTAGTTTTACTTGAATATCGGTAGATAGGACTAGTGGGTTATGATCAGAAACTTCCCTTGGAAGCTTATTAACCTTGACATTGGGGAATAGGTGTTCCCATTTTTTACTCATAAGATATCTATCTAGTTTGACCAAAGTAGGAGAGGATTGATTGTTTGACCAAGTGAATTTTCCACTCGCCATATCAATCTCAATAAGCTCATATGCTGAAATGATACAATTGAAAGTTTTAGAAAATCTAATAAGAACCCTTTTCTGTTTTTTTTCATATGTATGTCTGATAATGTTGAAATCAACCCCAACAAGGAAGGGTTCTTTACTTTTATTACAGAAAAGTACCAGCTCAGATAGGAATGAATCCTTCTCTTCATCCTGAGCTGCACCATACACAGTTATTAGATTCCATTTGGCTTTGAGGTTTTTGTCCCACAGGTTCATTTGTAGCATGAATTCTCCTTCTACAAAGGACCCTACCTCTAGAAAGTCTAAATTAATACCCACCAAAATGCCTCCTGATTTCCCCTTTGAGGATATCCATTTCCACAAGTATGTTTGTTTAGAATCTATCTTCCTCATTGTATTATCATCTATGTTGGTTTGCATGGTTTCCTGCAACCCAATACAATAGAAATTATGCTCAAGAATCAGGTTTTTGAGGAAAGAGGAGACACCTTTCTTCTTGATGCCCCTACAGTTCCATGTTAGACCTTTGATTGATTAACTTTTCTTTTTCCCCTTTTTTTCCATCAGCCTAAGGGTCATGGTTTTCCAAGCCCCCCTGGGTTTCTTTTTTTGTTTTGTGGTAGGATTTTCCTTACCATTCCTGCATTTCCCATTTATACTTTGTATAGTTTTTATATTTGGCTTCCTCCTCCCCTTGGGAGTAACCAGGACAAAATCCTCATAGTCAGTAAATTCTTCTTCGGGAATGGGATCCACTCCAGAATCATTTTCTGTTTCATCTTTCTCTCTTTCAACATCAGCCATTTTTTCTTTAGAGCTAGTGCTATCCTAGCTGCTTCCATATCCTTAACAGGATTAATGGATGTAAAATCATTGTTTGACAAATCAATCCCCATGTTTTTGGATAAGACAGCCATTTCAACATCATCAAGAATAGAAAAAAGAGTTGTTTTCCATTATGTTACCTTCCACTGTTCTTTTCTTGGTTATGCCATCACTGGTTTCCTTCATGGACAGAGTGATATTCTTCTGAAGTCTTTCACTACATCTCCTTTCTTCATGCGGTCTGTGTGTTACTTCTGTTCTTTCTTTTGCTTGGATCCCTCCCTTGTCAGGAACATTTGCCACCACAGTATCCTTATTATGCACCTTTCCTTTTGTATCTAAAATTAGTCATAATATTTTGTATCTAAAATTTATATTCTTGTTCATTAAGATTCATATAAAATAAACCTTAAATGTGTGCTATATTTTAATCAAATGATGAAAAGAAACTCGGATATCTATTCGGATTCGGATACGGATGTTTTCACCTTTTTTTCTATCGAAAGCAAATAATCCATAAAAAAATTGTAGCTAATTTTTTCCCAGTAATTAGCTGGTTATTATGCATAAAAAATTAGCACCAAATTTATTTTATTGTGATCTAAAAATATCAATCTATTACACAATTCGTATGTTTTGGTTCCATCCTTATTCCTTTGGTGACATTTTTTCCTTTTTCTTTTTTTATTGATTTTATAAATTTTGTTGATTGATTGAAGGAAAATGCTTAAAATGGTCTTTCATTCGCCTGGTTGGGCCAACCAGAACGTGCAGGGGTACTTTGAACCCGAAATCCGAAAACCGAACCGAACCCAAATAATCTGAATTGTCGGTCTATTCAGGTTTTGAAATTCGGGTTCGGTCCAGATAAATTTATAATTTGGACTTCGATTCTGGTTCTCGTAGTCTATAACAGGAATAGACTGAATAACCTAAAATTAAATATAGCTGCATATTTTGATTCAAACTATGAAGTTACAACTTTGTGTTTTAAACTACTTTTTGAATTGTTCATGAACTTGTTAGTTACTTGCTTTAGTTGACTGATCCTTAAATCTATAGACTTGAAATGAGCTGGGAATTTAATTTCTAGCATAGAGTTTTAAGAGGTGACAAGGATACCTATGAAAATTCGGGTAATTCGGTAGACCGAATAGATCGAACCGAAATAATTGGTCTATTCGGGTCTGGTTCCTATTATTCTTTTTAAAATTTCGGTCCTCACTTTTTCAAAACCCGAAATTCCCAAATACCAAATAGACCGAACTGAAATGACCGAATAGACCGAACGCCCACCCTAGGAACATGTTTCACAGGGTTCCACAAACTCAGATTGTGCATTGGTTACACGATTTTGAGTAACGGCGGGTCACTTAATTAGTTTTTTAAAAAAACTATAACCTCACTTCTAATTCTAAGTTTAAGAAAATTTAATAAAAAGTTTGATCTAATTATAGAAAATGTCTCTAAATAGAATTACAATAAAAATATTTTTTTATTTATAATCTAATGATATTAGTTCACTAAGATTGTCAGGAATTTAGCTTCGACCAACTCTAAAATTTGCTATCTCAACTTGGCATTCATCTAATTTTGGCAAAATAAAAAACAATGGCTTCCAACAGTTTGGTAAAACAACTTCACATCAATAGCAACTTGGCATCTCAGGCCTCTCACACGTAAATATGTGCGTTGTGACTCCGGTTGCCATCGGACGTTTCCCTCTAGGTGGGAGGGTGAAAAAAATAAATCACAAAGAAGGGTTGCTTGTGTAAGTTTTCCAGAGGTGGAATGATATAAACATCATTCTATTTCTCTCAAGATTCCTGATGTAAGTTGGATCTGAATTTGGCAAGTGACTTATGTCAAACTGTTGAAGATGAACTCTATTTTTACTTGGCATATGTTTTTAAAAGTTGGCCAAACACAAGATATGCCAAGTAAAATATGACAAATGGTTTGCCATTGTTATTTTTTGGCCAAAAACAGAAAAAACATTTTGCAACAGAGGTTGTTATTTATCCCAAGTTGGGATAAACAGACTCTGTGCGCGCATATATGCACAGTTATCCGCGGCGCATCCTTCCGTATTAGAAGAGGTGGAAGGGTATTAAAAATAATTTTGTTTTTTGTCAAGGTGCGTGCATATATGCGCACTTATCCGTGGCGCATCCTTCCGTATTAGAAGAGGTGGAAGGGTATAAAGGTAATTTTGTTTTTTCTCGGAGTTCCTGATTTAAGTTTTTAAGAGGTGGAAGGGTAGAAGCACAATTTTCTTTCTCTCTCACAGTTCCTGATGTAAGTTAGATCTGGATTTTGCAAATGAATTATGCCAACTCTTTTTTTACTTGTCATACCTTTTTAGAAGTTGGCCTACACGATTTGTCAAGTAAAATTTGATGGTATACTTTTTATAAGTTGGCGAAATATAAGATTTGTCAAGTAAAATTTAACAAATTGTTAGAGATGCTCAGACTTATCATAAAAAAGTTAACCACATGCCTTTTTATTGATAAGGAGAAGAAATTCAAAAATTTTGAACAACGGAACACCGGCGGAGTGATTTTTTGAGAGAATCCAAGGCGTTCGAACACTGACTGGCGGAGCGCATAACCGCACTCCCGATCACCCGAGCTAAGTGCTCTTCTCAGGGGTGCAAATTGAATATGATGTGGTGCACCTCCGAACCTCTTTAGTTCAATTATTTGCACTACTTCAGCTCAATTTTGAAGAAGTAGTACAAATAATTGAACTAAAGAAGTTCGGAGGTGCACCTAACGGTTATCCCTTTACAGCCTTAGCTCTTCTCGAGTAATGTGCTCAGGAAGATTAAACAAGAGAAAAGCATCTGCGAAGAAGACAAAGAAAGTGAAATGGCACAACGAAGCCAATCCGAAGTGAACGAGGATATGAAGACCATTTCACCATGATTAGACTGTAGAGATGTCCTGCCTCCGTTCGAAATGATTACCGTTTTCGCTTCCGTTAAAATTTTGATTAAATATATATATTAGTATATTAATACTTATAATTAGGGTTGGACGTCGAGCCAGCTCGGCTCAACTTGCACTACGGGAGAATGGAAATTCCCCGAGTGCCTCGGGCTTCCCCGAGTGCCAAATATCGGGCACTCGGGGAAGAAACTCTTCCCCGAGTGTTGCACTCGGGGAAGAAATGCACTCGGGGAAGAGGGTCTTCCCCGAGTGCCTGATAGTCCATGGCACTCGGGGAAGAGAGGCACTCGGGGAAGAACCCCTTCCCCGAGTGCATTTTTTTAGCACTCGGGGAAGCCAACCTCTTCCCCGAGTGCCTCATCCTAGCACTCGGGGAAGGGTCTCTTCCCCGAGTGCTAGGGTGAGGCACTCGGGGAAGGATTTTTTTGTTTTTTGTTTTTTTGCCTCATTTTTTTTGAAGCCATCCCACATTATTTTAAACTCCTTGCTCAAATTTGGGGTTATTTTGATTTTTTGGTATATTTCACTAGTTTTTTCATTTTGTTGAATTTTTTAGCATACTTCAAATTTGAACTGCAGGTGCATGAAGTAATGAAATTTCTTAATTCAAAAAATGATATTCATTATATTTGGTGTATGTTGAGGCCATATCTAGGAAGCCACATGAAATTTTGAACATCTTTTTTCCGTAACGTGACGAACAACTAGCAGGAAAAGTGTTTGTAAATTATATAAAATCCAAACGATGTCCAAAAATCATGAAACTTTTCTGGGTGTCATGTTATGGCATGTAGAGGCTGTATGCAAGAATTGAGAAGATTTCGAGCAAGTTGGGACGTCGGATGCCTCAAACCCAGACATCTCCACATATGATATCACTTGATCATGTGTGGAGATGTCTGGGTTTGAGGCATCTGACGTCCCAACTTGCTCGAAATCTTCTCAATTCTTGCATACACCCTCTACACGCCATAACATGACACCCGAACAAGTTTCATGATTTTCGGACTTCGTTTGGATTTTATATAATTTACAAACACTTTTCCTGCTAGTTGTTCGTCATGTTACGGAAAAAAGATGTTTGAAATTTCATATGGCTTCCTAGATATGGCCTCAAAATACACCAAATATAATGAATATCATTTTTTGAATTAAGAAATTTCATTACTTCATGCACCTGCAGTTGAAATTTGAAGTATGCTAAAAAATTCAACAAAATGAAAAAAAAACTAATGAAATATACCAAAAAAAAATCAAAATAACCCCAAATTTGAGCAAGGAGTTTAAAATAATGTGGGATGGCTTCACAAAAAAAATGAGGCAAAAAAACAAAAAACAAAAAAATTCTTCCCCGAGTGCCTCATCCTAGCACTCGGGGAAGCAAGCCTCTTCCCCGAGTGCCTCATCCTAGCACTCGGGGAAGGACCCTTCCCCGAGTGCTAGGGTGAGGCACTCGGGGAAGAATTTTTTTGTTTTTTGTTTTTTTGCCACATTTTTTTGTGAAGCCATCCCACATTATTTTAAACTCCTTGCTCAAATTTGGGGTTATTTTGAATTTTTTTGTATATTTCATTAGTTTTTTTCATTTTGTTGAATTTTTTAGCATACTTCAAATTTGAACTGCAGGTGCATGAAGTAATGAAATTTCTTAATTCAAAAAATGATATTCATTATATTTGGTGTATTTTGAGGCCATATCTAGGAAGCCATATGAAATTTCAAACATCTTTTTTCCGTAACATGACGAACAACTAGCAGGAAAAGTGTTTGTAAATTATATAAAATCCAAACGAAGTCCGAAAATCATGAAACTTGTCTGGGTGTCATGTTATAGCGTGTAGAGGGTGTATGCAAGAATTGAGAAGATTTCGAGCAAGTTGGGACGTCAGATGCCTCAAACCCAGACATCTCCACACATGATCAAGTGATATCATGTGTGGAGATGTCTGAGTTTGAGGCATCCGACGTCCCAACTTACTCGAAATCTTCTCAATTCTTGCATACAGCCTCTACATGCCATAACATGACACCCAGACAAGTTTCATGATTTTTGGACATCGTTTGGATTCTATATAATTTACAAACACTTTTCCTGCTAGTTGTTCGTCATGTTACGGAAAAAAGATGTTCAAAATTTCATGTGGCTTCCTAGATATGGCCTCAACATACACCAAATATAATGAATATCATTTTTTGAATTAAGAAATTTCATTACTTCATGCACCTGCAGTTCAAATTTGAAGTATGCTAAAAAATTCAACAAAATGAAAAAAAACTAATGAAATATACCAAAAAAATCAAAATAACCCCAAATTTGAGCAAGGAGTTTAAAATAATGTGGAATGGCTTCACAAAAAAATGAGGCAAAAAAACAAAAAAAATTCTTCCCGAGTGCCTCACCCTAGCACTCGGGGAAGAGACCCTTCCCCGAGTGCCAGGCACATAGGCACTCGGGGAAGGCCAACCGACCCAAACAAATTATTAGAGGCCCAGCCGGCCCGACATGAAACCCTAACCCTATAAACCCCCCAGCCCCACCCGCACGCCCCCCCACCCCCGCCCACGCGCGCGCGCCCCCTCGGATCCGTCGCCACCCGCGCGGCGGCCCTCGACTCCCCCCCCCGGCGCGGCGGCGGGGCGGCGCGCGCGCGGCGGCCGGAGCGGCCGGAGCGGCGGCGGGGCGCGGCGTGGGGCTCGGCGGCGGGGAGCGGCCGCGGGCGCGGCGGGCGGAGCGCGCGGCGGGCGCGGCGGGCGGAGCGGCGGCGGGCGCGGCGTGGGGCTCGGCGGCGGGAGCGGCGGCGGCCCGGCCTCCCTCCGGCGCGGCGGCGGGGAGCGGCCGCGGCGCGGCGGCCGGAGCGGCGGCGGGCGCGGCGGGGGGCTCGGCGGCGGGCGCGGCGGCGGGTCGGAACAGAGGGGGCCACAGTGCCTTTTGCATTTTTTTTAAAAAAATCCACAATTCTTCCCCGAGTGCTGCTTCGCCTCTCGGTGAAGCCTTCCCCGAGTGTGCAGTTTTTGGCACTCGGGGAAGGCGGCTTCCCCGTGAGCCTCTTCCCCGGACCCTCTTCCCCGAGAGTTGCACTCGGGGAAGCCTTCCCCGAGTGCAACTGGTCCTTCCCCGAGTGCAATTGGCACTCGGGGAAGAACCTGCCTCCTGTAGTGTTGGCTCGGTTCCGCTCGTTAGTCTAACGAGCTAGCTTGACTTGACTTGTTAACAAAAGCATAAAAAAATGGTTCAACTTGGCTCTTTAGGAGCTCGAGTTAGCTTGTTAGGTTCAACTTGACTTGGTTCAACTTGTTACCGTTTTCATTTAGGATTGACATGTCAATATATATAAAATATTTTTGTAAATAGTAATTACAAAGTTCCAAATGTTAAATTTCACAGTGTATGTAGGATCTTCTTATTCATCAGGCAAATTTAGGTGTGGTTTACTTTGATATCTTGGCTTCCTATGTTGGATCTTTTGCTTTCTAGCTCGTTTGGCTCACGAGCAGCTTGCGAGTTGGCTCGAGCCAGCTTGTTAACAAAACGAGTAAAAATAGTTGTTTGACTCGTCACAAATTTGTCCAAGCCAAGCCGAGTCGAGTCGAGCTATAATTAAGCGAGTCGAGCTAGCTCACGAGTTTCTATCTTACTGTCCAACCCTATTTATAATACAAAATTAATACTATTAGAAAGATATTTGAATTTAGTTTTAACAAAATTAATTGAAGATGCGAATGTTGCACACATTTTCTACAAATTCAATCAAACTTATGTCACGAACACCAATAACGACTATTATTCCGAGATAGAGGGAGTTTTCAGGAAGCCGAGGGGTCGGGTCCTACAAATACTCCGGTGACATGTACAGTGAGAATCATGGTTTTTGGGACTTTGGATGTGTTTGCTTACCGACCACAACATGCCACGCCGCAGGTTTTTTTTTTTTTTTTTTTGACGAGGGCCACGCCGCAGGTTGGGCAGCGCCATAGTTAGTGAGGAGTAAAACCGGCGCCACACCTGTGGCGAAAAAACAAGGGATATGTTGTTTTCCTGTTATTTCATGTGTGACACGTCAAAAACAAAAAGTGTGAACCAAACAGCGTCTTGCTTTTTACGGTGGCGCCACAACTTAGGCGTGGAAGACAGTGACGGGGAACCAAACATCTCCTTTGTAACCAAATGTTGTCATTTTTCATGTTTTAGTGAATCATACCCAACAAACGGATGTTGGTAGCCTTTTTATATAAGCTTGGTCAAACTTTAAATTATTGGAGTTTTCAAGAAGCGAGAATGGAACTAACGAAGGGGGATGTAGTGAAGTTCATTTCATTTGGTTTCATAAAAACAAAGGACTCATCTTTCTAAGGGCACTCCCAACACAGACTCTATACATAGAGTCCATACCTTGAAGACTCTACCATAAGAAACTATAGTCTCCAATGCACAATCTGAAATAGTAGTTTCTATAGATTAAAACA
Source organism: Cenchrus americanus (assembly GCA_947561735.1). Lineage (NCBI taxonomy): Eukaryota > Viridiplantae > Streptophyta > Magnoliopsida > Poales > Poaceae > Cenchrus > Cenchrus americanus. Next base: position 105,703,828 of record OX387242.1, read on the forward strand.
TTTATTACTCCACACAAAAGAAGTTGATCACCTGTGGCATTTTGCATGTGATCATACATAAATGATAGATTGAAACATTTATTACTCCATCGTACACCTCTCTAGAGTAGTACCAATGCATAAGCACATAGAACAACCAGTCGCAACCACAACAAGACACATACACTACAGGATTCCAGGCCTTCGCCGAGAGCGAGGTTCCTCTCGGCGAAAGGTGTATTCCTCTCGTTGAAGGCTTCACCGAGAGGAAGCTCTCGGCGAAGGCGTCTTCGCCGAGAGCGTGCGGGATCCCTCACGGCGGAGATGCACCGAGAGGCCCATCTGGCTCTCGGCGCATGGATTTTCATAAAACAGAAAAAAAACCAGGCCGTTCGGCCGCCCCCACCACCACCCTGGCCCCCACCATTGCCGCACTGGCCCCACCACCCACCACCATCACCGTCGCATGCAAGCACCACCACCGCCCGCTGTTGCCACCAGCACCGGCACCACCAGCCACCACCACGCCACCCACAGCCACCACCACGCCACCAGAGACGCACGTCACCGCTCCACCGTCCTCCACCACCACGCCGCGCCGCCTCCACCTATGGAACAGAGAGGAGGGAGATGAGATAGGAATAAAGGAGTGGGGAAGGGGGGACAACCTGGAATTGAATCCGGGGGAAGAAGAGCCGCGTCGTGGGAAGAACCGTCGACCACCACCACGCCGCGCCAGGATTGAAGCCGGGGGAAGATGGACGCCGCGCTGGGTGGATCTGAGGAAGGAGGCAGCACCGGGAGGGAAGCCGTGCCGGGAGGATGGCAGATCTAAGGGAGGGGGCAGCGTCGGGAGGGAGGCCACGCCAGGAGGGAGGCCGGCGGCGGCCGGATCCGCCGCCACCGCGCCTCACCCCGCTGCTGCTCCCAGCCACAAGGTGAGGGGCGAGCGGAGGGGGAGGAGGGGGCGGCGCGGCTATGCTGACGGCATGGTCCTAGAGGCGGAGGACCGAGGGAAGGAGAGAGAGAGGAGGGATGCGTCCTGGGAAGGAGGCGGCGGAGGCGTTGCTGAGAGGGAGGGGGGAGGGCGGCGGGTTTGAGACTTAAGGTTAGGGAGGGGGCGGTGGGGGCGGGTATTTATAGGTAGGGTTAGGGAGAAGGCGAGTGGGCCGACAGGAGTTGGGTTTGATGGGCCGGCCGGGGAGAAGGAATGTGGGCTGGCTTCGCCGAGAGCCCAACAACTAGCTCTCGGTGAAGAGACCTCTTTGTTGAGAGTTAAGCTCTCGGCGAAGCCAATTTTCATAAAAAAATTAATAAAAATAGCAAATAGATCTGAAAATTTTCCAACACTTAATATGACACTAAATATGTTGTGTATTTCTTATAAAAAAGTTGTAGTGGTGAAACTCAAATTAAATTTCTCTAATGTACCAAACCTAATGACATTAGTTCACTTTCTAAACTTCTCGTGAGATGTTCCGGTTTCTAAACAGTGTATGTATCAAAGTGCTCAAAATGTTCTCAACTTTTTACCACAACTTAGACATAAGATATAATGAGCGATCGACAAAATTCGTGATTTTCAAACTTCATTTGAATTTTATACAAATTTAAAACCTTTCTGCGACACGATCTTCATCATGATCGGAGAACAAAATGTTTGAAATTTAGTTTCATTTCGTGCACATGGTCTAAGAAATGTCTCATGAACATGAATCTCAATTTCCAAAAACTTTACTCTATGATTTCATGCACTTGCAGTTCATATCGGACGTCTTCAAAAAAATTACCTAGAATGAAGTAAAAAATTTTAAATATAGCAAAGAGAGATAAAATTGGGTCAAATTTGAGCATATCCTTTGTATAGGTGCATGTTGATGATAGAAAAAATTTGATGGTGAAAAAGTGATTTTTTTTAAATTTCTTCGCCGAGAGCAAAAAAAGGAAACTCTCGGCGAAAAATTTCTTCGCCGAGAGCCAGATGGATTGCTCTCGACGAAGAATTCTTCGCCGAGAGTTTTTTTTTGCTTCACCGAGAGTTTTGATCTTCACTGAGAACTTTTTTTTTACTCTCGGCGAAGAATTCTTCACCGAGAGCCCATGGGGATGCTCTCGCCAAAGCTGTTTACTCACGGTGAAGGGCCGGTTTCCGGTAGGGATACCAGACGCATAAACAATGTGCTCCACCAGACAGATATCATTCTCTTGAGTGAGGACAATGAGCTATGGAAACAGGTTACAATATACAATGTTCTTACTGAATATAAACTGAAAACTAAATAATAGGAACAAGAAAATGCAAGAATCAGTTCTTAATCCTAAAACGGTCAGTACAACAACAAGATTACATTTCATTGGCTTTGATCCCAAATGGTTACATCCAATTGGTTCTTGCTAATCAAGTCAAGCTAAAAAAATCGACAGAACAAGACTACAAGAATCAGTTCTGTCCTAGTGCTACTGATATGTTGTATGAAACTGATGCAACCACGGTGACCCTTCCGCTGAAGGAGAGCACACGACAGGGGTGTGTGTGCGTCCTCCCCGTCGAACCACCTGTGGGAGCCTCTCCTCCGGCGCGAAGCTCAGCAGTCCACGCACGACATCATGCCCGGCCTCCAACAAATCCCCGAACGTACGCCAGGTCCATATGAACTCCATCGCCCACTCCAGGTCGCGCGCCCTGTGGAGGATGTCAGCCTCCGTCCCGCGTCCTGGAACAGGTGCTCGCATGTGAGCAGCTACCTCATCACGCACCCCAGTGTGACGGATCCAGCAGGGGGGCTGGTGGGGCTCCAGTCCCCCCCCCCACCCACCCACCACCCACCCACCCCACACCACACCAACTGCCTGCTGGACAAAGGAGCTCTTCCTCAATTACATATAAAATTTTACTATTGACTAGAGGTAGAACAAGGTGTTCAACCCTTCCTATTATCTGATCCTGGATCCGTCACTGCAGCGCCCACATGTCCACGGCAGCGCCTTAGGTCCAGGACCCTCTCAGCAGCTCCGACGCGGGAGGCGGGAGGAAGAAGGGGGAGGGGCTGGAAAGAGGGGCGCGGCAGCGGCATCGATCTACAAGCACTCCCCGCGCCCAGAAAACAGCAGTCTCGCCACTTGCGTGGGAGAGTCCGGCTCACGCGGCAAAGGGAGATCGGGAGAGGCCAGCTCGCATGGGAGAGGGCACGCAGATGAGGGGGCGGCCGCGCGGAGCTGGTGGCGCGTACGGGATCCATGAAAACGAAGGTGGTCTCCCCAACGCGCGTCTTGCTAGTTTCTACCACCTCCGGCGGACCGTGGACTTAACGTCTAAAGATGGAATGAAGTTTTATTTTTCCTTCCTCTCTCTTCAATAATAAATAAGGGTTAATAAATAGTTTAGACTCGGAGTCTGGGTTGGGAGTGCCCTAGCTATGCATCGAAACATCGAACTAACGATATGTCGGGAGGAAGGCTGATGAGGAGGAAAACTAACCGCAACAGTACTATCTATATTTCATCCCCTAAAAAGAGAATTTAAAGGCCCTTGCCAACAAAAATTACCTTCTAAATAATATTATGCTGAAGCAATACCCTCTATTTTCTACTCTCAAAAAGAATATTTTTCTACCCTCAAAAAGAATATTTCAACAAATATTCTCGAATCCTATCCCTCCAACCAACTCTCCCGCACCCACCACCACACAGGCGCGCACGCCTCCTCCTAGTCCTCCTCCCCACGCACCTGCCACTGCTGCCGATGTCGGTGCTCCCGACCGCCTCTCCCCGCTTCCCGGACACACACGCGGAGCAAGCAAGGAACATGGTAACCCCTTCATTTCCCCCTCCCCTGCTGCTAAACCCCAAGACACGAGCTTGGAGCGAGGCAATGGCGTGATGGATCTTGAAGACAGGGAGCGGAGATGGATGTGGAGGAGCGCCCCGCGGCGAGGGTGATGAACTCCACCACGACGAGGTTGCTCAACCTACTGCTCCGGCAACCTCATCCAGGCTGGATCCCCGCGATGTCGAGCCCGCACCTGCGGTGGAGGGGTGGTGGCCCCATCAAGCTCCACGGGTGTCGTACGGACATCCTTGGGCCTACCAGACAGGCAGGTATAGGCACAAACTACTACGTGGGCCCCATAGATTGTTAGAAAACTAGGCAATTTACACATTATTTTAATTCACAAAATTAACAGCTTAAGCTTGATGACACACATATATAATTTATTATGATGAATAGAACATATTCTAAACATGCAACCCAACGGATCAACCATGTCGCCATGGTAGCAGCGTAGTTGTTGCAAAAACCAAATTGCACGTACACTCCGAGTAGAGATCACGCACAGAGGCGTCGGTTCCGGAGGCACCTGCCCTCCAACAGTTCTATGCGCGCAGGAGTACTGGACGGGGATTCCCAGAAGCAACATAGTTTCTGTTCGGTGGTGTTTCTGATTTTCTTCAGTAACCGGATAAGGAAAGCTATCTCTCATATATGTAGATCCAAAACTCTGAGCAGAGATCATGTATAGAGGCGTCGGTTTTGGAGGCACTTGCCCTCCAGCAGTCTGTTGACGGTGAAATTCCATAAACCTAGCCATGAGTTTACCTTCGGTGTTAACATGAATTTTATATCTTATCAATTGGTACTAAGCCCCTTGGTATAACAAGTTCGTTTGTGCATATCGGTTTTGGAGTTTAGTGTTTATGTAGGATTTTAGTGTTGTAAGCAAGACTTTCGGGTTAAGTTCATTAAGCACCTCGTGACAAGACCTTGAAGACCGGTACAAGTCCAGCAATGAAGTGAACATGACTCTAAGAAGCCCAAGGACCAAACCCGAGAAGATGGAAAACTCTGAGGACCCAGTCAGAAAAATTTCGAATCTTGCGGGACAAGGAGCTTCATCTAAACCGAAGAGAAATTGACGTCAAGGGCTCACATGTAGTTGGGGGAATACTCTAGAAGACTCGGGAAGTAACACCGGGCAAAGGAGGCCGCGGGCTGGGCCGAAGTGGGCTCAGGTCGGCCGACCCAGGCCGGACGGCCCAGCCCACTTCAAGGCCCAGTCGCCCACCCTTTGACCTAGCTGCCATTTAGGCTATTTATAGCCCCGAGGCCAGAAGCCACGCATCAACTCATTCGTCATCTGCCGCTGAGGAGCAGAGAAGAGAGGGACACCATCTCGGAGAGGAGAGGGTCGAGTTAGTTGACTAGGATCTCCCTAGCCGGCGTGGGAACCTTGCAAGGAAGACCACATCGGAGTTCCCGGAGCTAGAAGCAATATCAAGGTAGGATCCCGGTGGTGATCTTGATTCATGTATCATGTATTATGTTGAATTATCAAGTTGCAATTCGATTTCTAGCGATCGAGTGTTCCTCTTATGATTTTGATTTCAATCGGCTTTTCGTATCTTAAGATCTATTCTCGAGATAGATCATTGAGGGTGTTCTTGTAGCCGTGGTGGCTAGAGGTGCATGCCTAACCTTCCGTGAGATTTCAACTTGTCCTTGGACTTTCCCTAGACTAACCCGCACGAATAGGGGTGTGTTGTGACAGAACTGTGGCTCCAAAAAGGCGGACATTTTCGGAGTCAGACGGGAAACCGTGATTTAAAGATGCTTTTTATGAGATTGAACTTGTTTACTTCTTCTTTGCTCGAAACTTCAACGAAGGCTTGATCCAATCTCTCTAGATTGGTTTATCTAAACCCTCTACCTCTTGCTACCTCCGGATTTTATAGATTAGATTCATTTTCATGATGTTCTCTAGATTAGATGCATAATATTCCCCTTTGAAGATCAAAGTTCTCAGCTTTATTAGATTGATTCTTGCATCACACATTTGTTCCACGGATTCGATACCTTGGGTTCACACTAGAGGGAAGAAGGGTCCCTTGACTACGACAGAGGACTTGTCTGCTTGCAAGTCTAATTGAAGTTTAATACGAATATACACCGTCAACAAGCCCCCTTTTCTGGCGCCGTTGCTGGGAAACAAGTGATCAAGATTCAATCTTTTATTGCTTTTTGTATAATTTTCAGTTTTCTTTTGGTTTTTGCATCTACTAACTTTTGATCATCCTCAAAATCAATCTAATTTAGTTAGTCTAACCCTAGTTTTCTTAGCTTGTTTTTATTTTTGTTTTGTGTATATTTTGTTTATTGCTAACCCTAACAGGAGATGGATGGCTACCTCTCCAAAAAACCCGATAATTTTGTGTATGATCCAGAAAAACTTTACAGGCTAAGGAGACGTGAAGCACAAGCTAAAAAGCTGGAATTTGTAGATTCGAAAGCGGAAGACAAGGGATCGTCGAAATCTCCAAAGGAATCACCGCCTCAAAGCAATAGGAATCGACTTCCACCGATGGGAGAACAATCGCATCCGGAGCACAAGATCGGGGAGCTATGCACCCCGGACATCGTCGACCTACCAATCTTGAACCTCACGGAGATCGGAAGTCCGTTCGAGATCAAGACCTCAACAATCCACATGGTGTAACATTCACCCTTCACCGGTAAAGAAGATCCGAACCCTCACCTCCAAGCGTTCATTCAACTTTAATTTGTCAAACATTCAACATGGACGGGGTGACTCAAGATCAAATGAGGGCAAGGCTCTTTCCGTTCTCATTACTTGGGAAGGCTTTGCAATGGTTCTACTCTCAACTGGCAGAGACAGTGCAAAATTGGTACACATTGATGAGGGCCTTCATGAAGGAATACTACTCACCGGGTAAAACTCAAAGTTTGCATAATAAGATTACTACTTTTGCTCAATATCCTACGGAGACTATATCGGAGGCATTCGAGCGCTTCAATGAGTACACTGGGGCGGTTCCACATCACAAGTTCCCGAAGGAGGATCATCGATGCATCGGCGGGAGGATCTATCATCGAGCTTACGCCGATGCAAGCTTTCACTCTATTCAAGAAGGTCGCGGACAATGACAGATGGGCGTCATCCGAACGCTTACTTCCGATTCAACCCATGGGGAACGTCAAAGGAGTCTTGCAAGTGGAGAAGGAAGACATACTCGAAGGCAATATTGATTCGCTTATGCGAAGGTTGGAGAAGATGGAGATAGAGAAGAAAGAGGCCCAAGACTTAAAGGCTGCCGAAGCAAGATCCACATGTGAAGAGTGCAGAGAATATGGCCATGTCCACAAGGATTGCACAGGGGAAGCCCAGGTGCTCGACTACATGAGGAAGGGGGATTTGCCGAACTTCCGCTACGGGCAAGGTATACCTCAATTTAATGCAAGCTCATCCATTCCGAATTCGGTTCCGCTTCGTATACAATTGATGGACTTCATGGACGAGCAAGCTAAGATCAACAAGGACACCGTCACCAAGTTCAAAACCATAGACAAGGTGTTGGAGAACATCGATAGCAAGGTGCCGGAGGTCGGAAGCTCCAATCATCAAGTGATCAACATGATGAAGATGCTCGAGACACAAGTGGGACAACTTGCCGGGCGCCTATCCGCTAATGAAGGGAAGCTTTCGGGTCAACCTCAAGGTCCCGAGACGGCGAAGGCCATTCAAACTCGTTCGGGGAAGGAGACCAAAGATCCGGAACGTTCCGCGGGAGTAAGGAAGCCTAAACCATCCGCCGTGGCAGAGGAATTTGTTAAGGAGGAAGTTACCTAGATCGTCACCGAAGAGCCCAAGTTCGAGATGCCGGGAGAAGACACGAAGATACAACAACTCAAGCCACGCTACTTCCGAGGTAAACTTGATAATCATTTTGAGAAGTTTGTGGAGGTTGTGCGTAGGTTAAGGATCAACATGCCATTATTTGATGCCCTTCAAGTTCCTACATATTCTCGTTACTTCAAAGATATTCTTGCAAACAAATATGTGATAGCAACACTCGGGGTAGATCATGTCAAGATGTCCGAGCAATGTAGTGCCGCTATTGCAAATGGACTAGAGAAGCAAAAAGACCCCGAATGCCCGACGATTCCATGTTCCGTTGGTTCATTCAAGTTTGAGAAGGCATTATGCGACCTTGGAGCAAGTGTGAGCGTCATGCCAAGACATGTGTTCGAGAAGCTACGTCTACCATTGGAGCCTACAGGCATGTGCTTGGAGTTGGGTGACAACTCCATTCGCTAACCCTTGGGCATCGCCGAAGATGTGCCCGTGAAGGTCGGACGCCACTTCATACCTAGGCGTGGGAATGGGTCAGGATCCGGCCCTAACCCCACTCCAATCCTAATTTGTTCTAGTAGGATCCAATTCTAATCCAACCCTTATTTGTTTGGTTTGACTCAATCCAATCCAATCCAATCCAAGTTTCACAGCACCCTAATCCACTCCAATCCTATTTTGGGCCCAAGGGCTGTGTGCACACTACGATCCAAGGGCCTTCACAAATGAATATAGAGGCATATTACAACAACAAACTAGATCCATGGGCCTTCACAAATGAATCTCGAGCGAGCAGCACTAGCTATACAACCACAACTCATTTCAATAAATACAAGCAAAAAAAATGCACGGCACTGGGTATGTACAGTCGACAATGTACAATGTAGGTATTCGTATCCCCACAAGAAAAAGGTGTTCGCTAGAGGGAACTTGTTGATCGCTCAGTTCAACTAAGATACATGCAAAGCATCCTCAGAAATGAAGTTCACAGGTTCAATCACCTACCCAATGAATTTATTAGCAGCATATGTTTGCTGCTTACATGGATGATGCATTTATCCCTAGCACAATGAAGCAAGTGATCCAATATTTTTATGCCAATACATGTTTGTCTTGTGCAAGATATTTAGTGACAACAATGCCACTATTAGCAGCCCTGATCCAGAAAATAGAGAATGCCTCCGCAAAAGGAATTCAGATGCAGAAAAACAAACAAAGTTTACGAGGACCGTACTTTAGAATCACTATCAACTATGACATCAACAGTGGTTCTATCACTTTTATGCTGTGTCCGTATATCACCAATGAAGTCTTCATTGATCCTCACACCAGTGGATGTGAGATTCTATAACAAAAACAAAGGTTATCAGAAAAAATAAACTCAGAGAGTTTTTGGGAGGAAACAATGAGAAGTATAAACATAAAACCCTTACCAAACCAGAGCTGCTAGACGCTGACGATAAAATGTATATGCATGTGCCATACAACATACAGTAACAGATAGAAGTACTTCACATCTTGTAAAAAAGATCGACCAGAAATTCTACATAACTGCCTGGCAAAAAAGCTGTGATACATTCTAATGTCGTCTTTGGTTTTACTCAAGGGGGCCACTGTAGGATGAGTCGCTCCTACAGTGTTTGCTTGGCTATACCATTCTGCTCTTGGATTGGCTATTGGATGCTATTAGATTTGAGTACTTCATACTTTGATCTAGCTGTCAATTACTAGGAAGCTTGTTGGAAACCTAGTTAATTTGCTTGCTTGGAGGAAAACAGACTTTAGTTAGCCTGCGTGCTTTCAGTTTGGGTAACCATTTCTATAGTGGGTGTACAGGGTACCTAAATATATAAATTTCTGGAACACTTAAACTCTTATTCTGAAAGGAGGAGTTTTGGCTGATAAATTTTAACTGTCTTCAGGTTTTCGGTTTTATTTCTAATTTTTTTCACCAAAATTTGGAATTCATATATTCCAAATGGGCATTACATTCTATGTTCACCGGTCAAGCAAATGTTGCAGAGTACAATTCCAAATGTAACTTTAGAATCAGAACAAGCCATTTCCGAGCAACAAAAAAAATCTGAGCAAACATAACTCCTTTCATCATATAATAACCACAAGAGCAAAATATGACAGACAAATACGGCCGATAATTGCTTTTCCATTTCTGTTGTCTGCTACCTCCTGCTGTTCTACTACAAGGGTGAAAAGAAGAGTAAAAGGTGGATGCATGCACAGGCCCAAGGAGTGTTGTTGTGCAGCTGCAGCAGCACCATGACTGCCTGGCTTTTCTCCACTCCACCTCTCTAGTAGTTTAGCCTCTGTTTTCTTTGGATGTCTGAATGCAGCCATGTCACTTCACTAAAACTTACTGGCTGCCAGGACTCATTCTGAGATCCATACTACAAACCAGCATACGACATGGACCTTTGATCTATGTTCTTGATACCGGCAGGAGCTACTAAACGACTATTATTATTTATAGGACTACTATCATATACTTGAGACCTAGAGTTAAAACAACCTAGATTTGTTTCTTTCTTACTTTCTTCTACCCTTTCCTCCACTTGATGATGGGGTCATGATAGTCCTGCAGGCAGCACATCGATAAACAATGACAGGGCCATCAGGAGGAGGGGATGGTAATTTCGTATGCATCATCATTGAGCAGCTGATTGTTACAGCACTCTCATAAGGAAAGACATGTCTGCTGATACTTACTCCCAGTTACAAACATATCTAGTTCGTTGCAAACTTGCAATGCAACCTGTCAGCTAAGGTTGTATTTCAGCGTACATAGATTTTGCCCCATGACCATGATGACAGACTACTAGTAATTTCTAATACTGAACATATTAGAAGATGTATGTTTACTAGAAGCTAGCAGCGTCCACAAACACACAAAAAAAGATGTATGTTTATGAGAAGCTAATGTCACCAATCCTTTGGATGTGAGTCTGACATGTTAGGACCAGGTCTCCTAGTCAAAGCGAAATAGAAACCTTGTTTCATGAACCTGTTCATGGTTTTCCCATTTGAACCTGAGGGTCATATCAATGTTTCAAGTTTCGACATTGGTCTATTGATCTATTTATTTCAAGTTTCGGCAATAGCTTCTTTATATGGACTGATAACAACAGAAGGGCGCATTTTCATTCCTCATAAGTCATAAATGCTACTAGAAGAGAAACATAACTCAAATGAAATAAGGGCCGCCAGAATTTTAGGCAGACTGCATGAAACGACCCGGATTTCCGTAAACGGAACCCCGAATCTTAGCACCTCGGTGGTAGTCCCAGGAGGGCTACCACGTGCAATCCCTGTCTCAGCGATGCCATAATCCATACAGAAAGATAAAAACAAAGAAAGTAGAGAAAAAATTTTTTTTTTTTACTTAAATAGAGTACATCTCTTCGGCACATGCCGGGTACAAGTCCAACAGTACTGAATCAAACATAAATAAAACGTCTAGCAGCGGCTCCATGAAAGCGCGGGAAACTCCATCTCCGCGAGCGGCTCAAGTGTAGGAAGAGCTCTAGTCCACCCAGTTGTCGTTGTCGAAGTCGTAGTCCGGCTCGCGTCGAGTCACCGGGGTCTACCCGATAAGCGGGTAGGTCATGTCGCCTTCCCAACAAAGAGGCAAAAGCGGTGTATATTCTACTATGCATGAGATATCCCTAATGCGGGCGTAGAAAGCTTAAGCAAAGCAGTAGTGCAACGTACAAGGTAAGCAGAATACAGCTAGGAGGTCCACACCTCGGGGAAGCTTCCGCTTCCGAGGTCCACACCTCAGGGGTCCACACCCCGCTCAAGGAATACCACACCAAAACACCGGATCTCAACCACGATCCAGAACCCAACTCTCATCCGCGATGTGGGGCCCACCGCTCCTATCCCCACATCTCAACGGCCGAAGCCGGCTCACACACTCGGGGGAGAGAAGAAGCACAAGAGAAGTGTAGCTAGTCGGGTAAGAGATCGAAAGATCGTCCATAACCGGTGGACACGGACTATAGCTATAGGTTTAACACTCGCGAGGTTGTACAACTGTACCCGCCCGAATAGGTCCGGAACCGGCCGTCACTGGTGTCCGACCCTACCATACGGCTGAAGCCCAAGTAAGTGGATAGTTCCCTCCTGCGTCTCCGAGCCTGGCCCAGCCTCCGCGGCAGAGCTCATACTACCCGCGAGAGGTCCCTCGAAGCTGTGGAACCCTTCCCCGGCCTCGCCGGGGCAAAGTCTACTAAGGAGGGAACGATCCCTCCCGACACGATCACACCGATCCTCCTACAGGAGGGGTGCTATCCACTACAAGTCTCACCCCGCACCCCCGCCCAATACAAGGCGGGCGGTCTGTACGAAAATAGTCATCCGAAACAAGGTCAACTGACGATCGGTCCTTAAGGGGCCGAGAGCGAGCACCCATCAACTCCATCCCACACGACACGACCCTCGGGTAAGAGGCCAGATCGCATCTTCCCTCGGCAGCCGTTCACAAGTAACCAAGCGGCTCGCTCCCGCCAAAACACAGCAAGGAGATACGCACCCAGAACTCACGCTAGAAACACACCGAGATACCCACATCTCAGCCCAAGCCCAGAATACCATCCATAATCAAGCAACAAAAGTATGGATAGTTGAGGTAAGGGACTAGCTAGGGGTCTGTAGCTAGTCCCGCAGGTAGTAGAACAAGGAACAGGTTATATCGAAACATCAAGGCATGGCTATTAAACGGGTTATGCAATTCATCAGATCAATGCATTAAAGTAAAGCACTAGCAGCTAAATATCAACATGGGATCTATATGGTTGGGAGTGACATGACACCTTCGTTGCCGTTGAAGCAGTCGCTGTCTGGAGCAATGTACTCGGGGTCCTCCACGTCCTCCTGGTCGAAGCTCGGGTCTGCGGCACGAGATTCGACGCGATAATAAGAATACGGTGCACATCTAGGCAAAAACTCCAAATGAAAATCAATTTAGAAGATCCAAAAGAACCCAAACTACCTACAATCAGCAGGGTTTCGCAAATACGGATTTATAAAAACTAGTTTTGTATTTTTCTGAGCTCCCTAGAATTTATTATGAATTTTTAAAGGTTAAAAACATTTTCTGGAATTTTTAAACAGAGAAAAAAGGGATCTTCAGACTGACGTCAGCATGACGTCAGCGCTCCAGAGTTTAACAGGCTGCACAGGCCAGAATCGCTGCTGGGCCGTGGGCGGCCCAGCGGACCTGGTTCGGCTGGGATCTGGGTTGTTGGCCCAACAAAAGAGCTAGGTAGTACAGCCCACCAAAACCTCGGAAGTCCGTTTTTCCACCTCTGACTTCCTCCCGCGCTGGGCCGTCGGCCTGTTAGGGAAGCTAACTGGGCTAAGAGCCCAGGCCAGCTGGCGGCCCAACTCCTAGGTTAGCACGCACAGGTGATCCTCGCACACCAGGTGTTCGTCAAAAAGCCAGACGGCGCGGCATCACCGCTGCGCGGCGCGTCGCCGGCGCCCGCCCGCGGGCGGCAAGCGCCCGGTCTTCACCACGCCCGGGTCGAAGCGCACGACACGGCTCGGCACCGGGGTGTGCCGGCCGGACGAGCGCTCGCATCCGTGGCCTTGCGCGCGGCGGGCGCGCGCGTCGTCCGGTGGCCGGCACGATGCTCCCGCCGCCGGCGAGTCACGGCGCGACGGTCCCAAATCCCCACCCGCAAGAAACCACGGGTCGAAGCCCGGTACAACCACACGTTCGGCGCGTCCCGGCTCATTCGGCCGGCGCGGCCGCCCGCGGTAACCGCGCGCGCCGCGCGCGTCCACGGCGCGCGCTCTCGCCCCTGCACAAAGAGCCCGGCGCGAAGGCCAGCACACAAACGTTCCTGCACAAGCGAACACGGCTCGACGGCCGGACCCATAACCCTTCCTCGCACGGCGACAGCGGCGCCCAAGAGCACAGGCGGCTCAGGAGCTCCCTCCGTCGCGGTACGGCAATCCTGCGGCGCGACGGCCAGCAACCAGGCAAGAATCAACGACGACGCGTCTCGACGTCGCGGTGCATCACAGGAAAGAGACCAAGGGGGAGAAGAGAGAAGGGGGCTGCGGTGCTCACGATGGGGCGATGGTGGAGTCGTTGCCGGCTCGGTGGAGAGGCGTGCGAAGGCGAGGTAGGGGTTCACGCCGGTGGTCGCCGCCTCGGCTCCTGCTCCTCGTCCCCGACTGGTCCTCGTCTTTCCCCCTTCTGGCAAGGCTCGGCGCTCCCTGGCGGTGAAGTGGTCCTGTCCTCGGCCCGGTCCTCGGCTTCTCCCTCGTCCCGTGCGTCGCGGCGGCGGCGCGCCCGCTCCTTTCCTCAACGGCGCGGCGCGGCGGTGGCGCGCCCGCCTTCTCCTTCAACCCGGTGAACACGACCGAGCGGTGGAAGTGGAAACCCCAAGAGGGGGGGAATGGCTTTGCTTCCGCGCCCACCGGTTCGCCCCTTTTGAAACGCCGCCGCGGGCAGCTCGAGGGGAAAAGCCCTCGATGCCCTTGGCTCGCCGCCGGGCGGGGCAGGTGGCGCGCCGGTGAAGCTCTAGCCCGCCTCGGGTGCTCGTTGGGGAGGGGCGGTGGCGTCAAACCCCTTTTCCCCCCGGTCGCCTCCCCATCTCGCGCGCTCGCGCGCCGGTCCCTTGGCGTGCGTGCCGGCCGGGCGGCCGGCCGCGCTCCACCCCGCGCGAGCCGGTGGGGCGGAACCGGCGGCGCTGCCCCGGCTGGTTCGGTGAGCTGGCGCGGTGGATGGGGATAAGGGAGAGCTGACGCCTGGGGTCCACACGACAGAGAAAGAGAAGAGAAAGAGGGGTTGCGCGGGTTAAAAGGGCCGAAAGGAAACGTGGGCTGGGCCGGCTGCCAAGCAAAGGTAGAAGGATGCGGCCCAGCTCACTGGTTGGGTAGTTTGCAAATTAAAGGTTTAGAATTTGAGCTTGGGTTTGAAAGAGAGTTCGAATTTGATTCCCACTCAAATTCAAACTTCACACATTTGAACTCCAGAGAACCAGAGAAAAACCAACTCACATATTTTACCATATTTTAAATATATGTTTTATAAATGGGATAATTTGGTGGAGAATTTAGAGAAGGGCTAGCAATTTGGTTCAAAAATTGATAGCACTCACATCCAAGCAAAAAGTTTTAAATTTTCGCAAAATTTACACACCTAAATTCCTGGGTTGTTACACTGCACATCACATTTCAAATGGAAAACTGACAAACATCAGACTAATACTTGGCAAGATAAGAAGACTACAAAACTGATAATCGACATTTTTCTTACATGGATTTCTCTGCTACTAGATCTAATAGTCTAATATTTCATCTGTACACTGTATTGGCCTATTGCGAAAAAACAGTAACAACACGAGCAGAATAAGGAAATAGATATACAGCAATCAGAAGAGGACCGAGAAGCTGGGATCTCGGGACATACGTTGCACGATTCCTCCGTCGGAGTTCTTGCCGCACTGCCGCAGCTCGGCGAGGAGCGGGGGGTAGCGGCAGGCCGGCAGCCGCGGGCACGAGTCGACGGCGGGATGCCGGACGGCGACGGCGGCGGCTAGGGTGGCGCGGGACAGGAGCCCAGGAGCCCGGAGGAGTGGCGAACTTGCGGCAGGCGTCGGCGCTGGTGCGGTGGCCTGGTTGGTAGGTTCGTACCTTCAGCGAAATAGGTGAGCACCAACAACACCTGGGCGCATTCAGAGTTCCAGACAGGGGGCACATCAAGAAGAAAAGGGGAATCGAATGGATACTGACCTTGGGGCCGTCGGAGTAGGGGAGCCGACCGGATCTTGGCCTTCTTCGCCGGCGGCGGCGCGGCACGACCGGATCTTGGCCTTCTCAGCTCGGGGGCACGGGCGACGATGAGGAGCGGCACCAGGAGGAGATAGGAGCGGCACCAGGAGGAGGAGGAGATCGGGTGGAGCGGCGCCAGGAGGAGATCGGGCTGAGCGGTGATGGCGCTGCGGCGGCGCTCCCGGCTCCCGTCGGAGCCCGCGGTCTCCCTCCCCTTGCGACCTTTTTTTTGGATTGTCTCCCCTACGGCTGGAAGCCTAGTTCGATCCGTTTAGGATCCTCGGGCCGATTCTTGACCAAGACTCGACCAATGTGTACAACCCAATCCTTTAACGAGCCAATCCAATCCAACTCGACCCTTTTGTATGCATAGCCCATAGACGATCCGTAAACGTAGGCCCATGAGTTTGGAGCCCCTTTCGGCCCTTGGGCTTGCACGATCCTTTCCCAGGCCTATTCATACCCGTCGACTTTGTGGTACTTGAGATGGGAGAAAGGGACAAGCCACCACTCATCCTTGGGAGGCCTTTCCTTGACCGTGGGAGCTACCATTGACGTTGGCAAGGGGGAGATCAAGTTTGACATTAACAACAAGAGGAGTTCTTTCAAGTTTCGACCACGACTCGAGGTATGCAAAATGATCGAAGTTAAATATATTCCACCTCATCGTCGCGTTGTTAAGGAAGATCCAAGGAAGAAGGAAGAGCCGAAAAAGAAGGAAGTGAAGAAAATCAAAGAAGTTGTTGCATCCGTCAAGGTAAAGGAACAAAAGCCGCCTGTGAAGACCAAAACAATGACTAAGTCGGAGAATAAGCTCGCGCCCAAGATGGTGCGGAAGTGGGTACCCAAGATTGCAACACCCGCAAAGAGTGTTGATCCGAAGTAATCAAGTGAAGAAGTCTAGCCATGGACTATAAACGAAGCGCTAGGCGGGAGGCAACCCGTTTCGTCAAGTCAAGAATATGCTACCAGGAGGACAACCCGATTCAAGATTTTTTGAGTCTTTTCAAGTAAGTTAGTTTTGAAATTTACTACGCAAGATATTAGACTTAGAATGGTTGAACAATATTAGAGACATAATTCTTGGTTGGATATTTTGTTTGGATCATAAACCCTTTACATGAGCCATCTTATGTGTTATTTGTTTATTTTCCAGAAACCAAAACAAAAAATTCAGAACCTATCTCAACCTTTCATCCTCTTTATGATGTTATGGTTGACTTGTTTTTCATGCTAAAAACACACGAGTAGAGCCACACCTTGTACCTAGATGTTATTTAAATTTCAGCACGTGGTAGGACTTGCGTGAAACTAGAAACTTGACTTTTGGCTGGTTTAATAATCTATATCCTTGGTTTCTTTAAGATTAGATTTTTTCTAAGCCTCATGAAAAGGATAAGCATGGGAGGGCAGCAAGGCCTTGTTTTGCAGGAAAATCATGGAGGCATGTGAGGCAAAGGAGCATGAACATGACTCAAAGCAAAAACATCAAGTGGAACGACCAATAATGCAAGCAAAGGAGTGAATGAGAGAGTTTGGGTGGTGCAACTCATGGAGCACACGGTCACAAAAGTCACAAAGCAAAGATGAGTATGCTGGAAGAAAACCGAGCCAGGAAGGGCACGAAGCCACCTAGGCCGGTCGGCCCAAGCCGGCCGGCCTCCCCCATATGTAAGCACCCTGGTGCTCCCCTTCGACAGGTAATTCTCTCATTCAGCTCTCTGTTCGTGTGCTCAAGTTTGTAGTCCAGAATCACTTTAGACTTAGCCATCCATCCCGAGTTTGTTTCATGCAACAAAACACATCCTAATTCCACTCAAAGTCCATACTCCAAAATAAATTTTGTGTACCTTGTTACTGGTTGAAAACCCCGGGATTATGTTAGAGAGGAGAGTGCAACAAATATGTGGAAGAAAACTACAAGCCTTTTTACCAAGAAGAAGGGATCGTCGTCATCCAAGCCATCATTGACAACATCTTCGAGGAGGCACTCGGTTTTCGAGTCCCCTTGGAGTATGGAGGAGGACACGACACCGCCGAGGAGGAACGACACTCTTCTCCTCGGTGGCATGAGGGCCACAAGAAGCTCGTCTATGAGGTTCACCGAACCTTAAGGACGTACGGAGGGGCCGCCTGTCCCACCTCGTCGTTCAACACGATCATTTGCTCCACCGCCATACGCTCCGCGGTACTCCGAATATGGATTTATCATCATGACGGAGGAGGAGTAGAAGAAGCTCGCTCGCCTTGAGAAGAGGCTTGTAGCGAACGTCGACTTCGACAACCAAGCTCTCAACCTATTGGGTTTTGGCACAGATATTTACTACATGTTGGGACACCTAGGATGGGTGCAATTCTCCAAAGGAGTGTCGGCAAACACCCACAAGGAATTCGCCTTGGAATTTATCATGACCATGGCGCCTATCCTTGATGAGGGGGTGCCAAGTCTCTCATTCCGGTTGCAGGGGATTCAACAAGTGGTTCCCTATGAATATATTAGGGAGCTACCACTACGTGAAAACCTCAAATAGGTTACACAACATTTGTAACAGGCCCTTAACGCCCGTTACATTCACCCACATCTGTAACGGTTGTTGTTTGGCACCCGTTACCTATAACCGCGCTAGGACGACCTGGGGGTTGGCCTCCACAATGCCTGTTACCAATCTGGACTTCTGGTAATGGGCTTCTTAAACGCCCGTTACATAAATTCTTTGTAACGGATGTTAAAGAGAGCCCGTTACAAATGTTAAACCTATTGGTAACAGGCTTGTAAAGTCCGTTACTGATCAATGCCCTATCAGTAACGGGCTTCTTAAGTCCGTTACTCATCGCTGCCGTATTGGTAACAGGCTATAAAGTCCGTTACCGATAATTTCGTACTGGAGACGCATGCTTGTAGGATGCGTCTCCTTTGATGGTGACCCAATTGGATATGTCTCGTGTCTTAGGACTCATCTCCTTTGATTGCCACCTAGAGTCACCTTTTTTCTCATATCGGAGACACACGTTGTTATTGCTCATCTATGTCTTCTTCTTCCGACACCACTCGCTCTCTCTCCGCAGAAGGCCACTCTTGTTCCGACAACAACACTCACTCTCTCTCTCCTCCGAAGGTCACTCGCTCGATCTGTGTGCTCAGATGTCCCCGCTGGCCTGTCCCGTTCGCCACCGCCAGCTGCGCGCGCTCTGAGGATCATGCTTAATTTCTCTCCTCTGAAAGCTGGTGCTGCAGCAGGCCGGCTGGCCGCGTAGAGTTGCTCCATGAAATAGAGCTCACTTCCAGCATCAGAAACTCCAAACTTTTCTCATAGAGTGCATCCCATTACAACTTGCCAAATGTGTAAGACATATAGTTTTTCTCATACTTTCTATGAAGTGCACAAATCACAACACCTCTGAAGAGGTTATCGGCAACCCAAAGTTTGGACTCCTAATCGGTAGTTAAGTTATCGGGTTTCCCCTCCGCGACATGATAGCAATGTGTTGACGGTTAATAGTTATATCAAAGTTCGTTTATGACTTGCAAGCGGACAAGTCTCCCGTCGTAGTCAAGGGACCCTTATTCCCTCGAGTGGTGAACCCAAGGTATCGAATCCGTGGAACAAATGTGTGACGCAAAAGTTGATCTAGTAAAGCCAAGTAACACCAATCTTCGGGAAAAGAAACCCTAATGCATCTAAGTAAAAGACACGAAACTAATCTAATCTACTAAAGACCGGAGATAACAAAGTAAGATTGGGTAGATAAACCGATCTAGAGAGATCGGGGTAAGCCTTTTGTTGAAGTTCCAAGCAAGAGAAGAAGTAGCAAATCGAATCTTATAAGAAGCCTCTTTAAATCGTGGTTTCCCATCCAAATCCGAAAACATCCGCCTTTCGGAACCCCCGTTTTGTCACAACGTATCCCTACTCATGCGGGGAGCTTAGGGCGAGTCAAAAGACAAGTCGAGATTCTTTCAGAAGATCCGGCGTGTACCTCTAGCCACCGCGGCTACAAGAACACCCTATGTAATCTATCTCGAGAATAGAATTGGAATAAGCAAAGCCGATCGAAAAACGAAATCTTCGAGGAAACACTTGATCGCTAGGAAAAAGATTAAACTTGATAATTCAACTATAACAATGATACATACACAAGATCACCACCGGGATCCTTCCTTGATCTTGCTTCTAGCTCCAGGAACTCCGACGTGGTCTTCCGTGCAAGGTTCCCACGTCGGCTAGGGAAACCCTAGTCAACTAGCTCGACCCTCTCCTCTCTGAGATGGTGTCCCTCTCTTCTCTGCTCCTCGGCGGCCGATGACGAATTGGATGATGCGTGGCTCTCGGTCAGGGGGCTATAAATAGCCTGAATGGCGGCTAGGGCAAAGGAGGGGGCAAACGGGCCCTGGATAGGGCTGGGCCGACCGGCCTGGGCCGGCCGGCCTGGGCCCATCCAGGCCCAGCCCGAGGCCTCCTTTGCTCTACGTCGGTTCCCTTGCTTCCTGGATGTTTCCCCCTTCTGTATGTAGGTCCATGTCGTCAGTTTCTCTCCGAATTGGGCATAACTCCTTGTCTTGCAAGATTCAGCACTTTTCAGGTTAGGTCCTCGGAGTTTGTCGTCTTCTCGGATCAAGTCCCTTGCTTCTTGGAGTTAAGTTTGCTTCATTGCATGACTCGTACGGGGCTTCAAGGTCTTGTCATAAGGTGCTTGATGAACTTATCCCGAAAGTCTTGCTTTCAACGCTAAAACCCTGCATAAACACTAAACTCCAAAACCGACATGCACACGTGAACTTGTTATACCACGGGGGTTAGTACCAATGGATAAGGTATAAAACTTATGCCAACACCGAAGGTAAACTCATGGCTAGGTTGACAGATTTTCACCGTCAACATCTCCCCCATGCTTAAACCTTGCTCGTCCTCGAGTAAGCCTTCGATGGATATCATCGTTGCCAAACAATGTTTAAAACTTGCACTTGAACATACATGAGAAAACATAATGCTCTCAAAATTTTAATTTATTAAAGTTCCATAATGTACTAGCCTTCATCTCTACGGAGGGTAGATTCTTAGTTAAGCTTATCCCACAAGTATTAACATGCTCACAAAGTTTTAAATAGATCTCAGAATTTTTGAAATAAAGAACGAGATAAAGAAAAGCTAAACCAAGTTCACAAATTTAAATCATCTTGCATATTGCTCATGAACTCTCAACTCACTTGTCTCTCAAGCCTATAATTCTACTCCTTTCCCTCTCATCACATATATGTGTGGTAGGCTTTATATGGAGCTTTTTGGGAAAGTTTAGTCCTAACAAGATTTTATAAATGAGGTGTTGTCAAAACAAGACAAGCTTCTCATGGTCTTACCGAGACTCATCAAAAAGGTCATTGGAAAATAATGTTAAATCAAGGAGGGGAAAGAGAAAAATACACACACTTGAGATGAGTGGAATGTGCAAAGGGCAAAGGGTGATCCCGAGGCACAAAGGAAGTCCTCGTTATCGGATTGCACATGGTTGGAAAATGAGAATGAATCTTTTAAACTTGAAGCCTTGAATTTCCTAATGCACTTTAGAGAACCGGGGAGTTCACTTTACGCATACTCATATTTTTTCTCTTTCATATTTCTCCTTCTTTTCTTTCTTTCTTTCTTTCTTTTTCTCATTCATTCATTTTTTTCTTGTCATTCATTCGGTCACGAGACTTTCACATCAGAGTTTTGATTTTTTTATTTGCACCCCTTTTGAACTTTCTTTTTTTTAATTTCTCCCCTTTGAAATCTAAAAATTGCATCATACCTACCTCCTCCCCCATGCTTAGACGTTGCTCGTCCTCGAGCAAAGAGGCGATAAATAAGGTAGGTACCGGAAATATTTTTCCTTAGAGAGATACTTGAATTCTTCAATGTTGGCACCGTCTTGCGATCTTCCTTGAATTGATGATCCATTCTCAACGATAGGTTGTGGTCAAGGAGGTAATCACAAAAGATGATATTTGGTTTTAAGGGTGGATATCCGGCGAGGTTTGTGAGATCTCCGGTGCGGGGATACACAATGCACGGATAAAAGGCTAGCAAAAAGATAGATACGCAAAAATGGAATGACCAGCTTCTTAGTCTCGGGCCAGAGAAATCATGGCCTGCAATAACTCACTCAAAAATAGATCTTGTACACTAAGGTTTATGCACTCAAATAAATATTAGGTTTTGGATATTTTGAGCAACACACAAGTGAAATTTATGACAAGGTTTGCTATATTTTTCAGCATAAAAGCCATCTTCAATCTATTCATAACATGAGAGCACATAAAACACTATGGGTCTTTATTTTAATCATAACCTCTGCTAAAGATTAAGCTAGCATTTAAATAAATTCAGATTCGTATTTTAAGAGAGCACTAGCTTTAACATGCATAAATCAATTACAAAGATAAACAAAGCGGCAATTGTAATCATATATCATCATGGCACAAATTTTTGTAACTTTTCCAATGATATAATCAAGGTGGTGTCTTTATTAATGATGAAATCAAGTTGAAATACAAACTGAAAATTGAGGACCATGTGTGGTTCGAGGACCAGTGGATGGTCGCTTCCTTGTGTGATGAGTGATTGACAACGTTGTGTGGACTGATTCTTGGCTAAGTATTGCGGTGTGCGAGGTTGCGGCTTGACTCGTGTTGGTGCGGTGAAGAACAAGCGCGAAAGGTCGTTGCCGGTGAGGCCTCTAGGTGTGGAGAAGACAAGTAGGCTTCGTTCGAGGGACCCGGTGGCCAGCGGGGTCAAGTGCGGACCGCATGGTGGCATGAACAACAAGATGAAGTCGTGGACGGTTTCTTGGTTGAGCCTCAAAACCAAGGTCGAGCTGGGACTACGTGGGAGCCAAGTCATGAGTGAAGATTGGCGGAGGCTACACCGAGTTCGCGGGGTTTCCGGTGGTTCACCAGAAAACCACTGGGTTCCTTGGTTGATCCACAAAGCCAAGACCGGAGAACCGAAGACGGAGCTGCAGCAGCGCCAGACCGGTCTTACCGGTGGGTCTGACCGGTCTGACCGGTGGGGACCGGTCTGACCGGTGAGGAGCACCGGTCTGACCTGTGTGCGACGATGCAGTCCGGAATCTTTGAAGCGGAGGACATGCGTCGGGATCGCATGGCTTGCGTCGAGGCTACGCAGGGTGCGATCGCCGGACATCCGTCCGATGGTGAAGACATCAAGAATTCCAAATTCGCCCTTGAGGGGCTTGTATCCCTAGTTGTTAGAGAAGGGCATTTTAGACATTCGGTTGCCTCCATATAACCCAAGAGGTGAGAGGATGGCAGCCAACTCTTGGAACCCTAGCTCATTAGTTTTCCTATTTTCCACCTATTTTCCCTAGGTTTTCCTTAGGACTAGCAAGAGAGCTTCACGGAGAGATCTTGTAGAGAGGGATGGATGATCGGGCGGCTTGCTAGACCTTGTACGAACCTTTGTTTCATGTATAGATGATTCGGCGTGGTTCCTCAAGGTTTGGATGTGTTTTCCCCGGTTGTTCTTGGTGGTGATTTTCGGAGCCCTCTCTTCGTGATTTCTTTGGGGTGTTTTCGGGGCTTTTCTCTTGGGGATTTGATGGGGGAAATTTGTGGGAACCCTTCGTGGTTCTTTGGGTTGTGATTCCCCTCCCAAATCCGTGAGAAAAGGTGCTCGATTTTGGGGTTTCTTGAGTTCTTGGGTTGGAAGTGCTTTCGGCGGGATTTCTTCGATTTCTCCTTTTTGGACGAGATTTGGTGGGATTAAACTTGGCTATGGACTCCTCATGAGGTGTTCCTGATATCCCCAAAGTCTTGTTCAAGTCCGTGGAGTGATTCGGGAGATCGAGATTTGGATTTGGGGAAGTTGACCCGCGGGTCTTGTTCATCCCGAGTCGCCTGTGCTACACCGGTCGACCGTGCTCTTGACCGTCGACCGGTGCGAGCTCTTGTGGGTTTTTGCTCGGGTGAACGTCTTGGTGTGTTTGTTGTTGTCCCGTGGTGCTGCTTGTTTCGAGTTTGGGTCCGTTTGGTGGTCGGTTGGCTTTGTTTGGTGCCTTGGGGGCTTTCAGTCGCCATCGGTCGACCGGTGTGTCTCACCGTCCGACCGTTGTAGAGCCACTTAGTGAAAGTTGCTCGGTTTCACCAGCGAGGGACCGGTCGACCGGTGGTGCTCACCCGGTCCGACCGGTGTGGGTCTGTAGACTCGGGGTTTGTTGTTCCGCTGCGTTCTCGAGTCGGAAGGTTGTGTGTGTTGGTTCCTAGGTCCAGTGGCACTCCAGTGGCTACGTGGGCTTGGCCAACTTGGGTAGTGAGTCGGAGACGTGTGTTGGAAGCCGTGTTCGTCTTGTTGGAGTTTTCATCTCCTTCGAGAAGAATTTTTATCGGCTCCCATTCACTCCCCCCTCTCTGGTTCGCCGTATCGGTCCTTCAAGTGGTATCAGAGCCGGTTCGGGTCTTTGTTGACTCTAACCGGTCTAAGATCCAAGGATGACGTACCGAGAACGGGGTTCGGGTCCTCCACACTTCGATGGCAAGAACTACCGGATGTCGAGCAAGCGGATGGGTGCGTTCCTCCGCGGAAAGGCTCGGCTCGCTTTGGGATGTCACGGTGGACACGGGCTATGTCCACCGATGGATTTCCTTGCTCCAGGGTCGAGGGACGGATTCGACGCCAACAATAAGGCGGTCGACTACTTGTTTCGTGCTTTGTGTCAGCTTGAGTTCGATCGGGTGCACACCGAGCACTTGGCTTGTAGGATTTGGGCGGTGTTGAAGGAGGCTCATGTTGGGAACGCCCGAGTGTTCGAGGCACGGTTGTATGCGACCTACCGGAGAGAGTACGAGAACTTCACTCATCTCCCTAAGTGAGTCCATCGATGCCTTGTTTCGCAGGTTCACGGTGGTGGTGAACAACATGAGGGCCAATGTGGACGTGCTCCCGTACGATGATCATGATAGAGCGGTCAAGCTCTTACACTCTTTGGATCGTACGATATGGGGTGGAAAGTTCGAGGCCATAGTCGAGTCGGAGAGGTATGATACTCTGACGGTGAACGAGGCGTTCTCGAAGCTCAAGTCGGCTGAGGTGGATAGGGGCATGACTGCCAAGCTCGAGGGACCGACTGATTCCCATAGTCTTGCCCTCGTTGGTGGTTCCAAAGGAAAGACTAACTCTAACCCATCCACCAGGATGTTCTTGTTTTCCTCTTTGATGTCTATGCCAGATGAGGAGTTTGATGACCTTGGAGAGGACGAGCTGGCGCTGTTGACGAGGCGGTTCGAGAGGCTGCACGAGAACCGCGTGAACATGAGGAGGAACACGAGGACTTGCTTCCGGTGTGGCAAGCGGGACACTTCGTCGCCGACTCGCCCGAGAAGGCCGAGAACAAGGACGCCTACAAGCACAAGCCGAGGATGAACGATGGCAAGTACCGTTCGAGGCGCGACCACAAGAGCAAGCACAAGAACAAGTAGAAGGACGAGCGACGATCGAGGAAGAAGGAGGGCCGAGGCAAGGCCCGAGCGATGGTTGGAGCGAGCGACGTCGACTCCGCCTCCGCGTACTCCACCTCGAGCTCGAGCGGCGCGAAGACGAGGGAGATCGCCGCAAGAACAAGAAGTCGTCCAAGAACCTGAGCGGGCTGAGCTGCTTCGCGAGAGATGGCTTCTGCACTATGGCGTTGAGCTCCGGCAGCAAGAAGAGCACACATAGCGACTCGGACTCTGAGTCCGACGACGAGGTGCGTGATGAACTTCCCTTCTTGCGCCAGGAGAATGAGAGGCTTGGCTCTTTGCTTGATAACCGTGATGATATGCTTAGAGAGGCCAAGAAAATGAGGAAAGAGCTTAGGGCTTCACTCGAGGATGCTAGGACTAGAGTGGTCGAGCTAGAGACACGGGTGCTTGATAGCAAGCTTGAGATTGATTCGCTTAAGGCTAGCCCCGTTGTTTCGATGAGAATGATTGTCTTGATTGCTCCATATTCCTTGCTGATCTTGCTTTGTTTAAGGAGAAGCATGCCTCCAAGTGTGAGGAACTAGATGTGCTTATGGTTGAAGTGGCCGAGCTTAAGTCTAGACTCGCTTTGCTAGGTGCTTGCACTTCTTGCCCCGTTTTGCATGCTAAGATTGATGAGATGCATGCTTACACTAGTTCGCTCGAGGCTAAATTGAAGGAACCCATGCCTACATCTTCCTCTACCCGTGAAATGCATGCATTGAAAAATTTGGAGCTTGCACATTATGTTGATCGTTTGCGGGATGAGAATGATGATTTGAGGAAGTTGATGGGTTGGTTGTCCGGTCATGAGCCTCGCTTGAGGATGATGATCGAGGCCTTTAAGAGGCAAGATGGTGAGGGGCTTGGAGCAAACAAGGTTGGTGAAGGAAGTGGAGAAAATATCCGGAGCCACCAAAAACCCACCACAAAAATGATTTCCCACCAAAACCTAACCATCTAAGGAACCGACTAGACACAACCCCAGCTCCACCCGTGTTTCCTACACCCACAAATGACCTACAAAAGCCTATCAAGTTTGTGAGCACTTCGGGGAAAGTGTTCTTTGGGAAGGAGAGTGAGAAGGCTAGTGAGAAACCGGTGGAGGGTTTGAATGGAGAGAAACCGAGTGAGCAGCCACATCCCAAGCCAAAGCCTAAGCTGTGAGGTTCCATTGTGGCTATTGTGGGAGAGATGGCCATAAGGAGGAGTTTTGCTTCAAGAGGAAGCGTGAGGAGAGAATGGAGAAGGAGTGGGCTAACAAGGACAAGTACCACCCTTCCGATGGTGTACTTGAGCCTCGTATGCAGATGCCCAGGGGCAAGGCGATTGTGAGGAGGCTTGGGGAGAGAAGAAAGCTGCAGATGGTGTTGCTGCCCAGGTCACACCGGTCAGACCGGTGTGGGGCACCGGTCAGACCGGTGCGGGCACAGACGGACGGATGTTCGGGTTTCGAGCTCGTACGGAGTGCGAGGGTTGTTTCTGGTGGTCGTGGTTCTGGTGGTTGGGCTGGAAAGGGTGCAGGTGGTCAGTTTGTTAGGCGTTCTCCTCCTCGTGCTCAATACGGGGATTGGAGGAGTCGTGGTGTTGAGTTGGAGAGGAAGGACGTTCCACGGGCCTTCTTGCGTGGATTTGGTCCTCCTCCAGGTAGAGAGGGGTGGTTCCCTCAGGGTGGTTACCGTGGTGGTGTTCGTGGAGGTAGCTTTGGTAGGAGAGATGCTTTGGTTGGTGTTAACCCCACTTTCGAGCAAATGGCTCGGCACTGGTTTTCCTCCTTTGGTACTAACCCCGCTCTTTGAGTCGTTTGTTCGCTCACGTGCTTATTTTTGAATTTCGGTGGGAGACTTGAAGAACATTTGGTTGATTGACTCCGGTTGCTCGAGGCATATGACCGAAGACAGGGGGTGGTTCTCAAGTCTCGTCCCGTGGTGACGAAGAGGTACATCACCTTTGGGGACAATGGGCGTGGGCGTGTGCTTTCAGAAGGTGAGATAAAAGTGAGTGACAAGATCACTCGAGGCGTGTTGCTCTTGTTCAATCGCCGGGGTACAATTTGCTTTCGTGTCCCGGTTGTTGGATGAGGGCTTTGAGGTGTTGTTTCGGCCGGTGGTTCTCGGATTGTGGACTCTCGAGGGGACCTTGTCCGTATGGTCGTTCCCGAGGGTCGGGTGTTTCGTGCTGATTTTTCTCAGTCTTCGGGTGTGGAGCGTTGTTTCTTGGCTGGTTCTTCGAGTGAGTTGTGGAAGTGGCATAGGAAGTTGGGTCACTTGAGCTTTGACCTTTTGTCTCGCTTGAGTAAACTCAATTTGGTACGAGGATTGCCACGTTTGAGGCTTGAGAAGGAGTTGGTTTGTGCGCCGTGTAGGCATGCCAAGATGGTAGCCTCTTCTCACCCGCCTCTCACCGATGTGATGACTGAGCGTCCATGCGAGCTGCTCCATATGGACCTTGTTGGCCCAGCTCGTGTGCGATCTGCGGGTGGGAAGTGGTATGTCCTTGTTGTGGTGGATGACTATTCTCGGTATGCGTGGGTGTTCTTTCTCGAGGATAAGGGGGAGACGTTTGGTTTTGTTCGAGATCTAGTCTTGAGGTTGAGGAACGAGAGGCACGGAGATGCCATACTAGCTATCCGCAGTGATAATGGCTCGGAATTCAGGAACTCTCGTTTTGAAACCTTTTGTCATGACTTGGGTCTTGAGCACCAGTTTTCGAGTCCGTATACGCCTCCCCAGAACGGTGTTGTGGAAAGGAAGAACAGGACCTTGTGCGAGATGGCTCGGACGATGCTTGATGAGCATAGGACTCCGAGGAGGTATTGGGCTGAGGCGGTGAATACCGCATGCTATGTGTCGAACAGGATATACCTCAGAGTGCACAAGAAGAAGACATGCTATGAGTTGATGCATGGCCGCACACCCAAGGTGAGTCACTTCCATGTCTTTGGTTGCAAGTGTTTCATTCGAAGAAAGGCAGGAAGTTGGATAAGTTTGAGGCTAGGTCCGTTGATGGCATTTTCTTTGGTTATGCATCTCATTCTAGAGCATATCGTGTGCTCAATCTCGAAACTAACCAAATCGTGGAGACTTGCGAGGTAACCTTCGACGAGACGAGCCACGTAGTCGGCTTGTCTTTGAGTGTGCGGTGATGATGAGCTTGGCGAGGAGATTTTCGGGAGGAGGAGCATGAACATGGTGATGATGAAGATGGCGGTGTGGTGCCCCCGCCGAACATGTACCCACTACTTCGACTACGATGATGGATGGACCCTCTGCTACACCTACGACGACAAATCAAGAACGAGGAGAAGCTGATGTTGAGGGGGAGGTAGCTTCGAGGCGAGAACCTCCCCAGCGAGTTCAAGTGGATCACCCAGCTTCGAGGATCATCGGCGACATGAATGAACGCACTACACGGTCGAGGGTTCGAAACAACTCCCACTTTGCTCATGCTGCGTTTGTTGTTTCTTTTGAGCCCAAAGACATTGGACACGCACTATCTGATCACAATTGGGTTAACTCGATGCATGAGGAGTTGGAGAACTTTGAGAGGAATCAGGTGTGGGAGTTGGTTGACCCTCCCCCAGGGTGTAAGCCGATTGGTACAAAGTGGGTGTGGAAAAACAAAGAGGGAGAGAAGGGTGAGGTTGTGAGGAACAAGTCGAGACTTGTTGCTCAAGGGTTCGGTCGAAGGAGGGGATCGACTACGAGGAGACCTTTGCTCCCGTAGCCCGTTTGGAGGCGATTAGGATCCTTCTAACCTTTTCGTGGCTAAAGGGTTCAAGTTGCACCAAATGGATGTGAAGAGTGCTTTTACGAATGGTGTCTTGGAGGAAGAAGTGTATGTGAGGCGACCTCCGGGGTTTGAGAGCGAGAAGTACCCCCACCGGGTGTACAAGTTGAGGAAGGCGCTGTATGGGTTGAAGCGGCGCCTAGAGCTTGGTATGGCGAGGTTGAGGGGGTTCTTGTTTGAGAGAGGTTTTGAGATGGGGAAGGTCGATCGGACCTTGTTTTTGCTTGAGGCGGGCGAGAGATATCCCGATTGTGCGGTGTACGTGGATGATATTGTCTTTGGTGGCTCGTCTAACTCTCTTGTTGCAAGGTTTGCGGATGATATGAGCGGGGAGTTCGAGATGAGCATGATGGGTGAGTTGCGGTTCTTCCTCGGGCTACAAATCAAGCAATCAAAGGAAGGAACATTTGTGCACCGGGCTAAGTACACCAAGGACATTGTGAGGAAGTTCAAGATGGAGGACTCCAAGGCTATGACGACGCCGATGAGTACGACTACGGCTCTTGATGCGGACGAGGAAGGTGAACACGTGGATCGAAGGAGTACCGGAGCATGATCGGGTCACTCCTCTACTTGACGGCGACGAGGCCGGACATACGCTTCTCGGTGTGTCCGTGCGCTCGTTTTCAAGCGTCTCCGAGGACTTCGCATCGGCAAGCGGTGAAGAGAATTTTCAGGTACTTGCGTCACACTCCCGACTTCGGCCTTTGGTACTCCGCGTCCTCTTCTTTGGCGCTTCATGGTTTTTCAGACGCGGATTTTGCCGGGTGTCGGTTGGATAGGAAGTCAACTTCTGGGACTTGCCAGTTTTTGGGTCTTCTTTGGTGTCTTGGTCTTCCCGTAAGCAGTCGAGTGTTGCTCAATCCACGACCGAAGCCGAGTATGTTGCCGCTGCTAATTGTTGCTCTCAGCTCCTTTGGATCACCTACACCATGAGTGACTTTGGTGAGGAGTATACCCATGTCCCACTTCAATGTGATAGCACCAGTGCCATAAGCGTTGCAAAGAACCCAGTGCTCCATTCCAAAACCAAGCACATAGAAGTGAGGTATCATTTTCTGAGAGACAATGTTGAGAAAGGAAAGATAGCTTTGATCCATGTACCCACACATGACCAACTAGCCGATATTTTCACCAAACCCCTAGATCAAGCAACTTTCACTCGTTTGCGGGGGGGAACTTGGTGTGTGTTTGATTTCTTGAGTTGGGTGTGTGGGAGCTCTCTTTTGCCGGTGGTGTCGAGCCCGTTTTGCCTCCCCTCGAGGAGCCGCTTTGTAGCATATGTATAGCTTTCCTTTGTGCATTTCTTGCATTTGGCATGGCATATGTAACATGATGTATAGGCATCCTTGTATCTTAGATTGCATGCATTTTGTATCATATGCATTGGTTAGGAAAAGCTTCTCTCATATACATTGTTCACCATGGAATGAGATATATGTCTTTGTGAGCTTGTTTGGTATGCTACGGTTAGTTTGGCTTAGCTCTTGATGATCTTGATGAATAATCCATGGTTGATAGCTATGCTTTTGAAAAATGTCACATGTATGCTCTCTCATGTGTAAATGCCTTTACATGCTCTTGACATGTTTGTGTGGCCTTGCTATGCTTAATTTGTGGTTGGATGGCTAGTTTATTGATCATATGGGGCCAAAGGCTCATTTGCCATCATGAATGTTTAGCCCTCTTGATTTATCTTGTGGAGGAGCATAAGTTCCTTTTTGTAGCAAAGACATTTCATGTACCATTTACAAATCTGAAAATGAAATGAAAAATGCTTGGAAAATATGCTCCCATGTCATATGTGCTGAATTTAATTTGCTTTGGGTGCTAAACCGTTGCATGATGCCTACCAATGAGAAGTCTCATAAATAGAAGTAGGCACATGGCTCGGTGGCTTTGACATGACATGAGGTGCTTGTGGGTGTTTGTGATGGTCTTATGATTAGAATGGCTGTCCTAGCATGAAGTTTGTGTGGCTTTGCCATTTTGATGTGTTTTGATCATGTTAGGACTTTGCTCATGAGAGGCACGTTTTTCGCAAAATTGCCAAAATCCATCTTAGCTTCGTCCAATGGTTGTGAAACTTGGTGATCATGTAGTTGAGATCGATACGAAGCCGTAGAGTATCTAACTTGCTCATTTGGACATGTGTAGCATTCTTTGTTGAATTTTGTCTATTTGAGAAGCTCTAGGTTGAAAGTTTTGCATTTTTGGCTTGATTCATGCATTGCCAACAAGGGGGAGAAGTTTGAGCTTGAAATGGCTTACTTGGACGCATTTAGAAGGTTTTCGGTGGTTTCGAGCCATTTAAGGGCTCGTTGTACACCGGTCCGACCGGTGAAGAGCACCGGTCCGACCGGTGTGAGTGCTGGTCCCGTACATATGTTGGGCACCGGTCGACCGGTGGTGATGACCGGTCGACCGGTGTGAGCTGAAATTGCTGCGCCTGCCCCGTTTTTGTTTTTGCATGCATTCGTCCAGGGGGAGTTGCATTGGTTCAGGGGGAGCTTGCATGTGTGCAGGGGGAGATCTTTGTGGTTTTTCGAGCTTTGTTTCGGTGGTTTGCGCTCTTTGCTTGAGCTTTTCTTTGTCTCGGATGTGTCGAGCCGTTGCCCTTGCCTAAGGGGTCCGAGACTTGTTTCCTTCAAGTGATCTTGCTCTTTGCCTTTGTTTGGCTTTCGATCGCTTGTTGGAGTTTCTTTTTGTTCGTTTCTTTTTCTTTTCTTTTCTCTCTTGTTACTTTCGTGTGGGTGTTGTCAATGCACTCATCAAGGGGGAGATTGATGACCATGTGTGGTTCGAGGACCAGTGGATGGTCGCTTCCTTGTGTGATGAGTGATTGACAATGTTGTGTGGACTGATTCTTGGCTAAGTATTGCAGGTGCAGGTTGCGGCTTGACTCGTGTTGGTGCAGGTGAAGAACAAGCGCGAAAGGTCATTGCGGTGAGGCCTCCGGTGTGGAGAAGACAAGTAGGCTTCGTTCGAGGGACCGGTGGCCAGCGGGGTCAAGTGCGGACCGCATGGTGGCATGAACAGCAAGATGAAGTCGTGGACGGTTTCTTGGTTGAGCCTCAAAACCAAGGTCGAGACGGGACTACGTGGGAGCCAAGTCATGAGTGGAGATTGGCGGAGGCTACACCGAGTTCGCGGGGTTTCCGGTGGTTCACCAGAAAACCACTGGGTTCCTTGGTTGATCCACAAAGCCAAGACCGGAGAACCGAAGACGGAGGCTGCAAGCGGCGCCTGGCACCGGTCCGACCGGTGGGTCCGACCGGTCGACACCGAAAAACCACTTGGTTCCTTGGTTGATCCACAAAGCCAAGACCGGAGAACCGAAGACGGAGGCTGCGGCGGCGCGCCGGTCGGCCGACCGGTGGGTCGACCGGTTTGGACCGGTGGGGACCGATCCGACGGCGGTGAGGAGCACCGGTCTGACCGGTGTGCGACGACGCAGTCCGGAATCTTCGAAGCGGAGGACACGCGTCGGGATCGCATGGCTTGCGTCGAGGCTACGCGGGGGTGCGGTCGCGGACATCCGTCCGATGGTGAAGACATCAAGAATTCCAAATTCGCCCTTGAGGGGCTTGTATCCCTAGTTGTTAGAGAAGGGCATTTTAGACATTCGGTTGCCTCCATATAACCCAAGAGGTGAGAGGATGGCAGCCAACTCTTGGAACCCTAGCTCATTAGTTTTCCTATTTTCCACCTATTTTCCCTAGGTTTTCCTTAGGACTAGCAAGAGAGCTTCACGGAGAGATCTTGTAGAGAGGGATGGATGATCGGGCGGCTTGCTAGACCTTGTACGAACCTTTGTTTCATGTATAGATGATTCGGCGTGGTTCCTCAAGGTTTGGATGTGTTTTCCCCGGTTGTTCTTGGTGGTGATTTTCGGAGCCCTCTCTTCGTGATTTCTTTGGGGTGTTTTCGGGGCTTTTCTCTTGGGGATTTGATGGGGGAAATTTGTGGGAACCCTTCGTAGTTCTTTGGGTTGTGATTTCCCTCCCAAATCCGTGAGAAAAGGTGCTCGATTTTGGGGTTTCTTGAGTTCTTGGGTTGGAAGTGCTTTCGGCGGGATTTCTTCGATTTCTCCTTTTTGGACGAGATTTGGTGGGATTAAACTTGGCTATGGACTCCTCATGAGGTGTTCCTGATATCCCCAAAGTCTTGTTCAAGTCCGTGGAGTGATTCGGGAGATCGAGATTTGGATTTGGGGAAGTTGACCCGCGGGTGCTTGTTCATCTGAGTCGCCCGGAGCTACACCGGTCGACCGGTGCTCTTGACCGGTCGACCGGTGCGAGCTCTTGTGGGTTTTTGCTCGGGTGAACGTCTTGGTGTGTTCGTTGTTGACCCGTGGTGCTTCTTGTTTCGAGTTTGGGTCCGTTTGGTGGTCGGTTGGCTTGTTTGGTGCCTTGGGGGCTTTCAGGCTGCCATCGGTCTGACCGGTGTGTCTCACCGGTCGGCCGTTGTAGAGCCACTTAGTGAAAGTTGCTCAGTTTCACCGAGCAGGGACCGGTCGGCCGGTGGTGCTCACCGGTCTGACCGGTGTGGGTCTGTAGACTCGGGGTTTGTTGTTCCGCTGCGTTCTCGAGTCGGAAGGCTGTGTGTGTTGGTTCCTAGGTCCAGTGGCACTCCAGTGGCTACGTGGGCTTGGCCAACTTGGGTAGTGAGTCGGAGACGTGTGTTGGAAGCCGTGTTCGTCTTGTTGGAGTTTTCATCTCCTTCGAGAAGAATTTTTATCGGCTCCCATTCACTCCCCCCCCCTCTCTGGTTCGCCGTATCGGTCCTTCAAAACTAAGCAAACACACTTGCTGAAATTTAAATAAAAACAGAAAATATTACGCAAACACACACAAACAAAAGCTGAAAATTACAGAGAAAGAGAAAAGGAAAGAAAACTAAAGTTCCTTAATCTTCCTAGTCCTCCGCTGGTGGTTGGTGTTGATGATCTTGATAGTAATACCCTTGCTCGTAGTAGGGTTGGACATTCCCTCCAACGAATTGATTCGGCTCCACTAGGTGAAGGCGTCCAAGCTCATAGGCAATATTTGCATTGCCCTCACCAAGTTGAGCCACGTTGGCTTGGATGGCTGCGACGTTTTGGGCGTTTCTCGCAACATACCCTCCAATTATGGCCATGCTTTGTTATGGTTGGGGATATTGTGCGTAGGGCTCCGCGAAGTTTGCGTGGGGCACCACATAATTTGGTGGGGGTACCGGTGCACCACCCCCCATGCTTGCTCTTGTGGCCCTCCGTAATAACTTGACGGAGGAGGGATCCCGCCGATTGGTGGCACATTGGGTTGTGCACCACTCGCTTGTGCGGAGGATGTTCCCTCCTCTACGATTCTTTCTCTTTTGTTTTTCCTTGCCGGGACAAGGAGTCCCTCTTCCAACCAATCTTCCCTCCCTTCGATGAAAAGCCTAAGCCTTGCATCCGGAAGGGGTAGGTTCACCATGGCCAAACGAAAACCTCCTCTCTCATCTCCACTAATGTATTTGCCTTGTCGCAAATATTCAATGCCGAGACAGGTACCATGCAAAAGATGGCCGGGGTTTCTTGTGATCCCCGGCCATAGGGAGAAGGCCAACATAGAGAGGTAGCACCCCGAACCAATATGTCCCGCCCCCGATGTTGCCTCGCAACACCAACGGTTGATCATAAGGTATGAGGGGTCTACTGGTTGCTTGGTGATTAAAGCCGAGTAGAGCCAATTCAACTCCGTGTCGGTCACCTTCGTCTTCCTCATCCTCCCCAATACCCTCTTGCACATCCAATAGTGAAATATCCGGATAATGGGGTCGCGGATGCAATTGCGTTGTTGGTGGGCTTCTCCGGAGATTAAATTCCAAAATCCATCTAACATGCCGGGTGGCACATCAACTTTCTTCGGAGCTCCCTTATGGAATCCAAGTAGCTCCCTAACATGCTCGTAGGGAACCACTTGTTGGACTCCCTCCAAACGGAATGATAAGCTTTGCACCCCATCATCAAGGATAGGTGCAATGGTCATCAAGATTTCCAAGGCGAACTCCTTGTGGGTGTCCGCCGATACTCCGTTGGAGAATTGCACCCATCCAAGGTGCCCCAACATGTAGTATATGTCGGTGCCGAAACCCAAGCTGAAGAGTGCTTGGTCGTCGAACTCGACGTTGGGCACAAGCCTCTTCTCAAGACGAGAGAGCCTCTCCTCCTCCGACGACGACAAAATGATGAAGCCGTACGAGGAATATATTGGAGTGTATGGAGGTGGCGCGGTCGAACGGGTCGATCGTCGTGGTGGCATGGGCGGCTCCTCCGTGTGCCCTTGAGGTTCGGTAAACCTCATGGATGTGCTCCTTTCAGCCCTCATACCACCAAGGAGGAGAGCATCGTTCCTCCTTGGTGGTGCCGTATCCGTCTCCATGCTCCGGGGAGACTCGGAAACCGAGTGCCTCCTCGAAGACGTCGTCGACGACGGCTTGGATGACGATGAACCCTTCTTCTTGGAGAAGAGACTTGTGGTTTTCTTCCACATGGTTGCTGCACTATTTTCTCTACTAAAACTCCGGGTTGCAACCGGTAACTAGGCACTTAAAATCTTACTTCGGGATGTGGACTTTGAGTGGATTAAGGTGGTGGATTTTTTTGAGCTATCAAGCTTCGGAAGGTTGGCTATGTCTACGGAGGTTTTGGGCACACAAACTTGAACACACAAACTAAGGAAGGAGAGGGAAGCTTGCCTGCAGAAAACGGGAGCCGGGGGGCTCCTTAAGTAGGGGAGGCCGGCCGGCCTGGGCCGACCAGCCTGGGTGGCTTCTGGCTCCTCCCCACCTCGGCTTTCTTCCAGCATGATCATTTCTCCTCTGCAACTTTCCTGCCCGTGTGCTCCACGAGTTGCACCGCCCAAATGCTCTCGTCCACTCCTTTTCTTGCATTATTGGTCCTTCCACTTGATGCTTCATGCTTTGGGTCATGTCCATGCTCCCTAGCTCCACTTGCTTCACATGCCACCATGAAATTCCTGCAAAGTTGATCCTTGCTGCCCACCATGCTTGTCCTTTGCATGTGGTCTTGATGAAAGTTGATGAAAGGGTATCCAATGGTGCATGCATGATTAATTCAAACTAGATTGCCTCCCTTTAGGTGTGTTTAAGGTTAAGCACTCCTCTAATTCGAAATTTAAAAATATTTTTCAGAGCCATGCAAGAGCTCAAGCATAAATTTAGAGAAGTTTTTAAACCATTAAAAACAAATGTAAGTCGAAAATATTTTCCGACTACGTTGATATCGGTCTCACGGTATAGTTTGCCTTCATCGATTGAGAGCAAACTTTTCCCGACTTAATCATGGGGGTATAGGTTTAGGTTCTAATTTTGGCTAAATAAGAGAGATTTTGAATAAAACAAAATTAGATGAGGCTTAAAAAAATTCTAATCCTAGAGAAACCAAGGATATAGATTTTTAAACCAACCAAAAGTTTTGATTTCTAGGTTCACGCGAGTCCTACCACGTGCTGAATTTTTATTAACACCTAGATATAAGTCGTGGCTCTACTCGTGTGGTTTTATCATGAAAAATAAGTCAACCTCAGCACCATAATGAGGGTGAAAGGTTGAGTTAGGTTCTGAAATTATTTGGTTGAGGTTTCTCGAAAAGAAAAGAACAAACAAGCACATAGGAGGGTTCATGCAAAGGGTTTATGATAAAGCAAAATATTCAAACAAGAATTATGTCTCTAATATTGTTCAACCACTTCTAAGTATAATGTCTTTGCGTAATAAAACTCAAAACTAATTTATTAAAAAGACTCGAAAAACCTGGAATCGGGTTGTCCTCCCGGTAGCTTATTCTTGACTCGACGAAATGGGTTGCCTCCCGCCTAGCGCTTCGTTTATAGTCTATAGCTAGACTTCTTCACTTGATTACTTCGGATCAACGCTCTTTGCGGGCGTTGCAATCTTGGGTACCCACATCCGCACCATCTTGGGCACGGGTTTGTCTTCCGGCTTAGTCATTTTTTTGGTCTTCACAGGCGGCTTCTCTTCCTTTGTCTTGATGGATGCAACACCTTCTTTGATTTTCATTACGTTCATTTTTTTGGCTCCTTCTTCTTTTTCAGCCCGTCCTTTTGCTTTGGTTCTCCCTTCACTCCAATCATGTTGCATGCCTCGATTCTTGGACGGAACTTGAAGGAACTCCTTTCTCCATTGATATCGAACATGATCTCCCCCTTGCCAACATCAATAGTAGCTCCCACGGTCTTGAGGAAAGGCCTCCCAAGGATGAGTGGCGGCTTCTCCCTCTCTCCCATCTCGAGCACAACGAAGTCGACGGGGATGAAGTGGTGTCCGACCTTCACGGGTACATCTTCGGCAATGCCCAAAGGATAGCGAATGGAGTTATCTACCAACTCCAAACATATACCCGTAGGCTCCATTGGTAGGCGTAGCTTCTCGAACACATCCCTCGGCATGACGCTCACACTTGCTCCAAGGTCGCATAACGCCTTCTCGAAGTTGAAAGAACCAACGGAACAAGGTATTGTAGGGCACCCAGGGTCCTTTTGCTTCTCTAGCCCATTAGCAATAGCGGCACTACACTCCTCGGACATCTTGACATGATCTACCCCGAGTGTTGCTATTTCATATTTATTTACAAGTATGTCTTTAAAGTAACGAGAATATGTAGGTACTTGTAGGGCATCTAGTAATGGCATGTTGATGCTAAGTCTACGCACAACTTCCACAAACTTCTCAAAGTGGTTGTCAAGTTTACCTCGGAAGTAGCGTGACTTGAGTTGCGGTATCCTCGTGTCTTCCTCCGGCATCTCAAATTCGGGATCTTCGGTGACGATCCCCGTAACCTTCTCTTTAGCAACTCCTTCCACCTCGGTGGATGGTTTAAGCTTCCTTGCTCCCGCGGAACGTTCCGGGTCTTCGGTCTCCTTCCCCGAACGTGTTTGAATGTCCTTCGCTGATTCGGGACTTTTGGGTTGTCCTGGAAGCTTCCCTTCATCACTAGTGAGGCGCCCCGCAAGTTGTCCAACTTGCGTCTCAAGCATCTTCATCATGTCGAGCACTTGATGATTGGAACTTCCTGTGACAACCCGCCCAGGAAAATACCGTACTATCGCCTAAGACCGATCCACTTTGGTCATTAAGCAATAATAAAGTATCATCCTGTCGTTGGTTGCCGGGTTAACGCCCGATAAATCACTTTAAAAACAACAAGGATCAAATATATGCATTAAAACACTCGAAGGCGAGTCCAGAGATACAACAACATTGAAATCCAAATTCGTACCCCGAAGGGCTTTAATTATTACAAACCATAGTTTTTGCCATGAAGCAATAGTTCAGAGTTTTCGAAAGCAGCGGAAATAAACTAACGGAAGCAGCAACACCATGGGAGGCCATCCATGATGCTTTCAGCAGTCATCCTCCACCCACTCCAGCTCCCAGTCGGGCGGGATTTCTCCGGGCCACACATCACCGAAAGCATTACCTGGATCAACACATTATAGCAAGACTGAGTATACTAATACTCAACAAGTCTTACCCATCGGTGATAACTACTTCACCAATTCTAGACCATGAAAGGCTTTTTGGCTACTAGGTTGCCTTTGCTGAAAAGTAACAAAGAGTAGGTCCTTACTTTCAAGATTTTAGCACAAATTCTAGTAGGTTTAATCTTTACTACATTAGCCAACTAGTACAAACAAGGTTGTACAATAAAATTAACCAAGCATAATATTCATCAACTTCCATCATTAGGGATCTCATGACTAGTGGAGTAAGCAGTCTCGGATAACGGTGAGAGCCCGACAATCGATTGATTTAAACCTTGCAAGGTAAACCTAAACACACGGTAGGCTGCCCACAAAGGTACAACTGTCCCAGGCCGTTTCCAAAAATCCTCGGGTCGGGATCGAATCTTACAGTCTTTGGTGCAGGCTATCCGGCATACCCCGCGAGATACCCGGAGTCACCATACACCACCGGTAGCTAGCCGTGAGAGCGAATCCCAAGAGTAGTAATGGTAGGATCCCTCGCCGCCTCATTAAGGTACTAGGCTTACCGGTCCCATACCCGACATGTGCTTAGTACGTTCAAAAGCTTAACCCACATAACCACTGGACCGGAGCCCAGATCCCATGCTCTTACCATGTGAGCAATCCATTTGAGATATATTGTGATTCCTATCTAGGAACCTATCCTCGCGAGTGAGGTCATCACTCAACTTGTAACGGTCCTATAGCTTAGCAGCTATCGACCTATCATACTAGTAAGGACAAAGGTACCTAGGGATCATGCATCTAGGGTTTCATTCAACTCCTGAACGTAAATGCACAATCATCCATAGATAATTGAAATAAGAATTTGACAACTGGGTTAGATGCACCAGAGCTTGCCTTCGTCAGCTAGGTTAGCCTGGGCACCCTCGGTGTCGAGCACTTCCACGTACTGCAGCGAAGCTTCCGCTCCTTCTTCCTCGGTTTCCGGGACAAGGGAGTAATCTCCGCCCGGAAGATCTACACGGAATGCAATGCAAGTTTAGGTGATGTGATAGTTTGTTGTCTTATCCAACTCTGGTTGGTCATATTCACCTTAACAAGAATCTAGATAGTGTTTCCCTTTTAGGAAGGTTATTGGTTGTACATGGGTTATTCTTTTATTGTACATTTGACTAAAGGTCTTTATTGTACTTGTCATTTCATGTGAATGTGCAGTTCTTTTCCCTTCACAAGCAAGGTATGAATAATATATTATTCATGAATTAATTCCTTATCAGCAATGAGATTTAATTAATTACCTTTTAATTAAATTAGATAATACTTTCAAAAAGGAAAAAGAATTAAATAAGGGCTTTTCTTTATTTAATTTCTCTTTAATATTAAAAGGGCTTTTAAGCTTTTTATTAAGCAATTAAATTACCAAAAATTAAGAAAATGTTTCTTAACCATATTAGCACCTATCCTGGTCCATTGGACCCACATGTATGTGTTGGATGCTAGGAAATTAAATATTATAGAAAATAACAAGGGCTAGCTAGTGATTCAAATTAAATGCATACAAAAATAAATAAGCCTCAAAATGATCCAAATTTTCTCATGCATGCTCTCTGGTCCTAAACAAGCCTAAGGAACCAGCATGTTCACCTAGGAACTCTACTGATCTCAGCTTATTAATTTACAAAAGAATTCATGCATAAATTGAGGATAAATATTTCTGGTAAGCAAAAATCATGATTAATTCACAAGATGTGAATTTTGATATTACAAGACTGTGTGCACAAGTTGAGCTCAAAAACATAAATATATTTAGCAAGAAAAATCATCTAGGCAGTTTCTGCAGGAATGGAAAACAATTTATTTAACAAGATCCACGGCATAACTTTGTGCAATTTTTGGCACCATATCTAGTCATGACCTAACACACAATATATCCAAAATTGGGATACAGAGGAGTTATGGATTTAAAGTTATGCCAGATCTAGGTTTTTCACATTTGTATTTTTCATGCTAAAACTATTTAGAATCCAGCCATGTGCAAATAACAAAAGTGGTGGTATTTCTCTCCCTGAATCCAACAAAATTTTTTTGGTATTTTTCTGATTTCTCTACGAATTTCTAGAAATTTTCTAAGGCTCTGGACCGATCTGCAAGAAAACTTAGATAGGGATCTTTACAACTAGGCCCTGAATCTGCCGCGAAACACCCTAGAAACATTTCAATCAAAGCAATTCGGCCCTTGGCTGGGCCGGGCGGCGCGGGCACGGCCAACGCCGGCGAGCCGGCGGCGGCCGCCGGCCGGCAAGCGGCGGGCTCGACCACACGCTCACCTAGGGGCTGTAGGTGGCCGGAGTGCAGGTGGAGAGGTGGCCGGCGACGGGGTTCAGCGGCGGCCGGCGGCGGTGGCCACGGTGGCTCGGGGAAAACCAGCGAGGAGGTGAAATGTTGGGCAATAAGCGAACGCGCGAGCTACACTGGGAGCTAGGGAAGCTAACAGGGCAGTTGGACGGCGGCGAGCACGGGCGGTGAGCTCTAGCACCGGACGGCGGCGGCAATGGCGGCGGGCGGCTCGGGCCGGCGCGCGGAGGGGGCAAGGGGCTTTTATACGCGGCTCGGCGCGTCCGTGGGTGACGAGGGGGTGACGGCGAAGATGCCCCGCCGTGCTACGGCGCTCGGGCGGCGCGCGTA
The DNA here is from genome assembly GCA_947561735.1 of Cenchrus americanus. Classification (NCBI taxonomy): domain Eukaryota; kingdom Viridiplantae; phylum Streptophyta; class Magnoliopsida; order Poales; family Poaceae; genus Cenchrus; species Cenchrus americanus. Next base: position 105,744,720 of record OX387242.1, read on the forward strand.
CGGCGGCGGCGCGCGGCCGATGGACCGGCGGTCCGCGGCGTGCGCGCGCGTATGGCGGCGCGGACTCGAGGCGCCTCGGGTGGGGGTGCTTCGGGGCGCGGGACCTCGAGCTGCGCGTGCCTCGGGCGGCGCTTGGCCTCGGGAGGCGCGGGCGCGGACGCCGGGGCGCGGCGGCGCGTGGCCGGCGACGGGCGGCGCGCGGGGCGAGCGACGTCGCGGCGCGCGGCGCTCAGGCTCAAATTCTTTCACTGGTGCCAACTTTGAAATTGAAAATGTCTAAATTTTTATATAGATGTCGACCAAGTGATGAATACCAAAGTTGTAGATCTAGTTACCCTTAACCTTTTCTACAAAGGCTATATAGGGTTTTTCTGCACAGGATTGGAGTTATTTGAATGCCAAAAGTGAATGTCAGCCTGTCTTTGCAAACAGTAAAATCATGCCTTGCAACTCATTTTCCAAGCTTTTCCTCTCAAAATTTGAAATGCCAATCTACATGAAAGTTGTGTCCCTCATCAAGATGGACAACTTTCATAAAGGTAGAATTTTAAGTGTTTAGGTGAATTTTGGAGAACGCGGCAAATGTTCCGACAGACACCTGTGGACACTGGGGTGGCAAGGGGTTTGACCAAACCTTTGACCATGGGTTGGCCCCACAAGTGTGTTTAATAGTAAAATAGGGTCACTAGGGTGGGTTTGTGAGTTTTTCGAGGTGAGGGCCCAGGTTGACCGTGGTTTGACCACTGTTGACCATTTGACCGGCTATTAAGGCTAATTAAAAACCTGGGGCGTCACACTTCCGACCTCCGTCACCCTGCTATCGATGTTCTCCAACACCTTGTCTATGGTCTTGAACTTGGTGAGGGTGTCCTTGTTGATCTTAGCTTGCTCATCCATGAACTCCTTCAATTGTATACGAAGCGGAACCGCATTAGGAATAGATGAGCTTGCATTAAATTGAGGTCTACCTTGCCCATAGCGGAAGTTCGGAAATTCTCCCTTCCTCATGTAGTCGAGCGTTTTGGCTTCCTCCGGACAATCATTGTGGAAATGGCCATACTCTCCACATTCTTCGCATGTGGACCTTGCTTCGGCGGCCTTCAAGTCTTGAGCCTCTTTCTTTTCCATCTCCATCTTGTCCAACCTCCTCATGAGCGAGTCGATCTTGCCTTCAAGTATGTCCTCCTTCTCCACTTGCAAGACTCCTTTGACGTTCCCCGTGGGTTGAACTGGATGTAGGCGCCCGGACGACGCCCATGTGTCATTATCTGCGACCTTCTTGAATAAAGTGAAAGCTTCCGTCGGTGTAAGCTCGATGATGGATCCTCCCGCCGATGCATCGATGATCGTCCTTGACGCCATGGTGAGTCCTTGATAGAACTTTTGCACGAGGTCTTCCTTCGGGAACTTGTGATGTGGAACCGCCCGGGTGTACTCGTTGAAGCGCTCGAATGCCTCCGAGATAGTTTCCGTAGGATATTGAACAAAGGTGGCAATCTTATTATGCAAGCTTTGAGTTTTACCCGGCGAGTAGTATTCCTTCATGAAAGCCTTCATCAACGTGTTCCAATTTTGCACCGTCTCCGCCGGTTGAGAGTGGAACCATTGCAAAGCCTTCCCGAGTAGTGAGAACGGAAAAAGCCTTGCCCTCATTTGATCTTGAGTCACCCCATCCATGTTGAAAGTCTGACAAAGTTGAATGAATGCTTGGAGGTGAAGGTTCAGATCCTCTTTACCGGTGAAGGGTGAATGTTGCACCATGCGGATTGTTGAGGTCTTGATCTCGAACGGTCTTCCGATCTCCTCAAGGTTCAAGATTGGTAGGTCGATGATGTCCGGGGTGCATAGCTCCCCAATCTTGCGTTCTTGCAGTGGTTGGTCACCCATCGGTGGAAGTTGATTCTCCCGAGGACTTTGAGGTGGTGAATTCTTCGGGATTCCTTCGATCCTTTGTCTTCCGACTCCGAATCTACAAAATCCAGCTTTTTAGCTTGATGTGCTTCACGTCTATTTAGCCTGTAAAGTTTTTCTGGATCATCCACAAAATTATCGGGTTTGTTGGAGAGGTAGCCGTCCATCTCCTGTTAGGGTTAGCAATAAACAAAGTATGCAAAAACTAGAAAGTAAAAACAAATCTATAAAAACTAGGGTTAGACAAACTAGATTAGATGTATTTTGAGGATGATCAAAGTTTAGTAGATGAAAAAAGAAAAACTAAAAGAAAACTGAAAATTACATAAAGGCAATAAAAAAACCAAATCTTCATCACTTGTTCCCTGGCAACGGCGCCAGAAAAAGGGGCTTGTTGACGGTTAATAGTTATATCAAAGTTCGTTTATGACTTGCAAGCGGACAAGTCTCCCGTCGTAGTCAAGGGACCCTTCTTCCCTCGAGTGGTGAACCCAAGGTAACGAATCCGTGGAACAAATGTGTGACACAAAAGTTGATCTAGTAAAGCCAAGTAACTCCAATATTCGGTAAAAGAAACCCTAATGCATCTAAGTAAAAGACACGAAACTAATCTAATCTACTAAAGACTGGAGATAACAAAGTAAGATTGGGTAGATAAACCAATCTAGAGAGATTGGGGTAAGCCTTTTGTTGAAGTTCCAAGCAAGAGAAGAAGTAGCAAATCGAATCTTATAAGAAGCCTCTTTAAATCGTGGTTTCCCGTCCAAATCCGAAAACATCCGCCTTTCGGAACCCCCGTTCTGTCACAACGTATCACTACTCATGCGGGGAGCTTAGGGCGAGTCAAAAGACAAGTCGAAATTCTTTCGGAAGATCCGGCGTGTACCTCTAGCCACCGCGGCTACAAGAACACCCTATGTAATCTATCTCGAGAATAGAATTGGAATAAGCAAAGCCGATCGAAAAACAAAATGTTTGAGGAAACACTTGATCGCTAGGAAAAGATTCAACTTGATAATTCAACTATAACAATGACACATACACAAGATCACCACCGGGATCCTTCCTTGATCTTGCTTCTAGCTTCGGGAACTCTGACGTGGTCTTCCGTGCAAGGTTCCCACGTCGGCTAGGGAAACCCTAGTCAACTAGCTCGACCCTCTCCTCTCCGAGATGGTGTCCCTCTCTTCTCTGCTCCTCGACGGCCGATGACGAATTGGATGATGCGTGGCTCTCGGTCAGGGGGCTATAAATAGCCTGAATGGCGGCTAGGGCAAAGGAGGGGGCAAACGAGCCCTGGACAGGGCTGGGGGCCCATCCAGGCCCAGCCCGAGGCCTACTTTGCTCTACGTCGGTTCCCTTGCTTCCTGGATGTTTCCCCATTCTGTATGTAGGTCCATGTCGTCAGTTTCTCTCCGAATTGGGCATAACTCCTTGTCTTGCAATATTCAGCACTTTTCAGGTTAGGTCCTCGGAGTTTGTCGTCTTCTCGGATCAAGTCCCTGGCTTCTTGGAGTTAAGTTTGCTTCATTGCATGACTTGTACGGGGCTTCAAGGTCTTGTCATAAGGTGCTTGATGAACTTATCCCGAAAGTCTTGCTTTCAACGCTAAAACCCTGCATAAACACTAAACTCCAAAACCGACATGCACACGTGAACTTGTTATACCACGGGGGTTAGTACCAATGGATAAGGTATAAAACTTATGCCAACACCGAAGGTAAACTCATGGCTAGGTTGACGGATTTTCACCGTCAACACAATGCATAGCAGCCAACCACAACTCCATCTTAGCACGCCAAGTCATGAAATTCTTTCCATCAAAAGCAGTAAGATTCAACACAACAGCAGGACCAGTAACAAAAAATTGCCTATAATTTGTTTTTTGGATTGTTAGAAAACTAGATAATTTACACATTATTTTAATCTCGGAAATTAACGACTTAACCATGATGACATATATATAATTTATTATGATGAATAGAACATATTCTAAACTTGCATATAAAAAGGAACTTTGCAGAACTGACAAAAAAACAACACATAAATAAACAAAAGAGATAGAAATAGATACCCAGCAACATTGGATGAACCCGATAGATCAACTGTGTCGTCGTCATAGCAGCGTAGTCATTGCAAAAAAACCAAATTGCACGTACACTCCGAGCAGAGATCACGTACAGAGGTGTCGGTTCCGAAGGCACCTTCCCTCCAGCAGCCCTGTCCTGTGCGCGCAGGAGTACTGGACGGGTAAGCAGCAGAAGGCACCTTCCCTCCAGCAGCCCTATCATGTGCGCGCAGGAGTACTGGACGGGTAAGCAACAAAGTTTCTGTTTGGTGTTTCTGATTTTCTCCAGTAACCGGATGGCACTAGCGTCAGTTCCGAAGGCACCTTCCCTCCAGCAGTCCTATCTTGTGCACGCAGGAGTATTGGGGAAGCAGCAAAATTTCTCTTCGGTGGTGGGGAAGCAGCAGAATTTCTGTTCGGTGGTGTTACGGCACTAGCGTCAGTTCTGGAGGCACCTTCCCTCTAGCAATCCTGTCCTGTGCGCGTAGGAGTATTGGGGAAGCAGCAGAATTTCTGTTCGGTGGTGGGGAAGCAGCAGAATTTCTATTTGGTGGTGTTTCTGATTTTCTTCGGTAACCGGAAGGCGCTGCGGGATATGAACGGAACAGACGGAACACTACGAGTTGCCATTAAATCCAACTCCATTTCGTTAAGGTAACTCTAGCACTTAGTTTATAGTGCCTGTCAAAATGAAGAGTCCATCTGTCTATGTGCCCGGGAGTTGCTACGAGCATAAAATTAATATTACTGTGATACAAAGCATCCAAATATTTAAAATGAAATAGGTATGTGCCCGTGCGTTGCTACGGGCATAAAATTAGTATTACTGTGATACAAAGCATCCAAATGTTTAAAATGAAATGCTCAAAATATTCAATTAAAAAATAAGCAATGTTAATCAATAAAGCAATGTTGGAGGCTCCCCTACAGTCAATCGTTGATCTATTTGGGGATGCGCAGGCATGCATGGGCTAGCCGTTAGTCTGAAAATATCTTAAGCATCAAATAATTCATATGAAACATATGTACAATTATCAATAAGTATTAATGGATCCAATATTTTTGCCTTAAATTCATATCGAAGTCAACTGAAAGCTTTATCTCCGCACTTGGAAAAAATGCTCATCTCTGAGCGCTAATGCATAGGAGATAAAATCAGGGTAGAAGCATTCAGATCGCCACAAGAACTATACAGGCTACAGATTTGTAGTAGAGCTCTAGACACTAAATTGCGTGTACTGTCAGGGAGAGATAAAAGCGCAAGACCATTGCAAGTTATGTCGTTCATCCATGTACCACGAGCCATCCCAGTTTTCTTACGGGGTTAATTATCACTATATTCATCTTAGCGTCTGCATTGGCATAAACTAAAGAAAAGCACCCTATTAAATGTGCAGGGGCATCCTATATGTTTTTGGCCAATCTTGTGTTGTATGTGTAGAAATACAGCACACTGTGGCCGGGCTGCTACTACATGCCAATTGCCAACTGAATGAAACGACTAAAATTGTTAGAATAAACTTGAAGCAACTGGAGCGAATGACGCTACACTGGATTGAAATACTGGAGATTTTTCATACTGAAGTGTATCAGGATCGTTAAACCTAATCGATGCAACGATGGAGTGCCCGGAATCAGATGCGAGCAGGTAGTGAGAACCAGCCATCTTCTAGAGTAGAACAATAGAGTACCAATGGCAATGGGAAACACGTTCATTGTTGTAGGCACGGGATGTTGAGCAAAGTGTGGTGGCCTGGCTCTCCATCAGCCCAAGTGCTTGTGCTTCCCTGCTGGTGTGCCATGCTCTGCCAATGGTCTGAACACACCGCACGACTCATTCGTCGCCAGTCGGCCACGACACAACCGGCGCCTGCGGTGGCGCGCGCGTGGGTTACCCGTGTGCTCCTTCTCAACCTCCCTAATTAATTGGAATGAATCCAACTATTTAAGTTGAGTAGGAGACTCTTGAAATTCTCATCCGGTATTTTGTCATTTTCAAATATTATGTACCATAGAGTTGAATTAAATTTTAAATGGGCCAAGCCCAAGTAAAATTCAAACAGGGACTACCCGGCTTGTGGACCATGGTGCAAGACATGGTGCACTACCCAACCTGAAATTATTAGGAATTTCTGAATTTGTTATTAGGCAAACTCCATATACAACATAAATCCAAACAGTAGTCTCGCTTTCTTTGCAACTACATACAGGTGAGCCACGATGTAGAGCTTACGGAAGAATCACAAAACCCACAATCACTACAGTTCCCTTTTCCTTTTTCAAGTGTGTGTGGGCCCCACAGAAGATTAATTCACCTAGGGGCTAAATTGGTACGGTTGCTGGCGGACTTTTTTTTTAATTTTAACCTTTTTTTAATCTATAACTCTTATATAGGAGCTCCCCACTAAGGAGTTCTCTCAACATGCAAGCATGCCACCTCAACAACCCCACTAAGACCATCACATCAAGTGGTGGGCCCCATTATTTGAACTAGCTAAAAAATATTATAACTCAAAAATTTTAAAACCAAATTAAATTCTGATTACATCATTGGATTTCTTTTAATAAATTCTTCAAAACAAGATCTCATATGAATTAATTTTGATAAAATGACAAATAGACCCTATCGATGGTAGTTGGTATAGTATACTGAAAAGTAAAAAAAGAATGAAAAAAGGAAATGGAAAAGGAAAAAGAAGAAAGAAAAAGAATAGGAGGGTGATAGTAATATTCTAACTCATAGATTTCTCCTGCATACTCGCGGCAATGCGCAGGGAATTGAGGAATATAAAGGAATAACAGTGTAGATAGTCTTAGCAGAAACATAACGACCACATCCTTTTTCATTTGACATCATGAAATATATCCATTTTTATACTAAATAGCTATTCAACACGTGAGTAGGCCCGACACCACCCCTAAACTACGCTTAAAAAAGTGTAAGTTATGGTTTCTAAAGTTCCTTTTGGATGCTGACAATCCGTGAAAGAGAAATGTTATTGTAAGAGAGATATGTTATTGTAAAAGAAATCGTGTAAACTGCAAATAAAGCTAGGTGAATTTTGGTGAAATACCACCGTGACTTTAGTATGTCATCATGCTAACACACGGTAACACCGATTACTCTAGGGTTTAGGGCTGCAGCAACGTGCGTGGTGTTCAAACCTAGATCAAAGAATTACCAACAGCGGCGATGAGGTTGCCGAGGTCGCCGAAATTCTCTCTTATGATCAGACGCGTGAGTTTGCCGAAATTCTCTCTTACGATCATTGCATTTTTCTTAATTCCCGTAGCAACGCGCGGGTAAGATTCCCCTAGTTTATTTTAAAAATAACACTATCGAAATTTTATTTGCATATCTAACCCGTTTGCCCGTACCGACCCATGTGGCGCGGTAGGCCCACTTTTCCGCGCCACATGTAGCGGCGCGGCAAAGTGGGCCTGCCGCGTCACGTGGGCCGGGCAAACATGTTATTTCTGCATATAAAATTTCAGTGGTGTTATTTTTAAAATACATTTTAGAAAAAGGTTAAAATTAAAAAATGTTCGTTGTTGGCAGGCGACACGGTGTCCGGTGGGTCCCCACGTGTTGTCCACCTAGGTCTGATTGTTTTTTCTGTTCATTTTTTATACCAAGCAAATATTATACATATGTGTATAAGTCAACTGTATAATGTTTTTCCGAAAAATTTTATGCTCGTAAATCATTCATTATGAAAAGGTTATGCACATAACTCATCATTAGAAAAAAAATTATGCTCATAACTCGTCGTCAGGAAAAAAAAATTATTGCTTAACTTGTTATTAGAAACAAATTATGCTCATAACTTGTCGTTAGAAAAGAGTTATATGCATAACTCGTCATTAGAAAAAAAGTTATGCGCATAACTTGTCATTAGAAAAAAAGTTATGTCCATAACTTGTTAGAGAAAAAGTTATGCACATAAATCGTCTCTAGGAAAAAGTTATGCACATAACTCGTCGTTCGAAAAGTTATACATCTAACTTATGCATATAAGCTTATGCAATGCGTAACTTATGAACACAATTTTGTTATATAAATTGTATTCATATAAGTTTCATACATAAGGTATGTTCATAGTCTTATGCTATATTTATACATATAATTTATGTTATATGTTTTAGTACATATATTTCATATACAAGTTCTGTATATAATATTGTTTACCAATGATTAAAAAACGTAAAATATATATTTCATGCCCCAAAGAGAACCTCATGAGAAAATGAAAATTAACTTTGCCTAATGTTCCCAACAGAGCTGACGTGACTTTGCGTAATGCTTGTGCAGAGCTGACGCGCGGAAAAAGAAAATGTACGCACCACGTGAAAAGAGAAACCAGACCCTAAGCTGGGCACATGCTCGCGGGAGTCGCGCTGAAGTAGGCAAGCAACATCAAAAATCTCCGCGACAGGGTGTATGGCATTCCTTGTCTGAAATCGATCGGTGCGACAAGGTAAGGGGGTTTAGTCTCATCTGGTAGAGACTTTAAATCTCTTCAGTCCAACCAAGACTAATAATGAAAGACAAAAGTATTTTTAGTCCCAGGTGAACGATTCCGGACTAAAAAGTTTTCCAAAAAAACAAAAAAAAAAGTCGTGGCTACTGGTGCCCTACATCTGTGCCACCCCAAGCCGGCGAGCCTGCTACTCCAGCTCCGCCACCCCTCGCCGGCGAGCCTCCACCTCCGCCGCTGCCATTCATAAAAATTGACAAGAACACCACAAAGAACACAACAAACAAGAAGTATTCATCATATAATAACTTAACCATCACACGAGTAAATCAATCAATTTCACCATCGCACATCACAAGTTTGATTCGATTCACAACACATAACCGACAAAAAAACACATCAATTCCATTTAGATTTCTCTGCATCACAGGTAAGGTCGCACCCCGTGCCGGCGGGCGGCCCCTGGCCTCGGCCTAGATCCATTTGCACGCAAGAGGAGAGAGACGAGAAGATAGAAAATGAGAGGAGATGAAGGAGGAAGTTGAGTGGTGGGAAAAAGACAAGGGAGAGAGAAGGGGAGCCAGCGGTGGGCAAGATTGGGGTGGTGTTTCCACCCGGGACTAAAGACCAACGCTAATAATTACCGCCAAACTGCTGTTGGATGCCCCTTCGGTTCCGGTTGGTAATACCAACCTAGGCAAAAGTCAAAGGCGTCTCCTTTATCCCCAGCTTCAAAATTCAACCGGACTAAAAAGTGTACCACGAAAGGGTGCGCACCCTAATTATACAAGCCCCGGAAGAACGTAGATGATGTAGCATCGGATTGAAGGCGCAAGAGATCCACCGAAATCCTTTTCCCTGTCAACGGGCCGGAATGGCTGGCCGGGTAGGTGAGGAGCGGGCCCCCATGCCAACGCCACCTGGCTCTCTCGGTGGCATCAGTCGGCGGGGTAGCTAGGGCCCGTCGGCTGTCGCGTCGTCGCCGGGGGGGGGGGGGGGGCGGACGATGGGGCCTACGGTGCTCCTCGCATCGGCTCGGCGGAGATCCGACGTTGGTGGGAAGCCAGAAAGGGACGTGACCGGGGCCGGGCGCCGGTGATCAGCAGCGAGGAGGAGGCCGCGCCGGAGCCGTCGCGGCGTCGCGCTCGCGCTGATGGCGCTCCCCGAACCCACACGTGACACGTGTGCATGCTGGATAAACTAAGGCGCGCGTGCGTCCAGGCTGCCCACGTGTGACATATATATCCCAATTGGTGAGAGGAAGTTCGCCGCTGGCGCCGAGAGAGGCAGCCAGCCAGCCTGCAGGCATCAACACACAATGCGAGTTGACCAAATCATAAGCGCATACTCGAATAAGAAACCCGCCACCATGATTGACTATACTCGAATAAGAAACCCGCCATGATTGACTAGTGGCGGAGGTCGGCGACGTGATCGTCGGAGAAGGCAATGCAGCAGCCAGCAGCCAGCCCTCGTGCATTTTTATATTGTCTCCGTAAAGCCCTGAATATCGATCTTCGCTGGCCGGGCACGTCAGGTGGATCCAACTGATATTATTAACTACTACCCTTGAGGCTTGAGCTCGTGAGCGGAACATCAAAGGAAATGTAAAGGTCAAAGCTATCTTTAATGTCTTGGTTGTTGTGTGCCATATCTGGCTCACCTCACATTGAAAGGAGTATAAAGAAAGCCAGAAATAGTACCAATTACTTCCAAAGATTTTCTCAACGCGTAGTTTAGATCTTGCGTGTAGATAGAAAGATTGGAAAGATAATGTGGCCTCACTATAGCTACGAAAATGCTGGAAATAAACGTCGTCGGTGCATGGTGATCCGTCAACAGTAGTGAATTGATATACCATTATATATATGCATGGTAGTAGAGCAGCTCGACTTATTATTGTATAATAGGGCTGTTTCCTAAATATGGAAAGAGGAATGATAAAAGTCATTTGTCTTAATATCGTAGTGTTAAAAGGAATTATTTTTTTCGAATTACACCGTACATCGGAGATACTTACAACACACGCACTCTCATCCCTATGAACACACGCGTGTAAATCCTCGGATTGACGAAGTTACCACATGCGCCTCACTGTTGACATCAACGTCACCTTCCACTGAAAGCACAAATGCAGTTGAATCCTGATAAATTCGTTCCCATGAGGAGTCAAACCCAGGACCTGAGGTGCTACCAGGGCTCTTATAACTACTAGGCTACAGGCCTTTCGCGTTAAAAGGGACTACTGTACTGTATGTTTGCCTAAAGAGTCTAGAAATTACCACATCAATAAAAAGTATAAAAGAATATACACCATTGAATTTTTTAGTGATGGCGCAATGGTAAAAAAATGGTGAAGCTATCTTAATTTGATGTCTTCGTGTTGATGGGAAGAGACTGTGTGCCACAATTGCATGAGGTGGGGCAATTGTGGCACTGTTGCTATTCATGATTTATATTCTCAATGTTTGGCTCAAACCATGTCCAAAGATGGTACTGTTGCTTAAAAAAATTCTCAATGCAGAGTTCTGATCTCGTGTCTAGAAAAAAGATTTGAAAAATAAGGTGGCTTCACTAGAAACATGCCAGAAATAATAAACATATTCATCCCATTCTTGTAAAAAAAACATATTCATCCCATCAACAATGAGCTGATGCCATCATATATATATTGCAGTATATTCATAGCAGCTTGTCCAATCGTACAATATGGTTGCTTCCTAGATATACCCAAATAATTGAACATGATAAAAATAAATTATCTTAATACTCCCTCTGGTTTACTATTAGAAGCATTTAGGACAGCGACACGGTCGCCAAAGCACAACTTTGACTTCTCTTTCTATAAAAATATTTATATTATTGAATATATATATATATATAATATTTTTTTATGAAAGTATTTTTCAAGAGAAATCTATTTATATGATTTTCACATTTCCAACTCAACGACTTACAAGTTATTCATGATTTATATTCCCAATGTTTGACTCAAACCCTGTCCAAAATGACTTCTAATACTAAACCGGATGGAGTATTCTAGTGTTAAAAGAAGCCGCTTTCATGTTTACGGGCCTAGAAATTACGTACCGCATAATCAAAAGTATAAAAAGATTATACATCTTTAAAACAAACGTCTAGCCATAACAATCCATCAATAATGAGCTGATGCTATCATGTATGTCACATTATTTGGAGTTACTTGACTTATTGTACAATATGGTTAATTTATGCGTTACGTACATCAACCATTGCAAGGTGAATCTCGACGTTACGTACATCAACCATTGCAAGGTGAATCAACGAGAAATGACATCTTGCTGCGGCAGAGATCTCATATCTTTGGACAAGTAATAGATAATGTATAATTTTTCAAGTTCAACAAGACAAAACAAGGTATACACGTTACTTCATAGAGACAATTTATTATTTCCAACCCAGGAAATTATTCATGTACTAGCGCGAACACGAAGTTAATTATTAGCTACTAGGAGCCACACATAGAGACCAAATTCCTTGGCACATACGTATTCGATCATCCACAAGAACACACTGTGTGTGCACGATTGCAACGAGCTAGAAGGCCTTTTTCAAGTGTGTGTCTCCATCCACCAAATGCATGGCGGTGCTCTCTACCATTTTTTGGCAGGAAGAGGAGGGATGCTCTGCTCGTTCCTGAAGAAATCGTAAGGATCCACCTTGCTCTTCACGGCCGCCAACCTCTTGAAATTACCTTTGAAATATTTCTCTCCCCAAACACTAGCCTTGGCGTAGCTGGTGACGTCACCCTCCAGCTCGTTCGTCCCTATGTCGAGGTCCCTATAGTTCACGTACACAGATCTAGGGTTCTTGGACACGTACGGCGTCAGGAACTCGTACACTCCCCTCACCCAGCTCATCCGCTTCTCCAGCGCCGCCGTCCCGTTCTCGTACCAGACCGAGAAGAACTGGAGCTGGTAGAGGTAGTTCCTGTGCGGGAACGGCGTCGCCGACGGCGAGAATCTGCCCATCCGGCCGCCGTAGGGGTCGAGCATGACCAGCGCCGCCTCGGGCTTCTCGAGCCACTCCGACCACAAGCTCTCCCACGCCTTCCTCGACATGGGCTCCTCCACGTGGTCAGACTTGACTTTGAGGAAGTAGTCCGGGTTGGTCCTGTTCAGGAGCGCCTCGTTGGGGACCTTGGCCGTGTTGTAGAAGAAGAAGACGGTGGACTTAACCCAGCTCATCTCCTGGCAGTCCCGTTCCGCCATTCCTAGGTCAGGGAAGTGGGCTCGCATGGTATTGACGAGGCGGTCGCACCGGCCGAGGAACAGGGCGACGAAGGCCGCTTGCTGGTTCTGGATTAGCACGCGGAGGTAGAGATCCTCGGGAAGAGCCGGCGCGATCGCCTGCCATTTGGTGATGAGGTCGACGGCGGATTGGTTCCGTGACCGGCGGATGCTGAACACCGTGACGGTCTCCGGCACGGCCACCAGCCGCACCCTCCACGACAGGACGACGCCGAAGCTCTCGCCGCCGCCGCCGCGGATGGCCCAGAAGAGGTCCTCCCCCATGGTGCTCCTGTTCAGAAGCCTCCCCTCGGCGTCCACCACGACGGCGTCGAGGACGTTGTCGGCGGAGAGACCGTACTTGCGCGACAGCGCGCCGAACCCGCCGCCGCTAAGGTGGCCGCCGACGCCGACGGTGGGGCAGTTGCCGGCGGGGAACCCGAACGTTTTGTTGGCGGCGCCGGCGGCGTAGTAGAGCTCGCCGAGCGTGGCGCCAGACCCGACCCAGGCCTCAGCTTTCGAGGCGTCGACGTGGATGGCGCGGAGCTCGCCGAGGTCAAGCACGGCGAAGTGCACGTGGGGGTCGACGGAGGCGTACGAGAGGCCCTCGTAGTCGTGTCCGCCGCTGCGCGTGCGGATGCGGACGCTGTGGCGGCGGCCACAGACCACGGTGGTCTGCACATGGGCGGGCTCTGTGGCCGCGACGATCACGAGAGGCCTCGTGGTGCCCGGCAAGACGTAGCGGAGGTTCCGGACGGAGGACATTAGGAGTTGAGAGTAGGAGTTGCTTGCTGGGGTTTTGATTTGGGAAGACGGAATGGCCTCGGAGAGGCAGCCTAGGAAGGCATCGACATCGCTGGAAGCTGAAGAGGATGCTGTGTTGCTGGAGAGGATGCAGAGGGTTACGAGAAGGTGCAAGATCAATGGTGTTCTTGCCATGATTATTGATGCGTAAAGAGTGTGGCAACTGTGTGTGGAGGATTGGAGGGCTGGGATGTATTTATAGGCAGTTTGTGTTGAACTTTATCTGTGGCTCTCTTCATTTCGGAATATAAAACATTTTTTCTTTTTTTATATACAGAAAATGGCTAAAGCTAATTTTTTAGATAAAGGATAATAAACACCCGTTCTTCATATCCACACTCTGGATAACTAAAGCATTCTAATTTCGTTTGAACCAAAACATAGTAAGTGCAACTCCAAGAAACTCAATGAATTAGACTAGCTAAATTCAAATTTAGCCAGTCATTTAGGTAGTATTCTTTCTCCATCTTTCCTCTTCTTCCAACAGATTAGCTGAATTGACTAGTCATCCTACAACTAGGCCTGTCAATCTGTCATACCTTCCTCTCCGCCGCGCGAGGGAGGTGGGAGCAGGAGGGGACCGCGCGGGAGGTGGTGGGACCGCGAAGGATAACTAGCACTGGTAGGGCCCGGCTTTAGTCCCGACTGGAGAGGGGTTTAGATCTCTCAAGTCCAATCGGGACTAAAGTTCGAGACTGAACCAACCGGGACTAAAGGATCCTTTAGTCTCGGTTGGTGTTACGAACCGAGACTAGGGGGGCACGCCAGCACCTGCGCCCACCCCCTTTAGTCTCGGTTGGTAATACCAACCGAGATTAAGGGGTCTCATTTCTCTTTTTTTTTAGATTTGAGCTTATATTCTAATTGTTGTCTAACCCGTATATGCACGTATACGTCTTTGAACATGTATATAGGTATATAGCGGTCTATATATACCATATACACAGTTAGACTTATATATAAAGTTTTTGAAGTTAGACTTATATATAAACTAAAATAAACTTAGAAATATACACATCAAAATAAATAGTATTTATACATCAAAATATTGTTCACTTCAAATTTCTAGTCTCTATTAGATTTTTTGGATGCATCATAATAATGTTTTCCTGATGGCATAACCACCTCCTCATGGATGAATCCCAAGAGACTTTCTTGAATCGACGAAAGATGATCCTTCTGAATGATCTCGTCCTTAACCATATCCATCTGTATAATGTGCAAATATGTTAATATATTGCACCTAACAATTTAATATAGAAGCATCTGTGTAATGTGCAAATATGTTAATATATTAGTAAATGATGTATTATTAATAGGTTTATTTAATTAACTTACATCATAATTTCCGGACTTTGCACTTGCCAAACATCGTATGTGCTCACAGACATAGTATCCACATAAATTATTTCCTTGTTCCTGTCTCAAACACTAAAGTGGATAGGAGAAAATGTTATGAAATATAAGTGTGATAAATTTAAATTTTCTCAAATCCGAAGTTGTTATTTGGATTACGTACCGGATAATCAGTATAGAATGTAATTGTTGGGTTAAATTCACCTTCTTTCTCTGCAATGAATTTTTGCCAAGCTCTGAGGAAAATTAATGAGAGATGATGTGTTAGTAAAAACATATCTTGAAACAAATATTGAAGCTTTTGGTAACTTGCGGGTAAAAGAATATATATATATATATATATATATATATATATATATATATAAATACATATATAAATAAATATTGCATTTAAAAGAATGTCTTAGGTAGAATTATTACACTTGAAACATATCTTGAAGGTTTTGGTAACTTGCGGGATTTTTTCTCAATGAATCCCACACCATGACACTGCTATTGTCGACTTGAATGATCATAAGAATCCAGTGGAAACTGTACATACATGGTCATAATAGTCATACAAATTAGAACTAAATAGAATTAGCAAAGACAATTAGATGGCAATTGCACATACTCGCAGCTGTAAGGTAGTAGTATGAGATCCTTGTCATGAAACCTAGACAAGGTCCTATAGATTGTCGCGATTGTTGTGTCTGGTTGATGCTTGACCTCAAACTCATTGACTTTTGATGGGTCCATGGAACCAATACTGGCAATATTTTTTTTGCATCTCACGTTTTTGCAGGCTACCAAAAAGGAAATACAAATTTAATTAGTAAATCCACATATGTAATAATCAAGTTCAAAGTAAACTATGAGCAAATCAAGCACCTCGGTCCTCGCAAGTCCATCAAGTCTGACGCCTTCTCCGCCTGCAGCAACAAGTGGAGGATAGACCTATACCCGCATGGAACAAAAGAGAAAATAGACATAGGTAATGAGTTTCTTAATATTTTCCTCGAACAGTTGAGCAACTGTGGAACAAGAAGCATTAAGGCCATCTTCGAGGTGTTGTTGATAGACAAGAATGGAGAACCAGTTCTGATTTCTTATAGATGTGAGTGGGATCCATCATTGCGAAAGACCTTTGGCACCATTGGGATGCTTAAATACAATAGCCAATCAGATCTGGTCAATAATTATGTGAAGGATGGAGAGCTAAATTTATATGCACCACCACACTGCTAGAAAAAAGTTCTATTGGTGTGCCGCCTTCCAACCTTGGGGAACATATGGGCAATCTACTGGATAGCAAGGATGGAACACATGTGTCATTCATCATTAATGGCGAGACATTCCACGCACATCGATCTGTGCTTGCTTCCCGTTCACCGGTTTTCAAAGTTGACCTCCTGGATTCATGGCTGAGGCTACAATGTCCTCCATAACCCTTCATGAGATTGCTCCAGTAACATTCAAACTCATGCTTCAGTTCATCTATACATATGTCTTGCCTGGAGATAACAAGCTTGGAAACTCTCCAACGGAGACGCTTCAATACTTGCTTGGGGCGGCTGACCGATATGCCTTGGTATTGACGTAAAATCAGCACCTCACGCCAAGCACACAACAAGCTGGATTAGCTAGCTTCACACACGTGGCCCGGGCGTCAGAATCCGGAAGCGTGCAGTCAATTTTCCCTGAAAACTGACAAAGGATGAAAATAGTTAAATAAAACCTGGAACTTGCCGGGTGGTACCAGACAGTTCCGTATTTACGGCTATGAAGCCAGTTAAAACGACATATAGCTACAAACAAGCTATCTGTCGGCAATTTAAACATCATTCGGCAATTGATAAAAGCATGTAAACAGAGTACTTCCGAATGTGTGACGTAAGCATGATGAAAAATCGATCTTTATTTAAGCAATGTTACAGCATGTAACCATGACCGATTATCAAGGATAAAGCATGATAGAATAAATAAAAAGCAAAGCATGATCATGAATCTGCAGTAAACAAGCATGCATAGACCAAAAGCACTAGTCTACCGCATGTCTAGATACTCTCAAACCCGTCAAGCATGACGTCAGACAAGTTAATCCACTACATGATACAACTTGTTTACAATCACACCACCATCCAAGAATAGATCAATCCACCGCATGATACAATCTAAACATGGAAGGTTCAAAGCATACATCATTTAAAGCAAACTCATGGACATGTTTCACTCGTGAAGGAATTGCCGAATACAGCTGTACAGCCGATTCGGGTTTCGTGGAGAAGGAACAAACTATGCAAGATTAACAAGCTTGAACCCACAACACGTGACAATCTAGATTGATTCGAATTCGGCTATTAAAGAACACGTGACTCGCTTGCCACGTCAAGCCAAATATTTGAGCGTGCAACACGTGGATCACAAACAAGATAGAGCCGAATCTAACCAATCTAAATTGGGCAATAAGAGTGTTACATGAATTAAACACCAAAAGAGTAGAATTCAAAGCAACACACGGTAACTTAATGAATCTATTAGATCTTGCCAAATCTAATAGAGCCGATAACTAGCTCCAAGCTAGATCTTAGCCTACCGCATGACTCATGATCCAACAAGGAAACCTTCTTGAACCAAGCTTAAATCCACCGCAGGCTCCTCTCGAAGAACTCGACGACTCGACTAGAAGGACTCGAAAGTTGGCACGGGGCCGGTTTGTTGTGAAATTGTTCGATCCCTATTACAAACACTAAGGGTTTATATTTATACCCTGGCTCTAACACGACTCCTGGTCGACCACGATTACAACA
The DNA here is from genome assembly GCA_947561735.1 of Cenchrus americanus. Classification (NCBI taxonomy): domain Eukaryota; kingdom Viridiplantae; phylum Streptophyta; class Magnoliopsida; order Poales; family Poaceae; genus Cenchrus; species Cenchrus americanus. The sequence goes on from OX387242.1 coordinate 105,762,394, forward strand.
TTTATTACCTAAAAGTAATATCATGGCGTCATGTCCGTCTCGTACCCGTCATCAATTCATCCCCTTCTTTATATCCAATCCACATCATCACGCATCCTCGAATGTTTTCCGCTTTCACCCGTGGAACAATTCTTCTGCCGAATGACGATGTACTCCCGATCGCAGACGCCTCTACCGAATGCTTTGAGGAAAACCTTCTGCCGAATGGTGCTACTCTGCCAAATTCGGCCCACATGTCAGTCTCTTCCCTGTACCAATTTTCGGTGTTAACATATGCCCCTTCAATTACGGGATAAAAGGTGATTTTATTCCGGAATTGACCATAAGTACTCAATGTCCCCAGGCTGAATCCGTTCAACACCTGTTCTTTCCTCCTTCAAACCATTGGAGCCTTCGTCCAGATCCAAACCCTAGCTCATCAACTTTTCAAGCTTCAGTCCTCAAATGGCGAACCAAGACCAAGCTCTCCAGGTAAATCTTATTCTCCTCAAGCTCATTCGGTATTACTTTTCTCGAATCCTATCTCAAATTTTTCCTTTTGCCTTCTTTTGTTCTTGATAGGCTCTAGCTGCCGAAATCTTGATTCCCGTCGAGGATCAATCAACATCTTATTTCCTCGGGCTCGTAGGGATTTCCGATCCTTCTGAGTTCATTGCAGCCGAATCCCAGAGGATTCCCTTCAAGACATCATTGTCGAAACCCCACGAGTGGCAGGACACTTTCAAGAACTGGCCTCTGCCCCCAATTGCAGGCTAGAGAAATTGGTATAAGAGGATACTTGATGATGACAGCCCTAAAACAAAAAATTGGGACAGCCTTCGTATCTCTCATTGCTTAGAATTGTCCCTAGCCGAAACACCCAAAAATGAGAGCCTTTTAATTGCAGCCTCCCACTTTTGGTCTAACGGCGCAAATGCCTTCCTTTTCGGCCATGGGCCAATGCCCCCCACTTTGGCCGATGTGTACATGATAAACGGCCTGAGAGTCACAGGAACTGTGTATCCATACAAGTACAGGGGCTCCTCCAAGCAAACAGGAGTGAAAACAGGAGTTGGATACAAGAGATATATCCAAAACCATATGTCTGATGGCCCTCTAACTGATGTTGAATACAGAGCTTTTCTGAACATGTGGTTATGCAGATTTATCTTCTGTGACAAAGCCAATGAGCCAACCCTGAACCATATTGTGATGGCTGAGGACCTGGCTGCTGGTACACCCATCCCCCTCGGGAAATAGCTTCTAGGAAGTGTCTACCATATGCTCCATCAAACCACCTATCTGATGTACACCAGCAAGAAGATCCCCTGTGTTAATGGCCCTTGGTGGTTTGTCCAGATGTGGTTGCAATTATAAATGCACCAGATTGTTGCCATTGACCTCAACAATCGGCACTTCCCTTCAACCAACTACAAGGAAGGAGAAACCCAGAGCACCAAAGGCTGTCAAACCTATGAAGAAGCTGCTTCCACTGTGTCTATCAACAAAGACATTGGTCAACTATTTGAGCTCTTCTTCAAAGGTTTTGCCAACCCTCTTTGGTTCCCATATCTAGACAATGACAACTTGACCCTTCCTTGTGAATTTAGTTTTGAAACCGGATGTAATGATGTGCATTCTATAGCAATCTTCAATGCTTTCATTCATCCATGTATCCTGCCAGTAGAATTCTGTGGAGGAGGGCTGGTTCAGAGTACCTTTGAGTACTACCAGCCAAACATGATGGCCAGGTAGTTAGGATGTGGCCAAGTGCCCCCAAGAATATTTCTTCATGAATTTCTCAAGCCCAGAGAGGACATCAAGGAATCCATAGAAGCAAGAAGGATTTTTGAGTACAAGTGCAGCACAACCTTTTATGCACCCAAGCCCTTTGTGCCAATAACACTTTCTCATCCTTCTTTCATTCCTTGGTGGCAAGAACTTCATGATCATATCTTTAATGTGCCAGTACACCCTCTCTGCCTTGAATTAATGCCTGACTTTCAACCAACTTTAGAGGTAATAAGTTCATCTCCCTTTCTTACATCTGTTTTTAATAATACTCCTCCTTACTGACCATGATTCTGCCATTTTGCAGGATACAGTACCTGCCCCACTTGCCAGGACAATCCCTTATAAGATTGAAGGCCCAATCTGTGCCTTGGGATGTCGATCTCCCACTCTGGCTCAACTAATGTCCAGACAGGCCACACTAGATCCAACTCTCATCAGGTCAGCTTCTGACAAAAGTAAAGTTCCATCTCTGATTGCTTCTCCAGCTGTTAAGAAGAAAAGAACAAGCAAAAAGCTACTCATTCATGTCAGAACACCTTCCCCTCCTGAACATAATGTCATTCATCATTCTGATCATCTTTATCTTTGCATGATTTCATACCAGAACTCAGCAACCAGTGGTAATTACAAAATCTGCTAATGCTTCATCTACTGGTAAAATTTTCACCATCTTATTCTTCAATCATTCTTCTTCATTGGCACTGATCCACTACTTGTTAGTTGCAGAGGAAACTTTGGTGAGTCAAATTGTGGGGAGTTCTTCTCCTCATCATGATTCAATTCCAGCCTCACCAAGGATTCAACCATCTTCTCCTCAACCGGAAGTCTTAGCTTCACCAAGAAATCATCCAGTTTCCCCTCAGCCAGACATACAAGAGCCTTCCACTGAGCCTGAGAAGCTTCCTTCTCCCATTCGGGAAGCTAGGAATGATGTAAGCATGAACATCCATCCTTTCTACTTTTCATTTAATAGATCATCATTAATTCGGCAAGAACTTTTCAGGAGGAAGCTGTGTCATCACCAAGTTATTCCTTTGCTATGGATGACTTGGTTGCTGAAAAAGGAGATGAAGCATCTTCTAACCAGGCTTTATCAGAGGAAAATCAAGCAAAGCTGAAGGGAATCCTCTCCTTGCTGCAAAGGGATATTCAAGACCAAGTCAGGGATGCTGATCTCCTAAGAGAAGCACTTGAACTCATCGATCAAGATCTCCATGCTGATATCAAGGCTTCTTTGGAACCTGTTTCTCAATTGGATAATCACTTTCAAGCAGTAAAATAGGCTCTGAAGAACCAATCCTCCCAACCAGCTCTGGAACAAAGGAGAGCTACAACCAAGCAATCCATGAGAGACTTGCATGCTCAAATTCAGAACAATAAGGAATTGCTAGCTAAATTGCAGCCTGCACTCGAGCTGAAGAAAGCCAGAAAAGCTGCACTGGAGGCCGAGCTGAGAACCTTGACAGCTGAGATTGAAGCTGATGAGAAGATGATGGCTGAACTTCCTGAATCAACAAAGAAAATACGAAAGGAAGCTTCAGTATCCCTGAATGCAGAAAGGCAGCTCAAGACAAAGCTCTCTTCTCTGTCTAAAACCCAAGAAGCTGATCAGAGATTGCTGGAAAATATCAACAAGATTATATCAGATGCCACTAATGTAATCTCAAAATACTTGGGTGTATAATTGTAACAAACAATTTGTAGCCGAATCCTCTATCAGCTCTGTAATTTCGCTTCCTGTTAATCTTTATTCCTCATATTTGCTTTGCCTCGTCTTGACAAGTACCTTCTGGATGACTCATTCGGCAATGACCATAACAGTGCCAGACCCGAAAAACGACCCGACCGCAACACAGCCGAATCTTAACCAACCAAACCGAATATGACTCAGCATGAATCCCAAACGACTCGGCGACGGTTCGGTCGAAAGAGTCTCCCCACTTCCCAAATTTCTTAGGATATGTGCCACGATCTCCGGCCACGATCTCTTCGTCAGTTCCATAAATAAGGACCTCGGGTGCCTCTAGCCTTTCACCAAATCTTCTGCTTTCCAAGCCAAATCTCCTTTTGCAAATTTTTTGACCTTTACCTTGTTGTTATAGTACTTAGCAACTCACAGCTTGTTTTTCTCAATATTTTCCAAGGCCCTAAGATGAATCATATTTCTAATTCGTCCATCATTAAGCCATTGTAATCTTTGGAACTTAAATATTTTTGCAATATTATTCTCCTTGAGTCTGACTACATCTCCCATGGCAAGACAGCATGATGTCCATAAACCAACTCATAAGGAGATGTCAGTGTAGCTCCATGAGGGGCCATTCGGTAAGCCCACAAGGCTTCATTGAGTACCAAATGCCACCTTCTTGGCTTCTGATCAATCTTCTTTTGTATAATCTTGATCATGATCTTATTAGAAGCTTCTGCCTGACCATTAGCTTGGGCATAATAAGGAGAAAAATTTAATAATTTGATCCCCATACTTTCAGCAAAATCTCTGAACTCTGAAGATGTAAACTGAGTCCCTTGATCTGTTGTAATTGTCTGAGGAATTCCAAATCTGTAAATGATATGCTCTTTGACAAACTCAACCATATTTTCTGATGTCACCTTTTTCAATGGAATTGCCTCAACCCACTTAGTGAAATAATCTGTTGCTAAAAGCACAAACTTATGGCCCTTACTAGATGGAGGATTTATCTGTCCAATCAAATCTATTCCCCTGAATGGCCATGGCTTGATAATAGGATTTAGAGCTGATGCTGGAACTCTTTGAATATTTCCAAACTTCTGACAATCTTGGCATCCCTTGTAATATTCAAAGCAATCCTCCAGCAGTGTCGGCCAATAACATCCAGTTTTCCTAATAACCCACTTCATTCGGTAAGCCGACTGATGTGCTCCACACAGCCCATCATGCACTTCACTCATCATCCTCCTCGCTTCCTTCTTGACCCAAGCATTGTAGCAACACCCCATCCATGGATTTGTAATACAAACGTCCATCAAGAAGAACAAACTTTATGACTTTGTATCTGAGCTTCCTACAGACCTTTCGGGATGGATTCTCCAAATAATCAGCAATTTCTTTTCTCCAATCATCTTCTGCCAGATCACTCCCGAAAGCATATACATCAACAGCAAACACTTCTTGATTCTCTCTGTAACCCGAAGCACTTTGAGCTAGCCTGTTTGCCTCTCCATTGATTTCTCTAGGAATATGTTGTAGAATTACTAATTGAAAGCTTTTCAGGATTTCTTTACACTCTTCATAGTAATTCCTCAGGATATCATTTCTGCATTCATATTGGCCATTCAGTTGTTTTATAACTAGTTCTGAATCTCTGAAAATCTCAACTGAAATGGCCTTTGCCTCTTTCAAGTATTGAAGCCCTCTGAGCAACGCTTCATACTCAGCTTGGTTATTTGTGACAGTAGGTTGAATAGGAATAGCAAATTCAAACATTTCCCCTTTAGGTGAAATCATTAAAATACCTACTCCACCACCTTCGCCACATGAAGATCCATCAAAAAATAAAGCCCAAGGAGTAATCTCAAGTAAATTAATTGATGAATCACGATGTTCGGAAATAAAATCAGCAATAATTTGTCCTTTAACATCCTTTGCCAACTCAAACCTTAACTCAAACTCAGACAAAGCTAAAATCCATTTGCCAATCCTTCCATTCAGAATTGGCATAGACAACATGTGTTTAATTACATCAAATTTTGAATATACAATGCATTCAGCATTCAACAAATAGTGCCGAAACTTTGTACATGAGTAATAAACACGCAAGCAAAGCTTCTCTGCAGCCAAATATCTTGTTTCGAGATCAAGCAATTTTCGGCTAAGGTATGCAACTACTCTTTCTTTTCCCTCAAATTCTTGTATGAGGGCCGATCTAATGGTTTGGGTATCGGCCGCCACGTACACCTTAAAAGGCTTGTTCAACTGTGGAGGTATCAATACTGGTGGTTCCTTCATGTATTCCTTGATTTCATTGAAAGCCTTCTGTTGTTCGTCACCCCCATACAAACTTCTGATCCTTCTTGATTCTTAATAGTAGAGAAAAAGGCAACACCTTTTGTGACAAATTTGATATCAATCTTCTCACAAAATTGATCTTGCCAAGCAGTGACTGCAATTCCTTAAGATTGGTCAGAGGAACAACTTCATCAATAGCTTTCATGCTTTTCTTGCCAACTTCTATTCCTCCCTCATGCACTAGAAATCCCAGGAACTCTCCGGCTGAAACTCCAAAAGCACATTTGTTCGTGTTCATCTTAAGCCCATGCTTCCTAGTACATTCCAGAGTTTTCCTCACATCAGCCAAATGTGATTCATGATCTAATGACTTGATCACGACATCATCAATATATATCTCCACAATTTTGCCGATCAACTCGTGAAAAATATAATTCATGGCTCTTTGATAAGTTGCACTAGCATTCTTCAACCCAAATGTCATGACAATCCACTCAAATAACCCTATATGTCCAGGACATCTGAAGGCTGTCTTTGCTACATCCTCCACTGCCATAAAAATCTGATTGTACCCTGCATTGCCATCCATGAAGCTAATAACTTTATGCCCAGCAGCAGCATCAACCAACAAGTCAGCAACAGGCATTGGATATCCATCCATGGGTGTAGCCCTGTTTAGATCTCTAAAGTCTATGCAAACCCTCATCTTTCCGTTTTTCTTGTAAACAGGAACAATATTAGAGATCCACTCTGCATATCTGCATGGCCGAATGAAATTTGCTTCTATTAATCTCTCAACCTCTTTTTTCACATCGGCCAATACTTCATCCTTGTAAATTTTTCGGGGTGGTTGCTTGTAAGGTCTAAAACCAGGCTTGATTGGCAACCGATGCTCAACAATGGAACGATCCAAACCAGGCATCTCCGAATAATCCCAAGCGAAGCAATCTTTATATTCTTTTAGTAGCTTAATCAACTCTTCTCTAAAATTTGAATCCAAGTTAGTACTGATGAATGTTGGCCTTGGCTTGTCACCATGTCCAATGTCTATTTCTTCCAATTTATCGGCCGACATAAATCCATGTCCTAACTTCCCATCAGTTCCATCAATTGGATTCTCCATTAAAAATTACTATAAGAGCCGACTGCTTGAATCGGCTGTTGATCATTGCTGACTGGTTCAACAGGACCTTCACCCTAGTCCTTGCCTGAGAAGCAATCTATGCTTCGATACTTCCAGAAGGCTGGTTCCACATTAGCCACGCTTACCGAATCATCTGCTTGGACAACTTCTACGTCATCATCTACCCACTGAACAAGCTGTTGATGCATAATAGATGGAATGCAGCAGCTCGCATGGATCCAATCCCTTCCAAGCAGCAAGCTATATGCCCCTTTGCCTTCAATGACAAAGAAGGTTGTAAGCAGAGTCTTAGACCCGATCATCAAATCCACATGTACACAGCCTTTGGTGTCTGAAGGATTTCTAGTAAAATCATTCAGAACTATGCTTGTTGGCGTCAAATCTCCAGGGCCCATGCCAAGCTTTCTGAATGTAGTATATGGCATCACATTGACAGCAGCTCCACAATCAACAAACATCTTGGTCAATGGCTTCCTGTTGACGTACCCTTTTAAGTAAAGTGGTCTCATGTGCCGATTCTTGACTGGCTTATCAAAAGTAGCTTGCTTGGCTAACGCCAATTGTGCCATTAGCCCAAATTGCTTGGCCTCATCCATATCTGGCAAAACTTCTTCCTGCACAATTTGATTAGCTGGAGCCATGAATTCATTCGGCAAGAAACATACCATGCATGTATGAACCGAACGACCAGATTCATCAGGTTTGTCTTTTGGGCGCCACACTTGTCTCTTTTTGATCCCTGCCTGCTTCAGTTCCTGATTCCTCAAGCGCTGCACCCTTCTCTTCTGGCTTTTCCTTAAACCAGGTGGGCACCACTGTCCCTTTTGCCAGACATATCCATGATCTTCCTCTTCTTCATGATCAACCCACCTGTGATCAACATACCTTTTTCTCGGTTGATCATCAATCTCATTTATTTTTAGGCACCGACCATCACTAGGATGCACCCTTCCAATTCTTTCCTGGACGGATCGGCGATTGACAATGTCTTGCCTATATTCGGTATACCTGTCGCTGCATTCGGGACAGTTATTCTGTGTGGGAAGCTTTAAACCCTCATTCCAACAGTGTCTGAAGAAGGCACATCCCCAATGCGCACGCTCTTGTTCTCGCATATATTCCTCTTGTTCCTTCCTACGCATTTCTTCTTCATATCTTCTCTTCTCCTTTTCGTACTTGTGCCTCTAGTAGCGCTCCTTCTCTTGATGACGCTGCCATTTATTGAGGAGAATACGCGAAGTCACTCTGGGTTTAGAAGATTCACCCACTTCAATTTGACTTTTCATGAAGAGAGGCCCTTTCTTGTGAATCTGTTCAAATGTGACCTGACGAGTAGGATCAACTGAGCCATCTTGCTTTGCTTTTTTCGAAGTCAAAACTTTCACCTTTCCTTTCCCTTCAACAGCGTTCACCATGTTAACTGAGAACCCAATCATGTTCTGAGGGAAAGGGTTACCGTCCAATTTCATCTTATTATCAAACTTCAGATGTCCCTCTTGGATAGCTTTCCGAATCCTCATTCTAAAGACCCTGCATTCATTGATGGAATGAGAATTCCTGTCATGAAACCCACAATACTTCTTATCTTTTACTCCATCAGGCCGAAGCATAGAATGCCCTTCTGGCAACTTGATCCGACCTTCTTTCACGAGGAAATCGAAGAGCTTATCAACATTGGTTACATCAAAATCATATGTGCCTTTAGCTTGCTTGATCCACCTCTGATTTACCGTCAATGGCTCCTTGCCCCACACAATTTCTGCTGTAGCTATTTCTTCTTCATCATCATACTCACTTCCTTGATCTGCCCTTTCAAGGAATTGATTGTAGATATCAGTTGTATCATTATGCTTGATAAATCCGGAATCTTTCTTCAAACCATATGCCTGATTGCTCATCAATGACAATCGGTGTGACAACTGGCCAAGGTCATCGAATTCCATCCCGAATAGCTTCTCTCAAATAGGTGGCAACATCCCTGCTATAGCCATACCAGCTAATTGATCATCCGGTATGTTTAGAGAGAAGCACATGCTTTTTGTCTCTCTAAATCTCCTGAGGAACTCCATTGGTGTTTCATTGTTCCTCTGCCTCAAGGTAGTCAGATCAATTAGCTTCTTCTCATTACTGTCAGTATAATAATGAGTATGGAACTTTTGCTCCAAATCCTTCCAAGAGCAGATTGAATGAGCCGGTAGAGAAATGAACCATGTAAACGTTGGGCCTGTCAAGGACAGAGGGAAATATCTAATTCTGAAGGCCTCCCAAAGCTGCATTAGGTACCGGGCTATGTGTTCCACAATACTGGTATCATCTTGCCCCGAAAACTTAGTGAACTCCGTGGGAACTTTAACCCTGTTTGGTAACGCTACCCTGTGGTACCATTCTGGGAAAGGAGGCATATACACGTGTCCTTGATTTTTAGGCTTTAGACCGAATTGATTCTGCAGCACATCGGTCATAATTTGCACCAGGAAATCAACATTGGCGTCTTGATTCCCTGCCCCCCCAGCAGGCATTCCTGTAGCAGCACCATACCCAGGATTCAAGAGAGCATCGATAGCACTATAATCCATGAACTCTGAATACCCGTTCCCATACATATTCCTTTGCAGCCTGTTACTCGTTGGGGCTATCCTGTAAGTAGAGACAGGTTGAACTCCAGGAGTACCGAATGCCATCTCACCATACGTTCGTGGGTTAGGTATTGCTTGATGAGGGTTCTGCTGGATCGATTGACTACCCACATGCTGAGTTGGCTGAACACTCACACTCTGCTGAGGCGGCTAAGCACTTGCATCTTGACGAGGTGGTTGTCCATTAACAGCAGCACTTGATTCACCTTGCTCAAAATGTTTGTGCACGCTTGGGCCAAAGACACCAACCATCATCTGTTGGACACTATTGAAAAATGCAGTGTTGTGCCTGGCCATTATTTCTTCCATAGTTTGCTGTATCATAGTAAAAGCTTCTAGTTTCTCTGTAGTAGTAGTGGCATCAGTCTCCCCTGGCATTATAACTCTTGGCATATCTATTCTGAAGAATGGCACACCACTCCTATTCTTGGAAAACAACATCAGACACTTTTGCTGGAACTGTTCTATAGCTTCCTTCAATAGTAGTTGATGTTCTGAAGACAGTTTATTGAAGGTGACATCCAGGACAGCTTGGATGTCAGGCATCTTGATCAACTTGAATGTCCCACTGGGCGTGCCAAAAAGTGTGTTGACATAAAATCAGCACCTCACGCCAAGCACACAGCAAGCCGGATTAGCTAGCTTCACACACGTGGCCTAGGCATCAGAATCCGGAAGCGTGCAGTCAATTTTCCCTAAAAACTGACAAAGGATGAAAAATAGTTAGATAAAACCTGGAACTTGCCGGGTGGTACTAGACAGTTCCGTATTTACGGCTATGAAGCCAGTTAGAACGACATATAGCTACAAACAAGCTATCTGTCGGCAATTTAAACCTCATTCGGCAATTGATAAGAGCATGTAAACATAGTACTGCCGAATGTGTGACGTAAGCATGATGAAAAATCGGTCTTTATTTAAGCAATGTTACAGCATGTAACCATGACCGATTATAAAGGATAAAGCATGATAGAATAAATAAAAAGCAAAGCATGATCATGAATCTGCAGTAAACAAGCATGCATAGACCAAAAGAACTAGTCTACCGCATGTCTAGATACTCTCAAACCCGTCAAGCATGACGTCAGACAAGTTAATCCATCGCATGATACAACTTGTTTAAAATCACACCACCATCCAAGAATAGATCAATACACCGCATTATACAATCTAAACATGGAAGGCTAAAAGCATACATTATTTAAAGCAAACTCATGGACATGTTTCACTCGTGAAGGAATTGCCGAATACAGCTGTACAGCCGATTCGGGTTCCGTGGAGAAGGAACAAACTATGCAAGATTAACAAGCTTGAACCCACAAGACGTGACAATCTAGATTGATTTGAATTCGGCTATTAAGGAACACGTGACTCGCTTGCCACGTCAAGCCAAATATTTGAGCGTGCAACACGTGGATCACAAACAAGATAGAGCCGAATCTAACCAATCTAAATTGGGCAATAAGAGTGTTACATGAATTAAACACCAAAAGAGTAGAATTCAAAGCAACACACGATAACTTAATGAATCTATTTGATCTTGTCAAATCTAATAGAGCCGATAACTAGCTCCAAGCTAGATCTTAGCCTACTGCATGACTCATGACCCAACAAGGAAACCTTCTTGAACCAAGTTTAAATCCACTGCATGATACTAAGCTTGGTAACAAGACTACTTGCATCACGGTCTAAATCCACCGCATGATACTAGACATGATACAAGGTTGCCGGTACTTACGGAGGTCGACGGATCGATGGCTCCTCTCGAAGAACTCGACGACTCGACTAGAAGGACTCGAAAGTTGGCACGGGGCCGGTTTGTTATGAAATTGTTCGATCCCTATTACAAACACTAAGGGCTTATATTTATACCCTGGCTCTAACACGACTCCTAGTCGACCACGATTATAACACTTATTGCCTAAAATTAATATCATGGCGTCATGTCCGTCTCGTACCTGTCATCAATTCATCCCCATCTTTATATCCAATCCACGTTATCACGCATTCCCGAATGCTTTCCGCTTTCACCCGTGGAACAATTCTTCTGCCGAATGACGATGTACTTCCGATCGTAGACGCCTCTACCTAATGCTTTGAGAAAAACCTTCTGCCGAATGGTGCTACTCTGCCAAATTCGGCCCACATGTCAGTCTCTTCCCTGTACCAATTTTCGGTGTTAACACTTGGACCGGCTGAAGCTTTTGTGTGCCCAGAAATTGTGGGACATTGTTTCGGTGGATACTGTTGCCTCAAACATAGTTTGCGCTGAAACATACTCCTGCCCGCAGTTGAAGCACAAGTGCATTGACTTCTTTGCTGAGGAGAGTAATTTCACGAAGGCTGTGTTAACTGACAGTTTTGTTAAGTTGGTGCAGCAGTTCCCATCTGTTATTACTGAGGTGCGAGACAGGATTGGGACAAGAAATGGCGCGAAGCATAATGTTGAGCATTGTTCAGGCAGCTAGCCAACAATCATAGCTGATCAGTATGGTGTTCAGTTATTTAGAGAGTGACATCTGATATTTGTCAAGCCTCTTGAAATTTGAGGAGAACACTTTTCATGTATTTAGATGGTGTTTGGATCCAGGTGACTAGAGGTGACTAGACTAATTTTAGTCACCTTTAGAGACTAGAGGTGACTAGACTAATTTTAGTCACCTTCAGAGGCTAATTTGTAAAACACCCCTGACTAAAGGGTGACTAAAATTAGTTTAGCTCCTAGTCACCCTTGACCCAGCTAAAAGGGACTAAAACTCATCTCTCTCTCCTCATTAATGCCTCGTCCCGATTCCCAATGCCTCGCGCTCCTCTCTTCCCCGCGGCGTGCAAGCCCCCCTCCTCCGACCGATGCACTCCCCTCCTCCGCCATTAGCCTACTGCGCTCCCCGCCTCCTCGCGCCCAGCAGTCTGCCGCCGGCGCCATAGCCGCCAAGCAGTCCGCCTCTGCATGGGCGCATCGTACGACGACGAGGAGGAGGAGAAGCGGCGTTGGATCTTCACCACCGCCTGCTTATCATAAAAAAATGGTTGTTGGTTGTTATGATCATGTGACGGTCTAGATGAAACTAAAATGTATGTGCGAAATAGGTTCTTCTGAGAAGAGTTAAATCCGGAATTAAGATAAAGTATCATACGGAATATCAAGATGAAAATAGATAGGTTGGTAGGTTGCTCCCACTATAAAAGGTTTGTCCATTAATTGTAATATAGTTTGATGTAATTTGCCACCCCATTTTCTGCCAAAGATAAAAGATTATCTTGAGGGTAGATAGCAAAGATACAGGTATGGAAAAGGACAATCTCGACAGCTACATGCATCTCAAGCACTATAGCTAGTTTGGTGGTGCACACGCAAAGTGATCAGCTCAACAATTCAAATCCAAGCTTGAGTTCAACTAGCTACAGTGCGGACATTGTTCATAGATAAACACAGATCCAACTAGCAATAGTTGGGGAAATTAAGTGGCAACGCCCAGCGAGATGGCGTGAAAGACACGAAAGAACTCCTTTTTAGAAGAAAGATGATATGGAAGAATCCAACCCATGGCGATGACAATAAACATTGAAAAATGTCAATTTTAGGATGACAATAGGTAGAGTAAGGTGCAGGAGGAGTGTAAAAATGACACCTTGATAGTTTCACTGGAAGGCATTTATTATTTCAAAGATGCTGATCTCAAATAGATACCTTTACTTTATGCATTCATCATGGCCGGTTGTGATAATGTTCACAAACAGGGTTCCATTTAGTCGTTCTAGTTCCAACATTTTACTTAAAACCCGAAGGGACCCTGCCAAACTCAAACAATTTCTAGAGAATATCCCAATAATTCCTTGATTTTAGATGCAAAATCTAAATATTACCATAAATCATAAATTAGAACCCATTTCTTTGAGAACTAGACTCCTCTCAAATGGGATCAAAGCTGATGGGCCTATTTCAGCCACTTAACCCGGCCCAACATTGCACGGATGATTGTCGCACACTCCAATGGGCCGCACATTGCACATCGTACCTCAAGGTCTCGGTCTCCGCAGTACTCACTTACTAATATATATATAAGGTACATTCTAGGGTTTCTTTTTTATTCCTCATCAAGCCGCACATTGGTCTTTTACATGGAGCCGCCATCCGCGACCCGCCTCTGATCCGCTCCTTATAATATGTCCTTCCTCATTGGAGTTCTCTCTGGATTTGTGTGCCTCACCAATTTGAAGCTTGTCACGCCAAATCTACCATCTCCATGTTGCAGGAACCTCAATAGGGGGGGCAGGTTGTTAAAGGTATGTCGTTCATGCATGTGTACCAATGGGTGGTAGGTATCGGTTTTATCTCTTACCCTTGATCGGTAACGTTGACGAGCAAGTAAGGTGTTGTGGCGATAGCCGAAGCTACCGTGCACAAACAATGAGAGGAAACAAAAGCTCAAGAACCAAAACTAGAATACAAAACAAAGGACAACCAAAAGCTCTTTACTCAATAGTAGATTTCTCAAAAGCCGACCCCCTTTACAAGTGTCGTTCGTCTCCTTTTATAGGGAGGCAGACGGACTTTTTACATTCCGAGAACACCCTCGTGTGAAACGGATCAAAACAGAATGTGCTAGGCTATTTCTGAGAAATCTCCAATTAGGTCTCCACGTAATCGGCGCTTCATGACGTCATGCCGCAAATCGCGGCGCCTTTCTTGTTGTCATCACGTGCGCCTGTCGGGAGAGAACCTTCAATCGTTTGGAGATTCCCCTTTCGCCTGGCACCTTTCGTCACCTGAAACATGGATCACATTCAAACTTGAAATCATTAGATGTTAGAGGCGACGAAACCCCCAAGCGAATCCCGGCCCGAGACCATATGGGTGAGCAGGATTCGCCTCTGGGGTTTCGTCGCAGAAGAAAAGAATCAGCTTGACCGAGACCCTAACGCCCTGGGTTATTCTGAGCTCGTTTGGCGGCTCCGCTGGCGACGAAGGGTATTGGTCGAAAGACGGATTCTGAAAGACAAAAATGGATTCAAGGGCTCCTGGGGTTTCGCCGCTGGGCCTTTCGCATAGAAACTTAGGCAACTGAAGACACTTCTTTTGTTTTTGTATACGAAAGGCTTGATTCCGAACGCCCCCAACAGAAGCCCCTCGATGGCAAAGCGCTTGCCTCGGTGCAAACCTGAGCCAGGAAACCCGGGGATCGAGAATCGAGGCGGAAGAAAACGTCTTCCCAGGCGTCGGTTCCCGAGGGCCTCGCTTGAAATACCCCAAATGCCCTCGAGGCGCTGCGTTTACCGTTAGGTTCAAAATTTTTGACCGTTGCGTTTCACCCCTATAAATAGATGGGGCCGACGCCGCTGCGGACCTGCTGCCACTTTCATCCCCGCTTCTCTTGTTTGATTTTTCGGATGTTCCTCTTGCCTTTGCCTCCCGCGAGTCGCTACAGCGGAAGCCCCGGTCGACTCGAGAGGTTAGTTTTCTCCCTGGCCTGAGTACATGTTTTCATTTTTTAGCTTCTGGTGCTACGCACACGAGTCCGGCTTTTTAAGAGATTTATACAGCTCGCGTCAGGCACCCTGATATGGTCATGGAGGACGAAGGGTCATCATCGAATCGTGGGAAGTAGGCGGCGCCGCCGGAAGCTACGGAGGCCATCGCAACGTCTTCCACTTCGTCGTCCAGCTCGGAGTCTGGTAAGATCTCTGGCCTGGATTGGTGTGCTAGCTCTCGCGAGAGTGGCAGTACTTCGTCCACCTCTAGTACAATGAAAGTAGTAGTTCAGGTGGTGGGAGTTATGTCGAAATAATGCTGAGCGACACAGATGCTAGAAAACGTGACACCGACGTGGAGGAGGGCGAAATAGGAGAGGATGCTGACGCGGCCGTTGAAGAAGCTGCGGAAGGATCCGGGGAGAACTTGACTGGGGTGAAAGCTGATCTCCGTGACTTAGCGAAAGCTCGGACATGTTATATTGGTCGGTCTTTGATGACCCAAGCAGATTTGGATGCTCTGCGGTTGGAAGGTTGCTTTGAGCCCGGAACCTGTCGGTTACCTGGGAAGGAGACCACACCTAAGCCCCGGAAGAATGAGAGTGTGGTCTTTCGGGATTTCTTTACCGCGGGGCTTCGACTGCCAGTGTCTAAGAAGTTTGCAGATATCTTGGCGGCTTACAATGTTCAGAACCATCAGCTGACACCCAATTCCATTCCGCAAGTGCTGAAATTTCCATGGGCCTGTCGAACCTTTTCTGGTGACAATGATGTGGAGACTTTCGTTCGCCACTTTGAGATCCACTGGTCGAGGAAGCTTATAACCATCGATCATGAAGAGAAGGAGGCTTAGTATGGCTGTTGTACCTTTCAGACGCGTCGTCCTGGCAAGAATCAAGCTACGGTTGAATTAGCCCCAGCATACAAAAACAAGTGGGCTAACCGATGGACCTCCTACTGGTTTTATGCTCCTATTGCAGTGGTGGGGCGAAACTCAAAGCTGGAAGAAGTGACATCATTTGACCTGGCGAGCCGCATGGTTGATTTGGAGGTCAAGCTGTCGCCGGAGCTGACGAAGGCTTGCCGCTCGTCAGCCAGCACAGGTGCATTTTACCAGGCAACTTGCGTGATTACTACGCGAGACGCCCTCGAGGAATTTGTGGCTGCCGACATTTGGCCGTGCCAGCCCCGATGGGGATCATGGGCATTTAAGGTGCAATGGCTGCCCGGACTAGATCAAAATGTGCGAAGCCCAGTATTCAATGTTAAACGTCCTGCAGATAAGACCGACGAAGAGGTTGTGGCTGAGGTTGAAAGGAAAGTTGTCCAAATGATTGGAAATTTTACCCATAAAGAATGGGAATGTGCCCAAAGGATTTTGAAACATCAGGGCCAGGTTAACCATGTTTTTGACGAGATGGGTGTCACCTATTCCCCTCGCCCGGTGCCCCCGACAGCCAGCAAGAAGATGCAGCCGCCGGGCAATATTGGATCCGAGCCTGTCGAAACCTCGCGAAAGAACAAGTCGAGCAAAACTGCTGTAACAGCAGACAGTGTTGTGAAAAACACCAAAGCCCAAGATATCTTGGCCAAGCGGAAGGCAGATGCTGCTAAAGCTATCTTGCCTCCGCTTGCAGAAAAATCTACGAAGTTGTTGAAGGTCAATGAGACCTTAGCTCGTCGCAAGGCTGAGGCAGCGAAAGTGGCCGCAGCTGAGAGAGAAAAGAAAAAGGTTCACGACCCCTCCCCTGCTGTTGATACAGATAAGAAAATGGCTTCGAAGAAGAGGCCTTCAGAAGCTACAGAGAGGGGAAAACGTGTCACAATCAAGGAGAAGGGTCCCGATGATGACGAGCCCTCTGGGAAAAGGGCGCGGGCTGACCCAGTCGCAGAGACGGATGAAGACGTTGACATCCTGTCGACGCTTCAGATCCAACATTGTACGAATTATCCACCGAAGGGGTCAGCGCGGAAATTGACGGAGGAGCCGTCGTCGGCAGGTCTGGCCGATCCTGAGGAGCTGGAGGCGCGCGAAGTCAGGGCAAGCGCGTGGCAGAAATGATTCATTAGGAGATTGCCATGGCCGACGCAGCCCCGAAGGAGTGGGTGGCCGGCCTTGTAGACGTCGTGGACAAGTCCGAGGACCTGTGCTACATCGATGATGACGCTACTTTGGCAGTCAAGGATTCGGAGGCTCCCCTCTACAGCCCCAAAGCGACCCAGAGGGTGCCGTAATGGATCCGGGGGGAAGCTCGGGTTTGAAGGCCCAGGACCCAATCGACTTGGATGCTCCGGAAATTGAGGAGTCCGTGGCGCATGCGTCTCGTTCGCCGCCGCCGGTGTCGGATGATCTTTACCAAGCTGCGCGAAAGCTGCCCATGAAACTACACCGGTGCCGGTGATGACATCCAATGTTCTCCAGCTTGAAGACGCCGTTATGATACTTGTGCTCAAGTATAGTTTTTCATGTCCTTCCTATGGAACATGTGTTCCATTCGCTGATGTCTTTCGTTTTTGTGCTGATTTCAGCGGCCAAGACTTTGGTCACCTTGAGCTCCAGGGACAAGGAGAAAGAGGCTCTACAACTTGAAGAAAACCCTTCGGCATCTAGGACAAGCCTTGCGTCTGCGTTGGTAGAACCTGGTACGATACAGCGCCGACTGCTTCATTTATAGCATTTCGACTTGGTGCCTTCACTATCATGGCCGCACAAAGGGGTCTAGATGAATAACATGACTGTTAATTTTTTGCAGATTTTGAGCGCTCCCTGGAAGGTTTAAGCGCGGATGATTTGATGAAGATTGTGCGCGCTTATCTTTCAAAAGGCGTCGTCGCTTGTCAAAAAGGATTCGAGAGAGCAGCTGCGGAGGCCAAGACCTCCCTTGAGAAGCAAAAACTTCTGGAGGACGAGAACCGGCGCCTGAAAGAAGAGAACAAGAAATTGAAATAAGAGTCTCATCTACTGGAAGACCAGTGCACTAAGCAGCAAGACGCTATTGATGCTTTGAAGAAGGAACTGGAATTGAGCCTGAAATGCTATGAGGAGTGCCGCATTGAATTGAAAGACATGGTTACCCAGTACGATGCACAGAATATCCTTTTGGAGGCCAAAGCCAACCTCATTGCGGAACTAAAGAAGGTGAAGGGCGAGCTTGAAGATACTTTGGAGAAGAACGAAGCCTATTGCCATCAATGGGGTGCATATCTGGCGACAGAGTATCGTCGGGCGCTAGAGAGTTTTGGTGCCGAAGCCCAGGACTTTAAAATTATTGATAATATCTCGAGCTTCGTGGAGTGGTTGCATAGCGAACTGAAGCTTCTGCCAGACACTATGAGCAAGATTGGAGATTATGGGGCAGCGACCTGTTCCGAAATGTTGTTGTATCTTCTCGAGCGATAGGGCTGTGACCATTTCAAAGCTTTCGGAAGTCGAAGCTTCGTATTCCCTTCACCCGATGATGTGCCAGCCCCAAGAAAGACAGTTGAGCTAATCAACAAGATCATTCTCCATAACTTTTGGGCCAAGAGTGGGCGAGCGCACGCTCGAAAGAAGGCTGTGGATCGCTTGGCGAAGGTAGGCCTTTTCGGTTTGCTTTGACTACGATCATATTTATTGGGCAATCTTTGCGCTAATGCTTAATGCTTTCTTCCTTCTCATAGTTTTATTTTGGGCAGGCAAAATAGGCTCTGGAGCTTCGTGAGCATCGAGCAACACATGGACCCGACGCAACTCTTGGGCCGTATGGACCCTTTAGAGATTGGCCGCTGAAGACAAGTGACGACGCCGTCGATCAAGGAATCCCCGGAGCCCCTGTCCGCGAAGCGCCTGGGGTCGAAGGTGGCCTGGTGGATCCTGTGACTGGCGAAGCTCTGCTCCCCTTCGTCACGAAGGATTGCCCCGGGACCCCGCCCCTGATCCGACTAAGTAGTTCTAGGCTGAACCTGAATTGGCATATCGGCCGCTTAAATTTCTAACGATTGTAATGTAAATTTGTGTGTGTCGTGTTTGACGGACTGGATGCGAGAGCGTGGCGCTGGATGTGTTGCCCAAAACTCTTTACCGCACCAAGACTTTTGAATGTTTGGAACTAAAGTTTTCGCCGCTTTCGACTTATTGTTTTCGGAAAAAAACGTCTCCCCCCCTTCGGAAGCGGGGAAAACTAGAGTCCATTCGTTTTACTTGTACCCGTTGAATTAGTGTGGTTTCGACTTTGCTGGCCTGTGAGACTTTGTGCGACGTGGCGTAATGAATTTATTCGTTTTTCCATTGCAGTTTTTCGTTAAAAACAAACTAGCCTGCGATGCGACGCCTAGGCGTGAAACGCATTGCAGGACTAGAGGCTGTCTGCCCTTGTCAAATTTTACAGCTTTTGGGCTGTTTTTGACAACGCGCTCTCTTTTTTGGCTTAGAATAGGTTTGCCTTTATGGCATTAAGTGTCGCTTGCGACAACGTTTTTACAAAATATCAACAATTGCGGTGCCTTGTTTAGGGTTCCTCGATTCGAGGCTGAATCGCTTTCGCACGTCTTTTTTGGACGGGCTGCTGTGAAAGCAGCTCTTTAATGGATTGATTCTTGTGAATCATCTTGACTGCACCACTTGTGGGTGGGCTACCCCTGGGTAGCACTTTAATGCTCTCGCTTTCGGAGAGGGCTATTCGAAGATAGCACTTTAATTCATCCTCTTTTGGGATGGGCTATCTTAAGATAGCACTTTAAATTATGCGAAAGAAACACAACAAATCGTAGGGAGGAAGTATTTCATTCATTATGAAAGAAATTTTACATCAAGGCTGCCTCGTTAAAAACCTCACGCTCCAGGGTGGAGTCCTCCCTATGTGAGGAAAAGAGTACCTGCCTTGTTATTGCATTTAAACTGCACGAAAGTAAAGACTAGAAAGTGTAAAACTAGTTGAGTCCTTCGCACTTATAGTTTCGTGCGATGGACTCCTACTGAAACAAACTACGGGAAAAACTTGCACAAGTTGTCCACATTCCACGAATGTGGCAACTCCACGCCCGTCTCATCCTTGAGACGAAAGGCCCCATCTCGAACAAAGCTTGAGACCACGTATGGTCGTTCCCAAGAAAATTGGAACTTGCCTACGACGTCGGCATTCTTCTTTCTTTTCAAGACGAAGTCTCCCACCTTAATGTCTTTGAGGGATAACTTCTTGTTTCTCCACCTTTTGGTTTCTTCTTGATACTTCAACAGGTTCTGAACTGCGTCTAGCCTGTCGATTTCCACGAGGTTCTTGTCGACTTCTTCGTTCTCGCGAGAGCTTCCTGCCAAAACTCTAGCGCTTTCGTTGGCAAGCTCCTCAGGGCACATTGCTTCGGCCCTGTACAACAGTCTGAATGGAGTGAACTTGGTGGTTCTCAACTCTGTGGTATTATGCGACCAAATGACCCTCGATAGCTCATCTGCCCACTTTCCTTTCTTTTGCTCGAAAAGACATTTCTTTATGGCTGAGAAGATTTGCCCTTTGGCTCTTTCTACTGCGCCGTTGGGCTGGGGGTGGTACACGGACGCTAAGCAGAGCTTTGTTCTGATTGATCGACAATACTCCCTGAAATCTTGGCAATCGAATTGCTTCCCGTTGTCAACGGTGAGCTCTCTGGGCACTCCAAATCTACAGATGATTTGCTGCTAGTAGAATTTTCTGATGGTGGTTGAGGTGATGGTAGTGAGAGGTCTCGCCTCAATCCACTTGGTGAAATACTCGATTGCAACCACCGCGAACTTGAAGTTGCCTTGGCTGTTGGAAGCGGCCCAACAATATCCATTCCCCAGCGTTGCAACGTCTAGGTGGGCGTGATGAGCTGCGATGGAGCACCCGGCCTTCGCTGATGCTTTACTGCGAACTGGAAAGCTTTGCAATTCCTGACGATGTGCTCAACATCCTTTATCGCCATTGGCCAACAGAAACCCTGCCTAAAAGCTTTTCCGGCCAGAGCTCTCGCTGCTATGTGCGATCCGCACATTCCTCCATGAATTTCCTTCATGAGCTCGATGCCTTGATCCTGAGAGATGCACTTTAGCAATGGTGCACACACTCCCAACTTGAACAGGACGTCATCTTTGAGGATGTAGCCCTTGGCCCGCGCCTGCATCCTTTTGAGGTCATGGGTTTCAACCGACTCATAGTGTCCGCGAAGAAAAGCGATTATTGGAGCTCTCCGGTCCAGTCTAGCGATTGCGGTGACTGTGTTGAGCGGCTGCTTGTCTGGCCTTGTGGACGGGGCGGTCAGGATCTCAAAGAATACGTCTGGAGGCATCGCCTCCCCCCTTGCAGCTTTCTTTGCGAGCTCGTCGGCTTCGCTATTGTTTTTTCTGGGCAAGTGCTCAATGGTGAATCCCCGGAAATGCCTTTCCATTTTGCGCACCTCCGGAGATACTTGACTGGCTCCGGCTCCCTAGCCTCGCTTTCTTTCTCCACGTGGTCCTTGATGACCTTGGCGTCTGTCGGGGACAGCCCTGGGGGTCCCCTTAAACGACTGGGGAAACCCCACTTAAAACCTGCAAAAAGCCAAGGCCAAACACGTCTCGCTTAAACACACGGGGCATGGCCCACGCCACGGTGGCCCTGACGGCCCACCAAGGCGGCCCACTCAAAGATCCCCTCGAGCAGGCTCCGCCTCGCTCGAGGGCACACACCTCCCTCGGGTGGGCTCCGCCCCGTTCGAGGGAGTACGCTTACCTCGAGCGGGCTCCGCCTCGCTCGAGGGTCCACGCCGCCCTCGAGCAGGCTCCGCCTCGCTCGAGGGCGCTCCGCACGCGCACGCCCGTTCCCCGTGCGCGGGTACGGGCATTTAATGCTCTGACAACGGCGGGGCGGCGCCATCATGCGCACCGGGACTCACGCCCCGGTCCTGTTGCACCAACTCCTTAGGAGGGAACCCATCCCCGCCACTGTGGGGGACTGTGCGATGTGGTCGGTGCCAGCCCCGTGACGCCGCGCCGCCTACTCCTGTACGGCTAACGCGCCGAGCCCTCGAAGGGGGGCCGGCCGCACCCTCGATTTGCTCTCCCGTGACTTTGCAGGGTTAGGTCGTGATGTTAGGCCGGCCGGGTGCCATCCCTTCCACTATTAACGGCAGGCGGCCGCCCCCGCGCGTACAACCCCACGCCGGGCACTGTGGCAACAGCTCCGGCGTTGTGAAGCAAGTGGGAACGGGACGCCACCATGCCTGCCACTGCATCCTGTACGGATCGACGTCAGCAATCCCCTCGAACCCGCCTGGGGACATCACGGCCATCCACTGCACTCCTACCCTCGAAGCTGCCACTGTTCGGGTACAAGATACGCCATGATGGCCAAATCGCGGCAAGGACCGTCAAGGCGCCCGCCTACTCTACGGCGCGGCGCACCACACTTCCCCATGTAGCTGAATAGTGCGGCATGCATGTAATTCGCTCTCTCCTTGGCCTATAAAAGGAAGGCGAACTCCCCGGCCGCAGGGGGGAAGGCAGAACGACAAATGACAACAACACACGACACACCACACACTTGCTTCCCAATTCTCCCACAATATCTTCGGCCACCTCACTAGGGACTTGGAGGCCACGCTTCCTCTCCCGCCTTGCTTGTAGCGGCCCCACTACAGGCACCCCGGTGCTGAGCAATATAGTGCCTCGAGCACACCACTGCTGGACGTACGGCCCTCGGCCGGAACCAGGATAAAACTTGTGTCTCTGATTGCTTGGCATCGACCATTGAGGGATAGACCTTGGCGCTTATTACTGGTTAGTGTCGGGACCACATTCCGCACCAACAGTTGGCGCCCACCGTGGGGCACGCGAGCGCTGAAGGTCAATCCACCGTCAACTCCCTCCATGGTGATCCGCACCGAGTACCGCGGTACGCGCTACTCCATGGGCAGCTCGGACCCCCTCCCTGTCGGGTTTGAAATCCGGTTCGAGAGCCTGAATTTTCAGGCCACGGGGAACGGCTACCTGATGCGCCTCACCGACCGTGAGGAGCTCCGTGCGCGGCGCCAGGCCGGGTCCGCCTCGGTCGCCGGCGCGCGCGTCGCCACGACACGGACACCGCGAGGGCACGGATGCGCGGGCCCGTCGGCGTCACGGCATCGCCACCGCTCGGTCGGCGTTCACGCCGAGGCGCGGTCGGAGCGGCGGCAAGGCGGAACGCGCGCCTCCCAACGCGGCGCACCCGTCGGTGCGCGACGACCACCACCCCGGCGGGGGGGGAGCGCGCGGTCTCGGGCCACGCTTCCCCATCGGCCTACGCGGCGCCACGACAGCCTACAACGCCAACGTCAACATCACGATGCGCAGGGTTCCCCCTGGCCGCCACGTCTTCGTCGCCAGGGACCCCGGCGCCTCCGCCGGCGACGAGTCGCCCCTAGGCTCCCTCGACGCATTGCCACCCGCCGACGTACACGGATACGCGGAGTGGGACTTTTCCGGCGTACCGGACCCAGTAATGTTCAGGCGTTTTCTCGACGCCACGGACTACTGGTTCGGTTGCTCCGATGACTCCAGCACCGGGAGCTACGACCCCTCGCGGGAATGCTGCGTCGTCATCGCCAACGACCCAGCAAACGCCACCGGTGCAGCGGGCGCCGGCGACGGGGAGGTTACGCCCGCCCCAGGGATCGCTCCGCGCCTGGCTGCGGGACCAAGCACCCCTGCTGGGGCCGACATTGACGCGCAGCTAGCCCAAGCTCGCGAACTCGAAGCCAAGCTGGCGGAGGAGTATCGGACGGTGCGGCTGCTCCGCGCCTCCATGGCAGGGGAAGCCTCCGCGCGTGGCGAACGCGTGCGGGAGTTGGGCATACAGGCCCGCGACCGCATCAACGCCGACTTCAACGTCGACAACCCGGACACGCCTCCGCGGGCGAGCTAGAAGCTTATCGCCGCCGCAACTGCTGCCGCGGCCATGCGGCCCCCTCGACGCCGAGGGCGCGAGAACCGCACCGTGAGGTGCGAGGCACTCATCGGCAGGGGCGGCCGGCCAACAGGCGAGAGCTCGGCGTCACGCATCCACCAACGGGGGGGGACGCACGAGGCGACGGGGCCGCGCGAGGGGGGCGAACCCTCGGTCCATGCGGTGAAGCGGCGGAGCGACCCGCCAACCGGGACGCACACCGGCCAAAGAGCGGCTCCTCGACACGCGCAGGGCGCGGGACGGCGACGCCCATAACGTCATCAACGCTCGGCGGACGAGTAAGGCGGATGCGCGAGCGGCGGCAGGCTACCACCCTCGGCGGGGTGGACGCTACGACAGCGATGAAGACCGCTCTCCGACGCCGGAGCCCCCGGGGACCCGTGTGTTCAGCCGGGAGATCCGCGCGGCGGCCTTCCCCCAGCGCTTCCGCCAGCCCACGACCATCGTCAAGTATAACGGGGAAACGGATCCCCACGTATGGCTCAATGATTACCGCCTAGCATGCCAGCTGGGCGGGGCCACCAGCGACGAGGTCATCATCCGCAACCCCCCTGCACCTCGGCGATTCAGCCCAGACGTGGCTCGAGCATCTGCCGGCCAACCAGATCCATAACTGGGATGATTTGGTCCGCACGTTCGTGGGCAACTTCCAGGGCACGTACGTGCGCCCTGGGAATTCCTGGGACATGCGCTCCTGCACCCAGAAGCCCGGCGAGTCGCTCCGGGACTTCATACGGCGCTTCTCCAAGCGCTGCACGGAGCTCCCAAGCGTGGCGCAATCCGAGATTGTGCACGCCTTCCTCGAGGGCACCACGTGCTGGGATCTCGTGCGAGAGCTGGGGCGCAGCCCGCTTGCGGACTCAAACGAGCTGTTCGACATCGCCACCAGCTTCGCCTCAGGAGAAGAGGCCGTGGGGGCGATCTTCGACGGCAAGAAGGGCAAGCGCTCGGACGACGCACCCGCGGAGGGTAGCAAGTCTAGGGAGCCCCACCGGAAGGACAAGCGGCGCAAGAAAGGGAAGAAGCCGCGCCGCGAGGCGCGCGAGCAGGGACGCGACGGCGATGACGCCGAGGCCCTTGCTATCGACCCGGCTCGACGAGGCCCTCGACCGGCCCCTCGAGGTCCGGGTGTGTTCGATGACATGCTGAAAAAGCCATGTCCATACCACAAGACCCCAGTGAACCACACCCTCAAGCAATGCGACATGCTCAAGAAGTTCTACGGTCGCGCCGAGGCCAAGAAGGACGGAGGAGATGGCGACGCCGGCAGCTTCCCCGCCGTAGAGAACGTGTTCCTCATCTTCGGGGGACCGACCGTCGACATGTCGAGCCGCCAGCACAAGCGGGAGCGGTACGAGGTCCTCGCCGCGGAGAAGGCGCCTCTTTCCTTCCTTGACTGGTCGGAGGATGCCATCACCTTCAGTCGTGAAGACCACCCGAACCGCATCCCCAACCCGGGCCAGTACCCACTGGTGGTTGACCCGGTCATTGGGAACGCGCGGTTCTCAAAGGTCCTGATGGACGGAGGTAGCAGCCTCAACATCCTCTACGCGCACACGCTACGCCTGCTGGGGATCGGGTTGGACCAGCTGCAGCCCAGCACGACGCCGTTCCATGGCGTCGCGCCAGGCAAGCGCGTCCAGCCCCTCGGGCAGATCGACCTGCCGGTTTGGTTCGGCACTCCGAGCAACTTCCGCAAGGAAATGCTCACCTTCGAGGTGGTGGGGTTCGGGCGCCTACCACGCCATACTTGGGCGGCCTGCTACGCCAAGTTCATGGCCGTCCCCAACTACACCTACCTCAAAATGAAGATGCCGGGACCAAACGGTGTCATCACCCCCGAGGGCAAGGCGCTGAGGGTCAGCTCCACCCTTGACCCGAAATAGGAAGTGGTGCTCGTCGACTTCCTCCGCGCCAACACCGACATCTTCGCGTGGAGCCCCTCGGATATGCCAGGCATCCCGAGGGAGGTCGCCGAGCACTCCCTTGACATCCTGCCTCATTCCCGCGTCGTGCAACAGCGGCTCCGCCGCTTCGACGAGGAGCGGCGGCGGGCGATCGGAGCGGAGCTGTGGAAGCTTCTCGAGGCCGGGTTCATCAAGGAAGTGTTCCACCCTACGTGGCTAGCCAATCCTGTACTAGTAAAGAAAAAGAACGGGAAATGGCGGATGTGTATAGACTATAGTAGTCTTAATAAAGCATGTCCTGAAGTTCCTTTTCCTTTTCCACGCATCGATCAAATTGTTGATTCAACAGCGGGGTGCGAGCTACTTTGCTTCCTGGATGCCTACTCCGGGTACCACCAAATAAAGATGAAGGAGTCCGACCAGCTCGCGACTTCATTCATCACGCCATTCGGGATGTTTTGCTACGCCACGATGTCGTTCGGCCTCCGGAACGCAGGTGCAACGTACCAACGCTGCATGCAACACGTTTTCGGAGATCATATCGGGCGAACGGTTGAGGCGTATGTAGACGACATCGTCGTAAAAACCAGGAAGGCGGACGACCTGGTTGGCGACCTCAACATCGCGTTTGGCTGCCTACGGGCCAACGGGGTAAAATTGAACCCCGAAAAATGTGTCTTTGGTGTGCCGCGGGGCATGCTCCTAGGATACATAGTCTCCCAACGAGGCATCGAGGCAAACCCCGAAAAGGTTGCGGCCCTCGAGCGAATGGGTCCGATTCGGGACCTCAAGGGGGTGCAAAAGGTGCTGGGGTGCCTTGCTTCCTTGAGCCGCTTCATCTCACGGCTCGGCGAAAAAGGCTTGCCCCTCTATCGCCTCCTCAAAAAGCACGAGCGCTTCTCCTGGACCGCCGAGGCCCAAGACGCGCTCGACAAGCTGAAGGCATCCTTGGCCCACGCCCCGATCCTCACACCACCACAGGACGGCGAACCTCTGCAGCTCTACGTGGCCGCGACCACCCAGGTGGTCAGCGCTGTAATCGTAGTAGAGCGCACGGAGGAAGGGCATGCCCTGCCGGTCCAACGGCCGGTGTACTACATCAGCGAAGTCTTGTCCGACACCAAGACACGCTACCCTCAAGTCCAAAAGCTGCTGTACGCGGTGGTCCTCGCGCGGCGCAAGCTTTGCCACTACTTCGAGGCCCACCCCCGTCACGGTGGTCTCCTCCTTCCCGGCCGGGGAGATCATCCGCAATCCGGACGCGGCGGGCGGGATAGCCGAGTGGTCGGTGGAGCTGATGGGCGAGACGCTCGCCTACGCCCCGCGCAAGGCCATCAAGTCCCGGATCCTGGCGGAATTCGTCGGCCGAATGGACAGACACGCAACTACCGCCGCCACAGATCCAGGCAGAGTGCTGGACTCTGTATTTCGACGGCTCGGTGATGAAGACCGGGGCGGGCGCGGGCCTGCTCTTCGTGTCACCCCTCGGGGAGCACATGCGGTACGCAGTACGTCTCCACTTCCCCGCGTCAAACAACATGGCTGAGTACGAGGCCCTCCTTTGCGGCCTCAAGATCGCCATTGAGATAGGCGTCAAGCGCCTCGACGTGCGGGGGGATTTGTTGACTCGTAGATTGACCAAGTCATGAAAAATGCGAGGCGCCGGGACGACAAGATGGAGAGCGTCTTGCAAGGCCATGCGAGCCCTCAAGAACGGGTTCTACGGCATCGAGCTCGATCACGTGCCCCGCCGGTACAACGAGGGAGGCGGACGACTTGCCCAGATCGCGTCCGGGCGGATCACCGTCCCCCCCCCCCCCGAACGTTTTTGCCCCCGAGATATCGCCCAACCCTCCCCCCCCTCGAGCCACACCCCTCGAGCCACGTGGAGCCCTCGGGGGCTCCCTCGAGATCCGGCGGGCGCGGGAGCCCATGGATGAGGGACCCCTCGAACGAGGGCGTGCGTGCTCTCCCTCCTCGAGGGGTATGGCGCCTACGAGGCCGATGTGATGGATGTCGAGCCGACCCCCCATCAAGGCGGATTGGCGCGACAAGTATGTCGCCTGGATGGCTCGAGGGGAACTCCCCTCGGACCGGGCCGAGCCGGGCGCATCGCCGAGATGGCCAAGTCCTTCGCCCACATCGACGCGCGGGGCGCACTGGCGCGCGGCTTCCGGCATCCTGCAGCGATGCGTACCCATCCCCGAGGGGCGCGAGCTCCTCCTGGACATTCACGCGGGGATCTGCGGCCATCACGCCGCACCCTGCACCCTCCTGGGCAATGCGTTTCGTCAAGGCTTTACTGGCCTACTGCGGTCACGGATGCCAGCGAGATCGTGCGCACCTGCGAAGGGTGTCAGTTCTACGCCCGCAAATCTAACCTTCCTGCTCACGTCCTGCAGACCATCCCCGTAACGTGGCCTTTCGCCGTGTGGGGGCTGGACATCGTCGGGCCCCTGCGGAAGGCGCCGGGGACTTCACTCACATCGTTGGTTGCGATCGACAAATTTTCCAAGTGGGTGGAAGTACGCCCCATTACGAATCTCGGGGCGAGCAAGCGGTGGCGTTCTTCACCGACATCGTCCATCGTTTTGGAGTACCAAACTCCATCATCACCGACAACGGGCCCCAGTTCACGGGCAGGAAATTCTTGGAGTTCTGCGACAAATTCCACATCCGTGTGGATTGGGCAGCTGTGGCACACCCACAGACTAACGACCAAGTAGAGCGTGTCAATGGCATGATCCTACAAGGCCTTAAGCCCAGAATTTTCGACCAGCTGAATAAGTCTGGCCGGAAATGGCTCCAGGAGTTACCAGCGGTCGTGTGGAGCCTAAGGACCACCCCAAGCAGAGCCACAGGGTTCACCCCGTTTTTCTAGTCCATGGCGCGGAGGCCGTCCTCCCCACGGACTTAGAGTATGGGTCACCCGGGGTGCGAGGCTACGACGAGGACGCCAACCGGCCGAGCCCGCGAGGACTCACCTTGGACCCCGTAGGACGAAAGCGCGCCTCGTGGCCTTGATGCACTCCGCAAGATGCCATCGAGTCCCTCGGGCGCTACCAAGCACGGAAGATCCGCGGCGGGACTTCGACGAAGGGGATTTGGTCCTAAGGCTACGCCAAGACAGGCGAGGACGCCAAAGCTATCGCCTCCGTGGGAGGGACCCTTCGTCGTAGTAAAGGTGCTCAAGCCCGGCACGTACAAGCTAGCCAACGAGGACGGCAAAGAACTCACTAACGCTTGGAACATCCAACGGCATACGTCGCTTCTATCCCTAGCTAGGATTTCCAAGTCTTTTGTTGTAAATCACATGCCCAACACCCCGATTGGCAACAACCATGTAAACATCACCGAGTTCAATGAAAAGGGCAACTCGGCTTTCCCCTGGAAACCCAAGTTACCCTCGGGGGCTACTATGGGGGGCATCCCCCCCCCCAAAAAAATGGTCCCATTTTTTTCGCAAAAAGGGAAAAACCCATGCGCGCTAAGTATGTTTCTACTTCGGCCTCGAGCAAAATTCGAACAGGGCGCAGGCAGCCTAGCGGAAAGGACGCGCGAGTCGGAGATAGCCTACGCCTCCGCGAGGATACGGCCCCTTCTCTCTTGCCTCCAGAACGGCGGGCCGCTCGCGAAAATCGAACTCCCCTAACTAGAATTTACCCGGGAAGAAGGAGAAACAAAAAAAGCGCAATAAAGTAAAAGACATCATTTCACTTTCACGAACGATTAAAGCAAAGTCATCCGATTTATTTACACGGCCACATGGCCCGCACACTAACACATAAACAAAAAGGGCCTAGCGCCCTGTAATCCTCGGGGCGGGTGGAGCGGCGGCGTCGGCGGCATGCAGGAACAAAAACTCCTCGAAGGCCTCGGCGAGCGCCCCGGCGGCGTCGGCGGCTGCGCGTCCACACGCTCCATCGCCACCTCGTCCTCCCGACGCCCCTCGGGGACGACGTAACCCTCCGCCACCGCCTCGAAGTTGATCTCGTAATGAGATCGCACCACCCAGAGGGCCTTCGAACGCCGGGTGCGGCGCCCGGCGCATGCGCCGGTGGCGTGCCCGCCAAGGGCGCGCGGGCGGGCGGCCGGCCGAGCTCCCGGCCGCGCCTCGCCCTCCTCCACGGCCTGGCAGGTCTCGAGGGCCGCGGAGCGCAACTCCAGCAGCTCCTGCTCGGAGGAGTTGTAGGAGGTCTGTAGCGCCTCGGCCCGCTCGGCCGCGCGCCCCAGCGCGGTGCGCAAGCCTGAAGTTGCCAAGCAAGAGGGGGATCAGAAAAGGGGCGAACCCTCTAAGGGGAAATCAGCGAAACGGAAGACAAATGGCAACTTACCCTCAACCTGCTTCTTCCCCACCTCGAGGGCACGGCGCCCGGCCTCGACTGCCTGCTCAAGGCCCTTGAGGGTCTCGCCTTGCTCCTGGAGGGCCAGCTCCGGTGTTGGCCCAAAAGTGCACTCAACGCCAATCACACGGCAAGCCGAACAAAGCGGCTTCGCACGCGCGAGAGAGCAAATGACGTGCCGATCAATTTTTTCCCGAAAATTAACAAAAGATAAAACGGTTAAATACCAAAGCTTGGAACTTGCCGGGTGGTACCGGACAGTTCCATATTTGCGGCCAAGAAGCCAAGCGAGGATGACACATAGCTATGTAGAGCTATCTGTCAAGAACCACGACCATTCGGGCAATCACAAAGGAGAAAGGAACAACTTGGGAATGGATGACGTAAGCATGACAACGATTGGTCTTTGTATAAACAAAGATGCAAGCGCAAAGTTACGACCGATCCCCATAAAGATTAGCATTAAATAAATGAAGTAAAGCACGGACATGATCATGTATTAAATAAGCATGCATAGATCCAAAGCACTAGTCTACCGCATGTCTAGTTACTTTAAAACCCGTCGGGTACGATAACAAACAAATCTATCCACCGCATGATACGATTTGCATGAAAAACGTACCACTTTCCACAAATAGATCTATCCACCGCATGATACAATCTAAATATGGAAAGCTAAAAGCATACATCATTTAAAACATAAATAATGCACGTGTTCTACTCGTGAAGATATAACGAATACGGGTGAGCGGTCGATCCGAGTCCATGAAGAAGGAACAAACATTACCACGTGAATAAATCTATCGGTGCGGTTTGGGAATCTAATCCACCGGATGACTAGCTCCAAAGCAACCCAAAAACACACTGCATCTACCGCATGATACCGGTTCTTTCAAGATTTATACGAACATAGCAAGCTTGAACCCGCAACACGTAACAACCTAGATCGATTCGGTTTCGGCTATCGGAAAGCACAAGATCCACGCGTCAAAACACGAAACTGCTCGGACAAGGATCATAAAAGAGATATAGCCGATCCAAACCCATCTAGATTGGGCAAAGATGTGTTACATGAATTAAAACATAAAGTAAAACTCAAGATAACACGGGGTAACTTAATGAATCTATTGGATCTTGCCAAAATCCAATAGAGCCGATAACTAGCTTCAAGCCAGATCTTAGCCTACCGCATGGCTCATGATCTAACAAGAAACCCTCTTGAACCAAGCTTGAATCTACCGCATGACACGAAGCATGGTAACAAGACTACTTGCATCAGATCTAAATCCACCGCATGATACTAGATATGATACAAGGTTGTCGGTACTCACGGAGGTCGACGGATCGATTGGCCCTCTCGAAGAACTCGACGACACGACAAGGACTCTAGGGTTTGGCGTAAGGCCGGTGTGTATTGAAGAATGATCGTCCTTGTTACATACATTCGGGGGTCGTATTTATACCCTTGTTGAGTACAACTACAAATGGATTCATTGCCTAACTAA
Organism: Cenchrus americanus; assembly: GCA_947561735.1. Lineage (NCBI taxonomy): Eukaryota > Viridiplantae > Streptophyta > Magnoliopsida > Poales > Poaceae > Cenchrus > Cenchrus americanus. Next base: position 105,794,074 of record OX387242.1, read on the forward strand.
ACTTGATCGCTTATCCATCCATTCGTCTCCCCTTTGATTGAGCCACGTCACCGTCCAATCCCTGCAAAATCAGCTCTCTTGTTCCTTTGCCGACCCGGAGCGGATGGCCGACCAACGACGATCTTTGCCGAAAATCTCTGAAAATATCCTTCCTTCCACCGGACGGACTCTCTTTCGAGCCGGACCCACGAGTCGGACTCCCTACCAAATTTTGGTGTTAACACATGCCCCTTCAATTGTGGGATAAAAGTAATTTTGTTCCACAATTGACTCCGACCACGAATCCTTGAATCAAATCTGTCATCACGTTTTGTTCTTTGCAATCCGCGGGAATCTTCGTCCGAGGATCCAACCCTAGATCCCCTTGTTCGAGCTCGAACCTCCAATGGCAACTCGAAACCAATTTGCTCGGGTAAATTCATCCCCCGCAAACCTTGTTCGGCATTAGGTTTTCAATTTTACCCCAGAGATTTTCCTTTTCCGCTTTCCTCCGGGAGCCTTCTCTTGCTCTTTTGATTCCTATCGAGGCCAATTCGCGGTCTTATTACCTTGGTCTCAGTGGGAATCACGACCCTCGAGATCTTATTGCCGGCGAATCTCGGAGAATCCCCTTCAAGGCGGCTTTGTCTCCACCTCCTCGGTGGCAAGATGCGTTCAGGGGGCGGCCTTTGCCCCCAATTGCGAGGGTGGAAGACTTGGTATCGGAGGATTCTTGCGGATAAGAGTGGATTGACCAACCTGGATGCTCTCTACGTATCGCCCAATGCTTGGAGCTATCCGTGGCTGAGACCCCCAAGAATGAAGATCTTCTGATAGCCGCATGCCACTTACGGTCAAATGGCGTCAACGCCTTCCTTTTTGGGCATGGCCCAATGTCTCCAACCTTGGCGATGTATATATGATCAACGGCCTTGACATCCCGGAGGTCTGTCCAGCCCTGGGACTTCAAAAACTCTTCACGCCAGACAGGGGTAAAGCCAGGGAACGGCTACAAAAATTATTTCTTGAAGCACATGAAAGACAATCCCCTTGGCAATGTTGAATACAGAGCTTTTCTGAACATGTGGGTACGTGCGATTCGTTTTTACGTGGCAAAGCCAACGAGCCCACTTTGAACCATATCGCAATGGCGACTCATACGGTAGTGGCAATCGCCTCCCTACGGGAAAATTCTTCTTGGGCGGCGTATATCATATGCTTCATCGGTATTACCCAAATGTACACCGGTCAAAGGATAACATGCGTCAATGGCCCTTGGTGGTTTGTTCAAATGTGGGCTACTGACTCCACATGCATCAAATTGTCGGTGTCGATTTGAACTTCGAGGTTCTTCCCTTTGTCCAATCACCCCGAAGGAGAGCCTCAAGCTACCGAGAGGATGCCAAAACTACGGAGAAGCGGCTTCAAGCTTGTTTCCATCCGGCGGGACATCGGCCCGGCTCTTCGAGTTGTTCTTCAAAGGTTTCCCCAATCCTCTTTGGCTTCCTTATCTAGGCAACGACACCTTGACCTTCCTTGTTGAGTTTTCCTTTGAGCCCGGCCATCAAGATGGGAGATTCTTGGAGATCCTTAATATCATAATCCGCCCATGCATACTGCCGCCGAGTTCAATGGAGGAAGGCTGAATGTCAGCACCTATGAATACTATCAGCCTAATGTAATGGCCGAGGCAACTTGGATGCGGCCGGATGCCCCCAAGATTGTTCCGCATGAATTCCTCAAACCCGGGGAGGAAATCAAAGAGCGATGCGAGCGGCGAGTTTTCAACTATGTGTGCGGTCCCCTTGTCTACACATGTCCTTTTGTGCCCACAACCATAGCTCACCCCACCTTCAACTCCTGGTGGCAAGAATTTCATGACCATATCTTCGGTGAGCTTTGTTCATGTATTACATGCGGGGTGGTGCTCGAGCTTTACGCCGACTTCGGAGGTAACACAATGAGCTCTTGGATCAAACATTCCCTCTTTATTCATGGTCACGACCTTCATCTTTTGTCCACGAACACGGTGCACCGCCCCTCGAGCCGGGGCAATTGCTTACAATGCGAAGGCCCAATTTCGACGCGGGATTCAAATCCACAACTCTGCATCAACTAATGGCCAGGTATGCTACCACGGATCCCGACCTTTCTAGCCTTCTTTGTGAGATAGGAGGCAAGGTACGCATCGGTGCCCCTCCAAGTGCTAAAGGAGAAAACATTCAAGAAAGTGCTTGTTGAGGTAAACCCTTTTACTTTCTTGATTACCCGAGTCACTTCTGTTCTTGATGAATCATATCATTGTGCATTTCGGACGAGCCCGGCGGCCTTCGAGAACCGGTACACCGCAATGCCCCATCCTTTGGTATGACCTCTCTTGTTCTTTCTTAAGGATGAGCAACGGCATTTACCCTTCCCATTTGACATTTGCGAAGAAATAACGAGAAGAGCGGCTTGTAAATGTTCCGGTGGTCCGGCAAGCAAGTCCACCGGGGGCTGAATTACCTATCCCAGTGGAGATTTCATCTTCATCCCCTTATGCGAAGCGACACATTCTCCGGAGATGCATCTCCCTATTCAACCAAGTCCCCCAAGGGTGCCATCACCTGTTGGTCAAGCGAGAGATAACCAACCCAACGGAGGCGGATCCAGCTCCTCATCGGCCGAGAAACTCACGAGGCGGCGATGGCCGCATCGGCATCTCCCGGCTTGGAAGTTTCGGCTCTGCACAGGAGCATCTCCTTCGCCCGTGATCGCCCCTTGCTCAAGAGCCCGGCCATGAGGTATCCATCTGCGCTTAATTTTGGTACCTCGATGTTTAGCATTCTTAACTCGGCAATGTTGTTTCTCAGGATCAGGCTCCATCATCATCAAGCTTGCCATCAGAGAGCCATTCAACTGCCGAGGTGATGAAAGAAATATACCGGCCGCTGCCAGATGAAGTGCTGCCCAAACTCAAAGAAATTGCAGCACGGCTAGAAAAAGATGCTCGGGATCGGTTCAACGATCTCCACCACTTCGAAGAGATGTTTGAATCTATCGGTCAAGAACTTCCACGAAGACATCGGAGCTTCTCTATCATCTGTCTATGGCTTAGAAGCCCTTTATGCACCGTAAGGCGCGCTTGGAGGAAATTGCGCTCCCGTCCGGCCATTGAAAAGGAAAACCGATGCGGAACATGCCATGAACGGGGCCCAATCCCAAGCGAGAGAGCCATAAGGATGCATTGGCTAACCCGCAAGCTTCCTACGATGCGAAAGTTGCCGGGAAGGTTGCTCTAGAGAGCGAGCGAGAAGCCTATCGGCGGAGATAGAGATTGACAAAGAGAAAATAGCCGAACTTCTGGATTGATAGCAAAGACCCAAGCGGAAGTAAAATCGGCTATCACCAAAATAGAGCAATGTGATGCGAGAACTCAACGACTTATCCGGAGCCCAAAAGGATTGCCGGGAGGCTGCCGGACAATTCCCATTTGATAACATCCAATGCTCGTCGTGTACTTGCCAAACTTTTGAATGCACGAATGTCCTTATTGATGTATAAGCTGAATTGGTCGTTCTTGTAATATCTTCTTGTGATCTGTTTCCTTTCTTCTGCGTACTTTCAGATGTAATCTTTGAACGACCCATTCGGTAGTGAAACGCCAATTCCCGAACGGCACTTTGATTCCCTTTATAGCCGAACCAATCAATGCGCACGCGGCTCGGCCCTAGAACTCCAAAGCGACCGGCGGGGCTGGCCAAGGAAACCTTTCCACCTTCCGATTTTCTTGGGATATGCGCCACGATCCTCGACCACGACTCGAAGCCACGATTCATCCTGCCGGCCTATAAATGTTACCATAGGTGCCCCTAGCTCTCCACCGGGCCTTCTAGCTCTCGAATCTTTGCCAATCTTTAGCCCTCTCGCAAACGATTGCACATCCCAAACCACAATGGTGCGCCGCCTCCGCGCCGCCGCCGCGCCTCCGACGAGGCCGAGGGGAGCGAGCGCCAATGCGCGTAGGCGGTAATGATCGTCAATCTCTCCTCTCGTTCTTGATCTTCTTTTGCCGTGACGATCATCCCTCCTTTTCGGATTGATTCGGTGGAATCCGCCTCGTGCGCGGGCCAATCGGCCCCTCCGGATGACTCTTCGGAGTCGATGGCCACTCCCCGTGCGTACGGGGAAGAAGACGCCATCCGCTTCAAGGAAGAGCTAGAGGCGTCCGTCGCGAGGTCGGAGGACGTCTCCAAGAAAGCGGGCGTGGCGAAAGCTAGAATGGGAGGACCGGCGCAAGCAGGTGGCATCGGAGACCATCGACGGTATGGCTGCGAGATTGATTTCTTGATCCGGCCCGGCCTTTGATGCTAATCCTTTTGTTTGCTCTTTGCGGCCGCGGCCAGAGAGCTCAACCGGCTAAAGGCGGCTGGTAGAGCGGTTGGCGAGAAGGTGAATGCCGTGGCGACACGCGGCGGAGCGCCCTGGCCGCGGTGGAGCGCCGCGTCGACGAGGTGGCCGGTCCATGGCGTTCGTTTGGGCACCACCTTGGGCACAGGCTGCGATGGCGGCGCATACGGACGTCGACTATTCCACCGGCCGCGTGGCTTCCAGGGCGGCGCGCCGGAGGACATCGACGAGATCGAGCTCATCTCTGGAGCGCCTTGACGGCCACGGCGACGCCATTGCCGAAATTACCCATCCCCAATATGTGTTGAATAGGCTCTTCGACTAGATTGTACTAGGGATGTGTAAATATCGGCAATAGATGAAGAACTTTTGAATTACGCTTTGTTTTGCGATGACTTCCCTTTGCATTTTGCATCTGCGAATTTTGTTTTCTTTGAATGCATTTGGGAACTATCTTTAGCCGAATGCGCGAGAACAAGCGCCCCTTGGCGCAAAATCCACGAGAGGATCCCAATTCGGCAATCCGTAAACAGCATGTTCAAGAGAAAACCCTTCGCACTTGGTGGAAAACCACTGCCGCTTGGTATTCCAACGGTGTGTCTTGCCCGATCATCACTCCCAATGCGCCTCCCCAGGTCAATAAAATAGCACATGGGGTGCTCTGCAAATCCACTCGCACACTCCTCCATCATTTCTCATCTCTTCCCCTGCCTCTAGAGGAAAAAACCCCAACGCCATGGACAAGGGTAAACAACCTCAGGAGAGCGGCTCATCAAAGAAGCGTACGATTCGGAAGTGAGTTCTCTCTTGATCTGCTCCTTGTTCTCCCACTTGATCTTGCGCTTCATGTTTTCCTCTCGTCCTTTTCAGTCTTGATTTGCTTCCCGAAGAAGTCATCGAGACCGAAGATGTGCCTGAGTACATCTCCTCCGATTCCTCTCTCGAAGCGAGAGGATGCCACGCACGAACGAGAGGACCAACCATCAGCTGCGCCGCCGCGTACGGCACCTGGAGCATGGCCTCAGGGACATGTCCGCCCGTTGCCAAGCCGAGCGCGAGCGTCGCCTGGCTCTGGAAGCACTAGTAGGGGGTAAATGCTCCTGACTCCTTCATGTTTGCATCTGGATTTCTTGCCTCTAACCTTGATTCTCCCGCTCCGGATGTCTCGACGAGTACGGCAACTGAAGGCGGCACGGGATAGCTTGGTAGAGGCCGCCAATCATGGTCATCCTCGTGCGTTCCAAGTCGCCGTCACGGTGGTCTGGAACAAGCGAAGAGGGAGCGGCGGCCGAAGAAGTAAAGAAAAGATTGAATCATACTTTCGCTTCTTCCTCCACGCCTTGCTTCCCACCTCCTCGGGGACGCGACCATCGGGGCTGTTAGATGTGATCCTGCAAGCAGCGGTTGTAATGTAGTATTGAGCTAAGGGCAATGCATCCGAGGCAACGCTGCCATTTTCTCTTGTTCATGGATTTTGTTCTGAAGGCGGCCTCATTCTCGAGCGCCGGCTATTTTTTGTGCCAGATGTGTGTAATCATCGATCGATCTCAATGCTAGGATAATATTTCTTCAGATATCTTCCATTTATCGTGGCGGAAAATTCTTCTCCTAGCAAAGTTTTCAATATGTATGCATTACCGAGACGCATACGACCACACGAAAAGGCCCCTCCCGGTTAGGGGACCATTTGCCGAATTCTTGTATTTAGTTCCAATCGGCAATAGTGCTTTCCAAACTAGATCACCTTCTGCGAATTGCCTTACTTTTACTTTCTTGTTATAGTACTTGGCGACTCGCAGCTTGTTTTTCTCGATGTTCTCCAGGGCCCTGAGACGGATCATATGCAAATCTTCTAACTCATCCATCATTAGGCCACTGTAATTCTTGGAGCTCAACTCGTTTTGCAGCACTACTCTCCTTGAATCCGATTGTATCTCCCAAGGCGGGGATTGCATGATGCCCGTAAACCAACTCGTAAGGAGAGGTCTTTGTAGCTCCATGGGGGGCCATTCGGTAAGCCCACGGCGCTTCCCCGAGTGCCGAATGCCACCTCCTTGGCTTACGATCGATCTTCTTACGTATCGGCTTGATCATGATCTTATTAGAAGCCTACCTCGACCATTAGCTTGGGCATAATATGGAGAAGAATTAAACAATTTGATTCCCATGCTTTCGGCAAAATCTACGAACTCCAATGACACGAATTGTGCCCCCCGGTCGGTGGTAATCGTACGAGGGATCCCAAATCGATAGATGATGTGTTCCTTGACGAATTCGATCATGTTCTCCGACGTCACCTTCTTCGGTGGGATTGCCTCGACCCATTTGGTAAAGTAATCCGTAGCCAAAAGCACGAACTTATGCCCCTTGCTAGACGGCGGATTAATTTGGCCAATCAAGTCTATACCCCGGCCCACTGAATGGCCATGGCTTGATGATGGGATTCAATGCGTGCGGGGACTCTTTGAATATTCCCGAACCTTCGGCAATCTTGACACCCCTTGTAATACTCAAAGCGGTCCTCTAATATCGTCGGCCAAAAGCATCCGGCTTGTCTAATAACCCATTTCATCCAGATAGGCCGATTGGTGCGCTCCACATATCCCATCGTGCACCTCGCTCATCATGTTCTTGGCTTCTTCGGACCCGGCATCGTAGCAATACCCCATCTAATGATTTATAGAATAAATTATCATCCGGAAAGAACGAACTTAATTGCCTTGTACACGAGTTTCCTAGAGACTTTTCGGGATGGATACTTTCAAGTAGTCAATGATTTCTTTCCTCCAATCACCTTCTGCGGGACCCGCCCCTAGTGCAAACACCTGCGGCAAACGCTTCTTGACTCTCTTTATAACCGGAGGCGCTGCGAGCCGGCTTTGTTTGCTTCCTCGTTATGCTCTCTAGGAATGTCTTTGTAGGGTTACCAATGGAAAGCTCTTCAAGATTTCTCTTGCACTCTTCGTAGTAACTCCTCGGCGCTTCGCTCTCACTCGTATTGGCCGTTCAATTGCTTGATTACCGATTACGAATCTCCATAGATCTCAATGAAACGGCCCCCGGCTTCTCTCAAATATTGAAGCCCTCGAAGTAGTGCTTCGTACTCGGCTGGTTATTTGTGACGGTGGGTTGTATAGGAATGGCGAATTCAAACATCTCACCTGCGGGGCGAAATTAGTAGGATCCCTACTCCCCCACCTTTGCCACACGATGACCCATCAAAAAATAAAGCCCAAGGGGTAATTTCAAGCGGATCAATTGACGGGTCACGATGTTCGGTTATAAAATCGGCAATGACACGACCTTTGATGGCTTTTTGCCGATTCGAACTTCAACTCGAATTACGATAAAGCTAAAATCCATTTGCCAATCCGACCATTCAAAATTGGCATAGATAACATATGTTTTATCACATCAAACCTTGAGTATACGGTGCATTCGGCATTCAACAAGCGGTCTGAAACTTTGTACACGAGTAGTACACGCAAAGACACGGTTCTCTATGGCCGAATACTGGTTTCGGGATCAAGTAGTTTTCGGCTAAGGTAAGCTACTACCGCTCCTTTCCTTCGAATTCTTGAATAAGGGCCGATCCAATGGTTTGGGTATCGGCCGCCACGTACAACTTGAAAGGCTTGTTTAGGCGAGGGAGGAACCGGCACGGCGGCTCCTTCATGTCTTGCTTGATCTCATCAAAAGCCTTTTGTTGTTCGTCGCCCCATGTGAATTTCGATCTTTCTTTAGCTTCGGCAATGGAGAGAATGGCAACACCTTCTGTGATAAATTTGAGATGAATCTTCTCACGAAGTTGATCTTGCGAAAAGCGATGATTGCAATTCCTTGAGGTTGGTTGGAGGAACGACTTCATCAATGGCTTTCATGCTCTTTTTGCCAACTTCGATTCCCCCTTCGTGGACCAGAAACCCCAAGAACTCTCCAGCTGATACCCCAAAAGCGCACTTGTTTGGATTCATTTTCAGACCATGTTTCCGGGTGCACTCCAAGGTCTTCTTCACATCTTCCAGATGGGTGTCATGACTTAAGGACTTGATCACCACGTCATCAATGTAGATTTCCACAGTTTTGCCGATCAACTCATGAAAAATGTAATTCATGGCCCGTTGATAGGTTGCACGGCATTTTTCAACCCAAATGTCATGACTATCCACTCAAATAGGCCTATATGACCGGGACATCTAAAGGCCGTCTTTGATATGTCTTCTATTGCCATAAAGATCTGATTGTATCCCGCGTTGCCATCCATGAAACTAATCACCTTGTGTCCGGCGGCGGCGTCAATCAACAAATCGGCAATAGGCATCGGGTATCCATCCATGGGAGTAGCTCTGTTTAGGTCCACGAAGTCTATGCAAACCCTCATTTTTCCATTCTTCTTGTACACGGGGACGATGTTAGAAATCCACTCCGCATATACGCACGGCCGAACGAAGTTTGCGTCAAGTAATCTTTCGATTTCCTTCTTCACATCGGCCAATACTTCATCCTTGTAGATCTTCCGGGGTGGTTGCTTATATGGTTTGAAACCGGGCTTGATTGGCAACCGATGCTCCACGATGGAACGATCCAATCCAGGCATCTCCGAGTAATCCCAGGCGAAGCAATCCTTATATTCTTTGAGAAGCTCAATTAAGTTCCCCCGAAGTACGGTTGCAAATTTGCCTTTGATGAACGTCGGCCTTGGCTTATCACCGCTTCCAATATCAACTTCTTCCGGTTTATCGGCCGAGCATGAATCCTCGCCCTAATTTGCCATCGGTGCCATCCACGGGGTTCTCCATTAAAAATTACTATAAGAGCCGATTGCTTGAATCGGTTCATTGGTCACTTCTGGCCGCCGGGTTCAACGGGACCTTCTCCCCGATCCTTCCACGAGAAGCAATCGATGCCTTGGTACTCCCCGGAAGGCTGGTTCCATGTTGGCCACGCTCACGGAGTCGTGCCGCACTGGACGACCTCGATCTCATCATCCACCTTTGGATGAGGCTCTGATGCATGGTGGATGGGACGCGGCGGTTAGCATGAATCCAGTCCCGCCCAAGCAGCAGGCTGTAGGCTCCTTTGCCTTCGATGACAAAGAAGGTGGTGAGCAGCATCTTGGACCCGATCATCAAGTCCACGTGGGCGCATCCTTTGGTGTACGAGGGGTTCCGGCGAAGTCGTTCAAGATGATGCTTGTAGGTGTCAAATCGCTCGGGCCCATGCCAAGCTTCCTGAAGGTGGTGTACGGCATTACGTTGACTGCCGCTCCACCAGTCGACGAACATCTTGGTCAATGGCTTGCCATTGACGTACCCCCTCAAGTACAGCGGCCTCATATGGCGATTCTTGGCCGGCTTGTCGAAGATGGCACAGCAGCCGGCACCGGTTGTGCCATCACCCCCTCGGTGCAACTCGTCATCAAAGGAAGCTTCCTCTGCATAACACAGTTAGCGGGAGCCATGAGTCTCGTTCGGCGGGGAAGTATACCATGCATGTAGGAGCCGAACGCTTCGATCCCCTCCGGTTGGTCCTTGGGGCGCCACTTCGCCTCGTACGGATCCCGGCTTGTTTCATCTCGCGGTTCCTCAAGCGGCCCGGACCCGCCTCTTCGGCTCCTCCTCGGGCAGGGTGGGCACCATTGCCCTTTACGCCGGATGTGGACATCTTCTTCCTCTTCACGATCGGCCCACCGAGATCAGCTTGGCGCTTCTGGGATGATCGATGACTTCAATTTTTTGGCGCCGATCCCCATTCGGGTGGATCCTTCCAAGTCTTTCGTGGACGGATCGGCGATTGGCGATTTCACACTTTTGTATTCAACATATCGTCGGCGCATTTAGGGACGGTTCTTCAATGTGGGCAGCTTTAGGCCCTCATTCCCGGCGAGTGCACGAAGAAGGCGCATCCCCGGTGTGCGCGCTCCTGGCTCGCGCGTGTCTTGCTCTTGGTCCCTTCGCGCGCTTCCTCTTCGGCTGCGGCTGCTCCTCCTCGTGACGACGCTTCGGTAGCGCTCTTTCTCTATCCGGCGCTGCCATTTGTTGAGGAGAATGCGCGGCGTCACTTTGGGCTTAGGCACGGATGACTCCCCAATCTCGATGTGGCTCTTGAGAACGCGGGGGGCGTCGCCTTGTACTTGCTCCGGGGTCACACAGGCGCTGCGGGTCCCTTTGCTCCACCTTGCTTGGACACGGGGCGAGGTCGGGACCTTGACCTTCCCCTTCTCCTCGGCCTTATCGCATTGACGGAAAAGCCGAGGCATGTTACGAGGGAAGGGGTGGCCATCCGGCTTCATCTTGTTATCGAACTTGAGGTGTCCCTCCTGGATAGCCTTCCAGATCCTCATCACGAAGACCACACGCAATCGTTGATGGAGTGTGAATCCCTGTCATGGAAGCCACGGTAACGTTTCGCTTTAACTCCATCGAGGCCGAAGCATAGAATGCCCCTCGAGCGGCTTAATTCGGCCTTCTTTCACCAAGAGCTCAAACAACTTATCGGCCTTCGTGATGTCAAAGTCGTAAGTCCCTTTGGTGCGCGGCCCAACGGCGATTCATTGTCAAGGGCTCTTTATCCCACATGATCTCTGTACGGCGACTACGTCCAATTCGTCATCAAAATCCTCGAACAAATCGGCCTTGTCCAAGAGCGGTTGTAGATGTCGGCGACGTCGTCTTGCTTGCCAAATTTGGGGTCCTTCTTGAGGCCATATGCACGATTGCTCATCAGAGATAACTTTTGTGACGGTGGCCCGGGTTCTCAAACTCCATCCCAAATAACTTCTCGCGCACGGCGGGTAACATCCCGGCGACGGCCATATCGGCCCGGTCGATCGTACGGCAAGTTCGGCGAGAAGCACATGCCTTTGACTTCCCCCGAATCTTCTAAGAAACTCCGGCGGTGTTTCGTTGTGCCTTTGCTTCGGGGGGTGGCGAGATCAATCGGCTTCTTCTCGGAGGCGCCGGCGGAAATAATGAGCGTGGAATTTACGCTCCAAGTCCTTCCATCGGCCCCGCGATTCGGGAGGCGAGGACGAGAACCACCGAAAAGCTGGACCGTCGGTGAGGCGGGGAAGTAGCGAACCACGAACGTCTCCTCGGCCGAGCATTCCCCAAGGCTGCATGAGGTAACGGGGCGATGTGCTCGGCCGTGCTTGTCTCGTCTGCCACGAGAACTTTGTGAATTCCGTCGGCGGCTTCACCCTCGGCGGCAAGAGCACGTTATAGTACCACTCTGGGAACGGCGGCCTATAAGCGGGGCCACGCATCTTTGGCTTGAGGCCGGCCGGTTGCATCAATTCGGCCATCTTGCGCGCTAGGGCGTCATCTTCTTGCGCGCTGCAGGTGGCGCGTACCCTGGGTGCGGGAAGGCGTCGAACGCTCCGTAATTTCCCACTTCGTGATAACCACGCGTACAAATTCTTCACGGAGCCGGTTGGTCGACGGAGCAATTCTCCGACCGGGGGTCAAGTGGGGCCCCAGACGAGCCGAACGCTAGGTCTCCGTGCGTGGGCCGGTACGGATCGAGCATTGCACGGGGGCGGCTGTCTTTGCTGCGTGGTGGCGGCGGGGATTGGTTGACCTCCTGAAGCTTGCAACGGGGGCCGGGCGGGCGCCCCCGGCGCCTGCGGAGGAGGTTGGAACGCTTGGCTGCCCGGCGCTGCGAGAGGGAGGCTGCTTGTGGGCCGGCTCCGCGGCGGCGGGCGAGAGCTTGATTCACCCGGCTCTATGGTGCTCCTGCGGAAGGGTGCCTTCCCGAACGCTTGCTCCATGCCGGGCCAAAGATGGCCACCATCATCTGCTTTGGAGCGATCAGGAAGGCCTTGTTGTGCTTGGTGAGCATGTAATCTGCTCGACTCTTGGAACACCGCGCGCATTCCTCCTTTTCCTGTTTGAGACGTAGCATCGACTTCTCCCGGTCGCAGCACTCTAGGCATCTCGTTCTTTAGATATGGGACGCCGCTTCGTTCTTCTTAAACGACGGCGAGCACTTCCGAAATTGATCTACGACGTCTTGGAGCTGCTGCCTTGCTCGGGAGAAGATCCTCCGGGTCGACGTCCATAAGGTACGCAATCTCGGGCATCTTGAATTAATTCGTGTTGGTCCCACCGGCGTGCCAAAAAGTGTGTTGGCGCAAAAAGTGCACTCAACGCCAATCACACGGCAAGCCGAACAAAGGCGGCTTCGCACGCGCGAGAGAGCAAATGACGTGCCGATCAATTTTTCTCACGAAAATTAACAAAAGATAAAGCGGTTAAATACCAAAGCTTGGAACTTGCGGGTGGTACCGGACAGTTCCATATTTACGGCCAAGAGAGCCAAGCGGGATGACACATAGCTATGTAAAGCTATACGTCAAAGAACCACGACCATTCGGGCAACCATGCAAAGGGAAAAGGAACAACTGTAGAATGGATGACGTAAGCATGACAACGATCGGTCTTTGTATAAACAAAGATGCAAGCGCAAAGTTATGACCGATCCCCATGAAGATTAGCATTAAATAAATGAAGTAAAAGCACGGACATGATCGTGTATTAAATAAGCATGCATAGATCCAAAGCACTAGTCTACCGCATGTCTAGTTGCTTTAAAACCCGTCGGGTACGATAACAAACAAATCTATCCACCGCATGATACGATATGCATGAAAAACGTACCACTTTCCACAAATAGATCTATCCACCGCATGATACAATCTAAATATGGAAAGCTAAAAGCATACATCATTTAAAACATAAATAATGCACGTGCTCTACTCGTGAAAATATAACCGAATACGGTGAACGGTCGATCCAGGGTCCATGAAGAAGGAACAAACATTACCACGTGAATAAATCTATCAGGCTGATTTGGGAATCTAATCCACCGGATGACTAGCTCCAAAGCAACCCAAAAACCTGCATCTACCGCATGATACCCGGTTCTTTCAAGATTTATACGAACATAGCAAGCTTGAACCCGCAACACGTAACAACCTAGATCGATTCGGTTTCGGCTATCGGAAAGCACAAGATCCACGCGTCAAAACTACGAAACACCGCTCGAGCAAGGATCATAAAAGAGATATAGCCGATCCAAACCCATCTAGATTGGGCAAAGATGTGTTACATGAATTAAAACATAAAGTAAAACTCAAGATAACACGGGATAACTTAATGAATCTATTGGATCTTGCCAAAATCCAATAGAGCGGAGTAACTAGCTTCAAGCCGGATCTTAGCCTACCGCATGGCTCATGATCTAACAAGAAACCCTCTTGAACCAAGCTTGAATCTACCGCATGACACGAAGCATGGTAACAAGACTACTTGCATCGGATCTAAATCCACCGCATGATACTAGATATGATACAAGGTTGCCGTACTCACGGAGGTCGACGGATCGATTGGCCCTCTCGAAGAACTCGACGACACGACAAGGACTCTAGGGTTTGGCGTAAGGCCGGTGTGTATTGAAGAATGATCGTCCTTGTTACATACATTCGGGGGTCGTATTTATACCCTGGTTGAGTACAAGCTATGAATGGATTCATTGCCTAACTAAACTTGATCGCCTATCCATCCATTCGTCTCCCTTGATTGAGCCACGTCACGAGTCCAATCCCTCAAAATCGGCTCTCTTGTTCCTTTGCCGAAGCGGAGCGGATAGCCGACCGCAGATCTCTTTGCCGAAAATCTCTCGAAAATATCCTTCCTTCCACCGGACGGACTCTTTTTCGAAGCCGGACCCACGGGTGTCGGACTCCTTACCAAATTTTGGTGTTAACACATGCCCCTTCAATTGTGGGATAAAAGTAATTTTGTTCCACAATTGACTCAACTCCACGAATCCTTGAATCAATCTGTCAACACCCGTTCTTCGCAATCCGCCGGAATCTTGAACGGATCCAACCCTAGATCCCCTCGTTACGAGCTCGAACCTCCAATGGAAACTCGGAGACCAAGCTGCTCGGAGTAAATTCATCCCCCGCAAACCTTGTTCGGCATTAGGTTTTCAATTTTACTGAGATTTTCCTTTTCCCTTTCTTCCAGGAACCTTCTCTTGCTCTTTTGATTCTGTCGAGGCCAATTCGCGGTCTTGTGCCTTGGTCACCGTAGGGAATCACGACCCTCGAGATCTTATTCTTGCATTTGAATCTCGGAAGAGAATCCTTCAAGGCCGCTTTGTCTCCACCTCCTCGGTGGCAAGATGCGTTCAAGAGCGGCCTTTGCCCCCAATTGCAGGGGTGGAAGACTTGGTGCGGAGGATTCTTGCGGATAAGAGTGGATTGACCAACACGGATGCTCTCAAGTATCGCTCAATGCTTGGAGTTATCCGTGAAGCTGAGACCCCAAGAATGAAGATCTTCGATAGCCGCATGCCATATTACGGTCAAATGGAGTCAACGCCTTCCTTTTTGGGCATGGCCCAATGTCTCCCAACAGCCAAGTAGATGTATATATGATCTTGGCCTTGACATCACGGATACGCGGCCACGGGACTTCAAAAACTCTTCACGCCGGACGGGGAGTAAAACGGGGAATGGTTACAAAAATTATATCTTGAAGCACATGAAAGACAATCCCTTGGCGATATTGAGTCTGAGAGCCTTCTGAACATGTCGTTTGTGCGGATTCGTTTTTTACGTGGCAAGGCCAACGAACCCACTTTGAACCATATCGCAATGGCGATTCATCGCTTCGAGTGGCAATCGCCTCCCTGCAAGGAAAATTCTTCTTGGGCGGCGTATATCATATGCTTCATCGGTATTACCCAAATGTACCGATCAGAGGATAACATGCGTCGATAGCCCTTGGTGGTTTGTTCAAATGTCATTTATGACTCCACATGCATCAAATTGTCGGTGTCGATTTGAACTTCAGGTTCTTCCCTCTGTCCAGTCACCCCGAAGGAGAGCCTCAAGCTACCGAGAGGATGCCAAAACTACGGAGAAGCGGCTTCATTGTTCCATCCGGCGGGATATCGATCGGCTCTTGAGTTGTTCTTCAGAGTTTCCCCGACCTCTTTGGCTTCCTTATCTAGGCAACGACACCTTGACCTTCCCTGTTGAGTTTTCCTTTGAGCCCGGCCATCAAGATGGGAGATTCTTGGAGATCCTTAACATCATAATCCGCCCATGCATCTTTAACGGTAAGTTCAATGGAGGAAGGCTGAATGTCGACCCTTATGAATACTATCGGCCTAATGTAATGGCCGGAGGACAACTTGGATGCGGCGGACCACAGTTGTTCTGCATGAATTCCTCAAGCCCGGGGAGGAAATCAAAGAACTGATGCGGGGGCAGCGAGTTTTCAACTATGTGTGCGGTCCGTTGTCTACACATGTCCTTTTGTGCCCACAACCATAGCTCACCCCCACCTTCAACTCCTGGTGGCACGAATTTCATGACCATATCTTCGGTGAGCCTGTTCATGTATTACGTACGAGTTGGTGCGACTTTACGCAATTTCGAGGTAATACAATGAGCCCTTAGATCGGACCTTCCCTCTTTATTCATGGTCCACGACCTTCATCTTCATCCACGAGAACCACAGTCACTGCCCCTCGAGCCGGGGCAATTGCTTGTGACTGAAGGCCAATTTCAGCACTAGGATTCAAATCCCACAACTGCGCATCAACTAATGGCCGGATATGCTACCCTGGATCCGGTAGCACTAGCCTTGCTTGCCGACGGAAGGCAAGGTACGCATCGATTGCCCCTCCAAGTGCTAAAAGGAGAAGGACGTCGAGGGGTGGCGACGGGGTAAACCCTTTTACTTTCTTGATTACCGGGTCACTGTTCTTCGATGAATCATATTCATGTGCATTTCGGACGAGCCCGGCCCCGGCCTTCGGACCCGATTGCACATCAATGCTCCATCCTTTGGTATGACTTCTCTTGCTTTCTCATCTCCTTTGCCGCTAGAGGAAAAAACCCCAACGCCATGGACAAGGGTAAACAGCCTCGGAGACGGCTCATCAAGGAAGCGTATGATTCGGAAGTGAGTTCTTTCTTGATGCGCTCCTTGTTCTCCCGCTTGATCTTGCGCTTCATGTTTTCCTCTCGTCCTTGCTCGCCTTCGGTTGCTTCACGAGAAGGAAGTCATCGGGACCGAAGATGTGCACGAGTACATCTCCCTCCGTTCCTCTCCCGACGAGAGGATGCCACGCACCGAACGAGGAGGGACCAACCATCGGCTGCGCGCCGCGTCGTGCACACGGAGCATGGCCTGGGGGACGTGTCCCGCCCGGCGCAAGCCGAGCGCGAGCGTGCGCCCGGCTCTGAAGCACTAGTAGGGGGTAAATGCTCTGACTCCCCTTCATGCTTGCCTGGTTCTTGCCTACGACCTTGATTTCCTCGTTGCTCCGGATGTCTGCGACGAGGGTACAGCAACCTGAAGACGGCTTTGGGATAGCTTGGTAGGCGCCAATCACGGTCATCCTCGTGCGTTCCAGTTGCGGGTACGTTGGTCTGGAACAGGCGAAGAGGGAAGCGACGTGAGAAGAAGTAAAGAAAAGATTGAATCATACTTTACTTCTTCCTCCATGCATACACTTCCCCACCTCCTCGGGGACTTGACCATCGGGGTTGTTAGATGTGATCTGCAAGAAGCGAGTTGTAATGTAGTATTGAGCTAAGGGCAATGCATCCCGAGGGCAACGAAAACCCATTTTCTCTTGTTCGTGGATTTTGTTAGAAGGCGGCCTCATTCTCGAGCGCCGACTATTTTAATGCCGAGATGTGTGTAATCATCGATCGATCTCAATGCTAGGATAATACTTCTTGAGATATCTTCCATTTATCGCAGCGAAAAAATTCTTCTCCTAGCAAAGTTTTCAGTGTATGCATTACGGAACGCATCGACCACACGAAAAGGCCCCACTCCCGGTTAGAGGACCATTTGCGAATTCAACGTATTTAGTTCCAATCGGCAATGGCCGCTTTCCAAACTAGATCACCTTCTGTCGAATTGCTTTACTTTTACTTTCTTGTTATAGTATTTGGCGACTCGCGGCTTGTTTTTCTCGATGTTCTCCGGGGCCACGGACGGATCATATGTAATCTTCCTAACTCATCCATCATTGACCAGCAGCCAATCATCGGAGCTCAACGGTTTTGCAGCACTACTCTCCTTGAATCTGATTGTATCTCCAAGGCAGGATTGCATGATGCCCGTAAACCAACTCGTAAGGAGAGGTCTTGTAGCTCCATGGGGGGGCCATTCGGTAAGCCCACGGCGCTTCACGAGTGCAGAATGCCATCTCCTTGGCTTCTGATCGATCTTCTTCGTATCAGCTTGATCATGATCTTATTAGAAGCCTCTTGCTTGACCGTTTGGACCGGGCATAATATGAAGAATTAAACAATTTGATTCCCATGCTTTCGGCAAAATCTCTGAATTCCAATGACACGAATTGTGCCCCACAGTGGAGTGGTAATCGTCGAGGGATCCCAAATCGATAGATGATGTGTTCCGCAGCCGAACTCGATCATGTTTTACGACGTCACTTTCTTCGGTGGGATTGCCTCGACCCATTTGGTGAAGTAATCTCGCCGCCAAAGCACGAACTTGCTGCCTTGCTAGACGGCGGATTAATTTGGCCAATCAAGTCTATACCCCGGCCCACGAATGGCCATGGCTTGATGATGGGATTCAATCTTTGATCACCCGGGGACTCTTTGAATATTCCCAAACCTACGGCAATCTTGACATCCCTTGTAATACTCAAAGCAATCCTCTAATATCGTCGGCCAAAAGCATCCCGGCTTGTCTAATAACCCATTTCATGCGATAGGCCGATTGGTCGCTCCACATATCCCATCGTGCACCTCGCTCATCATGTTCTTGGCTTCATGCCTGGACTCGAGGCATCGTAGCAATACCCCATCTAATGATTTATAGAATAAATTATCATCCGAACGAACTTAATTGCCTTGTACACAGGTTTCCTGGAGACTTTTCGGGATGGATCTTTCAAGTAATCAACGATTTCTTTCCTCCAATCATCTTACGCAAGATCCGCCCTTAGTGCACACACTTCTGCAACAAAACGCTTCTAGCGACTCTCCTTGTAACCGGAAGGCGCTTTGAGCTAGCTGTTGCTAACCGTTATGCTCTCTAGGAATGTCTTGTAGGGTTACCAATGGGAAGCTTTTGAGATTTCACTGCACTCTTCGTAGTAACTCCTAAGCGCTTAGCTTGCACTCGTATTGGCCGTTCAATGCTTGATTACCAGTTCTGAATCTCCATAGATCTCAGGCGAGACAGCCCCGAAGCTTCTCTCAAATATTGAAGCCCTCGAAGTAGTGCCTCGTACTCGGCTGGTTATTTGTGACGAGTGGGTTGTATGGGAATAGCGAATTCAAACATCTCACCTACGGGCGAAATTAGTAGGATCCTACTCCCCCACCTTTGCCACATGATGACCCATCAAAAAATAAAGCCCCGAGGGTAATTTCAAGCGAGATCAATTGAAGGGTCACGATGTTCGGTTATAAAATCAGCAATGACACGACCTTTGATAGCTTTTCTTGGAATTCGAACTTCGCTCGGAATTCGATAAAAGCTGAAATCCATTTGCCAATCCGACCATTCAAAATTGGCATAGATAACATATGTTTTATCACATCAAACTTTGAGTATATGGTGCATTCGGCATTCAACAAGTAGTGCGAAACTTTGTACACGAGTAGTACACGCAAAGACCACTGATTCTCTATAGCCGAATACCTGGTTTCGGGATCAAGTAGTTTTCGGCTAAGATAAGCTACTACCGCTCCTTTCCTTCGAATTCTTGAATAAGGGCCGATCCAATAGTTTGGGTATCGGCCCCGCCACGTACAACTTGAAAGGCTTGTTCGGCTGAGGAACCGGCAAGGCGGCTCCCCTTCATGTATTGCTTGATCTCATCAAAAGCCTTTTGTTGTTCGTCGCCCCATGTGAATTTCGATCTTTCTTTGGCTTAATGGAGAGAATGGCAACACCTTCTGTGATAAATTCGAGATGAATCTTCTCACGAAGTTGATCTTGTTGAGTGATTGCA
Source organism: Cenchrus americanus (assembly GCA_947561735.1). Lineage (NCBI taxonomy): Eukaryota > Viridiplantae > Streptophyta > Magnoliopsida > Poales > Poaceae > Cenchrus > Cenchrus americanus. The sequence continues at coordinate 105,813,466 of OX387242.1, forward strand.
ATTCCTTGAGGTTGGTTGGAGGAACGACTTCATCAATGGCTTTCCTGCTCTTTTTGCCAACTTCGATTCCCCCTTCGTGGACCAAGAACCCCAAGAACTCCCCAGCTGATACCCCAAAAGCACACTTGTTTGGATTCATCTTCAGACCATGCTTCCGGGTGCACTCCAAGGTCTTCTTCACATCTTCCAGATGGGTGCCATGACTTGAGGACTTGATCACCACGTCATCGATGTAGATCTCCACGGTTTCGATCAACTCATGAAAAATGTAATTCATGGCCGTTGATAGGTTGCACCGGCATTCTTCAACCCAAATGTCATGACTATCCATTCAAATAGGCCTATATGACGGGACATCTAAAGGCCGTCTTCGATATGTCTTCTATTGCCATGAAGATCTGATTGTATCCGCGTTGCCATCCATGAAACTAATCACCTTGTGTCCGGCAGGCGTCAATCAACAAATCGGCAATAGGCATCGGGTATCCATCCATGGGAGTAGCTCTGTTCGGGTCCACCGAAGTCTATGCAAACCCTCATTTTCCCATTCTTCTTATACACGGGAGGAACGATGTGAGAAATCCACTCCGCATACGCACGGCCCGAGAACGAAGTTTGCGTCAAGTAATCTTTCGATTTCCTTCTTCACATCGGCCAATACTTCATCCTTGTAGATTTTCCGGGGCGGTTGCTTATATGGTTTGAAACCGGGCTTGATTGGCAACGGGTGCTCGGCCCGATGGAACGATCCAATCCAGGCATCTACACGAGTAATCCCCGGGCGAAGCAATCTTTATATTCTTTGAGAAGTTCAATTAAGTTCCCCACGAAGTACGGTTGCAAATTTGCCAGCGATGAACGTCGGCCTTGGCTTATCACGCTTCCAATGTCAACTTCTTCCGGTTTATCGGCCGACATGAATCCTCGCCCTAATTTGCCATCGAGTGCCATCACGGGGTTCTCCATTAAAAATTCTTTGTAGGCCATTTGGCAGATGGGAGTTTTGTTGGTCACTTCTTGACGGGTTCAACGGGACCTTCTCCCAGTCCTTCCTGAGAAGCAATCGATGCCTTGGTACTCCCGGAAGGCTGGTTCCATGTTGGCCACGCTCACGGAGTCATCCGCCTGGACGACCTCGATCTCATCATCCACCTTGGATAGTGATGCATGGTGGATGGGAAGCAGCGATTAGCATGAATCCGATCCCGCCCAGCGACGAGGTGTATGCTCCCTTGCCTTCGATGACAAAGAAGGTGGTGAGCGGCGTCTTGGACCCGATCATCAAGTCACGTGAGCGCATCCTTTGGTGTACGAGGGGTTCCGGCGAAGTCGTTCGAGGATGACGCTTGTAGGTGTCAAATCGCTCGGGCCCGTGGCTTGCGAAGGTGGTGTACGGCATGACGTTGAGCGCGGCTCCCGCCGTCGACGAACATCTTGGTCAACGGCTTGCCATTGACGTACCCCTCAAGTACGAGCGGCCTCATATGGCTGATTCTTGGCGGCTTGTGAAAGATAACTGCTTAGCCGCCTGGAGGTTGTGCCATCATCCTCGGGCTGCTCGTCATCAAGGAAGCTTCCTCACACGCCAACACAGTTCGCGGGGAGCCGCCAGACTCGTTCGGCGAGAGTATACCATGCATGTAGGAGCCGAACGCTTCGGGTAGATAACGCCTAGGTCTATCCCCCTCAATGGTCGATGCTAAGCAACTAATGACACAAGATTTTATCCCTGGTTCCGCCGAGGGGGCCGTACGTCCGGCGGGGCGTGCTCGTGGCACTATATTGCTTAGCACCGGGGGTGCTTTGTAGTGGGGCAAATACAAGCGAAGGCGGGAGAGGAATCGTGGCTTCCAAGTCCCCGGGTGAGTGGCCGGAGATGTCGTGGGAGGAATAAGAGAGAATGAGTGCACGCTGCGCATGTTCCTTCGAATTCGTCCCCCCCCTTTTTTTTTCCGCGGGCCGGGGGCTCGCCTCCCCTTTTATAGGCCAAGGGGGCGGCGAGGTTACATGCACGCCGCGCTACCTAGCTACGTGTGGGAGCACGGCGTGCTACGGTGTAGAGTGGGCGGCCGTCCGGTCGATCGTCGCGATCCGGCCATGATGGCCTACCTCGTACCCGAACCGGTGGCGGGTCGAGGGGTAGGGAGGGCGGCAGATGGCGATGGCGTCCCCCGATGGGCTTCGAGGGAGGTGTCGATGATGGCCGGTACGGGGTCCGGGAGCGGGCGAACGGCGTTCCTTCCCAATGAGCTCCGCGGTGGTGGAGTGGTTCTTCGCCGCAGAGGTTCGGGACGTGCGCTCGCGGGAGTCAGGGCGTGCGCCCGCACGCGTGGGTGCGGCGGCCGCGCCGTTACGCTGGCCGGGATGGCCACCCCCCGGCCAAGCGCCCCCACCTAACTGCAGGATCACGGGAAAGTGGAGTCGAGGGGTGCCCCGCCGCCCCCTTCGAGGGTCGGGCGCGTTAGCCGCACAAGCGTGCGCGCGGTGTCCGCGGACCGACACGGCCGTACGCACCGGTCCATCCCACAGAGGCGGGGATGGGCTCCTCCCTCGGGGAGTTGGTGCGGCGGCACGGGCGTGAGCCCCGACGCATGATGGCGCCGTCCCGCGGCGTCGGAGGCGTTACGTGCCCAAGTACGGGGCCGGCGCACGCGTGCGGGGGCGCCCGTGAGCGTGGCGGCCCCCGCCGAGGGCGCGCGGACCCTCGAGCGAGACGAGACTCGCTCGAGGGGGAGCGTGCCCTCCAGCGGGGGCGGAACCGGCTCGAGGGAGGGGTTGCCCCTCGAACGGAGCGGAGCTCCGTTCGAGGAGGGTTGCCCCTCGAACGGGGCGGAACCCGTTCGAGGAGGAGCGTGCCCTCGAGCGAGGCGGAGCTTGCTCGAGGGGTCTTCCGTACGAGCCGTCTTGGTGGGCCTCGGAGTCCCGCCGCATAGGCCAAGTCCCGCATGGTTAGTTTTTCCGCATGGTTAGGCTCGGCTCATTTTGATGCGGGGATTTAAGTGAGGGTTCCCCCATTGTTTAAGGGGACCCCTAGGGCGGTCCCCGACGAGTGGCCCCCGAGCATCCGCGGGTTTGCCATTGAGGCTCCCGCCGGATCCTGGAACCTACCGACAGGACGTTCTTCCCTCCTTGTTTGCGAACGCTTCTCGTGGGGCCGCGTCGGCGGACCCGCGGGTCTAGCCCGAAGCCCTGCGAGGGTGTGGGTTCTCTGTCGGGGGTTAACCACGAGCAATTCGGTCGAAAGGCGTGGCACATAGGCCAACCGGCATCGGCGGTGTTTCGCCCGGCATCGGGGGTGCACGCTCCCCCTGTCCTTTGTCTCCCGGCGGGTGCAATTTCAAGGAGGTGTAGCCGTGCGTCGAGCCCCCGAGCCTTGGCCTCGTTCGAGGCGATCGGGTCGAGCCCGACGACTTGTTTTTTATCGCGCCCTCGCCGTCCCTCCGCGGGTCGGAGGGTGAGGTTTCCACGACTCCCATCGAGCGGGTCGCGAATCGCGGATTCCTCTTCGAGCGCTAGCGGGTGGTTCAAGTGGACGTCCATGCCCCGTTCGATAAGGGTAGGCTGCGCGGTCCCGGAGACACGTCCATGGAAGCGCTTGCGTGGGTTTGCTAGGGTGGGGCTCGGTCCCGTTCGCTAGGGACCGAGGCGCGGCGAAGCTCTCCCTCGGTGGGATCCCCCCTGCTAGCTGCCCTCGGGCTCTCGAACACGACATGTGGGGCACCCTCGAGCCAACGGGCTCGAGGAACGGCTCGAATGCGCGTGCCCTCGTCGTCCCTAACTGCGTGATCCGAGGCGCTGTTCGAACCCGTCGAGGGTCGGGCTTCGAACCTCGATCGCAAGGGGCCGTGCGGGGCCGTGCCTTGGCCACCCCGTCTTTTCTCGTTTGCGGCCGTCGAGGGGCCCGGACGTGCCGGCCCTCGAGGTGTCGGTTGGTGGCATGGCGCGGTATGAGTGCTTTCGGTGTCGCTCTATTTCAAGCGTGACCACGGGCGATCCTCTTACGCGCGTGCCTTGTTTTAGAGGGTTGACATCGTCTCGAGTTGGGGGTCATGCCGCTCGAGGGTCCTACGTGGCATGGGTGCCCGTGGTGGTCTGCTCTACGTCGAGCAGGTCCCGGACGACCTTCTCACGCTGGTATCCCGTCGAGGGTCGCCTCTGTTTCGAGCCGAGGGTCACGCCACTCGAGGGCCTCACGTGGCATGGGTGCCCGCGGCTGCCTGCTCTACATCGAGCGGGGTCCCGGCGACCTTCTCCCACGCTTGTCATCCCATCGAGGGTCGCCTTTGTCTCGAGCCGAGGATTCGCCTCGCTCGAGGGCTCTCCTTGCTTGGCAAGGGGCCCGGCATTTAATTGCCTTGCGGTCGTGGCCGCGGTTTGCAGCGCGGGCGGCGCCTTTATGGCGCTCGCGGCCCGCGCGCGCGCGTAGTGGGCGCACGTGGCCGGCGGACGTGACGGTTTTGCCTCGGTCGCCGCCGGTCTTGCCGCAATGATGACCCGCTCGCGGTGTTAGAGCCGCTGCGGCCGTGGTGGGGCCCACTCGTCGACGCGACGGAAAGATTCCTGCAGTTAATGCTGGCGGGGCGTCCGCTCCGGAGAACTCGCCCGTTGCCTATAAAACTGCGGTGAGGAAGGGATGGCGGTTTTTTACCTTGGCTCCTCACCGTTTTCAGTCCTCCGTCCCTTCGCCTTCGCCTCTCTCTTGCCGTCGCGCGGGCTCGCTGCTTAGAGCTTTTTCCTCGCTTCCTTGTCCTCCGCCTTTGCACTCGTTCGTCCCCCCCCCATGGCGCCGCCTCAGCTTCCGATTAGGGGTCCGGGAGCCGTACGCCCGGGAGAGAGGGTCGACCGTGACCGGCTCGCCCGGGCGCGCTCGCCGCCGGCCGGCCCCGTCGCCAACGAAGAAGGGCGCCGGCGGAGTGGATCGTGCGCCGTCGTCGCACCTCGAGCCCAATCCGCCGGAGGGTTACGTGGTGAGCTTCCTCCGCTACCACGAGCGCGGCTTCAACGCGCCGGCGAGCACATTCATGCGGGCATTGTGCTACCACTATGGGGTGGAGTTGCACAACTTTGCCCCCAATGCGATCTCGCAGGCGGCCACATTCGTGGGCGTCTGCGAAGGGTACCTGGGGATCCCGCCCAACCGGGAGCTCGGGGTACACCTCCCCGCGGGGAGCTCATCACGCAGCCCACGTCGGAGCCGAGGACCCCCCGCGCGGTGCGCGCCGGCGGGATGTCGCTCGCTTCGCGGGGGCAGCTCAAGGGTTTCTACATCCCCCCGCACCATGACGACGAACAACGCCGGCCGGGAGCGGGGATGGTTTTATTTGCGCAACGCCGAGCCCGGCCTCCCCTCCCTACACCGGCCGGGTGTTCAAGAAGAGGCCGGACTCGCGGGCGACGGGTTGCCTACGGCCAATCATCGGGCGCGGCAAGAGTCCGTCCCTCGCCGCCCGCGACAACGGCGAGGGAAGGGGCTCAACGCGATGGGCGTCCTCGCCTTCCTTCATCACCGGCGAATCGTGCCGTTGATGGAGAGGCCGCTCTCGCATCTTCGAGATGACGAGGCGGCCAACCCCGTCGACGTGGCGAGGTCGCGGATGCTCCCGACGCCGCCGGAGCGGCCGTACGCGCTCACCGGGCGCGGAGCGCCGTCGACACCCGGGACGCGCCACTCGCGGGTCGGACCCCGTGGGACATCGAGATGCTCCCCGTCGGCCCGTTGGTGAGTGTGGTTTTTGATTCCGTTTTAGTCCCGGTTCTTGCTTCCGTTTCCCCGATGCGCCATCGTTGCTCCGCGCGCGAGCGGCTGGTGCAGTTTAACGCCGCCAAGTCCGTTCCACCCACCCCCGACTCCCGTGCGCTCGGCCGGGCGGCGCGGCGGGGCGGCAGAGCGAGCGGCGCGCAGGAGGGAGCACGCAAGGCGGCGCCAAGCGCGCGCGCGACGCACGGTCCCGCGGAGTGCCGGCGGCGGGAGGGGGCGGGGCTCTCCTCCCCGCACATCGAGGAGCCCTCGTCCTCGGAGCAGGACGAGGAGGAAGAGTCTGAGGGGGAGGGCCCCTCAGACAGGTGGCGCGCTGCGCCCCCGTCGCCGGAGCCCGCGCCGGCGTCGGGGCCGGCCTGACTGGGGCGGCGCACCGGCGCCCGTCGCCCGTGCGCTCATCGCCGGGGCGGCACGCGCCGCGCGAGGTGCCGGCGCGCGCGCCACGGAGGCGCGCGCGCGGCAGCGTGCTGCGCGCGCGTCGAGCGTGCCCGCGCGCGGCGGGAGCGCGGGTCCGCGCGCGCGGCGTCGTCGTCGAGGGGTGCGTCGGGGAGGCGTGCCCGCGCGCGGGCGAGCGTGCCCCCGCGCCCGCGCGGGCGCCGTCGGGGGTGCGGCATCGGGGCGCGCCGCGCACGGGGCGGGCGGTCCGTGCGCGCGGCGGCGCCGTCGGGAGGCGCCGCGTCGGGCGCGGCCGCTACGCCGGCCCCGTCCGAGGCCCCTCGAGGAAAGGAAGCGGGCCTTTTCCTCCGCGAGGTAAGTAGCCTTGTCTTCCTTCGTTTGGTTTTTGGTGTGCCCGGTGATTAGATGTTCTAACCCTTCGTTCGTGTTTGCGCAGGGCGGTGCCACCCGTCGTTCCTCCTCTTGCACCGGCCAAGGTGCGAGGACGGACGCGTCGATCCCCACCCGCGGCGTTCGTCGAGGGGGTCACGCCGGGGACGGCGCGGCGGCGGGCACGAGCTCGCAAGGCCCGCCGGGGGCCTCGAGGGCCCGGCCGGCGGATCAGGCCCGGCCGCGGCGCAGGCCGAGAGGGTCGGCAGGGGGCGACCGGCGCCGGTCGCCACGGGGTGGCGCGAGGGCCGCGGCGGTGGCTACGGTGGAGGTAGCCGCCCGCGGTGGCGGCCCGCGGAGGGAGGCGGAGCGGGCGCAACCGCGGGAGCGCCCGTGGATGCGGCGGCGCGGACGGAGGTGGCGGGCAACGGCGCCACAACGGGCGCCCGTGGTCCGCGGAGGCGCAGGTAGAGGCGCGGCGGAGGGCGAGGTGCGGCTCCTCCCCGCCGGCGGTCCCCGGGGCGGAGGTGGTGGAGCTCTCGGATGACTCCCCGCCGCCCGGGTGGAACCAGTGGGCCGCCTGGCCTACGGCCTCCCCCGAGCCCCGGGGGGGGGGTCCTCGTGAGGGCGGCGCGAGGGTCACCCGACGGTGGGGGGTCAAGGGCACGGCGGTCGAGGCCCCGTCCTCCCACGCGGCCGCCCCGCCCGGTGGGAGGGGCCGTGGAGGATCCCCCCTGCGTTTGCGACGCCCGTGGGGGAGCAAGGGAGGCTTTGGGGCGAACTCGGAGCCACGGCGCTACGCTCGACCGCGCGTTGAACGAGGCGCCGCGGGTCCACGGCGGCCGGCCGGGTCGTCTTCCGGGTGAGCCACGGCTGCTCGTTCTCCCTTCCTTTTTCGTTTTCGCGTGCGCATTCACGCACTTGGCGCTTACGAGGCTCGATGTGTGGATGCCAGGAGCTCGAGCGCCGCGCCCATGAGAAGTACAGCGCGTTCGACCGGGTGAACGCCGAGGTCCGCCAGCTCCGGGAGCGATGCAGCGCTTACGACGCGCTTGCGGATGCTCTCAGGACGCCAGACAGCTGGCTGGTGTACCGGGCGATGGCGTGGTGCGACGTGCTCCCCGAGAGCTCATGCGCGGGACACGGCGCGTGACTCGAGTCTCGGCGGATCCGCGCGGCCCTCGTCGATCGTGACGAGGCGGCGTGGAACGCGCGCGAGGACCCGGACAAGACGCGCGGCCGGCCGCCACCCGGGAGGCGGAGGTGGCCACCGCTCGCGCCGAGACCCGGGAACTCCGCACGTCGCTCGAGGGGCCCAGCGCGCGCGCCGGCGCGGGGGAGGGAACGGCGCGCGGGTTGGGCCGACGCGCGCGAAGGAGGCCGACGACACGAGGGCCGCCCTCGACACCAAGGCCGCGCTCGTCGCCGCCGAGGGGCAGCTCCGGCGGGGAGCGCATCGCCCGCCGGGGGGGCGAGGGCGGCTCCAACAGGGGAGCGAGGGCGCCCTTGGGCGACGCCGGACGGCGCGGGGCGGGGAGCGCGTCGCGCGCGCGAGACCGCCGGAGAGGTCGGCCGGAAGGAGCGGAACGCCGCATTCTCCGAGGTTGAGGATGAGGCGTTGGCGCTCAACATCAGCAATGCCGCCCAAGAGATGGCCCTCGTCGAGCAAGGCGAGACCGTCCAGCATCTCGAGTTGGCGCTCGAGTCCGCGCGCCGCGACCTCGATCTGGAGAAGAGGCAAGTCGAGGGTAAGCTACTGTCTGACCCTTCTTGTTAGTTCTTGCTTTAGAGGGTTCGTTTCCCCCTTTCTGATTTCTTGTCATCTTGTTGCTTCCAGGCCTGCGCATAGCTTTGGGGCACGTCGTTGGGCGGAGCCGAGGCCTGCGGCAGCCTCCTACAACTCCTCTGAGCAGGAGCTGCAGGAGCTGCGGGACGCGGCCCTCGAGACTGTCACGTCGTCGAGGAAGGCGATGCCCGTGCCGCGGCCTCGGCGGCCGCCCCCCGCGCGCCCTCGGTGGCCACGTCACGGAGCGGATGCGCCGGCGTTGCACCTGGGCGTGCGAGGCCCTCGGAGTGGTGCGATCCCACTACGAGGTCAACCTCGAGGCGGTGGCTGAAGGCTACATCGTGCCCGTGGGCGTCGAGGACGAGGTGGCCATGGAGCGCGTGGACGCGCTTGTTGCTGACGCCGCCGGGACGCTTGCCGAGGCCTTCGAAGAATTCCTCTTCCCGGACGCCGCCGATGCTGCCGCTCCATCCGCCTGAAAGCACCTGGGCGCTAGGCCTGTTTTTTGTTTGTGTGTATCAGAAGTCTGGCCTCGTGGCCTCTTGTAAACAAACAAGTCATTTCGTGGACATGGGCAGTTGTTTGTAAATGAAATCGTTTGCTTATTGCGCTTCTTGCTTCTTCTTCTTCCTGAGTAGATTCTAGTTAGGGGAGTTCGCTTTTCGCAGGGGCCCGCTGGGTTGGAGGCGAGAGAGACGGGCCATAGCCACGCGGCGTAGGGCGTCTCTCGGCTCGCACACTCCTTCCGCCGTGCCGCCCGCGCCCGTTCGAATCATGGCTCGAGGTTGAAGTGGGAAACAAACTTAGCGCGTGTTGTTATGTTTTTTGCGCGAAAAAATGGGACCATTTGGGGGGGGGGTGCCCCCCGCGTAGCCCCCGAGGGTAACTTGGGTTTTCGGGGGAAAGCCGAGTTGCCCTTTTATTATACTTGGAGTATTTACATAGGTGACACCAACGGGGCGTTGGCCGTATGTTTTTACAACGGAAAATACTTGGAAATCCTAGCTAAGGGTAGAAGCGACGTAGGCTGTTGGATGTTCCAAGCGTTGGTGAGTTCTTCGCCTTCCTCGTTGGCCGGCTTGTACGTGCCCGTTTGAGCACCTTCACCACGACGTAGGGTCCCTCCCATGGGGGCGATAGCTTGTGGCGCCCTCGGTTGTCTTGGCGTAGCCTTAGGACCAAGTCCCCCTCGGCCGAAATCCCTCCGACGTATCTTGCGTGCTTGGTAGCGTCGTAGGGACCGCTGATACCTCGCGGAGTGCATCAACGCCACGAGGCGTACTGCCTCCAGGCGATCCAGCGAGTCCCTCGCGGGCTCGGCCGGTTCAGCATCCTCGTTGTAGCCTCGAACCTTGGGCGACCCGTATTCCAAATCCGTGGGGAGGACGGCCTCCGCGCCATGAACTAGGAAAAACGGGGTGAACCGGTGGCCCCGCTTGGGGTGGGTCCTTAGGCTCCACACGACGGGCCGGCGCTCTTGGAGCCATTTCGGCCGGATTTGTTGAGTCGGTCAAAAAATTACGGGTTTGAGGCCCCGTAGAATCATGCCGTTGGCACGTTCCACTTGGCCGTTGGTCCGCGGGTGCGCCACGCCTGCCCAATCCACTCGGATGTGGAACTTGTCGCAGAACTCCAAGAACTTCCGCCCGTGAACCGGGACCCGTTGTCCGTGATGATGGAGTTTGGCACTCCAAAGCGGTAGACGATGTCCGTGAAGAACGTGACCGCCCCGCTCGGCCCTCAAATTCGTAATGGGGCGCACCTCCACCCACTTGGAGAACTTGTCGATCGCGACAAGCGGGTGGGTGAAGCCCCCCGGCGCCTTCCGCGAGGGGCCCGACGATGTCTAACCCCCACACAACGAACGGCCATGTTACGGGGATCGTCCCCTCGCGAGCATGAGCCGGCAAGTTGGTCTTGCGGGCGTAGAACGGCACCCTTCGCGGTGCGCACGATTTCGTTGGCGTCCGCGACCGCGGTAGGCCAATAGAAGCCCCCGGCGGAACGCGTTGCCAACGAGGGTGCGTGGCGCGGCGTGGTGGCCGCGGATCCCCGCGTGGATGTCCCGTAGGAGCTCGCGCCCCCTCGGGAATGGGTATACACCGCCGGAGGATGCCCGACGCGCGCGCTTGTGCCCTCGCCGTCGACGAGGGTGAATGACTTGGCCATCCTGGCGATGCGCCTGGCTGTGGCCCGGTCTGTGGGGAGTTCCCCTCGAGCAATCCAAGCGGTGTACTTTTCACGCCATTCCGCTTGGACAGGAGCCGGCTCGATGTCCATTGCGACAGCCTCGTGGGAGCCGTACCCCTCGAGAAGGGAGAGCACGTACGCCTCGTTCGAGGGATCCTCTTCCATGGGTTCCGCACCCGACGGGTTCGAGGGAGCCCCCGAGGGTCCGCCGTCGCTCGAGGGGTAAGGCTCGAAGGTGACCGAGGGCTGCGCGATGTCGCGCGCGAAAACGTTCGGGGAACGGTAATCCGCCCGGACGCTATTTTTGCCGCCTCGTTCGCTTCCTCGTTGTACCGGCGGGGGGTACATGATTAAGCTCGATGCCGTAGAATTTGTCTTCGAGGGCCCGCACGGCTTTGCGCAGGCCTCCATCTTGTCGTCGTGGCGCCTCGCGTTCTTCATGACTTGATCGATCACGAGCCGCGAATCCCCTCGCACGTCGAGGCGCTTGATGCCCAACTCAATGGCGATTTTGAGGCCGCGAGAGAAGGGCCTCGTATTCCGCCATATTGTTAGACGCGGGGAAGTGGAGACGCACCGCGTAGCGCATGTGCTCCCCGAGGGGTGACACGAAGAGCAGCCCGCGCCCGCTCCCCCGTCTTCATCACCGAGCCGTCGAAGAACAAGAGTCCAGCCTCGCTTGAATCCGAGGGGGCGGCGGTCGCGTGTCCGTCCACTCGGCCGACGAAATCGGCTAGGATTTGCGATTTGATGGCCTTGCGCGGAGCGTAGGCGAGCGTCTCGCCCATCAACTCCACGGACCACTTGGCAATTCTGCCTGCCGCGTCGGGGTTGCGAATGATCTCTCCTAACGGGAAGGAAGAGACCACCGTAACTGGGTGGGCCTCGAAGTAGTGGCGGAGCTTGCGCCGCGCGAGGACTACCGCATACAACAGCTTCTGGACCTGGGGGTAGCGCGCCTTCGTGTCCGACAGGACTTCGCTGATGTAGTAGACCGGCCTTTGCACGGGCAAGGCATGTCCTTCCTCCGTGCGCTCCACAACGATCACGGCGCTGACCACCTGGGTGGTAGCGGCCACGTAGAGTTGGAGGGGTTCGCCGTCTCGCGGCGGCGTAAGGATTGGGGCGTGTGTCAGAGACGCCTTCGCCTTGTCGAGCGCTTCCGGGCCTCGGCGGTCCAAGAGAAGCGTTCGTGCTTCTTGAGTAGCCGGTAGAGGGGCAGACCCTTCTCACCGAGCCTCGAGACGAAGCGGCTCAAGGCGGCAAGGCACCCCAACACCTTCTGTACCCCTTTGAGGTCCCGAATTGGACCCATTCGCTCGAGGGCCGCGACCTTTTCAGGGTTGGCCTCGATTCCCCGCTGGGAGACGATGTATCCTAGGAGCATGCCCCGCGGCACTCCGAAGACACATTTTTCGGGGTTGAGCTTGACCCCGTTGGCCCGCAGGCAGCTGAACGCGATGCCGAGATCGCCAACCAGATCGTCCGCCTTCCTAGTCTTGACGACGATGTCGTCCACGTAAGCCTCGACCGTCCGCCCGATATGGTCCCCAAAAACGTGCTGCATGCAGCGCTGATATGTTGCGCCCGCGTTTCTGAGGCCAAAAGGCATCGTGACGTAACAGAACGTCCCCGAACGGTGTGATGAACGAAGTCGCGAGCCGGTCGGACTCCTTCATTTTTATTTGATGATATCCCGAATAGGCATCAAGGAAACGAGTAGTTCACACCCTGCAGTGGAATCAACGATCCGATCTATGCGTGGCAAAGGAAAAGGAACTTTTGGACATGCTTTATTGAGACCGGTGTAGTCAATACACATCCTCCACTTCCCATTTTTCTTTTTTACAAGCACGGGATTAGCTAGCCATGTAGGGTGGAACACTTCCTTGATGAATCCGGCCTCGAGGAGCTTCCGCGGCCTCCGCTCGATTGCCCGTCGCCGTTCCTCGTCGAAGCGGCGCGCGCCCGCCGCCGAACGCCGCGGGCGTTAGGCAGATATCAAGGGAGTGCTCGGTGACCTCCCTCGGGATGCCCGGCATGTCCGAGGGGCTCCACGCGAAGACGTCGGCGTTGGCGCGGAGGAAGTCGAAGAGCACCGCTTCCTATTTAGGATCGAGGGTCGAGCCGACCCTCAACACCTTGCTCCTCGGGGGCGTCGGGTCGAGGGGGACCCCTTTGGTTTGCTCGGCGGCCTCGAAGGTGCCGATGTCTTTGGCGGCGTAGCCGAGGTCGTCGTTGACCATCTTCTCCAGGGTGTTCACCGGCGCTTCATCCGGCCGCTAGCGCCCTCCGCATGTTCCACACATTCGACATCGCGACGAATGCATGCTCGATCGATGACCCGACGGTGATGACGCCGTTTGGACTGGCATCTTCATCTTCGGTACGTGTAGTTGGGGACCGCCATGAACTTGGCATAGCATGGTCGCCCAAGGATGGCATGGTAGGCCCCTTTGAATCCCACCACCTCGAAGGTGAGGGTTTCCTTTCGGAAATTCTTGGGGGTCCCGGAACCGGACGGGCGGATCGATCCGCCCGAGGGGTTGAACCTCGCTTGCGGGCGCGATGCCGTGAAACGGCTTCGTGCCGGGCCGCAACGGTCCAGCCCAATCCCCATTAGGCGCAATGTATGCGCGAAGAGGATATTGAGGCTACTGCCTCCGTCCATAAGGACCTTCGAAAACCGGGCGTTGCCAATGATGGGATCGACCACCAGTGGGTACTGGCCCGGGTTCGGGATGCGGTTTGGGTGATCATCCCGGCTAAAGGTGATGGCGTCCTTCGACCAGTTGAGAAAGGCCGGAGGTGCCCTCTCTGCGGCGAGGACTTCGTGCCGCTCCTTCTTGCGCTGCCGGGTCGACATGTCGACAGTAGGTCCCCCAAAGATGAGGAACACATTTTCGACGGCAGGAAAACCACCCGCGTCGCCATCGCCCCCCATCCTTCTTGGCCTCTCCTCCCTCGCGGCGGCACGGCCATAGAACTTCTTGAGCATGTCGCATCGCTCAAGAGTGTGGTTCACGGGGGTCTTGTGGTAGGGGCATGGCTTCTTCATCATGTCGTCGAACACCCCCCGGCCTCGAGGAGCCGGTCGAGGGCCCCGTCGGGCGGGTCAGGGCCGAGGGCCTCGGCGTTGCCGCCGTTGCGCCCTCGCTCGCGCGCCTCGCGGCGCGGCTTCTTCCCCCCCTTCTTGCCCCGCTTGTCGTTGCGGCGCGGCTCCTTGGACCCGCCCCCTCCGCGGGCGTGTCCTCGGAGCGCTTGCCCTTCTTGCCGTCGAAGATTGCCCCCACGGCCTCCTCTCCGAGGCGAAGCCGGTGGCAATGTCGAACCGCCTCGTTCGAGTCCGTGGGCGGGCTGCGTCCCGGCTCGCGCACAAGGTCCCGGCACGTGGTGCCCTCGAGGAACGCGTGCACGATCTCGGACCGTGCCACGCCGGGGAGCTCGGTGCGCGCTTGGAGAAGCGCCGTATGAAGTCCCGCGGCGACTCGCCCGGCTTCTCGCGTGCGGGGTGCGCGGATCCCGAGAGTTCCCGGGGCGCACGTACGTGCCCCGGAAGTTGCCCACGAAGGTGTGGACCAAATCGTCCCGGGCTATGGATCCGGGCCGGCGGGCAAGTGCTCGAGCCATGTCCCGGCCGCGTCGCCCGGATGCGGGGGCAAGTTGCGGATGATTACTTCGTCGTTGGTGGCCCCACCCAGCTGACAGGCCAGGCGATAATCGTTGAGCCAGACACGAGGGTCCGTTTCCCCGTTGTATTTGGCGATCGTCGAGGGTTGACGGAAGCGCTGGGGGAACGCCGCCGTGCGGATCTCCCCGCCCGAACACCCGGTGCCCGGGGGCTCCGGCGTCGGGGAGCGATCCTCACCGCTGTCGTAGCGCCCACCCCTTCGAGGGTGGTAGCCCCTAGCCGCCCGCGCGTCCGCCTTGCCGGTGCGCCCGGCGTTGATGACGTTGCGGGCATCGCCATCCGGCGCCCGCGTGTGTCAAGGAGCCGTTCCTTGGCCGGCGTGCGTCCCCCGGTCGCCGGAGTTGACCTACGTGCACCGAGGGTTCGCCCTCCCGGCGGCAGATCGTCACCCCGCGCGTCCCCCTGTTGGCGGATGCGTGAAGCCGAGCTCTCGGCCTGCTGGACGGCCGCTTGCTCAAGGAGGGTCTGCACCTCGCGGTGCATGTCTCGGGCCTCGGGGGTCGAGGGTGCCGGCATGGCGCGTAGCAGCGTCGCGGCGGCGATGAGCTTTTGGCTCGCCCGCGGCGGGTATCCGCGTTGTCGACGTTGGGGGCGGGGTTGGGGGCGGTCACGAACTTGTCGGCCCGGCTCCCCGCGCGCGTTCGCCGCGCGCGGAGGCCTCCCCCGCCATCGAGGCGCGGAGTAGCCGCACCGTCCGGTACTCCTCTCGCCGCTTGGCCTCGAGCTCGCGAGCTTGGGCCGCTGCGCGTCGACGTCGGCCCCGGCGGGAGCGCTCGGCCCCGCGGCCGGGCGCGTGGCGATCCCCCGGGGCGGGCGTGACTTCCCCCGTCTCCGGCGCCCGCCGCACCGGCGGCGTTGGCCGGGTCGTTGGTGATGACGGCGCAGCACTCCCGCGTGGGGTCGTAGCTCCCGGTGCTGGAGTCGTCGGAGCAGCCAAACCAGTAGTCCGTGGCGTCGAGGAAGCGCCTGAACGCGACTGGGTCCGGCACGCCGGAGAAGTCCCACTCCGCGTACCCGTGTCGGTTGGCGGGTGGCATCGTGTCGACGGAGCCCAGGGATGACTCGTCCGCTGCTGAAGTGCCGGGATCCCTGGCGACGAAGACGTGCCGACCAGGCGGAACCCTGCGCATTGTCGTGTTGACGTTGGCGTTGTGGGCCGTAGTGGCGCCACGCAGCCCCGATGGGGATGCGTGGTCCCGAGACCGCACGCGGTCCCGCCGGGGCGGTGGCGGCCGTCGTGACGGTGGGTGCACCGCGTTGGGCGGCGGCGCGCTCGGCCGCCGCCGCTCGGACCGCGCCCCGACGCGAGTGTAGTCCGGAGCGACGACGGCGTCGCGGCGTCGACGGGCCCGCGGCATCCGTGCTGCGGGCACCCGCGCGGTGTCGTGCGTGCGGCGGAGACCGGGCGGACTCCGGCCTCGCGCTGCGCGCGAAGCTCCTCACGGTTGGTGAGGCGCATGAGATAGCCGTTCCCCGTGGCCTGGAAGTTCAAGTCCCCGAAGCGGATCTCGAACCCGGCCGGAAGAGGGTCCGAGCTACCCATGTTGTAGCGGGTGCTACGGTATTCAGTACGAATCACCATGGAGGGAGTTAGCGAAATGACCTTAGGCGCTCGTTTGCCCCACGGTGGGCGCCAACTGTCGGTGCGGAATTTGGTCCCGACACTAACCAGTAGATAACGCCTAGGTCTATCCCTCAATGGTCGATGCTAAGCAACTAATGACACAAGATTTTATCCTGGTTCCGGCCGAGGGGGCCGTACGTCCAGCAGGGGCGTGCTCGTGGCACTATATTGCTTAGCACCGGGGGTGCTTGTAGTGGGGCAAATACAAGCAAGGCGGGAGAGGAATCGTGGCTTCCAAGTCCCTGGGTGAGTGGCTGGAGATGTCGTGGGAGAATAAGAGAATGAGTGCACGGTGCGCTGTGTTCCTCTGAATTCGTCCCCCCGCGGCTGGGGGCTCGCCTCCCCTTTTATAGGCCAAGGGGGCGGCGAGTTACATGCACGCCGCGCTACCTAGCTACGTGTGGGAGCACGTCGTGCTACGGTGTAGAGTGGGCGGCCGTCCGGTCGATCTTCGCCGTGATCCGGCCATGATGGCCTACCTCGTACCCGAACAGTGGCGGTTCGAGGGTAGGAGGCGGCAGATGGCGATGGCGTCCCCGATGGGCTTCGAGGGAGGTGCCGATGATGGCCGGTACGGGGTACGGGGAGCGGGCGAACGGCGTTCCTTCCCAATGAGCTCGCGGTGGTGGAGTGGTTGCTGCCAGGTGTTCGGACGTGCGCTCGCGGAGTCGGGCGTGCGCCCGCACGCGTGGGTACGGCGGCCGCGCCGTTACGGTGGCGGGATGGCCACCCACCGGCCAAGCGCCCTCACCTAACCCTGGCAGGATCACGGGAAAGTGGAGTCGAGGGTGCGCCCGGCCCCTTTCGAGGGTCGGGCGCGTTAGCCGTACAAGTAGCGTGCGCGCGGTGTCACGGGACCGACACCGGCCGTACCGCACGTCCATCCCACGGTAGCGGGGATGGGCTCCTCCCCTCGGGGAGTTGGTGCGGCGGGCACGGGCGTGAGCCCCGGACGCATGATGGCGCCGTCCCGCGGCGTCGGGGCGTTAAATGCCCGGGTACGGGGCCGGCGCACGCGTGCGGGGCGCCCGTGAGCGTGGCGGGCCCCGGCCGAGGGCGGAGCGGACCCTCGAGCGAGACGAGACTCGCTCGAGGGGAGCGTGCCCCTCGAGCGGGGCGGAACCGCTCGAGGGAAGGGTTGCCCCTCGAACGGAGCGGAGCTCGTTCGAGGAGGGTTGCCCCTCGAACGGGGCGGAACCCGTTCGAGGAGGAGCGTGCCCTCGGGCGAGGCGGAGCCTCGGCTCGAGGGGTCTTCCGCACGAGCCGTCTTGGTGGGCCTCCGGAGTCCTGCCGCATAGGCCAAGTCCTGCATGGTTAGTTTTCCTGCATGGTTAGGCTCAGCTCATTTTGATGCGGGGATTTAAGTGAGGGTTCCCCCATTGTTTAAGGGGACCCCTAGGGCGGTCCCCGACAACCGTGGGCTCGTCCATCGAGCACGCGTTCGACTGTGACGTCGAATGCGTGGAGCACGCAGAAGCACTAGCGCTGGACGAAGCGCTGGTGACCACCTTGGAGAAGATGGTCAACGAAGACCTCGACTCCACCGCCAAGCACGCCGGCAATTTCGAGGCCGCGGAGCAGACCAAGGAGGTGCCCCTCGACCCTGCTGCCCCCGAGGGCAAGGCGCTGAGGGTCAGCTCCACCCTCGACCCGAAATAGGAAGTGGTGCTCGTCGACTTCCTCCGCGCCAACGCCGACATCTTCGCGTGGAGCCCCTCGGATATGCCAGGCATCCCGAGGGAGGTCGCCGAGCACTCCCTTGACATCCTGCCTCATTCCCGCGCCGTGCAGCAGCGGCTCCGCCGCTTCGACGAGGAGCGGCGGCGGGCGATCGGAGCGGAGCTGCGGAAGCTTCTCGAGGCCGGGTTCATCAAGGAAGTGTTCCACCCTACGTGGCTAGCGAATCCTGTACTAGTAAAGAAAAAGAACGGGAAATGGCGGATGTGTATAGACTACACTAGTCTTAATAAAGCATGTCCTAAAGTTCCCTTTCCTTTGCCACGCATCGATCAAATTGTTGATTCAACAGCCGGGTGTGAGCTACTTTGCTTCCTTGATGCCTACTCCGGGTATCACCAAATAAAGATGAAGGAGTCCGACCAGCTCGCGACCTCATTCATCATGCCGTTCGGGATGTTTTGCTAGGTCACGATGCCGTTCGGCCTCCGGAACGCGGGTGCAACGTATCAATGCTGCATGCAACACGTTTTCGGAGATCACATCAGGCGAACGGTTGAGGCGTACATAGACGACATCGTCGTAAAAACCAGGAAGGCGGACGACCTGGTTGGCGACCTCAACATCGCGTTCGGCTGCCTACGGGCCAACGGGGTAAAATTGAACCCCGAAAAATGTGTCTTTGGTGTGCCGCGGGGCATGCTCCTGGGATACATAGTCTCCCAGCGAGGCATCGAGGCCAACCCCGAGAAGGTTGCGGCCCTCGAGCGAATGGGTCCAATTCGGGAACTCAAAGGGGTACAAAAGGTGCTGGGGTGCCTTGCTGCCTTGAGCCGCTTCATCTAGCGACTCGGCGAAAAAGGCTTGCCTCTCTATCGCCTCCTCAAAAAGCACGAGCGCTTCTCCTGGACCGTCGAGGCCCAAGACGCGCTCGACAAGCTAAAGGCGTCCTTGACCCACGCCCCGATCCTCACGGCACCGCAGGACGGCGAACCTCTGCAGCTCTACGTGGCCGCGACCACCCAGGTGGTCAGCGCCGTAATCGTAGTAGAGCGCACGGAGGAAGGGCACGCCCTGCCGGTCCAACGGCCGGTGTACTACATCAGCGAAGTCTTGTCCGACACCAAGACACGCTACCCTCAAGTCCAAAAGCTGTTGTACGCGGTGGTCCTCGCGCGGCGCAAGCTTCGCCACTACTTCGAGGCCCACCCTGTCACGGTGGTCTCCTCCTTCCCGCTGGGGGAGATCATCCGCAATCCGGACGCGGCTGGGCAGGATCGCCAAGTGGTCGGTGGAGCTGATGGGCGAGACGCTCGCCTACGCCCCGCGCAAGGCCATCAAGTCCCAGATCCGGGCAGATTTCGTCGCTGAATGGACAGACACGCAACTACCGCCGCCACAGATCCAAGCAGAGTGCTGGACTCTGTATTTCGACGGCTCGGTGATGAAGACCGGGGCGGGCGCGGGCCTGCTCCTCGTGTCACCCCTCGGGGAGCACATGCGGTATGCAGTACGTCTCCACTTCCCCGCGTCAAACAACATGGCTGAGTACGAGGCCCTCCTTTGCGGCCTCAAGATCGCCATCGAGATAGGTGTTAAGCGCCTCTACGTGCGGGGGGATTCGCAGCTCGTGATTGACCAAGTCATGAAAAATGCGAGCTGCCACGACGACAAGATGGAAGCGTACTGCAAGGCCGTGCGAGCCCTCGAGGACAAGTTCTACGGCATCGAGCTCAATCACGTGCCCCGCCGGTACAACGAGGAGGTGGACGAGCTGGCCAAGATCGCGTCCGGGTGGATCACCGTCCCCCGAACGTTTTTGCCCGAGATATCGCCCAACCCTCCGTCACCCTCGAGCCACACCCCTCGAGCCACGCGGAACCCTCGGGGGCTCCCTCGAATCCAGCAGGCGCGGAGCCCATGGATGAGGACCCCTCGAACGAAGCATACGTGCTCTCCCTCCTCGAGGGGTACGGCGCCGACGAGGCCGGTGTGATGGATGTCGAGCCAGCCCCCATCAGGGTAGATTGGCGCGACAAGTATGTCGCCTGGATGGCTCGAGGAGAACTCCCCTCGAACCGGGCCGAGGCCAGGCGCATCGCCAAGATGGCCAAGTCCTTCGCCCTCGTCGACGGCGAGCTGTACAAGTGCGCCGCTTCCGGCATCCTGCAGCGATGCGTGCCCATCCCCGAGGGGCGCGAGCTCCTCCGGGACATTCACGCGGGGATCTGCGGCCATCACGCCGCACCCCGCACCCTCGTAGGCAATGCGTTACGTCAAGGATTTTACTGGCCTACCGCGGTCGCGGACGCCAGCGAGATCGTGCGCACCTGCGAAGGGTGCCAGTTCTACGCCCGCAAATCCAATCTTCCTGCTCACGTCCCCGCACCATCCCCATAACATGGCCTTTCGCCGTGTGGGGGCTGGACATCGTCGGGCCCCTGCGGAAGGCGCCCGGGGGCTTCACCCACTTGTTGGTTGCAATCGACAAATTTTCCAAGTGGGTAGAAGTACGCCCCATTACGAATCTCAGGGCAGAGCAAGCGGTGACGTTCTTCACCGACATCGTCCATCGCTTTGGAGTACCAAACTCCATCATCACCGACAACGGGTCCCAGTTCACGGGCAGGAAATTCCTGGAGTTCTGCGACAAATTCCACATCCGTGTGGATTGGGCAGCTGTGGCACACCCACAGACTAACGGCCAAGTAGAGCGTGCCAATGGCATGATCCTACAAGGCCTTAAGCCCAGAATTTTCGACTAGCTGAATAAGTCTGGTCGGAAATGGCTCTAGGAGTTACCAGCGGTCGTGTGGAGCCTAAGGACCACCCCAAGCAGAGCCACTGGGTTCACCCCGTTTTTTCTAGTCCATGGTGCAGAGGCCGTCCTCCCCACGGACTTAGAGTATGGGTCACCCAGGGTACGAGGCTACGACGAGGACGCCAACCAGCGAGCCCGCGAGGACTCACTGGACCAGCTGAACGAAGCGCGCCTCGTGGCCTTGATGCACTCCGCAAGATACCAACAGTCCCTCAGGCGCTACCAGTACGTAAGATACGCCGGCGGGACTTCAGCGAAGGGGATTTGGTCCTAAGGCTACGCCAAGACAACCGAGGACGCCACAAGCTATCACCTCCGTGGGAGGGACCCTACGTCGTAGTGAAGGTGCTCAAGCCCGGCACGTACAAGCTAGCCAACGAGGACGGCGAAGAACTCACCAACGCTTGGAACATCCAATAGCTACGTCGCTTCTATCCCTAGCTAGGATTTCCATGTCTTTTGTTGTAAATCACGTGACCAACACCCCAGTTGGTGACAACCATGTAAACATCACCAGTTCAATGAAAAGGGCAACTCGGCTTTCCCCTGAAACCTAAGTTACCCTCGGGGGCTACTACAGGGGGCATCCCCCCCAAAAATGGTCCCATTTTTTCGCAAAAAAGAAAAAACCCACGCGCGCTAAGCATGTTTCTACTTCGGCCTCGAGCAAAATTCGAACAGGGCGCAGGCAGCCTAGCGGAAAGGACGCGCAAGTCAGAGATGGCCTACGCCTCCGCGAGGATACGGCCCTTCTCTCTTGCCTCCGACCCAGCAGGCCGCTCGCGAAAATCGAACTCCCCTAACTATAATTTACTCAGGAAGAAGGAGAAACAAAAAAGCGCAATAAAGTAAAGGACATCATTTCACTTTCACAAACGTTTGAAGCAAAGTGATCTGTTTATTTACACGGCCACATGGCCCGCACACTAACACATAAACAAAAAAGGGCCTGGCGCCCGGCAATCTTCAGGCTGGCGGAGCGGCAGCATCAGCGGCATCCGGGAACAGAAACTCCTCGAAAGCCTCGGCGAGCGCCCCGGCGGCATCAGCGGCTAACGCGTCCACACGCTCCATCGCCACCTCGTCCTCGACGCCCTCGGGGACGATGTAACCCTCCGCCACCGCCTCGAAGTTGATCTCGTAATGAGATGGCACCACCCCGAGAGCCTTCTGGACGCCGAGGTGCAGCGTCCGGCGCATGCGCCTGGTGACGTGCCAGCCAAGGGCGCGCAGGCGGCTGGCCGGCCGAGCTCCCGCCCCTGCGCCTCGCCCTCCTCCACGGCCTGACAGGTCTCGAGGGCTGCGGAGCGCAACTCCAGCAGCTCCTGCTCGGAGGAGTTGTAGGAGGTCTGCAGCGCCTCGGCCCGCTCGGCCGCGTGCCCCAGTGCGGTGCGCAAGCCTGAAGTTGCCAAGCAAGAGGGGGATCAGAAAAGGGGGCGAACCCTCTAAGGAAAAATCAGCAAAACAAGAGACAAACAGCGACTTACCCTTGACCTGCTTCTTCTCCACCTGGAGGGCGCCGCGCTCGGCCTCAACCGCCTGCTGAAGGCCGCCGAGGGTCTCGCTCGCTCCCCGGAGGGCCGCTCCCGGCTCGCGGTCGTGATGCCGAGCACCACCGGCCGCCCCTCGAGCTTCGAGAACTCGCCGTTCGCCCCTCCGGCGACTTCTCGCACCGCCTCGCGAGCGACGCGCTCCTCGCTCAAGCGCCGCCGGGGGCGTCGGCAAGGGCGGCTCGCTCCTACCGGAGCTGCCCCTCGCCCCCGGCGGGCGGTACGCTCCTGCAGGAGCCGGTCCTCCGCGACGGCGAGCGCCACAACCTTGGCGTCGAGGGCGGCCTTCAGTTCGTCAGCCTCCTTGGCCTTCTGCTCGAGCGCGCGCGCCCTCTCCTCAGCTTGGCTCTGCTGAGCCTGCGCCCCCCGAAGCAACGAATGGAGCTCCAGGTTGTCGTTGCGGATGGCGACCACCTCCGTCTCCTAGTTGGCCGCCAAGGTGCGCATCCTCTCCAGGTCCGCCCGCGCCTGCCGCAGCGCCTCATCCCGGTCGATGAGGGCCGTGCAAACCCGCTCGAGGGTGGAGGGGCGCGCCACGTCCTGCCTTTCGCACTCCTAGAGCTGATCACGCAGGGCCACAGCCCGGTATGACAGCCAACTGTCCGGAGTCCTCAAGGCGTCGGCGAGCGCGTTGAAGGCGTCGCACCTCTCCCGGAGCTGGCGGAGCTCGGCGCTCATCTGATCGAAGGCGCTATATTTGTCACGGGCACGGTGCTCGAGCTCCTGTCACCAACAAGCCAAGACCTGTGAGTGTTACGCTGCAAGGATCGCGCGCAAAGACGAGAAAAACAAAGAAAGCAGATGACGGCGCTCCACCTGGAAGACGCGCCACGCGGGGCCGCCATGAATCCGCAGCGCCTCGTTCAACACTCGGTCGAGCGCGACGCCGTGGTTGCGGAGCTCTCCCCACAGCTCCTGCTCCCCCTTGGCGTCGGCAAAAGCGGGCGGATCGCCGACGCGCCCCTCTCCCGGGCGGAGCGGCCGGCGCGGGAAGAAGAGGCCTCGGCACCGTGCCCTCGGCCTCCTGCCACCATGTGGCCCTCCCGCCGCCTCACGAGAGCCCCCTCCTGGGACTCGGAGGACGGCATGGGGAAACTCACCCACTGGTCCCATCCGGGCGGCGGGGAGTTGTCGTCCGGGATCTCCACCACCGCCGCCCGAGAGCCGCCGGCGGGTCCCGCCCTCGCGTCGCCTCCATCGACGCCTCCGTAACCGCGGACTCTCGCCGCGGCGCCGCGGCCACCGCCTCCGATCACGTCTCCGCAACCGCGGCGCCGGCCTGCCCTCCTCGGCGGGCGCCGGCCGGCCGCGCCTCCACCACGACCGGCGCCGCCGGCCGCGCCTCCACCACGACCGCGCCGCCGGCCGCGCCTCCACCACGACCGGCGCTCGCCGCTCCTCGACGGCCGCCGGCCGCGCGCGGCGGGCGGATCCACCGGCCGTGGCCTCGGGGCCTCGGCCCGCGCCCTCGCGAGCTCTCGCCCACCGCGGCCGCCGCGCTCGCCCCCGCCCGCGGCGCCCTCGACGAGCGCCGCCGGTGGGGGGAACGGATGCGTCCGCCCTCAACACCTTGGCCGATGCGAGGGGAGGCACGGTCGGCACCACCCTGCGCAAACACAAACAAACAGTCAGGTCCTTGGTTGTCAGATGTGCAACCCCGCAAAAGAGCAAGCCCCTCACCTCGAAGAAGAGAAGGCGCGCTTCCTCTTCCTCGAGGTCCCGGCGAGACGACGCCGGCGCGGCCGCCGCGGCCGCCGCCGCGCCTCCGGCCCGTCTCCGCCGCGCGCGCGGACCCTACCCCCCGCGCGCGCGCGCGCCCGTCGCGCGCACCTTCGGGCGCGCGCGCCGGCGCCTCCGCGGCCCGCACCGCTCCCGTCGTCGATTGCCCGGTGGCGGGCGCCTCCGCACCCGCCCCAGGCGATGCTACTCTTGCCGCCGGAGCTGGCTCCGGCAGCGGGGGCGCAGGCTCCCACCTATCAGGGAGGCCCTGCCCCCCGGCTTCTTCCTCCTCTTCTTCCTCCGAGGACGAGTACTCCTCGGTCCCCGGAGAAGAGAGCCCCTGCTGCTCACGTAGCCGGTACTCCTCATTCCTCCGTTCGCGACGCTCGCGGTGACGCCTCGCGCGCTCCTTCTTGCGTGTCGCCCGCTCCCGCTCCCGCTCCCGCTCCCGTTGCTGTGCCGCTCGACCGAGCGCGCGAGAGCGGGGAGTGGGCGGATCAGACTTCGCGGCACTCAGGCTCACCAGCTGTGAGCAAAACATCGAAGCGCGTTAGCAACCTGAAGTATCAGCAAGATCAAAAACGGAACCAAGAATTCCACTCACCAGCGGGCCGGTGGGGAGCATCTCGAGATCCCACAGGGATCGGTCGCTGCGCAGGGACCGGGTGTCGACGGCACTCCGCGCCCGTGTAGCCGCGTACTCCCGCAGGAGGGGGCTCTGAAGCATCCGCGACCTCGCCAACGCGACGGGGTTCGCCGTCTCCGTCATCTCGAAGATGCGGAGTGGCCTCTCCATCAGGGGGACGACCCGCCGGTGGTGGAGGAAGGCGAGGACAGCCCCCGCGGTCAACCCGCGGCCCACCAGGTTCCTCAGCGTGGCCAGAAGCGAGTCCAGCCGAGTCCGATGCTGGACCGGAGACACCCCGTGGCTCCAGGAGTCGGGCTTCTCCCGGAGCACCAGACCGGTGTAGGGGGGAGACCGGGCTCGTCGTTGCGAAGGTAGAACCACCCCCGCTCCCAGCCTGCGTTGTTGGTCGTCATGGTGCAGGGGATGTAGTCGTCCTTGTACTGACCCCGCAAGGCGAGCGACATGCCGCCGGCGCGCACCGCGCGGCGGGTCCTCTGCTCCGACGTCGGCTGCGTGAACAGCTCCACGCGGAAGAGGTGAATCCAGCAATCCCATTTCACCGGGATCCCTAGATACCCCTCGCAGACGCCCACGAACGTGGCCGCCTGCGAAATTGCGTTCGGTGCGAAGTTGTGCAGCTCCACGCCGTAGTGTTGGCAGAGCGCCCGCATGAAGCGACTCGCGGGCGCCGCGAAGCCGCGCTCGTGGAAGCGGGTGAAGCTCACCACGTAGCCGCTCGGCGGGTTGGGCGCGTGGTCTCCGGCCGGCGGCACGATCCACTCGGCGGCCGGCCCCTCCTCGTTCGCCGCCAGCTGACCGGCGGCCACCAACTCGTTCAGGGCCAGCCGCGTCACCGTCGAGCGCTCCCACGTGTACGGATTAACGATAACGAGAGGCGGTAGAGGCGCCATGAGGAAAGGCAAGGGGACGAGGAACAAAGAACAGGAAGGAGGAGAAGAGCTCCAAAGGCGGAAAGGCGTTGCGGCAAGAACGGCTCGGGGGCTGGAGCGCAAGGAGCGAGAATGGCGAATGCTAAGGTAAAAACCGCCGTTTTCCCCTCTTGTCAGATTTATAAGCCGCGGGCGTGCTCTCCGAAGCGCGCGTCCCGCGCGCATTAACTGCAGGGGGAATCTTCTCTCACTGACGAGCGGGCCCCACCACGACCGCGGCGGCCACGCCACCGCTGACGGGCCATCATCACGGCGTAGAACCGGGAGGGCCGTGGCAGGTGGTCACGTCCGCCTGCCCACGCCGCCCACTACGCGCGCGGCTGCAGCGCCTAAAAAGGCGCGCCCGCGGCGCGAAACCGCAGCCGCGACTGTGAAGCATTAAATGGCCCGGTCCCTTACCAAGTAAGGAAGACCCTCGAGCGGCGTGAGCCCCTGGCTCAGAAAAATTCAACCCTCAAAGGGTGCAAGCATCGGACGGTCACCTCGGGGCCCGTTTGAGGTAAAACAGGCACCACAGGTACCTTCGATGCGCTATTCTACTGATCAGCGCCTCGAGGGCTGACACGGTCAGGGACCCTCGAGGAGTCGGAGATGCAAATACGGGAGCGCCTAGCTGCCACCCCGCGCTATTTTACTGATCAGCGCCTCGAGGGCTGACACAGTCAGGGACCCTCGAGGACTCGCAGATGCAAAGATGGGAGCGCCTAGCCGCCACCCCGCGCTATTTTACTGATCAGCGCCTCGAGGGCTGACACGGTCAGGGACCCTCTAGGACTCGCAGATGCAAAGACGGGAGCGCCTAGCCACCACCCCGCACGGCCCTACTAATCAGAGGTTCGAAGCCTGACCCTCGACGGGTTCGAACAGGCGCCCCAGATCACCAGAGTCAGGGACGACGAGGGCACGCGCATTCGAGCCGTTCCTCGAGCCCGCCGGCTCGAGGGTGCCCCACATGTCGTGTTCGAGAGCCAGCGAGGGCAGCTAGCCGGGGGGATCCCACCGAGGGAGAGCTTCCGCGCCCTCGGTCCCTAGCGAACGGGACCGAGCCCCACCTAGCAAACCCACACAAGCGCTTTAATGAACGTGTCTCTGGACCGCGCAGCCTACCCTTATCTAACGGGGCATGGGCGTCCACTCGAACCACCTGCTAACAGCTCAACGAGGAATCCGCAATCCGCGACCGGACCGATGGGGGTTACAGAAACCTCACCCTCCGTCCCGCGGAGGGACGGCGAGGGCGCGTTAAAAACAAGTCGTAGAGCTCTACCCGATCGCCTCGAACGGGCCCAGGCTCGGGGGCTCGACGCACGGCTACACCTCCTGGATTGCACCAGTCGCGGATAGTGCCAGCTGCGCGTGCGTCACCGAAGCCGGCTGAAACATTGCCGACGCCGGTTGAGATATGTACCACGCCCTCTGACCCAATCTCGCGGTAAATCCCCTACAGGAGCACCCACGCTCCTACAGGGCTTCGGGGGCTAGACCCGCGGGTCTGCTGACGCGGCCCCACGGAAAGCATTCGCAAGCCAGGGGGGAAGGACGTCCTATCAGTAGTCTCCAGCATCTGCGGGAGCCTGGCCGGCGAACCCGCAGATGCTCGGGGGCTACTGTCGGGGACAGCCCTGGGGGTCCCCTTAAACGACTGGGGAAACCCCACTTAAAACCTGCAAAAAGCCAAGGCCAAACACGTCTCGCTTAAACACACAGGGCATGGCCCACGCCACGGTGGCCCTGACGGCCCTCCAAGGCGGCCCACTCAAAGATCCCCTCGAGCAGGCTCTGCCTCGCTCGAGGGCACACACCTCCCTCGGGTGGGCTCCGCCCCATTCGAGGGAGTACGCTTACCTCGAGCGGGCTCCGCCTCGCTCGAGGGTCCACGCCGCCCTCGAGCAGGCTCCGCCTCGCTCGAGGGCGCTCCGCACGCGCACGCCCGTTCCCGTACGCGGGTACGGGCATTTAATGCTCTGACAACGGCGGGGCGGCACCATCATGCGCCTGGGACTCACGCCCCGGTCCTGTTGCATCAACTCCCTAGGAGGGAACCCATCCCAGCCACTGTGGGGGACTGTGCGATGTGGCCGGTGCCAGCCTCGCGACGTTGCGCCGCCTACTCCTGTACGGCTAACGCGCCGAGCCCTCGAAGGGGGGCCGGCCGCACCCTCGATTTGCTCTCCCGTGACTTTGCAGGGTTAGGTCGTGATGTTAGGCCAGCCAGGCGCCATCCCTGCCACTGTTAACGGCAGGCAACCGCCCCCGCGCGTACAACCCCACGCCGGGCACTGTGGTAACAGCTCCGGCGCTGTGAAGCATGCGGGAACGGGACGCCGCCATGCCTGCCACTGCATCCTGTACGGATCGACGTCAGCAATCCCCTCGAACCCGCCTGGGGACATCACGGCCATCCACTGCACTCCTACCCTCGAAGCTGCCACTGTTCGGGTACAAGATACGCCATGATGGCCAAATCGCGGCAAGGACCGTCAAGGCGCCCGCCTACTCTATGGCGCGGCGCACCACACTTCCCCATGTAGCTGAATAGTGCGGCATGCATGTAATTCGCTCTCTCCTTGGCCTATAAAAGGAAGGCGAACTCCCCGGCCGCAGGGGGAAGGCAGAACGACAAAAGACAACAACACACGACACACCACACACTTACTTCCCAATTCTCCCACAATATCTTCGGCACCTCACTAGGGACTTGGAGGCCACGCTTCCTCTCCCGCCTTGCTTGTAGCGGCCCCACTACAGGCACCCCGGTGCTGAGCAATATAGTGCCTCGAGCACACCACTGCTGGACGTACGGCCCTCGGCCGGAACCAGGATAAAACTTGTGTCTCTGATTGCTTGGCATCGACCATTGAGGGATAGACCTTGGCGCTTATTACTGGTTAGTGTCGGGACCACATTCCGCACCGACAGCGTCGCACTTGACCAGGAAATTGCTGGCCCCTAGGGCTCTCACCTTGCGGAGGCCCAGCAGTAAAGCCTCATACTCGATGGTGTTGTTGGTGCACCTGTTAGATGGGTCTTTGTAGTCTAGTCTTGCGGCGTATCTTAGCTTGATACCCGTCGGCGAGGTGATGATGGCTGCGATACCAGCACCTTTGCGCCCCCAGGCTCCGTCACATCTGATCTCCCAAACCGGCACCAACTCTTCATCAGTGGTTACACTGCTTGGTGAAGTCCAATCTACGATGAAGTCCGCTAACACATGCGACTTGATTGCCGACCTCTTTCTAAAGTCTATTGTGTGCTCGGACAACTCAGTTGCCCATTTGGCAATTCTGGACGAGGCCTCCTTGTTGATGAACAAATCATTTAAGGGTTGATCCGTGAGCACGGTGACCTTGTGTGCCTCAAAATAGTGCCTGAGCTTTCGCGTGGCCATGATCACTGAGTAAGCGATTTTCTCCAGCTCAGAATAGAGCAGCTTGGAGCCCGCCAGGGCTTCTGAGACAAAATAGACAGGACATTGAAGCTTCCCTTTTTCGGTCTCGACCTCTCGGACCAGAGCAGCACTGACCGCAGCTTTTGAAGAGGCCACGTATAAGAGAAGTGGCTCTGACGGAGAGGGTGGTGATAGTATTGCCATTTTCTCAATGTAGTCCTTGAGCTCGGGGAAGGCTTTGCTTTGCTCAGGGCCCCACTCAATCGTGCCCTTGCCCTTTAATGCTTTGAAGAACGGGAGGCTTCGCTCAGCAGATCTTGAAATGAATCTGTTTAAGGCTGCCACCTGACATTCAGTTTCTGAATGTCCTTCTTTGTCTTAGGCTCCTCCATCTCTCTGATTGCTCTTATCTTGTCGGGGTTAGCTTCGATTCTTTTGGCGGAGATGAGGCATCCCAAAAATTATCCTTTTGTGACCCCGAACACGCATTTCTCTGGGTTTAATTTCAGACCGGCCCACCTCATGTTGGCGAAGGTCTCAGCCAAATCACCTACGTGGCTGGCCCGGTTGGAACTCTTGACGATGAGGTCGTCGACGTAGGCCTAGATATTCCTGCCAATCTGTGGCTTAAACACTGTCCCAGTCATTCTGGTGAATGTTGAGCCGGCATTTTTCAAACCTTCTGGCATTCGTACGAAACAGAAGGTTCCAAAGGGTGTGATGAAACTGGTTTTTTCTTCATCCTCCTTCGCCATCCAACACTGGTGATATCCAGAGAAGCAATCTAACAGAGACATGATCGCGGCGTTGGCCGCAGAGTACACAACCTGATCCATTCGTGGCAATGGATAGTTGTCTTTTGGCGTGGCCTTGTTGAGATCGGTGAAGTCGATACACATTCGCCATTTGCCATTCTTTTTCTTGACCGACACCGTGTTGGCCAGCCACTTGGGGTACATGACTTCGCGGATGACGGTGGCGTCAAGCAGCCTTTGAACCTCCGACTTGACAGCTACTACCTTGTCGTCAGACATCTTTCTTAATTTCTGCTTTCGCGGCTTGACCGAAGGGTCGATGTTCAACCTGTGTTCGATGAAGTTTCGATCCACGCCTGTGAGATCCTTGGCGGACCAGGCGAACACATCTTGGTTCTTCTAGAGGAATTGAACTAGGTTTGTTTCCTCGTCAGCCGAAAGGTCATAGCCAATGACGACGGTCTGATCCAGAACCATTGCGTCTAGTAAGACCCGTTTGGTTTCGCAGTCCGGCTGCATGTTGACTTTCTCTCTGTCTGCTTTCGGCTGCTTTTCCACCTCATTGCTCTCGACCGCTTCGTCGAGGGCGTGCACGTTTCGTTGGCCTGGGGTACGGCCTCTCTCTAGATTGCGGCCATCATTTTGGTGACCCCAGATTGTGATGACCCCTAGCATCGCCGGGATTTTGATGCATAGATAAGCCTGGTGAATGACTACCTCAAACTTGTTGAGGAATCCTCTGCCCAAGATGCCGTTGTAGGGATAGTACATCTCCATGACGTCGAAGGATAGGTATTCTGTTCTGGCGTTTTGGACTGTGCCGAAGGATACTGGGAGAACCACTTTGCCCAGCGCATGGATGACGCGTCCTCCGAAACCGTACAGAGGTGTGTCTGGTGGTTGTAGCAGATCTCTGTTGAGCCCCATCTTGTCGAAGGCATCGACAAAGATAATGTCAGCTGATGAACCATTGTCCACCAGAAGCTTCCCCAGAGTCCAACTCGCTATGTTCGCTTCTATCACTAGAGCGTCGTTGTGGGGGAAACCTTGCAACCTTACGTCCTCTTCTGAGAAGGTGATTGGGATGTGAGACCATCTTGTTTTTTCGACTCTTCCTTCCACACAAATGTTTCGCACCTCGCGGAAGTAGTGCTTCCGTTCCTTTTTGGTTTTGAACTCCAATGCGGAGCCCCCTGAAATAGGCATTATGGTTCCGACGGATGGCAAGGGATCGCTCTGACCCTCAAGCTTGGCTGGCAATGGCGGAGCTGAGGGGCCTTTGTAAGGAGGAGGCGGAGGAGCGATGGGGTGTTGCTCGACGGGTCTGCGCTCAATGTTCTGAGCTTGGAAAGTTTGTGATTGCCAGGGTGGAGGTTGGGGATAGGTGCAAAGTGGTGGCTGGAATTGAGGTGGCTGGAAAGGGTTGGCGAAAGAGTTTCTCCCAAAGCTAGGGTTTTGCCATGCCGGAGCAGAATGGTTCACGACACTCGCTCTCCTTTTCCTTCCTCTCCTCCTCGAGGATGGCTTCAAATCTTTTCTTGTCTGAACAATAATTCGAGTTGTGGTCATCGTTTTCCTTGTGGAAAATACAATACCATTTTCTTTTCTCATTGTGGCCTCGACCTCTGCCGCGACCCCTGCCTCTGCCTCCGTCTCTCCCGCCCCTGCGGCCTCCCCCTAGATTGGAGTGTGGTGGACTCGGCGGGTTAGGGACCAGGCTCTATGAATCGGCCTGTGGATTAGGGTTTTCCTGGGTGTTTTCGCCGGCCAGACCGAAAATGCCCCGAAGATTGGCGTGCGAGGCATTTTTGGGATTGGGCCATTCCCTCTCGCTGGGCTGGTTAGCTTTCGCGGACTTTTTCTGCTGAGATTACTCTTCCATACACATCCTGAAGTCGTTGTCCAAGCGACAATACTTCTCAAACTCGTCGTATAGGCGCTGGATCGTCCTGGGCCTTTCGCGCATGAGGTGCGAGCGAAACTGGCCGGCTCTCAAACCCACGATTGCAGCGTTAATGGCGACGGCGTCCAAAACATTTGGCGCTTGGGCTCTGAGATGCACGAATCTTCTGAAATAGTTTTGGAGAGGCTCCTTGTCCGTCTACTTGCACGAGAAAAGGTCGCTCTCTGTGAGTTCTGGACATTGGAAACCCTGGAAGTTTGAGAGAATCTGCTGCTTCAGATCATCCCATCCGTGAATTACACCTGGGCTTAGCAGTGAATACCACTGTGTTGCCGCCTCGTCAGCAGCGATGATGAAAGATTTCACCAGTACAGAGTCGTCACCACCAGCTGATAGGATGGCGGCTTCGTAGCTCATTAGGAATTGCCTTCGGTCGGATTGGCCCGAGAATCTGGGTAATGGGACTGTCCTGTACGTTTGTGGCCATGGTGTGATCGGAATTTCTTGAGACAAGGGGGATTTGGGATCCCAAGATCTCGTGCGGATGGTA
The DNA here is from genome assembly GCA_947561735.1 of Cenchrus americanus. Taxonomy (NCBI): domain Eukaryota; kingdom Viridiplantae; phylum Streptophyta; class Magnoliopsida; order Poales; family Poaceae; genus Cenchrus; species Cenchrus americanus. The sequence continues at coordinate 105,845,221 of OX387242.1, forward strand.
TGAACGTCCTGGTGCGAAGGACCCGACTCGAAAAGGCTCACGAAGGGGTTGCGGCTGAAAGTGGTGTGCGGAGGGGGCTGGGTGAAAAACTCAATGCGCTCATTGAAGTTGGACTGGTTGGGAATAGTGTACTCGGGTGAGGGTTGATTGAAACTTAAGGATTGCTTTGCTTTTAAGGCGCGCAGCTCCTCCTTCAAGCTGGCGATCTCTGCTTTTTGCTTTTGGATCTCAGCTTCATGTTGTATTGCTAGCAGCCTCTTCTTGGTTCTAGCTAATTCTTCAGCATCCCTGCGCAGTTTAGCCAACTCCGCCTCGTGTGCAGCGCTAGATTCTGGGAGCGCCTCCCCCTGGGTGACCAAGGTAGAGGGGTTCAGCTCTTCATCGAGGGATGACGAAGCCCCTTTGGTAGAATTGGCGGTAGTTCTCTTCTTCCTTGTGGACATTCTGGGTTTGTTACTCGAGCCAAACACAAACGGTGGGCGCCAATTGTTGTGGCGATAGCCGAAGCTACCGTGCACAAACAATGAGAGGAAACAAAAGCTCAAGCGCCAAAACCAGAATACAAAACAAAGGACAACCAAAAGCTCTTTACTCAACAATAGATTTCTCAAAAGCCGATCCCCTTTACAAGTGCCGTTCGTCTCCTTTTATAGGGAGGCGGACGGACTTTTTACATTCCGAGAACACCCTCATGTGAAATGGATCAAAACAGAATGTGCTATGCTATTTCTGGGAAATCTCCAATTAGGTCTCCACGTAATCGGCGCTTCATGACGTCACGCCGCAAATTGCGGCGCCTTTCTTGTTGTCATCACGTGCGCCTGTCGGGAGAGAACCTTCAATCTTTTGGAGATTCCCCTTTCGCCTGGCACCTTTCGTCACCTGAAACATGGATCACATTCAAACTTGAAATCATTAGATGTTAGAGGCGACGAAACCCCCCAAGCGAATCCCGAGCCGAGACCATCTGGGTGAGCAGGATTCGCCTCTGGGGTTTTGTCGCAGAAGAAAACAATCAGCCTGACCGAGACCCTAACGCCCTGGGTTATTCTGAGCTCGTTTGGCGGCTCCGCTGGCGACGAAGGGTATTGGTCGAAAGACGGATTCTGAAAGACAAAAATGGATTCAAGGGCTCCTGGGGTTTCGCTGCTGGGCCTTTCGTATAGAAACTTGGGCAACTGAAGACACTTCTTTTGTTTTTGGTATACGAAAGGCTTGATTCCGAATCCCCCAACATAAGGGAATAGGTTTGAAAATGATATTTTGCGAACTTGTTTGAATAGCTTCTACCTGCATGCAATATTCCTATTTCCATCTCTAATCTTCGGTGGGATTTGCTTCGCTACCCAAACATAGCTCTGTCAGGCCATTGCCACTATAGTCAAAACATATTGTGTCTCGAGATCCAGCAGCGCCACATGATGATCGGAGTCGGCCATGTGACCAACAATGGTAACTCCAACGGTATGACCCAAATTTTGTACCATGAATAGTACATTCTTCGATAATTATAAGTATATTAAATTTACTGTCTCCCTAATATATGCAGTGAGCAAGCGAGAATGCATGCAATAGCCGGAGGTAGAAGTGCAGACCACAAAGATGATGAATTATTCCTCCTTCGCCTTGGCCGTTATCAAGTTCAAAGTAAACTATGAGCAAATCAAGCACCTTGAACATGACAAAGCCATCATGTCAGACACCATCTCCGCCTGTGGGCACATTTGGAGATAGGCATGTGTGCACATGGGATGAATGAGAAACCAGACATGGGTAATGAGTATCTCACTATGTTGCTTGAACATCTAAGCGAGTGCAGAACCAGAAGCATTAATGCCATCTTCGAGGTATTGTTGATAGACAAGGATGGGGAACATGTTTTGATCTCTTATAGAACGAACCGGTCATTGCAAAAGTCCTTTGGCAACTTTGGGTTCCTTAGATTTAACAGCCAAACTAATCTGGGCAATAAGTATGTGAAGGATGGGCAGATTCAATTTCTGTGCACCATCACTATGTTAGAAAACAGCTCTAATGATGATCTAGCACAGAAAACATTTGTAAGAGCCACCGAATTTTTTTCAGGAGCAGGCAATTTTGCCACATGATCTAAGAAAAATGTGCGGCACTATAGCAGCCAGACCGGCACCTAGAAATCATTTTTGGGAGGGTGACCCCATCACCCGCACCTGAAAATGATTTTCATGTGCAAGTAACGCCATGACCCGCTCTTGGAAATATCCTCGTTTCTAGGTGCGGGTGATGGTGCCATCCGTACCTGAAAATGATTTTCAGCTACGGGTGATGATGTCACCCGCTCTTAAAAAAGGATTTCTAGATGCGGGTGATGACATCACTCGCTCCTAGAAAGGGTCTCATGCTAAAATAAATTCATAACTTCTTCTTATGATCTCGGATGAAGAGAAACTTTATAAATTGTATAGCTCGACGAGACCTAAAACTTTGTAGTTGACAAGTTTTTTCATTTGAGATTGTTTAATATTTCAAAATATCCATTTAAGTACTATGAGATTGTTTGAAAAACCTATATCTCTTATATAGTTTCATGAAACTATACGAGAGATGTATAAGAACTATACGAGAGATGTATAAGATTTATGAAGAATGTTACTATCACTATATCAGATGACCAAATAACCAAAATAAACATTGTTCATCATCAAAAGTCATAGAACTTTATAGTTGAACCATTTTGTATTTGAATTACTTTTGTCAATGTAAAGTACGTCTGAATTTTTGAAATTTGAAAATTCGAATTTTTCAAACGACCACAAATGGAAAACCTCCCAACATGAAAGTTGTATATCTCAGAAAGTTATGGAACTTTGTAGTTGACATGTTTTTAATTGAATCCGTTTAGAGGCTCAAAAAACGATTTACACTCCGTGTGGTATAATATGAGTAGAATTAAAACTAGATATAGACGCATATGAGTGTGTGGTGTAGTGGTAGAGCAGGCTTCGCGTGAGGCTGGAGATCGCGGGTTCGAACCCCACTGACCGCGTAGCACCTGGAAACGGTGTTACGGTGTTTCCAGGTGCAGGCATTTTACCCGCTCCTAGAAAATCGCTATTTCTAAAAGCTGACAGCTAGGAGCGGGTCTTGCGCCCGCACCTAAAAATGTGAATCTGCCCGCTTCTACAAATAATGAATGTGCCACCTTCAAACCTTGGGGAGTATATCGGGATTCTACCGAGTAGCAAGTATGGAACGGATGTGTCATTCATCAATTTTTTTAAAGACAACTGTAGAGAACTACCCCACAGTAGAAATGGTGTCTTCATCGTTGGTGGTGAGACATTCCACGCACATCGATTCGTGCTTGCTGCCCACTCATCGGCCTTCAAAGCGGAGCTCCTTGGATCCATGGCTGAGGCGCCCTCCATCACCACCCTTCATGAGATTGCTCCAGCAACATTCGAAATCATGCTTCAGTTCATATACACAGATGCCTTACCTGGACATGACGAGCTTGGGAACTCTCCAACAGAGATGCTTCAGTACTTGCTTGCAGCTGCGCCTTGGACTGGCCCAGAAGTTGTGTGACGACACTATATCGGTAGACACGGTTGGCACTAACATAGTTTGCACTGAAAGATATAGCTGCCCGGATGAAGCTTTTGTGTTAACTGACAGTTTTCTGGAGTTGGTGCAGCAGTTCCCATATATTATTGCTGAGGTGCGAGAGAGGATTGGGACAAGAAATGGTGGGAAGCATGATGTTGAGCATTGTTCGGGTAGTCAAGCATAGCTCAGCATGGCGTTCAGTTATTTTGGCGACGAACAGCGACCAAGACGTGGCAGCTTACGAGGCAAGCTGTGACCGGCCTCCTACCCCGCTAGGCTGCGCGGCAACGGCAATGGAGTATGGCCAGCCGCTTGCCCCATCATGTTAGCTGAAGTCGGCCATAGTCCCCCTCGACGCTGGGTCAAATCCCACCGTCCAGCCCCGTCGTCCTCAAAAGGCGAGTCGGTACTCACCGCGGCTAAATAAAACCCCGCAGCAGAGTCCTTGACTCCGCCGCGGGCTACACCCGGCGGGTGCGCTCACGCGCCCCCCACCGAAACGAAGCAAGAAGATCGACCGAAAGGCGTTACTACTGCTAAAATCCTAAGGGCGAATCAACCATTCCCCCTTAGGCTCGGGGGCTACTGACAAGAGGATAAACCAGAGGTAATCAACTTAGCCCCTAATCCCCAATCTGCAAGACCAAGACAACCCACAGCCACGACGGCCCATCATCAAACATCAGCAATGCAGGCCCATCATCTCCAGCAGGCATCAGCCCCGCATCGCCCAAGGGCCCGACTCCGACTTAAACGTTCGCCCCACGCGACCTAAGGAAGTGCCCAGGCATCGCGGCTACCTCGAAAGAGGGCTCCGCCTCGCACGACTTAAGGCCCTACCACCAACAACCCAATGACGCCCCCACACACACACCCGTCCGACGGGGACGTGCCAGAGCTGCAGAGCTAGATAATCCATGATGGCAGACCATGATGGGATTTTCCTCAGCATGGGAGGCGAGTTGTGAAGACGTCCCATCACCTAAATGCGGAACAATAGCGAAGGACGGACGAATCCTTCGCGTATAAGTCATCGGACGGCGTGTCCCGATCGAGCAGTAATCATAGGAAAGGTCAAGGCTTCCACGGGAAACCACCAACCTACCAGTCCTACAAGACCATGAGTTGAGGAGCAGCTTCCTTGGGGCAGGGGCCGACGCCTACACTGCCCTATAAGGACTACCGCACCTAGCTAGGCGTATGACGCCAACCGAAGATGGAGGTCCACACCACGGCACTATCCTGGCGACTATTCCAGCACTGTTACATCATTGTAGTAGAACATGATTTTACCATCCTAACCCGTGTACACCGGCTCCCCTTGAACTATAAAAGGGGAAGCACGTACAGCCCACAGGACAATCGAAAAACATACAATGAACAACACAGCAAAACCAATAGAAACACACACTCACTCAAGAGCATTACGAGCTCTCCACCACAATTAGTGACCTGAGACCTGCTCCCTCTCTCGATCTAAGCTTGTATCCCTACTACAGGCCCCCTACGAAGAAGCTAATAGTAAGGTTTTGGCGAGGAACCCTTCGACACCATATGTAACGATGATCAGAGTAAGAAGGCACCGGTGCAAGCGTCAAAACAATTGTGTCAGAGAATCTCAATGACTATGTGACGTGGATGGGGCACCAGATGAACTGATGGCCCTGAAAAACCAGCATCGGTTCATCCGACGCTATACTTTTCAGCGGACGTTAGCCAATGACACTTTTGATGCCTTGGGCTATTTATACCCCCTCCACTCACCCATTCGAGGTTGCTGGATTATGTGGAAGTGCAGAGGAGTTCAAGACACTTAGAAGATCATATCCAAGCCATCCATGTGCTAAATTTCTCATCTATAGACTTGCACATGCTTTGTGCGTGTGCTTAGTGCTAGGCGTAGCTTAGAGCTGAGTGAGTGCAAGATGTGCCTACCTTGTGAGGTGATTCTTGAGTGAATCAAGTTGTACAAGGTGCGCCAAAAGTATTGGGCCTAAGTGGCTCACCGGCAATCGTCTTCAACCCTCCGGCTTGGTGTGGAGAGGCGAGGACACTTTGTGCGGGGGACGTGAAGACCCCCTTCCTTGGTGGACAAGTTCCTTAGTGGAGGCGGCAGTAAGGTGACCAAGAGAGCTTGGCGAGTTCCTTCATGGCGAGCCTTTGTAGCTCGTCAAGTGGTGCTCTTGTGAGAGACTTGGTGACTAGGAAGCAATACTCTTGTGTGGAGTGCTTCAACAACGTGGATTAGGGGTGTCTTAGTGCCTACCAATACCATGGGATAAATCGTGTGTCAAGAGTTTTCTTCCTCTCATCCCTCTTTAAGTTTCTGCATTACTCCCTTGCAATCCTTGCTTGCCTTTACTTTCCTGTAGTAGTATCAAGCTAGGATTGGTTATAGGTTGGAAAACTTGTTTTGGGATGAGGGTTTCACACTAAATGAACCTTAGATTGCACATCTAGATAGAAGTGATTTAGTTTACTTCATGCAAAGTAGTGGAAGTTGTAGGTTAAGTTTTTAAGTTGCCTAATTCACCCCTCCCCCTCTTAGGCTACGAGCATTTGATTCCTTACTGTGTTGTGCTATCAATGCTTTTTTTCTTACGGTTGTTCCAAATATGTTCATTGTGATTAATCTTCTCTGCTGCAGCTGAGAACATTGTGAGGTGTGCATGAGGAAAGGACCAGGGCATTATATATGTGGCACCAAGACATAGCATCCTTTTGAATCCGGTAGAATCTCACATGAGCTAACTGCAACCCACAGGTTGGTTTCAAGTGTCCATTTTTTGATTCAGGTAGCAGGATATGCATTGCTTCCCTGGTCTGTTATTTGCATATGAAATTCGTTTTGGTGAACAAGAAAGTTTAAGGATGTAGTAAAAATAACAGTTAAAGGGATTGGTTAAAATTTTCAGGATCATGCTTGTATGATGTCCTATAATTGAAAGTTGGTATTTGTGATATTTGGTATATATGTGGGCACATGTTAGTTTGGACTATGGATGATATGTAGATTTTGAGGTTTGCAATTTGTAAACAGGCTAATGGTGAATTTAGGAATAGACACACAAGATTTGATTATGTCACTGAAAACCAAAAGACTACAAAAAGTTAACATGAACAGAAAAATCAGAGCAATACAAAGTTAAGATAAACTGCATTGCTTTAGACCACTATGGCATGGGTGTCCTGTAGTAGTTACTATTGTGTCGCCAGAGTTTATCCTTGCATGTAAGCCACAATAATAATAAATGTGTTACCAGTGTTCACCATTCTAATAAATGAATACAAATTTCAACAGCTGAATATTTTGACCCTTGTTTGATGAATGGGTGTAGTGTGTTAATTAACTGCAATTAAGTGTCCATTGCTTATCAGACCATTTTTTGAAATTCTCAGCCACAGCCCACAAGGTAGAGAAAAAGCTGACAAAGAAATTTGAGATAAGTGTTTAAGACCATCTTTAAGGCTCACACTAAAGTTTTGGTACCTTCCCTCAGAGTTTAAAATTGTGCTTCACGGTTTTGTATTCAGTGGATCTGACAATATGAGCGATCAAATGGAAGAACAAGGGAAAGTTACATGGTAAACGCAAACTTCCAGCTTAGTGTTTTGCACTTATAAATGGAAAAAGTCCATTTTTGACCATCCAACTCTTGCCTCAGTTTGGTTTTGACCTTCGAACTCCAAAATCGGGTATCTTTGACCATCCAACTCTTAAAACCGTTCACAATTCACCATTGGGTGGTTTCAGTGAGTGGTTTTAATTTTTTTATTTACAATTTAGTCCTTAGATCTTAAAATGATTATTACTTTTTATCCGTACATCCAGTTTAGGTGATTCTTATGGTCACACGTTCATACATTGAGATTTATCTATTAAAATATTTCATATACTACTTTATTAGTATTTGTTATATTATTATTATGTTGTTGTCTAAAAAAAATTATAAGAAAAGTAAAATAAACAATTAGAAAATAATATGAACACCATTTTAAAAGATAAAACTTATTTCTATGAATGTATGACCGCAAGAATCACTTAAATTGGAGATACGACAAAAAAATAATCATCATTTTAAGGTTCAAAGAATATTTTGATTGTTATATTTACAATTTAATCTTTAGATACTAAAATGATAACTATTTTTCCCTCGTAATTTTGATTTAAGTGATTCTTGTGGGCATGCATTCATAACGATGAGGTTTATCTTTTCAAATGTCGTTCATACTATTTTGTAATTGTTTATTTTACTTTACTTACATTATTGTTTTACACAACAACATAAGAATAATATATCAAATAGAAATAAAATATTATAAAGAACATTTTAAAAGATAAGCTCACTGTTATGAACGCGTGATCGCAAGAATCACCTAAATCGAAGGTATGAACAAAAAGTAATAATCATTTTAAGATCTAAGGACTAAATTGTAAATAAAAAAGTTAAAATCACCCATCAAAACCACCCGATGGCTAATTGTAAACGGTTTTGAGAGTTGGATGGTCGAAGATACCCCGTTTTGGAGTTCGATGGCCAAATCCAAACTGAGGCAAGAGTTGGATGGTCAAAGATGGACTTTTAAGTACTATGACTAAGATCATGAGACTAAGCTTAAAATTCATTAGACTAAAAAATGGGATCTTAAGCAAATATATCAGTTTGAATTTTAGATGATGCTCTTCTTTATGCCATCGGTAGGGAAAACAAATCTGCAACATGTTGTATTTGTATTTTGGATACCATTTGTCTTCTTGTTTGTTGAAGTTAAGTGACCATTTTACATAACCTGCCTATATATAGTGTATTGAATTTGAAGATCTGCTTCCAACCTTGCAGTAATTTGTGCCTCGAATGTCTTATATGGCTTATATGCTATTTAGTTTAGATGAAGATCTTATGTATATTAATGGATTCCCTTCCTTTGTTTCTTTATGGAGGAGAAAAAACCCAGTCCATGTTGCTTGACTATTTATAGGTGAGAAGAGCAGCAATTGTTTTTCTTGAACCGTCAATTCAGTGGGAATATAGTCTATGTTATAGTTTGATATACATGTTGAGGCTTAGATCGAGGACGATGTGACATTCAAGTTAATTGGATTACTAAACATTTTTTATGATATGCATTAGTTCATATTAAATCATATGCTACAATCTTTCCATTTTGCACTTGTCAATGTGCCGGACAAAGATAAGAAATGCTAGAGTTCACATGGCAAGTTCCATGGTTTTCCTGGATGCCCTGGCAGCCTGTAGTTCGAGTTGCTCAACATGGAGCAAGGTGCGATATAATTTAATTTTGTTTCCATACAAGATGCTTATGGTTTCAGTAAATTAAGTGCTTGTTAGTTCAGGTTTTAGGCTTCAGTAAAGAACTTGATAATTTAGATTAACATGTCTGGTGAGGTAATTTTACAGGTTTGTGGCTCTTCTCTACTCTTTTCGCCAATGTTATTAATAAAGGCAGTTGAGGACATTGCATTACCGTCCAACTTGGAATATCAATGAAAGTTTTGTTAAAATGGGTACATTATTGCTTCAGCTACAAGATTTCCAGTGATAAATTGAAATGCTTAAATAATTAAGCTTTAAGCAAATGAACAGAAGTGACTGAAGTAATTTTGTATGGAAATTGTGAAACTTTGTCAGGAAGAGTGTTGTGGGCTTATCTGACCCTTCCATTTTTATTGAACATAATTTCACACATAGGTGAATAGTGACCTTTGAACTCAATTCATCGTCATGAATAGTAGCAATCTTGACATATCAGAATGACAATTCAAAGACATTATCATACCCACTATCATATCATTGATAGGGCTATTGAGTTCGGTAGCCCTTGTTTCTTGTATGACAACGAGCTACAGTCCACCTTTACTTAAGGAAACAACTACTAACCATGAAGTACTATTGTTCAAAATTAATTGGAAATAACTACTGATCATATTACTATATTACTTTTTGCATATGTTACGTTCATAGTATTCTAGCTATTTGGATATTCTGAAAGTGGTCTTGGATATTAACGCTACCTTGAATCCTTTCAGGTTGTCAAAGTGGTTAATCTACATGCCGCGATAGAATCCAGAGCACATTGATCTTTTTCAGGCTACCACCAATGTTTTCATCTTAGTTGGCTTCTCTGAATTTTGATTACTGAATAGTAATTGGTATGGTAGGGTGCTTTGAAACATTGTCCATCCGGTGCATGTCAGTCAATTTAACATTAACAACTACTAAAAAACTTGACTACTGCTAATTGCTATTTTTTCGAATCAATGGACCTCCCCCATTTCCATTACCAGGAATGGAAATAACTGCGAGTTTTACAGAAAAGAGAGGACGAAAAGGGGGTGAACCCAAGATTGAGGCTAGTCTACCCTGACTCAAGCTAGACGGCTAGCAACTGCCTACTTCCTAGGACTTCCAGAAAAAAGGAAGGAGAAAGGGGTTTTCAGAACACAGCTTTTCGCCTACATCCTTGTTTGCTTAGTTACAGAAAAGACCTAAATCGTTTTCCAAAAGATAGCAGAAGTTCCAGTTGCATTATCTTCAGGCACCCTCATCTTCCTTCGACCGGTCTCCACGCGGCGCCATCAGCCTCCCAACCTCCATTTGCCTATTCTGCTGCGCGAGCAACTTGTGGGCGATCGACAGCATCACTTCGACTCGTGCAGCCACATCTTCTTGTCGTTCTGGAGTGAAGAGACTACTGCTAATTGCTATTGATTAACCAAATTTATCTTAGTGTTGTAAGCTTAATTCACTACGTGAAAACCTCAAATAGGTCACGCAGCATTTGTAACGGGCCCTTAACGCCGACATCCACCCACATCTGTAACGGTTGTTGTTTGGCGCCCGTTACCTATAAGCGCGCCAGGACGACCCCAGGGTTGGCCTCCACAACGCCTGTTACCAATGTGGACTTCTGGTAACGGGCTTCTTAAACGCCCATTACATAAATTCTTTGTAACGAATATTAAAAGAGCCTGTTACAAATGTCAAACCTATCGATAACGGGCTTGTAAAGCCCATTACCGATCAATGCCCTATCAGTAACGGGCTGCTTAAGTCCGTTACTGATCGCTGTCGTATTGGTAACGGGCTATAAAGTTCGTTACTGATAAGTTCGTACTGGAGACGCGTGCTTGTAGGATGTGTCTCCTTTGATTGGCACCCAAGGTCACCTTTTTTCTCACATCAGAGACGCATGTTGTTATCTCGTCTATGTGTTTGTGTCTTATCTTTTTGACTCCACTCGCTCTCTCTCCGTAGAAGCTAGGCCACTCCTGTTCCGACAACAACACTCACTCTCTCTCTCCTCAGAAGGTCACTCGCTCGATCTGTGTGCTCAGATGTCCCCACCGTCCTATCCCGTTCGCCACCGCAACGCGCTCTGAGGATTACGCGATGGCGAAAGGGGCCAGAGCGGACGTCGACCGCGCCGTCCTCCGCGCCTCCGATCCTCCTCCTCGGTCGCGCTCGCCTCGTAGAAAGTCCTCATCAAGGTGGAAATTAATTGGCCCATTTTATTGAAATTCTTCAGCTGTTTTTTTGTGTGATGAATTATGCTCATTTGGTGTATGGAATGCAGATGGCGTCTGTTGCTCGGGCTTGGATGTACAGATAGCCCCATGAAGATTGGGAGAATTTCTTAAGCGGGGTCAATGGTTTTCTAAATCAAGCAGAGGCGGATATGAGAAACCATGGTGTTCAGGCAATGCTTTGCCCCTGTATTGATTGTCTCAACCAAAAGAAATTCGCACAACGGGAAATCATTTTTCATCATTTGATCACACGTGGTTTCACAAATCATTACACATGTTGGAATAAACATGGTGAGGAAGGCCTTAATGAACTGGAAGCAAGCTGCCTATATGAAGGTGAAGTGCGACACCATGCTAACCATGATGAAGACCTTGATGACAGTGGACTTTTTGAGGGAAATGAATCATTATTCCCACCAAATGTGTTGAGGCCTGAGGATATCACTGATCAAGAAGTTAGGGGCTTCGATGATGGTGAGGTGTTGCAACGTGTGCACAATGTTGATCAAATGTTGCGAGATATTGAGTTTCAACGAGTGTACACACCTTCTGAATTAGCGAGGCTGAAGCAGTTCATTGAAGATTAAAAAAACCCTCTATCCTGATTGCCAGAAGTACTCTCGCCTTTCTGGTGATCTAAAACTTCCGCAGCTTAAGGCAGATCATGGTTGGAGCAACAAAAGTTTCAAACATCTATTGGATGTGCTTAGAGACATGCTACCTGAAAGAAATCAAATAGCAGAGTCTGTCTATGAGGCGAAGAAGATAATCTGTCCTCTGGGAATAGAGGTTGAAAAAATCCATGTATGCAAGAACAGTTGTGTATTGTTCCGTGGAGATTATGCAGACCTTGACAAGTGCCCCAAGTGTGGCTATGATCGGTACAAGAGGAAAAAGGATGGTGGAGATGATAATAATGCTGATGACGAGAACGAGCCCGGCGAGATCAGAGGCAAGAAGAAGAAGGCTAACAGAGGGGCTCCTGTGAGAGTGGCATGGTATTTTTGCATCATTCCTCGACTGAGAAGATGGTTCGCAACACGAAAGGAGGTCCAACTCTTGCATTGGCATGACGAAGGCTGAAAGGAGCTTAATTATAATAAATATGGCAAGTTTAGGCACCCCGTTTTGAGCGCAATGGGGTAACATTAATACCCACTTCCCATGGTTTGACGACGCAAGGAGCATACGGTTTGCCATGAGCACAAATGGTGTGAACCCATTAGGTAACCAGAGCTCAACACATAGCACCTGGCCTGTCGTGATGTCGTTGTACAACCTTCCACCCTGGCTATGCAAGAAACAGAAATATATGATGCTGACAATATTGGTCTCCGGGCCAAAGCAACCTGGCGACAATATTGATGTCTACTTGAGGCCACTAGTTTATGACTTGAAGATATTGTGGAATTCTGGTGTGCTGGAGGTTTGGGATGAGTACAAGCGTGAGGAGTTCACAATGCATGGCATGTTGTTTACCACCATCAACGACAACCCGGCTCAGCACAACCTCTCTGGACAGAGTAAAAGGAAAGGTGCAGCTTGCCCACACTACTTGGAAGATACTAGCACAATATGGCTAAGACATTCAAAGATATACATATTTATGGGGCACCGTTGTTTCCTCGGCAAGAAACATCCATACCAGGCCATGTATTGTCAGTTTAATGGGGAAAAGGAGAATCGAGAGACGTCATTGCATGTGACTGGAGATCTGGTCCACTTGAAAGTCAAGGGCATCAAAACTATCGAGGAGTTACCCAAACTTACTGAAAAAACCCTTGGCAAAAGAAAGAAACGAGATGGTGAAGAAGAAAAAGGAATGTGGAATAAGAAATCAATTCTATGGGAGCTAGAGTATTGGCTGATGTTGGATGTGCGTCGTTCGATTGACAACATACACGTCAAGAAGAATGTGTGTGAAGCTACTTGTGGAACATTGCTACAACAGAAGTCCAAAGGAAAAGATCAAAAAAATGCAAGGGAGGATCTTAAAGAGCTGGGCATTAGGCCGGAGCTCTATGTAGAGGAAACAGAGACGGGGACGAACACGAAACTTCCCGTTGCTGCAACCACCTTGTCAAAGGCAGAGAGAAAGAATTCTGTCAGTTTTTGCATGATTTGAAAGTACCTTCAGGCTACTCATCAAACTTCAAGAGGCTAGTGTCAGTAAAGGACATGAAAATGAATTTCAACTTGATGAAATCTTATGATTGCCATGTGTTGATGATAGATCTTCTTCCTGTTTTTGCACTTAGAGGTATCAAGATAGAACTTGTTCGTGATGCGGTCACGAGCTTGTGTTTATTCTTCAATGCAATAGAACAGAAGGTGATTGATGAGGAAAAACTATTGGACTTGGAGAGGAGGCATTTCGAGACCCTATGCCTGCTTGAAGCTACCTTCCCACCGTCATTCTTTGATCTCATGTTGCATCTAACAGCACACCTCACGAGAGAAATCAGGTTCCTTGGCCCATCTTACCTTCATCAGATGTTTCCATATGAGAGGTTCTATGGATTCCTGAAATCATTGGTACATAACCGGTTATTTCCAGAGGGAGCCATTGTTCGTGGCTACGATACCATCAAAGCAGTAGAGTGGGCCATGGGTTATATGGACCCACAAAACCCCATTGGTGTGCCTCGCTCATGGCATGAAGGTAGGCTTTCAGGTGTTGGGACCATGGGGAAAAGGTCAGTCACTCCGGATGCAGATGCCTTCGAAAAGGCTCATTTCACCGTGATACAACAGCTGCACCTAATTACACCATTTGCCAATGAGCACAAACGACAACTATGTGAAGCCAACCCTAACCGTGGTAGGGCTTGGCTTGCAAAGATGCACATGCAAGGTTTCAGCAGGTGGCTTCGAGATTATGTCGAGACATGCAGCAATAATGCTGTAATTACCGATAAGATAAGGAATCTAGCAGCGGGGCCATTGTTCACTGTTACAAGATACGAAGGAATGGATATCAATGGATACACGTTCTACACCATGACCCAGGATAAAAAGAGCGTATATCAAAATGGTGGTGTGCGTGTACGAGCCGTCGTTGGCGATAGTCATGACGATGATGATGACACGGAAATAGACACATATTATGATCAAATAGAGGAGATATGGGAGCTTGATTATGTAGGATTGAAGGTAGCCTTGTTTCGGTATAGATGGGTCACCAATGGGAAGAGAGCTGTGAGCAAGGACAAATATGGTTATGTTAGTGTTGATCTTCGGGTCTTTGGTTACAAAAACGAACCATTTGTCTTCGCCAACGATGTTGAGCAAGTGTTCTATGTACCTGACCTTGCAAAGAAGAACTGGTATGTGGTTATGCCTGGAAAAAAAGGATTGTGGGGATTGAAAATGTTGTTGAGGAGGAGGAATACAACCAGTTTGACGAAATTCCATCCTTTGACACTTCATACAAGCCCCAACTCTTCGGAACTAACAAAACACCATACTTGCGAAGCAACCATAGTGAAAAAAATCCATATACAAAAATCAAGGAAGAAAAAGCAAGTCTAATTTCTGTTGAATCCTTTTTGTAATGCAGGAGGATGTGTCTATTGGTGGAAATGGAATCCATTTTGTAATATAAAGGATGTGATGTATAGATGGAAGTTCAATCCTTTTTGTAATATATGGAATGTGGTGGAATTTGAATCCTCCTTGTAATATATTCTGCCAAAGATATTATATATACTTTGTTTATATTCTGCTTCAGTTTAGTAACGGGCAAGAGACGAGGATTAACAAACCCGGGTCGCCTTTGTTACGGGCAAGAGATGAGAACTAACGAACCAGCGTCGCCTTTGTTACGGGCAAGAGACGAGGACTAACAAACCAGTGTCGCCTTTGTTACGGGCAAGAGACGAGGACTAACGAACCAGCGTCGCTTTTGTTATGGGCAAGAAGATATGCGAAATCACGAACAGATTACATCAAAAGAGACACGGGTTAGAGCATCTCCAAGAGTTTGCCAAATTTTACTTGGCAAATCTTGTGCTTTGCCAACTTCTTAAAAGATATGCCAAGTAAAAAAAGAGTTCATCTCCAACAATCTGGCATAATTTCACAAAAGCATGTCTCTTGAGATGCAAAATCACACACATAGAGATTATAGTCATCATTGATACATCAGAACAAGGTTACAATGCGGCCATATCTTCATGACGAGATATGCAAAATCACACACACGCACACACATCGATCTTGCTCGCATGTCGTCGATCTTGCTGCACGTGGTCATCGAACAAGCTCCATTTCTGCTGACGGCTTAGAGACTAGATTCCTGGCATGACTAATTAAAGAAAGCTTTGTCTTGCAACCCTAATTTTGGTTTACAAGACAGAAGCTATCCTTAATTATGCTCATCTTACAAGGAAAAATAATGAGATATGCTCCATCCAGATTCTGGTTGCTTCCTCATCTTACAAGTGAACACAAGAGAAATATACAGAGAGGGTGGAAACATATCCCTTAAAAAATCCCTCCTCCTGGAGGAGAAGGGGAAAGCAAAAGGAAGCCCAAGTGTGACGGAAAAGCTGCAGCGGGCTTTCCGTCGGCTTGTTCATCCTGATGCCAGGAGGTTCTAGGCTACCTTCCCCGAACACGGCTGCAAGCAAGGGGTATGTCACAAGGATTCTTCTGGCAGCTGTGTTCGAGGGATGAGAAACCCAATCACCCCCTATCACAAGAATTCTTCTAGCAACTGAGAGATCGAGGAGGAGGAAGAAGAGAGAAAAGCAAAAGCTTGCGCCCTACAAGATCTATTTTTTGCGCCATAGCTAGATCGAGATCTAGAGAAGAAGGAAGCAAGTGCCTCGCTTTATT
The DNA here is from genome assembly GCA_947561735.1 of Cenchrus americanus. Taxonomy (NCBI): domain Eukaryota; kingdom Viridiplantae; phylum Streptophyta; class Magnoliopsida; order Poales; family Poaceae; genus Cenchrus; species Cenchrus americanus. The sequence continues at coordinate 105,861,197 of OX387242.1, forward strand.
GTATCAGAAGAAGGAAGCAAGTGCCTCGCTTTATTGTATCAGAAGAAGGAACCATATACTAGCTAGATCTAGATCTAGAGAAGAAGGAAGCAAGTGACTCGTTTTATCGTATCAGAAGAAGGAACCATATAGCTAGATCTAGATCTACTAGAGAAGAAGGAAGCAACTTGAAGTGAGGAGGACCGATAGGCGTCAGTACCTTTTTATAGAAAAAACAAAGAAGGGATAAGATCAAGAGCACAAGAACGGCCGGAAAGTTCCCAAGACGGTCTATGACGAAACTGTAGCTAATCAATGGCTGAGAGAAGAGCTGCAGCGGTAGTGATTCCAATGTAGAATTAAATTATACGCGGAGTAAGCAAACATCGTCTCCAACGGCCATGTTTGGATGTTGTTGACGGTGAAAATCCGTCAACCTAGCCATGAGTTTACCTTCGGTGTTGGCATAAGTTTTATACCTTATCCATTGGTACTAACCCCCGTGGTATAACAAGTTCACTTGTGCATGTTGGTTTTGGAGTTTAGTGTTTATGCAGAGTTTTAGCGTTGAAAGCAAGACATCCGGGATAAGTTCATTAAGCACCTCATGACAAGACCTTGAAGCCCGGTAGAAGTCAAGCAATGAAGTGAACACGACTCCAAGAAGCCCAAGGACCCAACCCGAGAAGATGGAAAACTCCGATGACCTAGCCATAAAAGTGCCGAATCTTGCGAGACAAGGAGCTTCGTCCAATTCGGAGAGAAACTGATGACAAGGGCCCACATGCAGAAGGGGGGAGGATCTAGAAGACTCGGGAAGCAACGTCGGGCGAAGGAGGCCGCGAACTAGGCCGAAGTGGGCCCAGGACGGTCGTCCCAAGCCGACCAGCCCAGCCCATTTTGAGGCCCAGTTGGCCCCCCTTTGACCTAGATGTATCTCGGGCTATTTATAGCCCCCTGACCGAGAGCCACGCATTAATCAATTCATCATCCGCTGCAGAGGAGCAGAGAAGCTTGAGGGACACCATCTCGGAGATGAGGGTCGTGCTAGTTGTCTAGGGTCTCCCTAGCCGACGTGGGAACCTTGCATGGAAGACCACGTTGGAGCTCCTGAGCAAGGATCAAGATCGAGGTAGGATCCCGGTGGTGATCTTGTTCATGTAATCATTCATGGTGAAGTTTTATAGTGAATCCGATTTCTAGCGATCAAGTGCCTTCTCGATGATTTTGTTTTCTTCTTGGTTTTGCTTCTTCCCTAATCTAGTCTATAGCTAGATTGCATAGGGTGCTCTTGTAGCCGCTGTAGCTAGAGATGCATACCGGACCGACCAAGTGATTTCAACTTGTTCTTATCGAACTCACCCTAGACTACCCGCATGAATAGGAATACGTTGTGACAGAACGGGGTTCCGAAAGGCGGGCGTTTTCGGAATCGGAACAGAGGCCACGATTTAAAGATGCTTTTACTGAGATTCGCTTTTCTATCTTCATCTATCTTGTTTGGAGCTACAACATAAGCATGATCTAGATTCTCTAGATCGGTTATCTCTTTGCTTTCTCTTGCTACCTCTTTAGTAGATTAGATTAGATTCATTTTCTTTATGAGTTAGTAGATTAGATGCAACTTAGTTCTTCATAAGATAGATTTCCTTGCTTTACTAGATTGAATCCTTGTGTTGCATATTGTTCTACGGATTCGATACCTTGGGTTCACCACTCGAGGGAAGAAGGGTCCCTTGACTACGACGGGAGACTTGTCGCTTGCAAGTCTAAACGAACTTTGATACAACTATTAACCGTCAACAAGCCCCTTTTTCTGGCGCCGTTGTTGGGGAACAAGCAATCAAGATGCAATCTAGTATCGCTTATTTTTTCAGTTTTTCTTTTGATTTTCTTTTGCATCTCTTAAGTTTGATCATCCTCAAAAGAAAAAAATCAATCTAATCTAGTTTTGATTAACCCTAATTTTTCTTTTTTTTAGATTTTTGTTTTATCACTAACTCTAACCGGAGATGGTTGGCTACCTCTCCAAGAAACCCAAACTTTCTTTTGTGGATGATCCAGGAAAACTTTACAGGCAAAGGAGACGTGCAACACAAGCTAAAGGGTTGGAAACCCTAGATTCAAAAGCCGAAGTCGAAGGACCGTCGGAATCTCCAAGGGAATCACCACCTCCAAGTCCAAAGGAAGATCAACCTCAACCGCCACCCATGGGAGAACAACCACAACCGGAGTGCAAGATCGAGCTATGCACCCCGGACATCGTTGATCTACCTATCATAAACCTTCAAGACGCCGGAAGGCCATTCAAGATCAAGGTCTCAACTATCTGCATGACGATTGCGAGAGCTTTGGAGCGTTTCAATGAATACATACGAGCCGAATTCCTTGAGTGGCATATCTGTTTACTTAAGAGGAGGATGGAGAAGATGGAGATAGAGAAATAAGCTCAACACCTAAAGGCTGCGGAAGCAAGATCCACATGCAAGGAGTGTGAGGATTACGGCCATGTCCAAGATCAAGGACGTCGTCACTTAGTTTGAGGCTATGGAGAAAGTATTGGAGAATTTAGATAGCAAGGTGACGGAGGTCGGAAGCTCTATACGTGAAGTGTTCATCATGATGAAGATGCTAGAGACGCAAGTGGGACAACTTGCCGGGCGCCCGATGGGTAACAAAGAAGAATTTTCGAGACAACCCCAAGGTCCCAAGACGACAAAGGCTACTCAAAATCATTCGGGAGAGATGGGGGATCACACTAAGGAGACCACAAAGATCACGACCGAAGGACCGGAGTTTGAGATGTCGAGCCACTACATGAAGGAAGTTGTTGCATCTGTCAAGACCAAAGGACAAAGCTAGCCTGTGAAGACCAAAAATATGACTAAGCCGAAGAATAAGCCAGTGCCCAAGATGGTGCGGAAGTGGGTACCCAAGATTGCAACACCCACAAAGAGCGTTGATCCGAAGTAATCAAGTGATGAAGTCTAGCCATGGACTATAAACGAAGCGCTAGGCAGGAGGCAACCCGTTTCGTCGAGTCAAGAATAAGCTACCGGGAGGACAACCCGATTCCAGGTTTTTCAAATCTTTTCAAGTAATTCAGTTTTGAATTTTACTACGCAAGACATTAGACTTAGAATGGTTGAATAATATTAGAGACATAATTCTTGGTTGAATATTTTGTTTTGGTCATAAACCTTTTACATGAACCCCCCTATGTGATTGTTTTGCTTTTTTCGAGAAACCAAAACCAAAAAAATCAGAACCTATCTCAACCTTTCATCCTCTTTATGATGTTGTGGTTGACTTGTTTTACATGCTAAAAACACACGAGTAGAGCCACGACTTGTATCTAGATGTTATTTAAATTTCAGCACGTGGTAGGACTCGCGTGAACCTAGAAACTTGATTTTTGGTTGGTTTAAAAATCCATATCCTTGGTTTCTCTAGAGTTAGAATTTTTCTAAGCCTCATTTAATTTTATTTCATTCAAAATCTCTCTCATCTAACCAAAATTAGAACCTAAACCTATGACCCCATGATCAAGCCGGGAAAAGTTTGCTCTCAGCTAATGAAGGCAAACGATACCGGTGAGACCAACATAAAAGTAGTCGGAAATATTTTTTGACTTACATTTGTTTTTAATGTTGTAAAAACTCCTCTAAATTTATATTTTAACTCATTAATATCTCTGATTTTATTTTTTATTTTCAAAATTAGAGGAGTGCTTAGCATTAAAGCATGCTTAGAGGGAGGCAATCTAGTTCACCTAACCATACATGCGTCATGATACATCATGGGATGCCCCTTTAACATCTCAAACCACATGCAAGGACAACCATGGGGGTGGGGGCAGCCAAGGCTTTGTTTTGTAGGAATATCATGGAGGCATGTGAGGCAAGGGAGTATGGATGTGACTCAAAGAAAACATCAAGTGGAAGGAGCAATAATGCAAGCAAAAGAGTGGACAAGAACGTTTGGAAGGTGCACGCGGTCACGAAGCAAAATGAGTGCGCTAGAGAAGAACCGAGCTAGGGGAGAGGTAAGTCTCCCATCCATCTCTTTGTTCGTGTGCTCTAGTTTGTAGTTCATAACCACCTTAGACTTAGCCATCCACCATGCTTGTCTCATGCAACAAATCACATCCTTAATCCACTCAAAGTCCAGACTCCAAAATAATATTGGTGTACCTTGTACCGGTTGAAAACCCCAGATATATATTTGTGAGGGAGAGTGGTGCAATCATGGAAGAAACCTACAAGCTGTTTCACCAAAGAAGAAGGGATCATCGTCGTCTGAGCCATCATCGACAACCTCTTCGAGGAAGCGCTCGGTTTCCGAGTATCCTTGGAGTATTGAGGAGGACACGGCACCGCCGAGGAGGAACCACACTCTTCTCCTCGGTGGCATGAGGGCCACACGAAGCTCGTCTATGAGGTTCACTGAATCTCAAGGACATATGGAGGAGCCACCCGTCCGACCTCGCCACTCGACACGATCATCCGCTCCACCTCCATACGCTCCACGGTATTCCGAGGGGTTTGTCATCATGACGGAGGAGGAGGAGAAGCTCGCTCGCCTTGAGTAGAGGCTTGTAGCGAACGTCGACTTCGACGACCAAGCTCTCCACATATTGTGTTTTCATACAGGACACCGAGGTTGGGTGCAATTCTCTAACGGAGTGTCGGCAAACACCCACAAGGAATTCGCTTAGGAAATTCTCATGACCATGGCGCATATCCTTGATGAAGGAGTGCTGAGTCTCTCATTTCGTTTGGATAGAGCCATTCACACCAGGAGGCCATCCACAAACTAGAGAGAGAGGAGGGAGATCTCCGGAGGGAGATCAACCACCTCGAAGGAAGCACCCACAAGTGGAGAAGAAGGAAGACACCGTCGGAAGGGTAACCGTGATCAACGGTGCTATGTCTAGCACCTTGATGGGTTAATCCCCTTTCATCCATGGGTTGTAATGATCTTGAGATGTAATCATACTTTATTGGATTATCTATCTATCATCTTGTGTTGAATATACTTTAATGCTTAAGGTTAGCTACCATGCCATAAAGGGAGTAAGAGCTCCAATGCTTCCTTGGATCCATTCAATACGCCGTGTCCATCATAGGTCTAGTCATGAATACCTTCGCGTAGTGAGTACGAGAGGAGGGAAAGGGTGAAACCGTGGTCACAACCCCCGATAGATTAGATTGGTTTTCATGTTCAAAACGATTGCATGTTCTAGTATCGTAGACCCATGGGCGAGTGTCTCCTATCTTGATTGAACAAGCGGTTCCCTATGTATTAGGGAATGGATCGGTTTTCAAAAGGGAGCCCCGGAACAAGTGAATGTGCATGGAGGCACATTGGAAGTTTTTTTAGAGTATGATCGCGAGAGAAGACCATCAACGAAGAAATACTATCCGGAACCACATCATCCAAGAGTTTCACTCATGGATGTGCAAAAGGATTTTGGGGAGAATAAGAGAGACAAAGATAACCAACACTGAGTTGAATTGGCTTTACTCGGCTTTGATTGCCAGGCAGCTAGTAGACCCCACTCACCTTATGATCAACTGGTGGTGTTGTGAGCAACATCGGATTCGGGAGATATTGGTTCGGGGTGTTACCTCTCCATGTTGGCTATCTCTTTAAGACCGGGTATTACAAGGAACCCCGAGCATCTCTTACCCGGGACTTCCCTAGGATTTGAATATATGAAGAAAGGAAAATATATAAGTGAAGATGAGAGAGGAGGCTTCAAAGTGGCCAAAGTAAATTTGCCCCTATCGGATGGAAGATTAAGACTTTTTCTTGAGGGGAAAGAAGATTGGTTAGAGGAAGGACTTCTTGTGCCGGCGAAGAAAAATAAAAGAGAAGGATTATAGGAGAAGGATCTTCCATGGCCCAAGAAGGAGGTGCACAACAAAATTATGTGCCGCCATTTGGAGGAATTCCAGCGCCGCCAAGTTACTATGGTGGTGTACCAATGCAAGCATGGGGGAGTGGTGCAGCCATGCCCCCACCAAATTTTGCGGTACCCAACGTAGCCTTTGTGGAGCCATATGTACACCTTCCTTAACCACAACAAAGTGGCCATCATTAGAGGATATGCTGCAAGAAACATGCAAATTATTGCAGCCATCCTAAATAATGCAAACCAAATGGGTGAAGGTAATGCAAACATCGCTTATGAGCTTTGACACCTTCACTTAGCACCGTCATACAATTCATAGGAGAAGCGGTGCAATCCTATCATGAGTAAGGGTACAACAACCAAGACTATCAATATCAACCACCGGCGGAAGATTAGAGAGAGGAGGAGCTTTAGTTATCTTTCCTTTAGCCCTTTTCTTTAATTTTCAGCTTGTATGCGCCTATGTATGTGTAGTGTTTTCAGTTCTTATTTAAATTTCAGCATGTGTGTTAGTTTATTTTCAGCATGTGTGTTAGTGTTTATTTTCATCATGAATAAAGTCACCACCAAGTTTTTACCTTTGGTAAAGTTACAAGGTTTATTCCATGATGATATAAGATTATAATTGCCACTTTGTTTATCTTTGTAATTGTTTTATGCATGTTTAAGCTAGTGCTCTCTTAAAATATAAATCTGAAATTATCTAAATGCTAGCTTAATCTTTAGCGGAGGTTATGATAAAAATAAAGACCCATAGTGTTTTATGTGCTCTAAAGTTTTAGATGGATTAAAGATGATTTATTTTTGTTCTTAAAAGTAATGCTAACCTTGTCATAAATACCACTTGTGTGTTGCTCTACCTATCCAGAGCCATATATATATTTGAGTGCAAAAACTTAGTATACAAGGTTTATTTTTGGGTGAGTTATTTTAGGCCTTGATTTCTCTGGCCCGAGACTAAGAAGCTGGTCATTCCGTTTTTGCATATCTATCTTTTTGCTAGCCTTTCTATCCGTGCATTGTGTATCCCCACATCGGAGATCTCACAAAACTCGCCGGATATCCACCCTTAAAACCAAATATCATCTTTTATGATTACCTCCTTGACCACAACCTATCGTTGAGTATGGATCGTCAATTCAAGGAAGATCACAAGATGGTGCCAACATTGAAGATTTCAAGTATCACTCCAAAGGAAAAGTATTTCCGATACCTACCTTATCTCTATCACCTCTATGCTCGAGGACGAGCAAACGTCTAAGCATGGGGGAGGAGGTAGATACAATGCCATTTTAGAGTTCAAAGGGGAGCAAATAAAAAAATTAAAAAGGAAAAAGAACAATAATGAGTATAAAGAAAAAGAAGAAGGAAAAAATATATATGAGAAAAGGAAAAAGTGTGAGTATGTAAAAATAAAATAAAGTGAACTCCCCAGTTCTCTAAAGTGCATTAGGAATTTCAAGGCTTCAAGATTAAAAGATCCATACTCATTTTTCCAACCATGTGCAATCCGATAACGAGGACTTTCTTTGTGCCTCGGGATCACTCTTTGCCATTTGCACATGTCCACCTATCTCAAGTGCGTGTATTTTTCTCTCCCCCTCCTTGATATAACATTATTTTCCAATGACCTTTTTGATGAGTCTCGGTAAGACCATGAGAAGCTTGTCTTGTTTTGACAACATCTCATTTATAATATCTTGGTAGGACTAAACTTTCCCAAAAAGCTCCATATAAAGCCTACCACATATATGAATGTTATGAGAGAGAAAGGAGTAGAATAAATAGGCTTGAGAGATAAGTTGAGATGAGAGTTCATGAGCATGATGCAAGGTGGTTTAAATTTGTGAACTTGGTTTAGCTCTTTTTCATCTCGTTCTTTATTTCAAAATTTCTGAGATCCATTTGAATTTTGGGATCATGTTAATACTTGTGGGATAAGCTTAATTATTAATCTACCCTCCGTAGGGATGAAGGCTAGTACATTATGGAACTTTAACGAATTAAACTTTTGAGAGCATTATGTTTTCTCATGTATGATCAAGTGCAAGGTTTAAGCATTGATGGGCAATGATGATATCCATCGAAGGCTTACTCGAGGACGAGCAAGGTTTAAGCATGGGGGAGATGTTTATGGTGAAAATCCGTCAACCTAGATATGAGTTTACCTTCGGTGTTGGTATAAGTTTTATACCTTATCCATTGGTACTAACCCCTGTGGTATGACAAGTTCACTTGTGCATGTCGGTTTTGGAGTTTAGTGTTTATGCAGGGTTTTAGCGTTGAAAGCAAGACTTCTAGGATAAGTTCATTAAGCACCTCATGACAAGACCTTGAAGCCCGGTAGAAGTCAAGCAATGAAGTGAACACGACTCCAAGAACCCCAAGGACCCAACCCGAGAAGATGGAAAACTCCGAGGACCTAGCTAGAAAAGTGCCGAATCTTGCGAGACAAGGAGCTTCGTCCAATTCAGAGAGAAACTGACGACAAGGGCCCACATGCAGAAGGGGGAGGATCTAGAAGACTCGGGAAGCAACGTCGGGCGAAGGAGGCCGCGGACTGCGCCGAAGTGGACCCAGGCTGGTCGGCCCAGGCCGGCCGGCCCAGCCCATTTCGAGGCCCAGTCGCCCCCCCCCCTTTGACCTAGATGCATCTCAGGCTATTTATAGCCCCCTGACCGAGAGCCACGCATTAATCAATTCGTCATCCGCCGCTGAGGAGCAGAGAAGCTTGAGGGACACCATCTCGGAGATGAGGGTCGTGCTAGTTGTCTAGGGTCTCCCTAGCCGACGTGGGAACCTAGCATGGAAGACCACGTCGGAGCTCCGGATCAAGGATCAAGATCGAGGTAGGATCCCGGTGGTGATCTTGTTCATGTAATCATTCATGGTGAAGTTTTATAGTGAATCCGATTTCTAGCGATCAAGTGCCTTCTCGATGATTTTGTTTTCTTCTTGGTTTTGCTTCTTCCCTAATCTAGTCTATAGCTAGATTGCATAGGGTGCTCTTGTAGCCGCGGTAGCTAGAGGTGCATACCGGACCGACCAAGTGATTTCAACTTGTTCTAATCGAACTCACCCTAGACTACCCGCATGAATAGGAATACGTTGTGACAGAACGGGGGTTCTAAAAGGTGGGTGTTTTCGGAATCGGACCGGAGGCCACAATTTAAAGATGCTTTTAATGAGATTCTCTTTTCTATCTTCATCTATCTTGTTTGGAGCTACAACACAAGCATGATCTAGATTCTCTAGATCGGTTATCTCTTTGCTTTCTCTTGCTACCTCTTTAGTAGATTAGATTAGATTCGTTTTCTTTATGGGTTAGTAGATTAGATGCAACTTAGTTCTTCATAAGATAGATTTCCTTGCTTTACTAGATTGAATCCTTGCGTTGCACATTGTTCCACGAATTCGATACCTTGGGTTCACCACTCGAGGGAAGAAGGGTCCCTTGACTACGACGGGAGACTTGTCCGCTTGCAAGTCTAAACGAACTTTGATACAACTATTAACCGTCAACAGATGGTAGATGCTAGTGTTACTGTTAGTGGTAGTTTTTAACACCTCCAAATTAACACATGTGTTTGGTTCCAAAGTGTTAGTTTGGTGTTAACCATGCGCAGGCACCGACGGCGGCTGCGGCGTGGAAAAAGGATGGCTTCGAATTTCTCTGTTTTGCAGCGAAGACTCTAGGCTACGCTGCGAAATGGTGAAGTTCGCACAGAGAATAGGAAATCAGTAGTTGATTAGCTTTTGTATGATGCTCGAATTATCTGTGTAAAATTTTGAGAGAGTAGCAAATCCGACGCGGGTTATCAGCCCCGCGTCGCTAATGACTGTGGGGCCTAGTTCTATTCAAATGAAGAACAGTTCCCATTTCTCCTTTTAACAAGTATTTCTTTGGCGTTATTAGTCCAAATTTGATATTTTTTCTAAATTTTTCTAAAACCACCATCTATTCATTAATTTCATTGTTTAGTGTACATTCCGTTTGTTGAGTGATGTTTATATGACTTATTTTGTTCTTTGTAAGTACAACATACAAATAATATTTGTTTTACACAACCACTAGTGATGGAACTTTACATTTCGTAAGCTTAAGGTGAATACAAGGTTTTGTTAAGTTTTCAAATGCATATGAGTTCGAACATGTTGCAAAGTGTGGAAAACTTCAATGTTCAAGCAAACATTTTAGGAAACTATGTGAGAGATGAAGACATTTGTACACAAGTACATTATTCCTTCATCGATACCACTTGAAATTTCGAAGACAAGTTTAGGTACCCAAATTATTTTGCCAAGTCAATTTGTAGATTTTTTAGAGCAAATTTGATGTTATTAGAATTATCATATAGTTACCATGGGGCGTAAAAATGAAATATATGAATTTTGGGCACACAAGTGTGATTGTTCATATTTTATTCAAATATTGAATGTCCAAATACGAATTGTTCTTATTTTTATGATTTTTTAGGTGTTGTTTTATGGGCTCTAATAAATCAGGAAAGCAAGTTTCATTCAAAAAAATTGTGACAGGCCCACGCGTCAGCATCAGCAGCCAATATAAAAAAGATAACCATTGCCTGCCCGCCCGGACCAACTGCCAACAAATGCGATCTGGGTTCACTAACCATCGTCGCCAATGACACTGGCCCATGCGTCAGCAGGCTAACCTGCATCGACAATGACTACTCTAATAAGATCTAATTCATCACAACAGATCTCCAGTTAATCACAACAGAACACAGTTCATCACAACGCGGTTCATGACATACAAAATCTAACAACCAAACTAATGAACTAAGTAGTTCATGATCGACAGACAAACTAAGCAGTTCATGTCCAAGAACCGGACGAAGACACAAAAGTACACAGACATTATTGTTACTAATTGGTAGAGGAGTCTATCAATTAGTCGGAGTCCCGCCGTAGTCGCCGCCGTGGCTGTCGTCGTAGCCGTCATCGTTGTCGTGGCTGCCGTCATTGCCGTGGTTGCCGTCGGAGCCGCCGTCATCGAAGAAGAAGTGGCGGCGGACAGCCCGCTTGACCACAGGGAGGTTCTCGAGCTTCTCAGCCAACCCGTGGATCCTAAAGGCGAGACCCTTCACGGTCGGGTCCTTGTACACATCATGAAGCGCCTTGATGTTGAACGCCTCACCAACACCTTCAAGCTTTCTTAAGGCGCTCCTGAGCAGCTCGACGGCGAACTTATTGTCATCGAAGAGCGGTTCCTCGTCGGCGTCCTTGGCCGCCGGCTCCTTCCCCTTCTCCAACTTCTTCCGACGACGGCTTTCATCGTCGTCGTCCCCGCTTCGACGGCGGTGGGCTCCTGGACGCCATCTCCTCCTTCTCTCGGTGACCGAAGATTTGTAGTGGTAAATCGCGAGGAGGAAGAAGAAGTGAAGAAAAAGATGATAAGCTTATGGAAGAAGCAGGGGAGGGCGATTGGGCGAGGGAGTTATATTGACAAGACGCGGAACTTTCAGGCGCCTCTGCCCCCACCCACTACTCCATTACTGCCAGTACATGCCACTCGATTGTGCACCAGGCTCCGTCTCGGGCGCAAATCCATGCGTCGCCTTTCACTTACGCGGGAAGGAGAAGGGGTGGGGCCATGATGTCGGGCCCACTTGTTAACGGCAACAGCCAAACTACAACGCCTTTTCAATTTTCATTTATTGTTTTATTACGACATGGCCGAGGAGCCATCTTCAACCTTCAATCCTCGAGCTCGTCGCCTCCTTCAACTTCAATCCTAGTCGCCAACTTCATCCCTCTTGAACTTTAATCCTCCTTGCCAACTTCATCCCTCGTCGCCGCCAACTTCAACCCTCGTCGCCATTCAAATTTCAAACCCCGTCACTGTGCTATTTCCTCCCCTTCTCCTTGAGGGCTGCAGTGTGCTTGATGTTGCTGCTGCCAGATGAACTTCTCACCAAGATCATCATCCACTACATCAAGGATGTGGTCGTTTTCCATTTTCTGAACCTTCGCAATAAAATCTTCGGCACCTTCCTGCGCATCTGCAACTTCGATGAGGTACTGCTGCACGTGTCGCTGTGTGATCTTCGTGAGGCGTGCAAGAATCACTACGTCAGCTCGTGCTTTGAGCGGCGCTTCCGCGAGGCCAATCATCCGGAGGCATTGTGCTTCGAGGGGATGGTGAGGTTGATGAGGCGGCGGAACCCCGATAAGGGTCTGAAGCTCATCGGAGATGCCGTTGCTACTGAAGACTCCGGTGCCAAGTACTTTTTAGCAATACTGAAGTACCGTTGCAACCCGGCAGACCCCGAAGCCATGTCACTACTCCAAGAAATCAGCGGCGGCCCGTCGCCCCCTGACGGCCGGTGGAAGAACCACAACCTGCGGCGGCTGTGCTACCTCGTCAAGCAGGATCTCGGCAACATTACGTGGTGGTACTGGCTTGATGACGGCGACGACAACGACGACATTCCGTTGTTGCCCGTCTAGAATCCCCACATCTTCATTTGGGAAGTAGGATGTAGGTGCTACGGGCTGGATACCAAAGAGATCATCCACTACTACAGCACCGAGTGTCGCATCCGTCATGAGTTCGACCTCTGGACGCGTACCTTCCGCCCCGCCGTGGAGTACGCCATCAGTAGGATAAACATCGGGATGTAGGCGCAAGCATTAATGAACATTATCTATCTTGAATGTAAATTATTAGATATATTACTAAACACGTATTTGATTTTATCGGGATGTCGGTTTTCAATCAGTTTTTGATAGACAATATTTGATTTGTCACGTTTGTGAGTCAAATCGAAGGTTGCGGTGGTCGCATTTGCCGCCGACGAGGCCTGGGATGCCCTCTTGGGTGTCAAAACCGCCGAAGCGGACACGGCGGCGGCAACGGCGGGCGGCGGTGCCCTCTGCTTCCTCTTTTGTTCTATTCAAGTGACTGTGGGGGCTAGTTCTATTCAAATGAAGAACAGTCCCATTTCTCCTTTTAATCTGCAATCAAATGTTGTAACAAGTATTTCTTTGTCATTATTAGTCCAAATTTGATATTTTTCTAATTTTTTCTAAAATCACCATCTATTCATTAATTTCATTGTTTAGTATACATTCTGTTTGTTGAGTGATGTTTATATGCCTTATTTTGTTCTTTGTAAGTACAACATACAAATAATATTTGTTCTACACAACTATTAGTTACGGAACTTTACATTTCGTAAGCTTAAGGTGAACACACGGTTTTGTTAAGTTTTCAAATGCATAGGAGTTCGAACATGTTGCAAAGTGTGGAAAACTTCAATGTTCAAGCAAACATTCTAGGAAACTATGTGAGAGGTGAAGACATTTGTACACAAGTATATTATTCCTTCATCGATACCACATGAAATTTCGAAGACAAGTTTAGGTACCCAAATTATGTTGCCAAGTCAAGTTGTAGATTTTTTAGAGCAAATTTGATGTTATTAGAATTATTATATAATTACCATGGGGTGTAAAAACGAAATATATGAATTTTGGGCACACAAGTGTGACTGTTGATATTTTATTCGAATACTGAATTTCCAAATACGAATTGTTCGTATTTTTATGATTTTTAGGTGTTGTTTTATGGGCTCTAATAAATCAGGGAAGCAAGTTTCATTCAAAAAAATTGTGACAGGCCCACGCGTCAACGTCAGCAGTCAATATAAAAAAGATAACTGCTGACCCAACTCCCAACAAAGGCGATCTGGGTTCACTAACCATCATCGCCCATGACACTGGCCCACTCGTCAGCGTTAGCAGGCAAACCGTGCACAGGCTGCTCAAAATTTCCCACCTATATTTACTATAGTGCCCATGAAATTCCAATTGCTGCACAGAGCCGTCAAGTGCACGCCAGTAGTTTCATTAAACACAGTTACGCACGTCGTTCATATTCGGCTCCTCGCTAGACAGATCCACAACTCCCGCATTCTCCCCACCGCTACCGCCAGTCGCCCCGCTCGCCTTCGCAGCTCTCTCCCCGTCGCAGCCCTGCTCTTCTCCAGCCCCACCGCTCCCTGTGTGACGACGGTGACGAGGATGTGGTTACTGGCGTACAGATGTACGTCCGGCCAACCTAAAGACGGTTGACGCGGATCTGTCGATGTTGTCCCTGGCCATGACGACGAGCCGGCCGCCTCAGGCCACGAGCCGCCGTGGATCCGGCCCCTCCGACCATCACGAGAACAACTACTTCATTCGCGACAGAGGATGGTCTTGCTTGAACCCCCAACGCCCTCTCTCTCATCGGCCACCAAAATCGATCTGCTATAAATTCATGTCAATGTGGATTAATTAGGGAGACATGCCTAGATAGTTCATCTTTAATTGATTGGTTGTGGTTTTGATTGATGGATTTTGTTGCCCCAAGTCTGTGTGAATAAATTGTTGCTAACAGATGTTGTAAAATGAACTGTTGAAATTCATTTTCATGTTCCTGGTGCTACAATTTTTGCACTGTAAATTCATGAAAAGCATCTAGGATGTTAGCATACTTTAATTCTTCTATGCTCTGAATGTACCAGATGGACAGTAGTTATGCTTTGGACATGTTAGCATATTTTAATTCTGATGGCCACATGTCATTGGGAATTGCATCGCAGTGGTTTATAATGTACACCCAATCTGCTATATATTCATGTTAAGGTGGATTAGGGAGACATGCCTTAATAGTTCATCTTCAATTGAATGACTGTGGATTTGATGGATGGATTTTGTTGCTCCAAGTCTGTTTTGAATAAATTGTTGCTAACATATGAAATTATATGAAATGTTGAAATTCATTTTCATGTTCCTGGTGCTATAATTTTTGCACTGTAATTTCATGAAAAGCATAAAGGATGTTAGCATACTTTAATTCTGCTATGCTTTGAATGTACCAGATCGACACTTATGCTTTGGACCTGTTAGCATACTTTAATTCTGATGGCCACATAATGTCAGTGGGAATTGCATCACAGTGGTTTATAATGTAGTCCACCCAATCTGCTATATATTCATGTCAAGGTGGATTAGGGAGACATGCCTTAATAGTTCATCTTCAATTGATTGACTGTGGATTTGATGGATGGATTTTGTTGCTCCAAATCTGTTTCGAATAAATTATTGCTAACAGATGAAGTTATATGAAATGTTGAAATTCATTTTCGTGTTCCTGGTGCTATAATTTTTGCACTGTAAATTCATGAAAAGCATAAAGGATATTAGCATACTTTAATTCTGATGGCCACATAATGTCAGTAGGAATTGCATCGCAGTGATTTATAAGGTAGTGATAACTAGACTGTCTTATGCTTTGTTGTGAGTGTTAATTGTTTCACTACTGTCATATATATTGTTATTGTTGGTGTCATGATGTGTTGTGAGTGTTGTTTCACTACTGTCATATATAATGTCATGACCATTGCTTTATCCTCTTGTTGCATGTACATATGGAACACACAATCCATCGCTGCTCAAGTTGGACAAGGAAGCAGTTGAAGGAATTTATTCTCTGCTTTGATATATAAGCATATTGTTGTGTCCCTGTCAAAATGGTTAGCACCTATCCCTGTATGCTAATTAAGTAAAATATGAACTGTGTATGTCTGTATGAAGTTCACAGAGGTTTGGTATCTAGATTCTGCTAAACAACATCCCCCGCTAAAGTTCCCAGACCTCCAAAATGTTTTGAACTGGTCAGTTTCTTATAGGTTTTGTTCACAAAAATTCAATCTCTTAGTGTTTCTAATTGGTATTGCTGAACATGCAGGGCCTTTGGTACAGTATTTTTTGTCTACAAAAAATCAATCTATTAGTGTTTCTAATTGGTATTGCTGATCATGCAGGGCCTTTGGTGATGCACAGTACAGAGTGACGAAAGGAAAGAAAAAAAGGCAAAAGCCACACTCAAGCACAAAACAAATCTCACTGTAAGATTGAGGTTTTTTATGGTCCCTTCTTACCTATTTGGTACTGCATTAACTTGTCATATTGGTACCTCAATGCAGTGCGATCAGCAGCCACGGGGGTCCTCTTTGTGTGGATTCCATGTGGCATTCCATATGTTAAGGCTACTCGATGTTGTAAGTAGATAATAATGCTCAACCTTGTCTCTGCTTATATTATCCATCTGATTTTAGAAAATGATTTCTACTTGTATTCTCATAAATGATTGTATTTTGCAGGATTTTAAACCTCATGTAGATGTTTCCATAGAAGATGTAAAGCGTGTCTGAGAGATGCTGTGCGAGTACATTCCTAAGGAGACCATCGACCGAAAGGGCAACTTGTACAGTGGTGCACCGTGAGTTTATTGTGACCAGAAACTTGAAACTCATTCAGTCTTCTTTAGTAAGGTGTTGTTGCCTGAGAAACCTGCTTGGCTTGCTTGGTTGGAGTCAGGTACTGCCTGGTTCAGGGCTTCAGGCAGTTTTCTCATGACTCCATCCAAACAAGTCCTGATGAGAGTAACTTGAAACTTGATGTGATGTTAGCTTGTCTATAAATGTGATCTTTCTTTACCTATATCTGTGATGTGAGAATGTGTTTGTGATGTCTCCTTGCTGTGGTGGCTGCCAAATCCTGGCTGGTTCTAGGATGCAGCCCCTGGTGGCTACCAAATCCTAGCTGGTTCCAGGATCCTGCCGGCAATCGGGCAGGTAATTGTAGTTGTGGCCGTCGTATCTGTAATGGGTGTTAATTAAAGCTCGTTGCAAACACTGATTAGTGAGTAACGGGCTTCATTCAGAAAGCCCATTACAAAAATGCCCACAATGTAACGGGCAGTGTAAAAGTCCGTTACCAGTCCTGATTGGTGGGCCCCAGGACCTGGCCGTTCATCGAGATATAGGAGACGCAGGTTGACAGCAAGCGTCTCCTTTAATAGAGAGAAAGCAGATGCGCGTAGAAATAGATGCGTCTCATTTCGTCGAGACAGTGGAGACGCTGGTTCACAGAATGCGTCTCTGATGTTAATTTCACAGTAACGGGCTCTGTTTCATGCCCATTACCAAAGTTCCATGTGGGCCCAGAGAAATAGCCATTTCACGTGACCGGTGACTAGTTGTGGTAACGGTCGTTGTTTGATGCCCGTTACGAATACTAGTTGTGCTGAGACACGCGTGAAATAGACGCGTCTCATTTCGTCAAGATAGTGGAGACGCAGGTGCATATCAGGCGTCTCTGATATTGAGCTTCTCTAACGGGCTTTGCTTTGGTGCCCGTTACAAAAGGTCCCTGTGGGCCCAGAGAAACAACCATTTCACGTGACCGGTGGCTAGTTGTGGTAACAGTCGTTGTTTAATGCCCATTACGAATATGTCTTATCAGTAACGGGCATCTGCCCGTTACCTTTCTTGGCTTATTTGTAACACTTGATCGGTAACGGGCGCATTGCCCGTTACCAAAGGCGATCTACGCCTGTTACCAAAGCCAGTTTTTTACGTAGTGATTAAAGATTGGCAAAATCAAAGAGACATTGCAAGGAATGAGTTATTGGGTTTTTTAATTAGTCAAGAAACAAAGCCAGCTATGCTTGGTGAAATGGCATAGGTACAAACATAGCTTTTACATTAATCACTACAATACCCATCTATGATCACATTTTATGTGACTAAACTGATCCTATGCATCACAAATGAACCTTCATGTTTCTATGTTCGTGAAGAGGAGAAGATTTCAGTTGGTTAGGTTTCTCCTATCGTAAAGTAAAGCAGGATAATTCCAAAAAAAATAAAGCAGGAAAATTTTGAATCTTTTTCCAGAGAGAACCAAAAAATATTCATAAATTTTATGTAGAAAGGAGTCCATCATTATATTTAGGTTCCCTTTGATTAACCTATACGGGCAACAACGTCGTCAAGTCAATAATCCTTTATTATTTTCTACTACACATGTGTGTCGCACGTGTGTCTATGCTAATTTTTTTAAAATTCGACACTTTTTCATCGACAAAAACTTCTTTATCAAGCCAGCTCCTACGGCGGAGCTCGCCAGGGGGGCGGTGGTGGCATGCGATGGCGCACAAGATCTTTGCCCGTAGGGTCAGCGGTGGCGCGCAGGTTAGCACGCCATGGGCGGTAGAGCTTGTGGCCGGCGACGTGGAGGGAGTCGTCCTCGATGGTGGTGGTGGCACACAATTGGCGGCTGGGGTCATCAAGATGCTCGCGAGCTAAGGTGTGGTGGCGACAAGATCGGGTTGGGAGCGCTGACTAGGGTTACGGAGGAAGGAGATGCATCCAACAAATACTATTGAATGCACGAATCTCAAACACTAAAAGTTGAAAAAACTTCTGTAAGCTGAATCTCAAACACTAAAAGTTGAAAAAACTTCTGTAAGCTATTTTATTTCATGATGTTGTCTCGTGCTCTCAGCCGTCCCATGAGCCTATTTCGGCCACTTGAGCCCGGCCCCCACACGTGGGCTAGTCTCTCATGCTACGATGATGGGCCGCAAAAGTTGGGTTGCGCGATAAATCCTATATATATCTTCCGGAAGATAGAATGGATTGAAACCACCAATAGCTTAATAACAGCCACAAGCCCAACATCAAACTCTAGCCCTTCCTCCTCCACCTCCTGCACGCCACTGGCCCTTTCGGAGGCCACCGTCATCCTGCGCGGCTTTGGTGCCACTATAGCCACGGCTACGCGGCTGGCCCGCGGCCGCGCCCCCACACGACCTCATCCGGTGCGCCGCCGGCCGGCCCCGTCGCGGCGGTCTCGACCCCGCCGCCATCATGCGTCGTTGCAACCATGGATGTGCGGCTTGCGCGCTACCGTGCGCCGCTGTGGCCATGGCTACACACCCGCACCCCGCACAAGCTTGCCGGTCGCCGGGCCCTGTTAGTGTGTCGCCGGCCAGCCATTGGCCAACGGGAGGAAGAAATGAAAAATGTTGAAATTTTTCCAAAAAAAGTCATGAAAAATGTTGATCAATATTTTCATAAAATTGTGCAACTCTTTCCAAAACAATATTGGTTCAACTTTTGGTTATATGTTCAATTAATAATCATGAGATGGGTTGGCTGAAAAATAATAACCAGCAACTTTAGGTGTGTTTTGGTGGGAAGGCACCCTTTCTTGGAAAACAACAAACAAAAAAGAGGAGACAAACAAAACATACTCCGCCACAATCCACAAGCCAACAAGGGCTCTAAAAAAGGCAATATATCCTATGCAAACTAGCTTCGTGTGCAACCTATGCAAACTCCAATCATAATTGCAAGTCTACATCTGATGGCCAGATTGAAAGGTGTGACATTTTATCACTTAAACCCCTCCCACCATTACCTTTCCTGATCACAATCTAACCAAAGAAAAATCCCTCCTCACCCAGTGAGGAAGGGAGGATAACGACGTCGTGCGCCGCTAGGACTCCGCCGTTGGACCGTAGGGCGCCGTCGCGAGGGACCTCGACGTCCTCGTCGCGCGCCCAAGGCATAGTCACCATCCACAACACCGTCAATGCCGTCAGACAACAACAGCAATCTGGAGTTTTGAAATTGGTTTTAGCTATCGATCTGCTAGCTTTTTTTGTGACAAATCGATCCGCTAGCTTTATGCTCAAAACCTTCATCTTGAGTAGCTACTTATTTAATTTTGTGCGTGCGGCCTTTTTTTCTGTGCTCAATATCTTATTTATAAGGTTGCACTGTTGATGCCATTGGCCTGCAAAAGGTTGCAACCTGCCATTCTCTGGCGCAGTAGATAATCGGGGCAAGGTACACCAAGGCGGTGGCGGCGTAGTACACCCGGGGGTGTTGGCGCAGTACACCAGGGCGTCGTCGGAGTTCTGCTTCCCAGGGTAGCAAGGTAGGAATCGCGACAGAGAAAACGTATTTTATCACCCGTTGTTTAGATACCTTTGTTTAGATTGTGGTCAGAAAAGGTAATGGTGGGAGGATTTAAGTGATAAAATGTCCCACCTTTCAATCTGGTCATAGAATGGAGATCCTGCAATTATGATTAGAGTTTGCATAGGTTGCACACGAAGTTGGTTTGCATAGGATACCTTGCCCCTAAAAAATCCCACAAGCCAACAAGGGCTTCTTAAAAAACCTTCTTAGGCGGCTACCTGTAGCTGGAGACAAAACCTACCGAGTCCGAGAGAGCCGGCGGCGCGACGGGATGACGAGCGCCGGCGACGAGGATGGTACCCCCGATTAATTTACTGTAATACGAGAGTTCAATCCTATATCTTGTTGTGAGATTTACTCCCTCACTTGGCCCTAATCACTACGGGAAACATTGCCTTTGCCGTGGACGCACAGCAAGGTCGAGAAACGCACGAAAAGCCTTTGCCGTGTGTTTTTCTCGAAAACGCACGGCAAAGGCCACACGGCAGATTATTGCACGATAAAAGGCATTTGTCATGCGCCTTTTATCGTGACGCACGGCGAACCCTTAGTCGTGCACCAAATTTGGCGCACGACAAACAATTTTGAAATCAGTTAAACACTGCGCGCGCCACTGTTGCCGCACGACCGACTTTTTTGAAAACAATAAGAAAAATACAATCCCCACGGCCGCCATAGGCACCAGCACCATCCCGCATCTGACCCCATCCCCACAGCCGCCACAGGCACCACCACCATCCCACTTCCGGCCCCACCACCCGCCATCCCGCCATCGCCGCCGCCGCATCCACCACCACCACCACCACCACCCCGCATCTGCCGCCACCATCATGCGCCGCCACACCCACAGCCACCTGTTAAACAAGGAGGGGATGAGAGAGAGAGAGAGAGAGAGCATGCGCATCTTGAAGGACGGCCGGCCGCCGGATCTTGGGGAGGGACGGCCGGAGCGGATGGATGAGGGAGCGGATCTTGCGGAGGGACGGTCGGATCTTGAAGGAGGGCCGGCTGGCAGGATCTAGGGCCGCATGTTGGGGTGGCGGCGCCGCCATGGATCTTGAATGAGGGGGTGCCGCTGTGATCACGAAGGAGGGGGCACCGCTGGGAACTTGAAGAGGGGGGTGTCGGCCGCCGAGATCTTAAAGACGGGGGCGTCGGCCGCCGGGATCTTGAAGATGGGGGCGCCGGGCGCCGAGATCTTGAAGAGATAGGCACCGGCCGCTGGGATCTTAAAGAGGAAGGCACCGGCTGCCCGATCTTGGGGAGGTAGCTGACCAGGAGAGGAGGGAGTGCACGGCACCGGCCGCCGGCTGTCGGATCTAGAGGAGGTTGCGGATCTTGGAGAGGGACTGAAGGGCACCGAGCCACCGAGGGGCGGCGGCGAGGGGAGAAGAGAGGAGAAAGAGAGAGGTTGCAGTGGGAGGGGGCGACGAGGCGGGTTTGCGGGGAGGGGTGTATGTGTTAGGGTTTTTTGGTTGGTTTATATATGGAGAACGGATTGCCCCACGCCGTCGGATGCCGCGGACGGCTGAGATCGAGGCGGGGCGCTGCGGGTGGGGTCCGGCGAGGCATCGACTGGTGGGTAGGCTTTGTCGTGCGTTTACTCCCAGGCGCACAGCAAATGATATATTTTGCCGTGCGTCTGCGTAAAGACGCACGAGAAAGAGATATTTGTCGTGCGTTTTTTATGTTTTCAAGATTTTTATAAAATTCATAAAATATGTCTAATAAATTTGAAAAATTTAGAAATATAACACAAGTTAAGTTATGTTGTCCTATTGCTTATAGAAATAAGGTTTGAAGTCAAAACTCAAATTGAAGGTCGTGTCCCTTGCAAATCTAACCGTATCTTTCATAACTCTATGAAACTTCATCGGAGATGTCTCGATTTCTAATCATCGTACATTAAAAATGTTCAAACGCATTCATATTTTTACTACAGCTTTCACATATGATGTCATGAGATATGTACACATCTCATAATTTTTAAACTTTAATTTGTATTTTTTAGAATTTTCAAATAATTTGGACACGATCATGGTCGTGTTTCCTAGTCAAGATGTTCAAATTTTCTTTTGATTTCATGAAAATGGTCTTAATTTGAGCTAAATAACATGAATATCATTTTTTCACTCAATTTATTCTATTATTTGCATCACTTGTAGTTCAAATTTGTCTTCTTTCAAAAAAATTGCTTGAAATACAATTAATTAGTTAAATATAGCAAATGACTATAAGAATCTACCAAATTTTAGCATGATGTATCGCATGTTGTATGCATAGAGTTGAAAAAGATTTAAAAGTGAGGAGAATTATTTTTGAGGAGCAATTGGATTTGGGACCTAAGGAAAATACTTCAAGGTAAAAAAATATTTTGTCGTGCGCATGAAAAAAAGCGCACGGCAACCCATGGGTTTGTCATGCGTCTAGGGAAAACCCATGGCTCTAGAAAAAATGCGCATGGCAATTTTTTTTTAAAATGATGTTTCGTTTATTCGGAGTGTGGGAGAGGGAAAAATAGTTTACCGTGCGTCGTGGAGAAACGCACGGTAAACATGATCTTTGCCATGCGTTTTCTTTCGGGCGCACCACAATTTTTTTAAAAAAATGATGCTTCATTTATTCAGAGTGTGGGAGAGAAAAAAATTATCGTGCGTCGTGGAGAAAATGCACGACAAACATGATCTTTTCCGTGGGTTTTCTTTCAGGCGCACGTCAAAGAGCTTGTTTGCCGTGTGGTTTTTCTTTGCCGTGCACCGTGTAAAAAACGCACGGCAAAGAACTTATTTGCCGTGGGTCGGATATAAAACGCACGGTAAAGATTTTGACACGTGACAAACACGGGTTTTCCCTTAGTGAATTATGCAGTGATGGTGCCGGCGCAGACCACCATGATCGAATTCTTCCGCGCCCGCGGCCGTCGTCGAGTTTATTGTCAACTACGAGCGGGCCAAGCACCTTGACAACTACGGGGCCGTCCACTCCGACGTCATCCCAGCTTCTGCGCACATAAAAGCTTCAAGCGCTCCAAAGCTTTTATGTCATCATGGCAACTATTTATTAGCCGAGATTAAGTCCGGTTTATTTTCCCATCTTTTTCTAATTTTGGAAATTAATTTCGGATTAAAAACAATTACAGGAAATCCTGAAATCGTAATTAAATCACGAAAAATACTTCAAAAGATCAGAAAAATTCAGGAAAATTACTAGAGATGATTTGGGATGTGAGGAACCCAAATAAAATATTTAGATATCAATAAAAAGATTTTAGAGCATTCCAATAAATAGAAATAAGCTCAGAGAAAATGATAATAAATTCCAAAAAATCCGAAAAATTCTGTGAAGGATTTGGACAACACCTAAACGCATTTTTGAAACCTTTTGCACTCAAGAAGCACCAGGATGCATCGGCATGAATGCAACACATATAACCATTTATTTGATTGAGAAAAATCAAAGAAAGATTTTTCCTATACTATATTGCCTGTAAAGAAAATAAATATTGGGAAAATTTTAAAATCATGATGAAATCGTTGTTTAATTATTCTCTCTATTCACGTCTTGAAATTGGAAATTTCAGCGTGTGACATCGGCAAAGAATTCTTCACCGAGAGCCAACTTGCTGTTGGCGAAGAAATTCTTCGCCGAGAGTTTTTTTCTTGCTCTCGGCGAAGTAATTTTTAAAAATTCACTTTTTCACCTTCAAACTTTTTTATCATCAACATGCACTTATACAAAAAATATGTTCAAATTTGATGCAATTTTATCTTTGTTTGCTATATTTAGAAATTTTAATTCATTCTAGGTAATTTTTCGAATTGATCCGATATGAACTACAAGTGCATGAAATCATAGAGTAAAGTTGTTGGGAAAATGAGATTCATGTTCACGAGACATCTCTAAGACCATGTACATGAAACGAAACTAAATTTTAAACATTTTGTTCTCTGATCATGATAAACATCGTATCGCGGAAAGGTTTTAAAATTGTATAAAATTCAAACGAAGTTTGAAAATCACGAATTTTGTCAAGCTCTGATTATATCTTATGTCGAAGTTGTGGTAAAAAGTTGAGAATATTTTGAGCACTTTGACACGTACGTTGTTCAGAAACCGGAACATCTCCCGAGAAGTTTCAGAGAATTTGAACTAATGTCACTAGGTTTGGTACACTAGTGAAATTTAAATTTGAGTTTGACGATAACAACTTTTTATAAGCAATACACAACATATCTAGTGTAATGTTAAGTTTTTGAGAACTTTTACATTTATTTCCTATTTTTAACTAATTTATAAAGTTTTAGAAAAATTCTTCGCCAAGAGCCATTTATTGGGCTCTCGCCGAAGCATAATTGGGCCGACGGCTGGCGGCCCACCCGTCCCTCCCCTTCCTATATAAAGCCCCCCCCCCCCCCACACACACACACACAAAACCCTAAATCCTCCCTCCTCCTCCCTCCTCGACCCGCTGCCGCCCCTCTAACGCCGCCGCTGCCTCCCTCACTGGTCTTCCTCCAAATCCGGCGCCTCCCCCACCTCTCCACCTCTCTCTCCCTCCACACCCGCCGCCTCCCCCATCTTTGCCTCCCTCCCACCAGCGTAGCCGCGCCGCCCCCCTCCTCTCCCCTCCTCTCGCCCCTCACCCCGTGGCGAGGAGCGGCGGCGGGGCGAGGCCCAACTACTCCGGCGGCGCGGCCTCGACCCGACGACCGCGCGCGACGTGTATGTGCGTGTGTGTGCGTGCGTCCGTGGGTGTTTCTCCCTCTCCCTCTCTCTCCCGTGTGTGCGCGCGCGCGCGCGCGCGGCCGGCCCCGGCGTGCTTGTGCATGTGCGTGTGCGCGCACGTGTGTGCGTCGGGGCGCGGTGGTGCATGTGGTGGTCGGGCGGTCGGTGCGGTGGCGGTCGGTGGCGTGCTGGCACGGTGGTGCAGCGGTGGGCGGCGGCGCTGGTGAGCCCACTGGGCTGGTTTTTTCTTTTTTGTTTTCGAAAAAAGACTTCCCCGAGAGCTGGGGTCCCGCCTGCTCTCGGCGAAGACGCCTTCGCCAATACAGCTAGGCCGAGAGGCCTTCGCCGAGAGCTTTCTCTCGGTGAAGCCTTCACCGAGAGGAAACCCCTTTGGCGAGGGGAACCTCGCTCTTAGCGAAGGCCTCAAATCCTATAGTGTAGGCAGCATCGGTGTAAAAAAAAGAAGTGCAAAATCAGTGTAGTTCGCACCAAATGCAGTCTTCATGGGCCTATTTCGGCCACTTGAGCTCGGCCCGCCTAGACGATGGCCACACAACCTGTGCCGCGCGCCGCCAATGGGCTCACTTCTTCATTAGTGCCAATGCAAAACCCTTCCAAAACCCTACTCCGGCTGCCGCTTGTTGCCGCCACTGGAGAGGAGACAACCTACCGAGTCCGGAGAGCCGCCGGCGCCACCACTACGGTAGAACTGTAATTCCCCAAGTGCCTGGAACTTCCCCGAGAGCCAAAAATCGGGCACTCGGGGAAGGCAATCTTCCCCGAGTGTTGCACTCGGGGAAGAATTGCACTCGGGGAAGATGGCCTTCCCCGAGTGCCTAAAAGGCCATGGCACTCGGGGAAGACCGGCACTCGGGGAAGGCCATCTTCCCCGAGCGCAACACTCGGGGAAGACGGCACACGAAAAAGAAAAGGTGCACTTGACGGCGGCACTAAACGGAGCCGTTTGAAAAAAAAAATTGAAAACCCTCTTCCCCGAGTGCCAAGACCCAGCACTCGGGGAAGGCGACCTCTTCCCCGAGTGCCTTGTCCCCGGCACTCGGGGAAGAGCCTCTTCCCCGAGTGCCTTGTCATTGGCACTCGGGGAAATATTTTTGTTTTTTTTGTTTTTTTTTGCCCCAATTTTTTTGTGAGGCCTTCAAACATTATTTAAAACTCCTTGCCCAAATTTGACTTACTTTTGAATTTTTTTGTTATATTTCGATAGCTTTTCCTTTTTCTTGAATTTTTAGGCACACTTCAAACTTGAACTACAGGTACATGAAATCATATAATTTGGTGATTCAAAAAATGATATTCATGATATTTGGTGTATATTGAGGCCTTATCCAACCACTCACATGAAATATCGAGCATCTTGTTGTCGTGACATGACTAACAACATACGGGAAAAGTGTTTCTGAATTACAGAAAATCCGGACGAAGTCCGAAAAACATGTAACTTGTCGGGACACCGTGTTATCACATGTAGAGGTTGTGTGCAACAGTTGAGAAGATTTCGAGCAAGTTGCGATGTGCGATGCCTGAAACCCAGACATCTCTACACGTGATCCATGTGATAACACACCGGGAGATGTGTGAGTTGTAGGCATCAAACGTCGCAGACTTGCTCAAAATCTTCTCTAGTCTTGCACACAACCTATACATGTGATAACACAACTCCCCGACAAGTTTCGTGATTTTCGGACTTCGTCCGGATTTTTTGTAATTTAGAAACACTTTTTCCGTATGTTGTTAGTCATGTCACGACAGCAAGATGCCCGATATTTCATGTGAGTTGGTGGATAAGGCCTCAATATACACCAAATATTATCAATATCATTTTTTGAATCGCTAAATTATAAGATTTCATGTACATGTAGTTTAAATTTGAGCTTTTCCAAAAATTCAAGAAAAAGAAAAAACTAACGAAATATAACAAACAAATTCAAAAGTAAGCCAAATTTGGGCTAAGAGTTTTAAATAATGTGGGAAGGCATCACAAAAAAATTGGTGCAAAAAAACAAAAAAAATATTTCCCCGAGTGCCAAGTCCCAGCACTCGGGGAAGGCGACCTCTTCCCCGAGTGCCTTGTCCCCGGCACTCGGGGAAGAGCCTCTTCCCCGAGTGCCTTGTCACTGGCACTCGGGAAAATATTTTTGTTTTTTTTGCCCCAATTTTTTTGTGAGGCTTTCAAACATTATTTAAAACTCCTTGCCCAAATTTGACTTACTTTTGAATTTTTTGTTATATTTCGTTAGTTTTTCCTTTTTTTCTTGAATTTTTAGGCACACTTCAAACTTGAACTACAGGTACATGAAATCATATAATTTGGTGATTCAAAAAATGATATTCATGATATTTGGTGTATATTGAGGCCTTATCCAACCACTCACATGAAATATCAAGCATCTTGTTGTCGTGACATGACTAACAACATACGGGAAAAGTGTTTCTGAATTACAGAAAATCCGGACGAAGTCCGAAAAACACGTAACTTGTCGGGACACCGTGTTATCACATGTAGAGGTTGTGTGCAATAGTTGAGAAGATTTCGAGCAAGTTGCGATGTGTGATGCCTGAAACCCAGACATCTCCACACGTGATCCATGTGACAACACACCGGGAGATGTGTGAGTTGTAGGCATCAAACGTCACAGACTTGCTCAAAATCTTCTCTAGTCTTGCACACAACCTATACATGTGATAACACAACTCCCCGACAAGTTTCGTGATTTTCGGACTTCGTCCGGATTTTTTGTAATTTAGAAACACTTTTTCCGTATGTTGTTAGTCATGTCACGACAACAAGATGCCCGATATTTCATGTGAGTTGGTGGATAAGGCCTCAATATACACCAAATATTATCAATATCATTTTTTGAATCGCTAAATTATATGATTTCATGTACATGTAGTTTAAATTTGAGCTTTTCCAAAAATTCAAGAAAAAGAAAAAACTAACGAAATATAACAAACAAATTCAAAAGTAAGCCAAATTTGGGCTAAGAGTTTTAAATAATGTGGGAAGGGCTCACAAAAAATTGGTGCAAAAAAACAACAAAAAAAATATTTCCCCGAGTGCCACAAATCCCCGAGTGTTGTTCTTGGGAGCTCTCGGGGCAGAGTTTTTGGAAAAAAAAACCGCCAGTTTTTCCCTCCCTATAGCCGGCCCCGCGCCCCCACGAAAAAAAACGAAAAAAAGGCCAAATGCCCCCGCGTCGGCCCCCCCCCCCCCCCCCGACCCCCGCGCCCCCGCGCCCCCGCCGCGCGCCCCCCCCCCCCGCCCCGCCGTCGGCCCTTCCCCGGCCACCGCCCCGCCGCCGCGCGCCCCGGCCCGCGCCGCCCGCGCGCGCGCCCCGCCCACCCCCCGCCCCGGCCACTCCCGGCGCGGCCGGCCGCCGGATCCGGCCGCCCCGCCCCGCCCCTCCTCGACGCCCCGCCCCGGCCCCCGTACCGTGCGGTGCCGGTTTTTTTCTCGTTTCGATGGCATTGAGATGTGTGGTTACAACTACGATTAGGTCGCCGCTTCAAGCTCGAAAACGGTTGTTAGCTAGGTCGCTCAAGCTAGGCAACGAGGCAAATTCTTAAAAAAAAGCCGTGCACGGGCCTAATCAACAACTGCCAGGGCTACCTGTGCCCTGACCTATCTCTCACGCCTCACATTTTTTACATGTGGCCAAACAAACCCAAAGCCATCAAGCAACAACATCCTAATTTAGACTTACCTAATTGGACGACCTAGTAGAGCAGATGTGACATCCTAATACTTTGCAGATTCATCTCCACCATTCACATTCGATATCATGTTTGTGCAAGATAACCGGCCGGAGCCTCTGGAGCCACAAAAATGCATCCTGCAAGCTACTTTATTACACGTGCATTCTGCGTTCACCAACTCCCTCCACTCGATCGATAATCTTGTGCAAACAGATTTTGTGGATGTGTGGCCTTCGTGCCGGAATTGTGGATGCGTGGCCTTCGTGCCCGAATTGTGGATGCGTGGCCTTTGTGCCTTATATGTGTTGTCGGTCATTGAGCCAACATCTTTCTTGCAGGTTTTGGAAACCTCCCCGTGCAGGGGAGGTTCTGCCGAAATTTTGTACTTATAGTGCTGTTTTTTTGTTTTGCAGAGCAGGACCTGTCGGAGGGAACCCGGAGCACCTCGGCTTGTCTCCACCGCCACCCTAGGTATAATTGAGCTCTTTCCTTACCGTTGTCGTACGTCGATCGGTGTAGCCCAGTTAGGCGTCTCCCGTCCGAAACAGTCATGCTGGAGATATGTGAATCTTTGTATATCTTTATGACTGTATCTGTTTCGGATTGTCCACGTTTTTTGGACAGCCCACGGATGCGTAGATGTGTTAGTTTCCATGCTCTGCTCGGATCTGAGATGGAGTTTCGGCACCACCTCCTCGTTGTTCTCCGGATACACACTCTCCCTTCCAGGACGTGTATCGGGAGAGCAGCGGGGAGGTGCTGCCGAAATTTCGTCTCGGATCAGAGTAGAGCATGGAAACTAACCTCATCTACGCATCCGCGGGTGGGATTAGGACCTATCCTTACCTATTAGACAATAGGCACGCCATGCAGATGCGATTGATGGTTATGTTACTACATTATGTGTATATGCTGGAGAATGGATAATCGTGACTGGATGTACACGGGACGCCCAAGTCAGGCTCAAGTAACTCGTGAATGGATGGATAAGACCGAGAAATTCTTGGACCATGCGTTTAAGGAAGCCAAGGGAGCGGGGGTCACGTTTTGTCCATGTAGCCAATGTAAAAACAAGAAGAAAAAAAAGGGAAGTCATGTTGAAGGATCTTTGCAAGTATGGATTTATGTCAAACTATACCTGGTGGGTGTGCCATGGTGAAGCCTATCGTCCCAGAGAGGAGGCCGTGAGACAACGCTTGGAGGCATTTGATGGTGATGGTGGGGTAGCAGGATGGTTAGGTAACTATGAGGATGCGACGTTTGCTGAAAGGCCTACGGAGGACGAGCGGGATGATAAGGAGGAGGAGCCAGAGCCGAGTGCTAAGGCATTCTTGGCATGATGGAGTCCGCACAGAAGCTCCTACATGAGAAGACAACGGTTTCTCAACTTGATGCCATTGGGCGCTTACTGGGGTTGAAGTCCCAGTACAACATGACTCGAGCCTGCTTCGATGCTATGATGGCAATTATTAGGGGACTGCTTCCGGAGGGTCATCATCTTCCGAGCAACTTGTACGAGTCAACGAGACTCCTTTGGGCACTGAAGATGCCGTATGATCAGATACATTGTTGTCCGAAGGGGTGCGTCCTATTTAGGGAAGAACACAAGGATGCAAAGTATTGTCCCAAGTGTAAATCCTCTAGGTATGTGGAGGTAGACAAGGGTGATGGAACGAAGGAGCAGAATGAGAACATCCCCATGAAAGTCCTAAGACATCTTCCGATCGTACCGAGGCTCCAATGACTATTCATGTCCGAGGAGTCTGCGAACAAATGACATGGCACAAGGAAGGGGTTCGATACAATCATGACAAGATGGTACATCCAGCAGATGGTCAAGCATGGAAAACGTTTAATGACAAACATCGTCTAAAACATTTAGAGGCTCGTAATGTACGTGTTGCGCTGGCAACGGATGGATTCAATCCTTATGGACTGATGTCGGCCCCATACACTTGTTGGCCCGTGTTCGCTATCCCCCTAAATCTCCCTCCCGGGTCCTACTTCAACGGCAAAACATATTCTTGACGTTGATAATTCCTGGACACCCGGGAAACAAAATGGGTGTGTACATGCAACCTGTCTATGATGAATTGATCAAGGCTTGGAATGAAGGCGTATTGACTTACGACCGAGCTACAAAGAAGAACTTCAGAATGTATGTTTGGTACCAGTACTCCATGCATGACTTCCCGGCATATGGGATATTCGCCGGCTGGTGTGTCCACGGGAAGTTTCCATGCCCGGTATGCAAGGCAGGTGTAGAGTTCATGTGGTTGAAGAAGGGTGGCAAGTTCTCGTCGTTCGACAAGCATCGACAGTTCCTCCCTCTTGACCATGCATTCAGACGAGACACCAAGAACTTCAGAAAAGGTGTCACAGTGACCGGCCCTGCACCTCAGAAGATGACTATTGCTCAGGTTCATGCTCAAATAGATGCTCTTGTGCTACCGACACAGAAAGATAATCCAAAGAAGGGTAAAAGAAGGAAACTTAATCCAAAGAAAGATAAGCCAAAGAAAAACCACTTTGTGGGCTATGGTGAGAAACATATGTGGTATCATAAGCCGGGATTAGAGAGGCTTCCCTACTTTGATGACCTTCTCCTTCCACATAGCATAGATGTAATGCACACTGAGAAGAATGTCGCCGAAGCACTTTGGGCAACACTCATGGACATTCCTGAAAAGACAAAGGACAACCCTAAGGCCAGAGTAGACCTGGCAACACTATGTGACAGACCAAAGCTACACATGATGCCTCCAAGAGATGGCAAACCATGGAAAAGGCCTAAGGCCGATTACATCTTGGAAAAGCAGCAGAGGACGGAAGTGATAGAATGGATGCAGACATTAAGTTTCCCTGATGGGTTTGTAGCGAATCTGAGGAGGGGAGCGAACCCAAGTACTGGTCGAGTCTTAGGGATGAAGAGTCATGACTTCCACATATGGATTGAGCGGCTTCTTCCGTCGATGGTTAGAGGCTATGTCCCTGAGCATATCTGGAAGGTGCTGGCAGAGTTGAGCTTTTTCTTTCGCCAGCTTTGTGCCAAAGAGATATCTCTAAAAGTGGTTGAGGAGTTGGAAAAAATGGCACCCGAGTTGGTCTGTAAGTTGGAGAAGATCTTCCCCCTGGCTTTTTCTTGTCGATGCAGCATTTGATTTTGCACCTTCCGACTGAGGTACGATTGGGGGGGGGGCGTGCAGAACCGTTGGTGCTATCCAATCAAGAGAATGCTAAAGACTGTTTGCCAGAAATGTGGAAACAAAGGCAGGATTGAGGCTTCCATAGCAGAGGCATTCCTTCGTGAGGAGGTGTCAAACTTTACAACAACATACTATAGTGACAACCTTCCAAGTGTGCATAATCCACCCACTCGTTACAACAAGGAAGAAAATCAATCGACCCTTAGCCTATTCAAAGGGCAACATGGGAGATCAAGTGGAGCAGCCACAAAGTTCTTGACCAATCTAGAGTGGCGCAAGATCATGCTGTACTTGTTGACGAACCTTGACGAAGTCGACAAGTTTCAGAGGTAAATTCTCAACGAACTTGTTACATACTTCATAAATTTTCCGCATCCAACACCCTTGTTGCTTGTATGTGCAGGGAATTTTTTGATCAATACTGGCATGATCCAAGGCCACCTACTGAACATGAACGAGAAAACCTTCTTCATGAACATGATTTCATTACATGGTTTCAAAAAAAGGTACCTTCGGCCAACTTAGGTCGTTCCAAGTTTGGTGTTGATAGTTGCCTAATTTCATCTCTCTCCTTGAGCTTGCGGCAAAAGCGATTTGTCTATAAATGTCGAATTACGACAACTGGCTAGAGGATTTGACTACAAGGTCTTGTCATTTAACGCTTATGACGTGAATGGATATCGCTTTCACACAACAAGCTACGAGAAGAGTCGGCCCAATCCAAGGACCACCAATACCGGAGTATTTACGCCTGGAGTAGTTGAGGAGCATGAGGAGCCTGAGGACTATTATGGCATAGTTGAAGAAATATACGAGCTCGAATTCCATGGTGAAAATGCACCTAAGCCAGTCATATTCAAATGCAAGTGGTTTGATCCCGGAGTATCGAAAAGGTCTCCTAAATCTGGGATAGTCGAAATTAGACAGGATTCCTTCTATCTAGGTGAGGATGTCTATATTGTGGCTCAGCAAGCCAGACAAGTTTATTATTGTCCATATGCTTGCAAAACCGACCCACGTCTTCAGGGTTGGTATATTGTGCACAAGGTGTCACCACATGGTAAATGTGCTCGCCCAAACGATGACGATTAAAACTTGAACACACCCACGGATAACGAGGAGTTTTATCAACAAGACGAGGGGCTACTAGGGATGCTTGAGATAGACTTAACTGAAGATATTGAAATGGAAGTAGATGAGGAATGGATTGTTGACGAGGAAGCTGCAGATGAGGTGCATGATCCGAGAGACTTGAAAATGCTTGATGGACTACAACTAGACAATGACAGCGATGAGGATGAGGCTGTTGACGATTTGGAGGCTCTTGATAGTGATGACGAGACCTATCGTCGAAATAATCCCGATCATGAAGAATATTAGAAATACATGTAATACTTCTCGTTTTAATACTTGTAAATATTAGAAAAACATGTGATACTTCTCGTTTTAATACTTGTAAATACATTTTTTGTTTTGCTTCCTTGCTAATTACTTCTCGTTTACCAAGACTAATACTGGTTTATTTGTTTTAATTGCAGGTGATGGGGCCCACTAGGAGGTGTCGCTCGACTTACTCGAGACAGCGGGAGCCGGAGCCAGCGACTGGGGAGCCGGAGCCCTCACAGAGGCAGAGGAGGGCTAGGGGCACAGACGGAGACGACCTTGGCTCCTCTCGCTCTTCTAGGGGCGAGGACGTCCCTCCGCAGATGTACGACGAGGGGGGCCCACACGCGTCTGAGGAGGCAGATCCGCACGCGTTTGAGGGGGCAGGGGGTTTGACTTCCTCTACAGCCTCGATACCATATAAGCGAGGTCCCAGCCAGCTCCCGAAGCGACCGATTCCTGTTGACCGCCACCCACTGATTGCACCCCAGGGGGATAGGTAATTAAGTAACTTCATATGTTCTTCATTTGATATATAGAAAAATCAGAATAAGAACTAATAATAACTATTGTTAACCACTTGTGCAAGAACCGGATACTTGTTGAGGAGGGGGTGGAGGCTCGCAATGTCAATGGGATCTTGGGACTTCTGTGTAGGGAACACTTCCCTGGCCTGGTGTACAAGTCAGAGGAGGATGTGGAGGGAGAGTTACCCTCGTTTGACCAGTACGCTCTCTTCCCCGCAGATGAACCGTATAGAAACTTAGCGGATCAGGTGATTTCGGAGTTATGGGTAAGCCTTTCTCGCTCTACGGCCCTCATTTCATTGCTTTCATTGTTCAAATAAAATAATGGATACCTCGTGTCTTTATGCAGGACTTCTTCAGATGCCAGCCAGGACAGGAGGAAAGGGCGTATCGAGGTGGCTTACGCTTCCCGTAAAAGACGTGTCTCGGACTTGTATTATGAGGCCCGCCCGCAGCGCACATTGACTACAACGCCACCTACCGTAATAGAAGAATCAACGAAAGCGAGGCAAGAAGTGACACGAGAGATTCGACAAGGGAGCAAGACTACCTCCCGGTAAATACAAAACATCTCCTATTGATCTCTTTTCGCATTATTACCTATGCCAATTTGATCTTCCGATGGCTTGTAGGTGATTCCGAGTCCGGTGCGCAACCTTTTGCGATTCTTGGGGCTGCTATTGTGGAGAAATGGTTGGACGCGGACCGCGAAAGATGCACCAAGAGAAAAAGACCACCGTATGCCGATGCCGTGTGCACCTCACCACCGAGGCGGCGCCGGCCTCGCAAATACAAAAAGACATATGTAAGTCGACACCACTTGTCTAATATAGCCGCGTTCAATTCTAATTGATTCCTAACCACATGTTGGCTTTTTTGTAGGAGGCGGCGCACGGTGGCCGGCCAATTAGCCAACTCGAGGCGTATGCTCTCGCCCACATGGGCCCGGCAAAGTCCAACATCGAGTACAACCCCGATGCGGGCCCAGAGGCGTACACAAACTCCAGCGTCCACACCCGCCTTAGTTCGTACACGGAGGCATTAAGGTTAGTCCACGGGCCAGACTACGACCCGAGGTCCGAGGAACACCTTGATCCTGAGCTAGTGATGAGGATTGGGCAAGGCAAGAAGCATGGACGGTTCTACATTGGCGACGGCATCCTCGACACGGCCTCTACTCCTCCTCTCGACCGCCTACGAGCAAGCGAGCACGAGCTCTAGTGTGCCCATAAGCCAGCGGCCGACAGCGATAATGTCACTCCAGGTAAGTATTCTCACTTTCATTAGTCATTCTTTGACTTTGACTTTTACGTTCCTTAGCTCTGCATTATTGGAACATTGGTGTCAAATATTGCAGGCCGAGATGCAGCGTCTTCGGCGGCCGACGGGAGGCCTTGCTTGCCGAGCGGGAGGCTGAGCGGGCCCAGCGGGAGGCTGAGCGGGCCGAGCGGGAGGCTGAGCGGGAGGCTGAGCGGGAGACGATGCAAGGTTTTCTCGCGTTCGTGCAACAACTTGGGCAGCAGCAAGGTTTGCAGATCCCAGCACAACTGCTTGCACCACCACGACCACCTCCACCATCTCGTCGAGAGTCCACCCCGGTCACCCCGGTGAGTATAAGCACAATTGTTTTACTTTTTGTGCTAATGCTTAGTGTCAAACCTAGTGTTGGCCTTCGTGCCTGATGTGTTGATTTGTCGGCCTTGGTGCCGGAGTTGTTGATTTGTCGGCCTTCGTGCTGGAAATGTGTTTGTCGGCCTTCGTGTCGACCTTCTTGCAGGTTTTGGAAACCTCCCCATGTAGGGGAGGTGCTGCCGAAATTTTCAACTTTTCTTTACAACTTAGATTTTTATCTTGTTACTCACGTGCAATTTCTTTTTATTCAGCGGCTCTCGGGGGCGTCGTCGAACCATGTCGGAGGGTCGCCGGGGACGCACGTCGGGGCATCCCCAGCCGGAGCATCGCCGGGGTCGCACGTCGGGGCAGCCCCGGCCGAGCATCGCCGGGATCCCGGTTGCCGTGAGCCACCCGCGGACTCGTTTATATGTATTGCACTTGTGAACTTGGAATAATGTGTACTTTTGGATATGTGGTTTGTATGTGTACTTTTGGATATGTGGTTTGTATGTGTACTTTTCGATATGTGGTTTGTACTTTTGTGCACTCGTTTTTATGTATTCCGGATATATTTGGCCACACTTTTGGATGTGTCGTTTTTCATTTATAAATGTGGTTTGTGAGATATTGAAGAATTTTCAAAAAAAAAACGAATTTCTTCCCCGAGTGTTGCACTCGGGGAAGAGGAAATTAAAAAATGGCCACGGGCCTTCCCCGAGTGCCCAGGCACCTGGCACTCGGGGAAGACAAAAATAAAAAAACCCAGAGCCTTCCCCGAGTGCCTTGGCAACTGGCACTCGGGGAAGAATTTTCAAAAAAAAAAACGAATTTCTTCCCCGAGTGTTGCACTCGGGGAAGAGTAAAAAAAAAAGACCGTCGACGGCGTTAAATCTTCCCCGAGTGCTACCGCGGCACTCGGGGAACTCTTCCCCGAGTGTACGATTTTTGGCACTCGGGGAAGAGCTCTTCCCCGTGAGCTGCTTCCCCGGAAGCTCTTCCCCGAGTGCTTGAGGCACTCGGGGAAGCAGGTGCCTCATGTAGTGCACGGGATGGCGAGAGTCGGCGACGAGGCTGGAGATGGTAAATTCGATGGTGCCGACAGTTTTTTATATTGTGAACGGTAAATTTATATTTCGTTGTCAAATCTAATCGCCCACCCCCACCCCCGGCCCGGCCATGCAGGGAGCAATAAGCGACAGCGCACGTCAGGGCAGGAGGAGCCGCCGGCGCAGACCACCGTGGTGGACACGGCCTCGGCCTTCGTCGAGTTCATTGTATATTACAAGAAGAACAAGGACCTCGGCGAGCTGGTCCACTCCGACGCCATCTCTACCGGCGGGCACACGTGGAGGAATGGAGGATATCCTACCACCAGAAGGGGAATTATCTTCACATCATGCTCCAGCTTCCGAGCAAGTCCCGCAGCGTCAACGCCATCTTCGAGGTGATGTTCATAGATAAGGATGGGCAACGAAATTTCATCGACGAAGAAAGGACCTCGCGATCTCCAACGTCGTTCTGCGCCAGCTGCATTTCTGTGCACCTTCATTCCGCGAGTGGAACAAATCTGTTTAAGAAATACCTGGAGGATGGGCAGATCAAGTTTCTATGTACTATAAGGGTGTTCCATGGTGACAGCTCTATTACTGTGCCGCCTTCAAACATCGTCAGGCATCTCGGTACGCTTCTGGATACAGCAGACGGGAAGGATGTGTCGTTCACCATTGATGGCGAGACGTTCCACGCGCATCGAGCTGTGCTTGCCGCCCGTTCCCCAGTCTTCAAAGCCGAGCTCCATGGTGCCATGGCCGAGGCTACAATGCGGCTGAGTTGAAGAACAAGTGCATTGGCTTCTTTGCCGTGGAGAAAAACTTCAAGAAAGCCGTGTTAACAGAGGGTTTTGTGAGCTTGGTGCACCAGTTCCCATCCATCATCGCTGAGCTCAGAGGCAGTGTTGGGACGTAATGCCATGCAATGAGAAGCTCAGAAGTGTTGAAGCATAGCGTCAGTATGGTGTTCAGATACCTTTAGTGGTTGCAGTGTCAAACATTCTACTCTAGCATGTTATTGGAACGATGTTTTGATTTCTTGTTTATTTCTTAAGTGCAAACATGTGGAGATTACCACTTAGCTCAAGTGCAAGTGTGTGTGTGGAGATATCTAATGACTACTACTAGTATTCTGTCTTTAATTATGTTTCTGTAATTTGTTCTCTTGGAGCTGTGCTCTCTCCCAAAGATGTTCTTTTAAGAAAAGAATCTTAAAGATGGGTTAAACTCGAAGCTTTGATATATATATATATATATATATATATATATATATATATATATATATATATATATATATATATATATATATATATAATGCAACAAGGTGTATTTGCTATAGCAAATGCACAGACCCTGTCATTGTCTTTCACTCCACCCATCCGTCCCGCACGTAGCATGCAGGAAGGGAATCTTTTTTGTTTCAGATCGAAAAAATGCAATATTTGTTGAACCGTTGCTCCGATTTCTAATCCGTTTGCATCAGGTTGTTGGAAAAAATGTGCTTAACAAAATGAGATCCATGAAGACTATATTTGGCGAACTTTTTTTCAAGTATGTAATTGCAACTTGACTGTATTATGAGTTGCCATCATGAGTGCAACACAATTGCAACTTATAGTTAGCGCTTGTTGAAACCACTTAAAATCTAATTTTTACCCAAATTGTAACTAGTTGCAACTACTTACAACCTAGGTGTATGCCTAGTTAGCGAACACCGAGCATTTTATATAACAATATGCACATGTTATACTAATTGCAACTGCGGGACTAGACCAATTACAACTATAATATCGGACTAATTGCAACTTGACGGATGTAACTACAACAGATATGACCACGAACCAATTGCACAAGGACCTGACCTAGTTGCAATATGACATGAACCAATTGCAACTAGAGTCCAGCTAGTTGCAACTGGAAAAGAACCAGTTGCAACTAGACTCAACCGAGTTGCAACTAGCTAAGCGTGAACCAACTACAACTAATAGACTGTTCGATTGCAACTATGACACTATAATAATTGCAACTCGACAAAAATGATTACAACAAATCTGACTCTGTTGCAACTGAATATTGGCCAATTGCAACTCCTAGTTGCAATCTGACGTGGACAAATTGCAACCAGAGTGAGCCCAGTTGCAACCAGGGTGGGTGCATTCTCTATACAAAATGCACCTAGGTGCATTATAACAAATAGCAGATGCACAGACCCTACAGATTCAACCAATTGCAACAGGTTGACTAGAGCAATTGCAACAGTAACACCATACCAATTGCAACTCGACGGAAAAAACATTTTGCTAACAAATGTACATACTCCTGCAATTAGGAATGTGCGACTACACTAATTGCAACTAGACAGACCAGTTGCAATTGCATGCGGATCAATTGCAATCAGACCCAAGTAGTTGCAACTAGGCGCTCACTGCGTGTAAACCAATTGCAACAGTGAGACTAGATCAATTGCAACCATGACACTATACTAATTGCAACTCGACGGAACTAAATACAACGAATCTGACACGTTGCAACTAGGTACGAACCAATTGTAACTAGACCACCTAATTGCAGCCCGGCGCGAACCAATTGCAACCAGAGTAAGTCCAGTTGCAACTGAGCGAAGATCAATTAAAATCAGGGTGGGTGCATTTCCTATAGAGAATGCACCCAGGTGCATTATAGCAAAACACTATATATATATATATGTATATATATATATATTGTGAAAGCGAGAGATGTTTACTTTTGCTTGCTACTATGAACTATATATCTGTAGTCTTATTTCCATGATGCTATCGAACCGATCCATAGAAGTTTTTTTCTTTCTGAAACGGCTGATCCATAAAGGTGTTGTTTGTACCCCATATAGTGTTCCTTACTTAGATAGGAGTATTTGATTTGCTCGGTAACTTATATTAAATTGACTGCATGTGTCGCTCCCTAATGTATGTTGTTGGGGAAAATATTTCCCTGCTAACCCCTTCCCCTCGTCTTCGGCTCATCGGAGAAAGGCAGCCCTCGTATTTGTGCTTGCCTTGGTTATTTCAGGGTAAAGGTCGAAGATTGGCAAGTGAAGGTCTGGGGGAGTCCGGGATCTTTGCTCGATGAGATGGCGCCAGCCTGCGAGGATGGTATGAAGCAGCAGCCGCGAAGACATTCCGTGCCCCTGCGAAGATGGGGCGCGAAGAAGCCGAGCCAAGAGGAGGGGTACGAGGAATTCATTCGAGAATAAACCCACGGTGAGACTGAAGAGCTGAGCACGGGGAGAAGTGCGAAAAAGGCAAGGTGTCGAAGTGATCCCGAAGATAAGAGAGGATAGGGGTCCGAAGAAGAGGCGGGAGAAGTTTTGACGAAGAAGAGGTAACGCAACTGTAGATCGTCGTTCCACGGGAGCGGACACGTAGACGGACAGAGTGTAACGTGTACAACTGTAAGTGTGTGAGTACGGGCCCTGCGAGGTTACCAAAATACCCTTAAGACGCTTCACATAGTGTGAAAAAGCAATGACTAGGGATGTAAAGTGTAATTGTTACGGGTCTATAAAAAGGACTCATTGGAAATGGAGGAGGGGGTGATTGAAAGGAGGCTGGATTACGTTACGCTATCCTAGTTTACTTTTCTTGTCTTTCGGTGTCTCTACTTTTCTTTAGGATTGTTTATCCTAGCTGTTGGCTCCTCTTTGGGGATATCCCGATATAGGTCCCTAACCTTTTGTGCATCTTGCACTGATACTTCTAACCGGAATTGGTCACTTGCTTTGGGCTTTGGGGGCTAGTGTTCAAGGTTCGCAGCTTTGCTAAAAAATCTTGAGAAAGAAATCTTTCAGGATAGAAAATCCCAATTTTATTGGGAATGTGATAATGAACAAGGAACGGCCCTGTGGCTGGCTTAAAAAAACTAAGGAACGACCCTGTGGCTGAAACAGAGGATATCGTTTCCGAACCTCAGAATTAAGCGTAGGTTATGATGTTTCTGTTGAGAATATTCTTAATATTCTAATGATCAATTATATGATAATGAAGGGATGATTAGCATCTGCAACTGCTAATGGCAGTTACCAAGTGCCTTTACATCCTACAAACTGCCCCTTGAGCATGTACTATATATATGTGCCATTGTTCATCAATAATGAAAAGCCTTCATTACTATTCATTGTTACTGTTCCCAATTACTATTACAACACGTTATCAACGTTCTACCGCTGGGCACAGGCCGGGAACAGTCACTGGCGAAGGCCACGAACATCCGCTGTGGAGTCCGTCCACGACCGGAGTTGATCGTCGGTGGGCGTCCGTGAAGAAGTTCGTCGGAGTTCATCGCCGGAGTGGAAAGCACAAGTGCAAGGTAGAAATGCATTCGGTGATTTACGTTCCTCCTGCGATGCTCGATCTTCGCATGATCTTCGTGGTTTTCTACCGAGCCCTTCGCATCGGCGTCTCGTTCGACGACGACATGGTTCGCGACTCCCTCCTGAACGCACTCCGCAACCTCCTCGGCAAGTCGACACATGGTGTCGATGGCGTTCGCCGTCCTCACCGCGGTCACCGTCGACCGCGACACCGGCCATGGCGCAGCCCACGAGCCGCGCCGGGTCTCCCAGGGACATGGGAGACATGGCCGGAGCCTGATTCATCGGATTGGGCATTGGCGCCGACTAAAGCATCGTACCACGCCACCACGG
Organism: Cenchrus americanus; assembly: GCA_947561735.1. NCBI lineage: Eukaryota > Viridiplantae > Streptophyta > Magnoliopsida > Poales > Poaceae > Cenchrus > Cenchrus americanus. The sequence goes on from OX387242.1 coordinate 105,901,842, forward strand.
CGGGTACTTCGTCGTCGGCACCGGCTCCTGCTCCGACGGCGAACGGTGCGGCTACTGCAGCCGGATCCCCGCTAGCCAACGGACATGACGACGCTGCGACGCCATCTCCGGTGACGCCCCGTCCACTCGCGCCAAGCACCAGCACTCGGGTGGAGGCGCGCTCCTCCCTTGGCCTCAATGAGGACCGGAGCGAAAAGGGGGGACCACCGGCCAGAGATGGTCGACGGCGACCGAGATTCGGGGGCCTGTGGCGGCCACCTCCATTGATTCGTGTCGGGGACGGCGCCGGCGATGGTTGGATGACGGCGGTTGGCCCGACCCCCTCCCTCGATCTGCGCCGGGCTTGACCTTCGGTGGCAGAAGGAAGGCGGGAGGGCGGCGGATCCAGCGCCGCACCGCGGCGCTCGGCTCCCCGGCTTGCGTGGACTGCGGTGGCCGGGAACGTCTCGTGCGCGTGGTGGTGGACCGGCGGACGTGGCGGCTTCCGTGCACGCCGGCGGTGCAGGACCGGTGACGGGCGGCGGCGGCACACGCCCGGGCTGGCTGCGCGGCTGGTGGAAGGGGCGGTTAGGGTTACAAACCCTAACCGCACTCTTTTATATGGCCAAGCAACGACATGGGCCAAATGGGCCAGGCGCAGCTTCTGGGCCTTGTGGGCCAAACGGCGGCGGCAAGGCAAGTAGGACCAGGCCGACGCAGATGCCGGGCCAGGCAAGCGCATTTGGGCCGGTCGGGCCGGGCGCCGCGGCACAGCCGGCCCCGGCTCGACGACCGCATTGCTGGCCGGCTGGATCAGGGCAGCGTTGCGTGGGCCATCTAGGCTGTGCGGCTTCGGCTGGGCCTAATTGCTTTGCAGGCAATATTGATTATTTCATTTATTTCTGTTATATTCTAGAGTTTATGAATTTCCAGTAATTTTAGTCTACAATTCTTGTATTAGATTATATTTAATTACTATTGTCCACCATTATTAGTGTCTATATTTTATTATAATTAGACCTATGATGTGATGATATATTTGTACAAATCTTTCTATTATATTTGTACACATGCAATTTCGAATTCTATTATAGAATGCAAGTATGTTTGTGTCATATTATATGCACTTTCATACTCAATTTTCGTTATTGCAATAATTATTATCACATACACCATCTCAATGCCGTGATTTTACTCACTAGTCAAATATTACTAGTGATTTTTGCAATTAATTTATGCATTTCTCTAAAAATTTGGGATACACTCATTAAGTGATAGAGATCATATCCATGTATATGGATTTTAACGGTCTATTACTAAAGGTCTACATCATGCTCATATTGAAGATTGATGATTACCTATACAATTTTCCCAAAACAAGGATTAAATATCAAAATATTACAATGGATTACACTATTCAGTGTTTATTACCATTGGCAATTTTGGCTTACACTATTGTAGTGATTACCAAATTAAATGCTCAATCATTAACTTAGTATACATATGGTGTGATAGAGACCTTAGCAAAGGTTGCATTTAATTCGAGATGAATTATTTGCCTTGAGACCATGCTTTGGCAGTAATTTATTTGCCTATCATTTTGATCTACTCTATGTCCTATGGCATTTGAGACTACTACCATGTATATAAGTTGATGAGATTAACAAAATTTGAGAGTTTACATGCTATTTGTTAACCTTATACTTTTATTAATCCTTCAAGAGTTGTGCTATTCAAATTAATTTGCATTTATTACAACATTGTTTAGCCACTTGATTATATTTCATGAATGAATTATTGAATCATGTGGTCCTACTTCGTAGGCTATGGCCATGGCAAAAGAGTTCGATGAACTTGCCATTGATGGCCACAATTATCCCACTTGGGCTTCGGATATAAAGATTAGCTTTGCATCCCGCGGACTTTTGCCATACCTTAGCGAGCCTACTGCAGGTGTCGTTTTGGATGAACAAAAGAAGTACGGTGCCTTAATGCTATTAAGGTTTTACATCCATAAGGATCTCAAACAAGAGTACCTCATGGAGATGAATCCTCATGTTTTATGGCTTGCGCTTAAAGAGCGTTATGATCAGCAGAAGGAACTCATTTGGCCGGAGGCTAATCATGAGTGGAACCATTTGCGTTTGCAGGACTTCAAGTCTGTTGCAGACTACAATCATGCTATTCATAAGATTTGCTCTAAGTTGAAGTTTTGTGAGAAAGAACCAACGGATGCTGATAAGATTGAGAAAACTCTTTCTACCATGCTTCCTGCGGATTGAGTCTTACAACAACAGTATCGGGCTAATAAATACACTCAGTGTTCTCAACTTATCCACACATTGACTCAGGCTGAGAAGCATGATGAGCTTCTAATGAAGAACCATCATAAGCACCCGATTGGTGCAGCACCTCTTCCCGAGGCTCATAGTGTGCAGGGTAAGAGAAAGTTCAAGGGATCCAATTCTGTTGACCCAAAGAACAAGCCCGAGAAGCAAAATTTCAACAAAAGGCAAAAGCCCAATCACAAGGGTAAGTGAGGTGGTCATGCTAAGGCCAAAAATGACACTAAATGTCATAGATGTGGCACTTTCAATCACTTTGCTAAAGATTGCCGTACTCCAAAGCATTTGGTAGCTCTCTACCAAAAGTCCTTAAAGGATGCAGAGCAAAGCAAGGACAAAATCGCCAAGATATGAAGCACATTTCAATCTTTCTCCTGCTGTGACTAAGGAAGTGGGTTGCTCAGACAACAATGACAACCTAGATCTCATGAAGGAGAAGCTTCCAAGTACTGATGACATGCTCATGGAATTCACCTCAAATGACATGTTTGGAGACTTAGAATAAATTGTCTCAAGCCGAAGCTACTATCTATTTCATTATAGTGTGGGATTGTTGAATTGTTGTAATAATTTATATTGTACAAACTCTATGTGATTTGAAGAGTTGCATTGCAAACCCGCTAGTGATGGATGTATTATGAGTACATATGTATTGTAATGTCATACTCATATGTTGGATATTATAATACATTTGTGTGATTATGTATGTTTTTCTACATGTTTAATAAGAAGTTCTTTTTAGTATTCATTCTTATTAAACTATAGAATATATTTGATGTCAATCCAATGTAGGATGGAATTATGTATTGTTCATAGTGGTACTAGAAACTATATTCTTTGGGAGTTATCTTTCCGGACTCTTGAGAAAAGAGAAGAAAATATTATGATCATCATTGTATGATGCTTCAATCATTGGTTCAGTTAGAACCACTATTATTCTCCCTAAGAGTGCTCAATTGATGAGAGAGGATACCTTATTGTATCCGGGATTAACTTGTACCCTATTATGCTATAAAGATATCCGTAAGAATGGTCTTCATGTCGAAATACATGTAGATGGGAAAAAAGAATTAATTTACTTCACTAATCTTACGGGATATGGCAAACAAATTTATGAAAATTCCATCCCTTGAATATGGATTGTACTATACATACATAAAACCTATATCTTTTGTTGCATATAAAGTAATCTTCCGAAATGTAAATTCATTCCAAGCATGGCATGATAGTCTAAGTCATCCTAGAGTTGGAATGATGAGGAGATTATTGGCAATTCCATTGGTCTTGATTTGCATAAAGCAAAGTTCCCACAATCTTTGGATTTGTATGCACTACATGTGCTAAAGGGAAATTAAATGTTGAACGACAACAAATTACTTGAAAGAATTCAAGGTGATATTTGTGGATTGATTCAGCATGATAGTGGATTGTTCAGATAAATCATGGTATAGATGCATCTATAAGATGGTCTTATGTGTCTCTTTTATTGACATGAAATCATGAATAAAGCTAGCTAAAATATTGTCTCAACTAAGGTAGTTGGAGACTCATTATTCTGAACATCGAAATCAATCGATTCGAAAGTACAATGCTGCTGAATTTTCTGTCGGAAATTCAGGTTTAGCATTTTGTACGATATATCCACATTAAAATGGCTTGCTCAAGCCATTGATTAAAGAATTTTACACTCGTCTCAGGACCAGTATTCTGTATTGAGGAATTGCAAGTTGCCTACATCGTGTTGGGATCATGTAGTACTGCACACTGCTGTATCAATCCAACCATGACTAACTGCATGTTATTATATCCCCCCTTACAATTGGTACGTGGAAATTAACCAAGTATTTCCCATTTGCGTAAGTTTGGGTAACTTGTTTCTGTACCCATCTCACCACATCAGCGGCAACAATGGGGCCATTAAGAAATTTTGGGATCTTTGTGGGATTTAAATCTCAGTCGATCATTAAGTATATAGAACCTATGACAGGTGACTATCTACGGCCCGTTTCGTTGATAGTATTTTTAATACAGATCATTTTCCGACATTAAGGGGGAGAATTGTACCATAAATTTGAATGCCTGGAAATTGATTGTAATGCAAGAAGCATGTCATTTGGAATGCGAGAAGCATGTCCTTTATGATCCACGTGCTATAGGCACTAAACTTTATGTTTAGAGACTTATAGTTTTGCAAATATTGCAAATAATCTGCCATATTTGTTTACCAATTACAAAGGTGTTGTTAAACCCTTTTATCTTGCAAGGAACATGCCTGAAAGAGTGAAAGATCCTAAAGATAATCACTTGAATAATCCCTCTTGGACGCAAGAGGGGGAGAGGCAATTCTAAGATGCAAGATACGAAATAAAAGAAAATGGTAAATGAAGATCAACTCTTGTTGATATAAATCTTTTAGTAATCAATTCTTTTGAAAGAGATTTGATTGTCACCCAGCTCACATATGCGCATAAATTATGAGACTGGGAAATCTAAAGACCCTAGATCGATTGTTTTGGGAAATCATGATGATCTATTAAGGGTTCGCCATTAATTACATATAGACTGGAGAGTCTTATTATCATTGTCGATAGTTATTTCTCTGATTAATTGCTAAAATCCTTCAAAGTGATCCAGGTCTAAAATCCATGGTAGAGTCTGATGCGCTCAGACTGGAACACATAGAAAGGATGCAATAGAAACAGAGATAGCCTTGCTCACTAAGGGAAGTGTTTTCTGGCGTTAAGTCAACACCTCCTAGTATCCATCCTATTGGATATAAATTTGTTTTGTCTGGAAACGGAATGAAAACAATGAAGTGGTGAGATATAATGCAAGGTTAGTTACAAAAGACTTCACGCAAAGGTCTGATGTTGATTTTCAACGAAATTTATTCTCCAGTTGTAAGTGGCATAACATTTAGATACTTAATATCTTTGGCAGTACAAAGTCGTCTATCTATGCAGTGGATGGACGTAGTGACCACATATTTGTATGGGTCATTGGATTCTAAGATATACATGAATGTTCCTGATGGAATAAGTATATCATATTCTAAGGCAAATAGCAACATGTTTTGTGTTAAGTTGCAGAAGTCATGATATGACTTAAAACAATCAAGCTGAATGTGGTACGATCGGTTGAGTATTCCTTAAGCACAAGGGATTTATATATCAATGATGATTATCTATGTGGTTTCATCAAGAGAACTACAATGTATATTTGCATTGTGTTTGTCTATGTTGATAATATTAATATCATTGGTAAAAGACATGACATCAATGAAACTCGTCATCATTTGACGAAGTTTGAAATGAAAGATTTGGGTGAAACCAAATTTTGTTTAGGCCTACAGCTTGAACATTTACCATCTGGGATATTTGTATACCAAGGTGCTTATATTCAGAAAATGTTGGAGAAATTCAACATGGATGAAGCCTACTCGTGTAAGACTCCTATGGTAGTGAGATCTTTGGATATTGAGAAAGATCCTTTCAGACCTTAGGATGGTGGTGAAAAGATTTTGGGACCTGAGGTTCCTTATCTAAGTGCCATTGGAGCATTGATGTATCTTGCTAATAGTACCCGGCTGGACATTGCATTTGCGGTGAATCTACTAGCAAGACACAGTGCAGCTCCTACTAAACGACATTGAGTCGGGGTTAAGATCGTATTCAGGTATCTTAACGGCACTAGAGATCTTGGATTGTTCTATCAAAGAAATCCAAATCATAATCTTTTAGGCTATGCGGATGCAGGCTACCTATCTGATCCCCATAATAGTAAATCCCAGACAGGTTTTGTCTTCATGAATGGTGGAACTGCTATCTCTTGGAAATCATCCAAGCAGACTTTAATATCCACTTCCACTAATCGTTCTGAGATAATTGCATAGTATGAAGCATCACATTAATGTGTTTGACTTCGCAGAATGATTGACCACATATTAAAATCATGTGGAATTGGTGCATTTGATGCACTAACAATTATCTTTGAAGATAATGCTGCTTGTGTTGCACAAATGGAATCATGTTACATCAAAAGTAACTTGACTGAGCATATTACTCCCAAGTTATCTTGTTCCCATGAGTTATAACAGGATGGGGGATAGAGATTCTGCAAACTATGTCATGTGATAATCTTGCTGATTTATTCACAAAATCTCTACCATATTCATCATTTCATAAATGTGTTGAAAGAATTGGTATGAGAGACTTGCAGAAATCTGGGGGAGTAAATTTGAATAAATAAATCCTTTGTGCATCGTGTTGTACTCTTTTCTATATATGTGTTTTACTTCGATGGTTTCTCATATGAAGTTTTTAACGAGGCAATATCAGCATTATGTATGTCATATCATCTTGTTTTTCCCCACAGGGGTTTTTTAGGAGATGATATTGTACGAGCATACACATGATTATCATGGTGTTTTCTCCTATATTTTCCCATTGGGTTTTAAGGAGTTTTATCCTGATATATCAATGTATATATAAGTTTCCCCACAGGGTTTTTCAAGAATTAATAACTATGATGAACATTGGAGATTCCAGAAGATAATTGATCAGGGGGAGTGTTGAGAATATTCTTAATATTCTAATGATCAATTATATGATAATGAAGGGATGATTAGCAACTGCAACTGCTAATGGCAGTTACCAAGTGCCTTTACATCCTACAAAGTGCCCCTTGGGCATGTACTATATATGTACCATTGTTCATCAATAATGAAAAGCCTTCATTACTATTCATTGTTACTGTTCCCAATTACTATTACAACAGTTTCTCAGCTTTGTTAATTATATTGTTCCCCCTGCACTATTTTTGCGTGGAAAATAAACCCTGACGCAAATCAGATTTAAAGCCGCTACACGTGTTGTTATTACACTGTTGCACAGACTAGCAGCCCAAGGTGAGTAACAATCCGGCGTGAGGTAAGCGGAGGCGCGGTGGCCGGAGGTCGGAGTTCAACTCTTCAGCTTTTGTATCGATCTCTCGTTCAGCGACCATATGGGTAATTCTTGGATAATTTCCTGTCAAATTTGCCCCGCATCTACTGACAGCTGACCTATATGCATTGGACAGACGAAGCTCATGTGTGCACAAAAGTTGTGGGATAATGTGTCTGTTGATAGTGTTGTCGATGCCTTAGCTTGTGCTGACATGTACAGCTGTCCAGAATTAAAGAACAGATGCCTTGGTTTTTGTTGTGGAAGAGAACAATTTCAGGAAAGGGACCTTAACAGAGGGTTTCATGAGTTTACTAGAGTGAGTGCCACGCCTTCGGTATGCCACTCACTCATTCCATTTTCGAGCCAATAGTTGGTAAATTGTATAAAAGGTGCAATACAGTATAATTGACAACCTCAATACAAAACAGTTAATCGCCAACTACCCTCCTCCCTCCGCGCACAGGAGAAGCAGGGCGCGGTGGTGGCTCACGGGCTCTGGCGCGACCGCCGGCTGTCCTCCCCATGTTGTCCCTCCTCACGTGCGCGACCGGCGGTGGCTCCCGTGGCGAGCATGGATATCTCCACGGTGGGGCCACGGTGTCCCAAAGTCCCCGCGCGGCGGTGTCAGCGTTCGCACTGCCGGCAAGCTCCGACCGCCCTCCTCTTCTCCTCCCCAAGCTTCTACCGCTCTCCTCCCTCTCTCTTCTCCCCTCTCTCTCTCTCTCTTCCCACTTCTGCTTTGGAACTTGTGCTGACCGTTGGGCAGCCTATGCTTGTCGTCGCCGCTTGACCTCGCGCCCCACCAACCGATTGCGGCTCGGGCGGAGCTTGACCCCATTGTCATGACTACAATCCGGGTAGAGATCGGTCCGCTAGCCATGGTTGTGGCTTGGCGGCACCCCCCCCCCCCCACACACACACACAATGGCTATGGATGCAACCTAGGCGGATCCAGCGTCGCCGGCCACCGGCCATGGTTGTGGCTGCGACCCGTGCGGGTCTCACCCTCACCGGCCATGCCAGCCCAAACGGCCATGCGGCCCATGGCGGAGCACCAACACCAGTGGCTCGTCACCACTGTCGCACCGATTCGCCGGACCAGGACGACGCCGACGCAACCCGATGCCCCCACGAGCTCTGCGAGGCCCGGCTGCATGTTCTGTCGCTGTCGGAATGCCACCACCCGCGTGGGGGAGCTGTAGGCGGTGGAGATAGAAGAGAGGGAGAGGAGAGGAGAGAAGAGAAGGACTGACATGTGGGCCCCACCGCCACGTGGCAGCTGCGTCAGCAAAACCACTCTCTATCACCCGATGGCCAATTGTGAACTATTTTAAGAGTTCGATTGCCAATGATTTCTAGTTTTCGAGTTCGATGGCAAAAACCAAACTTTGGTTATAGTTTGATGGCAAAAAATGGACTTGATCCATCTAAAAAATCTCTACTACTTTTTAGCTCAAAATTATATACTAATATGATCCAGCCCTTGTTTGGTCTGATCCTTAAACTTGCTAGGATATATTGGAGGACCCTTTACCACCTTCTAGTGGCTTGTGGAGCTTCTCCATCTTCCACTCTTCCTCCTCACCGAGCTTGCCATGGGGAGCAACTAGTGATGGATCCAGGAAATTTTTTAGGGAGGGGGGGGTTGAACTATAAAGCTATATCCACATAACACCACCATAACCCCTCATAATTGACATATATAATAGTTTAAAGTAGTCTTGTATAGTAATATATATTGAACCATTGAGGAAGCATAAAAATCATAAAATACATCATGGAAATAAAGGTTGCAATTTATCAATAACAAAAGGTAAAAGGCCAAATCACGAACCAGGGATGACACATGACAGTGACACTCATTATTCATCCGAGAAGGAACTTGCACCTGCACATATTGGCATAAAGTTAATTGATTGATCAAATATACATGGATTTCAAAATTATTAATTTTCATTTTAATTTAGAAGAGAAATATTAGTTTAGAAGAGAATAGAGCATACCATTACTTTTCTAGTCAACTGCATATGACGTGGTTTCATCTCTTGAAACCGCTTTTTGATCTTTTCGATATTAATAAGTCTAAATATCTCCTTCTCACAATAGCATGTCATCAGGTCATTTAGTCATTCATTATCCATTTTACTTTGCAAATTTGTCTTTATAATGGACATGTTGAAAACATCCTCTCAACTGAAGTTGTTGCCACTGGAAGTATCAATATTAGCTCAATGAGACGATAAACCAATTTAATAATAATTGTGCATACTAGTCTTGACCATAAGTTCAGCAACTTTCCCAAGTTCAGTGCATCCAAGAAAATTTGGAGTTCTTCTAGCACAGTTTACAAACTGTCTACGATTTGGCAAAAGAGAGAGATCACCAATATCAAAATCCTCAGCACAAATTTCAGCAAGACTCACAAGTTTGTCCACATCAAAATTAAAGAAGGAGTTTCTTGGGTTAAAGGCATCCATACATACTAATAACTCTGAACTAATTTCACTGAACTGATGATTCGTCTCAGTAAAGATAGCATCAATGCCGAAAATAAAATCTCAACATGATAGTAATGCATGTATGTTACTTTTTGCTTCTTCGTCTCGATGCCCCCCTAACATTTATTTCCTTATCCATATCTGGCACTTGAATTTCATTCTTCTCACATAATTTTGTCACTTTCTTGAGTAATGGCTCCCATCCATTTTCCCTTGTATCCTGCAAGCTCTCTTTCACATCCATAATCAAATGCATTGCTTCAACTATATCTTGATCCTTCCTTTGCAAAGCATGTGACAAAATATCTGTCATACTCAACAATTCTATCATCGAATGCAAGATGAATACGAAATCAAAGCTCTCCATTTTTCCAATTAAACCTAAAGCTCCACCATTACATGTCGGTTTAACAGAATCTTTCTTCACTATCTCAAGAACATCTATGATAGCCTCCCACATCACCAAAATGTGAAGCAAAGTTTTAAGATGTGAACCCCATCTAGTATCTCGAGGCCTAGCTAGGCTACTTTCTTGGTTTAGACCTTTTCCGGTCACAATCACAATCTCGCTATTCTCAATCTTTTCTAGCAACACATCATGGTGCTTTGCAAGTAAGACATCCTTTCTCATACAAGATGCACCCACAATATTGACTATTAAAGGAACATAGTTAAAGAAATCTGCAATGTCCGCACTAGAACTCAAAACGGTAACAACCACTAGTTGCAATTGATGAGAAAAACAATGCACATAGAAAGCATAAGGATTTTCATCACAAATCAATTTCTGCACCCCATTAAATTCCCCTCTCATATTAGAAGCTCCATCATACCCTTGCCCACGAACTATAGAGATAGAAAAATTGTGACTTGAAAGCATATTGACCAAAGCTTATTTTAATGCAATAGTTGTACAACTCTGAATATGTTGAAATCCAAGAAATCTCTCCACCACTTTCCCTTTATCATTCACAAACCTGCAACAGCACATTTGTTTATGTGTTAGTGACTTAGTGTAATTGCAAAAACAATTGTAGAAATATAAGCAAAAAGTTACAACAGTGGAGAACTAACCTTAGGGTGCCTTCGGTTGGGCTTCTAAGTGCTTTTGCTTTTGCTTTTGCCAAAAGCCAACAGTCCAACCAAAGGGGTTGGCTGCCATCCAAAGCCACAGCCGAAAGCAGCTTTTGCCTAGTACAAATGTGAAAGCACCTTGACCCCCTGCTTTCAGCTGCTTTTGAGTCACAAAATTACCCACCTGCCACTGATTATGTTGTAATGATTCATTCTTTTATTTTTTTCATGAATCCCACCCTTCGTTGCCGAAGGTCTGCCGCCACCGCCCCCGTCCGGCGCCGGCCCCTCCCTTCCGCCACGACCCCTCCCCTCTGAGGCCGGCCTACCCTCCGCCGCGGTCCATTTCCTCCGGTGCCAGCTGCTCCCTCGCTCTTTGGGAGCTCCATCGGGTTGCAGATGTGCTCCTCCGTAGGGAGCTCCGGCAGTGACGTGCGTGCCATGGCCGCGGGCAAATCCAGGCGGTGGTCATCTCCATCCTCTTCCCACTCCTCGCTGGTGTCGGGATTCACCAACCCCATCGCATCCCATCCCAAGATGGCGCATGCGGCCACGGGATCTGGGCGGTGTGGGTCCATTGCCCGACGACTCTGGCAGGACAACGGTCGCGCCTCCTCTTCTACTCCATCTCCGGCGGTCGGGCGGACCTCTTGCATGCGGTTGGGGTGGCGCTCAGTGGCCGCGACCCCCCGGGCGGTGGTCCAACCACCGCGACCCCTAGCGGCGAGATACGACCAGCGAGCCCATGACAGCGAGATTTGGCTGACACACCTAGGCCGTTGCACCCCCGTCCGTCGAGCTCGGATGTCCCACCAAGCCGGCATGCCCCTGTACAGCCGTCGCGTCCCTGGTTAGGGAGGTCAAACGTGAGGGGAAGAAGGAAGGAAGGTGGAAGGAGTTGTTGTCTATGACACGTGGGGTCGGCATGTAAGTGAGAAATGTGTCGGTGCGGAATGTGGTCCCGACACTAACCAGTAATAAGCGCCAAGGTCTATCCCTCAATGGTCGATGCTAAGCAACTAAAGCCACAAGTTTTATCCTAGTTCCGGCCGGGGGCCGTACGTCCAGCAGTGGTGTGCTCGGGGGCACTATATTACTCAGCACCGGGGTGCCTGTAGTGGGGCAGCTACAAGCAAAGCGGGAGAGAAGGCCTGACCTCCAAGTCCCTGGTGAAGTGGCTGAAGATGTTGTGGGAGAATTGGGGAGCGTGTGTGTGTGGTGTCGTATGTTGTCTGTTGTTCGTTGTGTCCTGTGTTGTCCCCCGCGGCGGGGGAGTCCACCTTCCTTTTATAGGCCAAGGAGAGGGTGAATTACAAGCACGCCGCGCTATTCAGCTACACGGGGAAGTATGGTGTGCAACGCCGTAGAGTAGGTGGCCGCCTTGACGGTCCTTGCCGCGATCTGGCCATCATGGCGTATCTTGTACCCGAACAGTGGTAGCTTCGAGGGTAGGAGTGCAGTGGTTGGCCGTGATGTCCCCAGGCAAGCTCGAAGGGGTTGCTGACGACGATCCGTACGGGATACAGTGGCAGGTGTGGCGGCGTCCCGTTCCCACATGCCTCACAGCACCGGAGCTATTACCACAGTGCCTGGCGTGGTGCTGTACGCACGAGGGCGGCCGCCTGCAATTAACAGTGGCAGGGATGGAGCCCCGCCGGCCTAGCGTCATGACCTGGTCCTGCAAGATCACGGGAAAGCATTTCGAGGGTGTGGCCGGCCCCCCTTCGAGGGCTTAGCACGTTAGTCGTACGGGAGTAGGCGGCGCGGCGTCACGGGGCTGACACCGGCCATGTCGCACAGTCCCCCACAGTGGCGGGGATGGGTTCCCCCTAGGGAGTTGGTGCGACAGGGCCGGGGCATGAGTCCCAGGCGCATGATGGCGCCGCCCCGCCGTTGTCAGAGCATTAAATGCCCATATCCGCGTGTGGGAACGAGCGCGCGCGTGCGGAGCACCCTCGAGCGAGGCGGAGCCCGCTCGAGGTAGGCGTGTACCCTCGAGCGAGGCGGAGCCCGCTCGAGGTAAGTTTGCACCCTCGAACAGGGCGGAGCCCGCTCGAGGGAGGCGTGCGCCCTCGAGCGAGGCGGAGCCTGCTCGAGGGGACCTTTGAGTGGGCCGCCTTAGTGGGCCGCCGCCGCAGCGTGGGCCGTGCCCCGTGTGTGTTCTTTGAGCAAGATGTGTTTAGCTTTGGTTTTTTGCAGGTTTTAAGCGGGATTTCCCCAGTTGTTTTAGGGGACCCTCAGGGCTGTCCCCGACAGTAGCCCCCGAGCATCTGCGGGTTCGCCGGCAAGGCTCTCGCAGATGCTGAAGGCTACTGATAGGACGTCCTTCCCCCCGGTTTGCAAACGCTTTCCGTGGGGCCGCGTCAGCGGACCCGCGGGTCTAGCCCCCGAAGCCCTGGAGGAGCGTGGGTGCTCCTGCAGGGGTTTTACTGTTGGATTTGGCCAGAGGGCGTGGTACATATCCCAACCGGCGTCGGTGATGTTTCAGCCGGCTTCGGTGACGCACGCGCAGCTAGCACTATCCGCGGCCGGTGCAATCCAGGAGGTGTAGCCGTGCGTCGAGCCCCCGAGCCTGGGCCCGTTCGAGGCGATCGGGTAGAGCTCTACGACTTGTTTTCAACGCGCCCTCGTCGTCCCTCCGCGGGACAGAGGGTGAGGTTTCCGCAACCCCCATCGATCGGGTCGCGGATTGCGGATTCCTCGTTGAGCTGTTAGTGGGTGGTTCGAGTGGACGCCCATGCCCCGTTCGATAAGGGTAGGCTGCGCGGTCCGGAGACACGTCCATTCAAGCGCTTTCGTGGGTTTGCTAGGTGGGGCTCGGTCCCATTCGCTAGGGACCGAGGGCGCGGAAGCTCTCCCTCGGTGGGATCCCCCCGGCTAGCTGCCCTCGCTGGCTCTCGAACACGACATGTGGGGCACCCTCGAGCCGGCGGGCTCGAGGAACGGCTCGAATGCGCGTGCCCTCGTCGTCCATGACTCGGTGATGCGGGGCGCTGTTCGAACCCGTCGAGGGTCAGGCTTCGAACCTCTGATCAGTAGGGCTGTGCGGGGTGGCAGCTAGGCGCCCCCGTCTTCGCATCTGCGGGTTTCGAGGGTCCCTGATCGTGTCAGCCCTCGAAACGCTGATCAGTAGAGTAGTGCGGGGTGGCAGCTAGGTGCTCCCGTCTTTGCATCTGCAGGTTTCGAGGGTCCCTGATGGTGTCAGCCCTCGAAACGCTGATTAGTAGAGTAGTGCGGGGTGGCGGCTAGGTGCTCCCATCTTTGCATCTGCGGGTTTCGAGGGTCCCTAATGGTGTCAGCCCTCGAAACACTGATCAGTAGCGTAGTGCGGGGTGGCAGCTAGGTGCTCCCGTCTTTGCATCTGCGGGTTTTGAGGGTCCCTGATGGTGTCAGCCCTCGAAACGCTGATCAGTAGAGTAGTGCATCGAGGGTACCTATGGTGCCTGTTTTACTTCAAACGGGCCCCGAGGTTACCGGTCGATGTTTGCACCCTTTGAGGGTCGAATTTTTCTGAGCTAGGGGCTCTGTTGACGGTTAATAGTTGTATCAAAGTTCGTTTGTGACTTGCAAGCGGACAAGTCTCCCGTCGTAGTCAAGGGACCCTTCTTCCCTCGAGTGGTGAACCCAAGGTATCGAATCCGTGGAACAATGTGCAACGCAAGGATTCAATCTAGTAAAGCAAGGTAAAGCTATCTAATGAAAATAAATTGCATCTAATCTACTAACTCATAAAGAAAACGAATCTAATCTAATCTACTAAAGAGGTAACAAGAGAAAGCAAGAGATAACCGATCTAGAGAATCTAGATCATGCTTATGTTGTAGCTCCAAACAAGATAGATGAAGATAGAAAAGCGAATCTCATTAAAAGCATCTTTAAATCGTGGCCTTCCCATCCGACTCCGAAAACATCCGCCTTTCGAGACCCCCGTTCGTCACAACGTATCCCTATTCATGCGGGGAGCTTAGGGCGAGTTCGATAGAACAAGTTGAAATCACTTGGCCGGTCCGGTATGCACCTCTAGCCACCGCGGCTACAAGAGCACCCTATGTAATCTAGCTATAGACTAGATCGTAGAAGAAGCAAAACCAAGAAGAAATCAAAATCATCGAGAAGGCACTTAATCGCTAGAAATCGGATTCACTTACAAACTTCACCATGAATGATTACATGAACAAGATCACCACCGGGGCCCTCCCTCGATCTTGATCCTCGCTCCGGAGCTCCGACGTGGTCTTCCATGCAAGGTTCCCACGTCGGCCAGGGAAACCCTAGACAACTAGCACGACCCTCATCTCCAAGTTGGTGTCCCTCAAGCTTCTCTGCTCCTCGGCGGCGGATTACGACTTCGGTTCTCCGTGGCTCTCGGTCAGGGGACTATAAATAGCCCGATTGGCGGCTAGGGCAAAGGGCGACGGATTTGGGCCCAAAATGGGCTCCGGGCCGACCGGGCCGGGCCGGCCGGCCCGGGCCCATTTAAGCCCGGCCCCGTGGGCTCCTTTGCCCGAGGTCGGTTCCCTTGCTTCCTGGATGCTTCCCCCTTCTGCATGTAGGTCCATGTCGTCGGTTTCTCTCCGAATTGGACTCAACTCCTTGTCTTGCAAGATTCAGCACTTTTCTGATCAGGTCCCTGGAGTCTGTCGTCTTCTCGGATCAAGTCCCCGGCTTCTTGGAGTTAATTTTGCTTCATTGCGTGACTTGTTCAGGGCTTCAAGGTCTTGTCATGAGGTGCTTGATGAACTTATCCCGAAAGTCTTGCATTCAACACTAAATCCCTGCATAAACATTAAACTCCAAAAACGACATGCACACGTGAACTTGTTATACCACGGGGGTTAGTACCAATGGATAAGGTATAAAACTCATGCCAACACCGAAGGTAAACTCATGGCTAGGTTGACGGATTTTCACCGTCAACAGGCTCGCGCCGCTCGAGGGTCTTCCTTACTTAGTAAGGGACCGGGCCATTTAATGCCCACAGTCGCGACTGCGGTTTCGCGCCGCGGGCGCGCCTTTTTAGGCGCTGCAGCCGCGCGCGTAGTGGGCGGCGTGGGCAGGCGGATGTGACCGCCTGCCACGGCCCTCCTGTTTCTACGCCGTGATGATGGCTTGCGAGCGGTTGCGTGGCCGCCGCGGTCGTGGTGGGGCCCATCCGTCAGCGAGGGAATATTCCTCCTGCAGTTAATGCGCGCGGGGCGCACACTCCGGAGAGCACGCCTGCGGCCTATAAATCCGACGAGAGGGGAAAACGGCGGTTTTTTACCTTAGCATTCGCCATTCTTGCTCCTTGCGCCCCAGCCCCCGAGTCGTTCTTGCCATAGTACCTTTCCCCCTTCGGAGCTCTTCTCCTCCTTCCTGTTCCTCGCCCCTCGCCCCTTCATCCACCCGCATGGCGCCCCAACCGCCTCTCTTCATCATCGACCCGTTTGCGTGGGAGCGCTCGACGGTGACGCAGCTGGCCCTGAACCGGCCGGGTGACCGCCGCCACCGGCGGCGAACGAGGATGGACGGCCGGCCGAGTGGATCGTGCCGCTGGCAAGGGACCACATGCCCAACCCTCCGAGTGGCTTCGTGGTTAGCTTCGTCCGCTTCCACGAGCGAGGCTTCACGGCGCCAGCGAGCCGCTTCATGCGGGCGCTCTGCCACCACTACGGCGTGGAGCTTCACAACTTCGCGCCGAACGCGATCTCGCAGGCGGCCACGTTCGTTGGCGTTTGCGAGGGCTACCTAGGGATCCCGGTGAATTGGGATCTCTGGATTCACCTCTTTCGCGCGGAGCTGTTCACGCAGCAGACGTCGGAGCAGAGGACCCGCCGCGCGGTGCGTGCCGGCGGCATGTCGCTCGCCTTGCGGGGTCAGCGCAAGGACGACTACATCCCCTGCACCATGACGACCAACAATGCAGGCTGGGAGCGGGGGTGGTTCTACCTTCGCAACGACGAGCCCGGTCTCCCCCCTACACCGGTCTGGTGCTCCGGGAGAAGCCCGACTCCTGGCACCACGGGGTGTCCCCGCCCCAGCATCGGGATCGGTTGGACTCGCTTCTGGCCGCGCTGAGGAATCTGGCGGGCCGCGGGCTGACTGCGGGGGCCGTCCTCGCCTTCCTCCACCACCGGCGGATCGTCCCCCTGATGGAGAGGCCGCTCTGCATCTTCGAGATGACCGAGACGACGGACCCCATCGCGCTGGCGAGGTCGCGGATGCTGCAGGGCCCCCTCCTGCGGGAGTATGCGGCTACCCCGGCGTGGAGCGCCGTCGACCCCAAGTCCGTGCGCAACGACCGGTCCTTGTGGGATCTTGAGATGCTCCCTACCGGCAAGCTGGTGAGTGGAGTTCCTAATTCCGTTTTCGATTTTGGCAATTCCTCGGGTTGCTGACGCACTTTGATGCTTTGCTCGCAGCTGGTGAGCGTGAGCGCCGCAAAGTCCGATCCGCCCACTCCCCGCTCTCGCGCGCTCGGTCGCGCAGCGCAGCAGCGGGAGCGGGAGCGGGTGGCACGCAAGAAGAAGCGCACGACGCGACATCGGGAGCGTCGCGAGCGGAGGAACGAGGAGTACCGGCTGCGTGAGCAGCAGGGGCTCTCCTCACCGGGGACCGAGCAGTACCGGCTGCGCGAGCAGCAGGGGCTCTCCTCATCGGATGAGGAGGAGGAAGAAGAGGAAGAGGTTGGGGTGCAGGGTCTCCCCGATAGGTGGGAGCCCGCACCCCCGTCACCGGAGCTGGCTCCGGTGGGCGGGAGCGGCATCGCTCGGGGCGGGCGCGGAGGCGCCCGCCGCCGGGCAATTGACGGCGAGGGCGGCGCGGCCCGCGGAGGCGCCGGTGCGCGCCCGAAGGTGCGCGCGACGGGTGTGCCCGCGCGCGCGGCGGGGCCCACGCGCGTGGTGGAGACGGCTAGGGGCGTGGCGGCGACCGCGCCGGCCGCGCCAGCGTCATCGGCCGGGGCCTCAAGGAAGAGGAAGCGTGCCTTCTCCTCTTCGAGGTGAGGGATTTGTCCTTTCGAGAGGTTGCGTGTCTGATAGGCGGGGACCTGACGGTATGCTCGTGCTTGTGCAGGGTGGTGCCAACCGTGCCTCCCCTCACACCGGCCAAGGTGTTGAGGGCGGACGCGTCCATCCCCACCCGGCGGCGTTTGTCGAGGGCGCCGCGGGGCGGGGGCGCGCGCGGCGGCCGCGGCGGGCGAGACCTCGCAAGGTGCGGGCGAGGCCTCGAGGCCGGCCGCCGGTGGCTCCGCC
Organism: Cenchrus americanus; assembly: GCA_947561735.1. Lineage (NCBI taxonomy): Eukaryota > Viridiplantae > Streptophyta > Magnoliopsida > Poales > Poaceae > Cenchrus > Cenchrus americanus. The sequence continues at coordinate 105,919,916 of OX387242.1, forward strand.
CATCGTGCCGCGGCCGGCGGCCGTCGAGGAGGCGGCGGCGCCGGTCGTGGTGGAGGCGGAGCCGGCGGCGCCGGTTGCGGTGGCGCCGCCGGCGGCGTCGCCGTGGAGGGCCACCCCGGCGCCCGCGGTCGTAGCGACGCGGTCGGAGGCGGTGGCCGCGGCGCCGCGGCGGGAGCTCGCGGCCACGGAGGTGCGGGCGGAGGCGTCGGTGGAGGCGCGGCGAGGGGCTGCACCCGCCGGTGGCTCCCGGGCGGTGGTGGTGGAGATTCCGGACGACGACTCCCCGCCGCCCGGGTGGGACCAGTGGGTGAGCTTCCCCACGCCGTCCTCTGAGTCCCAGGAGGGGGCTCTTGTGAGGCGGCGGGACGGCCACATGGTGGCAGGAGGCCGAGGGCACGGCGCCGAGGCCTCTTCTTCCCGCGCTGGCCGTTCCGCTCCGGGAGAGGGGCGCGTTGACAGTCCGCCCGCCTTCGCCGACGCCCAGGAGGAGCAGGAGCTGTGGGGGGAGCTCCGCGACCATGGCACTGCGCTCAACCGAGCGTTGAACAAGGCACTGCGGATTCATGGCGGCCCTGCGTGGCGCGTCTTCCAGGTGGGGCGCCGTCGTCTACTTTCTTTGATTTCTTCGTCTTCACGCTCGATTCTCGCGGCGCGACGCTCACTGGTTTCGGTCTGTTGGCAGCAGGAGCTCGAGCACCGCACCCGCGACAAATATGGCGCCTTCGATCAGATGAGCGCCGAGCTCTGCCAGCTCCGGGAGCGGTGCGACGCCTTCGACGCGCTTGCTGACGCCTTGAGGACCCCCGGACACCGGCCGTCGTGCGGCCGAGGCCCTACGCGACCAGCTTCAAGAGTGCGAGAGGCAGGCCGCGGCGCGCCCCTCCACCCTCGAGCGGGTTTGCACGGCCCTCATCGACCGGGATGAGGCGCTACGGCAGACGCGGGCGGATCTGGAGAGGATGCGCACACTGGCAACCAACTGGGAGGCGGAGGTGACCACCGTCCGGGCCGAGAACTAGGAGGTCCGCGCGTGGCTCCTGGAGGCGCAGGCTCAGCATAGCCAGGCTGAAGAGAGGGTGCGCGCGGCCGAGCAGAGGGCCAAGGAGGTCGACGAGCTGAAGGCCACCCTCGACGCCAAGGTTTCTGCGCTCACCATCGCGGAGGACCGGCTCCTGCAGGAGCGTACCGCCCTCTAGGGGGCTGAGGGCAACTCCAGCAGGAGCGGGCCGTTCTTGCTGACGCCCGGTCGGCGCTCGAGCGGGAGCGCATCACTCGCGAGGCGGCGCAGAAGTCGCTGGAGGAGCGGAACGCAGAGTTCTCGAAGCTCGATGGCGAACTGGTGGTCCTCAGCATCACGAGCGCGAGCCAGGAGCAGGCCCTCAAGGAGCAGAGTGACACCGTCAACGGCCTCCAGCAGGTGGTCGAGGCCGAGCGCCGCGCCCTCGAGGTGGAGAGGAAACAGGTTGAGGGTAGGTCAATGTTCGTCTTTTGTTTTGCTGATTTTCCCTTAGAGGGTTCGCCCCCTTTTCTGATTTCTCTCTTGCTGGCAACGTTCAGGCCTACGCACCGCGCTGGGGCACGCGACCGACCGTGCCGAGGCGCTGCAGGCCTCCTACAACTCCTCCGAGCAGAGGCCGCCGGAGCTGCGCGCTCCCGGGGCCCTCGAGACCTGCCAAGCCGTGGAGGAGGGCGAGGCGCAGCCGGGAGCTCGCCGGCCGCCCCGCTGCGCGCCCTCGGCGGGCATGTCTCCGGGCGCATGCGCTGGGCACTGCACCTCGGCGTCCAGAAGGCCCTCGGAGTGGTGCGATCTCATTACAATATCAACTTCGAAGCCGTGGCGGAGGGCTACATCGTCCCCGAGGGCGTCGAGGACGATGTGGCGATGGAGCGCGTGGACGCGTTAGCCGCTGACGCCGCCGAGGCGCTCGCCGATGCCTTCGAGGAGTTCCTGTTCCCGGACGCCGTCGATGCTGATGCTCCTCAGGCCTGAAGACCGCTGAGCGCCAGGCCCTTTTTTTGTTTGTATGTTAGTGTGTGGGCCGCGTGGCCATGTAAATGAACAAATCATTTTGTTTCAAACATTTGTGAAAGAGAAATGGTGTCCTTTACTTTATTGCGCTGTTTTGTTTCTCCTTCTTCCTGAGTAAACTCGAGTTAGGGAAGTTCGTTTTTCGCGAGCAGCCTGCTGGGCCGGAGGCAAGAGAGAAGGGCCGTATCCTCGCGGAGGCGTTGGCTATCTCTGGCTTGCGCGTCCTTTCCTCTAGGTTGTCTGCGCCCTGTTCGAATTTTGCTCAAGGCTAAGATCGAACCATACTTAGCGCGCGTGGATTTTTTGCGAAAAAATGGGACCATTTTTTGGGGGGGATGCCCCCCGCAGTAGCCCCCGAGGGTAACTTGGGTTTCACGGGAAAGCCAAGTTGCCCTTTTTTATTGAACTGGTGATGTTTACATGGTCGTGGCCAACTGGGGTGTTGGGCACGTGATTTACAACAAAATACTTGGAAATCCTAGCTAAGGGTAGAAGCGACGTAGCTGTTGGATGTTCCAAGCGTTGGTGAGTTCTCCGCCATCCTCGTTGGCTAGCTTGTATGTGTCGGGCTTGAGCACCTTCACCACGACGTAGGGTCCCTCCCACGGAGGTGATAGCTTGTGGCGTCCTCGGTTGTCTTGGCGTAGCCTTAGGACCAAATCTCCCTCGCTGAAGTCCCGCCGGCGTATCTTCCGTGCCTGGTAGCGCCTGAGGGACTGCTGGTATCTTGCGGAGTGCATCAAGGCCACGAGGCGCGCTTCGTCCAGCTGGTCCAGTGAGTCCTCGCGGGCCCGCTGGTTGGCGTCCTCATCATAGCCTCGCACCCTGGGTGACCCGTATTCCAAGTCCGTGGGGAGGACGGCCTCCGCGCCATGGACTAGAAAGAACGGGGTGAACCCAGTGGCTCTGCTTGGGGTGGTCCTTAGGCTCCACACGACCGCAGGCAATTCCTGGAGCCATTTCCGACCAGACTTATTCAGCTGGTCGAAAATTTTGGGCTTAAGGCCTTGTAGGATCATGCCGTTGGCACGTTCTACTTGGCCGTTAGTCTGTGGGTGTGCCACAGCTGCCCAATCCACACGGGTGTGGAATTTGTCGCAAAACTCCAGGAATTTCCTGCCCGTGAACAGGGACCCGTTGTCGGTGATGATGGAGTTTGGCACTCCAAAACGATGGACGATGTCGGTGAAGAATGTCACCGCTTGCTCTGCCCTGAGATTCGTAATGGGACGCACCTCTACCCACTTGGAAAATTTGTCGACTGCGACCAGCAGGTGGGTGAAGCCCCCGGGCGCCTTTCGCAAGGGCCCGACGATGTCCAGCCCCCACACGGCGAAAGGCCATGTAATGGGGATGTTCTGCAGGACGTGAGCGGGGAGGTTGGATTTGCGGGCATAGAATTGGCACCCCTCGCAGGTGCGTACGATCTCGCTGGCATCCGCGACCGCGGTGGGCCAGTAAAAGCCCTGGCGGAACGCGTTGCCTACGAGGGTGCGGGGCGCGGCGTGGTGGCCGCAGACGCCCGCGTGAATGTCCCGGAGGAGCTCGCGCCCCTCGGGGATGGGCACGCATCGCTGCAGGATGCCGTAAGCGGCGCGCTTGTACAGCTCGTCGTTGACGAGGGCAAAAGACTTGGCCATCCTGGCAATGCGCCTGGCCTCGGACCGGTCCGAGGGGAGTTCCCCTCGGTCCATCCAGGCGATGTACTTGTCGCGCCAATCCGCCCTGATGGGGGCTGGCTCGACGTCCATTACTTCGGCCTCGCTGGCGCCGTATCCCTCGAGGAGGGAGAGCACATACGCCTCGTTCGAGGGGTCCTCATCCATGGGCTCCGCGCCTATCGGATTTTAGGGAGCCCCCGAGGGTTCCGAGTGATTTGAGGGGTGCAGCTCGAGGGTGACGGAGGGCTGGGCGATATCTCGGGCAAAAACGTTCGGGGGGACAGTGATAAGCCCGGACGCGATCTTGGCTAGCTCGTCCGCCTCCTCGTTGTACCGGTGGGGCACGTGATTGAGCTCGATGTCGTAGAACTTGTCCTCGAGGGCTCGCATGGCCTTGCAGTACGCTTCCATCTTGTCGTCGTGGCAGCTCACGTTTTTCATGACTTGGTCAATCACGAGCTGCGAGTCTCCCCTCACGTCGAGGAGCTTGACGCCTATCTCGATGGCGATCTTGAGGCCGCAGAGAAGGGCCTCGTACTCAGCCATGTTGTTCGACGCGGGGAAGTGGAGACGTACTGCATACCGCATGTGTTCCCCGAGAGGTGACACGAAGAGCAGGCCCACGCCCACCCCGGTCTTCATCACCGAGCCGTCGAAATACAGAGTCCAGCACTATGCCTGGATCTGTGGCGGCGGCAGTTGCGTGTCCGTCCACTCGGCGACGAAATCTGCCAGGATCTGGGACTTGATGGCCTTGCGCGGGGCGTAGGCGAGTGTCTCGCCCATCAGTTCCACCGACCACTTGGCGATTCTGCCTGCCGCATCCGGATTGCGGATGATCTCCCCCAGCGGGAAGGAGGAGACCACCGTGACAGGGTGGGCCTCGAAGTAGTGACGAAGCTTCCGCCGTGCAAGGACCACCGCGTACAGCAGCTTCTAGACCTGAGGGTAGCGCGTCTTGGTGTCGGACAAAACTTCGCTGATGTAGTACATCGGCCGCTGGACCGGCAGGGCGTGCCCTTCCTCTGTGCGCTCTACCACGATTACGGTGCTGACCACCTGGGTGGTCGCGGCCATGTAGAGTTGCAGGGGTTCACCGTCCTGCAGTAGTGTGAGGATCGGGGCGTGAGTCAAGGACGCCTTCAGTTTGTCAAGCGCCTCTTGGGCCTCGGCGGTCCAGGAGAAACGCTCGTGCTTCTTGAGGAGGTGGTAGAGGGGCAAGCCTTTCTCACCGAGCCGTGAGATGAAGCGGCTCAAGGCGGCAAGGCACCCCAGCACCTTTTGCACCCCTTTGAGGTCTCGAATTGGACCCATCCGTTCGAGGGCTGCAACCTTTTCGGGGTTGGCCTCGATGCCTCGCTGGGAGACTATGTATCCTAGGAGCATGCCCCGCGGCACGCCAAAGACACATTTTTCGGGGTTCAACTTTACCCCATTGGCCCGCAGGCAGCCGAACGCGATGCTGAGATCGCCAACCAGGTCGTCCGCCTTCCTGGTTTTCACGACGATGTCATCTACGTATGCCTCGACGGTTCGGCCGATATGGTCTCCGAAAACGTGCTGCATGCACCGTTGGTACGTTGCACCCGCGTTCCGGAGGCCGAACGGCATCGTGACGTAGCAAAACATCCTGAATGGCGTGATGAATGAAGTCGCGAGCTGGTCGGACTCCTTCATCTTGATTTGGTGGTACCCGGAATAGGCATCAAGGAAACAAAGTAGTTCGCACCCGGCGGTCGAATCAACGATTTGATCGATACGTGGCAAAGGAAAATGAACTTTAGGACATGCTTTATTAAGACTAGTGTAGTCTATACACATCCGCCACTTCCCGTTCTTTTTCTTTACTAGTACAGGATTGGCTAGCCACATAGGGTGGGATACTTCCTTGATGAACCCGGCCTCGAGAAGCTTCCGCAGCTCCGCTCCGATCGCCCGCCGCCGCTCCTCATCGAAGCGGCGGAGCCGTTGCTGCACGGCGCGGGAGTGAGGCAGGATGTCAAGGGAGTGCTCGGCGACCTCCCTCGGGATGCCTGGCATGTCCGAGGGGCTCCACGCGAAGATGTCGGTGTTGGCGCGGAGGAAGTCGACGAGCACCACTTCCTATTTTGGGTCGAGGGTAGAACTGACCCTCAACACCTTGCCCTCGGGGGCAGCAGGGTCGAGGGGCACTCCCTTGGTCTGCTCCGCGGCCTCGAAGTTGCCGGCGTGCTTGGCAGTGGAGTCGAGGTCCTCGTTGACCATCTTCTCCAAGGTGGTTACCAGCGCTTCATTCAGCGCCAGTGCTTCCGCGTGCTCTACGCATTCGACGTTGCAGTCGAAGGCGTGCTCGATGGACGAGCCCACGGTAATGACGTCGTTCGGTCCCGGCATCTTCATTTTGAGGTAGGTGTAGTTGGGGACGGCCATGAACTTGGCGTAGCAGGGCCGCCCAAGTATGGCATGATAGCGCCCCGGAACCCCACCACCTCGAAGGTGAGCATCTCCTTGCGGAAATTGCTCGGAGTGCCGAACCAAACAGGCAGATCGATCTGCCCGAGGGGCTGGACGCGCTTGCCCGGCGCGACGCCGTGGAACGGCGTCGTGCTGGGCCGCAGCTGGTCCAACCCGATCCCCAGCAGGCGCAACGTGTGCGCGTAGAGGATGTTGAGGCTGCTGCCTCCGTCCATCAGGACCTTTGAGAACCGCGCGTTCCCAATGACCGAGTCGACCACTAGTGGGTATTGGCCCGGGTTAGGGATGCGGTTCGGGTGATCTTCTCGGCTGAAGGTGATGGCATCCTCCGACCAGTCGAGGAAGGAGGGGGGCGCCTTCTCCGCGGCGAGGACCTCGTGCCGCTCCCGCTTGCGCTGGCGGCTCGACATGTCGACGGTCGGCCCCCCGAAGATGAGGAACACGTTCTCCACGGCGGGGAAGCCGCCGGCGTCGCCATCTCCTCCGTCCTTCTTGGCCTCTGCGTCCTTCGCGGCGGCGCGGCCGTAGAACTTTTTGAGCATATCGCACTGCTCGAGGGTGTGGTTCACCGGAGTCTTGTGATATGGACATGGCTTCTTCAGCATGTCATCGAACACCCCCGGACCTCGAGGGGCCGGTCGAGGGCCCCGTCGAGCCGGGTCAACAGCAAGGGCCTCGGCGTCGTCGCCGTTGCGTCCCTGCTCGCGCGCCTCGCGGCGCGGCTTCTTCCCTTTCTTGCCCCGCTTGTCCTTCCGGTGGGGCTCCCTGGACTTGCTGCCCTCCGCGGGCGCGTCGTCCGAGCGCTTGCCCTTCTTGCCGTCGAAGATCGCCCCCACGGCCTCTTCACCTGAGGCAAAGCTGGTGGCGATGTCGAACAGCTCGTTCGAGTCCGCCGGCGGGCTGCGCCCCAACTCGCGCACGAGGTCCCGGCACGTGGTGCCCTCGAGGAAGGCATGCACAATCTCGGATTGCGCCACGCTTGGGAGCTCCGTGCAGCGCTTGGAGAAGCGCCGTATGAAGTCCCGGAGCGACTCGCCGGGCTTCTGGGTGCAGGAGCACAGGTCCCAGGAGTTCCCAGGGCGCACATACGTGCCCTGGAAGTTGCCCACGAACGTGCGGACCAAGTCATCCCAGTTATGGATCCGACCGGCGGCGGCGGATGCTCGAGCCACGTCCGGTCTGAATCGCTGAGGTGCAGGGGGAGGTTGCGGATGATGACCTCGTCGGCCGGTGGCCCCCGCCCGCCGCGCATGCTAGGCGGTAGTTGTTAAGCCACATGCGGTGATCTGTCTCCCCGTTGTACTTGACGATGGTCGTGGGCTGGCGGAAGCGCTGGGGGAAGGCCGCCGCGCGGATCTCCCGGCTGAACACACGGGTCCCCGGGGGTTCCGGCGTCGGCGAGCGGTCTTCATCGCTATCGTGGCGTCCACCCCGCCGAGGGTGGTAGCCTGCCGCCGCTCGCGCATCCGCTTTGCTCGTCCGCCGAGCATTGATGACGTTGCGGGCGTCGTTGTCCCATGCTTTGCGCGTGTCGAGGAGCCGTTCTTTAGCCGGTGTGCGTCCCGGGTTGGCGGGGCGCTCCGTCGCTCGATCTGCATGCACCGAGGGCTCGCCCCCTGCGCACCCCCATCGCCCCGCGCGTCCCCCCCGCCGGCGGATGCGGGACGCCGAGCTTTCGGCCTCGCCGGACGGCCGCTTGCTCGATGAGTGCCTCGCCTCACGGTGCAGGTTTCGCGCCTCGGGCGTCGAGGGGGCGGGCATGGCCCGCAGCAGCGTCGCGACAGCAATGAGCTTCTGGCTCGCTCGCGGAGGCGTGTCTGGGTTGTCGACGTTGAAATTGGCGTTGATGCGATCGCGGGCCTGTATGCCCAGCTACCGCGCGCGCTCGCCGCGCGCGGAGGCTTCCCCCGCCATAGAGGCGCGGAGCAACCGCACCGTCTGATACTCCTTCGCCAGCTTGGCTTCGAGTTCGCGGGCTTGGGCTAACTGCACGTCAATGTCGGCCCCAACAGGAGTGCTCGGTCCCGCCACCAGGCGCAGAGCGATCCCTGGGGCGGGCGTAACTTCCCCGTCGCCGGCGCCCGCTGCGCCGGTGGCGTTTGCTGGGTCGTTCACGATGACGACGCAGCACTCCCGTGCGGGGTCGTAGCTCCCGGTGCTGGAGTCGTCGGAGCAACGGAACCAGTAGTCCGCGGCGTCGAGAAATCGCCTGAACATTACCGGGTCCGGTACACCGGAAAAGTCCCACTCCGCGTACCCGTGCAGGTTGGCGGGTGGCAATGCGTCGAGGGAGCCTAGGGACGACTCGTCGCCGGCGGAGGTGCTAGGGTCCCTGGCGACGAAGACGTGACGGCCAGGGGGAACCCTGCGCATCATGGCGTTGGCGTTGTAGGCCGTCGTGGCGCCGCGCAGACCGATGGGGAAGCGCGGCCCGGAGACCGCGCGCTCCCCCGCCGGGGCGGCGGTCGTCGTGCGACGGCGCGCGCGCGTTGGGAGGTGGCGCGCTCGGCTTGCCGTCGCTCCGACCGCGTCTAGCGTGAGCGCCGACCGGAGCGGCGGCGACGCCGAGACGCCGACGGGCCCGTAGCGTCCATGCCAGCGGGTGTTTGCGTCGTGGCGACGCGCGCAGCGGCGACTGGGGCGGACCCGGCTTGGCGCTACGCACAGAGCTCCTCACGGTTCGTGAGGCGCATCAGGTAGCCATTCCCAGTGGCCTGAAAGTTCAGGCCCCCGAACCGGATTTTGAACCCGGCGGGGAGGGGGTCCGAGCTGCCCATAGAGTAGCGCGTACCGCGGTACTCGGTGCCAATCACCATGGAGGGAGTTGACGGTGGATTGATCTTAGGCGCTCGCGTGCCCCACGGTGGGCGCCAACTGTCGGTGCGGAATGTGGTCCCGACACTAACCAGTAATAAGCGCCAAGGTCTATCCCTCAATGGTCGATGCTAAGCAACTAAAGACACAAGGTTTATCCTGGTTCCGGCCGGGGGCCATACGTCCAGCAGTGGTGTGCTCGGGGGCACTATATTGCTCAGCACCGGGGTGCCTGTAGTGGGGCAGCTACAAGCAAAGCGGGAGAGCAGGCCTGGCCTCCAAGTCCCTAGTGAAGTGGCTGAAATGTTGTGGGAGAATTGGGGAGCGTGTGTGTGTGTGGTGTCGTATGTTGTCTGTTGTTCGTTGTGTCCTGTGTTGTCCCCTGCGGCGGGGGAGTCCACCTTCCTTTTATAGGCCAAGGAGAGGGTGAATTACAAGCACGCCGCACTATTCAGCTACACGGGGAAGTATGGTGTGCAACGCCATAGAGTAGGCGGTCGCCTTGACGGTCCTTGCCGCGATCTGGCCATCATGGCGTATCTTGTACCCGAACAGTGGTAGCTTCGAGGGTAGGAGTGCAGTGGTTGGCCGTGATGTCCCCAGGCAAGCTCGAGGGGGTTGCTGACGACGATCCGTATGGGATACAGTGGCAGGCGTGGCGGCGTCCCATTCCCACATGCCTCACAGCGCCGGAGCTGTTACCACAGTGCCCGGCGTGGCACTGTACGCACGAGGGCGGCCGCCTGCAATTAACAGTGGCAGGGATGGCGCCCCGCCGGCCTAGCGTCATGACCTGGTCCTGCAAGATCACGGGAAAGCATTTCGAGGGTGTGGCCGGCCCCCCATCGAGGGCTCGGCACGTTAGCCGTACGGGAGCAGGCGGCGCGGCGTCACGGGGCTGACATCGGCCATGTCGCACAGTCCCCCACAGTGGCGGGGATGGGTTCCCCCTAGGGAGTTGGTGCGATAGGGCCGGGGCATGAGTCCCAGGCGCATGATGGCACCGCCCCGCCGTTGTCAGAGCATTAAATGCCCGTATCCGCGTGTGGGAACGGGCGCGCGCGTGGGCGTGTACCCTCGAGCGAGGCGGAGCCCGCTCGAGATAAGCGTGCACCCTCGAACGGGGCGGAGCCCGCTCGAGGGAGGCGTGCGCCCTCGAGCGAGGCGGAGCCTGCTCGAGGGGACCTTTGCGTGGGCCGCCGCCGCAGCGTGGGTCATGCCCCGTGTGTGCGCTTTGAGCAAGATGCGTTTAGCTTTGGTTTTTGTAGGTTTTAAGCGGGATTTCCCCAGTTGTTTTTGGGGACCCTCAGGGCTGTCCCCGACAAAATGTTTTTCCAAAAGTCACATCGGTTCAACCAAACGGTCTCCTGCTTTGACACATCTGCTTTCTCACAGCCCACAGCCCACAACAGCATTTGCAAAAGCCACAGCCCAACCAAACACACCCTTAGACTCACTGCCATTTGCCCATTACCATTCTACTACGGGCTGCGGCCCGACAACGGCATGTACTCAAAGTGCGCACGCACGGTACAGCGGCCGCAACTTCACCCAAACCATAACTAGGGAACTAGCCCTGGTGACGGACCTGGCGGCGGCAGCCGGAGGCGGAGGCTTATCCCAGGTTGCGGCGAACTTGCAGGGAGCCGGCGTGGAGTCTAGCCACCTGGCCACCTCCAACCCGTCACCACCTCTCTCGGTGAGTACTGAGTACCCTTGTGTTCTTCGTCATGCTGGTTATTATTGGGATTAAGGGTATCTTAGCTTGTGAACCCTTTTAGACTTTTTTTTAAAACTAGTTAACCTTTTAGATGAATGTTAGCTTGGTATTGATTCTTGGAAATCGTTACTAGGTACAATCAGCGTGCCAAGATGTTGGGTGCTGGATTTTTCGAGTACAAACTTGAATATTCGGAAAAGAAGAATCTCCCCATCGGGCAATTCGTCAGCTCTGAGGCCATCTCTGCTAAGGCTGCAAAGGGGTGACCATTAGGTGCACCTCCGAACATCTTTAGTTCAATTATTTGTACTACTACTTCAAAATTGAGTTGAACTAGTACAAATAATTGAACTAAAGAGGTTTGAAGGTGCACCACATCATAATCAATTTGCAACCGTAATCTCTACAGGGGGGACACCTCTAGAGGATTAAATGCTATCCGAGTGGGGATAACACAGAGCACGAGGGCAAACACGTGTCAATCTTACTCACACGTACATGTCTCAGAATCTGAAAGTGTCAAGGCCTTCTTAGATATATTTGTTAGAGTATGTGTATATATGTGTATATGTGAGGGTGGCCCATATGGCCTGTGTGTATCCCATATAGATGCCCATGTATATCACTGTCTATATACCCACCCTTCAAGGGTTGGAGGAATATACAGAGTAATTATTTCCCAAAACATGGTATCAACAGCTTGGGTTTCCCTACTTCCCTGAGCAGCCGCCGGCACCACCTCCTCCCAGCCATGGCTGTGTTGACGGTTGAAACACGTAACAACCTTTGATCCGCAAGCGTACGGACCTACACCTTTTTCACCACGGGGTGACCCCCAAGGTTCTTGTCAATCTGCGGAGCAAGGGGATTGCTAGCGCTTAACCAAGTACTAATCTAGTTGATGAGAAACCTTTGAAAGGGGTATTAATCTAAAGGTAAAGACAATCTAACATATGTTAATCTAAGAAGTCTAAGGTGAAACTAGATGGCAAAGGGTGGACACAAGAGAGAGATTAAGATAGATAAGTGTTCCCTCCCTAGGGTTTAGGATCACATGAACATGCATCTATTACATGAAAAGGGTGTTGCCTACACTAGCTTCATGGCAGTTATGTGACCGCTAAGCCTTTTCCCTCCACCGTACTGTCACTATGCAAGGTAATCAAACACTTTCACGCATAACCGCATCTATACCTAAGCATCCATAGGGTTAAGTTAATCACCACAATTACCACAAACCCTACTAAGAACACATGTTGTACATACATATGTGAATAAAGCACTCGCATAGACATAGACCATTAAGCATCAAAAGGCATAATGTTCATGTAGCGATCACATAACATGTATCCATCTAACCCTAGGGATGAACAGAGACATTACCCCATCATCTTACAAGGATTTAAGAACATAGGGGTGATGAAGACTCCGGAGAACATCGTTGATGAAGATGGCGGCGATAAAGCTTGGGAACACCCCTAGGCCAGCGGCTTGGAGTCCTCCTCTTGCTTCCTTCGTTCCGTCGGCGTTGATCCTTGTGACGAGCTCATCCAACTCTCTCCCTCATCTTGCGGTGGCGGTTTTCTGGTGAATGGCATCAGTAGAATGATTTGTTCGATGTGGCGGCGGACAGAGGAAGAGGCAATAAATAGACGAACACCTAGGGTAAAGGGGCGCCTGTCACACCTGTTTTCCGAAGAGAAACCAAGTGCATCTCATATATGCGCCAGGATCAGTTTACACACATATGATAGACAAAATGAGTGAAATATCATTAACAGTATTTAAACGTATTTTAGAGTTTAACCACTTATTACACTCATGCGGGAGACTCGGAGGTCTTTAACAACGGAAAACGATAACTACTCGACGAGTCTTTGTCTTCCGCTCCCACAGGCACTTGATTCGGGGTCCGCAAGCCTCAAAACTCATCGTAGTCGTCGTAGAACTCGCCTCCATAATTCTCCTCTGAACAGCGATAAGAAAGGCTGAGCACACTTAAGGTTGGAGCTCAGCAAGTGGGGGAAAATGCAAGGCTATCAAGGTGGGCTTAGGTTTTGCAGCGGTTAGCATTTTAATGTTGGTCAAGTTTTAATTAAAGAACGCATATTTACTAGGTGTAAGTTCATACCAACCCACTTAAGAAAACTTTAATACAAAACGACCCAAAGCTCATCGAACCACGATTTATTCTCATCTTTAAGTTTATTAATCATGTGAGGGTCCAAGCCGCTCATGTGATCGATCAGTTTTACACTCTGCAGAGGTTTGCACACTGTACCCACAATTTGCGTAAAAGCTCCAAAAAACTTTAAACCCAACCATGTGATGCTGGCCAAGCACCATACCACTCTTCTGAGGTGTGATTGCATAGGGATGCTACGAAGCCTTTACAAAGGCATGCAAAAGACTAACGACCTGCATAGTTACAGATCAGGGCGGACCATAACCCTCCCTAGTGGACAACTGTGACAACCCGCCTAGGAAAATACCATACTATCGCCTAAGACCGATCCACTTTGGTCATTAAGCAATAATAAAGTATCATCCTGTCGTTAGTTGCCGGGTTAACGCCCGGTAAATCACTTGAAAAGCACAAGGATCGAATATATGCATTAAAATTCACTCGAAAGTGAGTCCAGAGATACAACAATATTAATATCCAAATTCGTATCCCGAGGGTTCAATTATTACAAACCATAGTTTTTGCCATGATGAAATAGTTTAAAGTTTTCGAAAGTAGCGGAAATAAATTAACGGAAGCGAAGACACCACGGGAGGCCATCCATGATGCTTTCAATAGTCGTCCTCCACCCACTCCAGCTCCCAGCTGGGCGGGATCTCTCCGGGCCACACATCACTGAAGGCATTACCTGGATCAACACATTATAGCAAGGCTGAGTATACTAATACTCAGCAAGACTTACCCGTCGGTGATAACTACTTCACCAGATCTAGACCATGAAAGGCTTTTTGGCTACTGGGTTGCTTTGCTAAAAAGTAACAAAGAGTAGGTCCTTACTTTCAAGATTTTAGCCCAAGTTCTAGTAGGTTTAATCTTTACTACATTAGCCAACTAGTACAAACAAAGTTGTACAATACAATTAATCAAGCATGAAGTTCATCAACTTCCATCATTAGGGATCTCATGACTAGTGGAGTAAGTAGTCTCGGATAACGGTGAGAGGCCGACAATCGATTGATTTAAACCTTGCAAGGTAGACCCAAACACACGGTAGGCTGCCCCCGAAAGGACAACTTTCCCAGGCCGTTTCCAAAAATCCTCGGGTCGGGATCGAATCTTACAGTCTTTGGTGCAGGCTATCCGGAATACCCCGCGAGATACCCGGACTCACCATACACCACCGGTAGCTAGCCGTGAGAGCGAATCCCAAGAGTAGTAATGGTAGGATCCCTCCCCGCCTCATTAAGGTACTAGGCTTACCGGTCCCATACCCGACATGTGCTTAGTACGTTCAAAAACTTAACCCACATAACCACTGGACCGGAGCCTAGATCCCATGCTCTTACCACGTGAGCAATCCATTTAAGGATATATTATGATTCCTATCTAGGAACCTATTCTCGCGACTGAGGTCATCACCCGACTTGTAACCGTCCTATAGCTTAGCAGCTATCGACCTATCATACTAGTAAGGACAAAGATACCTATGGATCATGCATCTAGGGTTTCATTCAACTCCTGAACGTAAATGCACAATCATTCATAGATAATTGAATAAAGAATTTTAAAACTGGGTTAGATGCACCGGAGCTTGCCTTCGTCAGCTAGGTTAGCCTGGGCACCCTCGGTGTCGAGCACTTCCACGTACTGCAGTGAAGCTTCCGCTCCTCCTTCCTCGTTTTCCGGGACAAGGGAGTAATCTCCGTCCGGAAGATCTACACGGAATGCAATGCAAGTTTAGGTGATGTGATAGTTCGTTGTCTTATCCAACCCTGGGTTGGACATATTCACCTTAACAAGCATCTATCTAATGTTTCTCTTTTAGGAAGGTTATTGGGTGTACATGGGTTATCCTTTTATTGTACATTTGAGTAGGGGTTTTTATTATACTGTCATTTCATGTGAAAGCTTTAATTCCTTTTACTTTCACAAGCACGAGTATAAATAATATTTTTATTTATGAATTACTTTCTGATCAGCAATGGTAATTAATTACCCTTTAATTAAATTAGGAAATACTTTCAAAAAGGAAAAAGAATTAAATAAGGGCTTTTCTTTATTTAATTTCTTTTTATTATTAAAATGGCTTTTAAGCTTTCTATTAAGCAATTAAATTACCAAAAATTAAAGGAGTGTTTCTTAAGCATACTAGAACCTATCCTGGTCCATTGGACCCACATGTAAGTGTTGGATGCTAGGCAATTAAATATTATTGAAAATAACAAAGGCTAGCTAGTGATTCCATTTAAATGCATATAAAAATAAATAAGCATCAAAATGACCCAAATTTTCTGATGCATGCTCTCTGGCCCTAAACAAGCCTAAAGAACCAGCACATTGACCTAGAGGCTCTACTGATCTTACTTTATTCATTTGCAAAGGAAAACATGCATAAATCAAGAATAATTATTCCTGTTAAGCCAAAAATCATGATTAATTCACAAGATGTGTATTTTGGTATTGCAAGATAGTGTGCACAAGTTGAGCTCAAGAACATAAATATATCTAGCAAGAAAAATCATCTAGAAAGTTTCTGCAAGAATGGAAAACAATTTATTTAACAAGATCTACTGCATAACTTTGTGCAATTTTTGGCACAGAATCTAGTCATGACCTAACACACAACATATCCAAAATTGGGATACAGAGGAGTTACGGATTTCAAGCTATGCCAGATCTAGGTTTTTCACGTTTGTATTTTTCGTGCTAAAACTATTTAGAATCCAGCCATGTGCAAATAACAAAAGTGGTGGGATTTATCTTCCTGAACGCAACAAAATTGGTTTTGTATTTTTCTGATTTTTCTACGAACTTCTAGGAATTTTACAAGGCGCTGGGCTAAACTGCAAGAATCACTAGATAGGGATCTTCACAAACAAGCCCTGCACTATCACGCGGAACACCCTAGAAAGATTCAAATCAACGCAATTGGGTCCCTGGCCGGCCGGGCGGCGCGGGCGCGGACGGCTCCGGCGAGCCCGTGGCGCCGCCGGCCGGCAAGCGGTCGGGCACGACCAAGAGCTCACCTACGGGCTGTAGGGTACCGGAGTTGGGGCAGAGAGGTAGCGGACGATGGGTCTCAGCGGCGGCCGGCGGCGGTGGCTCGGTGAAAGATGGCGTGGAGATGCAATGCTGGCAAACAAGCGACTTGGGAAGGTTGGCGGGTGCCTAAGGGTGCTACCAGAGCGATTGGCCGGCGGCGAGCACGGGCGGTGAGCGCTAGCACGGCGGCGGCGGCAATGGCGGCGGGCGGCTCGGGCGGCGCGCGGAGGAGAGGCAAGGGGGCTTTTATATGCGGCTCGGCGCGTCCGGGGTGACGAAGGGGTGACGGCGGAGATGCTCGTCGTGCTACGGCGGCTCGGGGGCTCGCGCGTACGGCGGCAACACCGCCAACGGCCGCCGGTCCGCGGTGTGCGCGCGCGTACGGCGGCGCGCCGACCTCGGGGTGCCTCGGGCGGGGTGCGTTGGGGCGCGGGGCCTCGGGGGGCGCGTGTGTCTCGGGCGGCGCGGGCCTCGGGCGGAGCGGACGCGGTCACCGGGGCACCGCCGGCGGCGGCCGGCGCGCGCGGCGCGCGGGCGCGCGACGTCGTGGCGCGCCGGTGCTCTGGCCGGTTGCTATTCCCTGGTGCTATGTTTGAATCAATTTTCCTCTAGATTTTTGTATAAAAGTTGACCAAGTGGTAAATACCAAAGTTGTAGATCTAGCCACCAACAACATTTTCTACAAAGGTTATATAGGGTTTTTCTGCCCAGATTTGAAGTTACTTGAATGCCAAAAGTGAATGTCAACCTGTTCTGGCAAACAGTAAAATCTGCCTTGCAACTTATTTTCCAAGCTTTTCCCTTCAAAATTTTAAATGCCAATCCACATGAAAGTTGTGTCCCTCATCAAGATGGACAACTTTCATAAAGGTAGAATTTTAAGTGTTTAGGTGAATTTTGGAGAACGCGGCAAAAGTCCTGGCAGACACCTGTGGACACTAAGGGTGGCAAGGGTTTGACCAAACCTTTGACCATGGGTTGACCCCACAAGTGTGTTTACTAGTCAATTAGGGTCACTAGGGTGGGTTAGTGAGTTTTTCGAGGTGAGGGCCCAAGTTGACCGTGGTTTGACCATTGTTGACCATTTGACTGGCTATTAAGGCTAATTAAAAACCTGGGGCGTCACAACAACACCTTAGCAAAGGTTGCGGCCAAGAGGACCGGGCTATACTCCTGCAACCCGGATCCACCTCTGCTCCTTTCGGAAAAGGGCCACTAGTACGATCACACACCTAATTATTCGGCTAAGGTCAGAGCCATGTGACACTGTGGTTGCACATGTTTTCTTGGGTGGTTCTCCATGTTCCGATTAAATCAAGTGTTCTTGCATTACCCAAAACATTTGCCATTAAACATAGAGCATTTCCGTAAAAGACCATTTTATCCAACCCAAGTTGAGAAACTAGCATATTCTACCAAAAAACATTTATTTAAACGGGCTGGGTCAAGGATCAGGGTAAAAAGTCTAGGTATGTCCTTAAAAAGGTGTTCCCATCAAATTAATGCATTATCATCATAAAAGTAAACTTAATTGTAATGCAGTTATATAGGATAAAATAGAACATGCAGGGGGAGAAGACCACTTGCCTTCTTCAACTACAGCAAAATCTTCTTCTTCCTCAAACAACTGCTCCTGATCGACTCCGAGAGGTGGCTCAGTTGAAACAGGCACGATATCTACAATTTCACACATAAAGCATACAATAAATAAAAAAATTCACCAATCAAGTTTAAAGACTAAAAACATGCTTCTAAAACGACGGGCTCGCTGAGACGATCACATAGATAGCTAAAACACTAAAAACGGAGCTATAACGGTAAAGATACGATAAAAACAAGGTACATGGACTAATCTGCGAAGAACTAAACTTTCCAAGGGCCTAACAGCAAGAAAACAGGGGTAAAAAACTAATTATGCTTAAAAACAGAAGGTTTAAATCATAAAAAGGGTGTTCTGGACCTCGGGTGTGAAATTCTATTAAGGCCAGGGGTTCAAACATAAAATTTAGGACTGAACTGTAAGAATCTTTCAAGGTGGAAGGACCGGCATGCTAATTTAAAGAAGCCGGGGGTATCTTTAGCAAAAGAGCCCTGGTCGACCGGTGCGCCGGGTTTTGACCCGCAGGCTGGGCTGATCTGAGCCGTCTGCGGTCGATCCAACGGCCAGCCTTGCCCGCAAGCGGTTGGGCGGCGGCGCGCGGCGGCGCTCTCGCCGGAGTTGGCCGGAACAACGCTCCCGACCACGAAATCACGCGCGGGTTGCACCTATGCGTAGATAGCACGACGGCAAAGCTAACTGTGCACTTGCACAAGAGATTTAGGCGGCGGCCGGGGCATGGCGTCCATGGAGGCGGACGGCAGGCAGCCGGCGAGCGGCGACGGGGCGTGCGGCGCGGGAAAGACGAAAGGGAGGCGGGGGAATACCTCCTTACCACACGAAGGAGCTTAGGCGGGAGAGAGAATAGCGGGGAAGTCACCGGCGGCGGAGATTGACGCCGGCAAGCCGAGCTTGAAAGGCGGCGGTGGCGAGCTCAAATGAATGCATGGGAACCGGTGAGGGATGTGTGGGAGCTCAGGTGTGAGTGAAGGGGGTGCGGCGAGGCTCTAGGGGCACTTATATAGGCTCGGGAGGGGAGGGGAGGCGGCATCCCGGTGGCCATGGCCATCAATGGCCGCGGCCTTGATGAGATTCAAGAGGGGGAGGGGAATTAAGAGGGGAAACTACCGGTTTATGGCAGGGAAGTGAAGGGGGGTGCTTCACTGCGCTTGATGGCGAGGTTTTGAAGGCGGGGAGCGGGCGAACCGGCGGTAACGGTCGGCGGACATGAAGGAGGGGGCGGCTGACCCGCGGCTAGAGGTTGGGGGTGACCCTGACCTCCGGGCCCCACCTGTGAGCGGCTGTTGCCAAAAAGAAAAGGAAGGGAGGTGCGGGATGGGGCAGCGGGGAGACAAGCTGGCCCAGATGGGCCGGCCTGCGCGCGTGCGCGCTCGCGCCTGAAAGGAAAGGCCGGCGGCCCGGGATGGTTTGCGGGCTGCGAGGAAAAAGAGAGAAGGAGAGGGTGGTGGGGAGGCTGGGCCTAAAGAGAAAAGGGGAGAGGGGAGAGGGGTTTTCTTTTTTAAAAAAATCCTTTCAAATTCATTTTTCAAACTTTCAAACTTCACTCAAACGAGAAATCATGCATCCGATTCATGATGCACAAGCACTTGTTATTCTATCTTTATAAAAATGATGTTTAAATATTTTAAAGGCCAATTTATTTGATAATTTAATTATGTCCGTAAGAAAAATTAAATCTAAACACTTGTTGCTTATATTAATTTAGTGATGGAATTGTTAGGGTGTTACAGCGCCGAACCGGGCCCGGAGTGGGCTGGGCTGGTCGGCCCAGGCCGGCCGGCCCAGGCCCGTTTCGGTCCCGGTTTCCTCCCCAGTTGCTTCTCGCGTGATTCCTTATTTTTGTGCACTTGTATGTGGGCCTTAGACGTCGTTTCCTTCATGGTTAAGGCTTGAATCCTTGCTATCCAAGCTTCGCTGTTTTCTGGTTGAGTCCTTGAAGACTTGCACGTTGACGCTTCGGTCCTCGGGTCATTTGGAGTCATGTTCATAGCGTGTCTTGACTCTTGTCGGGCTTCATGATCTTCTTCCAAAGTGCTTGGTGAACTTATCCCGAAAGTCTCCTCTTTAGCGTAGATTTCCTGCGTAAACAATAAACTCCAAAATCGACATGCAAGAGTGAACTTGTTATATCATTAGTGTGCCTGGTGGTGGGTTAGTTGCAGATCATAATCGAAACCAATGTATAACAAGTACTCCAGGTTGACGGAAATTCACCGTAAACATCACCCCCATGCTTAAACCTTGCTCATCCTCGAGTAAGTAATCCTTGCTTAAAAGGGAAATCAGCGTTGCCTTCCAATGTTGTCTCTGCACTTAGTCATTCATGACGAGGCAAATTGCTCTCTTAAGAATTTATTTTTAAAGTTCAAGTTGTGACTGGCTTCTTTTTCATTATGGAAGATAGACTAACAATAAAGAACAAGCCACATTTAATAACACGATGCTCTCAAACTTAAGTGAACTTCAAACCATTACCTTGTTACATGGAAGAATTTTCAAAAAGATGCATATCCAACATAAGTGAATATCTCTTGCAAAAGCTCATGGAAACACTAATCTCATCAAGTCACTCAAGCCTATACTAGATTATTTTCATCCTATTCTACTCATATGTGATAGTGGAAGGCTTATGTGGAGCTTGGAAGGTTAAAAACAATCCTAGGAAAACATACATCCGAAATATTGTCAAATTAAGAGAGAGATCTATTGGAATTACCGAGACTCGTCAAAAAGGCCATGGAAAATAAATGTTGGAAAGAGAGGGATGAAACACACACATTTAGATAGGTGGATATGTGCAAGTGGCAAATGGATGATCCCGAGGCACGAGTGAAATCCTCGTTACCGGATTACACATGGTTGGAAGATTTAAGTATGGATTTGTCATCAAGGCACTTGAGAACTTATGAAGCAAAAAGAACCGAGGAGCATCTTTATTATTTTATACTTTTATTTTATTTCCTTCTCATTTTTCTCTCTACCTCTTTTTTTCTTTATTTTTCTTTTTTTCCTTACTTTTCTTTTCTTCTCATCATAATTTTTTTTTCATTTTTCATTTTTTTCTTTTGCTCCTCAGAACTTTTGCAACATAATACTTACATAGCATTTGTTAGAGATGATGTAATGACTCCTCCCCCATGCTTGAACGATGCTTGTCCTCGAGCATAAAAGAGAGGGGAAATGACTGCTAAAGTAAGTATGAATTCCATAATCTTGCGGAATATTTGAATCTCCATCGAGAATTTTACTCCATACTCAAATTGGGTTGTAGACAAGGAGGTGATCAAAAAAAGATGTTTTTGGTTTAGGGTCGATGCCCAGCGAAGTTTGTGAAATTTTCGATGTGAAAACCCACAATGCATGGACAAAAAGGCTAGGATGAAAAAGTTACACAAAGGAATGACTAGCTTCTTAGTCTCGAACCATAGGAATCAATCCTAATCCAACTCATCAAAACATATATTTGCAATCTACGGGTTTTGTTATCATAGAACATATATGTATATGGCTTTGGTAGGTAGAACTTTGCAAGAGCATCACAAATATGTAGATAGCATAAAAGTTAAGTTTTCATAAAAACAACAAGTTATCTGGCTATCCGTAAACTTAAATCAAAGAGCAAAGATATGTATGTGGGTCTAGAGCATAGTCATTTCACCTCCACAAATAAAAGAGTCGGTATTTAAATTAATTTTAGATCATATTATCAACAGCAATTAGCCAAGATATGTATAACTTCATGTAGGTAAAACAAAGTGGTAACTTTCATCATCTTTCCGTAAGCATAGACAATATAAACATCGAGGTGAACACATGGTCATGCCTATCTATTGAAAATAAAAAGAAACCTAGGTTGTCCTCCTAGTAGACATGTTATTGTTGGAAGAGAAAAACAAAATGTTGCACCTAAGGTTGAAGGCATACTTATAAGCATTTATGTTCGGAAAAGAGAAGGTCCATGGAAATGTTATGTCACACCCGGTTTTAAAGGCAAAACCGAATGCATTGATCACGTGTGCGCCAGGATCAAGTTACACACACGCTTAGACATTATGAATACCAAAATCAGTGCCACACGAATAAAGAGTTATTACAAACCATAGTCTTAAACGAATCTTAAATAAACGAGTTCTCGCGGCGGACAAAATGCCTCCACGAACTGGTGATCGAAGACTACGCACACCTAGAACTCCCGGAAATCTCCCGGAATATCTTAAAAGTTCTCCCGGTCCGAGCAAGCAAATCCGGGTATTGTAGATGCAAGAGAATAAACAAGCGTGAGCACATATCGTACTCAGCAAGGGAAAACAACATAACATGCAAGGCCATATGGTGGATGGCTAAGGTTCAAGCACTTTAGCATTTTAGTTGGTCAAGTTTTATTAGCAACCTGATTACTAAAGGTGTAAGTTCATACCAACCCATTTAATAAGATATAAGCATCATAAATAAGGAATAAAACAACAATTTAAACATTAAAGTTCCATAATTTAATCATGTGAGTGTCCAGGCCGCTCTTGACCGTGAGCACGGCTAATCGATTAGTTTAACACTCTGCAGAGGTTGTACACTTTCACCACAAGCAGCGTAAAAGCTCTGAAGAACTTTGGACCCAACCATGCGGTGTTTGCAAGACACCATATCACACTTCCGAGGTGTGATTGCATAGGGACGCTACATGGCCTTTACAAAGGTTCCCTAGCAAGTTATGACCCACAAGGTCCGGATCGATTAGCAAGGTATAAAGTCCCCTAGCGGGTCGATACCCCACCATAAAAAGAATAACTCACCCAACCCCCTGCTAGAGCGAGTCCATACCCCACAGTACCGCCGATCCCTTGTCCTTATCAGGTAAGACCATCCCAAGCTAAAGTTCCAAATTATTCAGCCAAGACCATTGCCCATTAGTTCTTGTGGTTGTACTGTTTTCCTGGGTGGTTCTCCATGTTCCGATTACACATTAAAGGTGGTCTTGTAAAATAAAAGATCATAAACGGAACATAGAATAACAAAAAGGTAACCAAGTTTGATTAATACCAATTCCCAGTTGGGCATGCTAAGCAATAACTACCACAAGATTAATTTAATTCCCGGTATCAAGGTAAAGGTAGTAAAAAGCTAGGCATGATCCTTAATAGGTTCCCATCAAATTAATGCAAGCGAAAAGTAAAAACAGTGAATTTAGATGCATGTTATGTAGGACAAGCGGGCATGCATCAAGGAATACTTGCCTTCAACAAAGCCTTGCTGCTCAAACTCTTGCACGACTTGATCTTCAAATCCCTCGAACGAATCGCTCTCTACGGTCCACAATCATCACATACAAGCATACAATAGGAATAAATAAGAAACAGTCACCAAACAGATCAAACAGATCTAAACAGTAGCATAAAACTAATCTACGCTTTGAGACGAACGCGTGGACATAAAGAACGCTAAAATCGGAGCTAAAACGACTAAGTTATGGCTTCGGGAAGGTATAGGGACCAATCTGTGAAGATTTGAAAAGGTTTTGGGCTAAAATAAAGAAAAAGGACTAAACTGTAAGAAAACTCATAAGGTGGAAGGGTATTTTTGTAAATATAGAAAACTCGGGGGCTTTTACTCGCAAAATTGCCGGGGGTGGGCGGCGGGTTTGACCTAGTTGACCGGTCGGGTTGATCTAGATCCGTTGGATCCGGATCTAACGAGCCGCGGCGGTTTGCGGCGGCGCGGCTTAGATCCGGCCACCGGATCTCGATCCGGCGGCCGAGGACATGCGCAAGCGACGGGCGGCGGCGGCGAGCGGCGGCGGGCGGCGGCGGACTCGCCGGCGGGAACCCCGATCTAGGGTTTCCGGCCACGGTTTGGGACGCGGATGGCACCTACACGACGTGCGCGAGCCGGCGAACCAATCTAGGGCGGCGGCTCGGGCGGAGACGCGACGGCGTGGGCGGTCGACGCGGCGGCGCGGGGGCGCGGACTCCGGCGAGGTCGCACGGGCGGTCGGGTGCACGGGGACGACAACGTGTAGCACGGGCGCGGCGCTCACCTCCTTGCGCGGCTCCGAGCGGTTCCTTGGCGGCGGAAGGACGACGGCGGCGGGATTCGACGGCGGCGGCGGCGAGCTCGAGCTAGGGTTCGGCGAGGGCGCGGCGCAAGAGGCGGCTCGGCTCGGGTAGGGCGTCCGGGGGTGCGGCGCGGCTTAAATAGCCCGG
This sequence comes from Cenchrus americanus, assembly GCA_947561735.1. NCBI lineage: Eukaryota > Viridiplantae > Streptophyta > Magnoliopsida > Poales > Poaceae > Cenchrus > Cenchrus americanus. Next base: position 105,943,636 of record OX387242.1, read on the forward strand.
CGGGGGCTCCTTGGCGTGCGGGCCAAGCACGGGAAGGCGTGGCCGAGCCGGGACTCGGGCGGCGCGGCGGCGCGAAGTCCGGGCGGGGGACGAGCCGGGGCCGGGGGATGACGGGTGAGCCCCCCCTTGGTCGCGTGGCACGGGCGCGCGGAGCACGGGCGGCCGCGGCGGGACGCGTCGGATCCGGATCCGACGGCCCGGCCGGATCGCGAGCAAGCGGCGGGGCGCGGGACGGCGCGGGCCGCCGGGCCCCCGGGGCCGAAAGGCCGCGCGCGCGCGCGGTAAGGCGGCCGCGGCCTGCTAGCGGCGCGGGTCGGGCCTGCTGGCTAGCCGGGCCGGGGTCCGCCGGGCCGGTGGGTTGGCCGAGTGGGCCGGGTTAGAAAGGGGGAAAGGGTTAAGGGTAAATGGAGAAAAGGTTTTGGGATTTTAGGGAAAAGGCTTCAAACCAAAAGAATTCAAATTTGGAATTTGAACTCCAGCACCCAAAAATAATGCACCAGCATGAATGCCACAAATAATTCCTGTATTTCATTAACTTTATTTTAGAAAAGTTTTAAATGCCTAAAATTAAATGAAACAACCTTATATTCCTTAAGCAAATAAATGGTTGCTAGTAAATTTTAATAAAGCCAAATTTTTAATAGAATTAGGGTGTTACATGTTACCATCCTTTGTAGTTCTTCGTTGCATTCTTCTGACATCTCCATGTATTGATGTGTCTTTGCTTTTGTCTTGATTTATCTATGCTCCTAAACTTTTGAATTTGATCTTGTATGCTTAATGGAGTCATTGGTCGCCCTTCTCTTCAATGTTGTCATCACCATCTCCTCTTTCTTGTTCTCATAATCTCCTTGCTGTCTCTTTTTCATAGATTTCCCCTCTGTCCAGAACAGAACATATATCAAAATATAGATCTATTGAAAAGTTTAGGAAATTACCTTTCCAATGTGTGGTCATTCATCGAAAACAGAGTTCAAACAAGGGAGCTATGTCCGTTTTACTTCAGCGCTATGTGCTGTCCAAAACTGATTTCAGGACGTGTTGCACTCGGTGATTCGGGCATAATCGCTTGTAGGAACCTCCAATTGTCTTGATTCTTGATTTGTTGGAATCATAACTTCATGGGGCTTCTAAATATCCAAAAATATTCAGTGTTTTCCCTTCGAGACCATGCAGAATTTTGATGAGATCGGTGGCTTCTTGCGCATTGATCCGGAGACGTTAATGATCTTGATCATTCTATCTTCTAGAGCATCATGTTGCACTTCCGTATTGATTTTTATCTTAGTCATCCTTCAATTTCCTTGTGGTGAGAGTCTCTATCTTGCCTGCAAGACGTTTTAAGTGCACATTCTACCCCCAAGGTGACGGTTGAGAGTAGATAGAATTGCCAACAATCCGACAATACCTCCTAAGATTCTTAACTTGTGGCATAATTAGTCTAATGAGAAATAAAAACCTAATGAGTGTACGTGGTGCAAGGTGTGTATGCACATGATAGGAAAGCATATAAACAAAGACAATGTTTTCACCTAGTTCTAAACACCATGTTTACAATTAGGTTGCCGAATTTCTCCACAGCCACAAAGGTTGGTATATCTAGGGTTAAAACACCATATCTATCCCTAGACCAATAACTCTTGTAGCACAAGAAAAACTAAGCTCATTGCAAAGATTATGACTAACCTATGCAACAAGACAACATATGAAAAACTAGCAAGGTTTATCGAACTTAATGATGATGGTCCGCAATCATGTTTAAACACCACGTTTACACAAGATCACAAAAGGAAAATACTCATAAGTCCTTATGAAGCATTAACATGGAAAATGAAGCATACATCATTAAGTATATAAAACAACCAAGTCAACTATGTACAAAACATGTATACACAAAGAAACATCACGTTGATAACAAAATGCCATGCATGCAAAAAAATAAATATGATCATAAACATGATGGTGATTCTAAAAAGGAAAACTAAACTTAGATTAATAACCACAAGTTGATCATCATAGGATGGTGTCATTCATTATTTTCTCTACGAAAGAAGTAAAAACATAAAGAAACGGGTTGTCTCCCGAAAAGTGCTTCAGTTAAAGTCATAGAGCTCGACTTTCTCACATACCTTCTTTTCGTCGCATAGACATGGCCCTTCATGCAAGAAGAAAAGGTACCAATGCAGCTTTAAACTTCCCATGTTGTGCTTGATCACTTATAGAAGACTTGCCCAAGTCATCCTTTTGTTTCATCGCTATCTCCTTCTTTATCACCCTTCGGTGCTGCCTTCACTCTATGAATGTTTCTTTAATGTCCAAAACAGAAAGTATACCCAAGATCTACTCCATTGCACAATGCACAAAATTTCCTTTCCAATGAGTCTTTATTTTCCCAAATTGGACTCCGGACAAGAGAGTTACGTCCGTTTTACTTCGGTGATGAAATCTGTCCTGAAATTTTAGAACGCGCAATGCTCAATGTTTTCTCCATAACTCCTTGCACGGGTCTTCAAATTCGTTGGTTCTTGATGCGTTGGAATGTCAACTTGATGGATCTTTTGGATATCTCATTTTCTTCACTTGTACACCTCTGAACAAGCTCTCAAATTGATGAAGACAGCAGCATCCATTGCGAGATTTGGAGAGGTTGATGATTTATCTTGCAACTCTTTTAGGCATGACTTCTTTTTTAATTATTCGAGCCTTGTCTACATGGTTAGTGAAAATCGGGCTTTCTCCCGACATGTACTCTTTTAAGTTCATTAGCTTGACCAAGCGCAAAGCATGATCAAAATTTACAAAACTTATTGTAAACATACGCGTCCATAATTAACACCACATGCGAATTGTAGCAACAAGTCAAGGTGTAAACAAAAGAAGCATATGTTTCATGCATAACACTTAGCTCACCATTAGGAAAAGGTTCTTTAGGTGTGATATTAATTGATTCAAACATAAATGTTTTCTCTTTTTATTCTCAAGAAAAACTAGCCTATCAACATGATCATTATTGTCACAAGGCATAGAATTTAAACTATCATTTATTCTATTGGTTGAGCATGAGTATTTGAATTTATCATCATCAATACCAATAACATCTTGAGATTTCAGCGCGTACCTTGGCCTTAGAGCTTTTTCAACAAGAGTGATATTTGGTTCATCTAGCGGTGTTGAAGGCGAATCAATCTAAACGAGTGAGGGTGTCTCTTTGTTATCTTTTTGCACCCCCTCCATCTCATCATGTGGAACGTGTAATCCATCAACTACATTTGCATTTGTCTCTTCTTTGAAGTCTTCATTGTCATCCCAATCTTCGTTTTCAAAGTCTTGTATGTTACTTTATTTATCTCCCGTGTACCACATGTCATCAAGATCGCTCATCGTTGATTCACTCTTTTATTCATCCTTGAGTGCTTCCATGTCTTGATTTGCTAGTGTGTAGGCTTCAATAGCACACAAGCTATCACCGTGTGGAGAGGGGCCTTCTTGGAGTACTTGCTCTATGTCAACTCCTTCCCATTCATCTTCTAGCTTTAGTCCTATCTTCTCCCATTTATCCTTCGAGTCACTAGTCTCGTCACGGTTGTACTCTTCTCTTTCTTCATCATAAATCCTTGAGTTGTCAAACCGTTCGATCCGCCCTTCATCTCCTTCTTCTCTTTCTTCTTCAAATATCTTTTGGATCGACTCTCCACTCATCTCTTGATCAAATACATCTTCAACTAGTTTGGCAATGTGTAGGCGTTCCTCCTTCCTTCGGTAGTTGATTAGTAGGGCAAAATCAACTTGAATCCAACCGGATTGATTGAACTCCGCCAATGGTCTAGCATTCCACATACTTCAACCTACATTCATGTTAATTTCAACATTTTTAACATCCGAAATGACTTCTCTTACCTTGGGAAGTGGATCTTCAATTTCTTGTATAGTCGGTTCATCTTCCTTGACCTCCAGTTCATCTTTTTCAGAAAATTCAGCAAGCACCTTGGGCTTGCTTTTGTCGTTTTGCTCCTCTCGACAACGTCTTTGCCAATATCGTTGTGTTCTTTGTCCATTGCTTATCCTTTGTAAGATTTGTGCGGCTTCACTAATTGTTTTATCCATTATATCACCGCCTGCACACATGCTTACAAAACGAGACGAGTTAGGGGTTAGTGAAAAATAAAAGGTATGCAACATCAAGTCACCGGAAAACCCCAAGTTCGGGCCTCGCTCAAGTAGTTCATTAAAACGGTCCCATGCTTCATCAATTCTTTCATCTTCTCTTTTAAGAGTGAAGTACGTCACCGCATTGTCCCCACGTCACTTGACAATTTCACTTAAGTGTTTTGTACCAGATTTATTTGACATGAAGCAATTCTTAAAATAGGCAATTTCCATGCTGTCAAACCTTTCAAAATTCCACTAATGTGCAGTGGATGTTATGATGAAAGAGGAAACAAGATTGCCTTGACTGTGAGTTGTAACAGATTACCCTCGACAACAAAACAGGTATGACTCACATTAAAGGCAACATATCAGGTGCAAACCAACGTCTCTGTGAAAACTAGTGCAAACCATTATAAAAAACTATCTAAATTCACCAAATAAATCACACATGCATATGATATGATGATACACAACCTTATAAAATGTCAGGAAATGTCCAAACTCAACTTCGTTTGAGATATAAAAAAACAACAAAATTCAAACCAGAAAGTTGTCCACATGATTTATTAGAAATTTCTTATTTTATATGTCACAAATGAAGTCGAGTTTGAACAAAATATTTCACAAGATTGTGTATCATCATATCATCTACATGCGAGATTTTTTGATGAATTTAAATGATTTTTATTGTGGTTTGCATGAGTTTTCACAAAGACATGGTTCGCACCTGATACGTTCCCCACACCAAATCCTCTTGTAAGTTGTAATAGAGTTACCTTCATTTCAAAAGTTGCTCCTCCCAAATAGCCTCTAAAATATTGGTTTCTCATTGACAATGTGAGTTACAACATGATTTTTTTCTAGTAAAATGTTTTTGACACGCCTTCAGAGCAGCATGAGAGTGATCAGTTTTAATTTAAGTTCCGGTAGTCTCAAGAAGGCCTGAAGATGGGCGGGCCAGCCACACACATGTCTGGGCGCGCGCTTTTTTTGGGCTGCTCGCCCTCGGCCCAACAAGGACGTGAAAGCGAGTCACCTGGACCGCGGCGGATGTCCCGGCCACTAGCCCAACCACTCTTCTCCCCAAAACCGCAAAACGAGCCCTAGACGAGCACACCGATCGAGGCGACGATCGGCGGCGGGCGGAGGCAGAGGCTCGCCGCGGATTCGCTGCGGGACTCCCCGAGGATCCATCAGCTCACTCCGATCCGGCGGCGGCGAGCGAAGGGAGACGGGAGGCTGGACCAGCGCGGCAGCGCCTGAGGCCTCCCCATCTCCGTACCACCACCACCTCTTTTGGGCTCGTGAGTGTCCTTGTGTGCTTTTCCTCCGGCCTTTTGTTAGGATTAAGGGTTTCTTAGCTCGTGAATCTTTTGAGATGGATTCTATCTTGTGAATCGGTCTTGATTCTTGAAAATCGTACTAGGTGCGTGCAATTAGCGTACCAATTAAGATGGGCTCTGGTTTTCTCGAGTTCAAACTTGACTATTCGGCGACGAGGAACCTCACCATCGGGCAACAGGTCAGCTCCGATATCTTCTCTGCCGGGGGCCACCTCTGAAAGATTATATGCTATCCGTGTGGAGAAAAGATGGAGCACAGGGGCGAGTTTGTGTCCATTTTTCTAATGCTCTACAATTCGGCAAATGCCAAGGCCATCTTCGATGTATCCCTGCTAAACCGAGATGGCACACCGTCTTCGATCAATGTGAAGAGGTCGGTCTTTGTTATCCACAACAAAATCCCAGTGGGGTGGTCTCGGTTCGTGAAGAGAAGCGATCTTAAGTCGACCTACTTAAGTAATGGTTTGGTCAGATTTATGTGTGGGGTCATAGTTGTTCCTGACAGTCCCATGCCTATGCCATTGCCCATGCCACCGCCTGACATAGGGATCCACCTGGGCCGCTTGCTGGATTGCGCCATTGGGTCGGATGTCACATTCATTGTGGATGGAGAACACTTCCCTGCTCACCGTGCTGTGCTTGCTGCCTGCTCACTAGTATTCGAAGGGCAAAATAGCGACTTTCGTCCTCCAACTCTTGGCCTTGGGTCAATTTCGTCCCCCAACTCTTGAAAAGGCCAGTTTAGTCCCCAAACGCTTGTTTTCGGTTCGCTTTCGTCCCCCCATCCGACGTGGCTGTCCAAGGAGGCGTGCCACATCACCCAAGCACCACGTCCTCACCACACCATTCCTTTTGTGCCCCTGTGCAGGGTTCCTTTCTTTTCCTTCACCTCCTCACGCCTCAAGTCTGAAGCCGCCGTCGCCGCCTGCACCCCCTGCAGGGCGCCTCTCTAGGGTTTGATGACAAGAACCAAAACTACGATTTGTAAGCGCGCAACCAAGGGATTAGTAACCCTGCAGAGAGAGCACAAGGAGACCAACGATTTGGAGGAGTTAAGATCTGTAGCCTTGCTGGTTGGGTATTTCTTCCTGGATCCAATTTGGATTTGCAATTTTCTTAAATTTGACATTAGAATACATCGTGTAGGGCTAAGCCAAGATGGGAGATTCTGAGGTATTGATTGTTAGGTTTCATTTCGATGGTGTGTTTGTTGTTGATGGTTCAACAGTACAATATTGCAATGGGACTGAGGGAGTTTCACACATAGAGAAGGATAAGTTGTCAATCCCTGAGCTTGAAGGTCATCTATTGGATCACACAACTTTTAAGAGGTCTGTTAGAATGTATTGGTTGCCTTTTGGTGTAGCTGTGAGTTCTGGAATGAGGTTGCTTGTTGATGATAAATCTTGCCTTGACATGGTTGATTCAATAGGATCTGATGGGGCTGTCGATATATACACATAATTAATTGATGTAGACATGGGTGCATATAGTGAAACAAATATACAAGATGGAATTGGAGATGAAGTTGTGTTTGACCTCTTTAGAGATGAAAATGTATTTAATTTAGATCCTGCAGCCACACTTGTTGATCCTGCAGCCACACTTGTTGATGCACAACTTGGCATGTTGTTTCATTTAGTGATGACTCGTGCTTGAATTTGAGAACCTTGTTATGTCTACATCTACTACTCTGAACTTGAGACATTCTGTCATTTCCATTGTATGAACCTTGTGTAAAAATTGAGGAAACATTCTGTCATTTCATTGCATTTAGCCGTTCATCAAGATTACAACCTTAATATATTTGCATCATCTACACATCTACAACACCAGCCAAAGGCCACAACAGATTACAATGGAAAAGAATAATATGATCACTAACAGTTGCTTTCTGTTCTCTTATTTCTTGTCGTGCATGTTGTCTGTGATCTAGCATTTCATCCCATTGTCCATGAAAATGCACTAGCAACTCAGACAAGCTTCCATTCATGGCAACCAGGTCTTGAATCACTTGTTTAGCTCTTCCAGAAAATTCAGGATCAATCCAATGCTTGAAGTCACATGGATTCAGCACATCTGCACATTGCAAGAAACACCTTCCTGCATCCACACCAGACCAGTAGCAAGCTACTCTTTGATACTGACCATGGTGGCATGTAATCCCTGTCCGAATCACCATGCCTTCTCTATGTTCTTGGAGCAGTCGTTCAAGCTAGCAAAACACATGAACATGGCATGAAATCAATAGCTGAACACAAATCGAACTCACATAAATCAGGTTTGATACAAAATCAATGCCGTCGATCCGCTCCTGTATGACGGCTATTCGATTCCTCGCCACCAGGTGGCCTTTGTTTCTTCCCGGCCGTCGATCCGCTCCTGTGACGGCCACCTCGAGCCATGGCTGCACCTGATTTGGAGGCAAGCAACAAGGAAGCGGAGGCAAGTAGGGCGAGCTGCACAAGCAGCAAGGAGGCGGAGGCCTTGCAGTAGCAAGGCGGTGGCGAGCAGTGCGAGCAGGGCGAGCAGCAAGGGAGGCGAAGGGGGGGCGAACTGGGAGGCGGAGGCGGGGGCGAACTGGGAGGCTGTGCAGAGAAAGCTCCCCTGCGGCTAGTGAGAAAGAGAGGCAGATCGAGAGAGGTCAATGCCTCCCAACAACGTGGAAGAGAGAAAATGAAGGAGAGGGTAATTTAGTCTTTTCACCATTTTATTGAATCCCTAATACACATTTAGGTGATGTGGCACGCCTCCGTGGACAGCCACGTCGGATGGGGGACGAAAGCGAACCGAAAACAAGAGTTTGGGGACTAAACTGGCCTTTTCAAGAGTTGGGGGACGAAATTGACCCAAGGCCAAGAGTTGGGGGACGAAAGTGGCTATTTTGCCTATTCGAAGAAGAGCTATTTGGCTCGATGTTAGACGCCACAATGCCATCTATCACGGTTCATGACATCGAGCCTGCAGCATTCAGAGTCATGCTTCGGTTCATGTACACCGATTCCTTTCCTGCAGACAATGAGCTTGGAGACTCTCCCACTGATATGCTGCAGCATCTACTTGATGTGGCTGACCGGTTTGCTCTGGACCGCATGAAGCTCATTTGTTCTCTGAAATTAACTGAGTGTATCTCGGTGGACACAGTTGGTTCTATTTTAGTTTGTGCTGAGATGTACAACTGTCCAGAGTTGAAGAACAAGTGCTTGGATTTCTTTGCTGTGGAGAAAAATTTCAAGGAGGCGGTGTTCACAGATGGTTTTGTGATCTTGCTGCAGAAATGTCCATCCCTTGCTGCTGAGCTGAGGAGAAGGGTCATGATATAACATGTAAAAGTAAATATCAACCTTTAGACTTCACTTCTGCAACTATAGATATAGTGTGGTGTCCCTTTCGGGCTTATGAGACAGACTACTAGTCATTAGATTGTGAAGTACTTGACTTGGTAATGAACATAGCAACTGCTCATAAACTACATACACTAGTCTTGCAGTACCTGATGAAGTTGCTGCCCAGTGCATCTGTCACACAATCCAGATGTAAAGTTATGGAGATTATGCTAAATTAGTATTCTTTATGTCTATATTTATGGTGTGATGTAGTCTTATCTGTATAAATTTGCTTGTGCTCAACTGCTCATGGATATGTTCAGTTCATGAAGTTGGGGTGTGTGAATGTGGTTTTCAGTTTTAGCTGTTTGCCATGTTTGCAGTAAGGTGGTGTTTAGATGCAAATTTGGAGTTTTTTCACACAAAAGAGGAAAACGCAAAAAATTTTCGGCGGACTGTTTAGTTCATCTTGAAAAGTATTTGAGGCCATTAAACCCAGACAGATTTGCCCATCATTAATGCTTGGTTTGGACCATTAATCATCAGCCATGCACATGCATGCTTTGCTGTAGCGACTGATGAATCAGCCATGCAACAAAGCAAGTCTTGTACCGATCGACAAACTGATGAAGCATGTACATACTGATTTATCATCACCCAAGTGCATGTACATACAATTCAATTACATCCAAACTCAATTCCTATTCAGCAAAGCAAGCGCAGTTGATTCACGGAAAGCATTCATCAGTTCTGATTCATTCCTTGACGACGACGGCTCAGTGGGTGGCTAATGTTCACGAGCTTTAGGTGGCACATAGTTCTCATCACGATCACAGCGATCAAAGTCCTTGTCAACTATGCCACTGCATCTAATGAAGTTATGAAGAGCCATACACCCTACTATAATTTGGCTTTGCACACGAGTTGGATAACTTGGCATGTTCAACAAAATTCTCCACTTCATCTTCAATACTCCAAATGCCCTCTCGATGACATTTCTAAGAGATGAATGATGAAAGTTGAAGATTTCTCTTTTACCTTGAGGATCCTCAGCATGAAGAAACTCTGGTAGATGGTACATTGTTCCCTTGTAGGGCGCTAGGTAACCTACAGTGATCGAATATCCAGAGTCAACCAGGTAATATTTTCCTGCAGAATATTCAAATTTGGTCATCATTGTTGTCATCCACAAACTGATGGTGCTACTTTATAATAGTCTAGTTTGTACCTGTAGGTGGGTGAGGGAAGACATGGCGGAACGTGGTAGTTGCATCGTTGAAAACTTTGGTGTCATGTACAGATCCAGGCCATCCAGCCAGTACAAACATAAATTTCATGTCAAAGTCGCAGACAGCCATGACATTTTGTGTGGTAATGTTTTTGCGAGACATGTGCTGAATCATCTTCCCACTTGGCACAACACATGGTACATGAGTGCCATCTATTGCTCCTAAGCAGTCCTTGAAGAAAGGATTGAACCTAGGATTCATCAATCTAGGATGAATTGTTCTAAATTCTGGGTCATCAGGCTTAATGACATCCTTAGTTAGTTGGGTGACACATTTCAAAACTTTGTAGAAGTTGTTGTGGACTGTCCCTAGTGATCTCTCCAATCTGTCTTCAGCTTGCCTTACTGATTGAGGTGCACCAAGCATCCACAGAAACATTCCTAAAGCTTCAATGGAACTACTCTTGCTACTAGATTTGAGCCCACATTTGGAAGTAAGCAAATCATGCAGTTTGTAAAACATATTTGGGCTCATCCTAAACATATTGTAGCAACTACGTCTGTTAGCTAATTTATGTTGCACCCATTGCAGCCCAGACATAAAAGGTTTCCTATAGGGGGCCCTAGTGCAATATTTGTCATAATGCATAGCACACATTAGCATACCAGACAAAAACTCCTGGTTGTCATCTGAAGCTAATCTGATTATTTCATCATCACTTGAATCATCAGAGTTGTCATCACAAAAGGGTTGTTGGTTCTCTGTGTTTGCACCCTGACAAACAACAAATCACACAAAAAACATGATAACTCAGTTTCATCATTGCAGCAAAACATGATATCATGCATTTAGTTCGACATAGGTTTAGGCAATATTTGGAACTAGCAATACTTAGAACTAGCAATACTTAGTACTAGCAAATACTAGCAATATTTGGAACTAGCAATACTAGACCCTAGAAAATCCGTCAATCACAGCTAGCCTTCCTTCATTGGAGTCAGATGCAATGAAGAAATCCCTTGCTATTGGATCACGACAGATACGGAGGACAGCCAACCACTTGCTGGGGTCTGATTCCTTCACTCCACATTCCTTTGCCAAGTGCTGGACTAACATAATCTTCTCAAAGATGGCTTCATCCTGCTGTTGCTTTGCCTTCACCTTGGCCTCCACCGCTGCAGCCAGGTACTTGTTCCTCTCCTCCTGAATCCTTTCATTGTTAGCCATGTACCTGTTCATGGTCCTCAGTGCTGGGCTCTTCAGTTTTCCTATCTTCCGAGGACTGTGGGCAGTAGTGCTTGTGCTATTAGGTCTTTTGAGGCTAGCATTGGTGCTTGCAGTAACTGGAGTCACTGGACTATGGTCATCAAGAAGTTCAGCACCTTCTTCTTCAGCTCCTTCTTCTCCATTATCCTCCTCATCCACATCAACAATTTGCCCAGGGATGTAAGCAGAGGACCCATCATCAGCAACACCATCGAACGTCTGATCAAGTTCATCCATGTATTCTGGCCAACCATTCTTCAATTTTTTCCATTCTGGGTGGCCCTGCAAAAGACCCAACAATTACAAGTCAGCAGGTCTGCAATCTGTGAATTCTAATTTAAAGAAGCGAAACATTGTGCATATACCTTTGTGTTTTGTTCCCACCATTGATCACTTGCGTAAGCAGTGCCATCCTCTTTACGACCTAGGCCTGTTGCACCACTTCTAAGCTTGTTAATGAATCCGTACATTTGCTTCAGTTGCCAATACCTACTTCCAAGTTGTTCCTTGTCATGAATCAGTTCGCTAGCTTCACAGAACCGGGCTACAAGTTCCTGCCACCCTTTCTTGTTCATGTTTCCTTTGACACGATTGCCTTTGTTGATTTGTTCACACCAAAGGGAACACAAAATTCCAGTGTTTCGAGCATTCCATGTGCATTTATCTTTTTTTTAGCCTAGTATATGCATATACATCACGCTGATTCAAAATGGGCGCAAGAGAATGATAAAAAAACACATAGAAAAATAAATGAAACATGTAGATCAATGCATGGCTGCATTCTAAAACGAACAGATTGTAGAGATTCATAGCACATACATCACGCTGATTCAAAATTAGACAGCAACACTTTACTAACCAAATCAGTGACCCACATCAGTTAGTTGAATTATCAGATAACCCACAGTAGTCACATAACGATCAATGCAAGGCAGTCTAAATTATCAGGAAATGGAAGGAATTAACATACCGCGCGCCGAGGAAGTCGTGCAATCTCCTGGATTTCGTCTTGGTCAGGAAACATCGCCGGATCGGTGTTGAAATTGTCATCTTCAACCACTTCCGGCACAAATCCAGGCCTCGATCCGGAAGGCACCTGAAGACCCCGATCCGGAGTTGCAGACCTCGACCTGGCCGTCACCTGAAGACCCACCCGAGGAACGGTCGCGCTGTTCCGCAGGGCACCTGAAGACCCAGCCGCGACGACGGGTGCGGCATCAGCTCCTCCTCCGGAACAGGCCCTGCGTACGCCGAGGGTACCGCAGCCGGTACCGCGACGCAAGGAAGGTTGGCTCACGGCGCCAGAAACGCTGCGCCCGTGAGGGGTGGCGACGACTCCGGTACCGCGACGGACGGGAGGGGTGTTCATGCCGCCGGCGACGCCGCGTTCCTCCTGGCCGGAGCGGAGGAGGCTCTCGTACCCCTCCAATCCAGGCCACGAATCAGCACCGGAGTTGAGGGCGAGAGCGGAGAGGCCTTGACGTTGAGCGCTGACGGTGCTAGGGGTGGGGAAGACCTCCGCGGAATCAGAGAAGATGTTGAAGTCGCCGGCGGCGGAGGGCGCATCGGCTTGAGAGAAGAAGCCGCGGGTACGGCCGCCGTTTCCATACGCGTCGCTGTCGTCGTACCCGTCGTAGCCATCCATGGGTGCGCGCGCGGAAGCCGGAGAGCGAGCGGCGGAGGGAGGATGAGGTGACAGCGGCGGTGAGTTGGGGCGGCGGGCGGGTGGGTGGTGAAAAGATAAGGTTGGGGCAGCCGCGGGTGGGGGGCGGGGGAAAAGGGAAGGGTACCGCGCGTCCAGCCCGCGAGACGAGGCAAAATTTCGCGTTTTCGGGCTCCAACCCGCGAAATGCGAATTTTTTTGGAGGGGAACTTTTTGCACTTTTTCACCACCTTGTTTAGATCCATTTTGCAAAATATAGCTCATTTTGCAAAATGTTTTTTGCAAAATAGACGAACTAAACAGGGCCTAAGTACTAAACCATAAATTGTATATGATATAATTATTCATGTTGGCATGTCACATACCTGTATCGGCAAACCATAGTTTTGCACTACTTGGCATATTCACATATCCACGTTAAGCTGTACTGCTTGGTTCAGTTGACACTGAATTTTCAAATTAATGGCCCATAGATGCAAAATACAATTCGTTACCCATTGAAATATGCCTATTCTTTGTGGCATGCTGTTTGCAGTGTGCCTCTTTGATCCATACATCATGGTGTTAGTGTGGCTTAAGTTTAGGATTTGGTGATAACCTATGCCTTTTCATGGTGGAATAAACTTTAAAAGTGCTGTGTAATCGGAGGGGTTCTTGCAGCGGTGCACACTTCCTTCCCATTAGTTCTTGATGCAATGCAGGAGAGCAGACTGAGAATTCATTGTGTAGTGATAGGAGCTTTCTTGGTAGTGTACTACGACAAGACTTGTATAACTATAAATCTATATATCTGTGTCAGCTGTGTTGAAAATTGTAGGATACAAGAATTAGCTACATGCAAATTTACTTTTCGTGATGTTCCTATTTTATTTGGTTTTGTGTCCTGAAACCAGTTCCCGAAACATATCTTTGGTGATCTTTGATTTATCCACATTACAAACTAGATATTGGTGCAACATCGTGTATTTTTGTTGCGGTTCAGCAGGGCAAGATGTGTCATGCCAGAACAGAATAGCAGTGTGTCTCTTGAATCCACATACTGTGATGCACTGTGGTTAATGTGGAACTTAGTGATATATACACATCTCCATGGTGAAAATGAACATCAGGTAGGCACTGTAATCTGAGGGTTACTTGCAGAAGATGCAGTGTTGCGCACTATTTCTGGGTATCGTGTCATTTGGCAGAACTTGCTTGATATTGTAATTCCACAAGTTTATACAGTTAAGAGTTAAAGACCTTTATCAATGCAAAGTTGTAAACTGTATATGAATTGTATTGGTTTTCACATGAAGATGCTGAAGTGTCTTACTGCCACTATACAGAAATGCTGAAAATACAGGTAAATATCTGGAGGCTTAGCTCTACCATTCATTCTAACTAGACTTGACTTATCAGGTTTCGTTTTGCAATGAAAAATGATCCTTATTCTTGACTAATCAGGTTTCGTCAGGCCGTCACTGCTCTCCTTGTTGAATGTTGAGTTGAGCCTTTGTATTCTCACCCGGTACTGCCACATATTGCTTTACCCTTTTGATCAATCAACAAAATGTAGGTGGGGAATGTATGCTATCATTTCTTTAAGAAAAAATCCACTAATGTGCAGCAAAGTACAAAGTTTTGCCCTAAGCATTATCATTACTGGATTTACCATGAAAGACACTTCCTCTGTTGCTTATTTCATTTCGTTGACTTAAAATTATTCTATTAATGTTTTGATCTATGTGATACAGTATACTCGTAAGAAAGTGTTTTAAATATGAATCCGATAAACATCAGTTTTGTATCACGAATCTATGTGTTTGTAGATTAATTATATTGATAACAAATTCCAAAAGGAGTTAAAATGTTTGGATTACTTATAGCATACACCTAGAAATCATATACATATACTACTCAGAGGCGCTTGTTAGAGACGGTTTTCAAACTTAATCCGCTAATTAGAGTCCGACAGGACCGCCGGAGGCAGTCTACCTGGTAATGGGCAACATGTCGTGCCCGCGTTTTTCTTAGGGCGTCTCCAACAATCTAGCTTAGAGCTAGTGAAACTAATTTTTTAATCATGAAACATTGCAAAAGACAAGAGACTAACTAGGAGAGAAGAGATAAGTTTGCTCAATTCCCAATACACTGTTCTCTCACTGCACAATATTCAAAGCTAGTTGTTGCACTCTTTTCTCATTTAAATTCATCAGTTTAGGGCTAGTGTTAGCTCATGCGATTGGAGACGCCCTTAGCGGAATAGTGATGGGCCACAGCCCACTCAAAGCCGAGCGACGTGTGCGTGCGACCGACTGGGGGAACTAATAACTCACCAGCGCCCACCACTCTCAAAACCGCGAATCGGCGGTGGGCGGAGGGCGGAGGCAGAGGAGGAGGATTTGCGTCGGACTTCCCCAGGAAACATCAGTTCACTCCGGCGACGGCCGGCAAAGGGAGGAGACCAGAGGCTGCCGGATCCCCTGGCCCCTGAACCATCCCCATCTCTGCACCACCATCACCTCTTTTGGGATTGTGAGTATCCTCATGCGCGTTCTTTGGCGTTTCTTCTTCTTCGGACATGTTTTTAGGATTAGGGTTCCTTAGCCTGTATATGTCTTTTTAGGGTGATATTATCTTGTGAACCGGTGTTGATTCTTGGCAATCGTACTAGGTGCAATTGGCCTGCAAAGATGTTGGGCTCTGGTTTTCTCGAGTTCAAACTTGACTATTCGGAGACAAGTGACCTCGCCATCGGGCAATGCGTCTCCTCCGAGATCTTCTCCGCCGGGGGGCATCGCTGGAGGATTATCTGCTATCCGCGTGGGTCCAAGAGCCAGCACAATGGCGAGTACGTCTCCATATTTCTTATGCTCGTCTCAAAATCTGAGAATGTCAAGGCCTTCTTCGATGTCTTCCTGCTACACGGAGACGGCACACCATCATCCTTCAAAGCAAAGAGGTCCTTCAAAGCAAAGAGGTTTCTGCATGTTTTTTTGCCATTCCGAAACACCGCAGGGGTGGCCTCGGTTTGTGAAGCGAAGCAATATTGACTCTACCTACTTGACTAATGGTTTGGTCAGATTTATGTGTGGGGTCATAGTTCTTCCTGACAATCCAATGCTGACACGCATGCCACCGCCTGACATAGGGCTCCATCTTGGCCGCTTGCTAGATTGCGCCGAAGGGTCAGACGTGTCATTCCTTGTGGATGGAGAGACCTTCCCTGCTCACCGTATTGTGCTTGCAGCCCGCTCGCCGGTGTTTAAAGCAGAGCTCTTTGGCTCAATGGCAGACGCCACAGCGCCATCTATCATGGTGCAAGACATCGAGCCTGCAGCATTTAAAGTTATGCTTCGGTTCATCTACACTGATTCCTTTCCTGCAGATAATGAGCTTGGGGACTCTCCCGTTGATATGCTGCAGCATCTACTTGCTGCGGCTGACCGGTTTGCTCTGGACCGGCTGAAGCTCGTCTGTTCTCTGAAATTAATTGAAAATGTCTCGGTGGATACAGTTGGCTCTATTTTGGTCTGTGCTGAGACATACAATTGTCCAGAGTTGAAGATCAAGTGCTTGGATTTCTTTGCTGTGGAGAAAAATTTCAAGGAGGCGGCATTCACAGATGGTTTTATGACCTTGCTACAGAAATTTCCATCTCTTGCAGCTGAGCTGAGGAAGAGGGTTGTGACATAGCATGCAAAAGTGTGCAACCATAGATTTAGTGTGGTGTCCCGTTTGAGCATGTTAAACTAGTAGTTATTAGATTATGAAGTACTTGGTTTGGTGATGGGAGCAACTATTTTAAATCACCCTGTTCTTGCAGCGCCTGATGAAGTTACTGCCAAGTGCAGCGATCACACAACTCATGTAAATTTTGGGTGGTTTAAGGTTATGTTAAATAAGTATTCTAAGCATCTTTAGTTATGGTTTAATATAGTGTAATTCATTTCCTTGTGGTCATGGGATATTGGGATGTATCCAGTTCTGAAGTAGGTCATGGGAATTGGGATGTATCCAGTCCTGAAGTTGGGTTTGTGTGAAGTTAGCTTTCAAGTTCACCTTTTTGCAATAATGATATGTTTTGAACTATGTGTTGGCAAGTACTGGCTCCATGAACGGTATCAGATATATTTATGTTCGTATATTAAGCACTTAGGCAAACCACAGTTTTGTACCATTTGGCATATTCCCACTTCCACCATTCCATCTTAAACTTTGCTGCTTAATTCATTTGAAACTGAATTTTCAAATTAGTGGCACCTAGATGTAGATACAACTTCTTACCCATGGAAATCTGCTTATTATTTGTGCTATGCTGCTCTGCATGTGCCTCTTGGATCCACAATTATAGTTTTGGTGTAGATTAATTTCAGGACTTGGTGATGATTAAATTTAAGAGAGCAGTATAATCTGAGGGGTCAGGGGTGCACAGTTTCTTCCCCATTTGTTCTTGACTAATGTAGGAGAACAGATTGACCATTCATTATGTAATAATAAAACGGTAGGGACTTTCTTGATACCATACGGCCACAAGACTTGTATAATTAGAGACATTTATCTCATCAAACATGTTGGCGTGTTGGAAATTGTAAGGATACAAGGATGCATATGAAATTTACTTCAGAGATATTCCTCATTACATTTTTCTTTCCTGAAACCAGTTTCTGGAATTCTCTTTGATAAACATTAATCCATTCACATTGCAAAGTACAAATCCATGGCAACATTGTGTACTTCCGTTGCAGTTATGCAGCTATGTAGTTAAAAGTTAAAAGCAGCAGTGCAAGCTGTGCCATGCCAGAACAGAGGAGCAGTGTGTTTTGAAAGTATGGTGAACTGGTGATGGCTATCTGTCTAGTGTCGAACTGGTATCCTACACTTGAACTCCTTCAGTAGGGAACTTCGATGCTGCCAAGTTAACTGAAGTAGATATGCTTGGTGAGGTTGAGTGAAACAGCTATGGTTCTTTGAAGCTGTCTGTTGAGAACTTGAGATAC
Organism: Cenchrus americanus; assembly: GCA_947561735.1. Lineage (NCBI taxonomy): Eukaryota > Viridiplantae > Streptophyta > Magnoliopsida > Poales > Poaceae > Cenchrus > Cenchrus americanus. Next base: position 105,961,591 of record OX387242.1, read on the forward strand.
CTACTTTTTCCGTCCTGATTGCTGATAATGCAGGTAAATATCTTGATTCCTAGTTCTCCATTGTCCGTTCTAACTAGACCAATTCATTCTTATCCTTTTGTGATGGGAAATAACTGTAGCCATCGTTGATCCTTCAGTATGAAAAGTGAGTTGTGGCCAACTGAATTGTAGTCCCGTGGCACCTAATAATAATCATTATTTTCTGCAACATGCACATGTTTTATGTGATAAGTGATAACTGCATTTATGTGCCTCAATGGCAATCTGCTCTGCATGAATCTCTTTTCTTAAAGGCTACTGCCTTTGCTCGCACGGGAGCACTCTGCAGGGTACGTGTCGCGCAGCCGTGAGTTTGGCTGTTTTGCGAAAAAAGTCCCTCTATTTTCTACAAATCGCGAAAACATCCATCAAGTCCAGATCGTACAGACCCGTGTTCATTTATTTTGCATCCAGGCCCTCGATCTAAACTTTATTCTAGACGAAGGAGAGAAAATTCGTTTTTACAAATCCTCCCGAGACATTTTGTGCCCACCCCCTCCCACCACCCCAAACCCCCACCCAACACCCCCACCCCACTACCCCGCCCGAACCCTAACCCCACAGTAGTTCAGTCCCCTCCCCACCACCCTCTCCTCCTCCCTCGCCCCTTCTCCTGCTCCGCACCGCTGCACTCTCCTGCTCCGCAGTGCTGCCCTCTCCCTCCCTCCCCACGGAAGAGCAGCACGACGGCGGCCTCATCAAGCGCGCCTGCGAGTGCGGCGGCCTCTGCGCGCGTCTTGGCCACGCCGGTGCCCTTGGCTCGATGCGGAGGCGCAGAGGGGCATGGTAGCAGCGGCCCCGCGCCCAGTCGCCTAGACACAGGAAAGAAGATAAATGCAGCAAACAATCCTCCTGTGTGATTAGCATACGAAGGATTGCTGCTATGCTTGGATAACATACATTTTAATATATGAGTGCGGGATAACATGACAATTTTATATAAGAGAATGGTAGAATATCATCCAAATAAAACTTGTATGTTTTTCTTATTATACTATATTTGTTATTACTTGTACTCTTCTTGCTCTGAATTAAACCTGTACTCATCTTGCTCTGAATTAAACCTATACTCATCTTGCTCTGAATTACTTGTGTTTTGACTAATCTTGCTCTGGATTACTTTTGACATAATGACATGTACACCTGATAATAGGTATAGAGGACCAATTTAGATGTTTGTATCTATGGTGATTACTGATTAGTGCTCTAAGTTATGGGAAGCTAAAAAGCTTATATATATATACACTAACATTTTCCATGCAATGTTGTATGTCTAACCTTTTTGTGAGGTGGGTACTTGTGATCCGCAACCATTGATAGTCTGTACTTGTGATCTTACCTGCTTACTATTTGCACATTTGCTTATTAATTCAGCCCCATACATTCCGACAACATAGATTTGATTTGACTACCTTAAAGTCTTTGTTTCTGGTATTGGTCCTTAGAAGGGACGGAAAAAGACAACTTCCCAACTGATGCACATGCTTCATCTATTGCTACATGAAATTTTTGTATGTTTTTCATCTCATGACATGCTTATTTTTCTAAGTTTCCACTTTCATTTCTGAGATGATAGCCTTTGTCTGCTCTTCTCAAACAGGTGGCTTCTTTGCATCTGTTGCATTTGTTTGTTTGTCTAAATTTGCTTAGTGGTTCAGGAAGGAGCGAGCATGGAGATGAATGGAGGACCAGTGTTGACAGTTAATAGTTGTATTAAAGTTCGTTTAGACTTGCAAGCGGACAAGTCTCTCGTCGTAGTCAAGGGACCCTTCTTCCCTCGAGTGGTGAACCCAAGGTATCGAATCCGTGGAACAAATGTGTGACGCAAAAGATGATCTAGTAAAGCCAAGTAACTTCAATCTTCGATAAAGAGAAACCCTAAAGCATCTAGATAAAGAACACAAAACAAGAACAAATCTAATCTACTAAAGACCGGAGGTAACAAAGATAGATTGGGTAGATAAACCGATATAGAGAGATTGGGCTAAGCCTTTTGTTGAAGTTCCAAGCAAAGAAGAAGTAGCAAATCGAATCTCATTAGAAGCCTCTTTAAATCGTGGTTTCCCTTCCGACTCCGAAAACGCCCGCCTTTCGGAACCCCCGTTCTGTCACAACGTATCCCTATTCATGCGGGTAGTCTAGGGCGAGTCCATGGACAAGTCGAGTTATTTCGGAAGATCCGGCGTGTACCTCTAGCCACCGCGGCTACAAGAACACCCTATGTGATCTATCTCGAGAATAGATCTAGAATAAGCAAAGCCGATCGAAAAACGAAATCATCAAAAAAACACTTGATCACTAGAAATCGGATTCAACTTGATAATTCAACTAATACAATGATACATAAACAAGATCACAACCGGGATCCTACCTTGATCTTGCTTCTAGCTCCGGGAACTCCGACGTGGTCCTCCATGCAAGGTTCCCACGTCGGCTAGGGTAACCCTAGTCAACTAGCTCGACCCTCTCCTCTCCGGGATGGTGTCCCTCTCTCCTCTGCTCCTCGGCGGCCAATGACAAATTGATTCCTCAGTGGCTCTCGACCCCGGGGCTATAAATAGCTCGGTTGGCGGCTAGGTCAAAGGAGGGGGCAAATGGGCCCTGGACTGGGCTGGGCCGGCCGGCCTGGGCCGACCGGCCTGGGCCCATCCAGGCCCAGTTCCCGGCCTCCTTCACGTGGTGTCGGTTCCCGAGTCTTTTAGATCCTTCTCCCTTCTGCATGTAGGCCCTTGTCGTCAGTTTCTCTCCGAGTTGGACGTAACTCCTTGTCTCGCAAGATTCGACACTTTTCTGGTTAGGTCCTCGGAGTTTATCATCTTCTTGGATTAAGTCCCTGGCTTCTTGGAGTCTGCATAAACACTAAACTCCAAATCCGACATGCACAAGTGAACTTGTTATACCACGGGGGTTAGTACCAATAGATAAGGTATAAAACTTATGCCAACACCGAAGGTAAACTCATGGCTAGGTTAACGGATTTTCACCATCAACAGCTCCCCCATGCTTAAACCTTGCTCGTCCTCGAGTAAGCCTTTGATGGATATCATTGTTGCTTATCAATGTTTAAACCATGCACTTGATCATACATGAGAAAACATAATTGAGGACCATGTGTGGTTCGAGGACCGGTGGATGGTCGCTTCCTTGTGTGATGAGTGATTGACAACGTTGTGTGGACTGATTCTTGGCTAAGTATTGCAGGTGCAGGTTGCGGCTTGACTCGTGTTGGTGCAGGTGAAGAACAAGCACGAAAGGTCGTTGCCGGTGAGGCCTCCAGGTGTGGAGAAGACAAGTAGGCTTCGTTCGAGGGACCCGGTGGCCAGTGGGGTCAAGTGCGGGCCGCATGGTGGCATGAACAGCAAGATGAAGTCGTGGACGGTTTCTTGGTAGAGCCTCAAAACCAAGGTCGAGCCGGGACTACGTGGGAGTCGAGTCATGAGTGGAGATTGGCGGAGGCTACACCGAGTTCGCGGGGTTTGCAGTGGTTCACCAGAAAACCACTAGGTTACTCGGTTGAGCCACAAAACCGAGGCCGAAGACTCGACGAGGAGGTGTGGCCACCCAGGCCGGTTCAACCGCCCAGGAGGGGCGGTCAGACCGCCTGGGGCCGGTCAGATCTCCCTGGCCGGTCTAACCGCCCAGGGGGGTGGTCTGACCGCCCTGGCCGTCGGCGTCAAGATGCTTCGAAGCGGAGGACACGCGTCGGGATCACAAGGCTTGCGTCGAGGCTAAGCAGGATGGAAATTTCTTTTACCTATTTCTCTGGGCAATCTCTTATTAACAACTTCTTTCCAACTAGTTTCACTATAAATAAGATAATACAATAACAGTAAGAATATTTTCAACACAAAAGTTCTCTCAAACAAGAGAAAGAAACATACCTTTTTCATACATATTTAGAATATGTTCCCTACGCTAACTGGGTTCATTAGTTATGGTCAACAAACAATACGCGCCGCAAGATACATTGGTCAAGGTTTCATACGATCACCGGGCATCTGTCCGATGAAGAAATTCCGAAGACTTCCAAATCTGCCCTCGAGGGGCTTGTATCCCTAGTTATTAGGTGAGGGTAGTTTAGTCTTTTGGGTGCCTCCATATATACTCATTGAGTGGGTGGATGGCAGCCAACTCTTTGAACCCTAGCTCATTTGTTTTTCATTTTCGTTCTCTATTTTCCCTAGTTTTTCCTAGGACTAGCTTGAGAGCTTCTTGTGAGATCTAGAGAGAGGGATGGATGTTTGGGTGGCAAGCTAGACCTTGTACGAACCTTCATGGTATGTATAGATGGTTCGGCGTTGTTCCTCAAGGTGGTTTTCCCGTCCTTCTTTGTGGTGATTTTCGGAGCTCTTTGTTGGTGGTGTTTTGAGAACGATTTATTGGGGTTTTTGGTGGGTGTCACGTATGAGGATCTTGTGCCTCTTTGGCTGGTGACTTTGCCCCCAAATCTCCTTTGAATCGGACTCGATTTGGGGTTTTTCGAGTTGGGCGAGTTCTTGACCTAGAGAGGCGATTTCGTCGATTCCTATTGATTATGAGCTTTTCGGGTCGATTCCTTTGAGGTAGAGGTTGCCCAGGAGGTAACCCAGCTAATCCCGAAGTTTCGCTGCAATCCGTGGAGTGATTCGGGAGATCGGGCGCGAGGAAGTTAGGGTTTGACCCGCGGGCTGTTTTTCTGGAAGAGGCGGTCTAACCACCTGGGGGGCGGTCTAACCGCCCTAGGTGTTTCCAGGTCGAAGTTTTGTTTCGCCGGATTTTCCTATGTGAGTTTGTTCGCTTTGATCAGAGGAGCGTCTGGGTGAAATTTCGGGTCGTTCTCGTGCTATTTTCTAGGTATTCTTCGGTGGAGTTCGTTGCTGGGTACAGGAGGTTAGACCGCCCATGGTAGCCGGTCTAACCGCCCCTAGGCCCCTGGGTGGAGTTTTGGTTTTCACCAAGATTTTCTGGCAGCTAGCATGGCCTTGACCAGAGATCTTTGTTGGTGAAACCGTGGTGTGTTTTGGTGCTCGGAAGAGGTGTTTCGGAGGATTTCTTGGTTACCAGGTGGAGGTGGTCTAACCGCCCCCTATACCCGGTCTAACCGCCCCCTCTAGACAGCCGGCTTTCGAGGTGTTTCCGCTATCGTGGGTGCGTGTGTGTTGAGGTTGCTGGTAGAGTTTGTTCCTAGGACCAGTAGCACTCCAGTGGCTACGTGGTGTTGGCAAACGGAAGGTAGAAGTGCGGAGCGTGTGATTTTGGGGGTCCGACCGAGCGAGTTCATCTTGTCGGAGTTTCAATCTCCTTCGAGAAGAATTTTTATCAGCTCCCATTCAGTCCCCCCTCTCTGGTCGCCTAATCGGTCCTTCAAGTGGTATCAGAGCCGGTTCGGGTCTTTGTTGACTCTAACCAGTCTAAGATCCAAGGATGGTGTATCAGGAACGGGGTTCGGGTCCTCCACACTTCGATGGCAAGAACTACCAGATGTGGAGTAAGTGGATGGGTGCGTTCCTCCGCGGAAAGGGTCAGATCCTTTGGGATGTCACAGTGGACACAGGCTATGTCCAACCGATGGACTTTCTCACTCCAGGATCGAGGGACAGATTTGACACCAACAATAAGGTGGTCGACTACTTGTTTCGTGCTTTGTGTCAGCCTGAGTTCGATCGGGTGCACACCGAGCACTTGGCTTGTAGAATTTGGTCAGTGCTGAAGGACGCTCATGTTGGGAATGCCCAGGTTCAGGCACGGATGTATGCGACCTAGCGGAGAGAGTACGAGAATTTCACTCATCTCCCTGGTGAGTCCATTGATGCCTTGTTTCAGAGGTTCACGGTGGTTGTGAACAACATGAGGGCCAATGTGCACGTGCTCCCGTACGATGATCATGATAGAGCTGTCAAGCTCTTACACTCTTTGGATCGTACAATATGGGGTGGAAAGTTCAAGGTCATTGTGGAGTCGGAGAAGTATGACACTCTGACGGTGAACGAGCTGTTCTCGAAGCTCAAGTCGGCTGAGGTGGATAGGGGCATGACAGCCAAGCTCGAGGGTCTGACTGATTCCCATAGTCTTGCCCTCTTTGGTGGTTCAAAAGGAAAGGCTAACACTAACCCATCCACCAGGATGTTCTCTTTTTCCTCTTTAATGTCTATGCCAGATGAGGAGTTCGATGTCCTTGGAGAGGACGAGCTGGCGCTGTTGACGAGGAGGTTCGAGAGGCTGCACGAGAACCGGGTGAACATGAGGAGGAACACGAGGACATGCTTCCAGTGCGGCAAGCCGGGACACTTCGTCGCCGACTGCCCGGAGAAGGTCGAGAACAAGGACGGCTACAAGCACAAGCCGAGGAACAATGGCAAGTACCGGTCGAGGCGCGACCATAAGAGCAAGTACAAGAACAAGCACAAGGACGAGCGACGATCGAGGAAGAAGGAGAGCCGAGGCAAGGCCCGAGCGATGGTTGGTGCGAGCGACGTCGACTCCAGTTCCGTGTACTCCACCTCGAGCTCGAGTAGCAGTGAAGACGAAGGTGATCATCGCAAGGGCAAGAAGTCGTCCAAGAACCTGAGCGGGCTGAGCTGCTTCGCTAGAGACGGCTTCTGCACCATGGCGCTGAGCTCCGGCAGCAAGAAGAGCACACAGAGCGACTCGGACTCTGAGTCCGACGACGAGGTGCGTGATGAGCTTCCCTTCTTGCGCCAGGAGAATGAACGGCTTGGTACTTTGCTTGATAATCGTGATGACATGCTTAGAGAGGCAAAAAAATGAGAAAAGAGGTTAGGGCTTCACTAGAGGATGCTAGGACTAGAGTGGCTGAGCTAGAGACACGGGTGCTTGATAGCAAGCTTGAGATTGATTCCCTTAAGTCTAGCCCTGTTGTTTCGGATGAGGTTGATTGTGCTGATTGCTCCATATTTCTTGCTGATCTTGCTTTGTTTAAGGAGAAGCATGCCTCCAAGTGTGAGGAACTAGATGTGCTTAGGGTTGAAGTGGATGAGCTTAAGTCTAGATCTGCTTTGCTAGGTGCTTGCACTTCTTGCCCTGTTTTGCATGCTAAGATCAATGAGATGCATGCCTACACTAGTTCTCTTGAGGATAAATTGAAGGAACCCATGCCTACATCATGCTCTACCTGTGAAATGCATGCTTTGAAAAATTTGGAACTTGCACATTATGTTGATCGTTTGCAGGATGAGAATGATGACTTGAGAAAGTTGATGGGTTGGTTGTCTGGTCATGAGCCTCGCTGAGGATGATGATCGAGGCATTTAAGAGGTAGGATGGTGAGGGACTTGGGGCAAACAAGGTTGGTGAGGGAAGTGGAGAGAATATCCCAGAGCCACCAAAAACCCACCACAAGAATGATTTTCCCCCAAAACCTAACCATCTTAGGAACCGACTAGACACAACCTCAGCTCCACCCATATTTCCTACACCTACAAATGATCTCCAAAAGCCTATTAAATTTGTGAGCACTTCCGGGAAAGTGTTCTTTGGGAAAGAGAGTGAGAAGGCTAGTGAGGAGAAATCAGTGGAGGAGTTGAGTGGAGAGAAACCAAGCGAGCAGCCCCAATCCAAGCCTAAACCTAAGCTTGTGAGGTTCCGTTGTGGCTATTGTGGGGAAGAGGGTCACAAGGATGAGTTTTGCTTCAAGAGGAAGCGGGAAGAGAGGATGGCAAAGGAGTGGGTGAACAAGGATAGGTACAACCCTTCCCATGGTGTACCTAAGCCTCGTATGCCATTGCCCAGGGGTAAAGCTGTGGTGAGAAGTGTTCCGGCATGGGGAGATGCGAGTTCCCGCAGCTGAGGAGTAGTTCTGGAGGGGGCGGTCAGACCGGCCTGGCTAGGCGGTCAGACCGTGTCGGGCATACACCCCGGGTACTCATGCAAGGAAGGAAGAATAGTAGAAGACGGACTCCTAGTAGAATTCCCCTGTACTCCTACTAGGACTCGCTCCATGTAATCCTACTAGGACTCCTGCCTTGTAACCGACTAGGAACCCGCCCCCTGGACTATATTAAGGAGGGCCGGGTACCTAGCCGCATCATCCCAATCCCTCCGGGGACAACCCAACACTAAGCGCAGGGCGCCATACTTGATCTCCCAAACAGGACGTAGGGTTCGCGACCTTGGCGGCCCGAACCTGTATAAATCTTGTGTCCCGTGTCCTTGCGCATACCTTCGAGTTCTCGGTCTCCCGATCACGATCCCCACCGCACAATCTACTACCTCGGGTACCCCCTTGGTAGGTTTGCCGGTCTAAAACACCGACACCGGCGCGCCGGTAGGGGTGATCATCACCACCGGCGACTTCGAAGGACCCTCGTCAACAAGATCAATCTACTCGTCGACTCGCCGAGATCCATTGAAGCAAGTTGCCTTGCTCTTGCAAAGCGGAATCAATTTTCCTACGCCGCGCTTACGGGTGCCTCGGCACGTCGCGCGGCTCGTCACGCGGCTCGCCGTGCCGCTGCGTCGACTACTCCGCCTCGCCCAGGCTCGTCGTCGACTACTTCGTCTTCGTCGCGCGTCCGGGTGCCTCGGCACGTCGCGCGGCTCGTCACGCGGCTCGCCGCGTCGCTCGTCGACTACTCCGCCTCGCCCGGGCTCGTCGTCGACTACTTCGTCTTCGTCGCGCGTCCCGGGTGCCTCGGCACGTCGCGCGACTCGTCACGCGGCTCGCCGCGCCGGCTCGTCGACTACTCCGCCTCGCCCGAGGGCTCGTCGTCGACTACTTCGTCTTCGTCGCGCGTCCCCGGGTGCCTCGGCACGTCGCGCGGCGCTCGTCACGCGGCTCGCCGCGCCGCTCGTCGACTACTCCGCCTCGCGCGAGCTCGTCGTCGACTACTTCACCTCCGCCGCGCGTCCGGGGTGCCTCGGCACGTCGCGCGGCTCGTCACGCCGCCCATTGTCGACTACTCCCGGGCTCGTCGTCGACTACTTCACCTCCGCCGCGCGTCCCGGTGCCCTAGGCACGTCGCGCGGCTCGTCACGCGGCTCGTCGTGCCGCTCGTCGTCGACTACTCCGCCTCGCGCGCGCTCGTCGTCGACTACTTCGTCTTCGCCGCGCGTCCGGTTGCCTTGGCACGTCGCGCGGCTCGTCATGCGGCTCGTCGTGCCGCTCGTCGTCGACTACTCCGCCTCGCGCAGGCTCGTTGTCGACTACTTCGTCTTCGCCGCGCGTCCGGTTGCCTCGGCACGTCACGCGGCTCGTCATGCGGCTCGTCGCACCGCCCATTGTCGACTACTCCGGGCTCGTCGTCGACTACTTCACCTCCGCCGCGCGTCCGGTGCCTCGGCACGTCGCACGGCTCGTCATGCGGCTCGTCGCGCGCGCTCATCGTCGACTACTCCGGGCTTGTCGTCGACTACTTCAACTCCGCCGCGCGTCCGGGGTGCCTCGGCACGTCGCGCGGCTCGTCACGCGGCTTGTCGCGCGCGCTCGTCGTCGACTACTCCGCCTCGCGCAGCTCGTCGTCGTCGACTACTTCGCCTACGCCGCGCGTCGGGTGCTGCCCTCGGCACGTCGCGCGGCTCGTCATGCGGCTGGTCGCGCCGCTCATCGTCGACTACTCCGCCTCGCGCGCGCTCGTCGTCGACTACTTCGCCTCCGCCGCGCGTCCGGTGCCTCGGCACGTCGCGCGGCTCGTCACGCGGCTTATCGCGCCGCTCGTCGTCGACTATTCCACCTCGCGTAGGCTCGTCGTCGACTACTTGGCCTCCGCCGCGCGTCCGGATGCCTCGGCACGTCGCGCGGCTCGTCACGCGGCTCGTCGCGCCGCTCGTCGTCGACTACTCCGCCTCACGCAGGGCTCGTCGTCGACTACTTCGCCTACGCCGCGCGTCCGGGTGCCTCGGCACGTCGCGCGGCCCGTCACGTGGTTCGTCGTCAACTACTCCGTGCGCCGCAACTTCCTCTTGCGGCCACACTGGCTCTACTTCAGCCACGCTGTGCGTCGCGACTATTTGTCTCGCGGCAACACTGGCTCTACTTCGAGTATGCCTCGCGCCGCCACGACGTCGTCTTCCGGTCGCATCGCGTCGACCATTCATCTTGACTAGTTCTCCAAACTAGTCGAGAACGAAGATCACGCCCCCAACAACTAGTCGGAATCAACTCGACTAGTCAACTTTAACAACAACCGTCGCGGCTCCATCGCCGATCGCCACGGCTTCATCATCGGTACGCCAGCAAAGAATAACCTAAGTCATTTATCCAAATGATTACTGTTTTCTTGGTTTGTTCTCCTCATCATGTAGGACTACTTGCCAACTACTCATTTGTGTATGCTTCTCGGCGGGTTTTCACGAGAGCTACACTCTGCTAACTACTCTTGGGGTATATCGATCAAGTCTCCACGAGTCTACTTCATCAACTCGGGGGCTATCCCTAGGAGGCAGTTTCTAAAGTCCGCTACGCGCGGCAATCTAAAGTCGACTTCTAAAGTCGCATTCTAAAGTCCGCTCCAGGCGGCAACTTAAAGTCGACTCCGGTCGCATCTTCGCCTACTTCGATGGCATACTACGTGTGTAAGCTTCGATGGAACCTAGCTGTAAGCGGCCCTCGGGTCCTGGCGACGATGGAACCTAGCTGCACGTGGTCTTCACGCTCTGTACCATGGGTCCAAGTACCCTAAGTACTCGCGCTCCGTACCTTGGGTCTGAAATCCATCGCCCACATACGCAAGTCGACTCCGGTCGCACCTTCAAGTCCGCTCCAGCGGCAATCGTACCTTGGGTCTGAAATCCATGGCTCAGGTACTCAAGCCCGCTCCGGCGGCAACTCTACTTTGGGTCTGAAATCCATGGCTCAGGTACTTAAGCCCACTCCGGTGGCACAAGTCGACGCTAACGGTCGCATCCAAGCCCACTCCGGTGGCACAAGCCGACTCCGGTCGCAATCTTAAGCCCGCTGCGGCGGCAATCGTACCTTGGGTCCGAAATCCATGGCTCGGTACTCAAGCCCACTCCGGTGGCACAAGCCGACTACGGTCGCAATCTTAAGTCCGCTCCGCGGCAAAACTACTCGTTTTTTTCGATTTTTTATTCGCTTTGGCTTTCCGGAAAGTGCTTTTCGTTTTTTGCATCTTAAGTCCACCCTGCGTGGCACAAAGCCGGCTATCGTAGTCGCATCTCAAAGTTCGCTCCGCGCGGCACAAAGTCGACTTCGGTTTTCAAGTCGCATATCAAAGTCCGCTCCGCGCGGCATCCTAAAGTCGACTTCTAAAGTCGCATATCAAAGTCCGCTCCGCGCGGCAACTAAAGTCGACTTCGGTTTTCAAGTCGCATCTCAAAGTCCGCTCTGCGCGGCACAAAGTCGACTTCGGATTTCAAGTCGCATCTCAAAGTCCGCTCCGCGCGGTACAAAGTCGACTTCGGTTTTTAAGTCGCATTCTAAAGTCCGCTCCGCCGGCATCTAAAGTCGACTTCGGTCGCAACTAAAGTCCGCTCTGACGACACGACTACTTCTCAAGCTCCACGGCTCGACGCCAAACTGCTACTTGGAATCTCTCTAGCTCGGGGGCTGCATTTCACATACTACTCGAGGATGACTCCAGTAGACTTTGCTCGCTCTCAAGCTCGGGGGCTCGCACCAATAACTACTCGACGTGGCTCATACGACTCTCTTATCTCGGGGGCTACACGCTGCAGGAGTACTCGGATGATGGCTTTCGCGAACATTGAAGACCCTTGGATTGATTACCTAATCATTTCAAGGCTGGAGGGCTGCTATGCTACACCCATCATTTCAATTTTTTCAAGACGGAAGATTCAGAATCAAGATTGGCCCTCAGCTAGAGTCTGCAACTCAACCTAAGGCTCGGGGGCTACTCCATATGGAGTGCGATTTTGCAATCACACTTCCATATAATCTCGACTTCAAGACTGATGAGCTGGACCACCTTCCAGCCTCGCGGCGAGCTCAAGTACTATTGAAGGCTTCTCCAAGCAGTGCTCGAGGACGCTCAAGAACTACTCGAAGAGGCTTCAAGACTACTCGAACTACTACTCTCGACTCCAACGTGCTCGGGGGCTTGTCGGGCATACACCCCGGGTACTCATGCAAGGAAGGAAGAATAGTAGAAGACGGACTCCTAGTAGAATTCCCCTGTACTCCTACTAGGACTCGCTCCATGTAATCCTACTAGGACTCCTGCCTTGTAACCGACTAGGAACCCGCCCCCTGGACTATATTAAGGAGGGCCGGGTACCTAGCCGCATCATCCCAATCCCTCCGGGGACAACCCAACACCAAGCGCAGGGCGCCATACTTGATCCCCCAAACAGGACGTAGGGTTCGCGACCTTGGCGGCCCGAACCTGTATAAATCTTGTGTCCCGTGTCCTTGCGCATACCTTCGAGTTCTCGGTCTCCCGATCACGATCCCCACCGCACAATCTACTACCTCGGGTACCCCCTTGGTAGGTTTGCCGGTCTAAAACACCGACAGACCGGCCCTGCCCAGAGGGGGGCGGTTAGACCGGCCTGGCTAGGCGGTTCAACCCCCCAGAATTCTGGGCAGAGTGGTTTTCGAGGTGGTGAGTCGAGAGGTTTCAGGTTTGGAGGTGGAGTTGCTGGTGGTTGGTCTGGAGAGACAGCAGGTGGTCAGGTTGCTAGGCTTTCTCCCCCTCAAGCTCACTACGGGGATGGGAGGAGTCGTAGCTTTGAGAAGGAGAGGAGGGACGGTCCACGGGTTGTCTTCCGTGGCTTTGGTCCTCCTCCAGGCAGCGAGGGGTGGTTCCCTCGGAGTGGTTACCGAGGTGGTGTTCGTGGTGGTAGTTATGGTAGGAAAGATGGCTTGATGTGTGCTAACCCCACTTTCGAGCAAATGGCTCGGCACTGGTTTTACTCTTTTGGTACTAACCCCAGTGTTGAGTCGTTTGTTCGCTCATGTGCTCATTTTTGAATTTCAGGTGGGAGACTTGAAGAACATTTGGTTGATTGACTCCGATTGCTCGAGGCATATGACCGGAGACTGTGGGTGGTTCTCAAGTCTCGTCCCGGTGATGACGAAGAGGTACATCACATTTGGGGACAATGGGCGTGGGCGTGTGCTTTCAGATGGTGAGATAAAAGTGAGTGACAAGATCACTTTGAGGCGTGTTGCTCTTGTTCAATCGCTGGGGTACAATTTGCTTTCTGTGTCCCAGTTGTTGGATGAGGGCTTTGAGGTGTTGTTTCGGCCAGGTGGTTCTCGGATTTTGGACTCTCGAGGGGACCTTGTTTGTATGGTCGTTCCCGAGGGTCGGTGTTTCGTGCTTGATTTTTCTCGGTCTTCGGGTGTGGAGTGTTGTTTCTTGGCTGGTTCTTTGAGTGAGTTGTGGAAGTGGCATAGGAAGTTGGGTCACTTGAGCTTTGACCTTTTGTCTCGCTTGAGTAAACTCAATTTGGTCCGAGGATTGCCACGATTGAGGCTTGAGAAAGAGTTGGTTTGTGCGCCATGTAGGCATGCCAAGATGGTAGCCTCTTCTCACCCGCCTCTCACTGATGTGATGACTGAGCGTCCATGCGAGCTGCTCCATTGGACCTTGTTGGCCCAGCTCGTGTGCGATCTGCGGGTGGGAAGTGGTATGTCCTTGTTGTGGTGGACGACTATTCTCGGTATGCGTGGGTGTTCTTTCTTGAGGATAAGGGGGAGACGTTTGGTTTTGTTCGAGATCTAGTCTTGAGGTTGAGGAACGAGAGGCACGGAGATGCCATACGAGCTATCCGCAGTGATAATGGCTCGGAATTCAGAAACTCTCGTTTTGAAACCTTTTTCCATGACTTGGGTCTTGAGCACCAGTTTTCGAGTCCATATACGCCTCCCCAGAATGGTGTTGTGGAAAGGAAGAATAGGACCTTTTGCGAGATGGCTCGGACGATGCTTGATGAGCATAGGACTCCGAGGAGGTATTGGGCTGAGGCGGTGAATACCGCATGCTATGTATCAAACAGGATCTACCTCAGAGTGCACAAGAAGAAAACATGCTATGAGTTGATGCATGGTCGCACACCCAAGGTGAGTCACTTCCATGTCTTTGGTTGCAAGTGTTTCATTCTGAAGAAAGGCAGGAAGTTGGATGAGTTTGAGGCCTGGTCTGTCGATGGTATTTTCTTTGGTTATGCATCTCATTCTAGAGCATATCATGTGCTCAATCTTGAAACTAACCAAATCGTGGAGACTTGAGAGGTAACCTTCGACGAGACAGAGCCACGTAGTCAGCTTGTCTTTGAGTGTGCAGGTGATGATGAGCTTGGTGAGGAGATCTTTCAGGAGGAGGAGCATGAACATGGAGACAATGAGGATGGCGGTGCGGTGCCCCCGGCAGAACATGTACCCACTACTTCGACTACGGTGATGGACGGACCCTCTACTACACCTACGACGACAAATCAAGAACGAGGAGAAGCTGATGTTGAGGGGGAGGTAGCATCGAGGCGAGAACCTCCCCGGCGAGTACAGGTGGATCACCCAGCTTCGAGGATCATCGGCGATGCGAATGAACGCACTACACGGTCAAGGGTTCGAAACAACTCCCATTTTGCTCATGCTGCATTTGTTGCTACTTTTGAGCCCAAAGACATTAGACACGCACTATCTGATCATAATTGGGTTAATTCGATGCATGAGAAGTTGGAGAACTTTGAGAGGAATCAGGTGTGGGAGTTGGTTGACCCTCCCCCAGGGTGTAAGCCGATTGGTACAAAGTGGGTGTGGAAAAACAAAGAGGGAGAGAAAGGTGAGGCTGTGAGGAACAAGTCGAGGCTTGTTGCTCAAGGGTTCAGTCAGAAGGAGGGGATTGACTACGAGGAGACATTTGCTCCCGTAGCCCGTTTGGAGGCGATTAGGATCCTTCTAGCCTTTTCTGTGGCCAAAGGGTTCAAGTTGCACCAAATGGATGTGAAGAGTGCTTTTCTGAATGGTGTGTTGGAGGAAGAAGTGTATGTGAGGCAACCTCCGGGTTTGAGAGTGAGAAGTACCCCCACCGGGTGTACAAGTTGAGAAAGGCGCTGTATGGGTTGAAGCAGGCGCCTAGAGCTTGGTATGGCAGGTTGAGGGGGTTCTTGTTTGAGAGAGGTTTTGAGATGGGGAAGGTCGATCGGACCTTGTTTTTGCTTGAGGCGGGGCAAAGATATCCCGATTGTGCGGTGTGTACGTGGATGATATTGTCTTTGGTGGCTCGTCTAACTCTCTTGTTGCAAGGTTTGCGGATGATATGAGCGGGGAATTTGAGATGAGCATGATGGGCGAGTTGCAGTTCTTCCTCGGGCTACAAATCAAGCAATCAAAGGAAGGAACATTTGTGCACCAAGCTAAGTACACCAAGGACATTGTGCGGAAGTTCAAGATGGAGGACTCCAAGGCTATGACGACGCCGATGAGTACGACTACAGCTCTTGATGCGGACGAGGAAGGTGAACACATGGACCAGAAGGAGTACCAGAGCATGATCGGGTCACTCCTCTACTTGACGGCGACGAGGCCGGACATACAGTTCTCGGTGTGTCTGTGCGCTCGTTTTCAAGCGTCTCCGAGGACTTCGCATCGGCAAGCGGTGAAGCGAATTTTCAGGTACTTGCGTCACACTCCCGACTTTGGCCTTCGGTACTCCGCGTCCTCTTCTTTGGCGCTTCATGGTTTTTCAGACGCGGATTTTGCCGGGTGTCGGTTGGATAGGAAGTCCACTTCTGGGACTTGCCAGTTTTTGGGTTCTTCTTTGGTGTCTTGGTCTTCCCGCAAACAGTCGAATGTTGCTCAATCCACTACCGAGGCCAAGTACGTTGCCGCTGCTAGTTGTTGCTCTCAGCTCCTTTGGATTTCATACACCATGAGTGACTTCGGTGTGGATATACCCGCGTCCCACTTCAATGTGATAGCACCAGTGCCATAAGCGTTGCAAAGAACCCAGTGCTCCATTGCAAAACCAAGCACATAGAAGTGAGGTATCATTTTCTGAGAGACAACATAGAGAAAGGAAAGATAGCCTTGATCCATGTACCCACACATGACCAACTAGCCGATATTTTCACCAAACCCCTAGATCAAGCAACTTTCACTCGTTTGCGGGGGGAACTTGGTGTGTGTTTGATTTCTTGAGTTGGGTGTGTGGGAGCCCCTTTGTAGCATATGTATAGTTTCCTTTGTGCATTTCTTGCATTTGGCATGGCATATGTAACATGATGTATAGGCATCCTTGTATATTAGATTGCATGCATTTTGTATCATATGCATTGGATAGGAAAAGCTTCTCCTATTTACATTGTTCACCATGGGATGCTATATATGTTTTTGTGAGCTTGTTTGGTATGCTATGGTTAGTTTGCCTTAGCTCTTGATGATCTTGATGAATGATCCATGGTTGATGGCTATTTTTTGAAAAATGTCACATATATGCTCTCTCATGTGTAAACACCTTTATATGATCTTAACATGTTTTAGTGGCTTTGCTATGCTTAATTTGTGGTTGGATAACTAGTTTATTGATCATATGGGGCCAAAGGCTCATTTGCCATCATGAATGTTTAGCCCTCTTGCTTTATCTTATGGAGGGGCATAAGTTCCTTTTTGTCGCAAAGACATTTCATGTACCATTTATAAATCTGAAAATGAAATGAAAAATGCTTGGAAAATATGTTGCCATGTCATATGTGTTGAAATTAATTTGCTTTGGGTGCTAAACCGTTGCATGATGCCTACCAATGAGAAGTCTCATACATAGAAGTAGGCACATGGCTCGGTGGCTTTGACATGACATGAGGTGCTTGTGGGTGTTTGTGATGGTCTTATGATTAGAATGGTTGTCCTAGCATGAAGTTTGTGTGGCTTTGCCATTTTGACATGTTTTGCTCATGTTTAGGTTTTTGCTTGTGAGAGAGTAACTTTTCACAAAATTACTCAAATCTTTTTTAGCCTTGTCCAATGGTTGTGAAACTTGGTGATCACGTAGTTAAGGTCATTACGAACCTGTAGAGTATCTAACTTGCTCATTTGGACTTGTGTAGCTCCTTGGGATGAATTTTGTATATTTGAGAAGCTATATGTTGAAAGTTTTCGCATTTTGCCTTGATTCATGCATTGTCAACAAGGGGGAGAAGTTTGTGCATGCTTTGGGCACCTGGGAGTGTTTGGAAGGTGTTCCAATTGGTTCGGGAAAATTTTGAGCAGTTTGGTGCAGGGCCGGTCACATGGGGCGGTCTAACCGCCCCAGGCGGTCAGATGAGTGGTAGGCGGTCTAACCGCCCTGGGAAGAGTGAGCAGGTTTTTGCTCTTTGTTGAATTCCCATGTTGCATTGCTGCATTTGTTCAGGGGGGGTGTGCTTTGGCTCAGGGGGAGCTTGAATATGTGCAGGGGGAGCTCTTTGTGGTGTTCGAACTTCGCTTTGGTGATTTGTGCTCTTTGTTTGAGCTTTGCTTTGTCTCGGATGTGTCGAGCCGTTGCCCTTGCCTAAGGGGTCCGAGACTTGTCTTCTTCAAGTGATCTTGCTCTTTGCCTTTGTTTGGCTTTCGATCGCTTGTTGGAGTGTCTTTTTGTTCGTTTCTTTTTTTCCTTTTCTCTTGTGTTACTTCATGTGGGTGTTGTCAATGCACTCATCAAGGGGGAGATTGAGGACCATGTGTGGTTCGAGGACCGGTGGATGGTCGCTTCCTTGTGTGATGAGTGATTGACAACGTTGTGTGGACTGATTCTTGGCTAAGTATTGCAGGTGCAGGTTGCGGCTTGACTCGTGTTGGTGCAGGTGAAGAACAAGCGTGAAAGGTCGTTGCCGGTGAGGCCTCCAGGTGGGGAGAAGACAAGTAGGCTTCGTTCGAGGGACCCAGTGGCCAGTGGAGTCAAGTGCGGGTCGCATGGTGGCATGAACAACAAGATGAAGTCGTGGACGGTTTCTTGGTAGAGCCTCAAAACCAAGGTCGAGCCGGGACTACGTGGGAGCCGAGTCATGAGTGGAGATTGGCGGAGGCTACACCGAGTTCGCGGGGTTTGCAGTGGTTCACCAGTAAACCACTGGGTTACTCGGTTGAGCCACAAAACTGAGGCCGAAGACCCGACGAGGAGGTGCGGCCACCTAGGCCGGTTCAACCGCCCAGGAGGGGCGGTCAGACCGCCTGGGGCCGGTCAGATCTCCCTGGCCGGTCTAACCGCCCAGGGGGCGGTCTGACCGCCCTGGCCGCCGGCGTCAAGATGCTTCGAAGGGGAGGACACGCGTCGGGATCGCAAGGCTTGCGTCGAGGCTAAGCAGGTTGCGATCGCCGGGCATCCGTCCGATGAAGAAATTCCGAAGACTTCCAAATCTGCCCTCGAGGGGCTTGTATCCCTAGTTATTAGGTGAGGGTAGTTTAGTCTTTTGGGTGCCTCCATATATACTCATTGAGTGGGTGGATGGCAGCCAACTCTTTGAACCGTAGCTCATTTGTTTTTCATTTTCGTTCTCTATTTTCCCTAGTTTTTCCTAGGACTAGCTTGAGAGCTTCTTGTGAGATCTAGAGAGAGGGATGGATGTTTGGGTGCCAAGCTAGACCTTGTACGAACCTTCATGGTATGTATAGATGGTTCGGCGTTGTTCCTCAAGGTGGTTTTCCCGTCCTTCTTTGTGGTGATTTTCGGAGCTCTTTGTTGGCAGTGTTTTGAGAACGATTTCTTGGGGTTTTTGGTGGGTATCACGTATGAGGATCTTGTGCCTCTTTGGCTGGTGACTTTGCCCCCAAATCTCCTTTGAATCGGACTCGATTTGGGGTTTTTCGAGTTGGGCGAGTTCTTGACCTAGAGAGGCGATTTCGTCGATTCCTTTTGATTGTGAGCTTTTCGGGTCGATTCCTTTGAGGTAGAGGTTTCCTAGGAGGTAACGCAGCTAATCCCGAAGTTTCGCTGCAATCCGTGGAGTGATTCGGGAGATCGGGCGCGAGGAAGTTAGGGTTTGACCCGCGGGCTGTTTTTTGGAAGAGGCGGTCTAACCGCCTGGGGGGGTCTAACCGCCCTGGGTGTTTCCAGGTCAAAGTTTTGTTTCGCCAGATTTTCATCTGTGAGTTTGTTCGCTTTGATCAGAGGAGCGTCTGGGTGAAATTTCGGGTCGTTCTCGTGCTGTTTGCTAGGTGTTCTTATGTGGAGTTCGTTGCTGGGTACAGGAGGTTAGACCGCCCCTGGTAACCGGTCTAACCGCCCCTAGGCCCTTGGGTGGAGTTTTGGTTTTCACCAAGATTTTCTGGCAGCTAGCATGGCCTTGACCAGAGATCTTTGTTGGTGAAACCGTGGTGTATTTTGGTGCTCGGAAGAGGTGTTTCGGAGGATTTCTTGGTTACCAGGTGGAGGCGGTCTAACCGCCCCCTATACCCGGTCTAACCGCCCCCTCTGGACAGCCGACTTTCGAGGTGTTTCCGCTGTCGTGGGTGCGTGTGTGTTGAGGTTGCTGGTAGAGTTTGTTCCTAGGACCAGTAGCACTCCAGTGGCTACGTGGTGTTGGCAAACGGAAGGTAGAAGTGCGGAGCGTGTGATTTTGGGGGTCCGACCGAGCGAGTTCATCTTGTCGGAGTTTCAATCTCCTTCGAGAAGAATTTTTATCGGCTCCCATTCACTCCCCCCTCTCTGGTCGCCTAATCGGTCCTTCAATAATGCTCTCGAAATTTTAATTCATTAAAGTTCTATAATGTACTAGCCTACATCTCTACGGAGGGTAGATTCTTAATTAAGCTTATCCCACAAGTATTAACATGCTCCCAAAAATTTAAATAGATCTCAGAAATTTTGAAAATAAAGAACGAGATGAAAAGAGCTAAAGCAAGTTCACAAATTTAAATCACCTTGCATATTGCTCATGAACTCTCATCTCATCTTGTCTCTCAAGCCTATATATTCTACTCCTTTCCCTCTCATAACATATATGTATGTGGCAGACTTTATATGGAGTTTTTTGGGAAAGTTTAGTCCTACCAAGATATTACAAATGAGATGTTATCAAAACAAGACAAGCTTCTCATGGTCTTACCGAGACTCGTCAAAAAGGTCATTGGAAAATAATGTTATATCAAGGAGGGGAAAGAGAAAAATACACACACTTGAGATGGGTGGACATGTGCAAATGGCAAAGAATGATCCCGAGGCACAAAGGAAGTCCTCGTTATCGGATTGCACATGGTTGGAAAATTGAGTATGGATCTTTTAATCTTGAAGCCTTGAAATTCCTAATGCATTTTAGAGAACCGGGGAGTTCACTTTATTTTTATTTTTACACATACTCATATATATTTTTTTTCTTTTTCTCACATTTCTCTTTCTTTCTTTCTTTCTTTCTTTCTTTTTCTTTCTCATTTTTTTCTAATAAAAAATTTTTATTTGCTCCCCTTTGAACTCTAAAATTGCATCGTACCTACCTCCTCCCTCATGCTTAGACGTTGCTCGTCCTCGAGCAAAGAGGTGATAAATGAGGTAGGTACCAGAAATATTTTTTTCTTGGAGAAATACTTGAATTCTTCAATGTTGGCACCGTCTTGCGATCTTCCTTGAATTGATGATCCATTCTCAACGATAGGTTGTGGTCAAGGAGGTAGTCACAAAAGATGATATTTGGTTTTAAGGGTGGATATCCGGCGAGGTTTGTGAGATCTCCGATGCGGGGATACACAATGCGCGGATAAGAGGCTAGCAAAAAGATAGATACGCAAAAATGGAATGACCAGCTTCTTAGTCTCGGGCCAGAGAAATCATGGCCTGCAATAACTCACTCAAAAATAAATCTTGTACACTAAGATTTATGCACTCAAATATATATAAGGCTCTGGATAGGTTGAGCAACACACAAGTGATATTCATGACAAGGTTAGCGATATTTTTTAGCATAAAAACCATCTTTAATCTATCTATAACTTGAGAGCACATAAAACACTATGGGTTTTTATTTTAATCATAACCTCCGCTAAAGATTAAGCTAGCATTTAGATAAATTCAGATTCATATTTTAAGAGAGCACTAGCTTTAACATGCATAAATCAGTTACAAAGATAAACAAAGCGGCAGTTATAATCATATATCATCATGGCACAAATTTTGTAACTGTTCCAATGGTGCGATCAAGGTGGTGTCTTTATTAATGACAAAAACAAGCTGAAAATAAACTAACACACTTTCTGAAATTTAAATGAAACTGAACATACTACGCAAACACAAGTTAACACAAGCTGAAAATTACAGAAAAAGGGAAAAGAAAAGAAAACTAAAGCTCCTCCTTCTTCTTAATCCTCCGCCTGTGGTTGGTATTGGTGGTCTTGGTAGTTGTACCCTTGCTCGTAGTAGATTTGGACATCCCCTCCAACGAATTGATCCGGCGGTACTAGGTGAAGGCGCCCAAGCTCATAAGCAATATTTGCAGTGACATCACCAAGTTGAGCCGCGTTGGATTGGATGGCTGCGACGTTTTGCATGTTTCTCTCAACATACCCTCTAATTATGGCCATGCTTTGTTGCGATTGGGGATATTGTGTGTAGGACTCCGCAAAGGTCACGTTGGGCACCGCATAATTTTGTGGGGGCACCGGTGCACCACCCCCCTATGCTTGCTGTGACACCCTAAAATTCCATCACTGAAATCACGTAGCAACTTAAAATGTCTTAAGGATTTAAGGAGATTAAAATGCAAAACAAAATTGGGCTCTAAAAAAATATTAAAGATAATATAATAAAGATAGAAACAACAAGTGTATGTGCATCATCATTTGGCTTGCATGATTTTGGTTGTTTGAGTAGTCTCTAAAAAGCCTATAAAATATTTGAGAAAAGTTTGCAAAAGTTTGAAATGGTTTTGAATTCAAAATGGATTTGAAAATGAGGTTTGAAAAAGAAAAAGAAAAAAAAAAGAAAAAAACTCGCACTCTTACCTTTTCGGCCCAGCCAGCCCAGCTAGAGCTCCCTGCCGGCCCACTACCCTTCTCCCCTTTTCCTTTTCTTTTGCAGCGGCGCCGACAGGTGGGCCCCACCTGTCAGCCTCCAACCCCCCCTTCCTTTTCTTCTTCCTCGCACCCGCGCGCGCGCCGCCGCCGCATGCCGCGGATCCCGCCACGCCCCGCCCTCTCCCCCTTCCTTTCCCCCGCACCGCGAGCATGCCAATTAAGGCAATTACTCTTCCCCTAAACCCCACGGCCGTTTCCCTTTCTAACTTTAAACCCGGACGGCCCGCCGGCCATCAATGGCATCCCGCCGCCGCCCCGGCCTTTAGCCGCTTCATCTCCCATCCCCGTGCCCTATATAAGCTCGCGCACGCACTCCTTGGCTTCCCTTTCGCCTCTGCAGCACACACACGCCCGAGCCCGAGCTCAATTTCTCCAGCGCCGCCGCTTTGCTTTCCGTCGCCGCCGTCGTCTCGTCGCCGCCGGTGAAGGGCTTGGTCTCCCACCCGTCTCTGTTGATCAATAGGTTCGCAGGGGACTTGACATGCTCGTGCGCCCGCAGTTCACGCCCCCGACGCCCGTGGGAGCCGCGCCCCGTGCTCGCCGGAGCGCCGCCCGAGCCGCCGTCGTCACCAAGCCGCCCCGCCGCCGCTTCTCTTCCACTTTTCGGCCCGTCTTCATCGCTCGCGCGTGGTAAGCAAAACCCCCCGCCCACTTTCCCCTCTTATCGCGCCCGGCCGCCTCCCCCGCGAGCTCACCGGAGTGACCGCGCCGCCCCCTTACGGTGCCGGCCGCCGGTGAGGCCCAATCGTGCTCGTAGAGCCCGCTATCGTGTGCGCAAGCATCCCCGCATCGTTTTGCCCTAACATGTGGTCGAAGAAACGGCCGGGAACGCCGTCCGTAGCTCACGCCGGCGAGTCCCCGCCGCGCGCCTCCGCCCTCCCGGCGTCGTCGCCGCCGCCCGCCGCATGTTTTTGATCGGGGCCGTTAGATCGCGAGCAAGTGGTCGGGATCACGTACCCTTTCGTTTAAAGGGGGATGGTCCACGGTGGACCCATGGACCGCGCCCACGGCCGGTCCATGGTACACCCGTGCGTCATCCGCCGTTGGATCTCGGATCCACGGTGTGGAGTGACGGTTTTGATTAAGAGTCCCCGGATTTTCAAATGTTCACAAGCGGTCCTTCCACCTTTGGAAATATTTGCGCATAGGTCCCGATTCTTGCAAACTAGCCCCTATCCACCCTATTTAATTATGTTTTAAGCCCTTTTCACTACTTTTTGCATATAAACCCTCTGTTTTAATTTATAAAAATGTTTTAGCCCCTGAATTTATTCATAAACAACCCCGTAAACTTAGTTTTCTTGCAAATAGGCCCCTGAAAACTGTTTCAACCATATCTTTCTCATTTTAACTCCGTTTTTAGCGTTCTATATACCGAAATGATCGTCTCGGCGAGTAGAATCTTTTAAACAGTAAATTTACCAGTTTTATTACTGTTTGGTGTACTGTTTTGTTTATTGATTGTTATCCATGCTTGACTCGTAGATATCGTGCCTGTTTCGTCTGAGCTCCCTGTCGGAAGTGATCCGAAGAACCTGTCTTTGAAGAGGAATTCACCCAGCTTGTAGAGGAAGGCAAGTGGATTTCCCCCTCTGCATAATCTTTTTGAACCCATGTCACTGCATGCTAAACAATGTTTACTATTCCTGTTGATATGCATAAATCTGATGGGCAAACACCTAGCTAAGGATTTGACTAGATGCTTTATCACTTTACCTTGATCAACCCCGTTTAAACAAATGTTTGGGGTAGATAAATGCTTAGCTTGCTCAACATAAGTTTAGTTATGCTTGTTTATGTTATATATCTCGCTTCCGTTTATGTATGTACTTGTGCTTTAAACAAGATAACTTGATATAATCGGAACATGGAGAACCACCCAAGATAACGGTACAACCACATCCACATGGCTCGGCTTAGACAATTAATTAGGAGAGTGGGGTAGCTGATAGCTCTTTTCCGAGAGGGGCACGGGGGCCGGAGTTGAAGGGGTATAGCCCGGTCCTTTTGGGGTAGCGACCTTGGCTAAGGTGTTGACCACTAGGGAGGGTTATGGCCCGCTCCGCCGCCGTAATCGTTGCGGGCCGTTGGTTTCTCTTCTTTCCTTTGTAAAGGCTTCGTAGTGGACCCCTAGCCACTCACCTTGGAAGTGTTTAAGGGTCTAGCTAACCCGGGCAAGATGGGGAACACGAACTGTGGGTAAAGTGTACAACCTCTGCAGAGTGTAAAACTGATCGATCAGCCGTGCTCACGGTCACGAGCGGCTTGGACCCTCACATGAGTAATAAACTTGAAGATTTATGTAAATCGTGGGTTGAAGGTTTGGTTTGAGGTTTCTTTTAAAGGTTAAGTGGGTTGGTATACACTTACATTTAGTAACTAGGTGCTTGCTAATAAAACTTGACCAACTTATAAAATGCTTACCGCTGTGAACCATAGCCTATCCTTGGCAAGCCTTGCATTTTCCCCCACTTGCTGAGCTCCAACCATAAGTGTGCTCACCCTTGCTTACCGCCGTTCGCAGGAGAACGTCGGAGGCGAGGACGAGTACCGGAGTGACTTCGAGGAGTTCTAGGCATGCGGATCCCCCGGTCATCATGCCCGTGGATGTCGGCGATGGAGTTGCTCGTCGTCGTTTAGTTATCGTTTTGTTCGGACCTTCGAGTCCACCCTTATGGATGTAATAAAGGATGTAATACTTGGTTTAAACTCTTGTACGTTTTGTTACAAGCAATGGTATTACTCTCGTTTTGTCTAATCATGTGTGTGTAAATGATCCCGGCGCACATATGAGATGCATTCGGTTTTCCTTGTAAAATCGGGTGTGACAAAGTGGTACCGCAGCCGTGATGACCGTAGGACGCAGCCTTAGTTAGAAATGGACGAAATTAAGGATTCATGTTCTAGAAAGCCACATCATGCTTCAAATCATCTTATTTACGCACTAAAAATCTAATTTAACTTTGTTTATCATTTATAACTATCATTTTGATTTATTCTGCACTCTGAGATCAGTTTTGCTTTGACAGATGGCCAGGACTTACATGACCCCTCGCAAGAGCACTGGTGGGCGCTTTCCTACTGGACAGCTGGCCCCTCGCCACCGCATTGAGGATGTTGAGGAGGAACAGGAGGAGTTCCAGCAGGAGGTTGAGGCTGAGGAAGACCCAGAGGAGGTCCAGCCAGAAGAAGAAGAAGAGGATCCTGAAGAAGTTGAGATGGAGGAGGAAGAACCAGAAGAGCCATTGGAACAGCCACAGCTGTACGATGGCACAGTGCTTGAGGCAGACGCAGACGGTGACATTGTGATTCCACCGGCGCCTGCAGTCAATGAGGAAGCACCCCCCCGCACCTCGCTGATCCCGTGCCAGAAGGTGATCCAGAAGACTCCAGTGATGACAGTGTGGGTGAGGATGATGGTAACCATGCTGCTGGCAACCCAGAGGAAGATGAAGATCCCCGCTACCATGGAGCTGAATACCATAAGCACGCTACTGAAGATGAGAATGGGCGGTTCTGCATTCTCTTGTGGGATGTTCTGAGGTACCTGGGGTATACCATAAGGCCTCTCTATGTGACC
Source organism: Cenchrus americanus (assembly GCA_947561735.1). Taxonomy (NCBI): domain Eukaryota; kingdom Viridiplantae; phylum Streptophyta; class Magnoliopsida; order Poales; family Poaceae; genus Cenchrus; species Cenchrus americanus. The sequence goes on from OX387242.1 coordinate 105,987,108, forward strand.
AAGCATTTCAGTGAGCCTGGAATGAGGGATTACTACACTTGCAAAGTTTACATCAGGAAGCCTCTGAATGATACTGAAGGATGGAGGCATCGCTCATCCCACCATAGCACAGCTCAGTTCTCTACGGATGATGCTGCAGTAAATGATGCAGCAAGGAGGGCGCTCTGGTCGGTTTGTAATGCTAATCGAGTGCAGTTGTTCCAGTCGGAGTACCGTCATGTGCCTCGACGTGCAAGTGGCACGGAAGTGACTGTGGTGCCAGCAGGAGGCGATGACCGCATCGATGTCTTGGCAAGGGTGACTGCTGCTCTGAATGCTGATCTGGAGGGAGCAACTTTGGAGATAAACAGGTATCATGAAGAGCCGCAGTCGCTCGGCAAAGATAGCACGACTGGAAGCACAACTTGCAGGGCAGCGACTGCCTCAGGAAGTTATGCCATACCAGACTACAGCTTCCCCTCCGCGCAAAAGGCTTCGTTACAACACTGATGAAGCTACTACTCGTCTTGGCTAGGATCCTAGGATGCTCGCCCTTATCATTTACCTTTTCGATAGACCGTTCTCGCGTGAACGTATTTGCTTGTAATAATGAATGCTGTTTGCAAACATGCTTGAGTTGGATCTTTGCTTGATTGTAAATTGTATGGTGGAGTGATGGCCACTATGCAATCTGAAATTTTAAGTTAATTAAAGTTTGGTTTGGGTTTTATCGGTTGTCATTGCTTAATCTCTTATGCAAATGTGATTGGATCAAATCTGTTTTCGCAGTCATATGACATGTCAGTAATGTTTTGCTTATAACTCAAGCTACAGAATTCCAAATGACATGAAACCAGTTGGGTTAGTTCACAAATTTAGAGGATGAATTCCTGTCAACAATTCAATGGTATACAATACATATTCTGGGAGTTATGCACAAAGTAATGAACATGACAGAATCTGTAAATTTCTGCTGACATAGCTGTACTGTTTGAATTATATCTCGAGTTGTACATATCCAAATGAGGTGATTCCAGTTGGGTTGGTTCCATAATTTTATACACTAGAATCTGGTAAAAATTCGTGGTCATTGGATATTTACACAGAAAGTTATGCATAATTCTTTGAGGTCAACAGAATCTGTCTTAACTGAAGTACATGCTGTCATTTTACTTTGAGTTATTCTCTTATGCAATGATTCAAGTACAATTATCCGAGATATGATTTTTCTAACGGTCAGATGGTAAACACCAGGTCCGGAGGAGGTCAAGACGTGCCACCTGTGATCCGGGCACATATTGCAAATCAACAAAACCCAAAGCACCACCTCCACCAATCAACCAAGCAATGGACCCGAACATGCAAGCAATTCCTGGCAGCGCGGATGCAACCGATTCAAAACCTTACCAATACCGTGCGACAGATGCAAGCTCAACAAAATCAGCCACCACCACCGATGCCACCACCACCCCCGCCACCAAGGGACAGCACAAGGAGTTCATGAGTCACCACCCCCCTACATTTTCTCATTCAAATCGATCCACTAGATGCCGATGACCGGCCGAAAACCATTACTAAGAAGCCGGAAATCGTGCGGTGCACCGACGGGGAGATGGTTTTGTATGCTGCCTGGAAGACCGGTGGGGCAGGCCGCGATTGGTGGGATGCGTACTCTCAAGCTCATCCCAACAGGCGAAACATCACTTGGCAGGAATTCCGTGACAACTTCCGCACTTATCACATTCCTTCGGGGGTTCTCAAGCTTAAGCGAGGGGAGTTCTTGTCGCCGAGGCAAGGCAATATGTCGGTGATCGAGTATCCGGACAAGTTCACTCACTTGTCACGTTATGCACCCGATGAAGTCAACACCGATCCAAAGAGGCAAGAAAGGTTCCTCGGATGGCTTGATCGGTCCTTCCGAACTATCTACCGCAGTCACATCTTCCCGGACTTTCGTACGCCGGTAAACAAAGCTATTGGGCCGGAAAGCAAGAGGAAGGAGATGGGTGAACATAAACGCAAGTTTCGGTCTCGAGGGCGCTCTAGCGGGAACACCCGTCCCCGTTACGGTTCTCAACGAGCTCGACTCCATATCGTCCCGGTGGACAAGCCGGGAGGTACCCACGAACATGCAGCTCCGGCGCTCGTTTCGGCCACGGCGCTTCAATCCTCGGACACCCGGGGCTCCTACCCCTCGCCCGAGTCGTCCTAGCAACAACTCGGGGGCACCCGTCGAAACACCCGCCCCCGTTCAGCCGGTGGATGCTTCAAGTGCGGAGAGGCGGGGCATTATGCTAACAACCGTCCAAAGAGGGTGATGCGGACTCCACGGAGGGACATTGGGAACAGGATCGGGCAGCCATCTTCTCGTGGCTCGTACTCCACGTACACCCAAGCAAGAGAGGCCAGCGAGTCATGTGCGTGGCCGAGTCAATCATGTATCGGTGGAGCAAGCTCGGAATGATGCCGGCGTGGTATTGGGTACGTTTTTCGTCAACTCGTACCGCCTACCGTATTATTTGATTCAGGAGCATCACATTCATTTATAACCGATCAATTTGTGGCAAAATATAACTTACCTATGAGTACAATGAAGAATTCACCGATAGTTAGCACTCCCGGGGGAGAAATGAAAACTGGTCACATATGCCCACAAGTAAAGATAAATATCATGGGAGTAGACTTTCTTGCTAATGCGGTAGTTCTAAAATCATGGGGAATAGATGTCATTCTTGGTATGGATTGGTTAAGAAGTTGTGATGGAATTATTCAGTGTCGGAAGAGGTCGCATCGTTAACCGGTCCTCAAGGGGAAAGAGTAGAGTATGTGAGTGCACCCTCGTCCGTCAAAGGAGTTATGAACTCGTTGAAGGCAAGGCTTTGGAGGATATAAGGGTAGTGAATGAATACCCCGATGTGTTTCCGGAGGATTTACCGGGTATGCCACCCGATCGTGACATTGAATTTAGTATTGAACTTATACCGGTATCGCTCCCATATCTAAAAGACCATATAGAATGGATGTTAAAGATCTAGCTGAATTAAAGAAACAAATTGAAGAATTGCTTAGTAAAGGGTTTATCCGTCCTAGTTCATCACCATGGGGAGCCCCCACACTCTTCGTTGATAAGAAGGATGGTTCTAGGAGGTTGTGTATAGACTATCGATCACTTAACGAAGTTACTATCAAGAATAAATACCCTTTACCTCGGATTGAGGATTTGTTTGATCAAATGAGAGGAGCTAAGGCTTTCTCTAAGATAGATCTTAGATCGGTTATCATCGCTTGAAAATCCGTGTGGAGGATATACCAAAGACAAGATTCACTTCTAGATATGGGTTATATGAGTTCACCGTGATGTCCTTTGGCTCGACCAATGCACCAAAGATACTTTATGTATTTGATGAACAAGGTATTCATGGAGTATCTGGATAAGTTTGTTGTGGTATTCATTGATGATATATTGGTATTCTCTCGGAGTGAAGAAGAACATGAAGAACATTTGAGGCTTGTGTTACAGAAGTTACGGGATCATCAGCTGTATGCCAAGTTCAGCAAGTGTGCTTTCTGGTTGAAGGAGGTATCTTTTCTCGGACATATCATTATAGATGGAGGCATAGCAGTCGATCCAAGCAAAGTTCGGGATGTATTGAACTGGAGTCCGCCTAAGAATGTGCCAGAGATCAGAAGTTTCCTTGGTCTTGCAGGATACTATCGGAGGTTCATTGAAGGGTTTTCTAAGATAGTGAAGCCACTTACCACTCTGCTCGAGAAAGGAAGAGAATTCAAATGGGATGAGAAGTGTCAGGCTAGTTTTGAGGAATTGAAGAAGAGGCTGACCACAGCACCTGTGTTGATCATGCCAGACATACACAAAGGGTTCGATGTGTACTGTGATGCCTCTCGGCAAGGTTTGGGATGTGTGCTAATGCAAGAAGGAAAGGTAGTCGCTTATGCTTCAAGACAGTTGAGGAAACATGAGCAGAATTATCCTACTCATGATCTTGAGTTAGCTGCGGTTGTTCACGCATTGAAGATCTGGAGACATTATATGATTGGGAACAAGTGTAAGATCTTTACTGACCATAAGAGTCTGAAATATATCTTTACTCAGAAGGATCTGAATTTGAGGCAAAGAAGATGGTTAGAGTTGATCAAAGATTATGATTTGGATATCCAGTATCATCCAGGGAAAGCGAATGTTGTGGCAGATGCTTTGAGCCGAAAGGGACAGACTAATATGCTATTGGGGCACCTGTTACCTCAAGAACTATGTTGGGAGATGGCACAGCTTAACTTGGGAATGGTTGCTTCGAGTGAGACTTTAACATTAGAGATTGAATCGACACTTGAGCAAGATATCAGGAAGGGACAGTTGACTGATGCCAAGATTGCAGAATACAGGAAGTTGATTAAATTGGGCAAAGTTCCGAATTCGCAGAAGATGAGCAAGGAACAAGGTGGTTTAAGAACGAGAATCCGTGTACCCGAGATTAAGGAATTGAGAGAAGTTATCTTGAAGGAAGCACATGATTCAGCTTACTCTATACACCCCGGTAGTACCAAGATGTATCGGGACTTGAAGCGAGGTACCGGTGGTATGGGATGAAGAAAGATGTGGCAGCCCACGTAGCTTTGTGTGATGTGTGCCAAAGAGTGAAGGCTGAGTATCAAAGACCAGCAGGATTGCTACAACCTCTGAAGGTACCTGAGTGGAAATGGGAGGAAATTGGTATGGATTTCATAGTGGGATTACCTCGTACTCGTGACGGGTATGATTCTATCTGGGTTATTGTGGATAGACTAACCAAGGTAGCGCACTTCATTCCAGTGAAGACGACCTATACAGGAGTGAAGCTAGCTGAGTTGTATAATTCAAGGATAGTGTGTTTGCACGGGGTACCGAAGAAGATAGTGTCAGATCGAGGCACACAGTTCACCTCACGGTTTTGGCGAAGTTGCATGAATCAATGGATACAAAGTTAAACTTCAGCTCAGCATACCATCCTCAGACAGATGGACAGACAGAGAGGACAAATCAGATACTCGAGGATATGTTGAGAGCTTGTGCATTGAAGAACAAGTGGCGCTTGGGATAAGAGTTTGCCTTATGCAGAGTTTGCTTACAACAACGACTATCGATCCAAAGATCAAGATGGCACCTTTTGAAGCTCGTATGGAAGGAAGTGTAGAACACCGTTGTTTTGGAATCGGACCGGTGAAAGGCGCTTCTTTGGGCCGACAAAGATACGAGAAGCGTAAAAGCAAGTTGAAATCATAAGGGAGAATCTTAAGGCGGCACGGTCTAGACGAAGAGTTATGCCGATCCTCGGCGAAGAGAGGTGATCTTGGAAGTCGGTGATTATGCATACCTCGCAGTGTCACCTATTCGAGGGTTACGAAGGTTTAATGTCGGGGAAAGTTATCACCTCGATTTATCGGACCTTTCAAGATTTTGGAACGGAAAGGAGAAGTGGCATACCGCTTAGAGTTGCCAGGCACGCTTGTCGGGAGTTCATGACGTGTTTCATGTATCTCAGCTAAAGAAATGCACAAGTGAGGTTAGAATAGAACCGGTACAGTTAGAGGATATTCAAATGGAGAATGACCTGACATATAAGGAATACCCTGTTAAGATCTTGGATGTGTCAGAAAGAGTTACCAGAAGTAAGATTATCAGAATGTGCAAAGTGCAGTGGAGTCATCACACCGAGGAAGAGGCAACTTGGGAAAGAGAGGATGAACTCAAGGAAGACTTCCCTCAGCTGTTCTCTAAGTCTTCTGAATCTCGGGACGAGATTCTCTTTAAGGGGGTAGGATTTGTGACACCCTAAAATTCCATCACTGAAATCACGTAGCAACTTAAAATGTCTTAAGGATTTAAGGAGATTAAAATGCAAAACAAAATTGGGCTCTAAAAAAATATTAAAGATAATATAATAAAGATAGAAACAACAAGTGTATGTGCATCATCATTTGGCTTGCATGATTTTGGTTGTTTGAGTAGTCTCTAAAAAGCCTATAAAATATTTGAGAAAAGTTTGCAAAAGTTTGAAATGGTTTTGAATTCAAAATGGATTTGAAAATGAGGTTTGAAAAAGAAAAAGAAAAAAAAAAAAGAAAAAAAACTCGCACTCTTACCTTTTCGGCCCGGCCCGGCCCGGCTAGAGCTCCCCGCCGGCCCACTACCCTTCTCCCCTTTTCCTTTTCTTTTGCGGCGGCGCGCGACAGGGGGCCCCACCCGTCGGCCCTCCAACCCCCCCCCCTTCCTTTTCTTCTTCCTCGCGCCCGCGCCGCCGCCGCCGCATGCCGCGCATTCCGCCACGCCCCGCCCTCTCCCCTTCCTTTCCCTGCACTGCGAGCATGCCAATTAAGGCAATTACTCTTCCCCTAAACCCCACGGCCGTTTCCCTTTCTAACTTTAAACCCCGGACGGCCCGCCGGCCATCAATGGCATCCCGCCGCCGCCCCGGCCTTTAGCCGCTTCATCTCCCATCCCCGTGCCCTATATAAGCTCGCGCACGCACTCCTTGGCTTCCCTTTCGCCTCTCGCAAAGACACACACGCCCGAGCCCGAGCTCACTTTCTCCCGCCGCCGCCGCTTTGCTTTCCGCCGCCGCCGTCGTCTCGTCGCCGCCGGTGAAGGGCTTGGTCTCCCACCCGTCTCTGTTGATCAATAGGTTCGCAGGGGACTTGACATGCTCGTGCGCCCGCAGTTCACGCCCCCGACGCCCGTGGGAGCCGCGCCCCGTGCTCGCCGGAGCGCCGCCCGAGCCGCCGTCGTCACCAAGCCGCCCCGCCGCCGCTTCTCTTCCACTTTTCGGCCCGTCTTCATCGCCCCGCGCGTGGTAAGCGAAACCCCCCCGCCCACTTTCCCCTCTTATCGCGCCCCGCCGCCTCCCCCCGCGAGCTCACCGGAGTGACCGCGCCGCCCCCTTACGGTGCCGGCCGCCGGTGAGGCCCAATCGTGCTCGTAGAGCCCGCTATCGTGTGCGCAAGCATCCCCGCATCGTTTTGCCCTAACATGTGGTCGAAGAAACGGCCGGGAACGCCGTCCGCAGCTCACGCCGGCGAGTCCCCGCCGCGTGCCGCCGCCCTCCCGCGCCGCCGCCGCCGCCCGCCGCATGTTTTTGATCGGGGCCGTTAGATCGCGAGCAAGTGGGCGGGATCACGTACCCTTTCGTTTAAAGGGGGATGGTCCACGGTGGACCCATGGACCGCGCCCACGGCCGGGTCCATGGTACACCCGTGCGTCATCCGCCGTTGGATCTCGTATCCACGGTGTGGAGTGACGGTTTTGATTAAGAGTCCCCGGATTTTCAAATGTTCACAAGCGTGTCCTTCCACCTTTGGAAATATTTGCGATAGGTCCCGATTCTTGCAAACTAGCCCCTATCCACCCTATTTAATTATGTTTTAAGCCCTTTTCACTACTTTTTGCATATAAACCCTCTGTTTTAATTTATAAAAATGTTTTAGCCCCTGAATTTATTCATAAACAACCCCGTAAACTTAGTTTTCTTGCAAATAGGCCCCCGAAAACTTGTTTCAACCATATCTTTCTCATTTTAACTCCGTTTTTAGCGTTCTATATACCGAAATGATCGTCTCGGCGAGTAGAATCTTTTAAACAGTAAATTTACCAGTTTTATTACTGTTTGGTGTACTGTTTTGTTTATTGATTGTTATCCATGCTTGACTCGTAGATATCGTGCCTCGTTTCGTCCGAGCTCCCCGTCGGAAGTGATCCGAAGAACCCGTCTTTGAAGAGGAATTCACCCAGCTTGTAGAGGAAGGCAAGTGGATTTCCCCCTCTCGCATAATCTTTTTGAACCCATGTCACCGCATGCTAAACAATGTTTACTATTCCCGTTGATATGCATAAATCGATGGGCAAACACCTAGCTAAGGATTTGACTAGATGCTTTATCACTTTACCTTGATCAACCCCGTTTAAACAAATGTTTGGGGTAGATAAATGCTTAGCTTGCTCAACATAAGTTTAGTTATGCTTGTTTATGTTATATATCTCGCTTTCGTTTATGTATGTACTTGTGCTTTAAACAAGATAACTTGATATAATCGGAACATGGAGAACCACCCAAGATAACAAGACAACCACAGTCCACATGGCTCGGCTTAGCCAATTAATTAGGAGAGTGGGGTAGCCGATAGCTCTTTTCCGAGAGGGGCACAGGGGGCCGGAGTTGAAGGGGTATAGCCCGGTCCTTTTGGGGTAGCGACCTTGGCTAAGGTGTTGACCACTAGGGAGGGTTATGGCCGCTCCGCCGCTCGTAATCGTTGCGGGCTGTTGGTTTCTCTTCTTTCCTTTGTAAAGGCTTCGTAGTGGACCCCTAGCCACTCACCTTGGAAGTGTTTAAGGGTCTAGCTAACCCGGGCAAGATGGGGAACACGAACTGTGGGTAAAGTGTACAACCTCTGCAGAGTGTAAAACTGATCGATCAGCCGTGCTCACGGTCACGAGCGGCTTGGACCCTCACATGAGTAATAAACTTGAAGATTTATGTAAATCGTGGGTTGAAGGTTTGGTTTGAGGTTTCTTTTAAAGGTTAAGTGGGTTGGTATACACTTACATTTAGTAACTAGGTGCTTGCTAATAAAACTTGACCAACTTATAAAATGCTTACCACTGTGAACCATAGCCTATCCTTGGCAAGCCTTGCATTTTCCCCCACTTGCTGAGCTCCAACCATAAGTGTGCTCACCCTTGCTTACCGCTGTTCAGAGGAGAACGTCGGAGGCGAGGACGAGTACCGGAGTGACTTCGAGGAGTTCTAGGCATGCGGATCCCCCGCTCATCATGCCCGTGGATGTCGCCGATGGAGTTGCTCGTCGTCGTTTAGTTATCGTTTTGTTCGGACCTTCGAGTCCACCCTTATGGATGTAATAAAGGATGTAATACTGGTTTAAACTCTTGTACGTTTTGTTACAGCAATGGTATTACTCTCGTTTTGTCTAATCATGTGTGTGTAAATGATCCTGGCGCACATATGAGATGCATTCGGTTTTCCTTGTAAAATCGGGTGTGACACTTGCATTTGTGGCCCTCCGTAATAACTTGGCGGAGTAGGGATCCCGCCAAAAGGTGGCACATAGTTGGGTTGTGCACCACCCGCTTGCGCGAAGGAGGATCCCTCCTCTACAATTCTTCCTCTTTTATTTTTCCTTGCCGGGACGAGGAGTCCCTCTTCCAACCAATCTTCCTTCCCTTGAATGAAAAGCCTAAGCCTTGGGTCTGGAAGGGGTAGGTTCACCTTGGCCACATGAAAGCCTCCTCTCTCATCTCTACTAATATATTTTCCTTGCTTCAAATACTCAAAACCGAGAGGGGTCCCACGTAAAAGATGTTCGGGATTTCTTGTGATCCCCGGCCTTAAGGAGATGGCCAACATAGAGAGGTAGCACCCCGAACCAATATCTCCCGATCCCGATGTTGCCTCGCAACACCATCGGTTGATCATAAGGTATGAGGGGTCTATTGGCTGCTTGGCAATTAAAGCTGAATAGAGCCAATTCAACTCCGTGTCGGTCACCTTTGTCTCCCTCATCCTCCCCATAATCCTCTTGCACATCCAAGAGTGGAATACTCGGATAATGGGGTTACGGATGCAATTGCGTTGTTGGTGGGCTTCTCCGGAGATTAAATTCCAAAATCCATCTAACAAGCCGTCCGACACGTCAACTTTCTCTGGAGCTCCCTTTTGGAACCCAAGTAGCTCCCTAACATACTCGTAGGGAACCACTTGTTGGATTCCCTCCAAACGGAATGATAAACTTTGCACCCCCTCATCAAGGATAGGCGCAATAGTCATCAAGATTTCCAAGGCAAACTCCTTGTGGGTGTTTGCCGACACCCCGTTGGAGAATTGCACCCATCCAAGGTGCCCCAACATATAATATATGTCCGTGCTGAAACCCAAATAGTTGAGTGCTTGATCGTCGAAATCGACATTTGCCACAAGCCTCTTCTCAAGACGAGAGAGTTTCTTCTCCTCCTCCTCCGACAATATGATGAAGCCATATGTGGAATACCGCGGAGTGTATGGAGGTGGCGCGGATGAACGGGTCGATCGTCGAGGTGGAACGGGTGGCTCCTCCGTATGCCCTTGAGGTTCGATAAACCTCATGGACGTGCTCCTTGTTGCCCTCATGCCACCGAGGAGGAGAGTATCGTTCCTCCTTGGCGGTGTCGTATCCTCCTCCATACTCCGAGGAGACTCGGAAACCGAGTGCCTCCTCGAAGACGTCGTCTAAGATGTCTTGGATGACGATGACCCCTTCTTCTTGGTGAAGAGATTTGTGGTTTTCTTCCACATGATTGCAACACTCTTCTCTTTACTAAAATTCCGAGTTGCAACCGGTAACTAGGAACTTAAAAACTTACTTCGGAATGTGGACTTTGAGTGGATTAAGGGTTTGAATTGTTTGAGCTATCAAGCTTGGGAAGGTTGGCTATGTCTACGGTGGTTCTGGGCACAAGAACTTGAGCACACAAACGGAGGAAGGAGAGGGATGCTTGCCTGCAGAAGACGGGAGCCGGGGGGCTCCTTTTGTAGGGGAGGCTGGCCGACCTGGGCCGACCAGCCTGGGTGGCCGCGTGCCTCCCCAGGGCTCCGTTTTCCTCCAGCGTGATCATTTCTCCTCCATGACTTTCTTGCCTGTGTGCTCCACGAGTTGCACTGCCCAAACGCTCTCGTCCACTCCTTTTCTTGCATTATTGGTCCTTCCACTTGATGCTTCATGCTTTGAGTCATGTCCATGCTCCCTTGCTCCACTTGCTTCACATGTCACCATGAATTTCCTGCAAAGTTATGCTTGCTGCCCACCCATGCTTGTCCTTTGCATGTGGTCTTGATGAAAGTTGATGAAAGGGCATCCAATGGTGCATGCATGATTAACTTAAACTAGATTTCCTCCCTCTAAGTATGTTTAAGGCTAAGCACTCCTCTAATTTCGAAAATTAAAAATATTTTCAGAGCTATGGGAGAGCTCAAGCATAAATTTAGAGAAGTTTTTAAACCATTAAAAACAAATGTAAGTCGAAAATATTTTCCGACTACGCTGATATTGGTCTCACCAGTATAATTTTCCTTCATTGGTTGAGAGCAAACTTTTTCCAGCTTGATCATGGGGGCATAGGTTTAGGTTCTAATTTTGGCTAAATGAGAGATATTTTGAATAAAATAAAATTAAATGAGGCTTAGAAAAATTCTAATCTTAGAGAAACCAAGGATATATATTTTCAAACCAACCAAAAGTTTAGTTTCTATGTTCACGCGAGTCCTACCACGTGCTGAAATTTAAATAACACCTAGGTATAAGTCGTGGCTCTACTCGTGTGTTTTTAGCATGAAAAATAAGTCAACCACAACACCATAATTAGAATGAATGGTTGAGTTAGGTTCTGAATTTATTTGGTTGTGGTTTCTCGAAAAAGAAGCAAACAAACACATAGGAGGGTTCATGTAAAGGGTTTATGATAAAGCAAAATATTCAACCAAGAATTATGTCTCTAATATTGTTCAACCACTTCTAAGTCTAATGTCTTTGCGTAAGAAAATTCAAAACTAAATTATTAAAAAGACTCGAAAAACCTAGAATCGGGTTGTCCTCCCGGTAGCTTATTCTTGACTCGACGAAACGGGTTGCCTCCCGCCTAGCGCTTCGTTTATAGTCCATGGCTAGACTTCTTCACTTGATTACTTCGGATCAACGCTCTTTGCGGGCGTTGCAATCTTGGGTACCCACTTCCGCACCATCTTGGGCACGGGCTTATCTTCTGGCTTAGTCATTTTGTTGGTCTTCACAGGCGACTTTTCCTCTTTTGTCTTGACAGATGCAACACCTTCCTTGATTTTCTTTATGTCCTTCTTCTTCGGCTCTTTCTTCTTCTTCAGCCCTTCCTTCTTCCTTGGTCCTTCCTTAACAACGTGATGTTGAGGTGGAACATTTTTAACTTCAATCCTATTGCATGCCTCGAGTCGTGGTCGGAACTTGAAGGAACTCCTTTCTCCGTTGATATCGAACATGATCTCCCCCTTGCCAACATCAATAATAGCTCCCACGGTCTTGAGGAAAGGCCTCCCAAGGATGAGTGGCAGCTTCTCCCTCTCTCCCATCTCGAGCACCACGAAGTCAACGGGGATGAAGTGGTGTCCGACCTTCACGGGTACATCTTCGGCGATGCCCAAGGGATAGCGAATGGAGTTATCTCCCAACTCCAAACACATACCCGTAGGCTCCAATGGTAGGCGTATCTTCTCGAACACATCCCTTGGCATGACACTCACACTTGCTCCAAGGTCACATAACGCCTTCTCGAAGTTGAAAGAACCAACGGAACATGGAATTGTAGGGCATCTGGGGTCCTTTTGCTTCTCTAGCCCATTAGCAATAGCGGCACTACACTCCTCAGTCATTTTGACATGATCTACCCTGAGTGTTGCTATCTCATATTTATTTGCAAGTATGTCTTTAAAGTAACGAGAATATGTAGGTACTTGTAGAGCATATAGTAATGTCATGTTGATATTAAGTCTACGCACAACCTCCACAAACTTCTCAAAGTGGTTGTCAAGTTTACCTTGGAAGTAGTGTGGCTTGAGTTGTGGTATCCTCGTGTCTTCTCCTGGCATCTCAAACTCGGGTTCTTTGGTGACGATCCCCGTAACCTTCTCCTTAGCAATTTCCTCTGCCTCGACGGATGGTTTAAGCTTCCTTGCTCCCGCGGAACGTTCCGGATCTTCAGTCTCCTTTCCCGAACGTGTTTGAATAGCCTTCGCCGATTCGGGACCTTTAGGTTGTCCTGGAAGCTTCCCTTCATCATTAGTGAGGCTCCCCGCGAGTTGTCCAACTTGCGTCTCGAGCATCTTCATCATGTTGAGCACTTGATGGTTGGAGCTTCCGACCTCCGTCACTTTGCTATCGATGTTCTCCAACACGTTGTCTATGGCTTTGAACTTGGTGATGGTGTCCTTGTTGATCTTAGCATGCTCGTCCATGAATTCATTCAATTGTATACGAAGCGGAACCGAATTTGGAATGGATGAGCTTGCATTAAATTGAGGTCTACCTTGCCCGTAGCGGAAGTTCGGCAATTCTCCTTTCCTCATGTAGTCGAGCGCTTTGGCTTCCTCCGGACAATCTTTGCGGACATGGCCATACTCTCCACATTCTTTGCATGTGGATCTTGCTTCGGCAGCCTTCAAGTCTTGAGCCTCTTTCTTTTCTATCTCCATCTTCTCCAACCTCCTCATGAGCGAGTCAATCTTGCCTTCAAGTATATTCTCCTTCTCCACTTGCAAGACTCCTTTGATATTCCCCGTTGGTTGAACCGGATGTAGGCGTCCAGATGATGCCCATGTGTCATTATTCGCAACCTTATTGAATAGAGTGAAAGCTTCCGTCGGTGTAAGCTCGATGATAGATCCTCCCGCCGATGCATCGATGATTGTCCATGACGCCATGGTGAGTCCTTGATAGAACTTTTGCACGAGGTCTTCCTTTGGGAACTTGTGATGTGGAACCGCCCGAGTGTACTCGTTGAAGCGCTCGAATGCCTCTGAGATAGTTTCCATAGGATATTGAACAAAGGTGGCAATCTTATTACGCAAACTTTGAGTTTTACCCCGCGAGTAGTATTCCTTCATGAAAGCCTTCATCAACGTGTTCCAATTTTGCACCGTCTCCGCCGGTTGAGAGTGGAACCATTGCAAAGCCTTCCCGAGTAGTGAGAACGGAAAAAGCCTTGCCCTCATTTGGTCTTGAGTCACCCCATCCATGTTGAAAGCCTGACATAGTTGAATGAATGCTTGGAGGTGAAGGTTCGGATTCTCTTTACCGGTGAAGGGTGAATGTTGCACCATGCGGATTGTTGAGGTCTTCATCTCGAACGGTCTTCCGATCTCCTCAAGATTCAAGATTGGTAAGTCGATGATGTCCGGGGTGCATAGCTCCCCGATCTTGTGTTCTTGCGGTGGTTGTTCTCCCATCGGTGGAAGTCGATTCTCCCGAGGGCTTTGAGGTGGTGAATTCTTCGGAGATTCCAATGATCCTTGGTCTTCCGACTTCGAATCTACAAGATCCAGCTTTTTAGCTTGATGTGCCTCGCATCTCCTTAGCCTGTAAAGTTTTTCTGGATCATCCAAAAAATTATTGGGTTTGTGGAGAGGTAGCCGTCCATCTCCTGTTAGGGTTAGCAATAAACAAAATATGCAAAAACTAGAAAGTAAAAATAAATCTATGGAAACTAGGGTTAGACAAACTATATTATATTTATTTTGAGGATGATCAAAGTTTAGTAGATGCAAAAAGAAAAACTAAAAGAAAACTGAAATTCACAAAAAACAATAAAAGATCAAATCTTGATCACTTGTTCCCCGGCAACGGCGCCAGAAAAAGGGACTTGTTGACGGTTAATAGTTGTATTAAAGTTCGTTTAGACTTGCAAGCGGACAAGTCTCCCGTCATAGTCAAGGGACCCTTCTTCCCTCGAGTGGTGAACCCAAGGTATCAAATCTGTGGAACAAATGTGTGGCGCAAAAGATGATCTAGTAAAGTCAAGTAACTTCAATCTTCGATAAAGAGAAACCCTAAAGCTGAAGGACCGAAACGGCGAACTAGAGAGGGGGGAGTGAATGGGAGCCGATAAAAATTCTATTCAAGAATTCGGCCTATGAACCCAAATTCACTCGTGCACCTCCGCAAGCTTCTCTTGCCAAGTTCACGTAGCCACTGGAGTGCTACTGAACCTAGGAGCAAGACCCAAACAACAGCCTCAACACACACGCAGCGGAAACACACACGACAAGGCTGGCCGGGCAAGACAAACCGGTCGGGCCGGCTTTCGAAACCGGTCGGACCGCTTCGTTGGACTTAGCCTCACGCGAGCGGGGGAAACCGGTCGGGCCGGTTAGGCAAACCGGTCGGACCGATTCGTCCAGAAACTCCCCAAAGACCCCACACACTTCAGAAGCCTTTCCACATCTGAACAAACGAAGCCATGGAGCAGCAAAGACTTCCTTGTTCAAAGATCTTTCTCGACAGCCCACAGGGCGAAACTGGTCAGACCGGTTTGCGAAACCGGTCAGGCCGGTTTTAGCCTGGACAGTCGGGAAGAACACAGCCCGCGGGTCAACTCCCCCAAAACCAAGTCTCAATCTCCCGAATCGCTCCACGGACTTGAACAAGACTTTGGGGATATTAGGAACACCTCATGAGGAGTCCATAGCCAAGTTTAATCCCACCAAATCTTGTCCAAAAAGGAGGAATCGAAGAAATCCCGCCGAAAGCACTTCCAACCCAAGAACTCAAGAAACCCCAAAATCGAGCACCTTTTCTCACGGATTTGGGAGGGGAATCACAGCCCAAAGAACCACGAAGGGTTCCCACAAATTTCCCCCATTAAATCCCCAAGAGAAAAGTCTCGAAAACACCGCAAAGAAATCACCGGGAGAGGGCTCCGAAAATCACCACCAAGAACAACCGGGGAAAACACATCCAAACCTTGAGGAACCACGCCGAATCATCTATACATGAAACAAAGGTTCGTACAAGGTCTAGCAAGCCGCCCGATCATCCATCCCTCTCTACAAGATCTCTCCGTGAAGCTCTCTTGCTAGTCCTAGAGAAAACCTAAGGAAAATAGGTGGAAAATAAGAAAACTAATGAGCTAGGGTTCCAAGAGTTGGCTGCCATCCTCTCACCTCTTGGGTTATATGGAGGCAACCGAATGTCTAAAATGCCCCTCTCTACTAACTAGGGATACAAGCCCCTCAAGGGCGGATTTGGAATTCTTGATGTCTTCACCATCGGACGGATGCCCAGCGACCGCACCCTGCGTAGCCTCAACGCAAGCCTTGCGATCCCGACGCGTGTCCTCCGCCTCGAAGCTTCCGGCGCCCTGCGACCCCAAACCGGTCAGACCGGTTCTCCAAACCGGTCAGGCCGGTTTTGGCCAGACAGCCACGCCCGGTCTTCGGCCTCGGCTTTGTGGCTCAACCGAGTAACCCGGTGATTTTCTGGTGAACCATCGCAAACCCCGCGAACTTGATGTAGCCTCCGCCAATCACCACTCATGACTTGGCTCCCATGAAGTCCCGACTCGACCTTGGTTTTGTGGCTCAACCAAGAAACCGTCCACCGACTTCATCTTGCTGTTCTTGCCACCATGCGGCCCGCACTCGACCCCGCTGGCCACCGGGTCCCTCGAACGAAGCCTACTTGTCTTCTCCACACCTGGAGGCCTCACCAAGCAACGACCTTTCGCGCTTGTTCTTCACCTGCACCAACACGAGTCAAGCCGCAACCTGCACCTGCAATACTTAGCCAAGAATCAGTCCACACAACGTTGTCAATCACTCATCACACAAGGAAGCGACCATCCACCGGTCCTCGAACCACACATGGTCCTCAATCTCCCCCTTGATGAGTGCATTGACAACACACACATGATAAGTAAAGAGAAAAGGAAAACAGAAAAGAAACAAAAAGAAAAACTCCAACAAGCGATCGAAAGCCGAGAAAGGCAAAAGACGAGATCACTTGAAGAAGACAAGTCTCGGACCCCTTAGGCAAGGGCAACGGCTCGACACATCCGAGACAAAAACCATGCTCAAGCAAAGAGCACAAACCACCAAAGCACACAAGAACTCCCCCTGCACAAATGCAAGCTCCCCCTGATCAAGTGCCAACTCAGGGCACAAACCGGTCAGACCGATTCCCATAACCGGTCAAAGCCGGTTCCACCAAAACCGGTCAGACCGGTTTCCACAACCGGTCAGGCCGATTTCACACAGCAGACCATACCCCAAAAGCCAAAAATGCAAAAGAAATGCACAAGCTCCCCCTTGACACTTGGGAAAGGTTCCAGGGATACAAAGCAACTTTTCTCCACCTTCCATTCTCCCCCTTGTTGCCAATGCATGAATCAAGGCACAAATGCAATCTAGAGCTTCTCAAGTATACAAAATTCATCACAAGATGCTACACATGTCCAAATGAGCAAGTTAGATACTCTACAGGTTTGTATGGACCTCAACTACATGATCACCAAGTTTCACAACCATTGGACGAAGCTAAGATGGATTTTGGCAATTTTGCGAAAAACTTGCCTCTCATGAGCAAAGTCCTAAACATGATCAAAGCATATCAAAATGGCAAAGCCACACAAATTTCATGCTAGGACAGCCATTCTAATCATAAGACCATCACAAACACCCACAAGCACCTCATGTCATGTCAAAGCCACCGAGCCATGTGCCTACTTCTATTTATGAGACTTCTCATTGGTAGGCATCATGCAACGGTTTAGCACCCAAAGCAAATTAAATTCAGCACATATGACATGGGAGCATATTTTCCAAGCATTTTTCATTTCATTTTCAGATTTGTAAATGGTACATGAAATGTCTTTGCGACAAAAAGGAACTTATGCTCCTCCACAAGATAAATCAAGAGGGCTAAACATTCATGATGGCAATGAGCCTTTGGCCCCATATGATCAATAAACTAGCTATCCAACCACAAATTAAGCATAGCAAGGCCACACAAACATGTCAAGAGCATGTAAAGGCATTTACACATGAGAGAGCATACATGTGACATTTTTCAAAAGCATAGCTATCAACCATGGATTATTCATCAAGATCATCAAGAGCTAAGCCAAACTAACCGTAGCATACCAAACAAGCTCACAAAGACATATATCTCATTCCATGGTGAACAATGTATATGAGAGAAGCTTTTCCTATCCAATGCATATGATACAAAATACATGCAATCTAAGATACAAGGATGCCTATACATCATGTTACATATGCCATGCCAAATGCAGAAAATGCACAAAGAAAAACTATACATATGCTACAAACCGGCTCCTCGAGGGGAGGCAAAACGGGCTCGACACCACCGGCAAAGAGAGCTCCCACACACCCAACTCAGGAAATCAAACACACACCAAGTTCCCCCCGCAAACGAGTGAAAGTTGCTTGATCTAGGGGTTTGGTGAAGATATCGGCTAGTTGGTCATGTGTGGATACATGGATCAAAGCTATCTTCCCTTTCTCGATGTTGTCTCTCAGAAAATGATACCTCACTTCTATGTGTTTGGTTTTGGAATGGAGCACTGGGTTCTTTGCAACGCTTATGGCACTGGTGCTATCACATTGAAGTGGGACATGAGTATACTCCTCACCAAAGTCACTCATGGTGTAGGTGATCCAAAGGAGCTGAGAGCAACAACTAGCAGCGGCAACATACTCGGCTTCGGTCGTGGATTGAGCAACACTCGACTGCTTGCGGGAAGACCAAGACACCAAAGAAGAACCCAAAAACTGGCAAGTCCCAGAGGTGGACTTCCTATCCAACCGACACCCGGCAAAATCCGCGTCTGAAAAACCATGAAGCGCCAAAGAAGAGGACGCGGAGTACCAAAGGCCGAAGTCGGGAGTGTGACGCAAGTACCTGAAAATTCTCTTCACCGCTTGCCGATGCGAAGTCCTCGGAGACGCTTGAAAACGAGTGCACAGACACACTGAGAACTGTATGTCCGGCCTCGTCGCCGTCAAGTAGAGGAGTGACCCGATCATGCTTCGGTACTCCTTCTGGTCCACGTGTTCACCTTCCTCGTCCACATCAAGAGCTGTAGTCGTACTCATCGGCGTCGTCATAGCCTTGGAGTCCTCCATCTTGAACTTCCGCACAATGTCCTTGGTGTACTTAGCCTGCTGCACAAATGTTCCTTCCTTTGATTGCTTGATTTGTAGCCCGAGGAAGAACTGCAACTCGCCCATCATGCTCATCTCAAACTCCCTGCTCATATCATCTCGCAAACCTCGCAACAAGAGAGTTAGACGAGCCACCAAAGACAATATCATCCACGTACACCCGCACAATCAGGATATCTCCGCCCCGCCTCGGCAAAAACAAGGTCCGATCGACCTTCCCCATCCCAAAGCCTCTCTCGAACAAGAACCCCCTCAACCTGCCATACCAAGCTCTAGGCGCCTGCTTCAACCCATAGAGCGCCTTCCTCAACTTGTACACCGGTGGGGGTACTTCTCACTCTCAAACCCCGAGGTTGCCTCACATACACTTCTTCCTCCAACACTCCATTCGTAAACGCACTCTTCACATCCATTTGGTGCAACTTGAACCCTTTAGCCACGAGAGAAGGCTAGAAGGATCCTAATCGCCTCCAAACGGGCTACGGGAGCAAAGGTCTCCTCGTAGTTGATCCCCTCCTTCGATCGAACCCCCGAGCAACAAGTCTCGACTTGTTCCTCACAACCTCACCCTTCTCTCCCTCTTTGTTTTTCCACACCCACTTTGTACCAATCGGCTTACACCCTGGGGGAGGGTCAACCAACTCCCACACCTGATTCCTCTCAAAGTTCTCCAACTCCTCATGCATCGAATTAACCCAATTGTGATCAGATAGTGCATGTCCAATGTCTTTGGGCTCGAAAGAAGCAACAAATGCAGCATGAGCGAAATGAGAGTTGTTCCGAATCCTCGACCGTGTAGTGCGTTCATTCATGTTGCCGATGATCCTCGAAGCTGGGTGATCCACCTGTACTCGTCGGGGAGGTTCTCGCCTCGAAGCTACCTCCCCCTCAACGTCAGCTTCTCCTCGTTCTTGGTTTGTCGTCGTAGGTGTAGCAGAGGGTCCATCCATCATCGTAGTCGAAGTAGTGGGTACATGTTCAGCCGGGGGCACCACACCGCCATCTTCATCATCACCATGTTCATGCTCCTCCTCCTGAAAGATCTCCTCGCCAAGCTCATCATCACCTGCACACTCAAAGACAAGCTGACTACGTGGCTCTGTCTCGTCGAAGGTTACCTCGCAAGTCTCCACGATTTGGTTAGTTTCAAGATTGAGCACACGATATGCTCTAGAATGAGATGCATAACCAAAGAAAATGCCATCGACGGAGACCTAGCCTCAAACTTATCCAACTTCATGCCTTTCTTCGAATGAAACACTTGCAACCAAAGACATGGAAGTGACTCACCTTGGGTGTGCGACCATGCATCAACTCATAGCATGTCTTCTTCTTGTGCACTCGAGGTATATCCCGTTCGACACATAGCACGCGGTATTCACCGCCTCGGCCCAATACCTCCCTCGGAGTCCTATGCTCATCAAGCATCGTCCGAGCCATCTCGCACAAGGTCCCGTTCTTCCTTTCCACAACACCATTCCGGGGAGGCGTATACGGACTCGAAAACTGGTGCTCAAGACCCAAGTCATGGCAAAAGGTTTCAAAACGAGAGTTCCTGAATTCCGAGCCATTATCACTACGGATAGCTCGTATGGCATCTCCGTGCCTCTCGTTCCTCAACCTCAAGACTAGATCTCGAACAAAACCAAACGTCTCCCCCTTATCCTCGAGAAAGAACACCCACGCATACCGAGAATAGTCGTCCACCACAACAAGGACATACCACTTCCCACCCGCATCGCACACAAGCCGGGCCAACAAGGTCCATATGGAGCAGCTCGCATGGACGCTCGCTCATCACATCGGTGAGAGGCGGGTGAGAAGAGACCACCATCTTGGCATGCCTACACGGAGCACAAACCAACTCTTTCTCAAGCCTCAACCGTGGCAATCCTCGGACCAAATTGAGTTTACTCAAGCGAGACAAAAGGTCAAAGCTCAAGTGACCCAACTTCCTATGCCACTTCCACAGCTCACTCGAAGAACCAGCCAAGAAACAA
The DNA here is from genome assembly GCA_947561735.1 of Cenchrus americanus. Taxonomy (NCBI): domain Eukaryota; kingdom Viridiplantae; phylum Streptophyta; class Magnoliopsida; order Poales; family Poaceae; genus Cenchrus; species Cenchrus americanus. Next base: position 106,007,833 of record OX387242.1, read on the forward strand.
CGCTCCACACCCGAAGACTGAGAAAAATCAGCACGAAACACCTGACCCTCGGGAACAACCATACATACAAGGTCCCCTCGAGAGTCCACAATCCGAGAACCACCTGGCCGAAACAACACCTCAAAGCCCTCATCCAACAACTGGGACACAGAAAGCAAATTGTACCCCAGCGATTGAACAAGAGCAACACGCCTCGAGTGATCTTGTCACTCACTTTTATCTCACCTTCGAAAGCACACGCCCACGCCCATTGTCCCCAAAAGTGATGTACCTCTTCGTCACCACCGGGACGAGACTTGAGAACCACCCCCTGTCTCCGGTCATATGCCTCGAGCAACCGGAGTCAATCAACCAAATGTTCTTCAACTCTCCCACCTGAAATTCAAAAATAAGCACGTGAGCGAACAAACGACTCAGCACTGGGGTTAGCACCAAAAGAGGAAAACCAGTGCCGAGCCATTTGCTCGAAAGTGGGATTAGCACCAACCAAAGCATCTCTCCTAACAAAGCTACCTCCACGAACACAACCACGGTAACCACCCTGAGGGAACCACCCCTCTCTGCCTGGAGGAGGACCAAAACCACGAAAGAGAACTCGTGGACCGTCCCTCCTCTCCTTCTCAAAGCTACGACTCCTCCCATCCCCGTAGTGAACTCGAGGGGGAGAACGCCTAGCAACCTGACCACACACGCAAACTCTTCGGCCCAGCCACCGGAACCACGACCTCCAGAAACAACCCTCGCACCTGTACGAGCACGGAAACCAAGCTTATCATTCCGCAGACCCCAAACCGGTCTGACCGGTTCCAAAACCGGTCCGACCGGTTTCACTCCCTCCGCAAAGCACCTCCTGCACTCTTTCGATCACCCCAAGCCGGAACTATCCTCACACTCGCCTTGGCCCTGGGCATCTGCACACGAGGCTTAAGTACACCACTGGAGGGGTGATACTTGTCCCCGTTAGCCCACTCCTTCGCCATTCTCTCCTCTCGCTTCCTCTTGAAGCAAAACTCCTCCTTATGGCCATCTCTCCCACAATAGCCACAATGGAACCTCACAAGCTTAGGCTTAGGCTTGGGATGTGGTCGCTCACTCGGTTTCTCTCCACTCAAATCCTCCACCGGTTTCTCACCACTAGCCTTCTCACTCTCCTTCCCAAAGAACACTTTCCCCGAAGTGCTCACAAACTTGATAGGCTTTTGTAGGTCATTTGTGGGTGTAGGAAACACGGGTGGAGGCGGGGTTGTGTCTAGTCGGTTCCTTAGATGGTTAGGTTTTGGTGGGAAATCATTTTTGTGGTGGGTTTTTGGTGGCTCCGGATATTCTCTCCACTTCCTTCACCAATCTTGTTTGCCCCAAGCCCCTCACCATCTTGCCTCTTAAAGGCCTCAATCATCATCCTCAACTGAGGCTCATGACCGGACAACCAACCCATCAACTTCCTCAACTCATCATTCTCATCCTACAAATGATCAACATAATGTGCAAGCTCCAAATTTTTTAATGCATGCATTTCACAGATAGAGCAAGATGTAGGCATGGGTTCCTTCAATTTAGCCTCGAGCGAACTAGTGTAAGCATGCATCTCATCAATCTTAGCATGCAAAACAGGGCAAGAAGTGCAAGCACCTAGCAAAGCAGGTCTAGACTTAAGCTCAGCCACTTCAACCCTAAGCACATCTAGTTCCTCACACTTGGAGGCATGCTTCTCCTTAAACAAAGCAAGATCAGCAAGGAATGGTGAACCACCGCAAACCCCGCGAACTTGATGTAGCCTCCGCCAATCAGCACTCATGACTTGGCTCCCATGAAGTCCCGGCTCGACCTTGGTTTTGTGGCTCAACCAAGAAACCGTCCACCGACTTCATCTTGCTGTTCTTGCCACCATGCGGCCCGCACTCGACCCCGCTGGCCACCGGGTCCCTCGAACGAAGCCTACTTGTCTTCTCCACACCTGGAGGCCTCACCAGCAACGACCTTTCGCGCTTGTTCTTCACCTGCACCAACACGAGTCAAGCCGCAACCTGCACCTGCAATACTTAGCCAAGAATCAGTCCACACAACGTTGTCAATCACTCATCACACAAGGAAGCGACCATCCACCGGTCCTCGAACCACACATGGTCCTCAAAAGCATCTAGATAAAGAACACAAAACAAGAACAAATCTAATCTACTAAAGACCGGAGGTAACAAAGATAGATTGGGTAGATAAACCGATCTAGAGAGATCGGGCTAAGCCTTTTGTTGAAGTTCCAAGCAAAGAAGAAGTAGCAAATCGAATCTCATTAGAAGCCTCTTTAAATCGTGGTTTCCCATCCGACTCCGAAAACGCCCGCCTTTCTGAACCCCCGTTCTGTCACAGCGTATCCCTATTCATGCGGGTAGTCTAGGGCGAGTCCATGGACAAGTCGAGTTCTTTCAGAAGATCCAGCGTGTACCTCTAGCCACCGCGGCTACAAGAACACCCTATGTGATAGAATAAGCAAAGCCGATCGAAAAACGAAATCATCAAAGAAACACTTGATCGCTAGAAATCGGATTCAACTTGATAATTCAACTAATACAATGATACATAAACAAGATCACAACTGGGATCCTACCTTGATCTTGCTTCTAGCTCCGGGAACTCCGACGTGGTCCTCCATGCAAGGTTCCCACGTCGGCTAGGGTAACCCTAGTCAACTAGCTCGACCCTCTCCTCTCCGGGATGGTGTCCCTCTCTTCTCTGCTCCTCGGTGGCCAATGACGAATTGATTCCTCTGTGGCTCTCGACCCCGGGGCTATAAATAGCCCGGTTGGCGGCTAGGTCAAAGGAGGGGGCAAATGGGCCCTGGACTGGGCTGGGCCGGGCGGCCTGGGCCGATCGTCCTGGGCCCATCCAGGCCCAGTTTCCGGCCTTGTTCGCGTGGTGTCAGTTCCCGAGTCTTCTAGATCCTTCCCCCTTCTGCATGTAGGCCCTTGTCGTCAGTTTCTCTCCGAGTTGGATGTAACTCCTTGTCTCGCAAGATTCGGCACTTTTCAGGTTAGGTCCTCAGAGTTTGTCATCTTCTCGGATTAAGTCCCTGGCTTCTTGGAGTCAAGTTTGCTTCATTGCATGACTTGTACGGGGCTTCAAGGTCTTGTAACAAGGTGCTTGATGAACTTATCCCGGAAGTCTTGCTTTCAACGCTAAAACCCTGCATAAACACTAAACTCCAAATCTGACATGCACAAGTGAACTTGTTGTACCACGGGGGTTAGTACCAATAGATAAGGTATAAAACTTATGCCAACACCGAAGGTAAACTCATGGCTAGGTTGACAGATTTTCACCGTCAACAACCAGCTGCTCAAAGAGGTAGGCAGGTGCATCCAAGAAAAGCAGAACTGGTCAGTTAAAGCATTTGGACCACACTTCTCAAAGATTGCAGCTTCCTCCATTTTAATTTGCCAGAGAACATCAGTTTGGTAGACTGGTTTCATTGGTCAACCAAAATAAAGCATTTATCTATGTGCTTTATACCTATTCAAAATAATTTGCCTCTTTTGTTTTGTAGTGACTTATAGACCGGTTTTCAAAGTGGAGTGTGGACCGAATCCAAGGAAGATGACTTCGATCCGGCACGCCTGATGGAACAGGTTGAGTTTTTCACTCCTTGTGCTTCTTTCCCTTGCGGGCTTAGAAACCTAATGAAATGCGTCGACGAACATAATCTGTTGTGCAGTAGTAGTATGGTAGTGTGCAACTCAGTTTTGAAAATGAGTTGATTGTCGTAGAGCATTTTCATGTAGGTTGTTGATGCAGTTTGACTTGATTGCAATACTCTGACAAAGTTTTCTTTTGTAGAATCTTTACCACTATTGTGAAGGATATTTTGATTTCTAATTAGTTAAATTAATAGGTTTGTTGCTTGTTTGCGCCACCACATAGATCAGTAGATGTAACGCCTATTGCTGAAGCTGCTTGTAAGTAAACTGAATTTTGCATCTTTATGCTTAGAGTCCACCATACATAAAAGATATATTGTGAGGGGGAGACTTTTAAATGTGAGTTATTCTGGTAGCAATCAGAGTTAACTTTAGCCTGTAATTTGATGGTAGGACTCCTTGTCCTTTTTATTTGTTGAATCTGCTTAGAGATGGGTAGAAACAGCTTTGTAAAATACCGTAGAAACAACTTTGTAAAATACCGGTACTTCTGAAATCACACAAGAATAGACATGGGTAGTCAAGGCTTATTAAGCATGATTGAGCAGGTTTTCTTTTTTGATTTGTGTTCATGAAAAAGGAAATGAGTAGAGGATCTGCAGTACACCTATTTCTTTCGAAGATATTTGCTACACCTGTGAGATCATGACATCGACAGAGAGAAGGACCGAAGATTAAACTCTTGGATGTGAAGGTGGACTGAAAATAAATTATTTAAACTCAAATATAAAATCTCTTAGCAATACTACTTATTTGTTCCATATTTATAGTAGATAGTTCTACTTGTGGTTGTAAATACTTTGTTTTATAAATAGAAATTGCAAAATGAATCGCTAAATTGCTAAAATGAATGACATCATGTGTTTATAATTTTGATTGACGAGAAAAGTGTTTGTGTTTCTTTCCAAGATATTAAAACTAATAAAGTTCACCTTCGATATCCTGAAGTTATCAAATAAAAGGATACACTTTGTTTATTCCTTTCTCAATATTTTCATGCCTTTGCTTGTCATAGTTTTGAATAGGATAGGGCACAAAACTCATTTAGTCAACTCAAGAGTTAATTCTTGATGAAATAGCTTCTCAGATGGCTATGCGCATTTTTGTTCTACAGGCAAGAAGATGTTCGAGTTTTTGAGTCTTGGCATGGATAGGATGCATGATGATGAACTACTGAAGCTTGTGTGTGTTTGATTTTGCTGATTAGAGTTGCTTCAAAAACTTGTTGTTCTCTGTGCTTGGATATGTTGTAGTATTCATGAGAGTAGATACATATATCCATGCTGCTCAGTTAATGTTGATGATGTGTTTATTAGCATATCAATTGATTTGATGCTGAAGTTGTCATGTGATCCCAATTTATCGTCTTTTATTGTTTTCTATTTACTTGTATTCGATTGTTCAAACTGTAGGGCGCGCAAAAACGTGACTGGAAATGGAATGCTGAATTCGGATTTCGTGAGCAAGGCCAACTGTGGGGGGCTCCCCGGTGATAGGCTCAGATGGGCCGCACGACGTGCCCACCGCGGCGGAGGAATTTTTTTATATATTTTTAAATCATTTTGCAAAACTATATGACCGTTTCAAATTTTTGTAGATTTGGCAACCAACCGCCGTTGGTCACAGCGACCGCCGCGCGCCACGGCAGTTTGAAAGGCAACCACCATAGCCCACGGCGGCAAGGGGGCTGCCAACGGTCCGCTGCGGGCAGCGGGGCTCATGGCAGCCTACCGCCGTGGGCCACGGCGGTAGGGCCGCGCCCGCCGTGGGCCACGGCGGTATGCTACTACTGCTGTGGGGGACGGCGGCAGTCGCGCCTACATAAGGGGCGACGGAGGCCGCCGCCCCTCCCACCCCTATCGCCGCCCTCCTTCGCGTCCGCCGCCCCCTCCAAGTATGTTCCCTCTTTTTTTAGTGATTAATTTAATTAGTTTATAAATTAGTTAATTAATTAGATTAGATTTAGGAAATTAGTTTCTTAGTTTAGATAATCTACAAAATTAGTTTTTTAGTTTAGAAAATCTAGAAAACTAGTTTTTTAGTCGAGAAATTCGTTTTTTGTTTAGAAAATATCGAAAATTAGTTTTTTAGTTTAGAAAATCTAGAAAGGTATTTTTCTAGTTTAGAAAATCTAGAAAATTAGTTTTTTAGTCTAAAAAATTATTTTCGTAGTTTAAAAATCTATAAAATTAGTTTTTTAGTTTAGAAAATCAAGAAAATTAGTTTTTTTAGTCTAGATAATAGTTTTTTAGTTTAACAAATCTAAAAAATTAGCTTTCTAGTTTAAAAAAAAATAAAAAATAGTTTTCTAGTTTAGAAAATTAGTTACTTAGTTCAGAAAATCAGTTTTTTAGTTTAGAAAATCTAGAAAATTAGTTCTTTTTTAGAAAATCTAGAAAATTTGCTTTTTAGTTTAGAAAAATAGTTTTTTAAGTTTAGAAAAATAGTTTTTTAGTTTAGAAAATCTAGAAAATTAGTTTTCCAATGTAGAAAATTTAGAAAATTAGTTATACCATTTAAAAATTGTACAAAATAATTTAATTTGTTTAGAAACTGTAGAAAATTGATGTATCATTTCCAGATAGTGTAGAAATTACCAAAATTACTTTAGTTTGTTTAGAAAATGTAGAAAATGAGTTTGTCTGTTCTAGAAATTGTAGAAAATGAGTTTATCTATTTTAGAAATTGTAGAAATTACCGAAATTACTTTAATTGGTTTAGAAAATGTTAAAAATGAGTTTATTTGTTGTAGAAATTGTAGAAAATACTTATATTTGTTTAAAACAATAACTAGAGATGTCTACTGCTGCTGTTAGAGGGGGGAGGATGGTGTCGGGGACAGCCCTGAGGGTCCCCGAAAACAACCGGGGAAACCCTGCTTAAAAACTGCAAAAAAGCAAAGCTAAACGCATCTCACTTAAGCGCACACACGGGGCGCGGCCCACGCTGCGGTGGTCCCCGCGACCCACGTTGCAGTGGTCCCCGCGGCCCACTCAAAGGTCCCCTTGAGCAAGCTCCGCCTCGCTCGAGGGTACACGCCTCCCTCAAGCGGGTTCCGCCTCGCTCGAGGGTTCACAGCTCCCTCGAGCGGGCTCCGCCTCGCTCGAGGGTTCATAGCCCCCTCGAGCGGGCTCCGCTTCGCTCGAGGCTCCCTCACACGCACGCCCGTTCCCGCACGCGGGTACGGACATTTAATGCTCTGACACGGCGGGGCAGCACCATCATGCGCCTGGGAATCACACCCCGGCCCTGTCGCACCAAATCCCTAGCGGGAACCCATCCCCGCCATTGTGGGGGACTGTGCGGCGTGGCCGGCGTCAGCCCCGTGACACCACGCCGCCTACTCCCGTACGGATAACGCGCCGCGCCCTCAAAAGGGGGTCGGGCACACCCTCGAACTGCTTTCCCGTGACCTTGCAGGGCTAGGTCGTGACGCTAGGCCGGCGGGACGCCATCCCCGCCACTGTTGGCCTTGTACGGTCACCCCCGTGCTCGCAGCACCACGCCGGGCACTGTTACAACCACTCCGGCGCCGTAAGGCACGCGGGAACGGGACGTCGCCACGCCTGCCGCTGTATCCCGTATGGATCGTCGTCAGCAACCCCCTCAAGCCCACCTGGGGATGCCACGGCCAACCACTGCGCCCCTACCCTCGTAGCTGCTACTGTTCGGGTACAAGATACGCCATGATGGCCATATCGTGGCAAGGACCGTCAAGGCGGCCGCCTACTCTGCGGCGTTGCACACCATACTTCCCCATGTAGCTGAATAGTGCGGAATACTTGTAATTCGCCCTCTCCTTGGCCTATAAAAGGAAGGTGAACTCCCCCGCCGCAGGGGACAAGACGCGAGACAACACACATACGTTCCCCAATTCTCCCACAACATTTGAACTCATTCCGTTCACATCACCATGGACTTGGAGGCCACACCTCCTCTCCCGTCCTGCTTGTAGCCGCCCCACTACAGGCACCCCGGTGCTGAGCAATATAGTGCCCCGAGCACACCACTGCTGGTCGTACGGCCCCCGGCCGGAACCAGGATAAACCCTGTGTCTTTAGTTGCTTAGCATCGACCATTGAGGGATAGACCTTGGCGCTTATTACTGGTTAGTGTCGGGACCACATTCCGCACCGACAGTTGGCGCCCGCCGTGGGGCCCGCGAGCGCTGAAGGTCGAATCCGTCATCAACTCCCTCCATGGTGATTCGCACCGAGTACCGCGGTACGCATTACTCCATGGGCAGCTCGGACCCCCTCCCCATTGGGTTTGAAATCCGGTTCGGGGGCCTGAACTTTCAGGCTACAGGGAATGGCTACCTGATGCGCCTCACCAACCGTGAGGAGCTCCATGCGCGGCACCAAGCTGGGTCCGCCCCGGTCGCCGCTGCACGCGTCGCCGCGACGCAAACGCCCGCCGGCACGGACGTCGCGGGCCCGTCGCCGTCTCGGCGTCGCCGCCGCTCGGCCGCCGCTCGCGCCAAGCGCGGTCGGAGCGACGGCAAGCCGAGCGTGTCGCCTCACAACGCGGTGCGCCCGTCGGCACAATGACCGCCGCCCCCGGCGGGGAGCGCACGGTCTCCGGGCCGCGCTTCCCCATCGGTCTGCGCGGCGCCACGGCGGCTTACACCGCCAACACCAGTGCCAACACCACGATGTGCAGGGTTCCCCCTGGCCGTCACGTCTACGTCGCCAGGGATCCTAGCGCCTCCGCTGGCGATGAGTCCTCCCTAGGCTCTCTTGACGCGTTGCCACTCGCTACCTCACACGGGTACGCGGAGTGGGACTTCTCCGGCGTGCCGGACCCAGTAATGTTTAGGTGATTCCTCGATGCCACGGACTACTGGTTCGGCTGCTCCGACGACTCCAGCCCCGGAAGCTACGACCCCGCGCGGGAGTGCTGCGTCGTCATCGCCAACGACCCAGCAAATGCCACCGGCGCAGCGGGTGCCGGCGACGGAGAGGTTCCGCCCGCTCTAGGGACCCTTCGCGCCTGGCAACGGGACCAAGCGCCCCCGCTCCTTCACCCCCAATGGGGGCTGACATCGACGCACAGCTAGCCCAAGCCCGCGAGCTCGAGGCCAAGCTGGCAAAGGAGTATCGAACGGTGCGGTTGCTCCGCACCTCTATGGCGGGGGAAGCCTCTGCGCGCGGCGAACGTGTGCGGGAGCTAGGCATACAGGCCCGCGACCGCATTAACACCGATTTCAACGTCGACAACCCAGATACGCCTCCGCGAGCGAGCCAAAAGCTCATTGCCGCCGCGACGCTGCTGCGGGCAATGCCTGCCCCCTCGACATCCGAAGCATGAAACCTGCACCGTGAGGCGCAGGCGCTCATCGAGCAAGCGGCCGTCCGCAGGGGCCGAGAGCTCGGCGTCCCGCATCCGCCGGCCAGGGGGACGCGCGGGGCGATGGGGGCGCGCGAGGGGCCCGAACCCTCGGTGCATGCAGGTAGAGCAACGGAGCACCCCGCCAACCCGGGGCACACGCCGGCCAAGGAGCGACTCCTTGACACACGTGGGCAGGCGCGGGACGGCGACGCCCGCAATGTCATCAACGCTTGGCGGACGAGCAAAGCGGATAGCGGGCGGCCGCGGGCTACCACCCCCGACGGGGTGGACGCTACGACGGCGATGAGGACCGCTCGCCAACACCGGAACCCCCGGGGACCCGCGTGTTCAGCCGGGAGATCCGCGCGGCGGCATTCCCCCAGTGCTTCCGCCAGCCTACGACCATCGTCAAGTACAACGGGGAGACGGATCCCCGCGTGTGGCTCAACGACTACCGCCTAGCATGCCAGCTGGGCGGAGCCACCAGTGACGAGGTCATCATCCGCAACCTCCCCCTGCACCTCGCCGACTCAGCCCGGACGTGGCTCGAGCACCTGCCGGCCAGTCAGATACACAACTGGGATGACTTGGTCCGCACGTTCGTCGGCAACTTCCAGGGCACGTACGTGCGCCCTGGGAACTCCTGGGACTTGCACTCCTGCACCTAAAAGCCCGGAGAGTCACTTCGGGACTTCATACGGCGCTTCTCCAAGCGTTGCACGGAGCTCCCAAGCATGGCGCGATCTGATATTGTGCACGCCTTCCTCGAGGACACCACGTGTCGGGACCTCGTGCGCGAGCTGGGGTGCAGCCCGCCGGCCGACTCGAACGAGCTGTTCGATATCACCACCAGTTTTGTCTCAGGCGAAGAGGCCGTGGGGGCGATCTTCCACGGCAAGAAGGGCAAGTGCACGGACGACGCGCCCGCGGAGGGCAACAAGTCCAAAGAGCTCCACCGGAAGGACAAGCGGGGCAAGAAGGGGAAGAAGCTGTGCCGTGAGGCGCGTGAGCAGGGACGCGACGGCAACGACGTCGAGGCCCTTGCTGTTGACCCGACTCGACGGGGCCCTCGACCGGCCCCTCGAGGTCCGGGGGTGTTCGACGACATGCTGAAGAAGCCATGTCCCTACCACAAGACACCGGTGAATCACACCCTCGAGCAATGCGACTTGCTCAAGCGGTTCTATGGCTGTGCCGCCGCAAAGGACGCTGAAGCCAAGAAGGACGGGGGTGATGGCGACGCCGGCGGCTTCCCCGCCGTAGAGAACGTGTTCCTCATCTTCGGGGGGCCAACCGTCGACATGTCGAGCCGCCAGCGCAAGCGGGAGCGGCACGAGGTTCTCACCGCAGAGAAGGCACCTCCCTCCTTCCTTGACTAGTTGGAGGATGGCATCACTTTCAGCCGCAAGGATCACCCGAACCGCATCCCCAACCTGGGCCAGTACCCACTGGTGGTCGACCCGGTCATTGGGAATGCGCGGTTCTCAAAGTTCCTAATGGACGGAGGCAGTAGCCTGAACATCCTTTACGCGCACACGCTGCGCCTGCTGGGGATCGGGTTGGACCAGCTGCGGCCCAACACGACGTCGTTCCATGGCGTCGCGCCGGGCAAGCGCGTCCAGCCCCTCGGGCAGATTGACCTGCCCGTTTGGTTCGGCACTCCGAGCAACTACCGCAAGGAGATGCTCACCTTCGAGGTGGTGGGGTTCAGGGGCGCATATCACGCCATACTTGGGCGGCCCTGCTACACCAAGTTTATGGTTGTCCCAAACTACACTTACCTCAAGATGAAGATGTCGGGGCCGAACGGCGTCATCACCGTGGGCTCGTCCATCGAGCACGCCTTCGACTGCGACATCGAATGCGTAGCGCACGTGGAAGCGCTGGCGTTGGATGAAGCGCTGGTGACCACCTTGGAGAAGATGGTCAACGAGGACCTCGACTCCGCCACCAAGCACGCCGGTAGCTTCGAGGCCGCGGAGCAGACCAAGGAAGTGTCCCTCGACCCTGCTGCCCCCGAGGGCAAGGTGTTGAGGGTCAATTCTACCCTCGACCCGAAATAGGAAGTGGTGCTCGTCGACTTCCTCCGCGCCAATGCCGACATCTTCGCGTGGAGTCCCTCGGACATGCCAGGCATCCCGAGGGAGGTCGCCGAGCACTCCCTTGATATCCTACCTCACTCCCGCGCCGTGCAGCAACGGCTCCGCCGCTTCGACGAGGAGCGGCGGCGGGCGATCGGAGCGGAGCTGCGGAAGCTTCTTGAGGCAGGGTTCATCAAGGAAGTGTTCCACCCGACGTGGCTAGCCAATCCTGTACTAGTAAAGAAAAAGAACGGGAAGTGGCGGATGTGTATAGACTACACCAGTCTTAATAAAGCATGTCCTAAAGTTCCTTTTCCTTTGCCACGTATCGATCAAATTGTTGATTCCACCGCCGGGTGCGAGCTACTTTATTTCCTTGATGCCTATTCCAGGTACCACCAAATCAAGATGAAGGAGTCCGACCAGCTCGCGACTTCATTCATCATGCCGTTCGGGATGTTTTGCTACGTCACGATGCCGTTCGGCCTCCGGAACGCGGGTGCAACATACCAACGGTGCATGCAGCACGTTTTCGGAGACCACATCGGCCGGACCGTCGAGGCATATGTGGACGACATAGTCGTAAAAACCAGGAAGGCGGACGACCTGGTCGGCGACCTCAGCATCGCGTTCGGCTGCCTGCGGGCCAACGGGGTAAAATTGAACCCCGAAAAATGTGTCTTTGGCGTGCCGCGGGGCATGCTTCTAGGATACATAGTCTCCCAGCGAGGCATCGAGGCCAACCCCGAAAAGGTTGCAGCCCTCGAGCGAATGGGTCCGATTCGGGACCTCAAAGGGGTACAAAAGGTGCTGGGGTGCCTTGCCGCCTTGAGCCGCTTCATCTCGCGGCTCGGCGAGAAAGGCCTGCCCCTCTACCGCCTCCTCAAAAAGCACGAGCGCTTCTCCTGGACCACCGAGGCCCAAGAGGCGCTTGACAAGCTGAAGGCATCCCTGACTCGCGCCCCGATCCTCACACCACCGCAAGACGGCGAACCTCTGCAACTCTACGTGGCTGCGACTACCCAGGTGGTCAGCGCCGTGATCGTGGTAGAGCGCACGGAGGAGGGGCACGCCTTGCCGGTTCAGCGGCCGGTGTACTACATCAGCGAGGTCTTGTCCGATACCAAGGCACGCTACCCTCAAGTCCAGAAGCTGCTCTACGCAGTGGTCCTCGCGCGGCGCAAGCTCCGCCACTACTTCGAGGCCCACCCTGTCACGGTGGTTTCCTCCTTTCCGCTAGGAGAAATCATCCGCAATCCGGACGCAGCGGGCAGGATCGCCAAGTGGTCGGTGGAGCTAATGGGCGAAACGCTCGCCTACGCCCCGCGCAAGGCCATCATGTCCCAGATCTTGGCAGATTTCGTCGCCGAGTGGACGGACACGCAGCTGCCGCCGCCGCAGATCCAGGTAGAGTGCTGGACTCTGTATTTCGACGGCTCAGTGATGAAGACAGGGGCAGGTGCGGGTCTGCTCTTCGTCTCACCCCTCGGGGAGCACATGCGGTACGCGGTGCGCCTCCATTTCCGCGCGTCAAACAACATGGCTGAATACGAGGCCCTGCTCTGCGGCCTCAAAATCGCCATTGAGATAGGCGTCAAGTGCCTCGACGTACGGGGGGATTCGCAGCTTGTGATTGACCAAGTCATGAAGAATGCAAGCTGTCACGACGACAAGATGGAGGCGTACTGCAAGGCCGTGCGGGCCCTCGAGGACAAGTTCTATGGCATCGAGCTCAATCACGTGCCCCGCCGGTACAACGAGGAGGCGGACGAGCTTGCCAAGATCGCGTCGGGGCGGATCACTGTCCCCCCGAACGTCTTTGCTCGAGATATCACCCAGCCGTCCGTCGCCCTCGAGCCGCACCCCTCTAACAACACGGAACCCTCAGGGGCTCCCTCGAATCCAGCAGGCGCAGAGCCCATGGACGAGGACCCCTCGAACGAGGCGTACGTGCTCTCCCTCCTCGAGGGGTACAGCACCAGCGAGGCCGAGGTCATGAACATCGATCCGGCCCCCAGTAGGACGGACTGGCGCGACAAATACATCGCCTGGATGGACCGAGGGGAGCTCCCCTCGGACCGATCCAAGGCCAGGCGCATCGCCAGGATGGCCAAAACCTTCGCCCTCGTCGACGGCGAACTGTACAAGCGTGCCAGTTCCGGCATCCTGCAGCGATGCGTGCCCATCCCCGAGGGGCGCGAGCTCCTCCGGGACATACACGCGGGGATTTGCGGCCACCACGTCGCGCCCCGCACCCTCGTAGGCAACGCGTTCTGCCAAGGCTTTTACTGGCCCACCGCGGTCGCAGATGCCAGCGAGATCGTGCGCACCTGCGAAGGGTGCTAATTCTACACCCGCCCTGCAAACCATCCCCATTACATGGCCTTTCGCCATGTGGGGGCTGGACATCGTTGGGCCCTTGCGAAAGGAGCCCGGGGGCTTCACCCACTTGTTGGTCGCGATCGACAAATTTTCCAAGTGGGTAGAGGCGCGCCCCATTACGAATCTCAGGGCAGAGCAGGCGGTGACGTTTTTTACGGACATCGTCCATCGTTTTGGAGTGCCGAACTCCATCATCACCGACAACGGATCCCAGTTCACGGGCAGGAAGTTTCTGGAGTTTTGCGACAAATTCCACATCCGTGTGGACTGGGCAACTGTGGCACACCCAAAGACTAATGGCCAAGTAGAGCGTGCCAACGGCATGATCCTACAAGGCCTCAAGCCCAGAATTTTCGACCAGCTGAACAAGTCCGGTCGAAAATGGCTCTAGGAACTTCCTGCGGTCGTGTGGAGCCTAAGGACCACCCCAAGCAGAGCTACTGGGTTCACCCCGTTCTTTCTAGTCCATGGCGCGGAGGCCGTCCTCCCCACGGACTTAGAATACGGGTCACCCAGGGTGCGAGGCTATGACGAGGACACCAACCAGCAAGCCCGCGAGGACTCACTGGACCAGCTGGATGAAGCGCGCCTCGTGGCCTTGATGCACTCCGCAAGATACCAGCAGTCCCTCAGGCGCTACCAGGCACGGAAGATACGCCGGCGGGACTTTAGCGAGGGGGATTTGGTCCTAAGGCTACGCCAAGACAACCGAGGACGCCACAAGCTATCACCTCCGTGAGAGGGACCCTACGTCGTGGTGAAGGTGCTCAAGCCCGGCACATACAAGTTAGCTAATGAGAACTTGTTTTAGACAGGCAAACCTACCGAGGGGGTACCCGAGGTAGTAGATTGTGCGGTGGGGATCGTGATCGGGAGACCGAGAACTCGAAGGTATGCGCAAGGACACGGGACACAAGATTTATACAGGTTCGGGTCGCCAAGGTGGTGAGCCCTACGTCCTGTTTGGGGGATCAAGTATGGCGCCCTGCGCTTGGTGTTGTCCCCGGAGGGATTGGGGATGTGCGGCTAGGTACCCGCCCTCCTTTATATAGTCCAGGGGGCGGGTTCCTAGTCGGTTACAAGGCAGGAGTCCTAGTAGGAGTACACGGAGCGAGTCCTAGTAGGAGTACGGGGGAATTCTACCAGAGTCCGTCTTCTACTATTCTTCCTTCCTTGCATGAGTACCGGGGGTGTATGCCCGACAAGCCCCCGAGCACGTTGGAGTCGAGAGTAGTAGTTTGAGTAGTCTTGAAGCCTCTTCGAGTAGTTCTTGAGCGTCCTCGAGTACCGCTGGAGAAGTATTCAATAGTACTTGAACCGCCGCGAGGCCGGAAGGTGGCCCACCTCATCGGGCTTGAAAAAATTTGAATGATGGGTGTAGCATAGCAGCCCCCGAGCCTTGAAATGATTAGGTAATCAATCCAAGGGTCTTCAGTGTTCGCGAAGCCATCATTCGAGTACTCTTGCAGCGTGTAGCCCCCGAGATAAGAGAGCTGTATGAGCCACGTCGAGTAGTGATTGGTGAGAAGCCCCCGAGCTTGAGAGCGAGCGAAGCATGCTGAAGTTATCTTCGAGTAGCCCCCGAGCTGGAGAGATTCCAAGTAGTAGTTTGGCGTCGAGCCGTGGAGCTTGAGAAGTAGTCGTGCCATCAGAGCGGACTTTAGTTGCGACCGAAGTCGACTTTAGATGCCGGCAGAGCGGACTTTAGAATGCAACTTAAAAACCAAAGTCGACTTTGTGCCGCGCGGAGCGGACTTTGAGATGCGACTTGAAATCCGAAGTCGACTTTGTGCCGCGTGGAGCGGACTTTGAGATGCGACTTGAAATCCGAAGTCGACTTTGTGCCGCGCGGAGCGGACTTTGAGATGCGACTTAAAAACCGAAGTCGACTTTGTGCCGCGTGGAGCGGACTTTGAGATGCGACTTTAGAAGTCCGAAGTCGACTTTGTGCCGCGTGGAGCGGACTTTGAGATGCGACTTTAGAAGTCGACTTTAGTTGCCGCGTAAAGCGGACTTTAGGTGCGACTGCAGTAGTCGACTTTGTGCCACGCGGGGTGGACTTAAGATGCAAAAAACGAAAAGCACTTTCCGAAAAGCCAAAGCGAATAAAAAATCAGAAAAAACGAGTAGTTTTGCCGCTGGAGCGGGCTTAAGATTGCGACCGGAGTCGGCTTGTGCCACCGGAGTGGGCTTAAGTACCCGAGCCATGAATTTCAGACCCAAAGTACGCTGCCGCCGCAGCAAAGCTTGAGTGCGACCGTTAGCGTCGACTTGTGCCACCGGGAGTGGGCTTAAGTACCCGAGCCATGGATTTCAGACCCAAGGTACGATTGCCGCCAGAGCGGGCTTGTGCCACCGGAGTGGGCTTAAATACCTGAGCCATGGATTTCAGACCCAAAGTACAGTTGCCGCCAGAGCGGGCTTGAGTGCGACCATTAGCGTCGACTTGTGCCACCGTAGTGGACTTGAAGGTGCAACCGGAGTCGACTTGCGTACCTGGGCCATGGATTTCAGACCCAAGGTACGGAGCGCGAGTACTTAGGGTACTTGGACCCATGGTACGGAGCATGAAGACCACGTGCAGCTAGGTTCCATCGTCGCCAGGACTCGAGGGCCGCTTACAGCTAGGTTCCATCGAAGCTTACACACGTAGTATGCCACCGAAGTAGGCGAAGATGCGACCAGTGTCGACTTTAAGTTGCCGCGCGGAGCGGACTTTAGAATGCGACTTTAGAAGTCGACTTTAGATTGCCGCGCGTAGCGGACTTTAGAAACTGCCTCCTAGGGATAGCCCCCGAGTTGATGAAGTAGACTCGTGGCGACTTGATTGATATGCCCCAAGAGTAGTCGCGAGTGTAGCTCTCGTGAAATCCCGCCGAGAAGCATACAAATGAGTAGTCGGCAAGTAGTCCTACATGATGAGGAGAACAAGCCACGAAAACAGTAATCATTTAGATAAATGACTTAGCCGTTGTTTGCCCGGCGTACTTGTAGATGAGGCCGTGGCGATCGGCGATGGAGCCGCGACGGTTGTTGTTGAAGTCGACTAGTCAGAGTTGATTCCGACTAGTTGTTGGGGGCGTGACTGCCGTTCTCGACTAGTTTGGAAAACTAGTCGAGATGAATGGTCGACGCGATGCGACCGGAAGCCGACGTCGTGGCGGCGCGCGGCATACTCGAAGTAGAGCCAGTGTTGCCGCGAGACAAGTAGTCGCACCCCACGGCGCGGCTGAAGTAGAGCCAGCGTGGCCGCAAGGCGAAGCCGCGGCGCACGGAGTAGTCCACGACGAGCCTGGGCGTGGCAGAGTAGTCGACGACGAGCCTGCGCGAGGCGGAGTAGTCGACGACGACGAGCGGCGCGACGAGCCGCATGACGAGCCGCGCGGACGTGCCGAGGCACCCCGACGCGCGGCGGAGGTGAAGCGGGCCGACGACATGTAGTCGACGACGAGCGGCGCGACAAGCCGCGTGACGAGCCACGCGACGTGCCGAGGCACCCCGGACGCGCGGCGAAGATGAAGTAGTCGACGACGAGCCCGGGGCGAGGCGGAGTAGTCGACGAGCGGCGCGAAAAGCCACGTGGCGAGCCGCGCGACGTGCCGAGGTACCCGGGACGCGCGGCGGAGGCAAAGTAGTCGACGACGAGCTCGCGCGAGGCGGAGTAGTCGACGATGAGCGGCGCGACGAGCCGCATGACGAGCCGCGGGACGTGCCGAGGCACCCCGACGCGCGGCGGAGGTAGCGCCGACGACGACGAGCTCGCGCGAGGCGGAGTAGTCGACGACGAGCGGCGCGATAAGCCGCGTGACATGCCGAGGCACCCGGACGCGCGGCGGAGGCGAAGTAGTCGACGACAAGTAGTCGACGACGAGCGGCGCGACAAGCCGCGTGGACGAGCCGCGCGACGTGCCGAGGCACCCGGACGCGCGGCGAAGACGAAGTAGTCAACGACGAGTAGTCGACGACGAGCGGCGCGACAGCCGCGTGACGAGCCGCGCGACGTGCCGAGGCACCCCGGACGCGCGGCGAAGACGAATTAGTCGACGACGACGAGCCTGCGCGAGGCGGAGTAGTCGACGACGAGCGGCGCGATAGGCCGCGTGGACGAGCCGCGCGATGTGCCGAGGCACCCGGACGCGCGGCGAAGACGAAGTAGTCGACGACGAGTAGTCGACGACGAGCGGCACGACAAGCCGCGTGATGAGCCGCGCGACGTGCCGAGGCACTCGGACGCGCGGCGAAGACGAAGTAGTCGACGACGACGAGCCTGCGCAAGGCGGAGTAGTCGACGACGAGCGGCGCGATAAGCCGCGTGACGAGCCGCGCGACGTGCCGAAGCAACCGGAAGCGCGGCGTAGGAGAAGTAGTCGACGACGACGAGCCTGCGCGAGGCGGAGTAGTCGACGACGAGCGGCGCGATAAGCCGCATGACGAGCCGCGCGATGTGCCGAGGCACCCGGGCGCGCGGCGTAGGCGAAGTAGTCGACGACGATGAGCTTCAATGGATCTCGGCGAGTCGACGAGTAGATTGATCTTGTTGACGAGGGTCCTTCGAATTCGCCCGGTGGTGATGATCACCCCTACCTGGCGCGCCAGCTGTCGGTGTTTTAGACCGGCAAACCTACCGAGGGGGTACCCGAGGTAGTAGATTGTGCGGTGGGGATCGTGATCGGGAGACCGAGAACTCGAAGGTATGCGCAAGGACACGGGACACAAGATTTATACAGGTTCGGGTCGCCAAGGTGGCGAGCCCTACGTCCTGTTTGGGGATCAAGTATGGCGCCCTGCGCTTGGTGTTGTCCCCGAGGGGATTGGGGATGTGCGGCTAGGTACCCGGCCCTCCTTTATATAGTCCGGGGGCGGGTTCCTAGTCGGTTACAAGGCAGGAGTCCTAGTAGGAGTACACAGAGCGAGTCCTAGTAGGAGTACAGGGGAATTCTACCAGGAGTCCGTCTTCTACTATTCTTCCTTCCTTGCATGAGTACCCGGGGTGTATGCCCGACAATCACCTCCGTGGGAGGGACCCTACGTCGTGGTGAAGGTGCTCAAGCCCGGCACATACAAGTTAGCTAACGAGAACGGCGAAGAACTCACCAATGCTTGGAACATCCAACAGCTACGTCGCTTCTACCCCTAGCTAGGATTTCCAAGTCTTTTGTTGTAAATCACGTGCCCAACACCCCAGTTGGCAACGAACATGTAAACAACACTGGTTCCATAAAAAAGGGCAACTCGGCTTTCCCCTGAAACCCAATTCACCCGCGGGGGCTACTACGGGGGGCACCCCCCCCCCCAAAAAATGGTCCCATTTTTTCGCAAAAAAACCCACGTGCGCTAAGTTTGGCTCAACCTTAGCCTCGAGCAAAGTTCAAACAGGGCGCGGATGGCCTAGCGGAAAGGATGCGCGAGTCAGAGGTAGCCTACGCCTCCACGAGGATACGACCCTTCGCTCTTGCTCCAAACCAGCGGGCTGCTCAAGAAAATCGAACTCCCCTAACTCGAATTTACTCAGGCAAAGGAAGAAACAAAACAGCGCCATAAAAATAACAGACACCATTTGATCCCACAAGTGTTTGAAACGAAATGACTATTCATTTACATGGCCATGTGGCCCACGTACTAACACACACAAACAAAAAAGGGCCTGGCGCCCAGCAATCTTCAGGCCGGAGGAGCATCGACATCGGCGGCGTCTGGGAACAGGAACTCCTCGAAGGCTTCGGCGAGCGCCTCGGCGGCGTCTGCAGCTAACGCGTCCACGCGCTCCATCGCCACCTCGTCCTCGATGCCCTCGGGGACGATGTAGCCCTCCACCATGGCTTCGAAGTTGATCTCGTAATGAGATCGCACCACTCCGAGAGCCTTCTAGACGCCAAGGTGCAGAGCCCGGCGCATGCGCCCGGAAACATGCCCGCCGAGGGCGCGCAGGCGGCTAGCCAGCGAGCTTCCAGCTTGCGCCTCGCCCTCTTCCACGGCCTGGCAGGTCTCGAGGGCCACAGAACGCAGCTCCAGCAGCTCCCGCTCGGAGGAGTTGTAGGAGGCCCGGCAGCCGCCTCGCCCCGGTCGGCCCGCGTGCCCCGCCGCGGTGCGCAGCTCCTCGAATGTTGCCGCAAGAAAAAAAAATCGAAGGGGGAATGAACCCTCTAAGGAAAGATCGCAAAACAAGAGACAAAACAAAGGACCTACCTTCAACCTCGCTTCCTCTCCACCTCGAGGGCGCGGCGCTCGGCCTCGACCGCCCGCCGCAGTCGACGACGGTGTTGCTCGCTCCTTGAGGGACCGCTCCCCGGCTCGCACTCGTGATGCCGAGAACCACCGCTCGCCCTCGAGCTTCGAGAACTCAACGTTCCGCCGCTCCGCCGACTTCGCGCCGCCCCTCGCGAGCGGTACGCTCCCCGCTCGAGCGCCGACCGGGCGTCGGCAAGAGCGGCCCGCTCCTGCTGGAGCTGCCCCTCAGCCCCCTAGTGGGAGGTACGCTCTTGCAGGAGCTGGTCCTCCACGGTGGTGAGCGCAGCGACTTTGGCGTCGAGGGTGGCCTTCAGCTCGTCAGCCTCCTTGGCCTTCTGCTCAGCCGCGTGCACCCTCTCCTCGACCTGGCTCTGCTGGGCCCGCACCTCCCGAAGCCACGCGCGGACCTCCTGATTGTCGGCCCGGACGGTGCCCACATCCGCCTCCTAGTTGGATGCCAACGTGCGCATCCTCCCCACATCCCCCCGCGCCTGCCGCAGCGCCTCATCCCGATCGATGAGGGCTGTGCAAATCCGCTCCAGGGTGGAGGGGCGCGCCGCGGCCTGCCTTTCGCACTCCTGGAGCTGGTCGCGTAGGGCCTCAGCCCGGTACGACAACCAGCTGTCTGGGGTCCCCAAGGCGTCGGCGAGCGCGTCGAAGGCATCGCACCGCTCCCGGAGCTGGCGGAGCTCAGCACTCATCTAGTCGAAGGCGCCATACTTGTGACGGGCGTGGTGTTCGAGCTCCTGCCGCCAGCAGACCAAAACCAGTGAGCGTCGCGTTGCGAGGAACAAGCGTAAAGATGACGAAATCAAAGAAAGTGGGCGACAACGCCTCACCTGGAAGACGCGCCACGCCCGGCCGCCATGAATCCGCAGCGCCTCGTTCAATGCTCGGTTGAGCGCGGCGCCGTGGTCATGGAGCTCTCCCCACAGCTCCTGCTCCTCCTGGGCGTCGGCAAAGGCGGGCGGACCGTCAACGCGCCCCTCTCCCGGAGCAGAGCGGCCGGCGCGGGAAGAAGAAGCCTCGCACCGTGCCCTTGGCCTCCTCGCCACCATGTGGCCGTCCCCGCCGCCCTCACGAGTGCCCCCTCCTGGGACTCGGGGGACGGCGTGGGGAAGCTCACCCACTGGTCCCACTCGGGCGGCGGGGAGTCGTCGTCCGGAATCTCCACTACCACCGCCCCGGGGAGCTACCGGCGAGTGCGGGCCCCGCCGCGCCCTCCACCGCCGCCCTCCGCCCGCGCCCTCCGCGGCCGCGATCTCCCGGCCGCGCGCGTCGCGGCCGTTGCCTCCGCCGCCGCCTCTACGACCGCGGGCGCCGGCGGCCCTCCATGGCAGACGCCGCCGCAATGCCGCCGCAACCGCGCCGCCGGCGCGCCGCCGCCTCCGGCCTTGCCTCCGCCGCGGCCGCCGTCCGCCGCACCTCCTCCGCGACCGCCGCCCCCGCCGCTCCTCGAACCGCCGGCCGCGGCTCGGCAAGCGAGGGCCGCCGCCCGTGGCCTCGAGGCTTCGAGCCGCCCTCGCGAACTCGCGCTCGCCGTCGCCGCCTTGCTCGCCCCCGCCCGCGGCACCCTCGACGAACGTCGCCGGGTGGGGATGGACGCATCCGCCCTCAACACCTTGGCCGGTGCGAGGGGAGGCACAGTTGGCACCACCCTGCGGAGATGCAAACAAATTGTCAGATTCCCGCCTGACGGGTACGTGACCCCCAAAAGACGGTCCCTTACCTCGAGGAGGAGAAGGTGCGCTTCCTTTCCCTCGAGGCCCCCGCAGACGTTGCGGGAGCGGCCGGCGCGACCGCCGCCGCGCCTCCCGCCACCCTCCACCGCGCGCGCGGGCACCTCCGCCGCGCGCGCGGACGCCCCCGAGGCGCGCGCCGGCGCCCTCCGCGGCCCGCGCCGCCTCTCGTCGTCGATTGCCTGGGAGCGGACGCCTCCTCGCCCGCAACAGGCGATGCCGCCCTTGCCACCAGAGTCGGCTCTGGTGACGGGGGTGCGAGCTCCCACCTATCGGGGAGGACCTGCCCCCTGGCCTCTTCCTCTTCTTCCTCCTCCTCGTCCGATGACGAGTACTCCTCAGTCCCCGACGAGGAGAGCCCCCCGCCGCCGCGCGCCCCCGTACTCCTCGCTCCTCCGCTCGCGACGCTTCCGATGCCGTGTCGCGCGCTCCTTCTTGCGCGCCGCCCGCTCCCGCTCTCGCCGCCCGCGCCGCGCGCCCGAGCACGCGAGAGTGGGGGGTGGGCGGCTCAGACTTCGCGGCACTCACGCTCACCAACTGCGGGCAAAACATTAGAATGCGTCAACAACTCGGAGAACTGGCAAAATCAAGAGTGAAATCAAGAACCCCACTCACCAGCCGGCCGGTGGGCAGCATCTCAAGATCCCACAGGGACCCGTCGTTGCGCGCGGACTTGGGTCGATGGCGCTCCGCGCCCGGGTAGCCGCGTACTCCCGCAGGAGGGGGCTCTGCAGCGACCGCGACCTCGCCAAAGCGACGTGGTCCGCCACCTCGGTCATCTCGAAGATGCGGAGCGACCTCTCCATCAAAGGGACGATCCGCCGATGGTGGAGGTGGGCGAGGACGACCTCCGCGCACGCCCACGCGCCCGCCGTATTCCTCGCCGCGGCCGGGGAGCGATTCCAACCGTGCCTGGTGTTGGGGCGGGGACACCCCGTGGTGCAAGAAGGCGGGTCTCTCCCGAAGCACCAGACCGGTGTAGGGGGGAGACCGGGCTCGTCGTTGCGAAGGTAGAACCACCCACGCTCCCAGCCCGCGTTGTTGGTCGTCATCGTGCAGGGGATGTAGTCGTCCTTGCGCTGACCCCGCACGGCGAGCGACATGCCGCCGGCACGCACCGCACGGCGGGTCCTCTGTTCCGTCGTCGGCAGCGTGAACAGCTCCGCGCGGAAGAGGTGAATCCAGAGATCCCAGTTCACCGGGATCCCTAGGAAGCCCTCGCAGACGCCAACGAATGTGGCCGCCTGCGAGATCGCGTTCGGCGCGAAGTTATGGAGCTCCACGCTGTAGTGGTGGTAGAGAGCCCGCATAAAACGGCTCACCGGCGCCATGAAGCCCCGCTCGTGGAAGCGGACGAAGCTGACCACGTAGCCACTCGGAGGGTTGGGTGCTTGGTCCCTTCCCGGCGGCACGATCCACTCGGTCGGCCGTCCATCCTCGTTCGCCGCCAGCTGGCCAGCGGTAACCAGCTGGTTGAGGGCCAGCCGCGTCACCGTCGAGCGCTCCCATGCCAATGGGTCGACGATGGTGAGAGGTTGCTGGGGAGCCATGCGAGCGGACGAAGAAGCGAAGAACGGGGAGCAAGAAGAGTTCTGAGAACAGGGGCGCAATGGCGAGAACGACTCGGGGGCTGGGGCACAAGGAGCAAGAACGGCGAGTTCTAAAGGCAAAGGTAAAAACGCCTGTTCCCCTTCCATTGGATTTATAGGCCGCAGGCGTGCTCTCCGGAGCACTTGCCCCGCGCGCATTAATTGTAGCCGGAATATTTCTTCACGGACGGATGGGCCCACCACGACCGCGGCGGCCACGCAACCGCCCGCAGGCCATCATCACGGAGCGGTAACCGCGGGGCCGTGTCAGGCGGTCACATCCGCCTGCCCACGCCGCCCACTACACGCGCGGACGCAACGCCTGAAAAGGCGCGCCCGCGGCGCGGGATTTCAGTCGCAACTGCGAGCATTTAATGGCCCTGTCCCTTACTGAGTAAGGTAGACCCTCGAAGCGGCCCGAGCCCCTGGCTCAAATTAACATGACCCTCGACGGGTGCAAACATTGACCGGTGGCCTCGAAGCCCGTTTGAAGTAAACGAGCGCTACAGGTACCCTCGATTCACAAACGCCCACCGATCGGCCGGCTCGGGGGCCGGGCACGCCTATAGACCCTCGAAGCCTGCAGATGCGAAAGACGGGGGCGGCCAGCCGTCACCCCGCACGACCCTACTGATCAGCGGTTCGAGGGATAGCGCGATCAGGGGCCTTCGAAACCTGCAGATGCAAAAGACGGGGGCGGCAAGCCGCCACCCCGCACGGCCCTACTGATCAGGGGTTCGAAGCCTGACCTTCAACAGGTTCGAACAGGCGCCACCAGAGTCAGGGACGACGAGGGCACGCGCATTCGAGCCTTTCCTCGAGCCCACCAGCTCGAGGGTGCCCCGCATGTCGTGTTCGAGAGCCAGCGAGGGCAGCTAGCTGGGGGGATCCCACCGAGGGAGAGCTTCCGCGCCCTCGGTCCCTAGCGAATGGGACCGAGCCCCACCTAGCAAACCCACGCAAGCGCTTTAATGGACGCGTCTCCGGACCACGCAGCCTACTCTTATCGAACGGGGCATGGGCGTCCACTCGAATCACCCACTAACAGCTCAATGAAGAATCCGCAATCCGCGACCCGATCGATGGGGGTTGCGGAGACCTCACCCTCCGTCCCGCAGAGGGACGGTGAGGGCGCGTTAAAAACAAGTCGTAGAGCTCGTCCCAATCGCCCTGAACGGGCCCAGGCTTGGGGGCTCGACGCACGGCTACACCTCCTGGGTTGCACCGGCCGCGGATAGTGCCAGTTGCGCATGCGTCACCGAAGCCGGCTGAAACATCGCCGACGCCGGTTGGAATATGTACCACGCCCTCTGATCAAATCCCACGGTAAAACTCCTACAGGAGCACTCACGCTCCTGCGGGGCTTCGGGGGCTAGACCCGCGGGTCCGCTGACGCGGCCCCACGGAAAGCATTAGCAACCAAGGGGGAAGGATGTCCTATCAATAGGCTTCAGCATCTGCGGGAGCCTGGCCGGCGAACCCGCAGATGCTCGGGGGCTACTGTCGGGGACAGCCCTGAGGTCCCCGAAAACAACCGGGGAAACCCTGCTTAAAACCTGCAAAAAACCAAAGCTAAACGTATCTCACGTAAGCGCACACACGGTGCGCGGCCCACGCTGCGGTGGTCCCCGCGACCCACGTTGCAGTGGTCCCCGCGGCCCACCAAAGCGGCCCACTCAAAGGTCCCCTCGAGCAAGCTCCGCCTCGCTCGAGGGTACACGCCTCCCTCGAGCGGGTTCCGCCTCGCTCGTGGGTTCACAGCTCCCTCGAGCGGGCTCCGCCTCGCTCGAGGGTTCATAGCCCCCTCGAGCGGGCTCCGCCTCGCTCGAGGCTCCCTCACGCGCACGCCCGTTCCCGCACACGGGTATGGGCATTTAATGCTCTGACACGGCGGGGCGGCGCCATCATGCGCCTGGGAATCACACCCCGGCCCTGTCGCGCCAACTCCCTAGGGGAACCCATCCCCGCCACTGTGGGGGACTGTGCGGCGTGGCCGCGCGCGCCCCGTGACACCACGCCCGCCTACCCTCCGTACGGATAACGCGCCGCACCCTCGAAAGGGGACCGGGCACACCCTCGAACTGCTTTCCCGTGACCTTGCAGGGCTAGGTCGTGACGCTAGGCCGGCGGGACGCCATCCCCGCCACTGTTGGCCCTGTACGGCCACCCCCGTGCTCGCAGCACCACGCCGGGCGCTGTTACAACCACTCCGGTGCCGTAAGGCACGCGGGAACGGGACGTCACCACGCCTGCCGCTGTATCCCGTACGGATCGTCGTCAGCAACCCCCTCAAGCCCGCCTGGGGACGCCATGGCCAACCACTGCGCCCCTACCCTCGAAGCTGCCACTGTTCGGGTACAAGATACGCCATGATGGCCAGATCGTGGCAAGGACCGTCAAGGCGGCCGCCTGCTCTGCGGCGTTGCACACCATACTTCCCCATGTAGCTGAATAGTGCGGCATACTTGTAATTCGCCCGCTCCTTGGCCTATAAAAGGAAGGTGAACTCCCCCGCCGCAGGGGACAAGACGCGAGACAACACACATACATTCCCCAATTCTCCCACAACATCTGAACTCATTCCGTTCACATCACCAGGGACTTGGAGGCCACTCCTCCTCTCCCGTCCTGCTTGTAGCCGCCCCACTACAGGCACCCCGGTGCTGAGCAATATAGTGCCCCGAGCACACCACTGCTGGACGTACGGCCCCCGGCCGAAACCAGGATAAACCTTGTGTCTTTAGTTGCTTAGCATCGACCATTGAGGGATAGACCTTGGCGCTTATTACTGGTTAGTGTCGGGACCACATTCCACACCGACAGATGGTAATGGTGGTGGTGATCTGAAGGGGAAAACACAAATACAACACCTGATCTGAAGAAAATGAGCATGTTAGAAAGAGGCATGCTTCAATATATGCAAGGAAAAACTGCAGATGCCATTGCAAGAGGAGAGGAATCTCCTTGGAATGGTCTTTATGCTCCCATAGACATGCATCATTATTTGCAACGAAAAATTGCAGATGCCATTGCAAGAGGAGAGAAACCTCCTTATGGTGGTCTTTATGCTCCGGGTGGTCTTTACTGTCCTTCAGCAAACCCGTGTGTTGCTAATCCACCAACTAAAGAGGCTACCAAGAAAGATAAACCTTCGTCGTCAAATCGCAAGGATGGCTAAATACTAGAACTTTGTATGATGTTGTAGTCTTTGACCATGCGGTGTTGTAATATTTGAACTACTATTTCGTTTGCATCATGGTAATGTAATATTATTCTATAAGAACTAGATCCTATTTTGATTGTGTTCTAATAATGGAACTAATATTCGTCAATTTGTTGTTTAAAAATGAAAAACTAAAAACAAAATTAAAAAAACTATTTATATGTCTTTTTAATTCTAGATTTAATTTTTGTATGCAACTGCAGCTATGGACCAGACTCAAGCTCAGGCCGAGGCGCAGGCGCAGGCCGAGGCGCAGGCCCAGGCTTAGGCCCAGGCGCAGGCTGAGACTCAGGCTCAGGCTGCTCGTGCTGAGCTTGAGGCGTATGTGACACCTGAGTTGCTGGACAGGGACACCGACCGCCGGCACCGCTCGTTCTTGTCTGCCGTCCTCGCAGAGGATGTTGGACACGTGCGTTGCCGCACTACGCGCACGTTGCTGCCGATCCACGACCGCTGGGTTCCCAAGTAAGTGAATTGATATTGTGTTATTTAATGTACCTTCATTTATCCTTTTGTTGTAACTAATAAATTATGTTATTTGTTTCAGGCTACGAGGTGCAGGACTCCTGCCTGTAGCGTGGTTAGTCCAGGGGGACAGCCAGCGCGACGCAATTCTGCGGAAGGATCACATTGTTAACACCAAAATTTGGTAAGGAGTATGACATGTGGGTCCGATTCGAAAAAGAGTCCGTCTGGTGGAAGGAAAGATATCTTCAGAGATTTTCGGCAGAAGGATCCGCGGTCGGCTATCTGCTCCAGTTCGGCAAAGGAACAAGAGAGCCGATTTTGCGGGATTGACGGTGACGTGGCTCGATCGAGGAAGCGAATGGATGGATAGGCGATCAAGTTTAGTTAGGCAATGAATCCATTCGCGGTTGTAATCGCCAGGTATAAATACGATCCCCGGATGTATGTAACAAAACACGTTCATTCCTCAATACACACCGGCCTTACGCCAAACCCTAGAGTCCCTTGTCGTGTCGTCGAGTTCTTCGAGAGGACCAATCGATCCGTCGACCTCCGTGAGTACCGGCAACCTTGTATCATGTCTAGTATCATGCGGTGGATTTAGATCTGATGCAAGTAGTCTTGTTACCATGCTTCGTGTCATGCGGTAGATTCAAGCTTGGTTCAAGAGGGTTTCTTGTTAGATCATGAGTCATGCGGTAGGCTAAGATCTAGCTCGAAGCTAGTTATCGGCTCTATTGGATTTTGGCAAGATCCAGTAGATTCATTAAGTTACCCTGTGTTATCATGAGTTTTACTTTATGTTTTAATTCATGTAATACACTCTTGCCCAATCTAGATGGGTTTGGATCGGCTTTTGTCCTTTTAAGATCCGTGCATGAGCAGGTTTCGTGTTTTGACGCGTGGATCTTGTGCTCTCCGATAGCCGAAACCGAATCGATCTAGGTTGTTACGTGTTGCGGGTTCAAGCTTGCTTTGTTAGTATAAATCTTGAAAGAACCGGGTATCATGCGGTAGATGCAGGTTTTTGGGTTGCTTTGGAGCTAGTCATCCGGTGGATTAGATTTCCAAATCAGTCTGATAGATTTATTCACGTGGTAATGTTTGTTCCTTCTTCATGGACCCCGAATCGGTTGTTCAGCCGCATTCGGTTATACCTTCACGAGTAGATCACGTGCGTTATTTATGTTTTAAAAGACGTATGCTTCTAGCTTTCCATATTTAGGTTGTATCATGCGGTGGATAGATCTATTTGTGGAAAGTGGTGCGTTCTTTCATGCAAGTTGTATCATGGGGTGGATAGATTTGTCGATATCGTGCTCCGACGGATCTTAAAGTAATTAGACATGCGGTAGACTAATGCTTTAGATCTATGCATGCTTACTTTAATACATGATCTTGTCCGTGCTTTACTTCATTTAATGTTAATCTTCATGAGGATCGGTCATGGCTTTGCACATGTATCCATGTTTATTCAAAGATCGATCTTTGTCATGCTTACGTCATCCATTCGGCAATGTTCTTTTTTCCTTCGCGGTTACCCGAATGGTTGTGGTTCTTTGACAGGTAGCTTCGCATAGCTACATGTCGTCTTGCTTGGCTCCTTAGCCGTAAATATGGAACTGCCTGGTACCACCCGGTAGGTTCCAAGCTTTGGTATTTAACTGTTTTATCTTTTGTTAATTTTCAGGAAAAAATTGACTGGCACGTCACTCCCCTCTCGCGCGTGCGAAGCTAAGCTTTTCGGCTTGCCGTGTGATTGGCGCCGAGTGCACATTTTGCGTCAACACACTTTTTGGCACGCCCGCGGGGACAAACAACCGAATTGGTTCGGATGCCCGAGATCACGTACCTCCCGGATGTCGGCATCGAGGAGCTTTCTCCCGCAGCAAGCACGCAGCTCGTAGACGCCGTGAATCGCTTCAACAAAAGTGTCTCATGTCATTCAAGAAGAATCGGAGTGGTGTACCATATCCGAAGAGTAGCCCGCCCGCAGTGCCGTTGCCGGGGGAGACCGACGCCACGACCCAACAAGAAAAAGAGGAATGCGCGCGGATCTTCCAGAATCGGTAGACGCATGCTCACCAAGCACAACCAAGCTTTCCTCGGGTCGCTCCAGCGGATGATGGTGGCCCTCTTTGGCCCGGCGCGGGGCGCGTTTGGGAAGACGTACACGGAAAGAGCACCGTGAGCCGGGGTGAATCAGTTTCGCGCCGCCGGCCGCGAAGCCGTGGCGCAGCCCTCCCTCCTCAAAGCTCCGGAGCGAGACATTCCAACCTCCTCCGCAGGCGCCGGGGGGCGCCCCGCCCGGCCCTCCGCCGCAAGCTTCGGAAGTCGCCCAATCCCCGCCGCCACCACGCAGCAAAGACGGGTCGCCCCGTGCAACAAACTCGAATCCGTACCAGCCTACGTACGGAGACCTAGCGTTCGGCTCACCTGGGGCTCCACTTGACCCCAGTCGAAGAATAGCTCCGTCAACCAACTGGCTCCAGAAGAACTTGTACGGCGGTGGCTATCATGAAGTGGGAAATTACGGGGCGTTCGACGCCTTCCCGCACCCAGGGTACGCGCCGGCCGGCGGCGCTCGTGAGGAAGATGCCCTAGCACGCAAAATGGCCGAATTGATGCGAATCGGCCGGCCTCAAGCCAAGGATGCGTGGCCCCACCTACAAAGCCGCCGTTCCCCGAGTGGTACTATAACGTGCTCCCGCCACCAAGGGTGAAACCGCCGACGGAATTCACAAAGTTCTCCGGGCAGACGAGACAAGCACGGTCGAGCATATCGCTCGTTATCTCATGCACCGGGGGAATGTTCGGCCGAAGAGACGTTCAGGGTTCGCTACTTCCCCGCCTCGCTCACGGGTCCAGCTTTTCAGTGGTTCTCGTCCTTGCCGCCCGAGTCGCGTGGCCGTGGAAAGATTTAGAGCGTAAATTCCACGCTCATTACTTCAGCGGCAGTTCTGAAAAGAAGTTGATTGATCTCGCCACCCTGAAGCAAAGGCACAGTGAAACACCGCTGGAGTTTCTTAGAAGATTCAGAGAAGTCAAGGGCATGTGCTTCTCATTGAACTTGCCAGACGATCAGCTGGCTGATATGGCCGTCGCCGGGATGTTACCAGCCGTGCGCGAAAAGCTATTTGGGATGGAGTTTGAAAACTTAGGCCAACTGTCGCAGAAGTTATCCTTGATGAGCAATCAGGCATATGGCCTCAAGAAGGACCCCAAGTTTGGCAAGCAGCACGACATCGCTGATATCTACAATCAATTCTTGGACAAAGCTGATTTGTGCGAGGATTCTGACGACGAATTGGAGGTAGCTGCAGCAGAAATCTTGTGGGGTAAAGAGCCCTTGACAATGAATCAGCGGTGGGTCGCAGACCAAAGGAACCTACGACTTCGACATCACAAAGGTCGATAAGTTGTTTGAGCTCTTGGTAAAGGAAGGCCGAATCAAGCCGCCCGAAGGGCACTCTATGCTTCTACTGATGGAGTCAAAGCGAAACGTTACTGCGGCTTCCATGACAGGGACTCGCACTCCATCAACGATTGCGGTGGTCTTCGTGGATGAGGATCCAGAAGGCTATCCAGGAAGGGCACCTCAAATTCGATAACAAGATGAAGCTGGATGGCCACCCCTTCCCGCAGAACATGCTCGGCTTTTCTATCAACGCGATAACAGCCGAAGAGAAAGGGAAAGTCAAGGTCCTGACCTCAGCCAGGTCCAAGCAAGATGGATCAGTTGACCCGGAGCGCCAGGTGACCCTAGAGCAAGTGCAGGGCGACGCCCCCCGCGTTCTCAAGAGCCACATCGAGATTGGGGAATCGTCCAAGCCTAAACC
Organism: Cenchrus americanus; assembly: GCA_947561735.1. Lineage (NCBI taxonomy): Eukaryota > Viridiplantae > Streptophyta > Magnoliopsida > Poales > Poaceae > Cenchrus > Cenchrus americanus. The sequence continues at coordinate 106,038,402 of OX387242.1, forward strand.
CAAGGTGACGTCACGCATTCTCCTCAACAAATGGCAGCGTCAGATGGAAAAGGAGCGCTACCAAAAGCGTCGACACGAGGAGGAGCAGCGCAGGGCTGAAGAGGAGGCGCGCAGATGGAATCAGGAAAAGCACGCACGCGAACAGGAGCGCGCCCACTGGGGATGCGCCTTCTTCAGGCACTGCTGGAATGAGGGCCTAAAGCTGCCCACATTAAGGAACTGTCCTGAATGCAGCGACAGATATGCTGAGTACAAAAGGTGAAACCGCCAATCGCCGATCCGTCCATGAAAGACTTGGAAAGATTCACCCAAATGGGGATCGGCGGCAAAAAATTGAGGTTATAGATCACCCCAGGAAGCGCCAAGCTGATCTCAGGTGGGCTGACCAGGAGGAGGACGAAGATGTATACGTCTGGCAGAAGGGGCAATGGTGCCCACCCGGTCTACGCAAGAGCCAGAAGAGGCGGGTCCAACGCTTGAGGAACCGCGAGATGAAACAAGCCGGGATCCAGACAAGGCAGAAGTGGCGCCCCAAGGACCAGCCAGAAGGATCGAAGCGTCCGGCCCCTGCATGCATGGTATACTTCCTGCCAAACGAGTTCATGGCTCCCGCTAACCAGGTGATGCAGGAAGAAGCTTCCTTTGACGACGAGCAACCCGAGGAGATGATGGCGCAGCTGGTGCTTGCCAAGCAGGCCATCTTCGACAAGCCGGCCAAGAATCGCCACATGAGGCCGCTGTACTTGAGGGGGTACGTCAATGGCAAGCCATTGACCAAGATGTTCGTCGACGGTGGCGCGGCAGTCAACGTAATGCCGTACACCACCTTCAGGAAGCTTGGCATGACCCCGAGCGATCTGACACCAACAAGCATCATCCTAAACGACTTCGCCGGGAACCCCTCAGACACCAAAGGATGCGCTCACGTGGACTTGATGATCGGGTCCAAGATGTTGCTTACTACCTTCTTCGTCATCGAAGGGAAGGGAGCCTACGGCCCGCTGCTTGGGCGGACCGGATCCACGCCAACTGCTGCGTCCCATCCACTATGCATCAACAACTGATCCAGTGGGTGGATGATGAAATCGAGGTCGTCCAGGCGGATGACTCCGTGAGCGTCGCTAACATGGAACCAGCCTTCTGGGAGTACCAAGGCATCGATTGCTTCTCAGGAAGGATCGGGGAGAAGGTCCCGTTGAACCCGTCGGCGAGTGACCAACACCGATTCAAGCGATCGGCTCTTACAGGAATTTTTAATGGAGAACCCCGTGGATGGCACTGATGGCAAGCTAGGACGAGGATTCATGTCGGCCGATAAGCCGGAGGAAGTTGACATTGGAAGCGGTGATAAGCCAAGGCCGACGTTCATCGCTGCGAATTTGCGCCGTACTTCGGGGGGAACTTAATTGAGCTTCTCAAAGAATATAAAGATTGCTTCGCCCGGGATTACTCGGAGATGCCCGGATTGGATTGATCCATCGTCGAGCACCGGTTGCCAATCAAGCCCGGTTTCAAGCCATATAAGCAACCGCCCCGAAAATCTACAAGGATGAAGTATTGGCCGGTGTGAAGAAGGAAATCGAAAGATTACTTGACGCAAACTTCGTTCGGCCCCCGCAGATATGCGGAGTGGATTTCTAACATCGTCCCCGTGTATAAGAAAAATGGAAAAATGAGAGTTTGCATGGACTTCGTGGACCTAAACAGAGCTACTCCCATGGATGGATACCCGATGCCTATTGCCGATTTGCCGATTGACGCCGCCGCCGGGCACAAGGTGATTAGCTTCATGGATGGCAACGCAGTGGTACAATCGCATCTTTATGGCAATAGAAGACATCTCGAAGACGGCCTTTAGATGTCCCGGTCATATAGGCCTATTTGAATGGATCGTCATGACATTTGGGTTGAAAAATGCCGGTGCAACCTATCAGCGGGCCATGAATTACATTTTTCATGAGTTGATCGGCAAGAACGTGGAGATCTACATTGACGACGTGGTGATCAAGTCCTTAAGTCATGACACCCATCTGGAAGATGTGAAGAAGACCCTCGAATGCACCCGGAAGCATGGCCTGAAAATGAATCCAAACAAGTGTGCATTTGGGGTGTCAGCTGGAGAGTTCTTGGGGTTCTTGGTCCACGAAGGAGGGATCGAAGTTGGCAAAAAGAGCATGAAAGCCATTGATGAAGTCGTTCCTCCAACCAACCTCAAGGAGTTGCAATCACTGCTCGGCAAGATCAACTTTGTGAGAAGGTTCATCTCAAATTTATCACAGAAGGTGTTGCCGTTCTCTCCGTTGCTGAAGCTGAAGAAGGATCAGAAATTCACATGGGGCGACGAACAACAAAAGGCTTTCGAGGAAATCAAGCAATACATGAAGGAGCCGCCGGTGCTGGTTCCTCCTCACCGAACAAGCCTTTCAAGTTGTACGTGGCGGCCGATACCCAAACTATTGGATCGGCCCTTATTCAAGAATTCGAAGGGAAGGAGCGGGTAGTAGCTTATCTTAGCCGAAAACTACTTGATCCCCGAAACCAGGTATTCGGCTATAGAAAGATTGTGTCTTTGCGTATACTACTCGTGTACAAAGTTTCGGCACTACTTGTTGAATGCCGAATGCACTGTATACTCGAAGTTTGATGTGATAAAACATATGTTATCTATGCCAATTTTGAATGGTCGGGTTGGCAAATGGATTTTAGCTCTATCAGAATTCGAGTTGAAGTTCGAATCGGCAAAAGCCATCAAAGGTCGTGTCATTGCCGATTTTATAACCGAACACCGTGACCCTTCAATTGATCTGCTTGAAATTACCCCATGGGCTCTATTCTTTGACGGGTCATCATGTGGCAAAGGTGGGGGAGTAGGGATCCTACTGATTTCTCCCAGAGGTGAGATGTTCGAATTCGCCATTCCTATACAACCCACCGTCACAAATAACCAGGCTGAGTACGAGGCACTGCTTCGAGGGCTTCAATATTTGAGAGAAGCCGGGGCCGTTTCAGTTGAAATTTATGGAGATTCAGAGTTGGTCATCAAGCAATTGAACGGCCAGTACGAGTGCAGGAGCGAGGCGCTGAGGAGTTACTACGAGGAATGCAGAGAAATCTTGAAGGGCTTTCCACTGGTAACCCTACAGCACATTCCTAGAGAGCATAACGAGGAAGCAAACAGGCTGGCTCAAAGCGCCTCTCGGTTATAAAGAGAGTCAAGAAGCATTTGCCTGCAGGGTGAGCGCACTGGGGACGGATCTTACGTAAGATGATTGGAGGAAAGAGATCGTTGATTATTTGAGAGATCCATCCCGAAAAGTCTCTAGGAAGCTCGTGTACAAGGCAATCAAGTTCGTTCTTCCGGATGACAATTTATTCTATAAGTCATTAGATGGAGTACCGCTACGATGCCCGGGTCCGAAGAAGCCAAGAACATGATGAGCGAGGTGCATGATGGGATATGTGGAGCGCACCAATCGGCCTATCGCATGAAATGGGTTATTAGGCGGTGCCGGATGCTTTTGGCCGACGATATTAGAGGACTCGCTTTGAGTATTACAAGGGGTGTCAAGATTGCCAAAGGTTCGGGAATATTCAAAGAGTCCCCGCATCGCATTGAATCCCATCATCAAGCCATGGCCATTCGGGGCCGGGGTATAGACTTGATTGGCCAAATTAATCCACCATCTAGCAAGGGGCATAAGTTCGTGCTTTTGGCTACACAGATTACTTCACCAAATGGGTCGAGGCAATCCCACTCAAGAAGGTGACGTCGAAAACATGATCGAATTCGTCAAGGAACACATCATCTATCGATTTGGGATTCCTCGTACGATTACCACCGACCAAGGGGCACAATTCGTGTCGGGGAATTCGCAGGTTTTGCCGAAAACATGGGAATCAAACTCGTTTAATTCTTCTCCATACTATGCCCAAGCTAATGGTCAAGCAGAGGCTTCTAACAAGATCATGATCAAGCTTATACGTAAGAAGATTGACCGAAGCCGAGGAGATGGCATTCGGTACTCAAGGAAGCGCCGTGGGCTTACCGAATGGCCCCCCATGGAGCCACAAAGACTTCTCCTTACGAGTTGGTTTACGGGCATCACGCGATCCTGCCCTGGGAAATGCAATCAGAGTCAAGGAGAGTAGTGCCGCAAAACGATTTGAGCTCCAAGGATTACAGTGGCCTAATGATGGATGAGTTAGAAGATTTGCATATGATCCGTCTCGTGGCCCCGGAGAACATCGAGAAAAACAAGCCGCGGGTCGCCAAATACTATAACAGAAAGTAAAGGTAAAGCAATTCGCAGAAGGCGATCTAGTTTGGAAAGCGCTACCGCCGATTGGAACTAAATACGATGAATTCGGCAAATGGTCCCCTAACCGGGAGGGGCCTTTTCGTGTGGTCGATGCGTTCCTCGGTAATGCATACATATTGAAAACTTTGCTAGGAGAGGAGTTTTCCGCCGCAATAAATGGAAGATATCCGAAGAAGTATTATCCTAGCATTGAAATCGATCGATGATTATACACATCCGACACGAAACAAACTGCGGCGCTCGAGGATGAGGCCGCCTTTAGAACAAAAATCCGTGAACAAAAGAAAATGGCCGTTGCTCGATGCATTGCCCTTAGCTCAATACTACACTACAACCGGTTTCTTGCAGGATTACACATAGCAGCCCCCGAAGGTCAAGTCCCCTAAGGGAGGGAAGCAGAAGGCGTGGAGAAAGAAGCGAAAGTATGATTCAATCTTTTCTTTACTTCTTCGGCCGCTGCTCCCTCTTCAGTTGTTCCAGGACCACCGTGACGGCGACTTGGAACGCACGAGGGTGACCTCGGTTGGCGGCCTCTACCAAGCTATCCCATGCCGCCTTCGGTGTTGCCGTACCTCCGTCGTAGACATCCGGATCAAAAGAATCAAGGTTAGGGGCAAGAAATCCGGATGCAAACATAAAGGGGGACAAGCGTTTACCTCCTACTAGCGCTTCCGCCGCCATGCGACGCCGCGTTCGGCTTGGCGGGGGCGGACGGACATATCCCCGAGGTCACGCTCCGTGTGCCGGCACGGCGGCGCAGCCGATGAATGGCCCTTTGCTCGGCGTGGCATCCTCCGCTTCAGAGAAGAATCGGAGGAGATGTACTCGGAACATCTTCGGTTCCGATGACCTCTTCGGAAGCAAATCAAGGCCGAAAGAGGCGGAGGAAAACATGAAGCGCAAGATCAAGGTGAGGACAAGGAGCGGATCAAGAAAAAACTCACTTCCGAATCGTACGCTTCCTTGACGAGCCGCTCCCCCGAGGCCGTTTACCCTTGTCCATGGCGTTGGGGTTTTTTCTTCGGGCGCAAAGGAAGAGACGAGAAGCGATGGAGGAGTGTGCGAGTGGATTTGCGAGCACCCCACGGCTATTTTATTGACCAAGGAGGCGCATTGGGAGTGATGATCCGGCCGCACACACCGTTGGAATACCAAGCGGCAGGGGTTTCCACCGAGTGCGAAGGGTTTTCTTTTTGAACAAAGTGTTTACGGATTGCCGAATTGGGATCCTTTGTGGATTTTGCGCCGAGGGGTAGTCGTTTGCGAGCATTCGGCTAAAGACAGCTCCCGCATGCATTCAAAGAGGACAAATTCACGTATGCAAATGCGAAGGGAAATATCACGGAACAAATGCGATTCCAAAAGTTCATCATATATTGCCGACATTTACACATCCCTAGTACAATCTAGTCAAAGAGTCCGTTCCGCCACGACCGGGGATGGGTACTTTCGGCAATGGCGTCGCCGTGGCCGTCGAGGCGCTCCAGGATGAGCTCGATCTCGTCGATATCCTCCCGGCGCGCCGCCCGGAAGCCACGCGGCCCGGTGGAATAGTCGACGTCCGTATGCGTCGCCATCGCAGCCCGTGCCCAAGGTGGTGCCCAAACGAACGCCATGGACGGCCACCTCGTCGATGCGGCGCTCCACCGCGCCGGGCGCTCCGCCGGCGTGTCGCCGTGAGCGTTCACCTTCTCCGCCGCCAGCTCTACCGCCCCTTTAGTCGAGTTGAGCTCGCATCACGGGCCGCAAAAGACAAACAAGAAGGGATTAGCATCAAAGGCCGGGCCGAATCAAGAATCGCAGCCATACCATCGACGGCCTCCGGCGAAGAACCGTTTCCGCCGGTCCTCCCATTCTAGTTCGGCCACGCCCGCTTTTTTGGAGACGTCCTCCAGCTCAAGACGGGACGCCTCTAGCTCCTCCTTGAAGCGAATAGCGTCTGCTTCCCCGTACGGCACCGGGGAGTGGCCATCGGACTCCGAAGAGTCGTCAGGGAGGGGCTGATTGGCCGGCGCGCGGGGCGGATTCCACTGAATCAACCTGAAAAGGGGAGATGATTGTCAAGGCAAAAGAAGATCAAAAAGGAAGATCGACGAGGAGAAATTGATGATCATCACCGCCTGCGCGCATTAGCGCTGCTTCCCTCGCCCTCGTCGGAGGCGCGGCGGCGGCTGAGGCGGCGCACCATTGCGGTTTGGGGATGTGCACTCGTTTACAAGAAGACCAAAGATTGGCAAAGATTCGAGAGCTAAAAGGCCTGATGGAGAGCTAGGGGCACCTATGGCAACATTTATAGGCCCCGGGGGTAATCGTGGCTTCGAGTCGTGGTCGTGGATCGTGGCGCACGTCCCAATAAAATCGGAAGGCGGAGAGATTTCCTTGACCAGCCCGCCGGCGGGTCGTTTGGAGTTCTAAGCTGGGCCGTGCGCAAGTCGATTGGTTCGGCTAAAGGAACTCAAGGTATCGTTCGGGAGTTAGCGTTTCACTACCGAATGGGTCGTTCGGCATCACATCTCAAAGTACGCCAAGGAAAGGAAACGAATCGCAAAGGAAATATTGCAAGAACGACCGGCTGGTATACATCAATAAGGACAAGTCAAGCATTAAGGAGTTTTGCGAGTGCATGACGAACATTGGATACTATCAAGTGGGAATTGTCCAAGATCTCCCGATAGTCCTTTTGGGCATCGTATAAGTCGCAAGCTCGCATCGCATTGCTTTACTCGGTAACAATGACCGATTCTCGCCTCCGCTTCGGTCTTTGCTATTAATCCAGGGAGATCGGCTATTTTCTTCTCGGTCAATCTCCATCTCCGCCGACAAGCTTTTCAATTCCGCCTCTAGAGCGGCCTTTCTCGGCGACTTTCGCATCGTAAGAAGCTTGCGGTGTCAGCCCAAGGCATCCTTATGGCTTTTTGCTTGGGATTGTATCCCGTTCATGGCCTCGTTCGGATCGCTTTTCTCCTTTTCAATGGCCGAACGGGAGCGCAATTTCCTCCAAGTGCGCCTCAAGGGAACATAAAAGGGCTCTAAGTCGTAGATGGATGATAGGAAAGCTCTGATGTCATCAGGAAGTCTTCGACTAATGGGTTCAAACATCTCTTCAAAATGGCGAAGATCATTGAGCTGATCCTGAACATCTTTTTCTAGCCAAGCTGCAATTTCTTTGAGTCTGAGCAACACTTCATCTGGCAGCGGTTTGTTTATTTCTTTCATCACATCGGCAGCTGATGGGCCCTTCCGATGGCAAGCTCGATGATGACGGGGTGTGATCCTGAAAACAACATTGCCGAGGTGAGAATGCTAGCAGCAAGGTATCGAGATTAAGAGCAGAATTGGGCACCTCATGAGTGGTTTCTTGAGCGGGAGCAATCGCGACGGAAGAGGCGTCCCGAGTAGAGCCGAAACTTCCAAGTCGGGAGATGCCGATGCAACCATCGCGACTCGTGAGTTTCAATCGGGCCGGTGAAGAATTGGATCCTCCTCTCGTTGGGTTGGTCATTGTCGCTTGACCGATAGGCGATGGCATCCCGGGGGAATTTGGTGGCTCCGCTTCGGCTGGGAGATTCATCTCCGAAGAACGTACATCGCTTCCGCGAAGGTGACGAAGATGAGATCTCTATCGGGATGGGCAATTCAACCCCGGGAAGGGCTCGCTTGTTGAACCACCGGAACATCTACAAGTGGTTCTCCCACGGCTTCCCCTGTAAGTGTCCAATTGAAAAAGTGAGTGCCAGTGCTCATCCTTGAAAAAGAACAGTAAAAGACGCACCAGTGAGTGGAGCATTGGCAGGTGCTGGTTCTGAAGAATGTTGGGCTCTGGTCTGAAATACACAATGATATGATCCATCAAGAACAGAGTGACCCAGTAATCAAGAAGGTGAAAGAGTTTACCTCAACCAGTACTTTCTTGACAGTTCTCCTCCTTTTAGCGCTCGGAGGGGGAATCAGATGCAGACCTTGCCTCCTGTCGACAGCAAGGGTAGAAAGGCTAGGATCGGTGGTAGCATACCTGTCCATCAGTTGGCGCAAGGTGGTGGATTTAAACCCCAGTGCTGAAATCGGGCCTTCGGCATTATAAGTGATTACCCTGGCTCGAGGGGCAGGTACTGTGTTCTGTGGGCAAAAGATGAAGGTCAAAACCATGAATGGAGAAGGAGTGTTTGATCCAAGGGTTCATTGTGTTACCTCTGAAGTCGGCAGGAAATCGTGCACCACCCCGCACGTAACACATGAACAAAGTTCACTAAAGATGTGGTCATGGAATTCTTGCCACCATGAATTGAAGGTGGGGTGAGCTATGGTTGCGGTGCACAAAAGGACATGTGTAGACAAAGTGGGACCGCACACATAGTTGAAAACTCCGCCGCATCGCATCGGTCTCTTGATTTCCTCCCCGGGCTTGAGGAATTCATGCGAAACAATCTTGGGGGCACTTGACCGCATCCAAGTCGCCTAGCCATTACATTAGGCCGGTAGTACTCATAAGTACGGCACTCGCCTCCCTCCATTGAACTCGGCCTGTAATATGCATGGGCGGATTATGATATTAAAGATTTCCAAGAATCTCCCATCTTGATGGCCGGCTCAAAGGAGAACTCGACAGGGAAGGTCGAGTGTCATAGCCTAGATAAGGGAGCCAAAGAGGATTGGGGAAGCCTTTGAAGAACAACTCGAAGAGTTGGGTGATGTCCCGTCGAACGATAACGCTTGAAGTCGCTTCTCCATAGCTTTGGCATCCTCTAGTGACTTGAAGCTCTCCTTCGTGGGGATTGGACCAGGGGAAGAACCCGGAGTTCAAGTCGACGCCTATAATCCGATGCATGTGAAGCTCAACCAAATTTGAACAAACCACCAAGGGCCATTGACGCACGTTATCCTCTGGCTGGTATACATTTGGGTAACTGTCTGATGAAGCATATGGTATACACTACCCAAGAGGAATTTTCCCAGAGGTAGGCGATTGCCACTGGCCAGATGGATCGCCATTGCGATATGATTCAAAGTGGGTTCATTGGCTTTGCCACAGAAGACAAATCTGTATAACCACATGTTCAAAAAGGCTCTGTATTCAACTTCGCCAAGGGGATTATCTCTCATGTGCTTCAAAATATAATTCTTGTAGCCATTCCCTGGCTTTACCCCTGTTTGGTGTGAGGAATTCTTGAAATTCCAAGGCTGGACGGACCCGGTGATGTCAAGGCCGGTGATCATGTACACATCGGCCAAAGTTGGAGACATTGGGCCATGCCCAAAAAGGAAGGCATTGACGCCATTTGACCAGAAGTGGCACGCGGCTATCAGAAGATCTTCATTCTTGGGTGTTTCAAATACGGATAACTCCGGACATTGAGCGATGCGAGAGTATCCGGATTGGTCAATCCACTCTTATCCGCAAGAATCCTACGGTACCAAGTCTTCCACCGCGATTGGGGGCAAAGGCCGCTTCTTGAACGCATCTTGCCACCGAGGAGGTGGAGATAAAGCTACCTTGAAAGGGATTCTCCGAGATTCGGCGGCAATAAAATCTCGAGGGTCGGGATTCCCTTCGTGACCAAGATAATAAGAATGCGAATTGGCCTCAATAGGAATCAAAAGAGCAGTAGAAGGTTCCTGGAAGAGAGCGGAAGAAGAAAATCTCAGGTAAAATTGAAAACCTAATGCCGAACAAAGGTTTGGAGGGGTGAATTTACCTGAGCAGCTTGGTTCTGAGGTGCCATTGGAGATTCGAGATCGGAACGAAGGGGATCTAGGGTTGGATCTGAACGAAGAACTGCCGGATTGCGAAGAACAAAAAGTTGACAAGTTTGGCTCAAGGATTCGTGGTCGGAGTCAATTGTGGAACAAAATTACTTTTATCCCACAATTGAAGGGGCATGTGTTAACACCAAAATTTGGTAAGGAGTATGACATGTGGGTCCGATTCGAAAAAGAGTCCGTCCGGTGGAAGGAAAGATATCTTCGAGAGATTTTCGGCGTAAGGATCCGCGGTCGGCTATCCGCTCCCGCCGGCAAAGGAACAAGAGAGCCGATTTTGCGGGATTGGACGCGTGACGTGGCTCGATCGAGAGGAAGCGAATGGATGGATAGGCGATCAAGTTTAGTTAGGCAATGAATCCATTCGCGGTTGTAATCGCCAGGGTATAAATACGATCCCCGGATGTATGTAACAAAACACGTTCATTCCTCAATACACACCGGCCTTACGCCAAACCCTAGAGTCCCTTGTCGTGTCGTCGAGTTCTTCGAGAGGACCAATCGATCCGTCGACCTCCGTGAGTACCGGCAACCTTGTATCATGTCTAGTATCATGCGGTGGATTTAGATCTCGATGCAAGTAGTCTTGTTACCATGCTTCGTGTCATGCGGTAGATTCAAGCTTGGTTCAAGAGGGTTTCTTGTTAGATCATGAGTCATGCGGTAGGCTAAGATCTAGCTCGAAGCTAGTTATCGGCTCTATTGGATTTTGGCAAGATCCAAGAGATTCATTAAGTTACCCCGTGTTATCATGAGTTTTACTTTATGTTTTAATTCATGTAATACACTCTTGCCCAATCTAGATGGGTTTGGATCGGCTTTTGTCCTTTTAAGATCCGTGCATGAGCAGGTTTCGTGTTTTGACGCGTGGATCTTGTGCTCTCCGATAGCCGAAACCGAATCGATCTAGGTTGTTACGTGTTGCGGGTTCAAGCTTGCTTTGTTAGTATAAATCTTGAAAGAACCGGTATCATGCGGTAGATGCAGGTTTTTGGGTTGCTTTGGAGCTAGTCATCCGGTGGATTAGATTTCCAATTCAATCGATAGATTTATTCACGTGGTAATGTTTGTTCCTTCTTCATGGACCCCGAATCGGTTGTTCACCCGCATTCGCTATACCTTCACGAGTAGATCACGTGCGTTATTTATGTTTTAAAAGACGTATGCTTCTAGCTTTCCATATTTAGGTTGTATCATGCGGTGGATAGATCTATTTGTGGAAAGTGGTGCGTTCTTTCATGCAAGTTGTATCATGGGGTGGATAGATTTGCTGATATCGTGCCCGACGGATCTTAAAGTAATTAGACATGCGGTAGACTAATGCTTTAGATCTATGCATGCTTACTTTAATACATGATCTTGTCCGTGCTTTACTTCATTTAATGTTAATCTTCATGAGGATCGGTCATGGCTTTGCACATGTATCCATGTTTATTCAAAGATCGATCTTTGTCATGCTTACGTCATCCATTCGGCAATGTTCTTTTTTCCTTCGCGTTACCCGAATGGTTGTGGTTCTTTGACGTAGCTTCGCATAGCTACATGTCGTCTTGCTTGGCTCCTTAGCCGTAAATATGGAACTGCCTGGTACCACCCGGTAGGTTCCAAGCTTTGGTATTTAACTGTTTTATCTTTTGTTAATTTTCAGGAAAAAATTGACTGGCACGTCACTCTCTCTCTGCGCGTGCGAAGCTAAGCTTTTCGGCTTGCTGTGTGATTGGCGCTGAGTGCACATTTTGCGTCAACACACATGACACGCTTCTAGTATGACTTCTCCCTCCTAAGCTCGCTTCTGGACCACTAGAGGCTGGAGACTCACACGTTCCACTTCACCGTCGGCGAGATGACGGTGACCCTTCAGGACACATCGCTGTTGATGGGCCTTTCTTATGAGGGAGAGCCGCTGAGGGCCGAGGACATCTCCGCTAATTGGCGTATGGAGTTCCTCGCTCGGTTCGCGAACGTTCCTCGGAACGATTATGCGCCCGCCCTGTACCAGGAGTTCACGAACGCTCACGGACCCACCTTGTCTTGGTTGCAGCAGTTTAGCGTACATACCTTTACCTCATATTCTCTCCGGTTTTGATTATATGGAGACAATAAAACTAACTAATGTTTGATTTTGTTTGTGTAGGCTGATTGCCTAGAAGATGATGCCGAGCAGGAGACAGTCGACAGGTTCTTCGAGGCGTACATGTTGTGGCTGTTTGGGTTTGTGTTCTTCTGCAGTTCGCAGGTTGACACGGTGGCGAGGTACCTGATCCCCCATGCTCGGAGAATCGCCGATGCGCCCTTGGACGTCGTGCCCCAGATCAGTTGGGGCAACTCTGTTCTTGCGAGCGCGTACAGGGGGTTGTGCTCGGTGGTGTTGAAGGGTCGTGCGGCGGAGCTGATCCTTCTCAGCTGTCCTCTCCTTCTTCAGCTCTGGTGCCACGAGCGGTTTGTGATTGGTCGGCCAGTCGTGGCCCTCTACCGTATGAGCCACTGCCAGAGGGCCACGACCCGCGTGACCGTTTCACCATGGGTTCGTTGTGGTGCCTTCGGAAGGTAATTTCTTACCTTTCACTTTCAATTTCTCTTTCCATTTCGTCTAGTTTGTTCAATCGATGTTTATGGTTCACATTTGGTTTGTATGCAGACCTCGTACACCCACGAGCAGACGAAGAGGGCGTACAAGGACTTTGTCGGGCAGTTCGACGCCCTCACAGACGCGGACGTCAGGTGGACACCGTACTCCAAGGAGGCTATCGCGGCCCGCGCACCACAGGGCCTCTCGACTTTGTGCTTCCGCGACCAGAAGTACTGGATGACGAGGTCGTCGTTGTTGTTCGACATGTACGTGGAGGAGTACGCCGTCCACAGGGTACTGAGGCAGTTCGGCCGCTACCAGGAGTGGCCTGTGCCTGTGGTGCACACTATTCCGAGCGCACACCATAGGTGAGTTCTCGTAAATTTTTACATTTAATTCGACGTTCGAAGATTTCAGACACTGACAAATATGTTTAATTCGTCGTAGGTGGTCGCGGAGGGGAGATATGGGTACTTTTCTTGGGTTGAGAGGTTGCAGCCGTACGTGGACCGTTGGGCTACGGCGTTGGACAACTTGGTCGAGGAGGTCTGGCCCCACGACGACACGGTGTGGGAGGCGTACATCCAGTGGTACACCCCGAGGACTCAGGCGCGTGTGATGTACGTCCCACCACAGCCTGCGGCGCCGCTTCCGGACACGGCGAGGTTTCTTGCTAGTACCGCGTACCCAGTTCGACGGGATAAATTCACCGGCTTTCCCTTATGGTACTTTACATTCTACAATTTACTAATAATTTCTTTTGCAGTTCGACATGATTGCAGACCTTTCACGTATTGTAGAGGACTCGACGGTGAGGCTGGTTTCTTGTGCACCAAGAGACAAGGATAGATCCAAAGAATACTACAAAACCTCTTGTTGACCGTCGATCATCAATACACCCATCCCAGTCAGCGTCATAGAAGGCACTGACTATTGTAGAGACCGACTTCCTGAACTTTAAACCCATACTTAGTGTGCCTTGCACATAGTGTAGTATTCTCTTTACAGCACTCCAATGCACGGTAGTGGGAGCATGCAAGAACTGGCATACCTTGTTCACGACAAAGGAAATGTCAGGTCTGGTGAATGTTAGGTACTAGAGTGCCCCACCATGCTTCTATATCGTTTAGCATCAATTGATCCCAATCTCACTCCATCATTCAAACCCAACTTGTCAGTCATTGAAATAGGAGTATCTACCGGCTTACTCTTTTCCATGTTGGCACGCTTGATCACATCTGCTGCATATCTCTGTTGTGAGAGTAACAATCCTTCTGATGTCTTCTTCACCTCTATGCCGAGGAAGTAATGGAGCTCTCCAAGGTCCTTGAGAGAAAATTCCTTCTCTAAATCTTTTAATAGTACCTTTGTTGCATCAACTGAAGAACTTGCTACAATGATGTCATCCACATACACTAGTACAAAAATCATAACACCACCCTTGTTATAATAAAACAAAGAGGTGTCATCCTTTGAGGGTTTAAACCCAATCTGAACGAGTTTGCTGCAAAGACGAGCATACCATGCTTGAGGTGCCTGTTTAAGTCCATAAAGGGCCTTGTCCAATTTGCACACAAACTTCTCTTGTCTCTTTACCTCATATCTAGGTGGCCGATACATATACACTTCTTCATCAAGAATCCCATGCAAGAAGGCGTTCTGAACATCTAATTGCCTGAGAGACCAACCTTTGGAGACGGCAATAGATAAAATAAGGCGAATTGTGGTAGCCTTGACCACTGGACTAAATGTGTCCTCATAGTCTATCCCATACCGTTGCTTGAAGCCCTTGGTGACAAGACGAGCTTTGTAGCGATTTATACTGCCATATGTCTTCTTCTTGACTTTATACACCCATTTGCAACCAATTACATTTTCCCCTTTTTGTGGAGGCACCAAGTGCCATGTTTTATTCTTCATCAGTGCATCATACTCCCTGTCCATTGCTTGTACCCAACGTTTGTGTAACACACTGTGTTTTAATCTAGTGTTAATGATGTGACTAATCTTTTCTTAACCACAATTAAGTGTGTCAAACCCTAATTACCCTCCTAGACCCATTGGGTACACACATGGATGCAAACCCTAACCCATAAACCCTAAGAGCACCCCTTGAACCTTAGAGCCAGTGAGAACTTTGCCACGTTCCACAAAATTTTCTTTAAACACTTCCAAATCTCCAAATACCAAAGTTGTGCATTTTCTCAAGATAAACAACTTTGTTGTTGATTGGCATTTGAAATTTGAAGTAAACCTTGGTGAAAAATGCTTTTGAACGTGCACTGTCCCTGTTCATCGGCGCCAAGAAAAGTGCCAAGTTGGCATGAAGATTCTGCCAAATCCTTTGAGTAAAACACCTATCGGCCCTTGTAAATCTTGAAGAGGGATACTTGATCTGCATCTTTGCTATTTGATGAAAGGTATAGTTTAGTTTCAAAATTTAAAGAAAATCGTGTTGGAAAACCTGTTCAGCAAATTGAATTTGCCTTGGAACGCCGGAGCGCGCTCTGCCCGCGACGTCGCGCGCGACCACATCGGAGTGTCGCCGTACGCGCCGTACCCGCGTCGGGCGCGCACGCCGAGGTGCCGGAATGTCTAGCAGTCACTGCGCTACGCTGGCGTGCTCCTGTGTGTGACGTTTACGGCCGCTGGGGGAGGGTGCCAAGTGGGGAGGCCACACTCGCCGACGCACTGCCCGCCGCGCGCCATTGGCCACCGGGGCAATCGCACGTCGCTGAGCAATGCCACCCACACCGCGCGTGCATCGGTCACCGGGTGACATCACCAACTCGCAACCGACCTCCCACGACTATATAAACAAGTCCCCGTTCGTTCCTCGCGCACGCACACCACCGCCCGAGCTCCGTCGTCCGCCATAGGTGTCGCCTCAGTGAGCTCCCTGCCTTGTGCGTTCACGACGCCATCGTGTTGCGCCTAGCCCCTCTCCTCACACACCTAAAGCCTACGTGCACACAAGTAGTCTTGGCCGAGCCGCTTGCGCGCCGGAGCGCAATCTCCTCCGGCCGCCGCCGCGCAGCCTCCGGCGAGCCCCACTCCCCGCTTGAGCTCCGAGCCAACCAACCTTTCCAGGACCTCCACTAGGTCACATGGAAGCTACCCGTGCAGCACATTGTTGAGCCCCACCCCTATTCTCACCGGAATCTGAGCTTCCGCGGCCGCGCCGTCATTGCTCTGCCGCCGCCGCTCGCCGGTGACATCTCCGGTCGATCCACCGCCACCAATCGAGAGAGGGTAACGTCAATCTCACTCCCGTGCCATTTGTTTGTCTGCGCAGGGCCCACATCGCCGGCGGTGACCTTCCCTCCGCCGTCGGGGTACTATTGGGAGGAGGCCGAGGGCATATGTGTGAAGTAGGGACCTAGTTGTGATGATCCTTAACTAAGTTTTGTTTCAACTCAGTCAAGAAACTTGTAAAATGCCTATAAAATCGTAGAAAAACCCAAAAATTGCAAATCCAATTTTGTTGTGCTCTGTGTAACTAAAACTACAACTTTTCCAACACATGTATACACTTTTGAGCTTTAGTTTTTGCTTGAAAAATTGAAATGTAAAATGCCTAGATCTATGTTTCTGCAAAATCCATACATGATCTTGAGCTTTATTTAGGATATGTTGTGGGAACTAGCATGTTTAGGTTTTGTGTAAAAATTTGCACAAAGTTACTGAAGGAATCTATTTATATAAATTATCTTGTGATATTGATAAATCTGCCGAGATGAGTTTTGTAGCTTAAAATATAATTATTCTTGAGCCCAACTTCTGGCTATTGTCAGGTTATACCAAAATGCACCTCTGGTGAATTTATCCTGACTTTATCTCTGTTGGAAATATTATTTCTTAATTCATGCTTGTTTTTAATCTTAAATGTATATGTCAAGATCTATAATAGCTATAGGTGTATTTGTTGGTTCTTTGGGCTTGTTTTAGGCCAAAGCATGTGTAGGAGAAAGTTTGGTCTCATTGTTGTTGTATTTATTTTTATATGTATTAATCCTTTAAATACTAGCTAGAAATGCCTTTATTTATGTGCATTTAAGTGTTTCCTGGTCATTAGGATCAGTGGGCACTGTTGGGCAAGTTTGAAGTGTGATTGGTTGACTAAAAGGGTGCAAACTAGATTAATCTAGTGAAGGAAAAATAGGAAAAACAAATCCCTTCATGCATGAGTTATATAAATGAGTTAGGAAAGTAATTTGTGGCATAAAAGTAACTTTTCCTTTCTGTTTGTTTTTGAAGTAAATATTCTTTTATAGATGTGCACACAATCACCTTAAAGAGAAGACTAAATAAGCTTTTTGATTATCTTTTAAAAGGAAAAATGTTTAAATACTTTTGTTAAGGTGAATATGGCCAACCGTATACTCCTAGTGGCCGTTTGCTACTGTTTGTTAATTAAATTAAATTAATCACCCTCCTAATCACTGCATTGCATTTCCCGTGTAGAAATCCCCGACGGTAGCTACACGCTCGTGCCGGTTGACGAGGACGAGGGAGCAGGAGGAGACGTGCACTACGTGACCGTAGAGCAAGACCCGGAACAAAGTCCGAAAGTTTGTGTGTCTGCTTGTGCTGACGAAGGCAAGCCCCGGTTTAACATTCACCTATGTTTTACTTTTAAACTTTCTCATGTTATCTCTTGAATTACTATGTGCATTTACGTTCAGGAGTTGAATGGAAACTTAGATGCATTATCCTTAAGTACCCCTTTTGATTGTTTGTACTAGCCTATGTTTACGCTAGTTGCTATGCTATAAGGATACAGTACAAGTCGAGTGATGTTCGTCACTCGCGAGAATAGGATCTCCTTTATGGAATCACCACGTGTTTAGATGGATTGCTCATGTGGTAAGAGCATGGGATTTGGGCTCCGGTCCAATGGCTTCGTTGGTTAAGTATTTGAAAGTACTAAGCATTTGTCAGAAATGGGTACGATAAGCCTAGTACCTAAATGAGACGGTGCGGGAACTTTGCTCTACTACCCTTAGGGTTGCGGCCCCGGGCTCGCCACCCGAGTACTTGCATGAGGCTGGGTGACCTTGGTGGCGTAGCCTAGTAAACCTCGTACTTGAGACTATAGCATCTGATCCCAATCCGAGGATTGACGGGACCGCCTGGTTGGTGAACTCTTAGTGAGGACACCTCCCGTATGCTTAGGTCCACCTTGCAAGGTTTTGAATCAATCGATTGTCGGCCTCTTACCGTCATCTGAGACTACTTACCCGACTGGCCATGATATCCCTTTATGATGGAACTTTATGAAGATTATTACTTTGGTTAATTGTTTGTACAACTTTGGTTGCAATAGTTGCTTACCTAGTAATGATGGCTTCTACTAGAACTTGAGCTAAAATGTGAAAGTAAGGATTCACTACTTAGTAGCTTTTTGGCAAACAAACCCACAAGCCAAAAGCCTTGCATGATTAGAGGTAAAGTGTTCCTTTTAGACGGGTAAGTCTTGCTGAGTATTAGTATACTCAGCCTTGCTTTATAAATGTTGTTTCCAGGTAATGCATGTGATGTGTGGCACGGAGAACTTCCACTCGGCTAGGAGCTGGAATGGGTGGATGACGAGGAGTTATGGACAGGCCTCCTATGATGTGATCGTACCGTGTAGTTCCTTCCGCTGTTTTCAATAAACTCTGAACCATTTATTTTCTTGTCAAAGAACTATGTTTGTAATAATGGACCGGGGAGTTTAATGTTAACTTGTAAGGCACTCTGGACTCTCCTTCGTGGGAGTTTTAATGCATACGTTCTATCCTCTCTGTGTTTTCAAGTGATTTACCTGGCGTAAACCCGGCAACACTCAACGGGATGATTCTTTATTATCGCTTAATGACCAAATGGAGTGGTTTAGGTGATAGTACGGAATTATCTTGGATGGGGTTGTCACAGTTGGTACCAGAGCATCCGTATGCACCGGAGTGATTAGATTAATGCTAATCACATGATTTACAATAAAACTTGCCAAGATTGATTGGATTTTGAAAATTCGTTGGATCGTTAAGAAATGATTTAGATCGAGAGGCCCTAGAGGGAATTTTGGGTTCTTTAAGGTGGCATAAGAATCTATGGGTGATTTTGCTAACTTCCAGCACTTTATTTTATGTTAGACTTACTTTATTGCACAACTAAACTAGTTGAGCCACATGTTTAATACGTGTGCTGTTCCGCATCACTGTAATTGCAAGGGTTGATGGAGTGATCCATTCCACGGATCCCATCTTCGCGTCTAGTTATGAGTTGTGATGTCGCCACGTTTTGCCATACGTGTGCTTTCCGCATGACGATCATGCGAGGCAAGGATACACTCCATTCAAAGGGACGGTGTCCGAGGTTGGACGCTGTCCATGCAGCGGCTTGACACATGGATACTGCTTCTATAGTGAACGGTAATGTATGTCGACGCTTCCGTGACGTACTGGCACAGAAGGTTCGTTTTTCTGCAGGTACACTAACAACATTTCGTAAGTCGTTAAGTGCGAATCGAGTAGCTCCGACTAGTTATTATAAGGAGGGTCGATTATAAGCTTACCACCGGCACTGACTACGTCTTTTTGGATCCTAGAGTGTGAGGTCATTTAAGACGTGTGCATTCATGATTAAAATCTTGTTGAACCTAAAATTGATCCTTGCTTGCTGGAATAATTTTTTGTTTTCTAGGGTAATTGATTGATCTTAGATAAGGTTTTCCTCTCTTTTGATCGTAGGAAATTTCTGACAGATTCTGTTGCTGTCATTTCTCACTTTTTGTAGCCAAATCTGTAAGGAATCTGACTAAATATCCTTTAGGAAAGTTGTTTCTTATCAAAATGAGCATCTACTGTAAATTTCTCAGGATTTTAAGAATTTTCTACAGAGAGTTATGCTCAGTTTAGTGAGTCTCTGTTCTGCTGTTTTTCAGAGCAGTATTCCTCTGCAAATGTAACTTTTCGAGCATATTCTAATATAATCTAGATCTACCTTTGAATACCAAAAGTGTGCATAATTAGTCCACTGAGGTGTTGTAGAAGTTTGGGGATTTTTGGGGCCCTGGTTTTTATGTTATGAATTTTTGTTCATACCTACCAGATTTTTCCCTTTGCTCGTATTGATGTCGATTGATATCAAACATGTAGTCCCTAATTTTGTACAGATGGTGCAGCCACCGATCTACGAGATCGACGCGGATGGTACCATTCGTACCGTTGTCCTTCACTGGGAGGGTTTTCCCCGCATTTTGTGGGAGACCCTCAGAGAGGTGGGCTACACTACGCCGTCGCTGTACGAGGTGGTCTCTTTTTGGGACCAGGGTGTTCCCTACGCCCACACGACCGGTACCGTGTTACCCCACCCCGAGCACTCATAGTGGGCGGACTTGAGCATGATGTTCTTTGCTCACCGCGGTGTCGAGTCGGTTGAGTCCGCGGCCATGCGGATCCTCCACACCTTTTGCGAGCAGCACCCGGACGAGGTGATGCTCACTACGCTGGGGTTGTTCCCGGCCATGGACCCACTTGACCCGGCTTGGCGTGAGCGTATCTTGCTCAATGACGTGTTGCTCACAATGGACCCTCCAGAGGTCGTTGTGCGCCAGCTTCTGAGGTTGTTGGAGGCGGTGTACAACATGCAGGTGTTTCATCTTTCCACTCAGGATAAGATCCCGCATCCGCTGCACCCGACAGCTGCTGCGCAGCGCTCCCAGGTGAGATCACCTGCGTCGTGGTGCCCGAGGCTGATTCGCCGGCAGAGTCAGTACGAGGTTCAGGAGGATCAGCTCCGGGTCCCGTGCTGGAGTTGTCTCCACCTGATTGCATAAAATGTGGCCTGATTGTTGTCCTTTCTTCACCATTTCTCACCAAATTTGTTCCTGCATCATTGTTGACACCACCAGCACTTGACGAAGCATCAGTAAGTAGAGAATTAATCAAGGACTGATCATGCATAATTACACTCCCAAATTTGGAAGAGGAATTTTTAAGGACGTCAAGAAGAAGATCTATCTCCTTGCGGAGGCGAGCACCGATGTTAGGATGAAGGGTGGAAAATAGGAAGATTGTCTCGTCAAAAACAATATCACGGGAGATGTACACTCGTTCAGAAGAGGGATCAAGGCATTTAAAACCTTTGTGCAGATTACTATATCCGAGAAACACACATCGCTTGGATCTGAACTCAAGCTTCCTTGAGTTGTAAGGTCTCATATTAGGCCAAACGGCACAGCCAAAGGTTCTAAGAAAGCTATAATCAGGAGGATTATTGAATAAGTGCTCATATGGTGTGTCATTGTTAATGACTTGTTGTGACGCCTCAGGTTTTCAGCCGGGTTTCTTAACCCTAATGATCCGGTCAACCGAGTTGACTTTGGTCAAACGATGGTCAATCTGGGCCATCACCTCGAAAACTTCACCGACAATCCCTAATGACACCCCTTGGTCAACCCATGGTCAAGGTTTGGTCAAAACCCTAGTCAAACTGCTTGAACACCCCTTTGACCCTCCATGTCACCCGGAACTTTTCCCGCGTTCTCCAAATTTCACCTAAACACTTCAAATTCTCCCAATACAAAAGTTGTGTATTTTGTTGAGGAACACAACTTTCATGTTGAGTGGCATTTGAGATTTGGAGTGGAAGTGCGTGAAAAAGCTTGGTCAATGCTTGTAGTTACTATTCACAGGCGCCCAGAAAACAACAACCTTGGCATGCAATTTGTGCAAAAACGGTGGAGAAAAGGACCCTACGTCCTTTGTAAAAGTTGTAGAGGATCAAGAGATCGACAAGTTTGGTATTCAAATGTTTGTCCTCTACAGTTCAATTTTTTGGAGAAAAACTCAGTCAAGTGTGCCAGTCTAAGCTGTTTTTTGCTCCTGACACTCCAGAGCACGCGCCCGCGCCGGCTGCCGCGTGGCGTCCGCACCGTGCCGCCGCCGGGGCCCGCATGCCGAGGCCGGCCAACGCCCGCCGGTCCATGCGCAAGGTGGGACCCTCCCGCGCCGAACCGCCATCCCGACCATATCACCTTGCCCCATGCGTCGCGCGCGCATCGGTCGGTCACGCCGACCACGCCGTCCGCCCAGTGGCGTCGCCGCCGTACTCTGTTCTGTGCACCGCCATGTTGTGCCCCGTGCCGCGAACGTGCCGTGCTTGACCTGAGAACCGCCTCGCTGCATTGAGCCGTGCCTTTAAAATCTCACTGTCTTTCCTCCTTGCGCGTGCAGGGAGCGCGACCGTCTCTGCCATTGACGCCGCCGACGAGCTCCCCTGTCCACTCGCTCCCGGTGGCAGTCGAACCCCCTAACCTCACCTCTAGCTTCCACTCAAGCCTTCCGAGCTGTTGTTCGCCGAGTTCGAGCCAAGGCACAACCGGGGTTGAGGCTCCAGCGACCGCTACTGCCTGGCGCCGCTGAGACCCCTCGCCGGAGCACCTCCCGCCGCCTCCAACCCCTCAAATCGACCCTAGGTGAGTCCCTCATCATCCCCGGCCACTTTCCCAGCCAATCCCGGCCCTCCCTTGGCCGGATTCCGGCGATCCCCGCTGCTGGCCGCGCCTAGGAACCCAATTGCAGAAGATGATTTCTTCCTAGGGGCCGGACTGTGAAAACCAGGGACCTGTTCGCGAAGAATCAGTTTCAGATCTAGATCCAAAGTGCTGCACCTTGTAAAATCTGTATAAAATCACAGAAAAATCCAAAAATTGCAAATCCAAATTTTTTGTGCTCTGTGTAACTAAAACTACAACTTTCCCAAAGCATGTATATACTTTCGAGTTTTAGTTTTTGCTTGAAAAATTGAAATGTGAAATCCCTAGATCTGTGTTTCTGCAAAATCCATACATGATCTTGAGCTGGATTTTGGATATGTTGTGGGAACTAGCATGGTTAGGTTCTGTGCCACCATTTGCACAAAGTTACTAAAGGAATCTTTTTATATAAATTATTTTGTGATATTGACAAATCTTCCTAGATGATTTTTGTAGCTTCAAATATAATTATTTTTGAGCCCTACTTCTGGTTATTGTCATGTTATGCTAAAATACACATTTGGTGAATTTACCATTATTTTATCTCTGTTAGAAATATTACTTCTTAATTTATGCTTGTTTTTACTCATAAATGTGTATATCAAGATCCATAATAGGTATAAGTGTGTTTGTTGGTTTCTTAGGCTTGTTTTAGTCCAGCCCATGTGTAGGAGAAAGTTTGACTACATTCCTGTTATATTTATTTTTATATGCATTAATCCTTTAAATGCTAGCTAGAAATGCTTGTATTTGTGTGCATTTATGTTTGCAGTGGATCAAACTTGTGCTTGCTGTCCAATTAGGTGTTTCATGGTTAGTAGGACCAGTGGGTACTGTTGGGCAAGTTTGAAGTGTGATTGGTTGATTAAAAGGTTGCAAACTAGAGTAATCTAGTGAAGGAAAAATAGGAAAAACAAATCCTTTTGAGCATGAGTTATATAAGTGAGTTAGGAAGATGATTTGTGGCATAAAAGTAACTTTTCCTTGCTGTTTGTATTTAAAGTAGGTATTCTCTTATAGATGTGCACACAATCACCATAAAGAGAAGGCTAATTAAGCTTTTTGATTATCTTTTAAAAGGGAAAATGTTTAAATGCTTTTGTTAAGGTGAATATGGCCAACCATATACTCATTGTGGCTGTTTGGTACTGTTTTTGAATTAAAATTAAAATAACTGCACTCCTAATCACTGCATGGCATTCCCCTTATAGAAGTCCCCGACGATAGCTACACGCTCGTGCCGGCTGACGAGGATGAGGGAGCAGGAGGAGACGTGCACTACGTGACCGTAGAGAAAGACCCGGACCAAAGTCCGGAAGTTTGTGTGTCTGCTTGTGCTGACGAAGGCAAGCCCTGGTTTAACATTCACCTATGTTTTACTTTTAAAGTTTCTCATGTTATCTCTTGAATTACTATGTGCATTTACGTAGAGGAGTTGAATGGAAACTTAGATGCATTATCCTTAAGTACCCCTTTTGATTGTTTTTACTAGCCTATGTTTACGCTAGTTGCTATGCTATATGGATACGGTACAAGTTGAGTGATGTTCGTCACTCGTGAGAATAGGATTTCCTTTATGGAATCACCATATGTTTAAATGGATTGCTCATGTGGTAAGAGCAGGGGATTTGGGCTCCGGTCCAATGGCTTCATTGGTGAAGTGTTTGAAAGTACTAAACACTTGTCGGAAATGGGCACGGTAAGCCTAGTACCTAAATGAGACGGTGCGGGAACTTTACGCTACTACTCTTAGGGTTGCGGCCCCGGGCTTGGTCCCCGAGTACTTGCGTGAGGCTGCGTGACCTTGGTGGCGTAGCCCAGTAAACCTCGTACTGAAGACTGTAGCATCTGATCCCAATCCGAGGAGTGACGAGAACCGCCTGGTTGGTGAACTCTTAGTGAGGGCACCTCCTGTGTGTTTAGGTCCACCTTGCAAGGTTTTGAATCAATCGATTGTCGGCCTCTCACCGTCATCTGAGACTACTTACCCGACTGGCCATGATATCCCTTTATGATGGAACTTTGTGAAGATTATTACTTTGATTAATGGTTTGTACGACTTTGATTGCAATAGTTGCTTATCTAGTAATGATTACTTCTTCTAGAACATGAGCTAAAATGTGAAAGTAAGGAATCACTACTTAGTAGCTTTTTGGCAAACAAACCCACTAGCCAAAAACCATGCATGATTAGAGGTAAAGTCCTTCTTTTAGACGGGTAAGTCTTGTTGAGTATTAGTATACTTAGCCTTGCTTTATAAATGTTGTTTCTAGGTAATTCATGTGATGTGTGGCCCGGAGAACTTCCACCCGGCTAGGAGCTGGAATGGGTGGATGACGATGAGTGATTGCATCATGGACAGACCTCCTATGATGTGATCGTACCGTTTAGTTATCTTCCGCTGTTTTCAATAAACTCTGAACTATTTATTTTCCTGTTCAAGAACTATATTTGTAATAATGGACCCTACGGGGATTTAATGTAAGTTGTAAGGCACTCCAGACTCTCCTTTGTGGGAGTTTTAATGCATATGTTCGATCCTCTCTGTGTTATCAAGTGATTTACCGAGCGTTAACCCGGCAACACTCAACGGGATGATTCTTTATTATCGCTTAATGACCAAAAGGAGTGGTTTAGACGACAGTACGGAATTATCTCGGATGGGGTTGTCACACTTGTGAGGGAAGACGGTTGATGAGAAAAAACCGCGGTAAGAAAGGCTTCATCCTGAAATTTTAAAGGCATTGCGGCATGGGCAAGTAGAGATAACCCTACCTCTACTATATGGCGGTGTTTGCGTTCGGCCAAACCGTTTTGCTGATGGGCGTGTGGACATGAAACATGGTGAGCAATTTCCAAGGCGATTAAAAAGGTGTTTAGGGCTTGGTATTCACCACCCCAATCAGATTGTACTGCAAGGATATTGCAATTGAATTGGCATTCTACCATGGATTGAAAATATTTAAAGCACGAGAAAACTTCAGACTTGTATCACAACAAATAGATCCACATGAATTTTCTAAAATCATATATGAAACTCACGTAATAATCATGTTGCCCAACTGAAGTCGGTGCCGGACCCCACACATCAGTGAAAACAAGCTCAAAAGGTTTGGATGAAACACTGTTTGATTTAGGATAGGCCAATTGATGGCTCTTTGTAAGAGCAATCAAGCCCTATGAGGGTTTTGGTGATGTTGACCACACAATTAAAGAGCTAATGAGCCTTTGAGTATATTGTGCGGTACAAGAATGTTTTACAGGTGCAAAAGAAAGAAAGGAGACACCTCAATTACATGAAGAAGGATTCATATGCTCTTTGGAGGATTTTATTTATTTTATCAAGAGGGATACTAATGGTGAGTTTGGGTGGATTCAAGTGCTCATAGAACATCTATCCTAATCCTGACCCATTCCTTAAAAAGAGAGACATGTTGTTGTTTTGCCCCTGTTGTTCCTGTGTTCGGAGGTTTCGAGTTTTATCTCGGAGGTTCCGACCGTACGGACTACAGTCAGCAGAGGTTTCAGAGTTTTGAAGTTCCGAGATTTTTCTCGGAGGTTCCGAACTTTGAAATATGATCGTTACTGTTCTGGATCTGGGGGTATTTATACTCCTTGGTCCCCCAACGGTCATCCTCTCTTCTTCCCCGAACAGTAACTCTTGCTAACCTCATTCTCTCACCTAGCATTGACTCCCAACCTACTCTCTTCCAAATCCTTGCCTAGCATTGATTGAGAGTGAGGATTCAAGTGATATTGTGAGCAAAATCCTTGTTCCCTTGTTCTTGAGAACTTGGAGAAACTCTAGCAAGCTTGGTGAATCTTTTACTCTTGGAGCCTTGCTCCTAGATGGCTTGAGGTTCTTGGAAGCTCTCCAACCCAATTTGTGGAAGCTCCAAGGTGTTTCTATTACCCCTTATGAATCTAGTGGAAAGTCTTCCTATTACCCAAAGTGATAGGTGAGAGAGAGGAGTGGATCTTAGTGTTCCTTTGCCTATGTGGCTTCCTCAACAACGTGGACGTAAGCAAGCCATTGTGGCGAGCTAGACCACAAGATAAATCGTGTCTCATGTGTGCTTTAATTTATATGCTTGCTCATCCATGTTCATGCTTGTTCTTAACTAGATCTATTAGGGTTTGTCTCCGATCTACTTGTTGGTAGCTCTCTAGTTGGTTCTTAGCTTTGAAATCATCTTGCTAGGTCCTAAGTATCTCCTAGAATTCGCTACTTCAAGTAATTCGCAGTATTTCTCGTATACTCTCTGAACTAATAGATCACAAAAGTTCCATGATTATTTTCGGAGGGTGCCCTGTTCAGAGGTTCCTGAAATAATCTCGAAAGTTCGGAACCCTGACAGTCTCTCTGCAGAAGAAGTTTAAATTTGTGTGCAGGCCTATTCACCCCCCTCCTAGGCCATATTGCATCGATCCTTTTACTCTTCCCTTGCTGACATGCATTATTCTCCTGATTCCTAGAAAAAGAAAGTTTATTGTGGCTAAGGACTTGCTAAACAATATTATTGGACGCATGACCTAGCCTATTATGCCATGTATAAACGGCGGGCTTGAAGGCTCCGAATGTCTTCTTATTGGAAGGAAGATGCTCATGAGAATGAGGCTTCAAAGGATAGAGGCCGCACTAAAATCGGCCTTCGAGGAGTGTCATCCTCATCTCCTGGTCCTTGAGAGAAAAATGAGTGGGGTGAAATTCCAAAAAAGCATTGTTATCACGAACAAGACAATTAACGGAAAGAAGATTTTTGGTGGCATGAGGAACATGAAGAATGTTTTTTAGATGAATCTTGCGAATAAAAGAATGCAAAGAGTTATGACTAATATGATCAATTCTCATACCTGACCCAGATGCAGTGTGAACCTGATCTCTTCCGTGGTACTTGTCGTGGATGGAAAACTTCTCTAGCTCTCCTATCACGTGATCTGTAGCTCCAGAGTCCACATACCAATTTGTATCCACACCATAGGACGTGGTGGCGGCGGCAGCTGTGACGCCCCAGGTTTTTAATTAACCGTAATTGCCGGTCAAACTTGCTGACTAGGGTCAAAACATGGTCAACCTGGGTCATCACCTCGAAAACCACACCAACACTCACCCATTAGCACCTTAAGCAAGTCAAACACACTTCCCTTGGTCATAACCCTAAAGGGAGTGGTCAAACCCCCTAATATATATCTCCTAGATCTGGAACTTTAGCCACGTTCTCCAAATTTTGTCTAAGCACTCAAAAATCTATCAATATAAAAGTTGTGCAGAATTTCTAGGAACACATTTCATCTTCAGGGTGGCATTTCAAATTTTGAGTGGAAAAGGTTCAAATTTGCTAGTCAAACTCACATTCACTGTTCACCCGAGGCATGAAAATCCTCAACTTCGAATTTGATTTTCTCTTTCAATTTGAATCCAATTCAAATTTGGCTTCAACCATTATTCAGAGGATCAACTCATCTAAAAGATTACTATTTATCAATTTTGAAGTTTACATGCAAAATCTTGTACAATTTACACACAAACAGGGGCACACCGAATGGACCGGGCCGAGAACGCGCTTGGCGCGACATAACGCGCGCGCGCGACGCCACCACGCCGCCGTCGTGCGCTGCCGTACTACGGCCGGCCATCAGAGTTTGTGCGTGACCTAGGCATGCGTCAGCCTCGCACGCACCCCTAGAAGCTGCCTCGACTGGAGGAGCCGCGCGCTAGCGTGTACGCGAGCGCCGCGGCGCCGTCCATGCGCCCGCCGCGCATGCACACCAAGGGCCGCCGTACCCCGTGTAAATGCATCAGGTTGCTTAGCTGCTAAGTCCTCGTTCCCCCGCGCACGCCTCAGCTATAAATAGCCCCCGCCGTCACGCCTCCCGCGCGTGAGCACCGCCGTCCGCAGCCCGCCCGCCATTGCCGCCGCCGCGAGCTCGCGCCTCCGCTAGCTCCCGCCGTCGGCCAACCCTCCCAACCTCCTCCCTAGACTCGGTGTAACTTCCATGGCCGCACATTGACCTCCATCGCCTCGAGCCTCGCCGCAACCCGAGCCGCAGCCGGCGCACCGCCGCGACCTCACCGCCGCCGCTCGCCGGAGCCACCTCCGGCCATGCCACCACCACCCATCGACTCGTGGTGAGTCCAATCGGAGCATGGCACCATTTGCTTGCCAGGCCCGGACGCTGTTCGCCGCCGGCGAGCCTCCCCCGCCGCCGAGGGCACATGTGTGAATTTCCGAGGGCATATTTGTAAACCAGGGGCCTAGTTGTAATGATAGTTATCTTAGTTTCCTTACAAGTTGGTCCAGCACCTTAGAAAAATCCTAGAAGTTCACAAAAAATTTAGAAAAATGCAAACATAATTCTGTTGGTCTCAGTGAGAGTAGATCTACAACTTTTACAAAGCATGACCATAGTTTGGACTTATAGATTTTGAATGAAAATTCAAATTCAGGTTGACACATTTTTGTTGTAATTCAAAATCTAGAAAGGATATGGAGCTGAATTTTGGATATGTTGCTAGGCTTGGCATGATTAGACTCTGGACCAACAATTGCACAAAGTTGTTGAATAGATCTTTTATGATGAATTACTTTGCATTTATGCTATTTCTGCTTTACTGATTTTTGTAGCAAAATATAAATTGATTTTTGTGCTCAACTTGTGGCTATCTTCATGTTGTGCCTAGAAGTAACTTTCCTGAATTTATCATGAATTTATCTCTGTTAGAAATATTTAATCTCATTTTATGCTTAGATTTGCATTTAAATGCATAGTACAAAATTCAAAAATGTTTGTGATGAACCTGTTGGTGTTCTGATCTTATTTTAGACCAGAGTAGTTGTAGGATTGTTTTTGGATGCAGGAGCTTTTTATTTATGTATGTATGCATTTACCTTATTTTAAATAGCTAGGAAAGGTCATCTTTGCATATATAGGTTTCGTAGTCTTTTAATGTTCAAACTTGATCCAGTGGCATGTTAGTAACTTTTAGGCCAGCAGGGACCATGTCTTCATTTGTATAAAGTATTCTTGCATTTGAAAGCTAGGGTGCACATAAGCTTGTTAGCAGGAGTTAATTAGGAAAAATGTGTCCTTTAACCTTGTGACCCCTTGTAAATGGGTGCATAGCTTAAGATTTTAATTGGAATTATTTACATAGATGTGTACACAATCACTATTAAAGGATTAAATAATAAATCTTCACATGAAATAACAAAAATGAAAGTAAACATTAATTAAATGTTTGTCAAAAGAATAAACCTTTGTCTATATAACCTTTATGAAAAAAAGAATTATTAATTAAATAGTTATTTAGGTGAATATGGCCAACAAGAGTTGGATAAAATAATTATTCACTCCACCTGAACCCTGCATTGCATTCCGTGTAGAACTCCGTGATGGTAACTACGTGCTCGTGCCGGAAGCCGAGGAAGGAGCAGCTGAAGCAGAGCTGCAGTACGTGGAGGTGATCGAAGACACCAAAGTCACTCAGGCTAACCCTGCTGACGAAGGCAAGCCCTGGTGCATTAACCTAAGTGTTTTTGAAATCTTATGCAACTATCTCTGTATGATTGCGCATTTACATTCAGGAATTGAAATGAAACCCTAGATGCATGATCCCTAGATACCTATGTCCGTTACTAGTATGTAGGTCGGTAGCTGCTATGCTATAGGACTGTTACAAGTCGAGTGATGCTCGTCACTTGCGAGAATAGGTTCTTATGTTGGAATCGTAAGATGATTATAAATGGATTGCTCATGTGGTAAGAGCATGGGATGTGGGCTCCGATCCAATGGCTTTCGTGGGTTAAGTGTTTGAACGTACTAAGCACTTGTCGGGAATGGGACTGGTAAGCCTAGTACCTTAATGACACAGTGAGGGATCCTACTATTACTCATCTTGGGATGCGTCTCACGGCTAGCTAACGGTGGTGCATGGTGATTCTGGGTGCCTCACGGGGTATGTCAGATAGCCTGTACCAAAGACTGTAAGATTCGATCCTGATCCGAAGAGTTTCGGGAACCGTTTGGTGGTTGTCCTCGCGGGGGCACCCTACCGTGTGTTTAGGTCTACCTTGCAAGGTTTAAATCAACTGGTTGTCGGCCTCTCACCATTATCTGAGACTACTTATCCTACTGGCCATGAGATCCCTAATGATGGAAGTTGATGAATATTATGCTTGATTAATTGTATTGCACAACTTATGCTTGCAATAGCTTGCTAACCTAGAAAAGGATAATCAACTAGAACTTGTGCTAAAATCTTGAAAGTAAGGACATACTCTTTGTTGCTTTTCAGCTAAAGCCCCAGTGGCCAAAAAGCCTTTCATGTCTAGAGTTGGTGAAGTAGTATCACCGACGGGTAAGTCTTGCTGAGTATTAGTATACTCAGCCTTGCTATAATCTGTTGTTCCAGGTAATGCCTTTGTTGATGTGTGGCCTGGAGAGATCCCGCCTGGCTGGGAGCTGGAGTGGGTGGAAGACGAAGAATGAAGGCATCATGACTGGCCTCCCATGGTGTTTCTCACTCCGTTTAGTTTAATTCTACTGTTTTTAGAAAAACTCTGAACTTTGTTGTCATGTCAAAGACTTCAGTTTGTAATAACTAAGCCCTTCGGGGTAAATTCGGATGTTAATCATGTGTTGTTCTCTGGACTCGCCTTCGCGTGAGTTTTAATGCATATATGTCGATCCTTGTTGCTATGTAGAGTGATTTCACCGGGCGTTAACCTGGCAACTAACGACAGGATGATACTTTATTATTGCTTAATGACCAAAGTGGATTGGTTTAGGCAATAGTACAGTATTTTCCTGGACGGGTTGTCACAACAGCACTCTTCTGAGGCGGTCCGGTCCAGGATGGATCGAATCGTTTGAAAAATTTGATGACGTAGTGCCCCTCCTTGCCACAGAGTTGGCAGGTCGCACCTAGGATGAAATTGCTCCCACGACCGCCTCCACCACCACGTCCAGCGTTGTATCCTCCTCGTGCGAAGCCACCACGATTGCCACGGCCACCGCCGTGGCCACCTCCATTTGCACCACCTCCACGACTGCCCTTGGCAACCATGTTGGCGGAGAACTGAGTGCCTCCTACATGGTACTCCAACCTCTGCTCAAACACTGTGAGCTGAGTGAACAACTCGTGGACAGAGATCGGCTCCACTCTCGTCGCGATAGCCGACACTACCGGATTGAATTCCATGTCCAACCTGGTCAGGATATAGGAGATCAACTCCTGATCTTCAAGCTTGCGCCCTGCTGACGCCATCTCGTCTGCCAGTGATTTTATCCTGGTGATGTACTCGGAGGCGGTGGATGTCCCCTTTGATGTTGTGGCCAGCGCCATCCTGGTGGTGATGATTCAGGCGCGAGACTGTGAAGCGAAGATCGCCTTGATCGCAGTCCACACCTCTGCAACAGTCTCAGTGTGAGATACTTGGCTAAGAACCTCCTTCGACAGATTTGACAGGAGATAGTTGAGGACCTGCTGGTCCTTGGCCACCCAATCTTCATGCTCCGGGTTGGGGATGGCCGGATCGTCGGGCTTGGCTCCTTGCTTCAGTGGCAGGAACTCATCTGGTGCTGCAACATCAGCCGCGATAAACTTCGCGAGCTTGGCACACTTGATTGGTCAACTTCTCGCTCGGAGGTCAGAAGTCGAGAGAGAGAACAGCAGGTAGTGCAGAGGAGGAAGCCATGGTGAAGCTCATGGACTAACCTAGCTCTGATTACCATGTGAAAATAGATGGAACAGGATGCTAAAGCACCCGGTTGCGTGTTAACTAGATAGCCTCAAGGGCTTGTACAACAAGATTACATCTTAACAAACTAGATCCTATCCACATGTCTATCTACCACAACCACCTTGACTTACAAGCCAAGCTTACAATAGATACAATAGTTATCCTATCGTCTAACACGAACGCCTCGAGCTCCTGGAGGTGCTCGCGTAGGCACGCGGTGCAGAAGTCGGTGAAGACCTCGTCATGGACACCGACCATTGTGCAGATCTTCGGGTGGCCGCGTGTTGTCCCGGCGTCGGCGGCAAGCAGTGGGGAGGGTGGCGAGCATGCGCGTGCGCTCGTCATCGCTGACGCCATCGAGGCCGCGCGACCGGAGGTAGGTGTCGAGCTCTGGCACAACCTCGAATCCACGAATCCCCTCTCGAGGTTGCAAGAAGGCAAGCCACATAAATCTTCCAAATTTGCTCTAATGAATTTGGTGCTCTTAATTTTTCTTGTAAGCTGGAGGATTTAAGGAAAAAATCGCTTGTCTCTGCTTCAATCATCAGCCGATCCATCCAATCCATGGAGGCTAAACTCTCTTCTTTTCTCCAATCGAAATACTAGCACAACTCCACCATCTCCAAATCAGTGCAGACAGCACTCACCCTTGCTCTGCTTCCACACCACTAGTATCGCAAGCTCCCTGTCGCGGGCCACACATGAGGTCTCCATCGAGTGCAAGCTGCACACACGGCCATTGTAAGCCGACGACGGTGACGAGCAGAGAGGGTCGGTGCAGGAACCTTGAGGTTGACAGGCTGAGGGATGGTCGGACGTGGTGAGCTCTCGTGTAGGAAGAGGCTGCCGCACATGAGCTCTCCAAATCAGAGAGAGGCGGAGGGGGCCGGTGGTGGCCACGTCGGCGGAAGGGGAGTTCGTCTGCAAGTATAGTTGTACAAAAGGCCCGCGGCACGATGACCCGGTCCGCGGCCCGGTGCCTGGCACGGCCTAGTCCGACATTAACGGGCCACGGGCGGCACGGCCCGACAACCGGACCGGACCATGGGCCGAGGACGCGGCCCGTGGCACGGTGCCGGTCCGGCCCGTGGCACGTGCCGGTCCCGCCCGTGGAAGGGGACGGCCCGGTGGCGGCCCGGCCTGCCAACGGCTCGGTCGGCTCTATATATAGCGGCCACGGCCGGCCAGGCGCCGAACCCTAATCCCCCCTCCTCGTCCTCTCGCTCTCCCCCGCCGCCGCCCTAGTGCCAACCCTAATCCCCTGCCTTGCCTCGCTCCGCCGCCACCGCTCGGTGCCTCCGGCCGTCGATTCCTCCATCCTCGCCGGCGGATCTGCTGTTCTAGTGACTTGTGTTCTCACTCTCCAACGGATTTGGTCATCTGTGCCTGGTCCTTTGTGCCTCTGTCGGATCTTCCTCGCTGGTGATCCGGTGACCTTTTTCCTTTTACTCCTTATTCCTCTACCCTTTCACATTTCTCCTCTCCCCTGTTCTCTACGTCGCCATGTGAGTGCATGCTCGAAGCTCCATCCCTTTCCTTGCCCCCTCCCCGTTGAATCTCACGGTTGTCTATCTCCTGCCAGCTCCGGCCACCTTTGCAAATCCGGCATCGGGCTCCGCCGTAGGTAAGCTCCTCCCTGGCTCCCTCTCTCTTTCTTTCTTCTCCTCCTTCCTCTCTCTTTCTTTGCATTTGACCCTCTGTTTCTCCCTCTACCAAATAGGTTCATGCTCGTGTCTGACGCTGAGTCCACCTCCTTCGCCGAAGTGGACATGGCCAGGACACCGCCGAAGCGGTCGTCGAGGGACGGTGCTGGAGATGTGGGGGCCAGTCGCCCCAGGGCCGGTCGGCCGGGCGTGGTCGTGGTCTCGCAACGCATGGTCTCGCAACGCGGGGGCCAGTTGCAGTCGACGATGGTGACCCCGACCGTTGCTCGGACGACGACCTGGAGGTCAAGGATGATGACGACCTCCGTGAGGATGTTGCCTCCTTCAGCATTGACCTCGGTGCAACCATCGATATCGATGTCGAGGACACGAACGCCGATGACACTCCAACTAAAACTGGTAAGAACAAATCTAAGGTCTGGAAGTACTTCACCGAGGTAAAGGAAGGATCCATTCGCATTGGTGCTATCTGTAAACACTGTGGTGCTAAGTACTCTGCTATTTCTGCTAATGGCACTGGCCATTTGAGTCATCACATGAAAACTTGTATGAAGAAAAGGAACCATTCTGATATGGTTCAAGCTAGGCTAGCTTTGAATGCTAATGGTTTAGCTAATTGGAAGTATGATCCTATGATTGCTCGCACTGAATTGTGCCGCTTGATTGCTAGATTGGACCTTCCATTAGGGATAGGTGAGACACAGGCTTGGTCTGATTACATTAAGAATGCTCACAACCCTCTATTTAAATCAGTTTCTAGGCAGACCACGACTAGAGATTTAGCTAAATTGTATGCTGAACAGCGTGAAATGCTTATGAAAGATGTACTGCATGCTGCATCATCTGTTTCTTTGACATCTGACATCTGGTCTGGTAATGCTAAGGAGGACTATATCTCTGTTGTTTTCCATTATGTTAATAAAGAGTGGGAGATTGAAAAAAGGTAGTTGGTTTTAGGATGATTAATTGCAAACATACTGGTGATAACATTGCTGATTTTATAGCTAAAGTGGTTGAAGAGTTTGGTTTGATTGACAAAGTTTTTGTTGTGACTCTGGATAATGCTTCTGCTAATTCTAGGGCTTATGATCTGTTGGGTCCTGTTTTGTTTGGTTATCTGGGTTCTTATGCTGCACCTACTAGAGAAGATCCTAACAAATTAAAGTACTTCCT
The DNA here is from genome assembly GCA_947561735.1 of Cenchrus americanus. Classification (NCBI taxonomy): domain Eukaryota; kingdom Viridiplantae; phylum Streptophyta; class Magnoliopsida; order Poales; family Poaceae; genus Cenchrus; species Cenchrus americanus. The sequence continues at coordinate 106,073,147 of OX387242.1, forward strand.
TGTGCATCAGCGCCGTGGTACTCATATAATTAATCTTATTGTGAAAGATGGCTTGGAAGTCTGTAAAGATTGGCTTGATGATTTGAGAACTGCAATTAACTTTTAGATTCTTCTAATAATAGGATTGCATTGTTCAAAAGTTTCTGTATTGCTAGAGGTATGACACCTAGGAAATTTGTCCTGGACATGGATATTAGATGGAATTCTACTTACTTGATGCTTGAGCATTTGTTACCATACAAGGAAGTGTTTATTGTGTTCATTAACTCTAATTATGGCTTTGAGTTATTGACATTGAATCATTGGTATGTTGCTGAACATATGTTTAAATTCTTGAAAATCTTTTTGAATCAATTGTTATTCTTTCTGGTGTGTACTATCCTACTGCACCACTTGCTTTGCATCAAATGATTGACATTGCTGAACATTTGCAAGTAGCTGAGAGTAATGAACATTTTAAACATGTTGCAAGGCCTATGAAAATGAAATTCCTAAAATATTGGGATAACATTCCTCTGCTTTATTCTTTTGCAACCATTCTTGATTCTAGAGGTAAGATGAAAGGGTTCTATATAACCTTAGATCTACTTGGTAAGGCAACTGGAGTTGATTACAGTTTGTGTTATGGTGATGTCAAAGATGAGTTAACCAAATTGTTTTCCAAGTACCAGGAGAAGTATTGTTCAAATGCAGGTACAACTAGGGCTCATAGGCCTGTGCTTCCTCTACCTGGTGGTAACAGATGGGGGAGGATCTTTGACAATTCCTCCTCTACTCCAACTATAACTTCATCTGGTAATATAAATGAGCTTACAGCTTACCTAGACAGTGACCCTGTGCCATGGGGTAACCCTAACTTTGACATACTTCTTTGGTGGCGTAATCATAAGCAATCCTATCCAATATTGTCTATTATGGCTAGAGATATCATGGCTGTCCCTGTTTCTGCTGTGTCCTTCAAATCTTGCTTTAGCTTGACAGGTAGAATTCTTGAAGAGCGGCGTCATCGCCTTTTGCCTGAGCATGTGGAGATGCTGACATTCATCAAAGACTGGGACCAAGCTAGAAGAAAGGAGCAGCATACAGTTGTGGACAAGGAACTGGTTGAGCTCTTCAAGAACCTGGAGATTGGTGATTCTACTCCTGAAGATGAAGACACCGAAATCGGCAGCGGCAATGGGAGAGGATCTGTTGGCGTATCTGTTGGCATCATTGGTAGCAACAACACTGACAGCGGGAGTGGGAGAGGTGGCGGCAGCAGCGGCGGGAGAGGTGGCGGTGGCATCGGCGGGAGAGGTGGCGGTGGCATCGGCAGCAGCAGAGGAAGAGGTGGCTAGAAGAAGAGCACTGTGAAGGTCAGTTCAAGTTGACAATTTGAACTAACATATTGAACTTCAATTTGAACTAACAAATTTGTTTTGTTATGACCTATGCAGATGCTATGGTGATGGACTTTTGGTTGCAAGTCTAAGAACAATAGACTGATACTGCTGGACTTTGTGATTTTGGAACTTTGCTTTTGCTCTATGACTTTTATGTTGCCATGTTGGCTGTTGGTTGCCACTTAGCTGGCTAATGTAATAGGTCTAACTGTTTGAAACATGAAACTTGGTACTTGAATTTATTTTTTAGCTGGTTGTTGTACTCTTTTCCTATCTAGGGTTTCTCCCACAAGGGTGGGTTTACCTGGAAAGGTTTTTAATGAGGCAGCATTGCACCACCAACTCATTTTGATAACCTACTTGTCAAGTTGTCATATTTGTGTTGAATCTGTTGATTGTGAAAACATGGGATTTTTTATCATATTACTTCTTACATTTTGGGAAAAAACAAAAACAGTGAAAATATTAGTACCGGGCTGGGTCGTGGCACGATGCAATGTGGCCCGAGTGCCCCGTGGCCCGACAAAATGGCCCACGCCCGGTGCGGCCCGTGGCCCGACGCGGCCCGCAACGTGTCGGCACGGTCCGGCCCGAGCGGGCCACGGGCGGCACCGGGCCAGCCCGTTGTACATGTATATCTGCAAGACGTGTGGACGCGCACCTTGCTCCTCTATGCTACCGCTACCTGCTTTGCTCACTCCGGCACCACACGAGCTCGATGGCTGGGCCCGCGTGCGGGGCGTGACCGGAACCGCGGTTGCAGGCATTCTTCGTGAGTTCCTGACTGCGAGGCGGAGCTCACAGTGGCCTCCTGGATGGCGCACGCGACGGCGAGCCGGCCGAAGCCGCCCACCGCAGCCGAGGAGGGTCGGCCCCTGCGCAGTGGTGGAGCCAAGTTTTGAAAGTTGGGTATTCCCTATGGGCAAGAATCCATCCAACAATAAAAAATACATAAAAACTACACATGTATTCCATGAATATGACCCTATGGGAAAAAATCTGTCCACGACTAGTCGAAAGCCATTGATCGTGTGTTGGTTGCGCTAGCAAATTTGTGCAACATTGGCCCTCCATGAACAACAAATTAGTTAAAAAATTAACTAAATAACTTTTCCTAAATGTCATATATTTAAGAACGGAGTAAGTAAATATAGTGATACATCAACATATATGATAACATATCCACATGGCATGATAATTACGATGTGAGAGGGGAAAGGAGCTTCACCAGGATGAAAATTGTGTATATTATACCGTTTCAAAGACAATGAAACTTGATTAGTATTGGGGGCTATAGAGTGCTATAAGTGTATCAATAAGCTAACCAGAAAAGAGAAGTGGACCAACTAGAAGTATACATAAGTTTTAATTCAAAAGACATAGGTATAAGTGATATACACTTAGCATGTTTGCTCAAGAGTTGGGTATTCCTACGAATACCCTACCACCATGGCACCTCTGCCCATGCCCCTGCGGCACCCCCACCAGGGAGTGCATCCAGCGCGCGCAAGGCCAGGGCACGGGAAGAAGACGGAGGAGGGAGGGAGCTCCACGCGAGCCCGTCGCCGCCGCTGCTACAACATGGAGGAGGAGGAGGGAGGGAGCCTGCTGAGAGGGGTCGTCGCGCCATGGTGTCGCTGCGGGCGGATCTATCGCGGGGAAGAAGGAGGCCACGACGAAGGAGGCTACCATGGTTGCGTTAGAGTGGAGGAGGAGGTTCCGCGGTGGGGAGGCGGAAGTGTCGCGCCGCCGGCCACGGGGAAGGAGGCTGCCATGGTTATCGCACCGGGGAGGATGAAGGCTGCGTCGCCGGTTGAATGGGATCGGCGGGGGTTGGGTGGACGACAGGGTGGTGCGAAGAAGAGAAAGGGAGAATTGGAAGGAAAAAAAGAAAAATGGTGGGACCACATTTGGAGGGGGATTTGGAGGGTCTTTAGGAATGGAGGCTTGGCGGGGAGGCCCTGCTGGAGTTGAGTTTTTTCACCAAACCTCCAAATTTTGGAGTAGAGACCCATATGGAAGTCTTTGCTGGAGTTGCTCTAATTGTGTCTGAATGAGCCACGTTAACGAGGACTCCGTAATGTGGCCTATTATTTTTTGTGGTAGAGATCCTTTTATTTTCTATCCAAAAAGTGAGTGGACGCCAACCAACCACAGAGATAAGAGATTGCGGCCCACAAGGACATTTCCTTAGCCCACAAATGTCGCTGCGGTGGGCCGACGCATGTGCGGCGCAACACTCTCCCTCACACCACAAGTGGAATTTTATATATTTTTCTCTATCACGATTTTGCAAAAATATATGGTCCGCCAGAAATTTTGCAAAACTATACATCTGCCGCCATGGCCTACAGCGTCAGGGACATAACACCGTGGTCCACAGTAGTAGGAGCCGCCAGTAATGGGCCCTTAGTGTGGGACAGACATAGCGCCATACCCCATGGCGTTAGGGGCCTAGCGCCGTGGGCTATAGCGTTATGTCCTAGCGCTGTGGGCCACGGTGGCAGCAGGCCTACTAGCGCCATGGGCCACGACGCTAGGGTCTAGCTGCCTATATAACACCGAAATTCAGCTGAAAATGTCATAATAATTCGAAAAAAAAGAAAAAGAGGAGGGAAGAGGAGAAGGGAGTAGGGAGGAGGTGGTGAAGGTGCGAAGCTCTGCTAGTTTTTTGTCTCGTTAGAGGTAATACTCTGATACTTAATAGTTTTAGTGTAGATTTGCTTTGTAAATATATAGTTTGAGTGTAGATCTACTTAGTAAATGCATAGTTTTAGTGTAGATCTGCTTAGTAAATACATAGTTTTAGTGTAGATCCGCTTAGAAAAATTATAGTTGTAGTGTACATCTGCTTAGAAAAATTATAGTTTTAGTGTAGCTCTGAGTAGATATATTTTGTAGTTGCAGATCCACTTGTTAATAGCGTTTTATTTTTCATGTTGTTAGACATGTCAGATGATCTCAGTGTCAAGTTGTATTTCGGTAATGGGCAGATTAGATATGGTGAACATGGAGTTGACTTGTCAGAATTTGATTTGGTTGACCATGTGATTAGAAAAGAAGCCTCAAGAACTTGGGGGTCCATTACCGAGTTTTTTAGGGCATTCCATGTAGATGCAGAGCAACATGACTTGTCCATTATGGCTCTAATCAACAGGAGTGAGTCATTATATTGGGAGCTTATACCACTTCAAGGCACTGAACATTGGAAGAGTTATATCAAAACAGCATGTGAAATTGGTTTGTCTGTGATGTTGTTTATCCAAATTGTTCATAAAGTTGTGTCTAGTAGTCAAGTGCCTGAGAGTGAGGCTCATCAGGGTAAGGCTGAACGACAAGCAGGAGATGGTCCTGCAACTGAGCCACAAGAAGGAGATGGCGGTTCCAGTGAGGAAGAAGAAGGAGATGGTGACACAACCATTGAGGGTGCAATTGACGAGGGGGAAGTTAATGAAGAAGTACTCAGGCGGTACGAAATGGAGGCCAATGGGGATGAACGTGGGTTGGAAGAGGACTCCTCAGATGATGAGGATGAGCCGCTAGTTCCAAGGGACTAGGACAGTTACAATTTATCACAGCTATCTGTCAATCCTGGTGAGAATGTGTCCTGGGAGTATGGAGAAAATGCAGTTTTTGTTGGCGCCATGTATAAGAGTGCAGTAGAGGTGAAGGATGCAGGGAAGAGGTGGTCCACCCTTACTCTGCAGAGAGAGTTCAGGGTAGTGAAGAGTTCTCCACATATATATTATGTACAATGTCTGAATCCCAACTGTCCTTTTCGAGTGTATGCTTCTAAGGGTAAGTGGAAAAATTATTAGGAGATCAAATCTGTTGTGGATCACACTTGTGTACTTGAGCATCTGGATGCAAGTCATCGTAATTTGTCATCCGGTTTTGTGGCCAGCCAGATGTTTGCTAAGATTGTGGAAAATCTTGCTTATGAGCCTAAGTCCATTATCTTGGCAATTGAGGAGAAATTTAGGTACCAAATAAGTTATGGTAAGGCATACATGGCAAAGAAGAAGGTAATGGAGATGAGGTGGGGAACTTATGAAGCATCCTATGACAATCTACCTCAATTGTTGAACACAATTTCCATGCTAAATCCTAATAGTTATTATGATATCAAGAATTATAATCTTGTATCAAGTCCAGGGAAGCAAGTCTTGCAGCGGGCATTCTTAGCATTGGGTCCTACTATTGCTGCATTCAAACAGTGTCGACCAGTTATTTGCATAGATGACGCATTCTGTGGCTGTAGATGGCAACAATCAGTTGTTGCCATTGGTAATTGCTTTTGCAGAGGGAGAGAATGGTGACACTTGGTATTGATTTCTGGAGAGATTGAAGCAGATGGTGGTGGGAGATGTGTCAGACGTGTGTGTGATACACGATAGACACAAAGGTATTTTGCAGGCCATTTATGACATCAAAGAAGGTAGTGAAGAGCATAACAGGAGCAGCACAATGACCAGATGTGCATAGCATGTAGTGCATGAGGCATATGGGAGCAAACTTTCATAGGCAGTTCAAGAACAAAGAACTTACAACATTGTTCAAGCACTTATGTTTGACCAATCAGGAGAAAAAGTTCTACGACCTATGGCAAAAATTAGATGATCTGACGAAGAAAGCATCAGAAGAGATAGCTAAGAAGCCTGTAAGTATTGAACCTGGGGAAGAGCCAGTTTCTCTGGAGGACGTGGGGCTAGATGCTCCAAATTTCAGAAGGAGAAGGGGACGTGCTGTGAAGACCTTCAGCCAGTGGATTCAGAATGAGCCTAAGGAGAAATGATCTCTCCTGTTTGATAAGGGAGGTGTGAGGCATGGGATAATGACAACAAATTTTGTTGAGGTCTACAACGCTGTTTTGCGTGGTGCCAAAGCTCAACCTCTTGTTGGTATCATTGAGTCTTCTTATACCGCGTAATGAAGTACTTTCTTGACCGTGCTAATGCAGCACATGCAGCAATGCAGGACCCTCAGAAGGTGTATTCAACATGGATGACTGAGTACTTGAACAAAAAACATAAGGCTGCTCTCTCTCACAGAGCTTACCCACAACCTCTATGTTGTGATCCTGGCGAGGAAGTGCAGTGGAAATATCAGATAAGTTGCCAATCGAAATCACAAAAAGCAAATGGTGAAATAACAATACAAAAAAACAGTTATTGGGAATCATACATGCTCATGCTCTTGCCAGAAGCCACTGCTACTACACTACCCCTGCTCACATGTGATCGCTGCATGCCTTGCAACAAAGAATAAGCATTGGGGTCACTACGTGCCTAAATACTTTCTGAAGCAAACCATTCTAGACACTTGGAACCACACTATTGAGGGTTACCTGTATCTTGGAACTTTCACTCAAGACCCCAAAGACAGTGCGTTGTACATAACAAATCCAAATCCAACCATGTGTCAAGGTGTCGGTCAACGCAAGAAAAAGAGGATTAGGAACAACATGGATGAGGCTGAAGCTGGACCTCGGGTGCAGATATGCTCTAAGTGCAATAATCCAGGACACTCCTACAAGAAATGCACTGAAGCATCTTACTTTTCCACGACCACTTCTACACCACCTTCAGCTAGTTCACGTGGACGTCGTTCCAGTCGCTACAACGAAGGAATGCAGTGATCGTACTTGTTTGTGCTACCATGTTGTAATAATTGAACTACTTATGCATGTTATCGTCTTGTAATATTTACACAATTTTATCTTGCAGTCTGCGCCTACATATATGTGAGCACACTTCTCTAGTCTCACTTCACAACACAACAAGCAACAATGAGTTCCTGGACTGGGGCTGATGATGATGACTCCCTCAGTCCAGCACTGTGGATCTAACAAGATCCAGAGTTCAACACCAATTTTCCAGTCTTAGACAAGAGCGATTTCAAATCCATGCGTGCTGTTAGAAAGTACGCACCAAATCAAACGGTGAACTGGCCAAGGTGTGCACAAGGTGAGTTCTATGTGATTCAGGTTTATCAGGGATGAGGCAACTCTGGTCGTCGCTTCTAGCATTGCTCACGAGCATGGGTAGGCAAAACACGATGACCTTTGTCCTTCATCATTTTATGATTTACTAATGTAATCATGGTTTTTGCAGTACTCCGAACAACCAGATAACTGCGGTTTCATGTAATGGGTGGATCCCCCAGCTATTCACCCGTATCAAGAGTACATCAACTACCTCGAAAATGTTGTCATCTTCAACCTGAGGCAAGAACTCGCGTTAGCATTGGCTTCTCCAGATCCGACATCTACCAACGGCGACAACGGACCGGTGACCGGACCAATGGTGGTGAAGGCGAACACCGGCTGTGAGGACGAGTATTGTTGTTGTCTGTGCCACGAAAAGAAGGATGACACTCCACCAGCAACTCCACCCCCGCCACCATCTGATCCAACTCCACCCCCGTCGGCGTACTACATGCCCTCCCAGCACTCCGGTGGGTCTATGATGTCCGGGTTCTCCGGGTACTGTTCTTACAACTAGGCTACAATTGTTGTAATTGTTTATTTAAATTCCCTAAGGCACGTTAGGACTAGCAGCAACTGCACAAATTTAGGGTAATTGTGTCGCACGTGCCATTGCAAATGTTGTAATGGTTTATCTAAATTCGTCATTAAGTATTAATGGTTCGTCGTTTTATCAATGCTTCAACAATTCAAATTTTAAAAAAAATTCCTACCGCCGCAGCCCATGGCGGTAAGGCAGAGATACCGTTGTGGCCTACGATGTTACCTGGAGGCCACGCTACCGCCTGGTGTTAGGACTCTAACGCCGTGGCCCACGGCGTCAGGGACTTAACGTCGTGGCCCATAGCAGTAAGTCTACGAGCCCACTACTGGCGGCTCCTACCGCCGTGGGCCACGACGTTATGTCCCTGACGCCGTGGGCCACGACGGAAGATGTATAGTTTTACAAATTTTCTGGCAGACCATATATTTTTGTAAAATCATGATAAAATATATATAAAAGAAAAATTCCCACTAGTGGGATGCGGGCGGCGGGCGGCGCAGTGTCCATCATGTCACTCTCTCCACAACCGCGTAGCGAATTGGGAACCCTAGGGCTTGGAGGAGCGCGGAGTACGAGTAGGCGCCGACACCAGCGGAGGCTTGTCGGAGGAAAGCCGTTTGTCATCCCCTTCGCTGAGGTGCCTTCGGCTCACTGTGGGGTCGGCAAGAGAACGGCGACAGAGGCCGGAGTAGACCACCAAGCCCCACCCACCCGAACACCGCCTCTTTGGGAGTGTGAGTATTTCCGCCTTATTCTTGTTAGTTTTTCTTAGGATTAAGGAGTTTCTAGCGTCTGAATCGGTGTTATTGACAGGGAAACAGTGTTAGGGAGTAGTAGGAGGACAAGATGTTGGACTCTGGTATATACAGGTTCAAGCTTGACTATGAGAAAACCCAGCACACCACCATTGGGGAGGTCGTCAGCTACGGGAACTTCTCCAATGGGGGTTGTTTGTGGAGGATTAACTGCTACCTGCGTGGGGACAAGATCGATGGCAATAACAAACACTTGTTGTCGGGGTTCTCTACTGTCGACAGTAAATTTCTATCGATCATGTGTCAGGCTCGGATGGTTAGCGCAGGAGACGACGGGGTTTATACTGGTTCGGGCCTCCGAGGAGTAATACCATACGTTCAGTGTGTTGCAGCCGTGTTCCTGAGCCAGGTGTGCTCGTAGTAGGGGTTACAAGCTGGTTGGGAGAGGGAGTTCGTTCCCAAGTCCCAGGTGGTGGTGTTTGGTCTTATGAAAATCTAACCCTTCAGACTGTTGCCCTCCTCTCCCTTTTATAGCCACAAGGGGAGGGGCACAAGGGGAAGTAAAAAAAGAGTTACTGTGCCTGGCAGCTGGCACGTCCCGCCGTCCGTCGGGGTGCATTGAAGTCGAGTCGCGATGCCTTGTCGAGGAAACCGTCACGTGGCCGGGTTGGACTGTTCCCTCCGGGACGCTTGGCCTTCTCCCCGAGTAGTTTGGGCTTGTCTTAGTCTGCCCGAGTGCTTGCCTAGCTTGCCACGCCCGAGCCTAAGTCTAGGCTCGTGCGCGTCGTAGAGGGTGCTTGAGTGCCTCGGGTTGAGTCTTGCGTGTGGAAGGGAGGGAGATGATGGAGATGTGATGGTTGTGCGGCTGGTCAGACCGGCATTAAGGCTCTTAGCGAGGCGAGCCTCCTGCATGTCCGCCAGCTGTTGTATTTTGCGTGACGTGGAGGTTCGTTCCTCCTCAAGCATCGGTGGCGTCGCTCGAGTCGTGCGCCCGGACCCATGCACTAGTAGGAGCCGGACTTGTCGTGCGAGGCGGAGACTTGTCGTGCGAGGGTTCCTCTAGTGGGAAACTAGTCGGAGATGCAGCCACGTGGCCAAGGACTAGACGTCTTGCCAGTGAGGGTCTTGACGAAGATCTGCATGCCTTCCCTGAGACGCAGCACCAAGTGAAGGGTGCTCTCCTTCTGGATGTTGCAGTCAGTAAGGGTACGACCATCCTCGAGCTGCTTGCCAGCGGGCAGTGGACTCCACCTTGAGGGTAATGGTCTTGCTGTAGTTCAAGGAGGATAATCTTGCCATCAAAGGGGGCCCTAATCCAGGCCCTCGTCAGTAGCCCCCGAGCCTGAGTGGGAGTTAGGGAGTCGCGCTCAGGCTCAGTTGGTGGACCTTGGTGTTGGAGATGTTCTTCAAGTTCTCGGTGGGTGCGCGCGAGCACATCCGTCGGATGTAGCCCTCGAGCTCGTGAGTGAGTTGGAGACTCGCTCGGGAGCTTTTATCTGTAATTGTAGCTGTTGTAGCCTTGGAGGTTTTGTCAGGGCAGTTGTGGTCGTAGTGGTGACGTGGGCGCAGTTATGGTCGCGAGCATCTCGGCCGACGTGACTGACGTGACCGCTCCATCATGACCGCGTGCAGGCTCTGCAAGTCTGCACGCCGCAGGAGTTGAGGCGTCACGATTGCGGGCGGCTGTTTCGCCGGGACGTGCGCGCGTGGGCGAAAGTCTTGCTGACACAGCAGGCCCGATGCTGGAGGTGGAGAGTCAGGCCTGTCCCCTTTAAAACCGTGCGTCGAGCGCTGGTTCAGGACTTTGCTTTCCATTTGCTTCTTCTCTCTCTCGCTCGCCCCTTGAGTCCTGAGTTCTTTCGCATCCACAGCGCTGCTGCTATTCCTGCTCGCCCGAGATCTTGCCGTCATGATGTCGAACTGGACGCATTCCAACGTCTCCCGCGAGCAGATCCTTCGTCTCGTCGAGGCGGGCCAGCTGCCTCCCCTCACCGAGGCCCTTGAGTGGATCGTCCCCACCGGCGAGTCCATGCCGCGTCCTCCTTGGGATACGTGGTGTCGTTCGTGACCTTCCATGAGCGCGGCTTCTCTGTCCCCGCCGGCCGGTTCATCCGCAGGGTATCATTCGCATACGGGTTGCAACTCCAGCACCTTAACCCGAACAGCATCCAGCAGATGGCCACATTCGAAGCAATGTGCGAGGGGTACCTCTGCATTGGCGCCCATTGGCCCCTGTTACAGTACTTCTTCAGGTTCACCTGCCTTAGGGACGGCTCTCTTGCGGCGACGATCGACTGTGCCAACCTTCAGACGAAGCAAGGCAGCAGCGATGACTACATCCCAGTGTCACTGACCAGCTCGAACAGCGGCTGGCACAAGGGGTGGTTCTACTTGCGGAACGACCCCGAGTTTGCGCTTCCATCGTACACCGAGTGCTCCATCGTGAAGTCCCAGAGGAACTGGTCGGATGGCCCCGCCAAGAAGGAGCAGGAGAAGATGCTCAAGCTTCACTGGGCCGTGCTGGGATGTTTGTGGAACGCCGGGATCACCTTGGCGGAAGTGATCGGGTAGTACCAGGCCCGAGGAGTCGTGCAGCTTCGGAGGCGGCCGCTCTACCTCTATGACATGACGACCGACAGGCCCCCCTGGGCGGGTACTGTGACCGCTCCGGAGCTCCCGTCGCCACTCGAGGTTCAGCGCCGTGTGGCGCAGGTGATCGGGGGGTCATCTTATTTGTGTCCGCTGTCGCGGCTGCTCCCAATGCTCCCCAACGCGGGGACAGAAAAACTTGTAAGTTGTCCGTTTTCTTGATATGTTTCATTAGCTTTTTGCTGCAGTGTGGATCTTCTCGGAGCATGTATTCCCCGGCTGATCATCGTGCTTCCTCATCGCCACAGTTGAAGTGTGCCCACCTTGTCCCGGCCAAAGTGCCTCTCCCGGAGGAGGCGATTTTCAACCAAAAGCAGGCCGCGACGGAGAAGAGGTGTGCTGCGTGTAAGGCACAGCACAAGAAACGCCAGATCGCCAAGCGCGATCGTAACGACAACCGCAACAAGAGGCGGAAGGCAGGGGAGGTTGGTGTCTCCTCCGATGAAGACCCATCGCCCGAGCCTTCGTGGAGTGGTGATGTGGCCAGCGCGGCGGTTGATTGGAGCGACATGTTGGGGTCATCTTCATCGTCGCCTCCCCACAACACTGAAGTGTCGTCGTCGCACCGACCGGCAGCGACCGGTCGCGACAAGACCACTGGCTCGAGTTCATGCCAAGTGGCTTGTCCCGCGCGAGAGGGCCATCGGGCGGTCCGCTCTCACACGATACCCAGCGGAGCGGGTGCTTCCGAGCCGCGGAGAACTGCACCCTGGCAAGTCGATCCCCCGAGAAGGTCGGAGGAGCGGCCGGCGACAACCCGCCGGCTCTATGACGGCTCCAACCGCCCCGACTCTGACTCCCTGCAGAGGCGCCGGTCGCGGGGGAGGTCGTCAGACTCGGCGTCGAAGCCGAGCGCGCCATCGGTAGCAGAGTCGAGTGCTGCTCCGCGGTTCTTGCAGTCGTTGCTTATCCGGGGCGGCGGAGCCCCGGAAGTTCATGTGTCCCTTGTCACCAGTAGAGGCCATAGTCCAACCCCGGTCATTGCAGAGGTAGGAGGAACAGCCCTCGAGCCCATGGGGGAGAGTGTTGCCACCGTTGAGGCGGTCGGTCGAAGCGAAGCAGCCCCCAAGATGACGGGCTCGCAGCGTGCAACCCCTGAGTCGGTGGGCTCGAAGCGCGCAACCCCCCAGCACGGGATGTCGGATCGCCCGGTGAAGAAAGCCCGGGTGCGCTCCAAGATGTAAGTTCCCGACTTCAGGTCTTTTTTGTTGTGTTTCTCTCGACTTATGTTGTCCTACGTCCTTATTGTAGACACGTCGACACCGGCGTGCTTAGCCTGGGGACCCTGAAACGCCTGGCGTTGAGCACGCGGGTGGTTTCTTCTGAGCCTCGTCCCCAGCCCCCGAGCGCTGAGCCGGCGCGGCCGCGGGCTGAAGAGGAGCTGTCGGTTGCCGCCGAGACAAGGGCACCAATCACACCACCTCCACCAGTCCCCTCCACCGCCGTCGAGGAGGGTGAGACAGCCACAGAGGCTACCGTTGCTCAAGTGGCCCTGGAAGCACCGACCTAGGCTGGCCCGAGCGTTGAGGGCGCGGTGGTGGTCTTGGATGAGGACTCGACGCTTCCCCCATCGTCGGAGAGCCGTGACGTCGTGATGGCCCCGGTGGCGGAACCAGCCCAAGTGATGGAGGCGGCAGGTTCCCTTCCTGTTGTGGGTGTGTCAGAGCCTTCACCGGTGGTCGGAGTCTCGGGCCCTCCCCTGACCGCGGAGGTGACAGCATCCTCCTTGGCCCGAGTCACCCTCACCGTTGAGGAGATGATGGAACTGGTGACGTGTCGGTACATCGACTTCCTCGGTGTTGGGGTAATCGACCTCGAAGCGCCCCAACTTCTAGAGAAAGTGTACGAGGTAGCGGCGGAGAGGATGTTCAAGGAGCCGACGATCATGGAGACGATCGCGTCGGTCTCGAAGGCGCTGCAAGAGTACGAGCACGCCGGCGGCTTCGCCCCAGCCATTGCAACAAAGATGGCGGACGAGGCTCTTGAGACACCCGTGGCCCACATAGAGCCAACCACGGATGTGTCGGCGCCACTGCTAGCCGATGAAGGTCGGGAGACATCGTTCCCCCAGGTGAAGGAAGCCGCTGAGGCTCTGATCTTCATCACAGAGGTCGGCATGATAGAGGCCGTTGTCTGGGAGGTGGGATCGTCGCCGCCCCGCCCGGTTGCCGCTGAAGCCGAAGATGCTGAGATTGGCGCGCTTGCCGAACCGGCCGCTGCCATCCGAGAGCCGACCGCCTCCGAGGCGGTGACAAGGGCTGTCTCCCTGGAGATTTAGGAGGCCGAGGAGACGAGGACGCACTTGTCCCATGGCGTGATGGACGGCGGGGCCCGGTCCCTTGAGCTCGCGTGTGCTCCATGGGCGACCACTTCCGGCCTCGGCGTCGATTCCGAGGACGACGAGGAGGTTGCGGCGTGCAACACCTTGGAGCGTGGGTTGACTTGGGCGCGTCGCGCCTTCGATGAGCTCATCCTCCCCACGACTTCGGTAAGTCATCCTGTCAAAGATTAGGGTTTCAATTCTGTGGTCTTCTCGGGTTCTGCCACTTATCTTTGTTTCATTGGCGCCAGACCCTCGAGTCCTCAGGTGGGAGACGGGCCCGCGAGGTGTGGGAGCTTCGAGCGGAGAGGACTCAATTGGAGATGCAACTCGTCGTGGCCCGAGTGGCAGCAGCTAGCGCTGTGGCGAACGAGGTGTCCATGCGGGCGTCCCTCGAGGCCGCCCGCACGTCAGCGAAGGACCGAGCCGTTGCCGCCGAAACTGCCGCCGTAATAGCCGCCTCCGAGCGGGACCCGCTAGCGTCTAGGCTTGCACTTGCAGAGGCTGAGATCGAGAAGCTCCGAGCAGCCGCCGCATCGGCGGAGGAGGCCGCGGAGAGGGCCAAGACCGCCGCGGCCACCGCTGAGACCGCCGCCCAAGCTGCCGCTCGCGAGAAAGTGGCGCTCGAAGCCAAAGTGTCAGAGCTTGAGAGCGACTTGAGCACGGCGACGATAGACTTGGCGACAACAAGCCGTCAGTTCTCCCAGGTCACGAACCAGCTCCAAGTGGTGACCGAGGAGGCGGTGCAGCTTCGGGACTCCAAAGCCAAGTTGTTTCAAGATCTCGACGGTAAGCTGGATGATCCCCTGACTCTTATCTGGCTCAACGCTTGCTTCTTGTCGGACCTGACTTGATGCCCTTGGTTGCAGGGTTGCGCTTGATCCGCGTTGAGATGGTGGTGCAACTAGCGACGGTCAAGCAAGAGCGAAACGCCGCTATTCTTAAAGTTATCGAGAAGAATGGTGTCCTCAAGCGCTCGTCGAAGCAGCTCCAGAGTACGTATTGAACTTCAGTGTTATCTTCATGTTCTTCTTCTTCCTCTCGAGCCCTCCATGACTCCTTGTTCTTGCTTGTTTCTCTGAGGTCCAGGCCGAGCTGGAGCAGTCTCGGGCATCTCGAGAGAAGGACGCGGCCGCCCTGAGCCAGGCCCGTGAGGCCCGGCGCAAATCGGAAGCCATTAGCGAGAAGGCCTCGGGGACATCGCCAAGCTCGACAGGGCGACGAGTTCGGCCATGGCCGCACTCGGTGTGTCGCTTGGTCCACGGACGCTCGAGATGCTGATTGAGGAGGTTGGTCGCCTTCCTAGTGTGGTGCGGGAACTTGAGTTGTCTACGGCCCGTCGTGCGGTACACCGGGTCCTCGCTATGATCGAGTCGCAATACTAAGGGCTGGACCGCATGGCGCTGAGCGGCGGCTGGGCCCCTGGCATCTCCGACGATCAATGCGACGAACTGGAGGTGGACTGCGCCGCCTTCGCCCGCGAGATGGCCGATGCCTCATTGAAGGATCTGGAGTTGCTGACACAAAACGAGTCGGAGGTCCCAGGAGCTCCCAGGCCCCCGAATTAGATATGCCACAAACTATTTATGTAATAATTTGAACAGGTCGCCGGGCCACCGTGTAGCTAGGCTTTTTATCTAGAGTTATCTCTCGACCACTTCCGAGCGCCTGAGGACGACTGCAGCAACATGCAATCGAACTTAGAGAAATGAAACAGTCAAGCCATGCTCCGGAGCCGCGAAGGCGTAAGAGTCGTAAGGCTTGGCCCCTTCGAACCGCTAAGCACGACCGTCCGCTCGCAGCCGTCGGGACCTCGAGAGGGTAGGGAGATAACTTTAGCTGACGTTTTGGTCGCAAAAACACCTTTTTTGGACCGGAGACCTGGTGGTCACTCGAATGTTCTCGAAAAGAGGTCGGATGAAAGCCGGAGACTAGAGAAGTACCTGCAAGTCTTTGTGCTGTAGCCGTGGGGGCGTTAGCACTAGGAGCTTTGAACGAATAGCGTCTCGCCATCCCATGGGAGTTGTCATCTTTGCTCTCTTCGAGTTTGAGTTTCCATCAATAAACCTCTCGGTCGTGCGATTGGTCTCGACAAGGTTGTCAGAATTTTTGAAAAATTTCGAAAAATCGCTGAGGACATGAGGGCATTGTGCCCTTGGTAGCCCTCGAGCAGGGAGTGTCTTTGCGTTGGTGCAAAGACACTGCCTGTTCAAGCTTAAGCGTTGCCATAAAGAAAAAAGCACACAGACACGATTTAAAGACGCTTCTTATAAGATTCGATTTGCTACTTCTTCTCTTGCTTGGAACTTCAACAAAAGGCTTACCCGATCCCTCTTAGATCGGTTTATCTGCTGATCTTACTTTGTTTTCCTCGGTCTTTAGTAGATTAGATTCGTTTTGTGTCTTTTACTTAGATGCATTAGGGTTTCTTTTACCAAAGATTGAAGTTACTTGGCTTTACTAGATCAACTCTTGCGTCACACATTTGTTCCACGGATTCGATACCTTGGGTTCACCACTCGAGGAAGAAGGGTCCCTTGACTACGACGGAAGACTTGTACGCTTGCAAGTCACAAACGAACTTTGATACAATTATTAGCAGTCAACAAGCCCCTTTTTCGCTTGCCGTTGCGAGGAACAAGTGATCAAGATTTGGTTTTATTGACTTTTCTTGTAATTTTCGAGTTTTCTTTTAGTTTTCTTTTTGCATCTACTAAACTTTGATCATCCTCAAAATACATCTATCTAGTTTGTCTAACCTAGTTTACATAAATTTATTTTTACTTTCTAGATTTTGCATACTTTGTTTATTGCTAACCCTAACGGAGATGGTTGGCTACCTCTCCAAGAAACCCAAACTTTTTTGTGGATGATCCGGGAAAACTTTACGGGCAAAGGAGACGTGCAACACAAAAATTCAAGGGTTGGAAACCACTAGATTCAAAAGAAGGACCGCGAGAATCTCAAGGGAATCACCACCTCCAAGTCCAAAGGAAGATCAACCTAAACGAGCATCGTTGATCTACCTATCATAAACCTTCGAAGCCTTGGGAAGGCCATTCCAAGATCAAGGTCTCAACTATCGCATGACGATTGTGGGAGCTTTGGAGCATTTCAATGAATACATACGAAATGGGATTCCTTGAATGGCAAATCGGTTTACTTAAGAGGAGGATGGAGAAGATGGAGATAGAGAAAGAAGCTCAACACCTAAAAGTGCCAAGGAAAGATCCACATGCGGCGAGAGTTGAAGTGTTCATCGTGATGAAGATTAGAGACGCAAGTGGGACAACTTCTTTGGGCGCCGTGGGTAACAAAGAAGAATATACGAGACAACTCCAAGGTCCCAAGACGGCGAAGGCTACTCAAACTCATTCGGGAGAAGGATCACAACCGAAGGACGGAGTTCGAATCTTGGGAAGCCACTACATGAAGGAAGTTGTTGCATCCGTCAAGACCAAAAGACAAAGCCGACTGTGAATACCAAAAAAATTGACTAGCGAAGAAGAAGCCCAGTGCCTAAGATGGTGCGAAGTGGGTACCCAAGATTGCAATGCCCGCAGAACGTTGATCGAGAGTAATCCAGAGAGTGAAGAAGTCTAGCTATAGGCTCCGCCGAAGCGCTAGGCGGGAGGCCGTTTCGTCGAGTCAGAATAAGATACGGGAGGACAACCCGATTCCGGAGTTTTTCGAGTATTTTAATAATTTAGTTTTTGAGTTTTTTTATTACGCGAAGACATTAGACTTAGAAGTGGTTGAACAATATTAGAGACATAATTCTTGATTGAATATTTGCTTTATCATAAACCCTTTGCATGAACCCTCCTATGTGCTTGTTTGTTCTTTTCCTTTCGAGAAACCTCAACCAAATAATTTCAGAACCTAACTCAACCTCTCCCACCCTCATTATGGTGCTGGGGTTGACTTATTTTTCATGCTAAAACCGCACGAGTAGAGCCACGATTTATATCTAGGTGTTAATAAAATTCAGCACGTGGTAGAACTCGCGTGAACCTAGAAATCAAAACTTTTGGTTGGTTTTAAAAATCTTTATCCTTGGTTTCTCTAGGATTAGAATTTTTCTAAGCCTATTCACTATTTTTGTTTTATTCAAAATCTTTCTTATTTAGCCAAAATTAGAACCTAAACCTATGCCCCCATCGTCAAGCGGGAAAAAGTACGCTCTCAACGATGAAGGCAAACTATCTCGGTCGAGACCGAAATCGGCCGTAGTCGAAAAATATTTTCGACTTACATTTGTTTTTAATGGTTTAAAGCTTCTCTAAAATTGTGTTTGAGCTCTTGCATGGCTCTGAAAAATATTTTAAATTTCAAATTGGAAAGTGCTTAACCTTAAACACACCCTTAATGGAGGCAATCTAGTTTGAATAATCATGCATGCACCATTGGATTCCCTTTCATCAACTTTCACAATTCCACATGCAAAGGACAAGCATGGTGGCAGCAAGCATCAACTTTGCAGGAATTTCATGGTGGCATGTGAAGCAAGTGGAGCTAGGGAGCATGGACATGACCCAAAGCATGAAGCATCAAGTGCAAGGACCAATAATGCAAGAAAAAGAGTGGACGAGAGAGTTTGGGCGGTGCAACTCGTGGAGCACGCGGGCAGGAAAGTTGCGGAGGCGAAATGATCGTCTTTGGAAGAAAGCGAGGGCGGGGAGGAGCCGGAAGGACCCCGGGCGGCCGGCCCGGGCGGCCGGCGGCCCCCTCCCCCATAAGGAGCCCCGGCTCCGTTTACGGGCAAGCTTTCCTCTCCTTCCTTTGTTTGTGTGTGTTCAAGTTTGTGTGCTCAAAACCTCTAGTAGACATAGCCAACCTTCCCAAGCTTGATAGCTCAAGAAAAAAAAATCCACATCCTTAATCCACTCAAAGTCCACATGAAGCAAAGAGTTTAAGTGCACAGTTACGGTTGCAACCGGAGTTTTAGTTGAAGAAAAGAGTGCGACGACCATGTGGAAGAAAACCTGAAGTCTCTTCTCCAAGAAGAAGAGTTCGTCGTCATCAGCGCGTCATCAACCACGTCTTCGAGGAGGCACTCGGTTTCGAGTCTCCCGGAGCATGGAGACGGATGCGGCACCAGGGGAGGAACGATGCTCTTCTCCTTGGTGGTATGAGGCTGCAAGAAGCACGTCCATGAGGTTTACCAAACCTCGTGGGCACACGGAAGGCCGGCCCGCGCCACCACAACGATCGACCCGTTCAACCGCGCCACCTCCTTACACTCCAACATACTCTTCGTACGGCTTCATCATCTTGTCGGCGGAGGAGGAGGAGAGGCTCTCTAATCTTGAGAAGAGGCTTGTGCCCAACGTCGGAGTTCGACGACCAAGCACTCTACCTTGGGTTTAGCCGCAGAGCATATACTATATGTTGGGGCACCTTGGATGGGTGCGGTTCTCCAACGGAGTATCGGTGGACACCCACTTGGGGTTCGCCTTGGAAATTTTGATGACTATTGCACCCATCCTTGATGATGATGGGTCATAAGCTTGTCATTCGGGATTTGGAGGGAGTCCAACAAGTGGTTCCCTACGAGCCGTTGGGGAGCTACTTAGATTCCACAAGGGAGCTCCGGAGAAAGTTGACGTGCCACCGGCATGTTAAGCGAGGATTTTGGAATATGATCTACGGAGAAGCCCATCGACGACGCAATTGCATCAGCAACCCCATTATCGGATATTTCACTCTTGGATGTGCGAAGGGTATTGGGGAAGGATGAAGGAGACAAAGGTGGCCAGGCACGGAGTTGAATTGGCTGCACTCGGCTTTGGTACCCGGGCGGCCAATAGACCCCTCTTACCTTATGATCAACGCGTTGGTGTTGTGAAGCAACATCGGGGGCGGGTAATATTGGTTAGGGGTGCTACCTCTCCATGTTGGCCTTCTCCTTGCGGCCAAGGGATGCCCAAGAAACCCGACCACCTTTTGCGTGGTACCTCTCTCGGCATTGAGTATTTGCGGCAAGGCAAATACATTAGTGGAGAGATGAGAGAGGAGGGTTATCGATTGGCCATAGTGAACCTACCCTTCCCCGATGAGAGGCTTAGGCTTTTCAACGAAGGAAGAGAAGATTGGTTGGAAGAGGGACTACTTGTCCACTGCGGGGAAAAACAAAAGAGGAAGAATCGTAGAGGAGGGAACATCCTCACTTTGTGATGGAGCACAACCCAATGTGCAACCATTCGGCGGGATCCCTCCTCATGACTATTACGAGAGGGCCACGAGAGCAAGCATGGGGGGGTGGTGCCGGTACCCCCACCAAATTATGTTGTGCCCAACGCTGGCTTCGCGAGTCTACGCTCATCATCCCCAACCACAACAAAGCATGGCCATAATTGGAGGGTATCTTGCAAGAAAGCCGCCAAAACATCGCAGCCATCGGTAACGCGGCTCAACTTGGTGAAGGCAACGCAAATATTGCCTTTGAGCTCGGACGCCTTCACCTTGTGGAGCCAAATCAATTCGTCGGAGGAAATGTCCAATCATATTGAGGCAAGGGTATTATTATCAAGATCATCAACATCAACCATAGGCGGAGGGGACTAGAAGATTTAGGAACTTTAGTTTTCTTTTTCTTTTCTTTTTCTCTGTAATTTTCAGCTTTTGCTTATGTGTGTTTAAGTAGTATTTTACATTTTTATTTAAATTTCAGCAAGCATGTTTGAGCTATTACCAGTTTGTATTTCAACTTGATGTCATCATTAATAAAGACACCACCTTGATTATATCATTGGAAAAGTTACAAAATTCGTGCCATGATGATATATGATTATAATTGCGGCTTTGTTTATCTTTGTAATTGATCTATGCATGTTTAAAATTTAGTGCCTAGGTACGTTGGACCATACCCTATTGTGAGTAAGGTCGGGAAGGTAGCTTACCGACTCGAGCTACCTCCGGAGCTTACGGGAGTGCCGGTGTTCCATGTATCCCAACTTCGGAAGTGTGTGGTCGTCGAGAAGAGAGTGCTGCTCGGGCGCTCGACGTCCGAGAACCGGGGTACTTGGAGTACCCGGTTCGGATCTCGACTGCGGGCGGAGAAGTCGACCAGGAACACCACCACACGCTTACGCAGGTGCTATGGAGTAATCACTCTACGAGCGCGAAGCCACGTGGGAGAAGGAGTCGGCGTTGAGGGAGAAATACCCTCATCTCTTCGAAACGGAGGTAACTTCTTAATCTCGGGGGCCGAGATTCTTGTGAGGGGGGGGAGGTACGTAACATCCTTAGTTTTCACTTGAGTTCAAAATGTTGAATTTCAAAAACTTGAATTGAGGTTGAGTGCTCGTAATTCGAATAAGAGTGTCTTCTGCTTCCTTCCCCAAAATTCCTAGATTTAATTTTGGCTTCCACAAAACTTTTAGGGCTTATATCCCGCTAATGTGAAAAAATTTGGTTGCGTATTTGAATCTTATTTGGATTTTATTTGGGGTAGATTCAAATTTGAATTTAAATTCAAATTTGAATCCACTTAATAGCCTTAAGGTTATTGGCAAGCGTTACGCACCTCAGCGGCCGCCAACCTCCCAACCCGGCTCACGGCCACTTTCGGCCCGTTAGCGGCCCCGACAACCCGGCCCCGCGCCGCGCCACCCCCACCACCCCCGCGCGCGGGGGCCGGCGGCGAGCGGGGCCCGCGCCGCGTCGGCCGGGGCGCGATGACGCAAGGGCGTCATCCCCTTCCTTTTGCCTTTGGGCGACGCCCAAAGACAAAGGCGGGGGGGGGGGCGGCGGGCCGCGCGCCCCACCGCCGCCGCGGCGGCCCGCCAGCCCCGGTGCATCGGGCCGCCCACGTGTCCTCGCCGCGCCGCCCTATATAAGAGCCACCGCCGCACCGCCGGGAGGGCCCCAACCCCAACCGCCGCCCCGGGGGGGGGGCCACCCCCGCGCGGGTCCCCGCGCCCCGGGAGGAGTAAGTGGGGGGGGAGAAGGAAGAGGGGAGAGGAGCCGGCCCGCGGGGGAGTCGTTCGCCGCGAGCCGGCCTCTGAGGGAGGGGAGCTGGACCTGGGTGAACGCCTACATCCTCTACTTCCCCTTCCTCCTCGACGTCGCACCGCCACCCTCCTCTTCTTCCTCCTCGCCGGCCGAGCCCCACCACCACCCCCTACACGACGCACACTACGGCCGTGGCCAAGGGGTGAGGACGGCCGCTTCCCTCCCCATGTGGATGCCCGGCCTTCGAGGGCCGGGGTGGAGCCGGCGGCCGATGCCCCGCGCCGCGGCCGGGTGATGCGGCCTTCGAGGCGGAGGCCCCGGGATGCTTGTTTTCGCGAGTGCGCGCGCCCTCGTCGACACGCACGCCGCCCGCCTAGTTCTTTTCCCCTTGCTTGTGTGGGGCCGCTGCGAGCCACATGCGTCGCCGCCGCGCCGTGTCGGAGCGCGCGCGTCGCGTTCGCGACGTGTGCGTGCCCGCGCACGCGCCCGTGCGGGCCACGGCGCTCGCAAGCGTGCACCCCGGCACGCGTGCGCCGCGGTTTGTGAGGGGCAAGGCCGGGCCTTGGGCCCCTTTTCGTGCCCCGCCGTGATCACCGAGCCTGCACGTGCTCCGCGCGCCGCCGCCGGCGCACGGGATGGCCGTGTCGCCGTGGTCTTGAACGCACACACGGTCGCCAAAGGGTAGCACGTCGCGTTCTGAGACGCCCTAAACACCACGCCGTGCACGTCACGTACACGTCGGCCAACCGCGGACGCCTCGCACGCCGCCACCCATGGCGTCGAGCCGGGCTCCCGCGCGTGGCCGCCGCCCCGTCGCCCCTATCGCGGCCAACCTCTCCATTGGCCGGTGGAAGTCACCTTGCGTGCGCGCACTTCCCCGCGCACGCCGTCGCACACGCGCCCGCCTGGACTAGATTCCCGGCCCGCCGCCGCGCGCGGCCGCGGCGCCCGCCCGCCGGCGATGGCGTCGCGCGGCCGAGCACCGCCTGGTCTTGCGCCCCATCGAGCCCAGCAGCCTAGGAGTCTCCTTGAGGTTACCCCGTTCTGGCCGATCGCCCAGGCGCCGTGAAGGCCGCCGCCGGCAAGGTCATCCCGCGCCTCCGTCCCTCTCCTGGGCATTTCGTCAAGCACCTTGCGTCGCTGCTGAAAACACGGTCTTAGGTGGTGCACCGGAGACCACATGCGGGCGTAGCCACGGTAGATCCGGCGGGATCCCGTGGCGGCTCGGCCATCCTCGAGCTCGGCCACCGCCCGGCCCACACGCCGCCGGGCGCACGGGTTTCCCCGGGATCGCTGCGGCCACCAATGGCGGGCCGGCCACACGCGGGCCGCGGGGAAGCGAGCCGCATCGGATCCGGGTCTGGGGATCCGGTGTGGCTGAGTCCTTAGGGTTTAAACGTATTTTTATTTCCAGAAATTAGTTTTTCCCTTTGAAAAATCCTAGAAAATCCATTTTAACTCCAAAAATTGTGAAACCACTTCCAGAAAATTTCTAAAATCTTAAACTCCGGGTTGGGTTGGTGTTTGCTCTCTTTTGGTTCTCCAATGCTTTTGTTGGATTTAAGTTGCTTTAGGACGCTATTTATTTTTTTCCTTTCGCGCTATTAGGAGCGGCCGGGAGCGGAGGGCGAGCCGGGAGTACGACTACGCCGACGACTTCGGCATGCGGGGAGGACTACTAGCCCCCGGGTTCACGCCCCAGCGATCCCGAAATACCCATTAGGCATTGGCTTTGAGTAGTATTGCTAGTGCTTTACTTTATATATGCATGTTGATGAACCTTGCAGCACCGCCTCTTTGTTTACCCCCGTCCTTGAATGTCCTACCACTCTACTATATATGTTTATGTGAGTGTGTATATACGCGGCTTCGCGATGCATGTGTGGGATGGGAATAGTGGTTCTTGGCGTGTGTGGGGTAAAACCCCGGGGAGAAGGCGTTTTGGGTGCTTTGGCGGGGGGTGAGCTCGAAACAACCGATCCGGGATCGGGGATAGGGGTGCACTCCTCGGTGCATCCCTCCTGTTACGGTTTTCGGAGCCTAGGTGTTGGGGTTTTACGTGCGCTTGGAGGACATGAGCTCGCCCGTTCGGCGGCGAGTGGATCAACTTGTTTATAGGACATCGTACACACCACCCCGCCGAGAGTGGGGATAGGGCCGAGGTTGAGCTCGGCGAGTGCGGAACCATACCCTTAGGAAGGATAGAGGGTATCTGTGGGGGAGCGGTGGAGGTGAGACCACCCTCTCAGAGCGTCTCCCACGTGTGGCCACACGTGAGCATTTCACGGTTCACGGTCTTTGTCTTCCCCGCGGAGAGGACCGCTTTGAGGGCCGGATGCGGGGGGTGGTTTCGTAACTCCCAGAGTTCGCGGTGGGATGGGCTCGTCGGCCGTGCCGTGGGGTACCGTTCGGGATGGGTACGGTGTACACGCTGCGAGTTGTTCGATCTATAGCTATAGCCGCGTCCTCGGTCATGGACCCTTGCCCAGAAGACTTACTTGATCCTCATGTTTTGGGTTTTCTACCTTCCCCCTATAGGTGAGAGTGTGGTGGCCGTGGTTACCGCTTCGGCTAGAGGAGAGAGGCTCCATCTACCTCGTCGATCCGGTTGTAGCCATTGAGGTGCGAGGAGGGGAAGTTCTCGCACCGACCCTAGACAGGGAGTAGGAGGTGGAGACGGGTCTTCTAGGTGACCAGGTAGACCCGAGCTGTGTTGAGAGACTTGGGTTTCGGTATATTGATGGAGATACCTTGTTTTACTCTGCTGCTGCTGCTGCTTAGGAAACCACAGCCGTTTCCTTGTCTACTCTCTTTTCCCTTTAGATGTTAGGCCACTTAAAGCTGCATACGGTTGGTGACGTGGACCTATCCCACTCCTTGGGGATAGACTTTGGGTGTGCAGGGTACGAGTCCGAGTTCGACTGCAACGCCGACGGATGGTACGACTGAGGGATACGTCGCTTCGCTCGAGTTTGCCTGTGGCGGGAAGAATAAAGATGGAGACCCTTCTGAGAAGATAGCTACCGTTGCGTAGAATTTTCACTCTGATTCAGCCAAGAGGCTTGTATTGATGTACTCCATAATGGACTTGTAATAAATTCATGTACTATTAACTTTATGTGATGCGATGTATGACTTTGTGTATCTATCTGTGAGACGTTCTGTACGCGATAGCCAGCGGTCCGGGGACTATCGCGATGGTCGACAGGATTCGGGTTTTCTATGAAAATCCGGGGTTTTACATTGTGACCCGCCTCCGCGCGCGCGCGCGGCCGGTCGAGGCACGGCGTGATGACACCACGTGTGTTCCCCGTGTCCGCGCGGGCGCAAGCCGCTCTGGAACAAGGCCTCCGGGTTGCCGACATTGGCCAGTGTGTTGACGAGCGCCGCGCGATACTCGTGGCCGAGGTAGAATCGACGCCGCAGGACGCGTTTCAAGGCTAGGCGTCGTCCGACCGTGGCGGCGCCGCCCACCACGCACATTGCCTTGCATGTTGCGCGCAGGTTGCGGAGATCCACAATGGCATCCTCTGACTGCGCAGCGACGCGGGAGACGATGTCAATCGTCAGCTCCGTCGGCAGTTCTAGCAGTCTCGACGACGCCTCGTAGCGAGCCACGGAGATCTTTTCCAAGGAGGGGTTGCAGTTCGTCACGCGCGGTGGGTAATTGGATGTGCGACGCTGTTATCCCCGGCGAGGATGAGGGGAGATGGAAAAGAACCGCCGCCTCCAGATCATGTTGTAGATTGAATTTGGGGGGTCGCAAGGTTCATTGGGTTTTAAGGAAACTGCGCTTTCATAGGGAGGACACGGAATCACAGGGTCAATGATGGGTGTACCCAGGCACTTGTTGGCCCACAAATCAGTCTTTACGGAAATTTGACTCTGGTTGACCCCATCTGTGGACGGAGTTGCGGGACCCACCTGTAGGATTGTTGCGCCAAAACTGGTCGGCTCGAACCCGCGAGAGATTTCCCCATTGGACGAGTTGTGGGCCCCACTCCGTCGGCACCCAGTTGGGATGTGTTCTTGAGTTGTTCATGTTCATAATGAACTTGATCATTTGTATCGTTTAATCATAACTTCAAAGTTGTTTATATTTGTCAAATGACGTCCAAATCGGGAAATTCTTTTTCCTACATTCTTATTGTCGGTGCGGAATATGGTCCCGGCACTAACTAGTAGATAACGCCTAGGTCTATCCCTCTAATGGTCGATGCTAAGCAACAAATGACACAAGGTTTTATCCCGGTTCCGGCCGAGGGGGCCGTACGTCCGGCCGGGGCGTGCTCGTGGCACTATATTGCTCGGCACCGGGGTGCTTGTAGTGGGGCAAATACAAGCAAGGCGGGAGAGGAATCGTGGCTTCCAAGTCCCCCGGGTGAGTGGCCGGAGATGTTGTAGGAGAATAAGAGAGTGAGTGCACGGTGCGCTGTGTTCCTCTGGATTCGTCCTCCCCCGCGGCTGGGGGCTCGCCTCCCCTTTTATAGGCCAAGGGGGCGGCGAGTTACATGCACGCCGCGCTACCTAGTTACGTGTGGGAGCACGTCGTGCTACGGCGTAGAGTGGGCGGTCGTCCGGACGATCTTCGCTGCGATCCGGCCATGATGGCCTACCTCATACCCGAACAGTGGCGGTTCGAGGGTAGGAGGCGGCAGATGGCGATGGCGTCCCCTGATAGGCTTCGAGGGAGGTGCTGATGATGGCTGGTACGGAGTACAGGAGCGGGCAGAACGGCGTTCCTTCCCAATGAGCTCTGCGGTGGTGGAGTGGTTCTTTGCGGCGCTCGGGCGTGCGCTCGCGGAGTCGGGGGCGTGCGCCGCGCACGCGTAGGGCACGGCGGCCGCGCCGTTGCGGTGGCCGGGATGGCCGCCCACCGGCCTAGCGCCCCTCACCTAACTGCGGGGTCACGGGAAAGTGGAGTCGAGGGGTGCGCCCGACCCCCTTTCGAGGGTCGGGCGCGTTAGCCGTACGCGTAGCGGCGCGCCGTGCGCACGGTCCATCCCACGGTAGCGGGGATGGGCTCCTCCTCGGGGAGTTGGTGCGGCGGCACCGGCGTGAGCCCCGGCGCATGATGACGCCGTCTCGCGGCGTCGGGGGCGTTAAATGCCCAAGTACGGGGGGCGGCGCACGCGCGCGGCGCCCGTGAGCGTGGCGGGCCCCGGCCGAGGGTGGAGCGGACCCTCGAGCGAGGGCGAGGCCCGCTCGAGGGGGATCGAGCCCTCGAGCGGGCGGGACCGCTCGAGGGAAGGGTCGCCCCTCGAACGGGGCGGAGTCCGTTCGAGGAGAGGGGGTTGCCCCCTCGAACGGGGCGGAGCCGTCCGAGGAGGAGCGTACCCTCGGCGAGGCGGAGCTCGCTCGAGGGGGGGTCTTACGCACGAGCCGTCTTGGTGGGCCTCCGAAGTCCCTGCTGCATGGGCCATGTCTGCATGGTTAGTTTCTCGCATGGTTAGGCTTAGCTTATTTTGATGCGGGAATTTAAGTAAGGGTTCCCCCATTGTTTGAGGGGACCCCCTAGGGGCGGTCCCCGACGGTAGCCCCCGAGCATCCCGGGTTTGCCATTGAGGCTCCCGCAGTGCTGGAACCTACCGATAGGACGTTCTTCCCTCCTTGTTTGCGAACGCCTTTCCGTGGGGCCGCGTCGGCCGGACCCGCGGGTCTAGCCTCTCGAAGCCTGCGGGGAGTGTGGGCTCTCCCTGCAGGGGTTAACCGCGAGCAATTCGGTCAGAAAGGCGTGGCACATATGCCAACCGGCATCGGCGGTATTTCAGCGGCATCGGGGGTGCACGCTCCCCTGTCCTTGTCTCCCGGCGGTGCAATTCCAAGGAGGTGTAGCCGTGCGTCAAGCCCCGAGCCTTGGCCTGTTCGAGGCGATCGGGTCGAGCCTGACGACTTGTTTTTTATCGCGCCCTCGCCGTCCCTCCGCGGGACGGAGGGTGAGGTTTCCACGACTCCCATCGAGCGGGTCGCGAATCGCGGATTCCTCATCGAGGCGCTAGCGGGTGGTTCAAGTGGACGTCCATGCCCCGTTCGATAAGGGTAGGCTGCGCGGTCCGGAGACACGTCCATGGAAGCGCTTGCGTGGGTTTGCTAGGTGGGGCTCGGTCCCGTTCGCTAGGGACCGAGGGCGCGGAAGCTCTCCCTCGGTGGGATCCCCCGGCTAGCTGCCCTCGCTGGCTCTCGAACACGACATGTGGGGCACCCTCGAGCCGACGGGCTCGAGGAACGGCTCGAATGCGCGCGCCCTCGTCGTCCCTGACTCTGTGATCTGGGGCGCCTGTTCGAACCCGTCGAGGGGTCGGGCTTCGAACCTCCGATCGGAAGGCCGTGCGGGGCCGTGCATGGACAGCCCCGTCTTTTCGCGTTTGCGGCCGTCGAGGGGTCTGGACGTGCCAGCCCTCGAGGTGCTTGTTGGCAGCACGGCGCGGCATGAGTGCTTTCGGTGTCGCTCTATTTCAAGCGTGACCTGGGCGATCCTCTTACGCGCGTGCCTTCTTTTAGAGGGTTGACATTGTCTCGAGTTGGGGGTCATGCCGCTCGAGGGTCCTACGTGGCATGGGTGCCCGCGGTGGTCTGCTCTACGTCGAGCAGGTCCCGGGCGTCCTTCTCACGCTGATATCCCATCGAGGGTCGCCTTGTTTCGTGCCGAGGGTCACGCCACTCGAGGGCTTCACGTGGCATGGGTGCCCGCGGCTGCCTGCTCTACACCGAGCAGGTCCCGGGCGACCTTCTCACGCTGTCATCCCATCGAGGGTCGCCTTTGTCTCGAGCCGAGGATTCGCCTCGCTCGAGGGCTCTCCCTTGCTTGGCAAGGGGCCCGGGCATTTAATTGCCTTGCGGTCGTGGCCGCGGTTTTGCAGCGCGGGCGCGCCTTTTTAGGCGCTGCGGCCGCGCGCGCGCGTAGTGGGCGGCGTGGCCGGCGGACGTGACGGTTTTGCCTCGGTCGGCTGCCGGTCTTGCCGCAATGATGACCCGCCTGCAGTGTTAGAGCCGCTGCGGCCGTGGTGGGGCCCACTCGTCGACGCGACGGAAAGATTCCTACGCGGTTATCTGCGGGGGGCGTCCGCTCGGAGGACTCGCCCGTTGCCTATAAAACTGCGAGAAGGAAGGGACGGCGGTTTTTTACCTTGGTTTCTCACCGTTTTCAGTCCTCCGTCCCTTCGCCTTCGCCTCACTCTTGCCGTCGCGCGGGCTCGCTGCTTAGAGCTTTTTCCTCGTTTCCTTGTCCTCCGCCTTCGCGCTCGTTCGTCCCCCCTTATGGCGCCGCCTCAGCTTCCGATCAGGATCCTGGAGCCGTACGCCTGGGAGAGATCGACCGTGACCCAGCTCGCCCTGGGCGAGCTGGTCGTCGCCGGCCAGCTGTCGGCCAACGAAGAAGGGCGCCCGGCGGAGTGGATCGTGCCGCCGGCGACGCACCTCGAGCCCAACCCGCCGGAGGGCTACGTGGTGAGCTTCCTCCGCTACCACGAGCGCGGCTTCAACGCGCCGGCGAGCACATTCATGCGGGCATTGTGCTACCACTATGGGGTGGAGCTGCACAACTTTGCCCCCAATGCGATCTCGCAGGCGGCCACATTCGTGGGCGTCTGCGAAGGGTACCTGGGGATCCCAGTCAATTGGGAGCTCTGGGTACACCTCTTCCGCGGGGAGCTCATCACGCAGCCCACGTCGGAGCCGAGGACCCGCCGCGCGGTGCGCGCCGGCGGGATGTCGCTCGCCCCGGGGGCGGCTCAAGGATTTCTACATCCCTCGCACCATGACGACGAACAACGCCGGCTGGGAGCGGGGATGGTTTTATCTGCGCAACGCCGAGCCGGCCTCCCTCCCTACACCGGCGGGTGTTCAAGAAGAGGCGGGACTCCTGGGGCTACGGGTTGCCTACGGCCAATCATCGGGCACGCCAGGGGTCCGTCCTTGCCGCCTGCGGCGGGCGGCGAAGGAGGGGCTCAACGCGATGGGCGTCCTCGCCTTCCTCCACCACCGGCGGGTCGTGCCGTTGATGGAGAGGCCCCTCTCGCATCTTCGAGATGACGGAGGCGGCCAACCCCGTCGACCGGCGAGGTCGCGGATGCTCCCGACGCCGCCGGAGCGGCCGTACACGCTCACCCGGGCGCGGAGCGCCGTCGACACCCGACGCGGCGCTGCGGGTCGGACCCCGTGGGATATCGAGATGCTCCCCGTCGGCCCGTTGGTGAGTGTGGTTTTTGATTCTGTTTTAGTCCTTGTTCTTGCTTCCGTTTCCTGATGCGCCATCGTTGCTCTCGCGCGCAGCTGGTGCAGTTCAACGCCGCCAAGTCCGTTCCACCCACCCCCGACTCCCGTGCGCTCGGCCGGGCGGCGCAGCGGGAAGCGGCGGGGAGCGGCGGCGCGCGGGGAGGGAGCACGCAAGGCGGCGCCAAGCGCGCGCGCGACGCACGGTCCGCGGAGTACCCGCGGCGGGGAGGAGCCGGGGGGCTCTCCTCCCCGGACATCGAGGAGCCCTCATCCTCGGAGCAGGACGAGGAGGAAGAGTCCGAGGGGGAGGGTCCCTCGGACGGGTGGCGGCTCGCGCCCCCTCGCCGGAACCCGCGCGGCGTCGGGGGCGGCTTGCCCGGGGTGGGCGCACCGGCGCCCGTCGCCGGCAATCATCATCGGGGCGGCACGCGCCGCGGGGTGCCGCGCGCGCGCCACGGAGGCGCGCGCGCGGACGTGCTCGCGCGCGCGCAGCGTGCCCGCGCGCGGCGGGAGCGCGTCCGCGCGCGCGGTGTCATCGTCAAGGGGCGCGGCGCGCGTGCCCGCGCGCGGGGCGAGCGTGCCCCGCGCGCGGTGGCGTCATCGGGGGGTACGGCATCGGGCGCGCCCACGCGTGAGGCGGGCGTGCCCGCGCGTGCGGCGGCGGCGCCGGGGAGGCGCCGCGGCGGCGCGGCCCCTCGCGCCGGCCTCGTCGGAGGCCTCGAGGAAAAGGAAGCGGGCCTTTTCCTCCGCGAGGTAAGGAACCTGTTCTTCCTTTGCTTGGCTTTAGTTTGCTTGGTTATTAGATGCTCTAACCCTCCGTTCGTGTTTGCGCGAGGGCGGTGCCAACCGTCCCTCCTCTCTGCACCGGCCAAGGTGCCGAGGACGGACGCGTCGATCCCCACCCCGGCGGCGTTCGTCGAGGGGGTCGCGCCCGGGGACGGCGCGGCGGCGGGCACGAGCTCGCAAGGCCCGGCCGGGGCCTCGAGAGGCCCCGGCCGGCGGATCGGCCCGCCGCGGCGCGGCCGCAGGTCGCCGGGGCGGCCGGCGCCGGTCGCCACGGAGGCGCGAGCCGCGGCGGTGGCTACGGTGGAGGTGCCGCCGCGGTGGCGCCCCCTGCGGAGGAGGCGGAGCGGGCGCAACCTCGCGGGGGCGCCCGCGGATGCGGCGGCACGCGGCGGAGGTGGCGGCAACGGCGCCACGACGGCGCCCGTGGCCGCGGAGGCGCGGGGTGGAGGCGCCGGCGGAGGCGGAGCGGGCGGCTCCTCCCCGCCGGCGGTCTCCGGGCGGGAGGTGGTGGAGCTCTCGGATGACTCCCCGCCGCCCGGGTGGAACCGGTGGGCCCGGGCGCGCCCACGACCTCCCCCGAGCCCCGGGAGGGGGCCCTCGTGAGGTGGCGCGAGGGTCACCCGACGGTGGGGGCGGCAAGGGCACGGTGCCGGGGCCTCGTCCTCCCACGCCGGCCGCCCCGCCCGGGGGGGGGCCGGTGGAGGATCCCCCCCGCGTTTGCCGACGCCGGGGGGAGCAGGAGCTCTGGGGCGAGCTCCGGAGCCACGGCGCCACGCTCAACCGCGCGTTGAACGAGGCGCTGCGGGTCCACGGCGGCCCGGCCTGGATCGTCTTCCAGGTGAGCCACGGTTGCTCTTCTCCCTTCCTTTTTTCGTTTTCGCGTGCTGCATTCAAGACTTGGCGCTTACGAGGTTTGATGTGTGGATGCCAGGAGCTCGAGCGCCGCGCCCATGAGAAGTACAGCGCGTTCGACCAGGTGAACGCCGAGGCCCGCCAGCTCCGGGAGCGATGCAGCGCTTTCGACGCGCTTGCGGAAGCTCTCAGGGACGCCGGACACCGGGCGCGGTGTACCGGCGATGGCGTGGTGCGACGTGCTTCCGGAGAGCTCGGGGGCGGGACGCGGCGCGTCACTCGAGTCTCGAGCGGATCCGCGCGGCCCTCGTCGATCGCGACGAGGCGCCGTGGAACGCGCGCGAGGACCCGGACAAGACGCGGACACCGGCCGCCAACCGGGGAGGCGGAGGTGGCCACCGCTCGCGCCGAGACCCGGGAGCTCCGCACGTCGCTCGAGGGGGCGCAGCGCGCCGGCGGCGCCAGCCGAGGAGCGGGCGCGGCGGGCCGGAGCGGCCGCGCCAAGGAGGCCGATGACCCGAAGGCCGCCCTCGACGCCAAGGCCGCGGCCCTCGTCGGCGGCCGAGGAGCGGCTTCGGCGAGAGCGCGTCGCCCGCCGGGGGCCGAGGGGCGGCTCCCAACAAGAGCGGGGCCGCCCTCGGCGACGCCCGAACGGCGCCGGGAGCGGGGAGCGCGTTGCTCGCGAGGCGGCGGAGAAGTCGCCGGAGGAGCCGGAACGCCGCATTCTCCAAGGTTGAGGATGAAGCGCTCTCGCTCAGCATCAGCAATGCCAGCCAGGAGCTGGCCCTCCGTGAGCAAGGCGAGGCCGTCCAGCGTCTCGAGTCGGAGCTCGAGTCCGTACGCCGCGACCTCGGTCTGGAGAAGAAGCAAGTCGAGGGTGAGACTTTTCGACTCTGTTTGTTGGTTTTTTGCTTTAGAGGGTTCGCTTCTCCCTTTCTGATCTCTTGTCGTCTTGATGATTCCAGGCTTGCGCACTGCCTTGGGGCACGCTGCTGGGCGGGCCGAGGCCCCCGCAGCTTCCTACAACTCCCTCCGAGCAGAGCAGAGCCGCGGGACGCGGCCCTCGAGACCTGTCGCGTCGTCGAGGAAGGCGAGGCCCAGGCCGGCAGCTCGCTGGCCAGCCGCCTGCGCGCCCTTGGCGGCCATGTCACGGAGCGGATGCGCCGGCGTTGCACCTAGGCGTGCGTGAGGCCCTCGGAGTGGTGCGATCCCACTACGAGGTCAACCTCGAGGCGGTGGCGGAAGGCTACATCGTGCCCGAGGGCGTCGAGGACGAGGTGGCCATGGAGCGTGCGGACGCGCTTGTTGCTGACGCCGCCGGGTCGCTCGCCGAGGCCTTCGAAGAATTCCTCTTCCCGACGCCGCCGATGCCGCCGCTCCACCCGCCCGAAAGCATCCGGGGCGCCGGGCCCGTTTTTTGTTTTATGTGTATCGACTCGGCCTCGTGGCCTTTTTGTAAATAAACAAGTTATTTCATGAACATGGGCGGTTGTTGTAAATGAAATCGTTTGCTTATTACGCTTTTTGTTTCTCCTTCTTCCCCGAGTAGATTCTAGTTAGGGGAGTTCGTTTTTCGTAAGGGGCCCGCTGGGTTGGAGGCGAGAGAGACGGGCCATAGCCACGCGGCGTAGGCTGTCTCTGGCTCGCGCGCTCCTTCCGCTGTGCCGCCTACGCCCTGTTCGAATCGTGGCTCGTGGTTGAAGTAGGAAACAAACTTAGCGTGTGTTGTTACATTTTTTGCGCGAAAAAATGGGACTATTTGGGGGGGGGGTGCCCCCCCGCAGTAGCCCCCGAGGGTAACTTGGGTTTCAGGGGAAAGCCGAGTTGCCCTTTTATTAGACTTGGAGTATTTACATAGGTGACACCAACTGGGGCGTTGGCCATGCGTTTTTACAACAGAAAATACTTGGAAATCCTAGTTAAGGGTAGAAGCGACGTAGCTGTTGGATATTCCAAGCGTTGGTGAGTTCTTCGCCGTCCTTGTTGGCCAGCTTGTATGTGCCCGGTTTGAGCACCTTCACCACGACGTAGGGTCCCTCCCATGGGGGCGATAGCTTGTGGCGCCCTCGATTATCTTGGCGTAGCCTTAGGACCAAATCCCCCTCGCTGAAATCCCTCCGACGTATCTTGCGTGCTTGGTAGCGTCGTAGGGACTGTTGATACCTCGCGGAGTGCATCAACGCCACGAGGCGTACTTCGTCTAGCTGGTCCAGTGAGTCCTCGCGGGCTCGCTGGTTAGCATCTTCGTTGTAGCCTCGAACCTTGGGCGACCCGTATTCCAGATCTGTGGGGAGGATGGCCTCCGCGCCATGAACTAGGAAGAACGGTGTGAACCCGGTGGCTCTGCTTGGGGTGGTCCTTAGGCTCCACACGACTGCTGGTAGTTCTTGGAGCCATTTCCGGCCAGATTTGTTGAGCTGGTCAAAAATTCGGGGCTTGAGGCCCTGTAGAATCATGCCGTTGGCGCGCTCCACTTGGCCGTTGGTCTGTGGGTGTGCCACAGCTGCCCAATCCACGCGGATGTGGAACTTGTCGCAGAACTCCAAGAACTTCCGGCCCGTGAACTGGGACCCGTTGTCCGTGATGATGGAGTTTGGCACTCCAAAGCGGTAGACGATGTCGGTGAAGAACGTGACCGCCTGCTCAGCCTTCAAATTCGTGATGGGGCGCACCTCCACCCACTTGGAGAATTTGTCAATCGCGACAAGCAGGTGGGTGAAGCCCCCGGGCGCCTTCCGCAGGGGCCCGACGATATCCAACCCCCACACGGCGAACGGCCATGTCACGGGGATCGTTTGCAGGGCGTGAGCGGGCAAATTGGTCTTGCGGGCGTAGAACTGGCACCCTTCGCAGGTGCGCACTATTTCGCTGGCATCCGCGACCGCGGTAGGCCAGTAGAAGCCTTGGCGGAACGCGTTGCCAACGAGGGTGCGCGGCGCGGCGTGGTGGCCACAGATCCCCGCGTGGATGTCCCGTAGGAGCTCGCGCCCCTCGGGAATGGGTATACACCGCTGGAGGATGCCTGACGCGGCGCGCTTGTACAGCTCGCCGTCGACGAGGGTGAATGACTTGGCCATCCTGGCGATGCGCCTGGCTGTGGCCCGGTCGCGGGGAGTTCCCCTCGAGCAATCCAGGCGATGTACTTCTCCCGCCAGTCCGCCTGGACGGGAGCCGGCTCGATGTCCATCGCGACAGCCTCTCGTGGGAGCCGTACCCCTCGAGAAGGGAGAGCACGTACGCCTCGTTCGAGGGGTCCTCTTCCATGGGTTCCGCACCCGATGGGTTCAAGGGAGCCCCCGAGGGTCCGCCGTCGCTCGAGGGGTAAGGCTCGAAGGTGACCGAGGGCTGCGCGATGTCGCGCGCGAAAACGTTCGGGGGAACGGTGATCCGCCCGGACGCGATCTTGGCAAGTTCATCCGCTTCCTCGTTGTATCGGCGGGGTACGTGATTAAGCTCGATGCCGTAGAATTTGTCCTCGAGGGCCCGCACGGCTTTACAGTAGGCCTCCATCTTGTCGTCGTGGCAGCTCGCGTTCTTCATGACTTGGTCGATCACGAGCTGCGAATCCCCTCGCACGTCGAGGCGCTTGATGCCCAACTCAATGGCGATTTTGAGGCCGCAGAGAAGGGCCTCGTATTCCGCCATATTGTTGGACGCGGGGAAGTGGAGACGCACTGCGTAGCGCATGTGCTCCCCGAGGGGTGACACGAAGAGCAGGCCCGCGCCCGCTCCCCGTCTTCATCACCGAGCCGTCGAAGAACGCAGTCCGAAGCACTCGCTTGAATCCGAGGGGGCGGCGCCGCGTGTCCGTCCACTCGCCGACGAAATCGGCTAGGATTTGCGATTTGATGGCCTTGTGCGGAGCGTAGGCGAGCGTCTCGCCCATCAACTCCACGGACCACTTGGCAATTCCGCTCGCCGCGTCGGGGGTTGCGAATGATCTCTCCTAACGGGAAGGAAGAGACCACCGTAACTGGGTGGGCCTCGAAGTAGTGGCGGAGCTTGCGCCGCGCGAGGACTACCGCATACAACAGCTTCTGGACCTGGGGGTAGTGCGTCTTCGTGTCCGACAGGACTTCGCTGACGTAGTAGACCGGCCTCTGCACGGGCAAGGCATGCCCTTCCTCCGTGCGCTCCACAACGATCACGGCGCTGACCACCTGGGTGGTTGCGGCCACGTAGAGTTGGAGGGGTTCGCCGTCTCGCGGCGGCGTAAGGATTGGGGCGTGTGTCGGTGAGACGCCTTCAGCTTGTCGAGCGCTTCCTGGGCCTCGGCGGTCCAAGAGAAGCGTTCGTGCTTCTTGAGCAGCCGGTAGAGGGGCAGACCCTTCTCACCGAGCCTCGAGACGAAGCGGCTCAAGGCGGCAAGACACCCCAACACCTTCTGCACCCCTTTGAGGTCCCGAATTGGACCCATTCGCTCGAGGGCCGCGACCTTTTCAGGGTTGGCCTCGATTCCCCGCTGGGAGACGATGTATCCTAGGAGCATGCCCCGCGGCACTCCGAAGACACATTTTTCGGGGTTGAGCTTGACCCCGTTGGCCCGCAGGCAGCTGAACGCGATGCCAAGATCGCTAACCAGGTCGTCCGCCTTCCTGGTCTTGACGACGATGTCGTCCACGTAAGCCTCGACCGTTCGCCCGATATGGTCCCCAAAAACGTGCCGCATGCGCCGCCGATATGTTGCGCCCGCGTTTCGAGGCCAAAAGGCATCGTGACGTAACGAAACGTCCCGAACGGTGTGATGAACGAAGTCGCGAGCTGGTCGGACTCCTTCATTTTTATTTGGTGATATCCCGAATAGGCATCAAGGAAACGAGTAGTTCACACCCTACCGGTGGAATCAACGATCTGATCTATGCGTGGCAAAGGAAAAGGAACCTTTGGACATGCTTTATTGAGACTGGTGTAGTCAATACACATCCTCCACTTCCCATTTTTCTTTTTTACAAGCACAGGATTAGCTAGCCACGTAGGGTGGAACACTTCCTTGATGAATCCGGCCTCGAGGAGCTTCCGCAGCTCCGCTCCGATCGCCCGTCGCCGTTCCTCGTCGAAGCGGCGCAGCCGCTGCTGAACAGCGCGAGCGTTAGGCAGGATATCAAGGGAGTGCTCGGCGACCTCCCTCGGGATGCCTGGCATGTCCGAGGGGCTCCACGCGAAGACGTCGGCGTTGGCGCGGAGGAAGTCGACGAGCACTGCTTCCTATTTAGGATCGAGGGTCGAGCTGACCCTCAACACCTTGCCCTCGGGGGCCGACGGGTCGAGGGGGACCCCTTTGGTTTGCTCGGCGGCCTCGAAGGTGCCGATGTGTTTGGCGGCGGAGCTGAGGTCATCGTTGACCATCTTCTCCGAGTGTGTTCACCGGCGCTTCATCCCGGCGCTAGTGCCTCTCGCATGTTCCACGCACTCGACATCGCAATCGAATGCATGCTCGATCGATGACCCGACGGTGATGACGCCGTTTGGACCCGGCATCTTCATCTTCGGGTACGTGTAGTTGGGGACCGCCGTGAACTTGGCATAGCATGGTCGCCCAAGGATGGCATGGTAGGCCCCTTTGAATCCCACCACCTCGAAGGTGAGGGTTTCCTTGCGGAAATTCTTGGGGGGTCCCGAACCGGACGGGCGCATCGACCGCCCGAGGGGTTGAACCCCGCTTGCCGGGCGCGATGCCGTGAAACGGCTTCGTGCCGGGCCGCACCGGTCCACCCCAATCCCCATCGGGCGCAATGTATGCGCGAAGAGGATATTGAGGCTACTGCCTCCGTCCATAGAGACCTTCGAAAACCGGCGTTGCCAATGATGGGATCGACCACCGGTGGGTACTGGCCCGGGTTCGGGATGCGATTTGGGTGATCATCCCGGCTAAAGGTGATGGCATCCTTCGACCAGTTGAGAAAGGCCGGAGGTGCCCTCTCTCGCGGCGAGGACTTCGTGCCGCTCCTTCTTGCGCGCCGCCGGGTCGACATGTCGACGGTAGGTCCCCCAAAGATGAGGAACACATTTTCGACGGCGGGGAAACCACCCGCGTCGCCATCGCCCCCATCCTTCTTGGCCTCTCGCCTCCTTCGCGGCGGCACGGCCATAGAACTTCTTGAGCATGTCGCACCTCGCTCAAGAGTGTGGTTTACGGGGGTCTTGTGGTAGGGGCATGGCTTCTTCATCATGTCGTCGAACACCCCCGGCCTCGAGGAGCCGGTCGAGGGCCCCGTCGGGCCGGGTCACCGCCGAGGGCCTCGGCGTTGCCGCCGTTGCGCCCTCGCTCGCGCGCCTCGCGGCGCGGCTTCGTCCCCTTCTTGCCCCGCTTGTCGTTGCGGCGCGGCTCCTTGGACCCGCCGCCCTCCGCGGGCGTGTCCTCGGAGCGCTTGCCCTTCTTGCCGTCGAAGATTGCCCCCCACGGCCTCCTCTCCCGGAGGCGAAGCCGGTGGCAATGTCGAACGGCCTCGTTCGAGTCCGTGGGCGGGCTGCGTCCCGGCTCCGCGCACAAGGTCCCGCACGAGGTGCCCTCGAGGAACGCGTGCACGATCTCGGATTGTGCCACGCCGGGGAGCTCGTGCGCCGCTTGGAGAAGCGCCGTATGAAGTCCCGTAGCGACTCGCCCCGGCTTCGCGTGCGGGAGCGCGGATCCCGTGAGTTCCCGTGGGCGCACGTACGTGCCCCGGAAGTTGCCCACGAAGGTGTGGACTAGATCGTCCCGGCTGTGGATCCGGGCCGGCGGGCAAGTGCTCGAGCCATGTCCGGGCTGCGTCGCCCAGATGCAGGGGCAAGTTGCGGATGATTACTTCGTCGTTGGTGGCCCCGCCCACCGACGAGCCGGGCGGTAATCATTGAGCCAAACACGAGGGTCCGTCTCCCCGTTGTATTTGACGATCGTCGAGGGCTGACGGAAGCGGCGGGGAACGCCGCCGTGCGGATCTCCCCGCCGAACACACGGGTGCCCGGGGGCTCCGGTGTCGGGGAGCGATCCTCACCGCTGTCGTAGCGTCCACCCCTTCGAGGGTGGTAGCCCCTAGCCGCTCGCGCGTCCGCCTTGCCGGGTGCGCCCGGCGTTGATGACGTTGTGGGCATCGCCATCCGGCGCCCCGCGCGTGTCGAGGAGCCGTTCCTTGGCCGGCGTGCGTCCCTGGTCAGCAGGTTGACCCACGTGCACCGAGGGTTCGCCTCCCGGGTGCGGATCATCGCCCCCGCGCGTCCCCCGCCGTTGGCGGATGCGTGAGGCCGAGCTCTCGGCCCGCCGGACGGCCGCTTGCTCAAGGAGAGTTTGCACCTCGCGGTGCATGTCTCGAGCCTCGGGGGTCGAGGGTGCCGGCATGGCGCGCGGTGCCGTCGCGGCGGCGATGAGCTTTTGGCTCGCCCGCGGTGGCGTATCCGCGTTGTCGACGTTGGGGACGGGGTTGAGGCGGTCGCGGACTTGTCGGCCCGCCCAGCTCCCGCGCGCGCTCGCCGCGCGCGGGGGCCTCTCCCCGCCATCGAGGCGCGGAGTAGCCGCACCGTCCCCGTACTCCTCCGCCGCCTTGGCCTCGAGCTCGCGAGCTTGGGCCGCCGCGCGTCGACGTCGGCCCCGGCGGGAGCGCTCGGCCCCGCGGCCGGGGGCGCGTGGCAATCCCCCGGGGCCGGCGTGACTTCCCCATCTCCGGCGCCCGCCGCACCGGCGGGCGTTGGCCGGGTCGTTGGTGATGACGGCGCAACACTCCCGCGTGGGGTCGTAGCTCCCGACGGCCGGAGTCGTCGGGAGCAGCCAAACCGCAGGTCCGCGGCGTCGAGGAAGCGCCTGAACGCGACTGGGTCCGGCACACCGGAGAAGTCCCACTCCGCGTACCCATGACGGTTGGCGGGTGGCATCGTGTCGACGGAGCCCAGGGACGACTCGTCCGTCCGCCGAAGTGCCGGGATCCCCGGCGACGAAGACGTGCCGACCGGGCGGAACCCCGCGCATTGTCGTGTTGACGTTGGCGTTGTAGGCCGTAGTGGCGCCACGCGGCCCCGATGGGGATGCGTGGTCCGAGACCGCACGCGGTCCCGCCGGGGCGGTGGCGGCCGTCGTGACGGTGGGTGCACCGCGCCGGGCGGCGGCGCGCTCGGCCCGCCGCCGCCGGACCGCGCCCGACGCGAGCGTAGCCCGCAGCGGCGACGGCGTCGCGGCGTCGACGGGCCCGCGGCATCCGTGCCCGCAGTGCCCGCGCCGGTGTCGTGCGTGCGGCGGAGACCGCAGCGGACCCGGCCTCCCGCTGCGCGCGGAGCTCCTCACGGTTGGTGAGGCGCATGAGATAGCCGTTCCCCGTGGCCTGGAAGTTCAAGTCCCCGAAGCGGATCTCGAACCCGGCCGGAAGAGGGTCCGAGCTACCCATGTTGTAGCGGGTGCTACGGTACTCAGTGCGAATCACCATGGAGGGAGTTAGCGAAATGACCTTAGGCGCTTGTTTGCCCCACGGTGGGCGCCAACTGTCGGTGCGGAATATGGTCCCGACACTAACCAGTAGATAACGCCTAGGTCTATCCCTCAATGGTCGATGCTAAGCAACTAATGACACAAGATTTTATCCTGGTTCCGGCCGAGGGGGCCGTACGTCCAGCAGGGGTGTGCTCGTGGCACTATATTGCTCAGCACCGGGGGTGCTTGTAGTGGGGCAAATACAAGCAAGGCGGGAGAGGAATCGTGGCTTCCAAGTCCCTGGGTGAGTGGCTGGAGATGTTGTGGGAGAATAAGAGAGTGAGTGCACGGTGCGCCGTGTTCCTCTGAATTCGTCCCCCCGCGGCTGGGGGCTCGCCTCCCCTTTTATAGGCCAAGGGGGCGGCGAGTTACATGCACGCCGCGCTACCTAGCTACGTGTGGGAGCACGTCGTGCTACGGCGTAGAGTGGGCGGCCGTCCGGATGATCTTCGCTGCGATCCGGCCATGATGGCCTACCTCGTACTCGAACAGTGGCGGTTCGAGGGTAGGAGGCGGCAGATGGCGATGGCGTCCCCTGATAGGCTTCGAGGGAGGTGTCGATGATGGCCGGTACGGAGTACGGGGAGCGGGCGAACGGCGTTCCTTCCCAATGAGCTCGCGGTGGTGGAGTGGTTGCCTGCGGTGCTCGGGCGTGCGCCCGCGGAGTCGGGCGTGCGCCCGCGCGCGTGGGTACGGCGGCCGCGCCGGCGCGGTGGCCGGGATGGCCGCCCACCGGCCTAGCGCCCCTCACCCAACCTGCAGGGTCACGGGAAAGTGGAGTCGAGGGTGCGCCCGGCCCCCTTTCGAGGGTCGGGCGCGTTAGCCGTACGGCGTGGCGGGCGCACGCCCCGCCCGCCCCCCCGGTCCACCGCCTCCCACGCCGTCACCCGCGGGGATGGGCTCCTCCCCCGGGGAGTTGGTGCGGCGGCACCGGGCGTGAGCCCCGGCGCATGATGACGCCGTCCCCGCGGGGTCGGGCGGCCTTAAATGCCCAAGTACGGGGGCGCACGCGCGCGGGGCGCCCGTGAGCGTGGCGGGCCCCGGCCCGAGGGTGGAGCGGACCCTCGAGCGAGGCGAGGCCCGCTCGAGGGGGAGCGAGCCCTCGAGCGGGGCGGGGACCGCTCGAGGGAAGGGTCGCCCCTCGAACGGGGGCGGCCCGTTCGAGGAGGGGGGTTGCCCCTCGAACCCGGGGCGCGAGCCCTCGAGGAGGAGCGTACCCTCGGGCGAGGCGGAGCCTCGCTCTTACGAGGGGTCGCACGACCCGTCCTTGGTGGGCCTCCGAAGTCCTGCTGCATGGGCCATGTCCTGCATGGTTAGTTTCCTGCATGGTTAGGCTTAGCTTATTTTGATGCAGGAATTTAAGTAAGGGTTCCCCCATTGTTTGAGGGGACCCCTAGGGCGGTCCCCGACACTTATGACAACATAATCTAGATCATGGTGTCCACTCCATATCGTGTCACAGCATCTGAGCAATAATAATTTAAAAATAGAACATTTCATAACTAGATTCAAGATTTTCAATCAGTAGACGACGTCAATTTGAAATGAGATGAATACCAAAGTTTCATAGCTCGTCGAGATGAACAATCTTTGTATTGGTTGGATTCTCATTTGAAGAAGTGGTCCTACACATTGTTCGTTAATCCTAGGTTCACTCTCATTGTTTAATAAACTTGGTCGGAGACATGTCATTTTTGTTCTACCTGATCGTACCCCTTCTTCAAATGAGAATCCAACCAATATAAAGTTTGTTCATCTCGACGACCTATGAAACTTTGGTATTCATCTCATTTCAAATTGACGTCGTCTACTGATTGAATATCTTGAATCTAGTTATGAAATGTTCTATTTTTAAATTATTATTGCTCAGACGTTGTGACACGATATGGAGTGGACACCATGATCTAGATTATGTTGTCATAAGAATGTAGGAAAAAAATTTCCTGATTTTGACGTCATTTGACAAATATAAACAACTTTGAAGTTGTGATTAAACGATACAAATGATCAAGTTCATTATGAACATGAACAACTCAAGAACACATCCCAATCTGGGTGCCGACAGGTGGGGCCCACAACTCTGTCCAATGAGGAAATCTCTCGCGGGTTCAGGCCGACAGTTTGGCGCAACAATCCTACCGACAGGTGGGTCCCGCAACTCTGTCCACAGATGGGGTCACCCAGAGTCAAATTTCCGTTAAAGACTGATTTGTGGGCCAACAAGTGGCTGGGTAGACCCGTCATTGACCCTTGGTAACCGCCCCACCCCGCCGAGTTAGTGGGGTCGCGTCCCGCAATGGGATATTCTCGCCCTTTAGTCATTGTATCCGTCGGCCCCACACGGCGGCGTAGGACGATGCGGTGCCCCGACGTGAGTTATATAACCGCGGGGCCTCGCTATGTTTTCCAATCCCGCTCCTTTGCACCGCGCTGCTCTCGTCGATCTTGAGTAGCCGCTCGTCTCCCCCCTCGACTCCCTGCGCGCATCTATGGCCGGAGAGAAGCGCTCCGTAGAAGAGGCCCCTGGGGGTTCGTCGCCGTCGGTCCCGCCGCGTCTCCGTCGGTTGATTTCTCGCCGGGGGTGAGTGTCTTCCTGTCTCCATAATTTCTTGTGCTCGCCGAGGATCTGATGCTGTCATTCTTCTTCTGTTTCCTAGTGCGACATATGGCCCGGGTCCTTCAGCCGGCGCGGCGCCTCCGTCCGGTGGATCTTCGTCGTCGGAATCCTGGAGCTTGTCTTCTTCCTCGTCTCGGGGCAACGCCCCCGTTCGTCAGGAGGCCCGGGACTCGGCAGAGGAACTGGCGAGGACGCAACGTCGTCTAGACGTCGCGCTGCGCAAGGTACGGGACCTGGAGGGGACCCGGGATGCGATGCATACCGCCCTTCAGGCGGCTGAGACGGAGACAGCCGAAGTTCGCAGCGACTAGGCCGATGTGGAGGCCCGCTGCTTTGGTGAGTTCCTGTATTCCGTCAGTGCACGCCGCCCACTAGGCTCTTGTTTGACTCGTCGCCATTGTTTCTTGCCTCAGCCGAGGAGGCGGAGGCGTCTTTCCGCCGCGAGCAGGCGGAGGAGCTGCGCCGCCGCCTGAACGATCTTGAGGATCGCCACGATGAACTTACGCGCGCGGCGGAGGTCGTCGTCGCGTGGTCGGCCCGGTGCTCCAGCTGCTACCCGACCGTCTTCGCGCGCTCCCAAGGCGTGTCAAGGAGGCGGTGCGTGACGGTGCGCGCCAGGGAGCCACCCGCGCGCTCACGACGGCGGACATTCAAGTCGACTTTCCCTTGGCCGATCCGCGCACGGAGTGGCCGTTACCGCTGGATCAGCACCGGCACTACGCGCTGCACTTCCCCATTGCGGCCGATGCCGCCTCCGCGGGGGTTGACATCGACGGCGTTCTTTGCGACGGCGCCGCCGCCGACATTGGCGGCCTGTAACTCACCTTTCTAAGATTAATCTGTACCGGCCCCTCGTGGTCGAGGAAATCGAACTTCGCATTGTTCCTTGTTTGAGCCATTGCGATTTTTGTTCACTGCTGCGGGGGGGGGGGTGGTCGGGTGTACGAAGCAAACTACTCCGCCCCCCGTGCCGTCTTGTCACCCGTCACAGCACCTGACGCGTGCTCAGTAGGAGGCTAGGAGCTTCGTTGAACAGGCGTCCAGGGTACTCGAGTAGTGTACGTAGGACTGAATGCGTGGGAGATCGCGAGGCGCAGCGCTGCGTTCCTTCTTCCGTTCGCATCTAAATAAAATTAGCCCCAAGAATCTTTCATAAATGGAACACTAAATATAATTTATTTGTAAAACCTTTTCACGTGTAAGCGTAACTTTGTGTGACGAATCTAATGAACCTACTTAATCCATATTTAGCTACAGATTTTGAAAGTAGTTTTGAAAATAACTTACTTTAATACTTGTAATTAATGGTGCACCTTCATGGAGTAGTAAATGTAGATGAAATCTAAAACTAAATACATAGTTTGGATCTACTTTGCAATGCAGAG
Organism: Cenchrus americanus; assembly: GCA_947561735.1. Classification (NCBI taxonomy): domain Eukaryota; kingdom Viridiplantae; phylum Streptophyta; class Magnoliopsida; order Poales; family Poaceae; genus Cenchrus; species Cenchrus americanus. The sequence continues at coordinate 106,117,027 of OX387242.1, forward strand.
CTTTTCGCAAACCATTTCAGACATCAAACCCTTAGTGTGATTTTGCATGCAACTATCCGGTGCAGGTGAAGCGTTGCGGCCAGACGACGACTCCCCAGGCGCGCGTGCGTGTAGCAGTTAATTAGGAACCGCCGCCCCTTCGTCTTGCCGGTTGTCTTCAAATATTGCCATGCCCATTGCTTCGGCAACCACCACGTCGATTTGACCCGTATATGAAGCCGAAACGACAAGCATAGAATATACTAGTTTAGCCTCTTCCCTACCCCCGCCCCACCCCTCGCTCCCACCGTCGCATCGAAGGAGAAGGGGTTTTCTTGCCTGCCGCCATTGCCGGCGACCCCCCCCCCCCCCCGAAGCTTGCAATCTCGCAACCGCCATCGCAAGCGACCTCCAAACGGCGGCGATGACCCGAAGCGACGCATCGGGTGACGGCAGCGCCCCACAAATGAAGGGGGATTCCGTAGAGGCCATCGCCGCCGCCGGCCTCTACAAGAACCTAGGTGATGCGGGCGGAGCAATCCCGCCGCGTCGGCGAGAGAGCGTCGCTTCGAAGGTTAGTCCTGCAAGGCACAATGAGTTTCTAGCTAGTCGTGGATTTGTCACGAGGTTGAAGATTCGGAACTTTGTTTTCTTGGTTTGGGACTGTAGGGTGGCAAGCGTGTCGCTCTCAACCCGTGGGAGGCCGCCGTTGATCCAGCCGACATTCGAGATCGGAGCGGCTGGGAGTGGGACGAATGGCGCCCCGCCGTCGTCCGTCCACGACTTTCGGAGGAGCAGGGACCGCCCCCAACTACGATGCACGAGGTTGAATTCTTCAAGGAGCGGTACCCGAGCATCAAGACCATCGTCACTTGCGACGCCGGAGTAGTGGCGGATTACATCAACGAAATCAAAGGTAGCCCACCTCCAGAACGTTTGCTCGTTGGATTGGACACCGAGTGGATTCAGCTTCGCAGTGGCGGGTACAAGCTCGCATTGCTGCAATTGTGTGTCGGTTCGCGCTGCCTTATTTACCAGGTGCACCATGCCGGCTATAAGCTTCCTGATGTCCTGAGCAAGTTTCTCAGCGAGGAAAGCCACATCTTTGTCGGAGCGCATATCACCAACGATGTTGAACGCCTACAGGAGGACTGCGGTGTCAAGATTTCTAATTGGAAAGACCTTCAACTGATTGTTGCTGACAGATGAGAAGTATAGCCATCTGTACAGAAATGGTTACAGGTCGTCACTGGAGAAGATTAGAAATCGAGTACTGGAGCTACCTCCCGTACAAGGACGAAATGTGAACCACAGGCCTTGGGGTTTGAGGGTGTTGCACGAATGGCAGGTGAAATACGCCGCCAAGGATGCATTTCTGTCTTTTGAGATTGCTAATCAGCTTGAGATCAAGCATGGTTACCGATTTCTGCCAGATGGTAATTTGTAGAATCATGTAAATAATTTACTAACCAAAAGTAGCAAGTAGAATTTCTTGGTTTTCGGAACAAGTATATGTGTACATATTAGTAGTAATTCAGTGATGGATTGAAACTAAGAGGCCTTGTTTATTTGGGCAATTTTGACAGATAATTTCCATATTACTCTAATTATTTGTTGATTTACTAAAGATTAATTTGTATCATTTGTTAGTCAATTTTTTATTTTCTATATCAACATATTAAAAGCAACAAGCACATATGCAAATTATCAATGTGCCCTTTTGTTAGAAAAGGATTGCAGTCCGAGATTGGGCCGGCCCATTTGTCCTTATTACTTCCCGGTGTGTGCGAAGCGCTGCACAGCAGCACATCAGCATAATCTTTAGTGTCACACCGCTACCTCAAGCGGGCGCACCACAACTTAAAAGGCGAGGCGTGCTTGCCATCCCGAACTCCTCTGAACACTACTTCCTCTCTACTAACCTCCGGGCTTGTTGGGCTGGCCGGCCCATCGGGCTCCCGCTCGCTGGGCTTCACGCTCGCCGGTAGAGCCTCGTTGGTGACCCGGCCTGCCCTACAGCCCCCTATTTTTGTTTGTCATACCAATTTTTAGATTCATATTTTAAATATTAAGATTTATGCAAAAGTCTTCCAGAAGTAGTAAATAATGGCAACATAGAAGTCATGACTACGGTCGAGTAAGTATCAATTGAAAAACTCATCATCTTGGGCATCTTGAACTATTGGTGCAACAATTCCATCATCAATGTACGTGTCATCTGCATCATGTTCATCATCAACATCAAATACTTCATCGTCTGGTTCATCAACCGCCTCGGCCCGAACCTGATTAATAACTGAGACATCGCCGGTTGTGCCTTCCTTGTCCGATCTAGACCAATTTGTCAAAACCCGGTGTTCACCGAGCAAATTAATACCTTCGATACCCACAACAAGTGAGTCCTCGAGATCTAATTCGGCATGGCAAACAAGTTCCTTGGTTTCATTGAAATAACACTACTCCAAACAGTGTTTGTTCACCGCATTCACATAAAACACCGCTTCGCTCGTGTTGCCGAATATAGGGTTCATTGCTAAACTTGTGTCGAGTAGTATCGATGTCAATGACCCCATATTTATCTTTACTGTATCCTTTGCCTCTGTTGGTACTTGTGACAAGAGGCACATCAAACCAGTCACACTGGAACAGAATAACTTCTTTTTGTCCAGGGAATTTTAGTGAGATCATTCTTTTAATCACCCCATACCAATTTGTGCCTTCTGCCTCATCCTTGACAAGCACACCACTGTTTTGTGTCACAAGGGTTCTCTCGATGTTAACGGTACGAAACAGCCAATTGTTGATATGACATCTATTCAATGTACGAGGTCGGGGATCCGGTCCTTGAGCAAGTGCAAACAAATCTGAACTTACTTCCCCTCTAGCATGTAAACCTGTGATCTTGCTTTCAAACCATCTTACGAGTTGAGCCTCATGTCGCTTATCAAGATTTCCGGATCCATGTGCCCTCGCTCTTCCAAATGCTCGCTGCACACAAAAGAATATTACCGTTAGTTTGATATTTAAAATTAAAAGCAATAATGATGTTCGAGTAGTGCATCTTACTCGACATATGGTCTAGCTTCATCACAATTGCAAATTATGTAGTGCCTCATTTTCCGAAACTCATTTGGTGGTATTTCTTCAACCGTCCGTCCTCTCCTCTTGTAATCCATTTCGAAAAAATGCTCAAACCAGATGGTGGCTCATTAACAGTAACCGTTTCATGTCGATCAACACGATTGTCTTTGGTGTCCACGTCCAAGAATCTTGAGCAGAATGTAAGGCACTCCTCGAGTATGTATCCCTCAGCAATTGAACCTTAAGGGTGAGCCTTGTTCCTCACATATCCTTTCACAGTGCGTAGGTACCGTTCCACTGGGTACATCCATCTATAACACACTGCCCCCCCCCAAGTTTAGCTTCTTCAGCTAGATGAACAGGCAAATGGATCATGATATCAAAAAATGCAGGTGGGAATGTCATCTCAAGTCGACAAACAGCCTCCCTAATTGAACAACTTAAGCTCCGTCCAATTCGATTCCACCAACTCCTTTGAACATAGTGCATCAAAGAAATTACTAAGCTGAATCAATCCAATGACAACAACTTTTCCGGCAAAATCCTACGCACCACTAAGGGTAAAAGTTTCTGTAGAATTAGATGGTAGTCATGCGTTTTCAAGCCTGACACCTTACGTGACTTTACATCAACACATCTTCTTATATTCGAGGAAACTCCATCAAGCATCTTCACTCCATATAGAAATTCACACAAACTTTCCCTGGCATCCTTATCTAACTTGTACAAGGCTGATGGCAAGGTATACTTATCATCTTTAATCACAGGGTGTTGATCTGGTCGTATCCATAGATGCTCCATGTCAAGCCGAGCATTCTCCCCGTCCTTACATTTGCCATCCAACTTAAGCAAAGTGCCTAGTATGCTCTCGCATATATTTTTCTCAATGTGCATCACGTCCAAATTATGCCTGATGAGCAAAGAAGACCAGTAAGGGAGCTCAAAAAAATACTCTTCTTCCTCCAGTTGTGCCATCTATTGTCTTCGTCACGCTTCCTTTTTTTTGATAACAATGTCTTTCCAAATTCTACTTGTTCAATAGTAGAATACGCTCAAGTACACCGTGCACCGGATAGTGGTTCTGGTGCCTCCCTGGTTTTGACCTTGTTGTTGAAGCTGACCGCATTGTTGCGCCATGGATGGTCAGGGGCCAAAAAACGTCGATGTGCCATGTAGCAGTGCTTTCGCCCATGTTTCAACCACAAATACTCAGTATGTTTGTGGCAGTACGGACATGCAAACATTCCTTTAGTGCTCCAACCAGACAACATAGCATAGGCCGGGAAGTCATTAATTGTCCAAAGAAGTATAGCACGCAATCTAAAATTCTTCTTAGTCCCTGCATCTCTTGTTTTAACACCATTATTCCAAAGCTCCTTGAGCTCCAGTATCAGGGGCCTCAAATATACATCAATATCCATTCCAGGAGATTTTGGACCAGGAATCAACATTGACAAAATCCAGTTAGATTGTTTCTGACACATCCATGGAGGCAAATTGTAAGGAACCAGGATGACAGGACAAATGGAATACGTAAGACTTCGCATGCCAAAGGGATTGAACCCATCAGAAGCAAGACCCAGCCTAACGTTACGACCTCCTCCTTCTGAAAACCATTTAAACTCTGAATCCACGTGCTTCCATGCCTTTGAGTCAGCAGGGTGACGCATTTTCCCATCATTCACCAATTCATTCTTGTGCCACTGAATATTCTTTGACATTTGCTTTGACATATACATTCTTTGAAGCCGAGGAATAAGAGGAAAGTAGCGTAGGATCTTAACTGGTAACCGCTTCTTAACAGAAGTAGCACCCACTGCACTGCAATTATTATCAGAGATTTTATCTACAACTTTCCACCTTGACTCCTTACAAATGGGACATGTTTCCAGATTTGCGTACTTATCAAAAAATAACACACAATCATTTTGGCATGCGTGTATCTTGACATAGTCCAAGCCCAGGTCTCGAATCACCCTTTGCACTTTATCCAAGGAGTCGGAATACAATGCCGGTCGGGGAGAACCTTTCCAAAGAGCTTAAGTATGGCCTCCAATGACGCGTTACTTAAGCCATACATGCACTTTATCCGAAAAAGCTCCACAATAAAAGAGACCTTCGTTGCATTTTTGCATCCTGGATACAATTCCTTCTTTGCCTGCTCTAATAGTTTCAAAAAGATCTCTCGCTCGCTTATCCGCCTCTTCCTCATCTCTCGGTTTGTCCATGACGTATAGTGCCACCGATAATGTTTCTAATCGAGTATTGGTGGCAAAGGGGTTATCATCCAAACCATCTTCTTCATCGTCTTCTACAAATAAATGTGTTGTATCATCAGTCCGTAGGTAGTGCATCATGATTATTGAGATCGAGGTAACATCTTGATTCACGGGACCACGAGAAGAAGTATTAGTTTGGTCTTGAATGTTACCAACATCGATGAAACAATCAGCAAACCCTCTATTGAGTAAATGAATTTGAATGGGACCCACGATGGAATATCTGATCATGCATTGACACAAATTACATGGACACGCAATAGATCCACCTCGCGCTGATGAGGCCGTAAATTTTTGCAAAAAAATTCGAAAATTGTTCTGCCAATCCGCTGAGTGTCGAGGCAAGCGCATCCAACTTCGATCTTCGTCTGATGCCATTAGTTAATCTGCATTGTTCATGTTTCAATCGACCTTGATCACGATATATATACCAATATGCATATATATGCAGCGAACGATTGGATATATATACGAGATCAAGACATCGGTACGTACGGCCGTGGCCGTAGCGCCACTCAGATCTCCGCAACAAGAATCACGTGGAGATCGCCGTGGAGATCGATCCCCTAGAGGCCCTCGTGGAGATCTCCGCAACAATAACCGGAGTTGTCGAAGACGGAATTTTGGAATGGTCCGGATCGGAAGAGCCCCTATCCGATCGTGGCAATACATACACGATAGACAAAATTTTAGTACAACCAAGGAATACCTCGGTTTCAATATTTCCGAGGTTGTACGTAGTATGACCTTTCTCGGGGTTTTCAACATATGCGTAATTCATTATTTTTTCTTTTCTCGATCGGCTACTATAGAGGCTAACAATAATACACAAAATTCAGGAGTTCTAGTGAAGAGTCTCCAAATTGTTGATCACAATGCTTTGTGAATATACACATGAATAGCATAAACAATAGCATGTCGCAATTCTGAAAACAGACAGATGGTTAGTCCAAATATGCATGACAGGACCCAACAGATTTCAATTTGTGTCACTCATAAGTTCAAATATTTTGCAAGGGCTCATCCAGATCCAAACACATAGACATACGAAGATGCATATATAAAGGTTCAAAGTTATTACTTAGATGTTGCCACATACACATCCATTCTTAGACCATTCACCAGCATCTGCATAACATTCACCTAGGACCTGGTTATGTTACGTACTAAGCTAGATTACTACTACTTGCGATTGACTTTATCCTGAAGCTTGCGGATCTTCTTCGCCATCACTTCTAACTTGTCAGCAACAGTCTCCATGAATTCCTTCAGGGTCATCTCCATGTCTTCCTGCATTCCAGCAATGTCGACGCTTAGGTTCTCAATCTGCTCCCGCAAATCATCATAGCGCTCCTTCAGCTGTTGAACCATTTGGCGCAAGGGCATTTGCTATGGCAGACAACAAACACAAGTTACTAACATGAAATGTGTTACAACAGCTGTGGCCAATGCAGCAAAATAGTCAAAAAAAATGCACCTTTCTTTTTTATGATCCCGAAGCTTTCGATGGAGACGGTTTCTTGCTATTGTCCTGCTCATCATCCGAGTCTGGAATGATGATCCTCACCTGATTAGCAGTGTTCACTAGCCTGAGCAAACAAAACAATTTGCTGTTTTTCGCTTTTAAACGACCTATTCAATCTCTTGACTCATAATGTATACCAATTTACTCCGTGATCCCCCGACTACCTGCGAGAAAAGGCCTAACCTACTAAATGGGACAACCTGCGTTCATTTGGCTGGCTTTGTTTTCAGGATTGTGAACAAATGTACACAGGCCAGATTCACAGCAAAAGATGGCAAGAAATCAAGCCAATTATCATTATCATTATCTAGTATGGGGTGAGATGGATCCACACAAAAAACACAATTATCATTATCTAGTATGAAATTTTGATTACTATGAACTACTAACATTTTTCTAATTGCAAAAGGAGTCACACGATTCCTGGAAAATCAAAGAGGGTAGGGCAGTATACCTCACTTCTCTTCTGGAACGCTTGCATCCGACTAGGGCCTGCTTACCCTTACCGGATGGATCGACTTGGCGATGTGGGTCGTCAGACGACGACGACGAGGTGGCGGTGTCGTCCGTACCAGAGGACGACAGAGTTGGGGTGCCGCCGACCATACTGGAGGATGACGAGGTAGGTGGTGTGGAACACTTGAACCGCCCGCGTGCATCGCGCTTCTGCGTGGTGGAGTAGTGGCACCTCCGTACGCCGCCGCCGCTCGCCTGAAAACCCTCGGTGCGGCCCCGCCGTCCGCTGCCGCCGCTCTCCAGGATCCCCTCGATGCGGCCCCGCCTGCCGTGGCGGCTGCTCGGCTGTGTTACGGCGCTGCGGCCCCTTCGTCCGCGCCCGCCACCGGTCTGGGAAGGCTCGATGCGGCCACTCCGGCCGCCGGCCGCCGCTTGCCGCGGGGAAACCGCGATGCGGGGCATCTCGATGTGGACGCGATGGTCGCAGCCGACGAGGGGGATGGTTGGGAGCAAAAGTGTATTGGGGGTGGGGGGAGCCGAAAGTTATAGACGATTTGGGCCGGCATATCCTTGTTTTTATTACTCTCATCGGCCCATTTCACATTTTCACATCCTAGTCTCCGGTACCTTTAGTGCCACCCCGTAAACCGAGAAGGGGGTATCCCGGCTTAAAAGGAGAGGCGTGCCTCGCGTTTTCGAACTCCATATTACCATCATCAACTAATGCTTGCTACTTGCGCTATGGGGCTTAATGGGCTGGCCGGTCCACTCGGGCTCCCGCTCGCCGGGCTTTACGCTCGCCGGTTGAGCCTATTGTGGTCCGGCTTAGCCCACATCCCCATAGCACACAATTTTTTTCATCTAAACAAATCCTCTCTTTTTTTCATGGTACATATAGTCTATACCATATTGTTAAAATTCAGATTTTTCATAATATAATTTATTTATTAAATCGCATTTTAAATTTCGCTACAACCCCATAGCAGATTTTTTTTCATCAAAACAAATTTTGTGGCAATACGTACACAATATTCCTCCTTGAGGCTAGAAACGAAGCAGTAGCCTTCCTTGTTTTGCAACAACGCAAAGAGATATTTGCAACCCAAATAAGACGTTGCGTAAGGCCGTTCAAACGCAACCAACCCTAGTATGGTAGCCATAGCAAGTTTATATTGCAACACCCGAATTTCTAGTGCAACGCGAAATAGGGTAGCAATATTTCCTACCAAATGCAACACAATTTTGAATAATGGGTGCATTAGCGCCAACTTGTTGCAACATCGCAAAGATATATTTGCAACCAAAATTCTACGTTGCGACATACTTGTTCAAACGCAACCATCCCTAGTATGGTGGCTATAGCAACTTTCTCGTTGCAACGCAAGGAATGCTAATGCAACACAAAATTGGGGTGGCATTATTTCCAACCAAATGCAACGGAAATCCTAAAAAAGGGTGCATTAGCGTCAACATGTTGCAACCGAACAAATAAATAATGCAACTGAAATTTTGTGTTGCAATAGACACACAAATTGCAACCAAATCACCGTTTCGGTGCAATAGTACCCCCCTATTGCAACCGAAATAGTGGTGTTGCCTAAGGGATTTGTTGCAATAGGGGGAAAACCTTGTAGTGTATTTCCGGAGATTCATGCATCTCAGAGCCCAAGCGCCAAATGTCTTGGATGCCGTCGCCATTAACGCTGCAATCGTGGGTCTGAGAGCCGGCCAATTTCGCTCGCATCTCATGCGCGAAAGGCCCAAAACTATCCAGCGCCTATACGAAGAGTTTGAAAAGTATTGTCACTCAGACAATGACTTCAGGATGTGTATGGAAGAGCAATCCTAGCAGAAAAAGTCAGCGAAAGCCAATCAACCCAACAACAGGGAATGGCCCAATCCCAGAAATGCCTCACACGCCAATCCTCGGGGCGTTTTCGGTCTTGACGGCAAAAACACCCAGGAAAACCCCAACCCGCAGGCTGATTCGCAGAGCCTGGTCCCTAGCCCGCCTAGTCCCCCTCATTCCAATCAGGGGGAGGCCGCAGGGGCGGAAGAGGCGGAGGCAGAGGTAGGGGTCGCGGCAGGGGCCGAGGCCACAACGAGAAAAGAAAGTGGTATTGTATTTTCCACAAGGAAAATGATGACCACAGCTCAAATTATTGCCCAGACAAGAAAAGATTTGAGGCCATCCTCGAGGAGGAGAGGAAGGAAAAGGAGAGAGCGAGTGGCGTAAACCACTCTGCTCCGACCTGGCAAAATCCTAGTTTTGCGAGAAACTCTTTCGCAAACCCATTCCAGCCACCTCAATTCCAGCCATCTCAATTCCAGCCACCACCTTCCAATTATCCCCAGCCTCCGCCCTGGCAATCGCAAACTTTCCAAGCTCAGAACATTGAGCGCAGGCCCGTCGAGCAACATCCCATTGCTCCTCCACCTCCTCCTTACAAAGGCCCCTCAGCTCCGCCACTGCCAGCCAAGCTCGAGGGCCAAAGCGATCCCCTGCCATCCGTCGGAACCATAATGCCTATCTCAGGGGGCTCCACGTTGGAGTTCGAAACCAAGAAAGAATGGAAGCATTACTTTCGTGAGGTGCGAAACATCTGTGTGGAGGGGAGAGTTGAGAAAACGAGATGGTCTCACATCCCAATCACCTTCTTAGAAGAGGACGTGAGGTTGCAAGGCTTCCCTCACAACGACGCACTAGTAACAAAAGCAAACATAGCAAGTTGGACTTTGGGGAAGCTCTTGGTGGACAATGGTTCATCAGCTGACATTATCTTTGCCGATGCCTTCGACAAAATGGGGCTTAACAGAGATTTGCTACAACCACCAGACACACCTTTGTATGGAGTCGGAGGGCGCGTCATCCATGCGCTGGGCAAAGTGGTTCTCCCTGTATCCTTCGGCACAGTCCAAAACGCCAGAACTGAGTACCTATCCTTTGACGTTGTGGAGATGTACTATCCTTACAATGGCATCCTGGGTCGAGGATTCCTCAACAAGTTTGAGGCAGTTAGTCACCAGGCGTATCTCTGCATCAAAATCCCGGCGACACTAGGGGTCATCACAATCTGGGGTCATCAAAACGATGGCCGCAACCTAGAAAGAGGCCGCACCCCGGGTCAGCGAAACGTACATGCCCTCGACGAAGCAGTCGAGAGCAATGGAGTGGAAAAGCAGCCGAAGGCAGACAGACAGAAAATCAACATCCAGCCAGACTGCAAAACCAAATGGGTCGTATTAGATGCGATGGTTCTGGATCAGACCGTTGTCATCGGCTCTGACCTTTCGACTGACGAGGAAGCAAACCTAGTACAATTCCTCCAGAAGAACAAAGGTGTGTTCGCCTGGTCCGCCAAGGATCTCACAGGCGTCGATCGAAGCTTCATCGAGCATAAGTTGAACATCGACCCTTCGGTCAAGCCGCGAAAGCATAAGTAAAGGAAGATGTCCGATGACAATGTGGTAGCTGTCAATCAGAGGTTCAAAGGCTGCTTGACGCCACCGTCATCCGCGAAGTCATGTACCCCAAATGGCTAGCCAACACGGTGCCGGTCAAGAAAAAGAACGGCAAGTGGCACAGTGTATTGATTTCACTGATCTCAACAAGGCCACGCCAAAAGACAATTACCCACTGCCACGAATGGATTAGGTTGTGGATTCTGCGGCCAACGCCGCGATCATGTCTCTGTTGGATTGCTTCTCTGGATATCACCAGTGTTGGATGGCGAAGGAGGACGAGGAAAAAACCAGTTTCATCACACCCTTTGGAACCTTTTGCTTTGTCCGAATGCCAGAAGATTTGAAAAACGCCGGCTCAACATTCACCAGAATGACCGGGACAGTGTTTAAGTCGCAAATTGGCAAGAACATCCAGGCCTACGTCGACGACCTCATCGTCAAGAGTTCCAACCGGGCCAGTCACGTCAGTGATTTGGCTGAGACCTTCGCCAACATGAGGCGGGCCGGTTTGAAACTAAACCCAGAGAAGTGCGTGTTTGGGGTCACGAAAGGAAAAATTTTGGGGTGCCTCATCTCCGCCAAAAGAATCGAAGCCAATCCCGATAAAATAAGAGCAATCGGGGAAATGGAGGAGCCCAAGACGAAAAGGGACATTCAGAAACTGAACGGTCAGGTGGAAGGTCTAAACAGATTCATTTCAAGATCTGCCGAGCGAAGCCTCCCATTCTTCAAAGCATTGAAGGGCAAGGGCGTGATTGAGTGGGGCCCTGAGCAAAGCAAGGCTTTCGCAGAGCTTAAGGACTACATCAAGAAAATGGCGATACTATCCCCACCTTCACCATCGGAGCCGCTTCTGCTATATGTGGCCGCCTCAAAGGCTGCGGTCAGCACTGCTCTGGTTCGAGAGGTCAAGACCGAAAAAGGGAAATTTCAATCCCCCGTCTATTTCGTCTCCGAGGCCCTGGCGAGCTCAAAGCTGCTTTACTCAGAATTGGAGAAAATCGCTGTCACACCCGATTTTTCCGTAGAAAACCGAATGCATCTCATATGTGTGCCAGGATCACAATTTCACACATATGATAGACTCATGAGTGTAATATCACAAAACAATGCTCAAAACGTACAGAAAAGGTTTATTAACTTTTATTACACTCACGAAGGTAGACACAAATGTCTTTACACGAACATCGATAACTATGAAGACGCGACTCCATCTTCATCTTCCACAGGCATCTGACTGGTTGATCGCATCCTCAGAACTCCTCGTAGTCGGTGAAGTACTCCACTCCAGGGTTCTTCTCTGAACAGCGTAAGCAAGGATGAGTACACTTATGGTTGGTACTCAGCAAGGCCACAGGAATAACCGGAAAGCAATATTAATCCATCTTTAAGTTCAATTAATCATGTGAGGGTCCGGCCGCTCTTGACCGTGAGCACGCGCCGATCGATCGCTTTCACTGCGAGGTTGTACACTTTACCCACGGTTCGTGTTCCCCATCTCGCCCGGGTTTGCGAAGCCCTTAAACACTTCCGAGGTGAGTGGCAAGGGGTTCACTACGAAGCCTTTACAAAGATATGCAAAAGACTAACGACCCGCATAGTTACGGATCGGGCGGACCATAACCCTCCCTAGTGGTCGGCACCTTAGCAAAGGCTCGCTACCCCAAAAGGACCGGGCTATACCCCCCGCAACCCGGATCCCCCTCTCTGCTCCTTTCGGAAAAGGGCCATCGGATCAATCGCACACCTAATTAATTGGCTAAGCCGCAGCCATATGGACCGTGGTTGCCCGTTTTCCCGGGAGGTTCTCCATGTTCCGATTAACTTATAGTGTTCTTGATTAAAGCATAGGTAGAAGGGTGGTTAGGGTCACTTGCCTTTCTCCAACGATAAGCTACTTTCCTTATCTGAAAAGCTCTGCACTTGAACTTCCTCGAACGGCGTGTTGGCTACGATCATGCAAGAAAACATACAATAAATAAAACAATACATCAAACATTACCAAAAGGCTAAAACAAGCTTCTAAAACTAACGTGCTTGTTGAGACGATCGCGTGGACACCAAAAACGCCTAAATCGGAGCTAGGACGGAAAAGTTATGATTAAAACAAATTCTAGGGACTATTTTGTAAAAGTAAATGATCCTTAGGGGTTTTCTATAAAAATTCAGGGGCTAAAACATAATTATAAATATAACCTAGAGGTCCTAGGTGCAAAAAGGGCTTTTGGACTGTGGTTGAATAATTTTGAAAGGGCTAGGGGCTTTTCTATAAAAATCAGGGCTAAACTGAAAGGATTCTATATGGTGGAAGGACCGGGTTGCAAAATATAAAAGACAGGGGCTTTTTTGAAAAATGGCCGGCGCAACCCTAGGTTTGACCGGTATCCTCTGTTGACCGGCGGCTAAATTGAATCTGAGCCGTTGGATGGGGAATCTAAGGCTGCGGGCGGCTAGCAGCTAAGGGCGGCGGCGCTTGGTCACTGGCGGCGGCGGCGCGCGCGGGCGGCGGCGCTCGCCGGCCGGCTCGCCGGAGCAGCCCTAAAAACCGCTACGGCGCACTAAACAGCAAGGGGAAAGCACCAAAACGAAGAGGAGGAGGAGGGGAATTCACCAAGCGGCTTGTAGGGGAAGAAGAGGCGGCGGCGGAGCGGATCGGCGGCGAGGCGCGGAGCTCCGGCGGGTTCCTTGGGAGCGGCGGTGTAGAGGGGGAGATGAGCTCGATTGAGCGGTGCGAGGTGGAGAGGAGCTCGGGGGCGGCATTTTATAGGTGGTGGGGAAAGCAGAGGAGCCGCGGGCGAGGCGGTGGACGACGGGCATGGCGGCGGCCGCCATTAATGGCCGCGGGCTAGGTGGGCGGCCGTTTCGGGAGAGGAAGGGGAGCGGGCGGCCTGAGGCGGCGCGGTGGAGTGCCCCGCGCACTAGGAGGGAGGGGAAGCGGCGCGGGGAGGCGAGAGGGCGCCGGGGCGGGCGGCGGCCGACGGGGCGGGGGGATGGGGCGGCCGGCGGGAGGTTGAAGGTGGCCCTGACAGGTGGGCCCCACCTGTCAGTGGCGCGTGAGTGAGAGAGAGAGATGGTGGGCTGGCGGGATAAGATGGGCCGGCTGGTTTTTGGGCCGCGCGGTTGAAAAAGGTGGGCTGGGCTAGATGGAGGGATGGGTGATCTGTTTGGTTTTTTTTTCTTTTCTCTTTTTTTTTCAATTCCTTTCTCTCATTTCTTTTTCAAATTTTTACTCAAAATCTTTTCAAAAATTTTAGACAAACTTTTGACCACACAATCAATTCAAAATCCATGCATTCAACATGATGCACAAGCACTTGGTTTCTCTAAATTAATTAATTATCATTGCATATATTTAAAGGCAAATTTAATTATTCAAATTCATTAACCTTAGAAAATAAAATTCTAATTGTTGCTAGCATTTTTTTAAGTGATGGAATTTTGGGTGTTACAAATCCTACCCCCTTAAAAAGAATCTCGTCCCGAGATTCGGAGGGATCGGGAACCAAGAGGAGATACAAGATGTTCTTGATAGATGATGGTTTACTATCACAGAGCTTGTTCACTTCTCCTTCTTCTTCGGGCTTGTAGTGGCAAACTCAATCCTATCTCCTTGCGGGGTAGTTAAGAGCACCGACTTCTTGGCACACAAAATGATTCCATCATGCTTACTTAACCAATCCATACCAAGGATCACATCTATTCCACTGGATGTTAGGATCACTAAGTCTGCTTCAAAATCTATCTCTCCGATCTTAAGATTGACTCCGTGGGCATACATAGGTGGATTTCGTTTCACCGTTTGGGGAACTCGATTAGCAAATGTGTCTTCATGGAACTCTTGGGTACATCATGCTTTGTCACGAATCGTTCGGTAATAAATGAATGCGATGCCCCGAATCAAATAAAACTGTTGCAGGTACAGAGTTGATAAGAAACGTACCAAGCACAACATCTTTGTCTCCTTGAGCTTCTTTAGTTGTCACATGATTCACCCTACCATGCATATTGTTCTGTTGACCTCTGTTATCTCTCTGGGGTGTTTGCATATTGCGCTGAGGGCAAATACTGGCATAGTGTCCCAATTCTCCGCAGTTGAAGCATCCACTGGGGTGAACTGGAGTAGTGTTCCTTACTGGTGCACCTGAGCGATTCTGATGAGGATTTGGAGCCTGTGGTGTCATAGGGTTGGATTCTTCGGGTTCATCAAATGAACGATACTGTTGACTCTGTCCATGGCCTCTGCCTGGTGTGCTAGAACGAAACTGAGAGTCTTGTGATGAGTTGTAACGAGGGCGGGTGTTACTGCTAGATTGACCTTGAGGTTGAAACTTGCGCTTCTGTTCACGAAGTTCCTTGCGTTTATTCTCCAATCCTATAGCCTTATTGAGTAACATCTGAAAGTTAAGAAATGTGTGGCTCTGCAACTGATAGTTAAGTGGCCCTATCAATCCATCGAGAAAGCGTTCTTGTCTCTTGGCATCCGTGTTGACTTCATCTGGTGCATAGCGGGACAAATGAGTAAACTGATCCAGATACTCACTAACTGTCATGTTGCCTTGCTTTAGAGCTAGAAATTCCTTCTTCTTCAGCTTCTTCACACCAGCTGGGATGTGATGTGTACGAAAACTCTCCTGGAACTCCTGCCAGGTAATGGTGTCGGCAGCAGCATGCGCGACGGTGTAAGCATCCCACCAATCAGAGGCTGCACCTTCCAGACGTCCTGAGGCATACAAAACCTTCTCACGATCATTACATTGGGTGATATTCAGCATCTTGTTGATGGTCTTGAGCCAATCATCGGCATCGAGGGGATTTACAGAATGAGAGTAAGTGGGCGGGTTGTGGCTCATAAACTCTCTGTGTCTGTTGACTGGTGGAGGTGGTGGGGGTCCTTGTGGTGGCGGATTGTTCTGCTGTGCCTGCAAGTTCTGGACCGTTGCAGTAAGATTCTGAATCAACTGCATTTGAGCCGTGAAGAACTGCTGCATGGTTGGATCCATTGCTAATCCCTGAGGTGGAGGTGGGAACTTGATTCAGCTGATTGGCGATGTGAGCACGAATGGAATATCCTGTCCAACTCCTGACCTGATGTTTACCATTTGATTGTTAGAGAGAAAAATTTTCCGATAGGAAGTTGAATTGATAAAGGTGAATCAGAGAAAAGGGGCTAAGATTCAAATTTTAACTTTAATTGTTTTATTGATGTATTTGTGGCCATCACTCCACAAAAACATTCCAATCAAGTCAAAGATCCAAATCATGCATGTTTACAATCAACAAGCATTAACATCGCACGTCCTCACAAGAACGGCTCTATCGAAACGAAACTGATAGAAGGGGTAGGCAACTTATGAAACTATCCTATAAAGCACGTGTGGTAGTTCAAGGTGGAAGAACAAGAATCAGACTCAGTGTAGAAGAAAACAAAAGATATGATTTTAATAAAGAATAAAGAATAAAATATTTTTTTAAGCGTAAATAAGATATTTTGAATGCTGGAAAGGCTTTCTAGATAAAGAGAGTCCTTAATCTCGACCATTTCTATCTGAGGTTGCGTCCTACAGTCAGCAATGCTCTGATACCACTCTGTCACACCCGATTTTTCCGTAGAAAACCGAATGCATCTCATATGTGTGCCAGGATCACAATTTCACACATATCATAGACTCATGAGTGTAATATCACAAGACAATGCTCAAAACGTACAGAAAAGGTTTATTAACTTTTATTACACTCACGAAGGTAGACACAAATGTCTTTACACGAACATCGATAACTATGAAGACGCGACTCCATCTTCATCTTCCACAGGCATCTGACTGGTTGATCGCATCCTCAGAACTCCTCGTAGTCGGTGAAGTACTCCACTCCAGGGTTCTTCTCTGAACAGCGTAGGCAAGGATGAGTACACTTATGGTTGGTACTCAGCATAGCCACAGGAATAACCGGAAAGCAATATTAATCCATCTTTAAGTTCAATTAATCATGTGAGGGTCCAGGCCGCTCTTGACCGTGAGCACGGCTGATCGATCAGTTTTCACTCTGCAGAGGTTGTACACTTTACCCACGGTTCGTGTTCCCCATCCCCGCCCGGGTTTGCAAAGCCCTTAAACACTTCCGAGGTGAGTGGCAAGGGGTTCACTACGAAGCCTTTACAAAGATATGCAAAAGACTAACGACCCGCATAGTTACAGATCAGGGCGGACCATAACCCTCCCTAGTGGTCAGCACCTTAGCAAAGGCTGCTACCCCAAAAGGACCGGGCTATACCCCTGCAACCCGGATCCCCCTCTCGCTCCTTTCGGAAAAGGGCCATCAGATCAATCGCACACCTAATTAATTGGCTAAGCCAGAGCCATATGGACTGTGGTTGCACTGTTTTCCTGGGTGGTTCTCCATGTTCCGATTAACTTATAGTGTTCTTGATTAAAGCATAGGTAGAAGGGTGGTTAGGGTCACTTGCCTTTCTCCAACGATAAGCTACTTTCCTTATCTGAAAAGCTCTGCACTTGAACTTCCTCGAACGGCGTGTTGGCTACGATCATGCAAGAAAACATACAATAAATAAAACAATACGTCAAACATTACCAAAAGGCTAAAACAAGCTTCTAAAACTAACGTGCTTGTTGAGACGATCGCGTGGACACCAAAAACGCCTAAATCGGAGCTAGGACGGAAAAGTTATGATTAAAACAAATTCTAGGGACTATTTTGTAAAAGTAAATGATCCTTAGGGGTTTTCTATAAAAATTCAGGGGCTAAAACATAATTATAAATATAACCTAGAGGTCCTAGGTGCAAAAAGGGCTTTTGGACTGTGGTTGAATAATTTTGAAAGGACTAGGGGCTTTTCTATAAAAATCAGGGCTAAACTGAAAGGATTCTATATGGTGGAAGGACCGGGTTGCAAAATATAAAAGACGAGGGCTTTTTTGAAAAATGGCCGGCGCAACCCTAGGTTTGACCGGTATCCTCTCGTTGACCGGCGGCTAAATTGAATCCGAGCCGTTGGATGGGGAATCTAAGGCCGCGGCGGCTAGCGCCTAAGGGCGGCGGCGCTTGGTCACCGGCGGCGGCGCGCGCGCGATGGCGGCGGCGGCGCTCGCCGGCCGGCTCGCCGGAGCAGCCCTAAAAACCGCTACGGCGCACTAAACAGCAAGGGGAAAGCACCAAAACGAAGAGGAGGAGGAGGGGAATTCACCAAGCGGCTTGCAGGGGAAGAAGAGGCGGCGGCGGAGCGGATCGGCGGCGAGGCGCGGAGCTCCGGCGGGTTCCTTGGGGGAGGCGGTGTAGAGGGGGAGATGAGCTCGATTGAGCGGTGCGAGGTGGAGAGGAGCTCGGGGGCGGCATTTTATAGGTGGTGGGGAAAGCGGAGGAGCCGCGGGCGAGGCGGTGGACGGCGGGCATGGCGGCGGCCGCCATTAATGGCCGCGGGCTCGGTGGGCGGCCGTTTCCGGGAGAGGAAGGGGAGCGGGCGGCTTGAGGCGGCGCGGTGGAGTGCCCCGCGCACTAGGAGGGAGGGGAAGCGGCGCGGGGAGGCGAGAGGGCGCCGGGGCGGCGGCGGCCGACGGGGCAGGGGGATGGGGCGGCCGGCGGGAGGTTGAAGGTGGCCCTGACAGGTGGGCCCCACCTGTCAGTGGCGCGTGAGTGAGAGAGAGAGATGGTGGGCTGGCGGGATAAGATGGGCCGGCTGGTTTTTGGGCCGCGCGGTTGAAAAAGGTGGGCTGGGCTAGATGGAGGGATGGGTGATCTGTTTGGTTTTTTTTTCTTTTCTCTTTTTTTTCAATTCCTTTCTCTCATTTCTTTTTCAAAGTTTTACTCAAAATCTTTTCAAAAATTTTAGACAAACTTTTGACCACACAATCAATTCAAAACCCATGCATTCAACATGATGCACAAGCACTTGGTTTCTCTAAATTAATTAATTATCATTGCATATATTTAAAGGCAAATTTAATTATTCAAATTCATTAACCTTAGAAAATAAAATTCTAATTGTTGCTAGCATTTTTTTTAAGTGATGGAATTTTGGGTGTTACAATCGCCTACGCGGTCATCATGGCCACATGAAAGCTCAGGCATTATTTTGAGGCGCACAAGGTCACCGTGCTCACAGACCAACCCTTAAATCTGTTCATCAACAAGGAGGCCTCGTCCAGAATAGCCAAGTGGGCAACTGAGTTGTCCGAGCATACGATAGATTTTGGGAAAAGGTCGGCGATCAAGTCCCAAGTCCTAGCGGACTTCATCGTAGATTGGACCTCACCAAGCAATGCTACTGCTGACGAAGAGCTGGTCCCGGTCTGGGAGATCAGATGTGACGGAGCCTAGGGGTGCAAAGGCGCCGGCATTGCAGCCATTATCACCACACCGGTAGACATCAAGCTACGATACGCCGCAAGGCTAGACTACAAAGACCCATCTGACAGGTGCACCAACAACACTACCGAGTACGAGGCTTTACTATTGGGCCTCCGCAAGGTGAGAGCCCTCGGGGGCAGCAACTTCCTGGTCAAGTGCGACGCCAAGGTCATCAAGGACCATGTGGAGAAAGAAAGCGAGGCCAAGGAGCCAGAGTTAATCAAATATCTCGCGGAGGTGCGCAAAATGGAAAGGCACTTCCGGGGATTCACCATTGAGCACTTGCCCAGGAAGCACAACAGCGAAGCCGACGAGCTCGCAAAGAAAGCTGCAAGGGGGGAGGCGATGCCCCCAGATGTATTCTTCGAAATCCTGATGGCCCTGTCCACAAGACCAGACAAGCAGCCGCTCAGTACAGTCAATGCAATTGCCATCTTGGACTGGAGAGCTCCTATAATAGCTTTCCTTCGCGGACACTACGAGCCGGTCGAAACCCATGACCTCAAAAGGATGCAAGTGCGGGCCAAAGGCTACATCCTCAAGGATGACGTCCTGTTCAAGCTGGGAGTGTGTGCACCACTGTTAAAATGCATCTCTCAGGAACAAGGCATCGAGCTCATGAGGGAAGTTCACAGAGGAATGTGTGGGTCGCACATAGCAGCGAGAGCTCTGGCCGGAAAATCTTTCAGACAGGGTTTCTACTGGCCAATGGCGATAAAGGATGTTGAGCACATCGTTAGAACCTGCAAAGCCTGCCAGTTCGCCGCAAAGCATCAGCGAAGGCCTGGCGCTCCATCGCAGCTCATCACGCCCACATGGCCGCTGCAACGCTGGGGAATGGATATTGTTGGACCGCTTCCCACTGCCCAAGGCAACTTCAAGTTCGCAGTGGTTGCAGTCGAGTATTTCACTAAGTGGATTGAGGCAAGACCTCTCGCTACCATCACTTCAACCACCATCAAAAAATTCTTTTGGCAGCAAATCATCTGTAGATTTGGAGTGCCCAGAGAGCTCACCGTGGACAACAGGAAGCAATTCGATTGCCAGGATTTCAGGGAGTATTGTCGTTCGATCGGAACAAAGCTTTGCTTCGCGTTCGTGTACCATCCTCAGTCCAACGGCGCAGTATAAAGAGCCAATGGACAAATCTTCTCAGCCATAAATAAATGCCTCTTCGAGCAGAAGAAAGGAAAGTGGGTAAACGAGTTATCAAGGGTCATCTGGTCGCATAACACCAGAGTCAAGAACCACCAAGGTCACTCCATTCAGATTGTTGTATGGGGCCGAAGAAATGTGCCCCGAAGAGCTCGCCAACGAAAGTGCCAGAGTTTTGGCAGGAAGCTCTCGTGAAAACGAAGATGTCGACAAGGACCTAGTGGAAATCGACAGGCTGGACGCAGTTCAGAACCTGCTGAAATATCAAGAAGAAACCAGGAGGTGGAGAGATAAGAAGATATCCCTCAAAAACATTAAAGTGGGCGACTTCGTCCTGAAGAGAAAGAAAAATGGCGATGTAGTAGGAAAATTTCAATTCGCTTGGGAAGGACCATATGTAGTCTCAAGTTTTGTTCGAGATGGGGCCTTTCGTCTCAAGGACGAGACAGGCGTGGAATTGCCGCATTCGTGGAATGTGGATAACTTGTGCAAGTTTTTCCCATAACTTATTTCAGTAGGAGTCCGTCGCACGGAACTATAAGTGCGCAGGACTCAGCTAGTTTAACATTTTTCAGTCTTTACTTTCGCGCATTTTAAATTCAATAACAAGGTGGGTACTCTTTTCCTCACACAGGGAGGACTCCACTCTGGAGCGTGAGGTTTTTAACGATGCAGCCTTGATGTAAAATTTCCTTCACAATGAATGAAATAGTTCCTCCCTAAGTTTTGTTGTTTTCCCTTCGCATAAATTAAAGTGATATCCTAAGATATCCCATCCCAAAAGAGGATGAATTAAAGTGCTATTTTCGAATAGCCCTCTCCGAAAGCGAGAGCATTAAAGTGCTACCCACAGGTAGCCCACCCACAAGTGGTGTAAGCTAGATGATTCACAAAGAATCAATCCTTTAAAGAGCTGCTTTCACAGCAGCCCGTCCAAAAAGGGCATGCGAAAGCGATGCAACCTCGGATCGAGGAACCAAAAACAAGGGCACCGCTATCGTTGATTTTTTGCAAAAACGTTGTCGCAAGCGACACCTAACGCCACAAAGACAAACTTATTTTAAGCCAGTAAAAAACGTGTGTCGTCGAAAAACAGCCCAAAAGCTGTAAAATTTGACAAGGGTAGACAGCCTCTAGTCCTGCAATGCGTTCCACGCCCAGGCGTCGCATCGCAGGCTAGTTCCGTTCCTAACGAAAGACTGCAAGGGAAAAAGCGAACGGATTCAGCATGCAACATCGCTCAACATCTCATAGGTCAACAAAATCGAAACCATACTAATTCGACAGTCTTAAGAAAAACGAATAAACTAAAGTTTTCCCCGCTTCCGAAGGGGGGAAGACGTTTTCTTCCGAAAACAACAAGTCGAAAGCGGCGAAAATTTCAGTTCGAACATTCAAAAGTTTTAGTACGGTGGAAAGTTTTGGGCAAAGCATTCAGCGCCACGCTCTCGCAACCAATCCGTCAAACACGATACGCCCAAATTTACATTACAAGTGTCAAAAAGTTCAAGTGGCCAACATGCTAATTAAGTTTTAGCCTAGCGATACTTGTCTGGAGCAGGAGCAGGGTCCTGGGGCAATTCTTTGTGACGAAGGGGAGCCAGAGCTTCGGCAGTCACAGGATCCACCAGGCCGCCTTCGACCTCAGCCACTTCGCGAGCAGGGGCTCCAGGGACTCCTTGATCAACGACGTCATCGCTTGTCTTCGGCGGCCAATCTCTAAGGGGTCCATACGGCCCCAGAGTTGCGTCCGGTCCATGTGTAGCGCGATGATCACGAAGCTCCAAAGTCTGTTTCGCCTGCCCAAAATAAAACTGTGAGAAGGAAGAAAGCATTAAGCATCAGCGCAAATGATAGCTCAACAAATACGATCGAAGTCAAAGCGAACCGAAAAGGCTTACCTTTGCCAACCGATCCACGACTTTCTTTCGAGCGTGCGCTCACTCACTCTTAGCCGAAAAGTTGCGGAGAACGATCTTGTTAATTAACTCTACCGTCTTGCTTGGGGCTGGTGTTTCGTCAGGCGAAGGGAATTCAAAGCTCCGGCTTCCGAAAGCTTTGAAATGGTTGCAACCCTGTCGCTCGAGAAGATGAAGTAGCATTTCAGAGCAAGTCGCCGCACCATAATCCCCGATCTTACTCATGGTGTCTGGCAGGAGCTTTAGTTCACTATGCAACCACTCCACGAAGCTCGAGATATTGTCAGTAATTTTGAAGTCCTGGGCTTCGGCTCCAAAACTCTCCAAAGCTCGACGATACTCTGTCGCCAGATATGCCCCCCATTGATGGCAATATGCCTCGTTCTTTTCCAGAGTATCCTCAAGCTCGCCTTTCACTTTCTTCAATTCCGCGATAAGGTCGGCGTTGGCCTTCAAAAGGATGTTCTGTGCATCGTACTGGGTAACCATGTCTTTTAACTCTCCATGGCATTCTTCATAGAATTTCAAGCTCAGCTCTAGCTCTTTCTTCAAAGCATTCATGGCTTCCTGTTGCTTAGCGCGCTGGTCAGCCTGAAGACGAGACTCCTGTCTCAATCTCTCATTTTCTTCTTTCAGGCGTCGGTTCTCATCTTCTAAAAATTTTTGCTTATCAAGAGAGGTTTTGGCCTCCGCAGCAGCCCTCTTGAAGCCTTTCTGACATGCAACAATGCCCCTCGAAAGATAAGCGCGCACAATCCTCATCAAATCGTCAGCGCTTAAATCTTTTAGGGTGCGCTCAAAATCTGCAAAAAGTTAGCAATCATGTTATTCGCCCATACCCCTTTGTATAGCCGACATAGCGAAGAAACTAAGTCGAAACGCTATAAATAAAGCAATAGGCACCGTTTCTGTTGACGCAAAATCCGCACCCTGCGCCAAGCACACAGCAAGCCGAACAAAAGCTGGCTTAACACACGAGCAGATTCCAAAGCGTCCCAGTCAATTTTCTTGAAACTAACAAAGGATAAAGCAGTTAAATACCAAAGCTTGGAACTTGCCGAGTGGTACCAGAAAGTTCCATATTTGCGGCTAGAAAGCCATGTAAGATGACATATAGCTATGAGAAGCTATTTGTCAACAGGTTAAAGATCATTCGGGAACTTTAGAACACAAAACAGAACATGACAAAAGATCGGTCTTTGTTTAAATAACGTTGCTCATGCATGATCATGACCGATTTTTGATGATAAACAATAAATGAAATAAATAAAGGAAAAGCATGATCATAAATATGAGATAAAAATCATGCATAGGCAAAAAGCACTAGTCTACCACATTGAGGACCATGTGTGGTTTGAGGACCGGTGGATGGTCGCTTCCTTGTGTGATGAGTGATTGACAACGTTGTGTGGACTGATTCTTGGCTAAGTATTGCAGGTGCAGGTTGCGGCTTGACTCGTGTTGGTGCAGGTGAAGAACAAGCGCGAAAGGTCATTGCCGGTGAGGCCTCCGGTGTGGAGAAGACAAGTAGGCTTCGTTCGAGGGACCCGGTGGCCAGCGGGGTCAAGTGCGGGCCGCATGGTGGCATGAACAGCAAGATGAAGTCGTGGACGGTTTCTTGGTAGAGCCTCAAAACCAAGGTCGAGCCGGGACTACGTGGGAGCCGAGTCATGAGTGGAGAATGCGGAGGCTACACCAAGTTCGCGGGGTTTGCAGTGGTTCACCAGAAAACCACTGGGTTACTCGGTTGAGCCACAAAACCGAGGCCGAAGACTCGACGAGGAGGTGCGGCCACCCAAGCCGGTTCAACCGCCCAAGAGGGGCGGTCAGACCGTCTGGGGCCGGTCAGTTCCCCGGGGCCGGTCTAACCGCCCAGGGGGGGCGGTCTGACCGCCCGGCCGCCGGCGCCGAGAAGCTTCGAAGCGGAGGACACGCGTCGGGATCGCAAGGCTTGCGTCGAGGCTACGCGAGGTGCGGTCGCCGGGCATCCGTCCGATGGTGAAGACATCAAGAATTCCAAATCCGCCCTTGAGGGGCATGTATCCCTAGTTATTAGTGAAGGGTAGTTTAGTCTTTTGGGTGCCTCCATATATACTCATTAGAGGGGTGGATGGCAGCCAACTCTTGGAACCCTAGCTCATTTGGTTTTTCCATTTTTGTTCTCTATTTTTCCTAGGTTTTTAGAAGGCTAGTTTGAGAGCTTCATGTGAGATCTAGAGAGAGGGATGGATGTTTGGGTGGCAAACTAGACCTTGTACGAACCATTCATGGCATGTATAGAAGGTTCGGCGTTGTTCTTCATGGTGGTTTTCCCGTCTCTTTTGTGTTGACTTTCGGAGCTCTTTTTGGCAGAATTTTGAGGACGATTTCTTGGGGTTTTTGGTGGGTGTCACGTATGAGGTTCTTGTGCCTCTTTGACTGGTGACTTTGCCCCCAAATCCCCTTTGAATCGGACTCGATTTGGTGGTTTCTCGAGTTGGGCGAGTTCTTGACCTAGAGAAGCGATTTCTTCGATTCCTCTTGACTGTGAGCGTTTCGGGTCGATTCCTTTGAGGAAGAGGTTGCCCAGGAGGTAACCCAGCTATCCCCGAAGTCTGGCTGCAATCCGTGGAGTGATTCGGGAGATCGGGCGCGAGGAAGTTGAGGTTTGACCCGCGGGTTCGTTTTCGGGAAGGGGCGGTCTAACCGCCTACGGGGGCGGTCTAACCGCCCGGGGGTGTTTCCGGGTCAAAGTTCTGTTTCGCCGGATTTTCCTCCGTGAGTTTGTTCGCCTTGATCGGAGGAGTGTCCGTGTGTGAAATTTGGGGTCGTTCTCGTGCGGTTTGCTAGGTGTTCTTGGTTGGAATTCGTTCGTTGGGTACGGGAGGTTAGACCGCCCCAGGTAGCCGGTCTAACCGCCCCTAGGCCCTTGGGTGAAGTTTTGTTTTTCGCCAAGATTTTCTGGTAGCTAGCATGGCTTTGACCAGAGATCTCTGTTGGTGAAACCGTGTTGTGTTTTGGTGCTCGGAAGAGGCGCTTCGGAGGATTTCTTGGTTGCCAGGTGGAGGCGGTCTAACCGCCCCCTATACCCGGTCTAACCGCCCCCTCTGGTTAGCCGGCTTTCGAGTTGTTTCCGCCGTCGGTCTTGCGTGTGTGTTGTGGTTCTTGGTAGTGTTTGTTCCTAGGACCAGTAGCACTCCAGTGGCTACGTGGTTTTGGCAAACGGGAGGTAGAAGTGCGGAGCGTGTGATTTCGGGGGTTCGACCGGGCTAGTTCGTCTTGTCGGAGTTTTAATCTCCCTCGAGAAGAATTTTTATCGGCTCCCATTCACTCCCCCCTCTCTGGTCGCCTTATCGGTCCTTCACACATGTCTAGGTACATTAAAACCTGTCAAGCATGAGATCAAACAAGTTAATCTACCGCATGATACAACTTGTCTCAAATCACGCCACCAACCATACAGAGATCAATCCACCGCACGATACAATCTAAATATGGAAGGCTAAAAGTATACATCATTTAAAACAAAATTTACAAGCACGTCTTACTCATGGAAGCATAACCGAATATAGCTGTAAGGAACAAACATTGCTAAAGATGATAAACCTATCAAATTGAAATCGAGATCTAATCCGCCAGATGATTAGCTCTAAAACAACCCAAAAACCTGCATCTACTGCATGATACCCGCATCTGTCAAGATTTACACAAAATTAACAAGCCTAAACTCACAACACGTGGCAACTTAGATTGATTCGGTTTCGGCTATTAAAGAACACGTGATCCACGTGCCGTATTGAGCCAAAGATATGAACATGTAACGTAAGGATCACCAAACAAGGTAAAGCCGATTCAAACCAATCTGAATTGGGCAAAAGAGTGTTACATGAATTTAAACATAAAGTAAAAATTCAAGGTAACACATGGTAACTTAATGAATCTATTAGATCTTGCCAAATCTAATAGATCCGATAACTATCTCCAAGCTAGATCTTAGCCCACTGCATGGCTCATGATCTAACAAGAAACCCTCTTGAACCAAGCTTAAATCCACCGCATGATACTAAGCATGGTAACAAGACTACTTGCATCACGATCTAAATCCACCGCATGATACTAGACATGATACAAGGTTACCGGTACTTACGGAGGTCGACGGATCGATGAACCCTCTCGAAGAACTCGACGACACGACTAGAGGACTCGAAAGTTTGGCGTAAAGCCGGTTTGTTATGAGAATGTTCGATTACAATTACATACATCCAGGGTTCATATTTATACCCTGTCCTAACATGACTCCTGGTGGACTACGAGCGCAATATTTGATACCTATTTTAAAGCCCAAGTGCGAATGCTTATCCATCCATTCGTCCCTTCCTTCCGTTCGGGCCACTTCACCACGCGATCCCGCAAATCCAGCGCAAATAGTCCTTTTGCCGAACGGAAACAAACTGCCGACCGCAGGCATTTCTGCCGAATCTTCTGAAGCAATCTTTCCCTGCTGAATGGAATTTGTTACCAAGTTTGGTTCACAAATCAGCCTCCTTTTTGGTACCAATTTTTGGTGTTAACATATGCCCCTTCAATTACGGGATCAAAGTGATTTTATTCCGAAATTGACTGTAAACGCCAGTGCCTTCAAATCAAATCTGTTTAACACCTATTCTCTCTTAGGATCAAATTTCATCACCACCAAGCTCTTCATTTATGGTGAATGATCCAACTGCCGAAACAGGGGATGGAGAAACTCCAAATCAGGTTCTGTCGGAGGAAAACCATGCAAGGCTCAGAGAAATATTTTCCTGGCTGCAAAAAGATGCCCGAGATCAAGTCAGAGATGTTGATCACTTCGAGGAAATGCTTGAATCCATCGATCAAGAGCTCCCTGAAGACATCAAAACTTCCTTGGAGCCTATATCAGATCTGGATATTCATTATGTGGCAATAAGGCGAGCCTTGAAAAGCCAATCCTCCCAACCAGTTCTCGAGCAAAAGAAAGCCAAATCTGAGCAAGCTGTGAAAGGATCACAAGCCCAAATCGAGAGCAACAAGGAAATGTTAACCAAACTGCAGTCCGCTCTTAAATTGAAAATTGCCAGAAAAGCTGCACTAGAAACTGAGCTGAGGAATTTGTCAGCTGGAATTGAAGCTGACGAGAAAAAGATAGCCAAGCTCCCTGGATTAGTAGAGAAAACCCAAGAGGAAGCATCAGCGGCCATGATTGAAGCAAACCAGCTCGAGGCACAACTCTCCGCCCTGTCCAATACTCAAAGAGATTACCAGGAATGACTGGAGAATATCCATCAGATAATATCAAATGCCTCTAGTGTAATTGCAAAGTACTTGAACATTTGATTGTACTAAGCAATGCACGACCGAATCAATCGTCCTTGTAACCTTGCCTTTCATAAATTTTATTTCCTTTTTTTTGTATTACCTTGTTTGCAATTTTCTGGACGATTCATTCAGTAACTACATTCAAACAGTACCATACCCGAACAACACTCCGAGCGCAACTCAGCCGAGCCAGTCAACCGAATATGACTCAGCTTGAATTCCAAACGACCCAACAGCGATTCGGTTAAGGAAACCTCTCCACTTTCCAAATTTCTCGGGATATGCACCACGATCTAGGGCCACGATCTCTTCACCATCCCTATAAATAAAACCGTATGTGCCCCTAGCCTTTCACCAAGCCTTTAGCCTTCAAACCTTTGCCAACCCAAGCTTGCTTCTTCCACCACCAGCGCAGCTCCAAGAACCAATGGCGGGTAGCAGCAACAGGCGCCGCGCCATCGACGAGGCAGAAGGAAGCCGCGCCGGCGCGCGTCGGAGGCAGTGATCGTCAACTTCCCTCATGATTCTTTCTAGATTTACTTCTGTTTCTGACGATCTTCTTTGTTTCAGGCTCATCCAATGGAATCCGGCCCCTACGCCGGCCACAAATCCAGCTCTGCCGGACGACTCCTCGGAGTCGTATAATTACTCCCCGGTGCCCTACGACGAGCATGACGCTCTTCGCTCCAAGGCAGAGCGTGACGAGTCCTGACACGAGCTGGGAGAAATCTCCAAGAAAGCCTGCATCGCCGAACTCGAGTGGGAGGACTAGCGCAAACAGTTGCTGGCAACCATCGACGGTATATCCCTTAGATTAACCTCCAATCCAATTCAACTCTTGATACTAACCATCATTGCCTTGCAACTTTGCAGCCCGTGACACCGAGCTTGACAAGCTGAAAATGCTGGTGAAGCAATTGGCTGACAAGGTGAACGCTCCTGGAGACACACCGGCGGAGCGCCTCGCCGTGGTAGAAGACCGCGTGGACGAAGTGGCTGTGCACGGCATCCACCTCGGCACCACCCTGTGCTTGGCTGCCATAGCGACGCACACCAGCGTCGACTACTCCATCCAGCCGCGCAGCTTCCAGGGCGGCGCACCAGAAGACATCGACGAGATCAAAGTCATCTTGGAGCGCCTCGATGGCCACGGCGATGCCATTGCCGAACTCACCCATCCCCAGTCTGTGCTAAACAGGCTTTTCGATTAGCTTGTACTAGGGATGCTTGATTTTCGGCAATAAATAAAGAATTTCAATTTCATGCTTGTATTGTGATGATTCCCTCCTGCTCGTAGATGCGAACTTCATTGTTTTCAAACGAATTCGGGACCTTTACTTGAGCCGAATACGTGAAAACAACTGCCCCTTGGCGCAAAATCCGCAGAAAATCCTCAGTTCGGGAACCATAAACACTATTCAATGAAAAACCCTTTGCATTCGGGAAGAAAACCCTGCCGCTTGGTATTCCAATAACGTACGCCAACCAGTCATCACTCCCAATGCGCTCTCACAGTCAATAAAATAGCCCCCCTGGGTGCCCTGCAAATCCACTCGCATACTCTTCCATCACTTCACATCTTCTCCCCCTTGCTCAGAGGAGAAAACCCCAAAACCATGGCGGACAAGGGAAAGCGACCCATCAAGGAGGACAACATTCCACCAAAGAAGCATACCATTCAAGAGTGAGTTTTCTTTTAATCTGTTTCTTACTCTCATTTGCAGTCTCATGTTTACCCTTTCTTGTTTTCTCCAGCCTTGATCTGCTTCCTGAAGAAATCCTTGGGACTCAAGAAATGCCCGAGTACATATCCTCTGACTCCTCCCTTGAAGAAGAGGACGCCACGCCGAAACAGAGGGTCAATCACCAGTTGCGCTGCCGCATTCGGCATCTGGATCACGATCTGCAAGAAATCACCGCCCGCTGTCATGCCGAACACGAACGCCGCATGAGCTTGGAGGCGTTGATTTGGCGTAAGATCATAATCTTCATTTGACTCCTGTAGTCAATCTCACTTTCACTTGACAACTGTCCCCCTCTTCAGACTTCTCTGATAGGTATAGTAGCCTGAAGGCCGCTTGGGACAGCCTAATGGAAGCTGCAAGTCATGGCAATCCCCGAAGCTTCCAAGTTGCTGTTACGGTGGTCCTGGAAAAGTTGAAGAGGGAGGAGCTGAGGAAGCAAAACAGGAAAAATGAATGAACCATACTTTCGCTTCTTCCTCCAAGCCTTCTGCTTCCCACCCCCTTGTAATCTTGAGTAGCTGGATTGTCAAATAAAAGCCTGCAAGAAACATCTGTAATGTTATGTACTTTCGTGCTAAGGACAATACATCTTAGTATTGGCCATTTCCCTGTTCAGGATTTTTTGTTCTAAAGGCGGCTTCTCTCTTGAACGCCGGCTATCTCTCCGTATCAAATGCTTGTAATCCTGGTGTTCGTACTCAACGATCAATTTCAATGCTAGGATAATATTACTTCAAATATCTTCCATTTATAGCCGCAGTAAATTCTTCTCCTAGCAAAGTTTTCAATATGTAGCATTGCCAGGTCACATCTGATTACCCGAAAAGGGCCTTCCCAATTCGGGGACCATTTGCCGAACGCACTATACTTAGTCCCGATCGGCAATAACGCCTTCCAAACTAAATCTCCTTCTGCGAATTTCTTAACCTTTACTTTCTTGTTGTAATACTTAGCAAGTCGCATCTTGTTCTTTTCAATGTTTTCCAGGGCTCTAAGACGAATCATATGCAAATATTCTAACTCGTCCATCAATAAGCCACTGTAATCTTTGGAACTCAAATCCTTTTGCAAAAGCACTCTCCTTGAATCTGACTGCATTTCCCAGGGCAAAACAGCATGATGCCCATAAACTAACTCATAAGGAGAAGTTTTCGTAGCTCCATGAGGAGCCATTCGGTAAGCCCATAAAGCCTCGTTGAGTACCGAATGCCACCTCCTTGGCTTCTGGTCAATCTTCTTTTGTATAAGCTTGATCATGATCTTGTTAGAAGCCTCTACTTGTCCATTAGCTTGAGCATAATAAGGAGAAGAATTAAACAATTTGATTCCCATGCTTTCGGCAAATGTTGTGGGCGATAGCCGAAGCTACCGAGCACAAACAATGAAGGGGAACAAAAGCTTGAGAACCAAAACCAAAACCTAAACACAAGACAAAGGACAACCAAAAAGCTCTTTTCTCCACGGTAGAATTCTGAAAAGATGATCCCCTTTACAAGTGCCGATCCGTTTCCTTTTATAGGGAGGCGGACGGACTTTTTACATTCCGAGGATACCCTCGTGTGAAACGGATCTAAACAGAATGTGCTAGGCTACATCTGGGAAATCTCCAATTAGGTCTCCACGTAATCTACACTTCATGATGTCACGCCGCAAATCGCGGCGCCTTTCTTGTTGTCATCACGTGCGCCTGTCGGGAGAAGACCTTCAATCTTTTGGAGACTTCCCTTTCGCCTGGTACCTTTCATCACCTGAAACATAGAATCGCATTCAAACTTGAAAACGTTAGATGTTAGATACGACGAAACCCATCGAGCGAATCCCCGGCTGAGAATACCTGGGTGAGCAAGATTCACTCCTGGGGTTTCGTCGCGGGAGAAAACAATCAGCCTGATCGAAGACCCTAACGCCTTGGGTCTTTTTGAGCTAATTTTGCAGCGCCGCTAGCGACGAAGGGTTCAGGCCGAAAGACGAATTCTGAAAAATGAGAAAAGATTCAAGGGCTCCTGGGATTTTGCCGCCGGGCCTTTCGCACGAGAACCCGAGCGACTAAAACACTCTTTTATTTTTAGTGTGCGAAAGGCTTGATTCCGAATCCCCCCAACAGCAAATTCCCTGAACTCCAAAGATACAAACTGAGCTCTTTGATCAGTTGTAATTGTTTGAGGAATTCCAAACCTGTAAATGATGTGTTCTTTAACAAACTCAATCATGTTCTCTGATGTCACCTTCTTCAGTGGAATTGCCTCAACCCACTGGGTGAAGTAATCAGTTGCCAAAAGCACAAATTTATGCCCCTTGCTAGATGGTGGATTTATTTGGCCAATCAAATCTATACCCCATCCTCTGGATGGCCATGGCTTGATAATAGGGTTCAAGGCTGACGCTGGAACTCTCTGGATGTTCCCAGACCTCTGACAGTCTTGACAACCTTTGTAATATTCAAAACAATCTTCTAATATCGTTGGCCAATAACATCCAGTGTGCCTGATAACTCATTTCATATGATAGGCTAATTGATGCGCTCCACACAGCCCATCATGCACCTCGCTCATCATTTTCTTTGCTTCTTCTGGACCCATGCATTGCGGCAACACCCCATCTAATGATTTGTAGAATAAGTGTCCATCCAGAAGAACAAATTTTATAGCTTTATACCTGAGCTTACTAGAAACCTTTCGGGATGGATTTTCCAGATAATCAACAATTTCCTTTCTCCAATCATCCTCTGCAAGATCACTCCCGAAAGCACATACCTCCATTACAAACACTTCTTGATTCTCTCTATAACGTGAAGCACTTTGAGCCAACCTGTTTGCCTCTTCATTGTGTTCCCTAGGAATATGCTGCAGAATTACTAACCGAAAACTCTTTAAGATTTCCCTGCATTCTTCGTAGTAATTCCTCAGGGCATCACTTTTACATTCATATTGGCTGTTCAATTGTTTTATAAACAGCTCTGAATCTCCATAAATTTCAACTGAAACAGCCCCGGCTTCTCTCAGGTATTGAAGCCCTCTAAGTAACGCCTCGTACTCAGTTTGATTGTTTGTGACAGTAGGCTAAATAGGGATAGCAAACTCAAACATCTCTCCACTGGGTGAAATTAATAAAATCCCTACTCCTCCTCCTTTACCACATGAGGATCCATCAAAGAACAGAGCCCAAGGAGTAATTTCAAGCAAATCAATTGATGGATCACGATGCTCAGTAATAAAATCGGCAATAATCTAACCTTTTATAGCTTTTGCCAATTCGAACTTCAGCTCAAACTCAGACAAGGCTTAAATCCACTTGCCAATCCTTCCATTCAAAATCGGCATGGATAACATATGTTTTATTACATCAAACTTGGAGTACACAATGCATTCGGCATTCAACAAGTAGTGCCGAAACTTTGTACACGAGTAGTAAATACAAAAGCACAGTTTCTCCACAGCCGAATACCTGGTTTTAGGATCAAGTAATTTTCGGCTAAGGTACGCTACTACCCACTCCGTTCCTTCAAATTCTTGTATAAGGGCCGATCCAATGGTTTGGGTATCGGCCGCCACGTACAACTTAAAAGGCTTGTTCAAATGTGGGGGCACCAACACTGGTGGTTCCTTCATATATCACTTGATCTCATCAAAAGCCTTTTGTTGTTCGTCACCCCATATAAACTTTTGGTCCTTCTTGAGCTTCAACAACGGAGAAAAAGGCAAGACCTTTTGTGACAAATTTGAAATGAATCTCCTCACAAAATTGATCTTGCCAAGCAGTGATTGCAACTCCTTGAGATTGGTTGGAGGAACAACTTCGTCGATAGCTTTCATGCTTTTCTTGCCAACTTCAATCCCTCCTTCGTGTACCAGAAATCCCAAGAATTCTTCAGCTGACACTCCAAAGGCACACTTGTTCGGATTCATCTTCAATCCATGCTTTCAGGTGCATTCCAGAGTTCTCTTTACATCCCTCAAGTGTGAGTCATAATTCAAAGATTTGATCACGACATCATCAATATAAATTTCAACGATCTTGCCGATCAACTCGTGAAAGATATAATTCATGGCACGTTGATAAGTTGCACCAGCATTCTTCAACCCAAATGTCATGACAATCCACTCAAATAAGCCTATATGTCCGGGACATCTGAAGATTGTCTTCGATATGTCCTCTATTGCCATAAATATTTGATTGTACCCTGCATTACCATCCATAAAACTGATAACTTTATGCCCAGCAGCAGCATCAACCAATAGATCAGCAACAGGCATTGGGTATCCATCCATAGGAGTGGCCCTGTTCAAATCTCTGAAGTGTATGCAAACCCTCATCTTTCCATTTTTCTTGTAAACAGGGACGATGTTTGAGATCCACTCCGCATATCTGCATGGCCGAATGAATTTTGCATCAAGTAATCTCTCAATTTCCTTTTTCACGTCGGCCAATACTTCATCCTTGTAAAATTTTCGAGGAGGCTGCTTATATGGTTTAAAACCAGGCTTGATGGGAAACTGATGCTCAACAATAGAACGATCCAAACCAGGCATCTTCGAATAATCCCAAGCGAAGCAATCTTTATATTCCTTCAACAGTTTGATTAGTTCTTCTCTGAAACTTGACTCCAAGTTAGCACTGATAAATGTCGGCCTTGGCTTGTCACCATCTCCAATATCAATTTCTTCTAATTTATCAGCCGACATGAACCCACGCCCTAACTTTCCATCAGTTCCATCAACTGGATTATCCATTAAAAATTACTATAAGAGCCGACTGCTTGAATCGGCTGTTGATCACTGCTGACTGGTTCAACAGGACCTCCCCCCAGTCTTTTCCTGAGAAGCAATCAATGCCTTGATACTCTCAGAAGGCTGGTTAGACATTAGCTACGCTCACTGAATCATCTGCTTGGACCACTTCAATGTCATCATCCACCCACTGAACAAGTTGTTGATGCATGGTAGATGGGATGCAGTAGTTGGCATGGATCCAGTCCCGTCCAAGCAGCAAGCTGTAGGCTCCTTTGCCTTCAATGACAAAGAAGGTTGTGAGCAATGTTTTGGACCCAATCATTAAGTCCACATGCACGCAGCCCTTAGTATCTGAAGGATTTCCAGTTGTCGGTGCGGAATATGGTCCCGACACTAACCAGTAGGTCTATCCCTCAATGGTCGATGCTAAGCAACAAATGACACAAGATTTTATCCTGGTTCCGGCCGAGGGGGCCGTACGTCCAGCAGGGGCGTGCTCGTGGCACTATATTGCTCAGCACCGGGGGTGCTTGTAGTGGGGCAAATACAAGCAAGACGGGAGAGGAATCGTGGCTTCCAAGTCCCTGGGTGAGTGGCTGGAGATGTTGTGGGAGAATAAGAGAGTGAGTGCACGGTGCGTTGTGTTCCTCTGAATTCGTCCCCCCCGCGGCTGGGGGCTCGCCTCCCCTTTTATAGGCCAAGGGGGCGGCGAGTTACATGCACGCCGCGCTACCTAGCTACGTGTGGGAGCACGTCGTGCTACGGTGTAGAGCGGGCGACCGTCCGGACGATCTTCGCTGCGATCCGGCCATGATGACCTACCTCGTACCCGAACAGTGGCAGTTCGAGGGTAGGAGGCGGCAGATGGCGATGGCGTCCCCTGATAGGCTTCGAGGGAGGTGCGATGATGGGCGGTACGGGGTACGGGAGCGGGCGAACGGCGTTCCTTCCCAATGAGCTCGCGGTGGTGGAGTGGTTCTTTGCGGTGTTCGGGCGTGCGCTGCGGAGTCGAGTGTGCGCCCGCACGCGTGGGTACGGTGGCCGCGCCGTTACGGTGGCCGGGATGGCCGCCCACCGGCCTAGCGCCCCTCACCCCTAACTGCGGGGTCACGGGAAAGTGGAGTCGAGGGTGCGCCGGCCCCCTTTCGAGGGTCGGGGCGCGTTAGCCGTACGGTGGCGGGCGCACGGTGTCACGGGACGACACCGGCCGTACGCACGGTCCATCCCACGGTAGCGGGGATGGGCTCCTCCTCGGGGAGTTGGTGCGGCGGCACCGGGCGTGAGCCCCGGCGCATGATGACACCGTCCTGCGGCGTCGGGGCGTTAAATGCCTAAGTACGGGGCCGGCGCACGCGCGCGGGGCGCCCGTGAGCGTGGCGGGCCCCGGCCGAGGGTGGAGCGGACCCTCGAGCGAGGCGAGGCCCGCTCGAGGGGGGATCGAGCCCTCGAGCGGGGCGGGACCGCTCGAGGGAAGGGTCGCCCCTCGAACGGGGCGGAGTCCGTTCGAGGAGGGGGTTGCCCCTCGAACGGGGCGGAGCCCGTCCGAGGAGGAGCGTACCCTCGGGCGAGGCGGAGCCTGCTCGAGGGGTCTTACAGGCGAGCTGTCTTGGTGGGCCTCCGAAGTCCTGCTGCATGGGCCATGTCCTGCATGGTTAGTTTCCTGCATGGTTAGGCTCAGCTCATTTCGATGCGGGGATTTAAGTGAGGGTTCCCCCATTGTTAAAGGGGACCCCTAGGGCGGTCCCCGACAGTAGCCCCCGAGCATCTGCGGGTTTGCCATTGAGGCTCCCGCAGATGCTGGAACCTACTGATAGGACGTTCTTCCCTCCTTGTTTGCGAACGCTTTCCGTGGGGCCGCGTCGGCGGACCCGCGGGTCTAGCCCCCGAAGCCTGCGGGGGTGTGGGTTCTCTGCGCAGGGGTTAACCGCGAGCAATTCGGTCGAAAGGCGTGGCACATATGCCAACCGGCATCGGCGGTGTTTCGGCCGGCATCGGGGGTGCACGCTCCCCCTCGTCCCGCTCTCCGGCGGGTGCAATTTCAAGGAGGTGTAGCCGTGCGTCAAGCCCCCGAGCCTTGGCTGTTCGAGGCGATCGGGTCGAGCCTGACGACTTGTTTTTTATCGCGCCCTCGCCGTCCCCTCCGCGGGTCGGAGGGTGAGGTTTCCACGACTCCCATCGAGCGGGTCGCGAATCGCGGATTCCTCTTCGAGCTGCTAGCGGGTGGTTCAAGTGGACGTCCATGCCCCGTTCGATAAGGGTAGGCCGCGCGGTCCGGAGACACGTCCATGGAAGCGCTTGCGTGGGTTTGCTAGGTGGGGCTCGGTCCCGTTCGCTAGGGACCGAGGGCGCGGAAGCTCTCCCTCGGTGGGATCCCCCCGGCTAGGCGCCCTCGGCGGCTCTCGAACACGACATGTGGGGCACCCTCGAGCCGACGGGCTCGAGGAACGGCTCGAATGCGCGTGCCCTCGTCGTCCCTAACTCCGCGATCTCGGGGCGCTCGTTCGAACCCGTCGAGGGTCGGGCTTCGAACCTCGATCGGTAAGGCCGTGCGGGGCCGTGCCTTGGCTAGCCCCGTCTTTTCTCGTTTGCGGCCGTCGAGGGGCCTGGACGTGCCAGCCCTCGAGGTGCTTGTTGGCAGCTCGGCGCGGTATGAGTGCTTTCGGTGTCGCTCTATTTCAAGCGTGACCTGGGCGATCCTCTTACGCGCGTGCCTTCTTTAGGGGGTTGACATCGTCTCGAGTTGGGGGTCATGCCGCTCGAGGGTCCTACGTGGCATGGGTGCCCGCGGTGGTCTGCTCTACATCGAGCAGGTCCCGGGCGGCCTTCTCACGCTGATATCCCATCGAGGGTCGCCTTGTTTCGAGTTGAGGGTCATGCCGCTCGAGGGTTCTACGTGGCATGGGTGCCGCGGTGGTCTGCTCTACATCGAGCAGGTCCCGGGCGGCCTTCTCACGCGGAAATCCCATCGAGGGTCGCCTTTGTTTCGAGCCGAGGGTTCGCCTCGCTCGAGGGCTCTCCTTGCTTGGCAAGGGGCCGGGCATTTAATTGCCTTGCGGTCGTGGCCGCGGTTTTGCGGCGCGGGCGTGCCTTTTTAGGCGCCGCGGCGCGCGCGCGCGCGTAGTGGGCGGCGTGGCCGGCGGACGTGACGGTTTTGCCTCGGTTGCTGCCGGTCTCGCCGTAATGATGACCCGCCTGCAGTGTTAGAGCCGGCTGCGTCGTGGTGGGGTCCGCCAGCCGACGCGACGGAAAGATTCCTGCAGTTAATGCTGGCGGGGCGTCCGCTCCGGAGAACTCGCCCGTTGCCTATAAAACTGCGGGGAGGAGGGGACGGTGGTTTTTTACCTTGGCTTTCTCACCGTTTCAGTCCTCCGCCCCTTCGCCTTCGCCTCACCCTTGCCGTCGCGCGGGCTCGCTGCTTAGAGCTTTTTCCTCGTTTCCTTGTCCTCCGCCTTTGCACTCGTTCGTCCCCCCCCATGGCGCCGCCTCAGCTTCCGATTAGGGTCCTGGAGCCGTACGCCTGGGAGAGGTCGACCGTGACCCGGCTCGCCCTGGGTGAGCTGGTCGCCGCCGGCCAGCTGTCGGCCAACGAAGAAGGGCGCCCGGCGGAGTGGATCGTGCCGCCGTCGTCGCACCTCGAGCCCAATCCGCCGGAGGGTTACGTGGTGAGCTTCCTCCGCTATCACGAGCGCGGCTTCAACGCGCCGGCGAGCACATTCATGCGGGCATTGTGCTACCACTATGGGGTGGAGCTGCACAACTTTGCCCCCAATGCGATCTCGCAGGCGGCCACATTCGTGGGCGTCTGCGAAGGGTACCTGGGGATCCCAGTCAACTGGGAGCTCTGGGTACACCTCTTCCGCGGGGAGCTCATCACGCAGCCCACGTCGGAGCCGAGGGACCCGCCGCGCGGTGCGCGCCGGCGGGATGTCGCTCGCTGCGCGGGGCGGCTCAAGGATTTCTACATCCCCCGCACCATGACGACGAACAACGCCGGGCGGGAGCGGGGATGGTTTTATTTGCGCAACGCCGAGCCCGGCCTCCCTCCCTACACCGGCCGGGTGTTCAAGAAGAGGCCGGACTCCTGGGGCTACGGGTTGCCTACGGCCAATCATCGGGCGCGGCAAGAGTCCGTCCTCGCCGCCCTGCGACGGCTGGCGAGGGAAGGGCTCAACGCGATGGGCGTCCTCGCCTTCCTTCATCACCGGCGAATCGTGCCGTTGATGGAGAGGCCGCTCTGCATCTTCGAGATGACGGAGGCGCCAACCCCGTCGACGTGGCGAGGTCGCGGATGCTCCCGACGCCGCTGGAGCGGCCGTACGCGCTCACCCGGCGCGGAGCGCCGTCGACACCGGGACGCCGCCACTGCGGGTCGGACCCCGTGGGACATCGAGATGCTCCCCGTCGGCCCGTTGGTGAGTGTGGTTTTTTGATTCTCGTTTTCAGTCCTTGTTCTTGCTTCCGTTTCTTGATGCGCCATCGTTGCTCTCGCGCGCGGTGGTGCGGTTCAACGCCGCCAAGTCCGTTCCACCCACCCCCCCGACTCCCGTGCGCTCGGCCGGGCGGCGCGGCGGGAGCAGCGGGGAGCGAGCGGCGCGCGAGGAGGGAGCACGCAAGGCGGCGCCAAGCGCGCCGCGACGCACGGTCCGCGGAGCACCGGCGGCGGGAGGAGCCGGGGGCTCTCCTCCCCGGACATCGAGGAGCCCTCGTCCTCGGAACGGGACGAGGGAGGAAGAGTCCGAGGGGGAGGGCCCCTCGGACGGTGGTAGCCCCGCGCCCCCGTCGCCGGAACCCGCGCGGCGTCGGGGGCGGCTTTGCTCGGGGTGGGCGCACCGGCGCCGTCGCCGGGCAATCATCGTCGGGGGCGGCACGCGCCGCGGGGGGTGCGGCGCGCGCCGCGGAGCGCGCGCGGCGGACGTGCTCGCGCGCGCGTCAAGCGTGCCCGCGCGCGCGGCGGGAGCGCGTCCGCGCGCGCGGCGCCATCGTCGAGGGGCGCGTCGG
The DNA here is from genome assembly GCA_947561735.1 of Cenchrus americanus. NCBI lineage: Eukaryota > Viridiplantae > Streptophyta > Magnoliopsida > Poales > Poaceae > Cenchrus > Cenchrus americanus. The sequence continues at coordinate 106,156,036 of OX387242.1, forward strand.
CGGGCGCGCCGCGCGCGGGGCGAGCGTGCCCCCGCGCGTGGTGACGTCATCGGGGGGTACGGCATCGGGCGCGCCCACGCGTGAGGCGGGCGTGCCCGCGCGCGCGGTGGCGCCGTCGGGGAGGTGCCGCGGCGGCGCGACCCCTCGCGCCGGCCTCGTCAGAGGCCTCGAGGAAAAGGAAGCGGGCCTTTTCCTCCGCGAGGTAAGGAACCTGTTCTTCCTTTGCTTGGCTTTAGTTTGCTGGTTATTAGATGCTCTAACCCTCCATTCGTGTTTGCGCAGGGCGGTGCCAACCGTCCCTCCTCTTGCACCGGCCAAGGTGCTGAGGACGGACGCGTCGATCCCCCACCGGCGGCGTTCGTCGAGGGGGTCGCGCCCGGGGACAGGCGCGGCGGCGGGCACGAGCTCGCAAGGCCCGGCCGGGGCCCGAGGCCCCGGCCGGCGGATCAACCGTCGCGGCGCGGCCGGGGGTCGCGGGGGGCGGCCGGCGCCGGTCGCCACGGAGGCGCGGGCCGCGGCGGTGGCTACGGTGGAGGGTGCCGCCCGCGGTGGCGGCCCCCGCGGAGGAGGCGGAGCGGGCGCAACCTGCGGGGGCGCCGCGGATGCGGCGGCACGGGCGGAGGTGGCGGCAACGGCGCCACGACGGGCGCCGTGGCCGCGGAGGCGCGGTGGAGGCGCCGGCGGAGGCGGAGCGAGGCGGCTCCTCCCGCCGGCGGTCTCCGGGCGGAGGTGGTGGAGCTCTCGGATGACTCCCCGCCGCCCGGGTGGAACCGGTGGGCCGGCCGGCCCACGACCTCCCCCGAGCCCCGGGGAGGGGGCCCTCGTGAGGGCGGCGCGAGGGTCACCTGATAGTGGGGGGCAAGGGCACGGTGCCGAGGCCTCGTCCTCCCACGCCGGCCGCCCCGCCCGGTGGGGGGGGCCGTGGAGGATCCCCCGCGTTCGCGACGCCGGGGGGGAGCGAGGAGCTTTGGGGCGAGCTCCCGAGCCACGGCGCCACGCTCAACCGCGCGTTGAACGAGGCGGCGCGGGTCCACGGCGGCCGGCCTTGGATCGTCTTCCGGGTGAGCCACGGTTGCTCTTCTCCCTTCCTTATTTCGTTTTCGCGTGCGCATTCAAGACTTGGCGCTTACGAGGCTCGATGTGTGGATGCCGGGAGCTCGAGCGCCGCGCCCATGAGAAGTACGGCGCGTTCGACCGGGTGAACGCCGAGGCCCGCCGGCTCGGGAGCGATGCGGCGCTTTCGACGCGCTTGCGGAAGCTCTTGGGACGGCGGACGGTGGGCGGGTCTGCGGGCGATGGCGTGGTGCGACGTGCTCCCCGAGAGCTCGGGGCGGGGGCGCGGCGCGTCACGCGAGCCTCGGGCGGATCCGCGCGGCCCCTCGTCGATCGCGACGAGGCGGCGTGGAACGCGCGCGAGGACACGGACAAGACGCGGACGGCCGGCCGCCACACGGGAGGCGGAGGTGGCCACCGCTCGCGCCGAGGCCCGGGAGCTCCGCACGTCGCTCGAGGGCGCGGGCGCGGCGGCGCGGCCGAGGAGCGGGCGCGCGGGCGCGGGCCGGCGCGCCAAGGAGGCCGACGACACGAAGGCCGCCCTCGACGTCAAGGCTGCGGCCCTCGTCGTCGGCGAGGAGCGGCTCCGGCAAGAGCGCGTTGCCCGCCGGGGGGGCGAGGGGCGGCTCCGGCAGAGCGGGCCGCCCTCGGCGACGCCGGGACGGCGCCCGGAGAGGGAGCGTCTTGCTCGCGAAACGGCGGAGAAGTCGGCCCGGAGGAGCGGAACGCCGCATTCTCCAAGGTTGAGGATGAAGCGCTCACGCTCGGCATCGCAATGCTGCCCAAGAGATGGCCCTCGTCGAGCAAGGCGAGGCCGTCCGGCGTCTCGGTCGGCGCTCGAGTCCGCGCGCCGCGACCTCGATTTGGAGAAGAAGCAAGTCGAGGGTGAGACTTTTTCGACTCGCTCGTTGGTTTTTTGCTTTAGAGGGTTCGCTTCCCCTTTTCGATTTCTTGTCGTCTTGTTGATTCCCGAGGCTTGCGCACCGCCCGGGGACACGGCTGCCGGGCGGGCGAGGGCCCGCAAGCCTCCTACAACTCCTCGAGCGGGGAGGCTGCGGGGAGGCTGCGGGACGCGGCCCTCGAGACTCGTCCCGTCGTCGAGGAAGGCGATGCCCGGGCCGGCGGCTCGGCGGCCGGCCGCCTACGCGCCCTCGGCGGCCACGTCACGGGGCGGGTGCGCCGGGCGTTGCACCTCGGGCGTGCGAGAAGGCCCTCGGAGTGGTGCGATCCCACTACGAGGTCAACCTCGAGGCGGTGGCGGAGGGCTACATCGTGCCCGAGGGCGTCGAGGATGAGGTGGCCATGGAGCGTGCGGACGCGCTTGTTGCGGCGCCGCCGGTCGCTCGCCGAGGCCTTCGAAGAGTTCCTCTTCCGGACGCCGCCGATGCTTCGCCGCTCCACCCGCCCCGAAAGCGTCCGGGCGCTAGGCCCATTTTTTTTTTGTTTATGTGTATCGAAACTCGGCCTCGTGGCCTCTTGTAAACAAACAAGTCGTTTCATGAATCATGGTCGGTTGTAAATGAAATCGTTTGCTTATTGCGCTTTTTTGCTTCTTCTTCTTCCCGAGTAGATTCTAGTTAGGGGAGTTCGCCTTTTCGCAGGGGGCCCGTTGGGTTGGAGGGCGAGAGAGACGGGCCATAGCCACGCGGCGTAGGCCGTCTCGGCTCGCGCGCTCCTTCCGCCGTGCCGCCTACGCCCGTTCGAATCGTGGCTCGTGGTTGAAGTGGGAAACAAACTTAGCGCGTGTTAGTCGTTTTTTATTTTTGCGCAAAAAAAATGGGACCATTTGGGGGGGGGGGTGCCCCCCGCCGTAGCCCCCGAGGGTAACTTGGGTTTCAGAGGAAAGCCGAGTTGCCCTTTTATTATACTTAGAGTATTTACATAGGTGACACCAACTGGGGCGTTGGCCGTGCGTTTTTACAACAGAAAATACTTGGAAATCCTAGCTAAGGGTAGAAGCGACGTGGCTGTTGGATGTTCCAAGCGTTGGTGAGTTCTTCGCCGTCCTCGTTGGCAAGCTTGTACGTGCCCGGTTTGAGCACCTTCACCACGATGTAGGGTCCCTCCCATGGGGGCGATAGCTTGTGGCGCCCTCGGTTGTCTTGGCGTAGCCTTAGGACCAAATCCCCCTCGCTGAAATCCCCTCCGACGTATCTTGCGCGCTTGGTAGCGCGTAGGGACCGTTGATATCTTGCGGAGTGCATCAACGCCACGAGGCGTACTTCGTCCGGCCGATCCCGGCGAGTCCTCGCGGGCTCGGCCGGTTAGCATCCTCGTTGTAGCCTCGAACTTTGGGCGACCCATATTCCAGATCCGTGGGGAGGACGGCCTCCGCGCCATGGACTAGGAAAAACGGGGTGAACCGGTGGCTCCGCTTGGGGTAGTCCTTAGGCTCCACACGGCTAGCTGGCAGTTCTTGGAGCCATTTCCGGCGATTTGTTGGTCGGTCGAAAATCCTGGGTTTGAGGCCCCTGTAGGATCATGCCGTTGGCACGTTCTACTTGGCCGTTGGTCGTGGGTGTGCCACGGTGCCCAATCCACGCGGATGTGGAACTTGTCGCGAGAATTCCAAGAACTTCCGGCCGTGAACGGGACCCGTTGTCCGTGATGATGGAGTTTGGCACTCCAAAGCGGTAGACGATGTCGGTGAAGAACGTGACCGCCCTGCTCGGCCCTCGAATTCGTAATGGGGCGCACCTCCACCCACTTGGAGAACTTGTCAATTGCAACCGGCGGGTGGGTGAAGCCCCCCCGGCGCCTTCGCGAGGGGCCCGACGATGTCCAACCCCCACACGGCGAACGGCCATGTTACGGGGATTGTTTGCGGGCGTGAGCGGGCAAGTTGGTCTTACGAGCGTAGAGCGGCACCCTTCGCAAGTGCGCACGGTTTCGTTGGCGTCCGCGACCGCGGTAGGCCAATAGAAGCCTTGGCGGAACGCGTTGCCGACGAGGGTGCGCGGCGCGGCGTGGTGGCCACGGATCCCCGCGTGGATGTCCCGTAGGAGCTCGCGCCCTTCGGGAATGGGTATACACCGGCCCGGAGGATGCCCGACGCGGCGCGCTTGTACAGCTCGCCGTCGACGAGAGTGAATGATTTGGCCATCCTGGCGATGCGCCCGGGCGCGGCCGGTCCGCGGGGAGCTCCCCTCGAGCAATCCAGGCGATGTACTTCTCCCGCTAGTCCGCCTGGGCGGGAGCCGGCTCGATGTCCATTGCGACAGCCTCGTGGGAGCCGTACCCCTCGAGAAGGGAGAGCACGTACGCCTCGTTCGAGGGGTCCTCTTCCATGGGTTCCGCACCCGGCCCCGGATTCGAGGGAGCCCCCGAGGGTCCGCTGTCGCTCGAGGGGTAGGGCTCGAAGGTGGCCGATGGCCGTGCGATGTCGCGCGCGAAAACGTTCGGGGGGGAACGGTGATCCGCCCGGACGCGATCTTGGCAAGTTCATCTGCCTCCTCGTTGTACCGGCGGGGTACATGATTGAGCTCGATGCCGTAGAACTTGTCTTCGAGGGCCCGCACGGCCTTGCAGTAGGCCTCCATCTTGTCGTCGTGGCGGCTCGCGTTCTTCATGACTTGGTCGATCACGAGCTGCGAATCCCCTCGCACATCGAGGCGCTTGATGCCCAACTCAATGGCGATCTTGAGGCCGCAGAGGAGGGCCTCGTATTCCGCCATATTGTTAGACGCGGGGAAGTGGAGGCGCACCGCGTAGCGCATGTGTTCCCCGAGGGGTGACACAAAGAGCGAGCCCGCGCCCGCTCTGTCTTCATCACCGAGCCGTCGAAGAACGAGTCCGGCACTGCGCTGAATTTGGGGCGGCGGCGGTGTGTGTCCGTCCATTCAGCGACGAAGTCGGCTAGGATTTGCGATTTGATGGCCTTGCGCGGGGCGTAGGCGAGCGTCTCGCCCATCAACTCCACGGACCACTTGGCAATTCTGCCTGCCGCGTCGGGGTTGCGAATGATCTCTCCTAATGGGAAGGAAGAGACCACGCCGTAACCGGGTGGGCCTCGAAGTAGTGGCGGAGCTTGCGCCGCGCGGGGACTACCGCGTACAACAGCTTCTGGACCTGGGGGTAGCGCGTCTTCGTGTCCGATAGGACTTCGGCCGATGTAGTAGACCGGCCTCTCGCATGGGCGGGGCATGCCCTTCCTCCGTGCGCTCCACGACGATCACGGCGGCCGACCACTCGGGTGGTTGCGGCCACGTAGAGTTGGAGGGGCTCGCCGTCTCGCGGCGGCGTAAGGATTGGGGCGTGCGTCGGAGATGCCTTCGGCTTGTCGAGCGCTTCCTCGGGCCTCGGCGGTCCAAGAGAAGCGCTCGTGCTTCTTGAGCGGCCGGTAGAGGGCGCAGGCCCTTCTCACCGAGCCTCGAGACGAAGCGGCTCGGGGCGGCAAGGCACCCCAACACCTTCTCGCACCCCTTTGAGGTCCCGAATTGGACCCATTCGCTCGAGGGCCGCGACCTTTTCGGGGTTGGCCTCGATTCCCCGTCGGGAGACGATGTATCCTAGGAGCATGCCCCGCGGCACTCCAAAGACACATTTTTCGGGGTTGAGCTTGACCCCGTTGGCCGCGAGCAGCGAATGCGATGCCAAGATCGCCGACCGGGTCGTCCGCCTTCTCGGTTTTGACGACGATGTCGTCTACGTAAGCCTCGACCGTCCGCCCGATATGGTCCCCAAAAAACGTGCTGCATGCGGCGGCGGTATGTTGCGCCGCGTTTACGAGGCCAAAAGGCATCGTGACGTAACGAACGTCCCGAACGGTGTGATGAACGAAGTCGCGAGCTGGTCGGACTCTTTCATTTTTATTTGATGATATCCCGAATAGGCATCAAGGAAACGAGTAGTTCACACCCGGCGGTGGAATCAATGATCCGATCTATGCGTGGTAAAGGAAAGGGAACTTTTGGACATGCTTTATTGAGGCTGGTGTAGTCGATACACATCCTCCACTTCCCATTTTTCTTTTTTACAAGCACGGATTAGCTAACCATGTCGGGTGGAACACTTCCTTGATGAATCCGGCCTCGAGGAGCTTCCGCGGCTCCACTCCGATCGCCCGTCGCCGTTCCTCGTCGAAGCGGCGCGGCCGGCTGGCCGAACGGCGCGTGCGTTAGGCGAGATATCAAGGGAGTGCTCGGCGACCTCCCTCGGGATGCCCGGCATGTCCGAGGGGCTCCACGCAAAAACGTCGGCGTTGGCGCGGAGGAAGTCGACGAGCACTTGCTTCCTATTTAGGATCGAGGGTCGAGCTGACCCTCAAAGCCTTGCCCTCGGGGGCCGATGGGTCGAGGGGGACCCCTTTGGCTTGCTCGGCGGCCTCGAACGTGCCGACGTGCTTGGTGGCGGAGTTGAGGTCGTCGTTGACCATCTTCTCCAGTGTGTTCACCAGCGCTTCGTCCAGCGCTAGTGCTTCCGCATGCTCCACGCACTCGACGTCGCAGTCGAATGCATGCTCGATCGACGACCCGACGGTGATGACGCCGTTTGGACCCGGCATCTTCATCTTCAGGTACGTGTAGTTGGGGACTGCCATGAACTTGGCATAGCACGGTCGCCCAAGGATGGCGTGGTAGGCCCCTTTGAATCCCACCACTTCGAATGTGAGGGTCTCCTTGCGGAAATTCTTGGGGGTCCCAAACCAGACGGGCAGATCGATGCGCGAGAGGGTTGAACCTTTGCTTTCCAGGCGCGATGCCGTGAAACGGCTTTGTGCTGGGCCGCAGTTGGTCCAGCCCAATCCCCATCAGGCGCAACGTATGCGCGAAGAGGATATTGAGGCTACGCACTCCGTCCATAAGGACCTTCGAAAACCGGGCGTTCCCAATGATGGGATCGACCACCGGGGGAGTCGGCCGGGTTCGGGATGCGATTTGGGTGATCATCCCGGCTAAAGGTGATGGCATCCTTCGACCAGTTGAGAAAGGCCGGAGGTGCCCTCTCTGCGGCGAGGACTTCGTGCGCTCCTTCTTGCGGCTGCCGGGTTGACATGTCAACGGTAGGTCCTCCAAAAATGAGGAACACATTTTCGACAGCGGGGAAACCGCCCGCGTCGCCATCGCCCCCATCCTTCTTGGCCTCTGCCTCCTTCGCGGCGGCACGGCCGTAGAACTTCTTGAGCATGTCGCCTTTGCTCAAGAGTGTGGTTCACGGGGGTCTTGTGGTAGGGGCATGGCTTCTTCATCATGTCATCGAACACCCCCGGGCCTCGAGGAGCGGTCGAGGGCCCCGTCGGGCGGGTCAACGGCGAGGGCCTCGGCATTGCCGCCGTTGCGCCCCTGCTCGCGCGCCTCGCGCGCGGCTTCTTCCCCCTTCTTGCCCCGCTTGTCGTTGCGGCGTGGCTCCTTGGACCCCGCTGCCCTCCGCGGGCGTGTCCTCGGAGCGCTTGCCCTTCTTGCCCGTCGAAGATCGCCCCCACGGCCTCCTCTCCGGAGCGAAGCGGGTGGCAATGTCGAACGGCTCGTTCGAGTCCGTGGGCGGGCTACGTCCCGGCTCGCGCACAAGGTCCCGGCACGTGGTGCCCTCGAGGAACGCGTGCACGATCTCGGATTGTGCCACGGCGGGGAGCTCGTGCGGCGCTTGGAGAAGCGCCGTATGAAGTCCCCGCGGCGACTCGCCCGGCCCCGCGTGCGGGGAGCGCGGATCCCGGGGAGTTCCCGGGCGCACGTATGTGCCCCGGAAGTTGCCCACGAAAGTGTGGACTAGATCGTCCCGGTTGTGGATGCGGGCGGCGGGCAAGTGCTCGAGCCATGTCGGGCCGCATCACCCGGATGCGGGGGCAAGTTGCGGATGATTACTTCGTCGTTGGTGGCCCCGCCCGGTCGACGAGGCTGGCGGTAATCGTTGAGCCAAACACGAGGGTCCGTCTCCCCGTTGTACTTGATGATCGTCGTGGGTTGACGGAAGCGGCGGGGGAACGCCGCCGTGCGGATCTCCCTGCTGAACACACGGGTGCCGGGGGCTCCGGCGTCGGGGAGCGATCCTCACCGCCGTTGTCGTAGCGCCCACCCCTTCGAGGGTGGTAGCCCCCCGGCCGCTCGCGCGTCCGCCTTCTGCCGGTGCGCGGGCGTTGATGACGTTGCGGGCGTCGCCATCCAGCGCCCTGCGTGTGTCGAGGAGTCGTTCCTTGGCCGGCGTGCGTCCCTGGTCAGCGGGTCGACCCGCATGCACCGAGGGTTCGCCCCCTGGTGCCGGATCATCACCCCGCGCGTCCCCCTGTTGGCGGATGCGTGAGGCCGAGCTTTCGGCCTGGCCGGACGGCCGCTTGCTCAAGGAGGGTGCGCACCTCGCGGTGCATGTCTCGAGCCTCGGGGGTCGAGGGTGCGGCATGGCGCGCGGCGGTGTCGCGGCGGCGATGAGCTTTTGGCTCGCTCGCGGTGGAGTATCCGCGTTGTCGACGTTGGGGACGGGGTTGAGGGCGGTCGCGGACTTGTCGGCCTAACTCCCGTGCGCGTTCGCCGCGCGCGGAGGGCCTCCCCCGCCATCGAGGCGCGGAGTAGCCGCACGGTCCGTACTCCTCTGCCGGCTTGGCCTCGAGCTCGCGAGCTTGGGCCGGTTGCGCGTCGACGTCGGCCCCGGCGGGGGGCGCTTGGCCCCGCGGCCGGGCGCGTGGCAACCCCCGGGCGGCGGCTGACTTCCCCATCTCCGGCGCCCGCCGCACCGGCGGCGTTGGCCGGGTCGTTGGTGATGACGGCGCGGCATTCCCGCGTGGGGTCGTAGCTCCCGGTCTTTGAGTCGTCGGAGCGGCCAAACCGAATAGTCCGTGGCGTCGAGGAAGCGCCCGAACGCGGCCCCGGTCCCGCACACCGAAAGTCCCACTCCGCGTACCCATGACGGTTGGCGGGTGGCATCGTGTCGACGGAGCCCGGGGACGACTCGTCCGTCGCCGGCCGGTGCGGGATCCCCGGCGGCGAAGACGTGCGCGACCGGCGGCACCTGCGCATTGTCGTGTTGACGTTGGCGTTGTGGGCCGTAGTGACGCCACGCGGCCCGATGGGGACGCGCGGTCCCCGAGACCGCACGCGGTCCCCGGCCGGGGTGGTGGCGGCCGTCGTGACGTTGGGCGCACGCGGCGGGCGGCGCGCGCGCTCGGCCGCCGCCGCTCGGACCGCGCCCGCGCGCGCGTAGCCGGAGCGGCGGCGGCGTCGCGGCGTCGACGGACCCGCGGTATTCGTGCTGCGGGTGCTGTGCGCCGGTGTCGTGCGCGCGGCGGAGACCGAGCGGACACGGCCTCCCGGTGCGCGCGTAGCTCCTCACGGTTGGTGAGGCGCATGAGATAGCCATTCCCCGTGGCACGGAAGTTCAAGTCCCCGAAGCGGATCTCGAGCCCGGCCGGAAGGGGGTCTGAGCTACCCATGTTGTAGCGGGTGCTACGGTACTCAGTGCGAATCACCATGGAGGGAGTTAGCGAAATGACCTTAGGCGCTCGTTAGCCCCACGGTGGGCGCCAGCGTCGGTGCGGAATATGGTCCCGACACTAACCGGTAGATAACGCCTAAGTCTATCCCTCTATGGTCGATGCTAAGCAACAAATGACACAAGGTTTATCCTGGTTCCGGCCGAGGGGGCCGTACGTCCGGCGGTGGCGTGCTCGTGGCACTATATTGCTCGGCACCGGGGTGCTTGTAGTGGGGCAAGTACAAGCAAGGTGGGAGAAGAAGCGTGGCTTCCAAGTCCCCGGTGGGTGGGCGGAGATGTTATGGGAGAATAAGAGAGTGAGTGCACAATGCGGCTGTGTTCCTCCGGGTTCGTCCCCCGCGGGCCGGGGGCTCGCTTCCCCTTTTATAGGCCAAGGGGGCGGCGAGTTACATGCACGCCGCGCTACCTAGCTACGTGTAGGAGCACGTCGTGCTACGGTGTAGAGCGGGCGATCGTCCGAACGATCCCATCTTTGCGATCCGGCCATGATGGCCTACTTCGTTCCCGAACGGTGGCGGTTCGAGGGTAGGAGGCGGCAGACGGTGATGGCGTTCTCTGGTAGGCTTCGAGGGAGGTGCGATGATGGCGGTACGGGGTGCGGGGAGCGGGCGATGCGGCGTTCCTTCCCAATGAGCTGCGGTGGCGGAGTGGTTGCTTTGCGGTGCTTGGGCGTGCGCTGCGGAGTCGGGCGTGCGCCCGCATGCGTGGGTACGGCGGCCGCGCCGTTACAGTGGCCGGGATGGCCGTCCACCGGCCTAGCGCCCCTTACCTAACTGCGCAAGGTCACGGGGAAAGTGGAATCGAGGGTGCGCCCGGCCCCCTTTCGAGGGTCGGGCGCGTTAGCCGTACAGCGGCGTGCGCACGGTGTCACGGGACCGACACCGGCCGTACCGCACGGTCCATCCCACGGTGGCGGGGATGGGCTCCTTCCCCGGGGAGTTGGTGCGGCGGCACGGGGCGTGAGCCCCGGGCGCATGATGGCGCCGTCTGCGGCGTCAGGGCGTTAAATGCCCAAGTACGGGGCCGGCGCACGCGTGCGGGCGCCCGTGATCGTGGCGGGCCCCGGCCGAGGGCGGAGCGGACCCTCGAGCGAGGCGGGACTCGCTCGAGGGGGAGCGCGCCCTCGAGCGGGGGCGGGACCGCTCGAGGGAAGGGCCGCCCCTCGAGCGGGGCGGAACTCCGTTCGAGGAGGGAGTTGCCCCTCGAACGGGGCGGGCCCGTTCGAGGAGGAGCATGCCCTCGGGCGGCGAGCTCGCTCGAGGGGTCTTCCTAGGCGGGCCGCCTTGGTGGGCCTCCGAAGTCTTGCTGCATGGGCCGTATCCTGCATGGTTAGTTTCCTGCATGGTTAGGCTTAGCTTATGTTGATGCAGGAATTTGGATAGGGGTTCCCCCATTGTTTGAGGGGACCCTTAGGGCGGTCCCCGACAGTTAGCGCAGGAGAAAACGGGGTTTGTACTAGTTCGGGCCTCCGAGGACTAATACCCTACGTCCAGTGTGCTGCAGCTGTGTTCCTGAGCCAGGTGTGCTCGTAGTAGGGGTTACAAGCTGGTCGGGAGAGGGAGTTCGTTCCCAAGTCCCGGGTGGTGGTGTTTGATCGTATGAAAGTCTAACCCTTGTGACCGTTGCCCTCCTCTCCCTTTTATAGTCTCAAGGGGAGGGGCACAAGGGGAAATAAAAAGGAGTTATAGTGCTTGGCAGCTGGCACGTCCCGTTGTACGTCGTTGTCCGTCGGGGTGCATTGAAGCCGAGTCGTGATGCCTTGTCGGGGAAGCTGCCGTGTGGCTGGGTTGGACTGTTCCTTCCGGGACGCTTGGCCTTCTCCCCGAGTAGATTGGTCTTGTCTCAGTCTGCCCGAGTGCTTGCCTAGCCTGCCACGCCCGAGCCTAAGTCTAGGCTCGTGCGCGTCGTAGAGGGTGCTTGAGTGCCTCGGGTTGAGTCTTGCGTGTGGTAGAGCGGGAGATGATGGCGATGTGATGGCTGCGCGGCTTGTCAGACCTGCATTAAGGCTCTTACCGGGGCAGGTCGCCATATGGCCGCCAGCTGTTGTTTCTGTGTGATGTGGAGATTCGCTCGTCCTCACGCATTAGTAGCATCGCTCGAGTCGTGCCCCTGGGTCTGCGCACTAGTCGGAGCCGGAGACTTGTCGTGGGAGGGTCCCTCTAGCGGGAAACTAGTCGGAGATGCAGTCGTCTGGCCAAGGACTGGACGTCTTTCCAGTGAGGGTCTTGACAAAGATCTACATGCCTTTCCTGGGATGCATCACCAGGTGAAGGGTGGACTCCTTCTAGATGTTGTAGTCAGCAAGGGTACGCCCATCCTCGAGCTGCTTGCCAGCAAACAGCTGTCTCCACCTCGAGGGTTACGGTTTTGCCGTTGTTTAAGAGGATAATCTTGCCGTCAAAGGGGGGCCCTAATCTAGGCCCTCTTCACCGCCGCGTGGCCAGGTTGGACCGTTCCCTCCGGGACTCTTGGCTTTCTCCCCTAGTAGTTTGGGTTTGTCTTAGTCTGCCCGAGTGCTTGCCTAGCTTGCCACGCCCGAGCCTAAGTCTAGGCTCGTGCGCGTCGTAGAGGGTGCTTGAGTGCCTCGGGTTGAGTCTTGCGTGTGGCAGAGAGGGAGATGATGGCAATGTGATGGTTGCGCGGCTGGTCAGACCGACATTAAGGCTCTTAGCGAGGCGAGCCTACTGCATGGCCGCCAGGTGTTGTATTTTGCATGACGTGGAGATTTGTTCCTCCTCACGCATCGGTGGCGTCGCTCGAGTCGTGCGCCCGGACCCACGCACTAGTCAGAGCCGGACTTGTCGTGCGAGGCAGAGACTTGTCGTGCGAGGCGGAGACTTGTCATGCGAGAGTTCCTCTAGTGGGAAACTAGTCGGAGATGCAGCCACCTGGCCAAGGACTGAACGTCTTGCCAGTGAGGGTCTTGACGAAGATCTGCATGCCTTCCCTGAGACGCAGCACCAGGTGAAGGGTGCTCTCCTTCTAGATGTTGCAGTCAGTAAGATCCTCGAGGTGCTTGCCAGCGGGGAGTGGACTCCACCTCGAGGGTAATGATCTTGCTGTCATTCAAGGAGAATAATCTTGCCGTCAAAGGGGTCTAATCCGGGCCCTCGTCACTTGTCTATCTACCTTCAGCTAGTGAGCAAATCTAAGAATGTGGAACCCTGCTTCAAAGCTTGGTTGGAGGGCAGACACGGCAATCTATCTTTTTCAAAGGAGTGGAGGCGCGTGGAGGTTCGCATATCCGGCGACGGAATCAAGTAGGGGTGGTCTCAGTTCATGAAGCGGAGTGATCTGTTGCTGTATGTGATAAATGGAATGGTCACAATTTCATTCTGGGTAAGCGTTCAGGACAACACCATGCCCGTGCTGCCACCTTCCAACTTAGCAACCCATCTTGGCCACCTGCTGGATTGCAATTTGGGAACAGATGTATCATTCATGGTCGGTGGTGAGACGTTCCCTGCTCACCGTGCTGTGCTTGCAGCCCGGTCACCAGTCTTTAGTGCATTGCTCTTTGGCTCAATGGCAGATGCCGCAATGCCATCCATCACGCTGCAGGACAGCAACCCTGCTGCCTTCAAAGTTATGCTCAAGTTCATCTACTCAGATGCCTTGCCACCGGACGATGAGTTTGGAGGCTCTACCGTTGAGATGATGCTACATTTGCTTGCTGCGGCTGACAGATTTGCATTGGACCGTCTGAAGCTTATGTGTGCACTGAAGTTATGGGAGAATATTTCCGTGGATACAGCTGCATCTGTTTTAGCTTGTGCTGAGACATAGAGCTGTCCAAAGTTGAAGGCAAAGTGCATCGAATTCTTTGCTGTGAAGGAAAATTTTAAGAAGGCTGCGCTTACTGATGGTTTCATCATGCTGTTGTAGAAATTCCCAGTGCTTGCTGATGAGCTGTTGGAAAGGACTCTGGGGGTTTAAATTGCTCAACTCTCCACATATGTACATGTTTTAGTCTTTTAGAAGTTCAACTATATATTTAGTCTAGTATGTTGGAATGCTAGTTAGTGTTATCTCTTTTCCTTTTGAGCACACTAGAATACTTGAGGGAAAGAGAGAGCCTGTTCTTTCAGCTATACTTCCTTCACGTGTTATCTCTTATCCTTTTGAGCACACTAGAATACTTGAGGGAAAGAGAGAGCCTGTTCTTTCAGCTATACTTCCTTCACTATTGCACGAAGCTTCAGCCAAGTGATATATTGAGTGGTCGATGAAGTTGCTGCCAAAGTACCAAATGATGCTGATAGGCAGGCAAGGTGGATGATAACTTCAGAAAGATCAGATGCAAAGCTACGGAGGTTTATGCTTGGTATTTTGGTCCTTTGGAGTTTCTTTGTGCTCGTGGACTTGTCCTATCCCAAACCAAGCTAGTGTTGCAAGCTTTTAAGATGTTTCCTTTCGCCAAGCTGGTATATGTGACTATGGGTGGGCTTAATTAATTGAATACTACATCATCTATTCAAGCATGTCGGAATTCAGGCATTTATATATGGTACCACAACTCTGTAGCATTTGCGTTTTTATACTCTATGTATGCCTTTCTACTGCTTAGTCTATTTGCAAACTGAATGTAATGGCAGTATGGCACCTTAACGTGACTTGAGGGCTTGTACCCCGTGTAGCTTTTACAAGCTGCTCATTGTCACAAAACATAAAAAAGTACCCTGTTTCTTTCAGCAACTTAAGTGAAGTTGCTGATATGTCTCCATTGTGTCATGGGGAACGAACTGCAGCTACTGTTTTGATCATGAATCAATTTTGCACCCAATTGCATGCTTATACCTTCATGTGTTCTATACTGTTTGATTGCAAAAGGCCAAGATGATGTGGATGGAGCCTTCTTGTCCAAAATGGATCTGTACTTTGTCATTTGTTGTTGTGAGGTGGTCCTCTTCGGCTCACACATTGTGATGCATATATACGGATTAAGCATATGACATGGTTGCATTGCATTTTATTAGTCTATATATATCTTCATGGTTGAAAAGAATCACAAAATGGCAGTATCAATTGTCCAGGCAGAGAATTGATGCAGGGTAATATAGTGGCATGAATTTTCTTGATACTGCCCCAAAATTAAATAATAGAGGTTTATCAAATTTTGTAATGACACCTTGGATGAAAGCTACTTCCTCGGCTCTAAATTGTACGGAGTAAGTTGTTTTAGCTATTTTAGGTTTATAGATATTAATATGGTGTATGTACGTCAAACTGTGTTGGAGTTCAAAGGAGCACTTGAATTAATATTTGTTCGATCTCATTTGGGGTGCACAAATTATCTACTTCAGTGAGAACTACAAAAAAATTTAGGTGCTGTTTTTTCTTTTGTTTGGAAATGCACTTTTTTTGTCTCTTTCCTGAACTGTGCTCTTTAATGGGCATTATGTCACACAAAATTTAAAATGCAAAACTATAGCTGCATCATGTGCTCTTTCCTTTGCCGTTCCATTGCTGGAATATTCTACCCGCAAAAAAATTGCTGGAATTTGCACCATCAGCGTTTGCATTTTTCTTGAAATATTTTTGTTTTACCTTTTTAGATTATTTCAGCCCGAAACGTTTTTCCTAGATGGGCCACACGCTGGCGTGGGCTTCTTGCAACGACCTCATGCACAATTGGTGGGCCCCAGCGGTCTCAAATTTTAACTTGTTCCCCAACCGCAGCACGAGCCCTAAGACCACCCACACTAGGGTGGTACGCCATCCCCGCGCTATCACTTTTCCCATCGACCTTTCCAGAAACTGCAGCGGGGCACGGGATCGCTTCCGTGATTTTCCCGTTGGCCTCTGGATCCTCAAGATCTCGCGTTCTCTGGGAGTACGCGAGCGCAGACGTGGCACGAGGCCCGCGCGGCCCAACTCCTCCCGCTCGCCCTCGAAATCCTCCGCCCGGCCACCATTGCTGCTCGACATCCTCCGCTACCCACAACTCGACGCCCCGCCGCCGGGGAGGAAAGTCAGGGGAGGGTACCGCCACCGGCAATGGGAGGAGCCACGCCGTCGGGGCCAGCTGCGGCTCCTGCTCCTCCGTCGGCATGCGGAGAGGGAGCAGAGGAGCTCCGCCACCTCGGCTCCACGCTTTGCCGCCACCTCGGCTCGACGATCTCTTCCAGGCGACAAGCTCGAGGGGAAGCTCGGTCGCTGTCTCGCCCTCCTCGCCTTGTCGCCGCCGCCGGAGAAAGAGGGAGCTCCGCGGGTCCCTGCACCTCACCGCCGCTGTCGGGGACAGCCCTAGGGGTCCCCTTAAACAACGGGGAAATCCTCACTTAATCCCGCAACCGCATCGAAACACGCTGAGCCTAACCATGCAGGTGACTAACCATGCAGGACACGGCCCACGCCGGGACCCCGACGGCCCACCAAGACAGCCCTCTTAGAAGTCCCCTCGAGCTAGCCCCCGCCTCGCTCGAGGGCGCGCTCCCCCTCGGACGGGTTCCGCCTCGTTCGAGGGGCGACGCCCCCCTCGAGTGGTCCCGCCCCGCTCGAGGGCTCCTCCCCCCCCTCGAGCGGGTCTCGTCCCGCTCGAGGGTCCGCTCCGCCCTCGGCCGGGGCCCGCCACGCTCACGGGCGCCCCCGCACGCGTGCGCCGGCCCCGTACTTGGGCATTTAACGCCCGACGCCGCGGGGGCGGCGCCATCATGCGCCGGGGCTCGCGCCCGGTGCCGCCGCACCAACTCCCCGGGGAGGAGCCCATCCCCGCCACCGTGGGGTTGGACCGTGCGGACGGCCGGTGTCGGTCCCGTGACACCGCGCGCCCACTACGCGCACGGCTAACGCGCCCGACCCTCGAAGGGGGGCCGGCGCACCCTCGATTTCACTTTCCCGTGACCCTACGGGGTTAGGTGGGGGGCGCTAGGCCGGTGGATGGCCATCCCGGGTCACCGTAACGGCGCGGCCGCCGTACCCACGCGTGCGGCGCACGCCCGGCACCGCGGCGCACGCCGGCACTGCGACAGAACCACTCCGCTACCGCGAAGCGCATTGGGAAGGAACGCCGTTCGCCTCGCTCCCCGTGCCCCGTACCAGCCATCATCAGCACCTCCCTCGAAGCCTATCAGAGGACGCCATCACCATCTGCCGCCCTCCTACCCTCGAACCGCCACTGTTCGGGTACGGGGTAGGCCATCATGGCCGGATCGCAGTGAAGATCGTCCGGACGGCCGCCCACTCTACAGCGTAGCACGACGCGCACCCCCACCTAGCTGGATAGCGCGGCGTGCATGTAACTCGCCGCCCCCTTGGCCTATAAAAGGGGAGGCGAGCCCCCAGCCGCGGGGGGAGGACGGGTTCAGTTCAACAGAACACACCGTGCACTCACTCTCTTATTCTCCCATAACATCTTCAGCCACTCTCTCAGGGACTTGGAAGCCACGCTTCCTCTCCCGCTTTGCTTGTACTTGCCCCACTACAAGCACCCCCGGTGCCGAGCAATATAGTGCCACGAGCACGCCCCTGCTGGACGTACGGCCCCCTCGGCCGGAACCAGTATAAAACCTTGTGTCATTTGTTGCTTGGTATCGACCATTGAGGGATAGACCTAGGCGCTATCTACTGGTTAGTGTCGGGACCATATTCCGCACCGACAGTTGGCGCCCACCGTGGGGCACACGAGCGCCTAAGGTCATTTCGCCAACTCCCTCCATGCTGATCCGCACTGAGTACCGTGCTACGCGCTACAACATGGGTAGCTCGGACCCCCTCCCGGCCGGGTTCGAGATCCGCTTCGGGGATCTGAACTTCCAGGCCACGGGGAACGGCTATCTCATGCGCCTCACCAATCGTGAGGAGCTTCGCGCGCACGCGCGAGGCCGGTCCGCTCTGGTCTCCGCCGCACGCACGACACCGCACGGCGCCCGCGAGGCACGGATGCCGCGGGCCCATCGACGCCACGACGCCGTCGTCGCTCCGGCCGCGCTCGCGCCGGCCCGGTCCGAACGGCGGCGGGGCGGGCGCGCGCCGCGGCCCAACGCGGTGCGCCCACCGTCACGACGGCCGCCACCACCCCGGCGGGACCGCGCGCGGCTCTCGGACCGCGCATCCCCATCGGGGCCGCGTGGCGCCACGACGGCCTACAACGCCAACGTCAACACGACGATGCGCAGGGTTCCACCTGGCCGCCACGTCTTCGTCGCCAGGGACCCCGGCACCTCCGCAGCAGATGAATCGTCCCTGGGCTCCGTCGACACGATGCCACCCGCCGACCGCCACGGGTACGCGGAGTGGGACTTCTCCGGCGTGCCGGACCCCGGTCCGCGTTCGGGCGCTTCCTCGACGCCACGGACTACCGGTTTGGTCGCTCCGACGACTCCCGGCACGGAGCTACGACCCCACGCGGGAGTGTTGCGCCGTCATTACCAACGACCCGGCCAACGCCGCCGCGCGGCGCGCCGGAGACGGGGAAGTCACGCCCGCCCCCGGGGATCGCTACGCGCCCGGCCGCGGGGCCAAGCGCTCTCGCCGGGGCCGACGTCGACGCACAGTGGCCCAAGCCCGCGAGCTCGAGGCCAAGCTGGCGGAGGAATACGGACGGTGCGCGGCCGCTCCGCGCCTCGATGGCAGGGGAGGCCTCCGCACGCGGCGAACGCGCGCGGGAGCTGGGCCGACAGGTCCGTGACCGCATCAACCCCGCCCCCAACGTCGACAACGCGGACACTCCGCCGCGGGCGAGCCAAAAGCTCATCGCCGCCGCGACGCTGCTACGTGCCATGCCGGCACCCTCGACCCCCGAGGCTCGAGACATGCACCGCGAGGTGCAGACTCTCCTCGAGCAAGCGGCCGCCCAGCAGGCCGAGAGCTCGGCCTCACGCATTCGCCAACAGGGGGACGCGCGGGGTGATGATCCCGCACCAGGAGGCGAACCCTCGGTGCACGCGGGTCAACCTGCTGACCAAGGACGCACGCCGGCCAAGGAGCGGCTCCTTGATGCACGCAGGGCGCTGGATGGCGACGCCCGCAACGTCATCAACGCCAGACGCACCAGCAAGGCGGACGCACGAGTGGCTAGGGGCTATCACCCTCGAAGGGGTGGACGCCACGACAGCGGTGAGGATCGCTCCCCGACACCGGAGCCCCCTGGCACCCGTGTGTTCGGCGGGAGATCCGCACGGCGGCGTTCCCCCAGCGCTTCCGTCAGCCCTCGACGATCGTCAAGTACAACGGGGAGACGGACCCCCACGTCTGGCTCAACGACTACCGCCTAGCTTGTCGGCGGGCGGGGGCCACCAACGACGAAGTGATCATCCGCAACTTGCCCCCGCATCCGGGGCGACGCGGCGCGGACATGGCTCGAGCACTTGCCCGCCGGCCCGGATCCATAACTGGGACGATCTAGTCCACACGTTCGTGGGCAACTTCCAGGGCACATACGTGCGCCCTGGGAACTCGTGGGATCCGCGCTCCTCGCACGCGAAGCCCGGCGAATCGCCGCGGGACTTCATACGGCGCTTCTCCAAGCGCCGCACGGAGCTCCCCAGCGTGGCACGATCCCGAGATCGTGCACGCGTTCCTCGAGGGCACCACGTGCGGGACCTTGTGCGCGAGCCGGGACGCAGCCCCCGCCTACGGACTCAAACGAGCTGTTCGACATCGCCACCAGCTTCGCCTCCGGAGAGGAGGCCGTGGGGGCAATCTTCGACGGCAAGAAGGGCAAGCGCTCCGAGGACACGCTCGCGGAGGGCGGCGGGTCCAAGGAGCCGCGCCGCAACGACAAGCGGGGCAAGAAGGGGGAAGAAGCCGCGCCGCGAGGCGCGCGAGCGGGGCGCAACGACGGCAACGCCGAGGCCCTCGCCGTTGACCCGGCCCCGACGGGGCCCTCGACCGGCTCCTCGAGGCCCGGGGGTGTTTGACGACATGATGAAGAAGCCATGCCCCTACCACAAGACTCCCGTGAACCACACTCTTGAGCAGTGCGACATGCTCAAGAAGTTCTATGGCCGTGCCGCCGCGAAGGAGGCAGAAGCCAAGAAAGATGGGGGCGATGGCGACGCGGGTGGCTTCCCCGCTGTCGAAAATGTGTTCCTCATCTTTGGGGGACCTACCGTCGACATGTCGACCCGGCAATGCAAGAAGGAGCGGCACGAAGTCCTCGCCGCAGAGAGGGCGCCTCCGGCCTTCCTCAACTGGTCGAAGGATGCCATCACCTTTAGCCGGGATGACCACCCAAACCGCATCCCGAACCCGGGCCAGTACCCGCTGGTGGTCGATCCCATCATTGGGAACGCCCGGTTTTCGAAGGTCCTTATGGACGGAGGCAGCAGCCTCAATATCCTCTTCGCGCATACATTGCGCCTGATGGGGATCGGGCTCCGACCCGGGCCGCGGCCCAACACGAAGCCGTTTCACGCGCATCGCGCCCGCAACGGTGTTCAACCCCTCGGGCAGTCGATCCGCCCGTCCGGTTTGGGACCCCCAAGAATTTCCGCAAGGAAACCCTCACCTTCGAGGTGGTGGGATTCAAAGGGGCCTACCATGCCATACTTGGGCGACCATGCTATGCCAAATTCATGGCGGTCCCCAACTACACGTACCTGAAGATGAAGATGCCGGGTCCTAACGGCGTCATCACCGTCGGGTCGTCGATCGAGCACGCATTCGACTGCGACGTCGAGTGCGTGGAACACGCAGAGGCACTAGCGCTGGATGAAGCGCTGGTGAACACGCTGGAGAAGATGGTCAACGACGACCTCAGCTCCACCGCCAAGCACGTTAGCACCTTCGAGGCCGCCGAGCAAACCAAAGGGGTCCCCCTCGACCCGTCGGCCCCCGAGGGCAAGACGTTGAGGGTCAGCTCGACCCTCGACCCTAAATAGGAAGCAGTGCTCGTCGACTTCCTCCGCGCCAACGCCGACGTCTTCGCGTGGAGCCCCTCGGACATGCCAGGCATCCCGAGGGAGGTCGCCGAGCACTCCCTTGATATCTCGCCAAACGCCCGCGCCGTGCGGCGGCGGGCTGCGCCGCTTCGACGAGGAGCGGCGACGGGCGATCGGAGCGGAGGCGCGGAAGCTCCTCGAGGCCGGATTCATCAAGGAAGTGTTCCACCCTACGTGGCTAGCTAATCCCGTGCTTGTAAAAAAGAAAAATGGGAAGTGGAGGATGTGTATAGACTACACTAGTCTCAATAAAGCATGTCCAAAAGTTCCTTTTCCTTTGCCACGTATAGATCAAATCGTTGATTCAACGGGGGTGTGAACTACTCTGTTTCCTTGATGCCTATTCGGGATATCACCAAATAAAAATGAAGGAGTCCGACCCGCTCGCGACTTCGTTCATCACACCGTTCGGGACGTTCCGTTACGTCACGATGCCTTTTGGCCTCGTAAACGCGGGCGCAACATATCGGCGCCGCATGCGGCACGTTTTTGGGGACCACATCGGGCGGACGGTCGAGGCCTACGTGGACGACATCGTCGTCAAGACCGAGAAGGCGGACGACCCGGTTAACGACCTTGGCGTCGCGTTCGGTCGCCTACGGGCCAACGGGGTCAAACTAAACCCCGAAAAATGTGTCTTTGGAGTGCCGCGGGGGCATGCTCCTAGGGTACATCGTCTCCCGGCGGGGAATCGAGGCCAACCCCGAAAAGGTCGCGGCCCTCGAGCGAATGGGTCCAATTCGGGACCTCAAAGGGGTGCGAGAAGGTGTTGGGGTGCCTCGCCGCCTTGCCGCTTCATCTCGAGGCTCGGTGAGAAGGGCTCACCGCCCTCTACCGCCGCTCAAGAAGCACGAGCGCTTCTCTTGGACCGCCGAGGCCCAGGAAGCGCTTGACAAGGCGAAGGCGTCTCTGACGCACGCCCCAATCCTTACGCCGCCGCGAGACGGCGAACCCCTACAGCTCTACGTAGCCGCAACCACCCAGGTGGTCAGCGCCGTGATCGTCGTGGAGCGCACGGAGGAAGGGCACGCCTTGCCCGTGCAGAGGCCGGTCTACTACATCAGCGAGGTCCTGTCGGACACGAAGACGCGCTACCCCCAGGTCCAGAAGCTGCTGTATGCGGTAGTCCTCGCGCGGCGCAAGCTCCGCCACTACTTCGAGGCCCACCCGGTCACGGTGGTCTCCTCCTTCCCGCTAGGAGAGATCATTCGCAACCCCGACGCGGCAGGCAGGATTGCCAAATGGTCCGTGGAGCTGATGGGCGAGACGCTCGCCTACGCCCCGCGTAAAGCCATCAAATCGCAAATCTTAGCCGATTTCGTCGCTGAGTGGACGGACACGCAGCTGCCGCCCCCACAAATCCAAGCAGAGTGCTGGACTCTGTTCTTCGACGGCTCAGTGATGAAGACGGGGGAGCGGGCGCGGGCTCCGCTCTTCGTGTCACCCCTCGGGGAGCACGTGCGCTACGCGATGCGCCTCCACTTCCCCGCGTCCAACAATATGGCGAATACGAGGCCCTTCTATGCGGCCTCAAAATCGCCATTGAGTTGGGCGTCAAGCGCCTCGACGTGCGAGGGGACTCGCGGCTCGTGATCGATCAAGTCATGAAGAACGCGAGCCGCCACGACGACAAGATGGAGGCCTACCGTAAAGCCGTGCGGGCCCTCGAAGACAAGTTCTACGGCATCGAGCTTAATCACGTACCCCGCCGGTACAACGAGGAAGCGAGACGAGCGCGGCGAAGATCGCGTCCGGGCGGATCACCGTTCCCCCGAACGTTTTCGCGCGCGACATCGCGCAGCCCTCGGTCGTCTTCGAGCCCTACCCCTCGAGCGACGGCGGACCCTCGGGGGCTCCCTCGAATCCAGCGGGTGCGGAACCCATGGATGAGGACCCCTCGAACGAGGCGTATGTGCTCTCCCTTCTCGAGGGGTACGGCTCCCACGAGGTCGATGCGATGGACATAGAGCTGGCCCCTGTCCAAGTGGATTGGCGGGAAAAATACATCGCCTGGATCGCTCGAGGGGAACTCCCCGCGGATCGGGCCGCAGCCAGGCGCATTGCCAGGATGGCCAAATCTTTCACCCTCATCGACGGCGAGCTATATAAGCGCGCCGCGTCAGGCATCCTCCAGCGGTGTATACCCATTCCCGAGGGGCGTGAGCTCCTACGGGACATCCACGCGGGAATCTGTGGCCACCACGCCGCGCCGCGCACCCTCGTCGGCAACGCGTTCCGCTAGGGCTTCTATTGGCCTACCGCGGTCGCGGACGCCAGCGAAATCGTACGCACCTGCGAAGGGTGCCAGTTCTACGCCCGCAAGTCCAACTTGCCCGCTCATGCCCTGCAAACAATCCCCGTGACATTGCCGTTCGCCGTGTGGGGGTTGGACATCGTCGGGCCCCTGCGGAAGGCGCCCGGGGGCTTTACCCATCTGCTTGTCGCGATCGACAAATTCTCCAAGTGGGTGGAGGTGCGCCCCATCACGAATTTAAGGGCTGAGCAGGCGGTCACGTTCTTCACCGACATCATCTACCGCTTTGGAGTGCCAAACTCCATCATCACGGACAATGGGTCCCAGTTCACGGGCCGGAAGTTCTTGGAGTTCTGTGATAAGTTCCACATCCGCGTGGATTGGGCAGGCGTGGCACACCCACGGACCAACGGCCAAGTGGAACGTGCCAACGGCATGATTCTACGGGGGCCTCAAGCCCGAATTTTCGACCGGCTCAACAAATCCGGCCGAAAATGGCTCCAAGAACTACCGGCGGTCGTGTGGAGCCTAAGGACCACCCCAAGCGAGCCACCGGGTTCACCCCTTTTTTCCTAGTCCATGGCGCGGAGGCGGTCCTCCCCACGGACACGGAATATGGGTCGCCCGAGATTCGAGGCTACGACGAAGATGCTAACCGGCGAGCCCGCGAGGACTCGGCCGGGACCGGCCAGGACGAAGTACGCCTCGTGGCGTTGATGCACTCCGCAAGGTATCAACAGTCCCTACGACGTTACCAAGCACGCAAGATACGTTGGAGGGATTTCAGCGAGGGGGATTTGGTCCTAAGGCTACGCCAAGACAACCGAGGACGCCACAAGCTATCGCCCCCATGGGAGGGACCCTACGTCGTGGTGAAGGTGCTCAAGCCGGGCACGTACAAGCTGGCCAACGAGGACGGTGAAGAACTCACCAACGCTTGGAACATCCAACAGCTACGTCGCTTCTACCCTTAGCTAGGATTTCCAAGTACTTTTTGTTGTAAATTCACATGGCCAACGCCCCAGTTGGTGTCAACTATGTAAATTCTCCAAGTCTAATAAAAGGGCAACTCGGATTTCCC
The DNA here is from genome assembly GCA_947561735.1 of Cenchrus americanus. Taxonomy (NCBI): domain Eukaryota; kingdom Viridiplantae; phylum Streptophyta; class Magnoliopsida; order Poales; family Poaceae; genus Cenchrus; species Cenchrus americanus. The sequence continues at coordinate 106,179,728 of OX387242.1, forward strand.
CTGAAACCCAAGTTACCCTCGGGGGCTACTACGGGGAGCACCCCCCCTAAAATGGTCCCATTTTTTGCGCAAAAGTAAAAAACGACTCACACGCGCTAAGTTTGTTTCCTACTTCAACCTCGAGCCACGATTCGAACAGGGCGCAGGTGGCACAGCGGAAGGAGCGTGCGAGCCAGAGATAGCCTACGCCGCGTGGCTATGGCCCTTCTCTCTCGCCTCCAACCCAGCGGGCCCCCTGCGAAAATCGAACTCCCCTAACTAGAATCTACTCAGGAAGAAGGAGAAACAAAAAGCGTGATAAACAAACGATTTCATTTACATCAAATGCCCGTGTTCATGAAACGACTTGTTTATTTACAAAAGGCCACGAGGCCAGAGTACTGATACACATAAAAAACGGGCCTAGCGCCCAGACTGCTTTCAGGCGGGAGGAGCGGCAGCGTCCGCGACGTCGGGGAAGAGGAACTCCTCGAAGGCCTCGGCGAGCGATCCGGCGGCGTCGGCAGCAAGCGCGTCTACGCTTTCCATGGCCACCTCGTCCTCGACGCCCTCAGGGACGATGTAGCCCTCCGCCAGCGCCTCGAAGTTGACCTCGTAGTGGGATCGCACCACTCCGAGGGCCTTCTGGACGCCTAGGTGCAACGCCCGGCGCATTCGCTCCGTGACATGGCCGCCAAGGGCGCGCAAGCGGCTGGCCAGCGAGCTGCCGGCTTGGGCCTCGCCCTCCTCGACGACGCGGCGGTCTCGAGGGCCGCGTTGCGCGGCTCCCGCGGCCTCCCGCTCGGAGGAGTTGTAGGAGGCCTGCAGGGCCTCGGCCCGCCCAACGGCGTGCCCCAGGGCGGTGCGCAAGCCTGAAATCAACAAGACGAAAAGAAATCAGAAAGGGGGAAACGAACCCTCTAAAAGCAAAAAAAAAACAACAAGCAGAGTCAAACAGTGACTCACCCTCGACTTGCTTCCTCTCCAAATCGAGGTCGCGGCGCGCGGACTCGAGCGCCAACTCGAGACACTGGACGGTCTCGCCTTGCTCGCGGAGGGCCAGCTCCTGGTTGGCGTTGCTGATGCTGAGCGCGAGCGCATCATCCTCAACCTTGGAGAATGCGGCGTTCCGCTCCTCCAGCGACTTCTCCGCCGCCTCGCGCGCGAGGCGCTCCCGCTCCCGGCGCCGTTCGGGCGTCGCCGAGGGCGCCCCTCGCTCTCGCCGAAGCCGCCCCTCGGCCCCCGGCGGGCGATGCGCTCCTCGCCGGAGCCGCTCCTCGGCGGCGACGAGGGCCGCGGCCCTTGGCGTCGAGGGCGGCCCTCGGTCGTCGGCCTCCTTGGCGCGTTGCTCCAACCCGCGCGCCCGCTCCTCAACCCTCGGCGCCGCTGCGCCCGCGCCCCCTCGAGCGACGTGCGGAGCTCCCGGGTTTCGGCGCGAGCAATGTCCACCTCCGCCTCCCGCTTGGCGGCCGGCGTCCGCGTCTTCTCCGTGTCCGCGCGCGCGTTCCATAGCGCCTCGTCGCGATCGGTGAGGGCCGCGCGGATCCGCTCGAGGCTTGAGCGACGCGCCGTGTCTCGCCTCGAGCTCTCGGGGAGCTCGTCGCACCACGCCATCGCCGTACGCCGCCCCGGCTCCGTCCGGCGTCCTAAGAGCGTCTACAAGCGCGTCGAAAGCGCTGCATTGCTCCCGGAGCTGGCGGGCCTCGGCGTTCACCCGGTCGAACGCGTCGTATTTGTCGTGGGCGCGACGCTCGAGCTCCTGGCATCCACACATCAAATCTCGTAAGCGTCAAGGCTTGAATGCAGCACACGAAAACGAAAAGGGAAGAGGGACGAGTAACCACGGCTCACCTGGAAGACGAGCCAGGCCGGGCCGCCGTGAACTTGCAGCGCCTCGTTCAGCGCGCGGTTGAGCGTGGCGCCGTGGCTCCGAAGCTCGCCCCAGAGCTCCTGCTCCCCCCGGGCGTCAGCAAACGCCGGGGGATCACCGACAGCCCCCTCCACTTGGGCGGGGCGGCCGGCGTGGGAGGACGAGGCCTCGGCACCATGTCCTCGGCCCCCACCACCATGTGACCCTCGTGCCGCCTCACGAGGGTCCCCTCCTGGGGCTCGGGGAGTTCGTGGGCCAGCGGGCCCACTGATTCCACCCAGGCGCCGGGAGTCGTCGAGAGAGCTCCACCACCTCCGCCCCCGAAGATCGCCGGCGGGCGTGGCCGCCCTCGCGCCGCCTCCGCCGGCACCTCCACCGCGCCTCCGCGGCCACGGGCGCCCGTCGTGGCGCCGTTGCCGCCACCTCCGCCCGCACCGCCGCACCCACGGCGCGCGCCCGCGAGGATGCGCCCGCTCCCACCTCCACCACGGCCGCCGCCGCGCCCGCGTCTCCGCGGCCGACCGGCGCCGCCGCCGCCCCCGGCGACCCCCGGGCGCGCCGCGGCGGGCTGATCCGCCGGCCGGGGGCCTCGAGGGCCCCGGCCGGGCCTTGCGAGCTCGTGCCCGCCGCCGCGCTTGTCCCCGGCGCGACCCCCTCGACGAGCGCCGCGGGTGGGGATCGATGCGTCCGTCCTCAGCACCTTGGCCGGTGCAAGAGGAGGAACGGTTGGCACCGCCCTGCGCAGGCACGAACGGAGGGTTAGAACACTTAATCATCGACGAACCAAACCAAACGAATAAGGACAGGCTCCTTACCTCGCAGAGGAAAAGGCCCGCTTCCTTTTCCTCGAAGCCTCTGCAGACGAGGCCGGTGCAAATGCCGCACCTCCCGAAGGCGCCACCGCGCGCGGGGGCATGCTCGCCCGCGCGCGCGCACGCCCGCCGTCGCGCCCCTCGACGATGACGCGCGCGCGCGCGGGCACGCTCGCTTCCGCGCGCAGCACGCTTGACGCGCGCACGGGCACGTCCGCCGCGCGTGCCTCCGTGGCGCGCGCCGCACCTCCGCGGCGCGTGCCGCCCCCGATGTCGATCGCCGGCGGCGGGCGCCGGTGCGCCCGCCCCGGCGAAGCCGCCCCCGACGCCGGCGCGGGTCCCGCGACGGGGGCGCAGGCTGCCACCTGTCGGAGGGGCCCTCACCCTCAGCCTCTTCCTCCTCGTCCTCGTCCGAAGATGAGGGCTCCTCGATATCTGGGGAGGAGAGCCCCACCTCCTCGCGCCGCCGGTACTCCGCGGACCGTTGGTCGCGGCGCGCTTGGCGTCGCCTCGCGTGCTCCCTCTTGCGCGCGCCGCCCGCTCCCCGCTTTGCCCCCGGCCGCGCCGCCCGCCGAGCGCACGGGAGTCGGGGGGTGGGTGGAACGGACTTGGCGATGTTGAACTCCACCGGTGCGCACAGGGAGCGACAATGGCGCATCGAGGAAACAAAAGCAAGACCAAGAACTAAAACAAAATCGGAACCCAACTCACCCGGCGGGCCCGTAGGGAGCATCTCAAGGTCCCATGGGGTCCGACCCGCGGTGGCGGCGTCCGGTGTCGACGGCGTTCCGCGCCGGGTGAGCGCATACGGCCGCTCAAGGGGCGTCGGGAGCATCCGCGACCTTGCCGGTCGACGGGGTTGGCCGCCTCTCGTCATCTCGAAGATGCGGAGCGGCCTCCGCATCGAGGCACGACCCGCCGGTGGTGGAGGAAGGCGAGGACGCCCATCGCGTTCGGCCCCGTGCTTCGCCCGGCCCGCCGCAGGGCGGCGAGGACGGACTCTGCCGCACCCGATGCTTTGGGCCGTAGACACCCCGTAGCCCCGGAGTCCGGCCTCTTCTTGAACACCGGCCGGTGTAGGGAGGAAGGCCGGGCTCGGCGTTGCGCGAGGTAGAACCATCCCCGCTCCCGGCCCGGCGTTGTTCGTCGTCATGGTGCGGGGGATGTAGAAATCCTTGAGCGCGCCCCCGCGGGGGTGCAAGCGACATCCCGCCGCGCGCACCGCGCGCGCGAGTCCTCGGCTCCGACGTGGGGCCGCGTGATGAGCTCCCCGCGGAAAAGGTGAACCCGAGAGATCCCGCTTGGATCGGGATCCCCGGGTACCCTTCGCGGACGCCCACGAACGTGGCCGCTCGCGAGATCGCGTTGGGGGCGAAGTTGTGCGGCTCCACCCCCGTAGTAGTAGCACATCGCCCGCATGAAGGTGCTCGCCGGCGCGTTGAAGCCACGCTCGTGGTAGCGGAGGAAGCTCACCACGTAACCCTCCGGCGGGTTGGGCTCGTGGTGCGCCGCCGGCGGCACGATCCACTCCGCCGGCGCGCCGTCTTCGTTGGCCGACACCGGCCGGCGGCGACCAGCTCGCCAAGCGCGAGCCGGGTCACCGTCGACCTCTCCCATGCGTACGGCTCCAGGACCCGAAGGGGAAGCTGAGGCGGCGCCATGAGGAAGGACGAAGGAATGCGAGGACGGAGGACAAGGAGACGGAAGAAAGGGCTCTAGCGGCGACACCGCGCGGTGGCAAGAGCGAGACGAAGGCGAAAGGATGGGGGACTGAAAGTGGTGAGATGCCAAGGTAAAAAACCGCCGTCCCCTCCTCCCCGCAGTTTTATAGGCCGACGGGCGAGCTCTCCGGAGCGGATGCCCCGCCAGCATTAACTGCAGGAATCTTTCCATCGCGTCGACGAATGGGCCCCACCACGACCGCAACGGCTATAACACTGCAGGCGGGTCATCATTACGACAAAGACCGGCAGCAACCGAGGCAAAACCGTCACGTCCGCCTGCCGCGCCGCCCACTACGCGCGCGCGCGCGCTGCGCCGCCTAAAAGGCGCGCCCGCGCTGCAAAACCGCGGCCACGACCGCGAGGCATTTAAATGCCCGGGTCCCTTGCCAAGCAAGGAGCACCCTCGAGCGGGGCGAGTCCCCGGCTCGAAACAAAAACAGCCCTCGACGGGATATCAGCGTGAGAAGGTCGCCCGGGACCTGCTCGATGTAGAGCAGGCAACCGCGGGCACCCATGCCGCGTGGAACCCTCGAGCGGCACGAGCCCCCGGCTCGAAGCAGAGGCGACCCTCGATGGGATATCAGCGTGAGAAGGTCGTCCGGGACCTGCTCGATATAGAGCAGAGGCACCACGGGCACCCATGCCACGTAAAACCCTCGAGCGGCATGACCCTTGGCTCCAAGCAAAAGCGACCCTCGATGGGATATCAGCGTGAGAAGGTCGCCCGGGACCTGCTCGATGTAGAGCAGGCAACCGCGGGCACCCATGCCATGTAAAACCCTCGAGCGGCACGAGCCCTTGGCTCAAAATGACGTCAACCCTCGATGGGATATCAGCGTGAGAAGGTCGCCCGGGACCTGCTCGATGTAGAGCAGGCAACCGCGGGCACCCATGCCACGGCAAACCCTCGAGCGGCACAAGCCCCTGGCTCGAGACAATGCCAACCCTCTAAAACAAAGCACATACGTTGTGCTACCAACCAGCACCTCGAGGACTGGCTCGCCCCGGACCCTCGGCGGCCGCAAACGTGAAAAGACGGGGCGTCCGGGCACGGCCCCGCACGGCCTTGCGATCGAGGTTCGAAGCCCGACCCTCGACGGGTTCGAACGGGCGCCTCGGATCACGAGTTAGGGACGACGAGGGCACGCGCATTCGAGCCGTTCCTCGAGCCCGTTGGCTCGAGGGTGCCCCACATGTCGTGTTCGAGAGCCGGCGAGGGCGACTGGCGGGGGGATCCCACCGAGGGAGAGCTTCCGCGCCCTCGGTCCCTAGCGAACGGGACCGAGCCCCACCTAGCAAACCCACGCAAGCGCTTCCATGGACGTGTCTCCGGACCGCGCAGCCTACCCTTATCGAACGGGGCATGGACGTCCACTTGAACCACCCGCTAGCAGCTCGAAGAGGAATCCGCAATTCGCGACCCGCTCGATGGGAGTTGCAGAAACCTCACCCTCCGTCCCGCGGAGGGACGGCGAGGGTGCGTTAAAAAACAAGTCGTCAGGCTCGACCCGATCGCCTCGAACGGGCCAAGGCTCGGGGGCTTGACGCACGGCTACACCTCCTTGAAATTGCACCCGCCGGAGACAGTGACAGGGGAGCGTGCACCCCCGATGCCGCCGAAATACCGCCGATGCCGGTTGGCATATGTGCCACGCCTTTCGACCAAAGTTCTCGCGGTTAACCCCCGCGGGAGAACCCACACTCTGCGGGGCTTCGGGGGCTAGACCCGCGGGTCCGCCGACGCGGCCCCACGGAAAGCGTTCGCAAACAAGGAGGGAAGAACGTCCTATCAGTAGGTTCCAGCATCTGCGGGAGCCTCAACGGCAAACCCGCAGATGCTCGGGGGCTACTGTCGGGGACAACCCTAGGGGTCCCCTTAAACAACGGGGAAATCCTCACTTAATCCCGCAACCGCATCGAAACACGCTGAGCCTAACCATGCAGGTGACTAACCATGCAGGACACGGCCCACGCCGGGACCCCGATGGCCCACCAAGACAGCCCTCTTAGAAGTCCCCTCGAGCTAGCCCCGCCTCGCTCGAGGGTGTGCTCCCCCTCGGACGGGTTCCGCCTCGTTCGAGGGGCGACGCCCCCCTCGAGTGGTCCCGCCCCGCTCGAGGGCTCACTCCCCCCTCGAGTGGGTCTCGTCCCGCTCGAGGGTCCGCTCCGCCCTCGGGCCGGGGCCCGCCACGCTCACGGGCGCCCCGCACGCGTGCGCCGGCCCCGTACTTGGGCATTTAACGCCCGACGCCGCGGACGGCGCCATCATGCGCCGGGGCTCGCGCCCGTGCCGCCGCACCAACTCCCCGGGGAGGAGCCCATCCCCGCCACGCGTGGGGGTTGGACCGTGCGGTACGGCCGGTGTCGGTCCCGTGACACCGCGCGCCCACTACGATACGGCTAACGCGCCCGACCCTCGAAGGGGGGCCGGGCGCACCCTCGATTTCACTTTCCCGTGACCCTACGGGTTGGGTGGGGGGCGCTAGGCGGTGGATGGCCATCCCGGTCACCGTAACGAGCGCGGCCGCCGTACCCACGCGTGCGGGCGCACGCCCGGCACCGCGAGGCGCACGCCGGGCACCGCAAGCAACCACTCGCTACCGCGAAGCGCATTGGGAAGGAACGCCGGGTCGCTCGCTCTCTGTGCCCCGTACCGGCCATCATCGGCACCTCCCTCGAAGCCTATCGAGGAGGACGCCATCACCATCCGCCGCCCTCCTACCCTCGAACCGCCACCGTTCGGGTACGGGGTAGGCCATCATGGCCGGATCGCGGTGAAGATCGTCCCGGACGGCCGCCCACTCTACGGCGTAGCACGACGCGCACCCCCACCTAGGCCGGATAGCGCGGCGTGCATGTAACTCGCCGCCCCCTTGGCCTATAAAAGGGGAGGCGAGCCCCCGCGCCGCGGGGGGAGGGACGGGTTCGGTTCAACGAGACACACCGTGCACTCACTCTCTTATTCTCCCATAACATCTTCGACCACTCTCTCGGGGACTTGGAAGCCACGCTTCCTCTCCCGCTTTGCTTGTACTTGCCCCACTACAAGCACCCCCGGTGCCGAGCAATATAGTGCCACGAGCACGCCCCTGCTGGACGTACGGCCCCCTCGGCCGGAACCAGGATAAAACCTTGTGTCATTTGTTGCTTGGTATCGACCATTGAGGGATAGACCTAGGCGCTATCTACTGGTTAGTGTCGGGACCATATTCCGCACCGACAGCCGCCGCCGGAGAAGGGCCTCCAGGACACATCGGCGCCTCTGCTCCGGGACATGTCGAGACAAGGGACAGAGCCGGCGAGGGAGGAGGCCGCTCCCTACCTCGGATCCTCCGCCGGCACGGGAGGAGAAATCAGCGAGGGAGGAGCAGGGGAGGCACGCCCCCGCCGGAGATGGGGAGAAGGGGCGCCGCCGGAGCTCCCCCCGCTGCAGATCCGACGCCGCCGGAGCTCCGCCGCCGTCGGCCCGATGCCTTCCTCCTCGCCCGCCGCCGGCTAGACCCCCGCTTGCGGAAGCCGGCGGGGGTCGGAAGGAGGCTTGTGCACCTCTGCCCTGCTCGCGGACGCCGGCGCGCGGAGAGAGAGAGGGGGAGGATGGGCGGCGGAGAGGTGGGTGGGCGCCGGGCGGAGCGGACAAGGTCGGGGGAGAGGGGGAGAAAAAGAGAGGGAGAGGGAGAGGGAGGAGGGAGAGGGACATGTGGGCCCCATAGGTGGGAGTTGGGATGGAGTAGAAATTATAAAGGAAGATGAATGCGGGAGATGTGTTTATGAACGAGAGAATATTGATGACCAGGATGTCATATTCTATTTGAAGGAGAAAATGGAGAAGGATGAGTGTGGATGGTCCAAGGTAAGGCGAGTAGGCGGCGACCAGAGTGACGGCAGGTAGGTGGAAGCGGTCGTCGCACTATCGCTAGGCACGGCGTGCTTGCGGTTGCGGAGGAGCTGAGGCACCCCACACCGGCACACCGGCGCTGGCGCCGGCGCGGCTACGGCGGACGAGGCCGGAGCAGCCAAAGCTATCTGCCACCACTGCACCAACGACCATCGCCTCGTCTTTTGGAATGTGACTGAGTGCGATATCAAGCTTTTGTGCGCACCATCGCCTCGTCTTGTTATTAAGATCAAGAATTTGTCATCCTGTTAACCGGCGTGAATTTCGCTGGAAATCGTAAGAGGAGGCACTAGGATCCCGTCCCGATCCCAAAGATGGTGCACTCCGGCGCTCTCGAGTTCAAGCTTGAGTGCTTGACTACGCAAGGAAGAGGGACCTCGCCGTCGGCGACCTCTTCGAGTCCGAGGACATCTCCGTCGGCGGCCACCGCTGGAGGATCCAATGCTACCCGCGCGGGGGCAGGGAGGAGGAGCAGGGGCAGTACGTCTCCATGTTCCTCGAGCTCACCAGCGACGCCTCAAAAGACGTCAAGGTCATCTTCCACGTCTTCCTCCTGGGTAGAGACGGTGAGCCGTGCTTCTCCCACAAGAGAGGCGACCCGTGCACCGCTACCCGTCGAGCGACGCCGAGACCTGGGGTTGGAACCAGCTCCTGAAGCGGAGCGTCCTCGAGGCCTCGTACGTCGCCGCCGACGGCTGGGTCACGTTCGTGTGCAACGTCGTGGTCGTCGCCGGCGACACCATCGCCGTGCCGCCGCTTGACATCGGGCGCGACCTCCGGTTCCTGCTCGACTGCGGCGTCGGGACGGACGTGTTCTTTGCCGTCGCCGGCGAGATCGTGCCGGCCCACCGCTCCGTGCTCGCCGCCCGCTCCGAGGTCTTCAAGGCCGAGCTCTTCGGCTCCACGGCCGACGCCACATCGTCGTTCATCACGATCCGGGACATGGAGCCGGCAACGTTCAAGGCCATGCTTGCGTTCATGTACGCCGACGAGTTGCCTGAAGACGACGAGCTTGGCCTGCTTGGGGACTCTCCTGCCGAGATGATGCAGCATCTGCTTGCGGCGGCCGACCGCTACGCGTTGGACCGGCTGAAGCTCATTTGTGCTCGGAGGATTTGGGGAAGATTGACAGCGGATACGTTTGCTTCCACTTTGGTGCTTGCCGAGACATACAACTGCCCTGAGTTGAAAAGCAAGTGCATCAAATTCTTTGCGGTGGCCAAGAATCTGAGGAAGATCATCTTCATGGATGGTTTCATGTGGGTGCTAGAGAAATTTCCGTCTCTCGCCGCTGAGCTGAAAGAGAGGGTTGTTGGTATGTAACATTTTTAGACTCGTTTGGGTTTGTCTTATTTCGATTTATTCATGCATAATACTTTTCTCTTAGAAAAAATTTGTTGGACTTTTCTCTTAGACCAATTTTGTCGTACAAATGCGCAGAAGATCTGCCGAATAGATAAACCTCCATGCATGTGTGTGTACGGCTAAGAAAGTGCTCAACCACAATTTTCAGTGTGGTTTTTTGTAATACTCGTAAACTTTATCTAATAGAATTTACATTCTTATACTCTATATATGACCTATGCTTGTTCCTTGATTATTCTGAAAACTGAACCCTTGGAGGTAACAGAACGCTTATTAGTTCTTGATACAGCTTGGAGGCTTAGATAGCACTTTCTTGGCAAAATGTAATATTTATTGTCATTTAGAATGTTTATACTTGCACATTAACAGTTTACTGCATGATTGATTCATTCGAAATTGTAAAATTAAAATTGCTTAAGCCTACTACTCCTACTTCATTTGTTATTTGCACACCTTTTTTTGTTCTTGAGGGGAGATTCATTTGAAAACTGATTTTTTTGAGAAAATTTGTAAACTGAATGGAATTCACTATCCTTCATAGGCCACCAGCGCAGTTATGGCACAGGCCTACGATTGGGCCGAGTTGGAGGATTTATAATTATTCTCAAGTAGGCCGTGGCGGGCCGCAGCCACCACTCGCCGGAGGAACCAAAACCCTAGGCAAAGCCACCGGCGGCGTGCCGGAGACAACCGGCGGTCGATGGTGAGCATGGGGAGTCGACGGGTGGGGATTCGCAGCGGAGGCGGCAAGGTTTTCGTCGAGGAGCAAATCACACCCCGGGTGCAGCTGAAGCGACCCGAGACAAGCGGCCGCCTCCCGCCGCGCGCCGCCACCCGGCGGAGGCTGGACCGCGGGAGCAGCCACCAATCGCCCCCACCCACCTCCTCCTCCGCTTCTACCCCCATTTTGGCAATGTGAGTAACCTCGTGTGCGCTTCTTCAGTTTTATTGAGATTTAGAATCTTTTTAGCTCGCGAATCAGTGTCAAGTTCACATCAATCGTCTCAGGAAGCAGGCGGGGGCCAAATCTTCGGGCGCTGGTTTTCTCGAGTTCAATCTTCACTATTCAGGTTCGGAGACGAACAACCTCGCCGTCGGGGAATTCGTCAGCTCCGAGTTTATCTCGGCCGGGGGCCACACCTGGATGATTCACTGCTACCCGCGTGGAGACCTTGAGGAGGACGGGGGCCAATACGTCTCCATGTACCTCGAGCTCACCAGCAATTACATGGTAGAAATCAAGGTCATCTTCCAAGTTTTCTTCCAGGGGAGGGGCGGTGCACCATCTTTCTCCCATGAACAGAAGTTGGTGGAGGTGTTCTCTGAAGACTCCGTCATCTACGGGTGGAATCGGTTCCTGAAGCGAAGCGATCTGGAGTCAAACTACCTATCCAACGGCTGGGTCACATTTCTGTGCAGTATCATAGTTCTGGGTGATGACACCATTGCTGTTCCACCTTCCAACATAGGGAGGGATCTAAGCCTCCTGCATGACTGCAAAGTCGGTACAGATGTCTCAGTCACCGTGAAAGGAGAGACCATCCAAGCGCACCGTGCCATTCTTGCTGCTCGCTCACAAGTCTTTCAAGCCGAGCTCTATGGCTCCTTGGCTGATTCCGCATCGTCATCCATCACGCTGCAAGATATTGAGCCCACAACATTTAAAGCTATGCTTGGGTTCATGTACACAGATGAGTTGCCTGAAGACAATGAGTTTGGGCATGATTTCATTGAGATGATGCAGCATCTGCTTGCTGCGGCTGACAGATATGCTATGGATCGACTGAAGCTTGTTTGTGCCCGTAAGCTGTGGGATAACATCTCTAATGACACGTTTGCTCATATTTTAGTTTGTGCTGAGACTCACAACTGCCCAGAGCTGAAGAGAAAGTGCTTTGACTACTTTGCAATTGCCGACAATATGAAGAAGATAATTTTCACTGATGGTTTCCTGTTGTTGTTACAAAAATTTGAACCACTTGCTGCCGAGCTGAAGGCGAGGATTGGGATGTACTATTCTTAAATCATCATGTAGGGGCGTTGAAGGTTGAACCAGAGTTTGAGTGGAATTTTTGGAACACTGGTGAGCGTTATCTAGTAGCCTGTATTGATGCTTGATTGTGGTTTAAGCTTTCAAGATATTGACTTTTGCCGTCCTGTTATGAGACTTGACTAATGTAGCCTTAGATTCCTGAATGTTGTTCCTGAATGTCGTATGATCTATTTAAGCATGTTGGAATATCAAGTGCTTATCGTATCAAATGTCAGCATTTACATCTTTAAATCCGTATAGCCTTCTGTAGTTTTCTTCCATTATTCTCTTGATGATGAAAACTGGGTTGAACAATACTTCTGAAAATAAAGGTTCCTTGGTCTGAATTCTGAAAAGATTCTTCGGACTGAAACACTAAGGACCTTGTTGATTTCAGCATCTCTGAATGGGTAAAATTTGTCTGTATTATGTCTTCTATGCAAAATTTACTATTTACTGTTATTGTGATACTATAATTGTGAGTACAACTGTGTTGCCAAAAAAAAATCAGATGAAGCTTGTTCAACATTGTGGCCCATGTGAATTAAGCCTATTACTCGTTGTCATTGAGAGGTCTCATTATGTTTTTATGCCTCTATATGTTAACTAGTAAAATGCACGTGCGGCACGCACGTGTGTTAAAATAAACATAGTAAATAAACAAGAATTATATAAATTTTTTTATGAACCAATGTATATAGCAAAATGATATTAGTCTGAACATTTAAATTCAATAACCTTAATGCACTTCTAGAACATGTTGTTCAAAATTCTGAACTGGATAGTCTATCAAGAGCTTCCTGGTTGATCCCACAAATCCACAATATTATCCCAAACAACTTATGGACGAAGCATCTCATAATCTTTTTTTATTAAATAACCCTAAATTCAATAAGTTACATTCAACTTCTAGCTGGTCTGAAAAGGCAACTGCATGTCACAGTGAAGCTGAAACTCTTGCTCAATTATGTTAATTATTGACAGAATGGGCACCAATAACATGAAGGGGCACATAATTTGTCCCTATTAAGCATCCATGTTAAACAAGAATATTTTTAACATTCTCATAAATTGATCATGAACCACCCATTTATGTTATAAACGCATATAGAACTGGGCATGTGTTAACCTATAAACAATTACTTTTATCCCCTTCAAGTGAATGTTTATCTATACTACAAAGATCGAAAATAATCGAAAACTTTTCTCACTCATATTAGGTTCACTGGACCCCTCACGCCGGACATGTGTCATGCATAGGGATGGCAGTCCGACCCGTGGGTGCGGGTGCCCGCGGGTGCCAGACCCATTGGGTGCGGGTGTGGGTGTCAAATCACACCCGTGGGTGCACCCACACCCGCACCCATAATAAACCGGGTCGGGGCCGGGTATGGATTTCCACCCGTGGGTGACCCATGGGGCCCGTAAAAGAGCAAATCTCCACAGTTACACCTATTGAATGTATTCCCAATCTACTTTGATTGTCTTGTACTGAGTGTTGATGACCTTTTATTCTGCATGATGATGTACTGATGTACTATAATCTACTTGGATTGTCTTGTACTGAGTGTTGATGACCTTTTATTCTGCTTGATTATGTACTGATGTACTATGATTATGATGAAAGTTTGGTTTGCTACCATTATATTTATACATTGAATGTTGCATTGTCAAACCCAACGGGCGCCCAGCACCCGGCGGGTGACCCGAGGGTGTGGGTGTGGGTGTGAAAATCCACCCTTTAGCATGATGGGTGCGGGTGTGAATTTCTTTGACGGGTGTGGGTGTGATTTTGCTACACCCGACCCACACCCACCCATTGCCATCCCATGCAATTAAGGTAGAGGATATGGTGCATACACATAAAAACACAGTTAGAAAATGTTTCTGCCGAAAAGTAAATTGGCATTATTAATAATGTAAAAGGCATTAACAATTGATAACTTAGAGTATCATGTCATATACATATTTTCCTATTTAATGGATATGTTGGCTACATAGACAATTTCCAAGAGAACAAAAAACAAACATATTTCCTTCTACACAACATTTTTTTAAAAAAATTAATGCTCATGTTTTAAAACTTCACTACTCCATCCATTTTTGCATATATCACTTACCACAAGTTGGTCAGCACTCAGACCTATCAAACTGCAGGAAGAAATTTTACTATTCTGTTATATTGAACAAACATATATTTGGTAAAAAAGAGTTCATTAGTAATATCAATTTTAATAATCTGCTAGCTTAAGACAGTTGATAACCTATATATGAATACATCGGCATGGTATCATAATTATCATCCTAAATGCTTATCTATACTATAGAATGGAAGGTCGAGGAAAGTTCAATGCTAATTTTTTCCCAACACACAGCAGATTGGTCAAAAGCCTTGATATGCAAATAACCCCACAATAAGCTTGTCAATTAATTTAGCCAAAAAAAGACATTGGACTGAGAAGATGCAAATTTAATTCAGTAGAATCCACCTTTTAGGCTCACATTTACTATTCAAAGCATGATTCTAATTTCTAACACATGGTGTCCAAAATATATTATCAAATTCAACTTCCAGTAAGCTGCACCTTTGCAGCTTGATGCATTTTCCGTGACAATTCGTATTTTGTACCGCATTTAATGGATTACTTCTTTGATACTCAACTTCTTAGAATATATTGTTTCTACTGATCGGTTCTGTCATGTCAGATGACAGTGCCATCTACTCGCAACTAAGAAAATCAGATTCATACAAGAATGTTGAACGCAATCAGGAACATCCAAAACCAAAATGCCCAATCATCAAAATCACCGACCAGAAGACTAATCATTCACAGGTGAAGCCACATTGCTCCTATATGTAACGAGCTCCAACCAAAAACCACCAGATGGGCAGCATATCGGCCTCCGTCCCTGCGACACTCCACATTTAAGCCTGTAAAGCTTCCCCTGCCCCTTGCATATGCCAGGTCGCCGACGAACCAAGCACACACCTTTTCTCAGAATGACGGGAGAGACTTTAATTTGCTCGGATACGGGAGGGGAAGAAAATGTCTCACCTTGTAGGATTTGCCTCTAGACATGGATCTCGATCTGCAGTGCAATGAACTCCAACGCCGTTGTGGCTGTCGCCGCCGGCGTGTTAGAGTCCAGAGAGATCCGGCGGCGGGCCGTTTCACCATCACGCACCGCAACCGTGGCCATGCTATGGCTTGTCTCCTCGACGGCGGAAGTCGCACCTGCACGAGCCCGTCTCCTCGACGCCCACGCCCTGGCTATCTTGCCCCTCCGCACCCGCACACGCTCCTACCGGCGCGAAGGAGCATCCAGCCTGTCTCTGCAGCGGCAGAGCACGGGACGGCCGGGCAGTGGTCGGTACAACGCGGCCATGGCGTGCGGCGGCGGCGCTCCGCGAGCCGGCGCAGCCCCAGCACGCAACGCCGGTGGGGGTCGCGGGGTGCAGGTGGGTGTGGGCTCGACGCAGGTATGAGGTGGCGAGTACACGTGGGGTGGGTGACAAAAACAAGGCCTGGGGTCTGACGGGCGTGGATACGGAGGTCGCACAGACCTCGCTGGTGGACGGCGTGAGAACCACGGGGAGGCTGGAGCCTGCAACAGAGGAGTCTAGCGGCGGCCAACGAGACTGTTGAGAATATTCTTAACATTCTAATGATCAATTATAAGATTGTGAAGGGATGATTAGCAACTGCTAATGGCAGTTACCAAGTGACTTTACATCCTACAAACTGCCCCTTGGGCATGTACTATATAGATGTACCATTGTTCATCAATGAAGATTAAGCCTTCATTTACTTCTACTTTTACTGTTCCCAATCACTATTACAACACGTTATCAGCACGCTCTTATCACTGAGAAGACAGAAGGCCGGGAGCGGTCGCCGGCGTAGGAGTTCCTCGCCGGAGTCACTGAGAAGGTCGCCGGAGTTCGATCGCTGGCGGCCATACGTGAAGTAGAAGGACGTCCCTGTTAGTGGTCGCCTGTGACCGCAGGCGTTCATCGCACGAAGTGGAAAGCGCAAGTGCAAGGTAGCAATGTCTCCGATGACTTACGTTCCACCCGCGAAGCTTGATCTTCGCATGATCTTCATGGTCCTCTACCGTGCTCGTCGTCTCGGCCTCACCTTCGACACGACTACATCCGCAAAGAACTGTTGCTCACGTTGCGAGAGAATCTCCTTGGGGAGACCCGTGGTGTCGATGGTGCTCACCGGCGGAGGCAGAGCTTTCTCCTCCTCGGGGGAGGGGACCGTCGGGCGCGAGTCCCCAGCCGCCAGCGCACGGGCCCCGCCGCCGCGGGCGTGCGTCTCACCGCGGATGTCGCGCGGCCCCCGCCACCGTGTGGCGCGCCGCCCCGCCGGCCGCCTCGGGCGCGCGGGCCCGGTGCAACCCCCGCCGTCGGGCGTGGCCCGGTCGGTGCGCCACGGGGAGCGAGGCCGGCCACCGCCGGCGCATGCCGCCCCCATCGCCACCGCGGTCCCGGCGAGGACGCGCCGGGGAGCCGCCCGCCGGCCGCCGTCGTCCGGGCGCGCGGCGGGGCCGCCGCGGGTGCGGCTCGTTGCCGTCCGCGGTGCGTCGCCCCCCGCCGCCCCCATCGCCACCGCGGTCCCGGCGAGGACGCGCCGGGGGAGCCGCCCGCCGGCGCCGTCGTCCGGGCGCGCGGGCGGGGGCCGCCGCGGGTGCGGCTCGTTGCGCCGTCCGCGGTGCGTCGCGCCCCCTTCTTTCTTGTGGCGGGAGGGTGGCCGATCCGGCGAAGAACAAGCGGGCGCGGCGGCTTGCGGGCGGTGAAGGCCGGCGGTGCGGACCGGAGACGGGCGGCGGCGGCGCACGCCCAGGCTCTGGGCCGGGTGCGGCTCGTGAAGGGGGCGGTTAGGGTTTTAACCCTAACCGCGACCTTATACGAGCCACCGGTTGCGGCACGGGCCGGGCCGGGCCATCGGCCGCGACACGGGCCGGCCCGGCAGCCGCAGCTAGCCGGGCCATGCATCCGCGGCACGGGACTGCTTGCGTCCATGCCGGACCGGGCGGCGTCGGCCGGTTGGGCCGTCGGCCGCGGCACGGCCGGCCGGGCGGAGAACACGACACAGGCCGGGTGAGGCCAGGTCAGCGATTCGTGGGCAGGCTGGGCGTGCGGAAGCGGCTAGGCCGACTTCATTTCCTTCTTTAATTATTGTTTAGCAATTTTCCAGCAGCTTTAATCTTTGATTATAGCTATTAGCCTATGTTAATTACTGCTAATTATCACTGTTTAGTCTTGCTCCTGAATTAGTTAAATCTAACATGTGATGGTTATGTACAAATGTGTTTTTTCACTTATGTACCGTGCAATTTCGAATATTAGTATGTTTTGTGTAAATTTGTCACTTTTATACTTTATTTCGTTATTGCCATAATTTTATCACATACACCATCTCAAAACTGTGATTTTATTCATTAGTAAAATATTACTAGTGATTTTTGCAGTTAATTTAAGCATTTCTCTAAAAATTTGGGATACACTCATTAAGTGATAGAGATCATATCCATGTATATGGATTTTGATGGTCTATTACTAAAGGTCTACATCATGCTCATTTTAAAGATTGATGATTACCTGTAGAATGTTCCTAAAACAAGGATTAAATATCAATTACAATGGCTTACACTATTGCAGTGTTTATTACCATTGGCAATTTTGGCTTACTATTGTAGTGATTGCCAAATTAAATGCTCAATCATTAACTTAGTATACATATGCTGTGATAGAGACCTTAGCAAAGGTTGCATTTAATTCGAGATGAATTATTTGCCTTGAGACCATGCTTTGGCAGCAATTTATTTGCCTATCATTTTGATCTACTCTACGTCCTATGGCATTTGAGACTATCTACCATGTATATAAGTTGATGAGATTAACAAAATTTGAGGGTTTACATGCTATTAGTTAACCTTATACTTTTATTAATCCCTGAAGAGTTATGCTATTAGAATTAATTTGCATTTATTACAACATTGTTTAGCCACTTGATTATATTTCATGAATGAATTATTGAATCATGTGGTCCTACTTTGTAGGCTATGGCCATGGCAAAAGAGTTCGATGAACTTGCCATTGATGGACAAAATTGCCCCACTTGGGCTTCGTATATAAAGATTAGCTTTGCATCCCGCGGACTTTTGCCATACCTTAGCGAGCCTACTGCAGGTGTCGTTTTGGATGAACAAAATAAGTACAGCACCTTAATGCTATTAAGGTTTTACATCCATAAGGATCTCAAACAAGAGTACCTCATGGAGATGAATCCTCATGTTTTATGACTTGCGCTTAAAGAGCGTTATGATCAGCAGCAGGAACTCATTTGGCTGGAGGCTAATCATGAGTGGAACCATTTGCGTTTGCAGGACTTCAAGTCTGTTGCAGACTACAATCATGTTGTTCATAAGATTTGCTCTAAGTTGAAGTTTTGTGAGAAAGAACCAATGGATGCTGATAAGATTGAGAAAACTTTTTCTACCATGCTTCCTGCTGATCGAGTCTTACAACAACAGTATCGGGCTAATAAATACACTCAATATTCTCAACTTATCCACACATTGACTCAGGCTGAGAAACATGATGAGCTTCTAATGAAGAACCATCATAAGCACCCGATTGGTGCAGCACCTCCTCCTGAGGCTCATAGTGTGCAGGGTAAGAGAAAGTTCAAGGGATCCAATTCTGGTGACCCAAAGCACAAGCTCGAGAAGCAAAATTTCAACAAAAGGCAAAAGCCCAAACACAAGGGTAAGCGATGTGGTGATGCTAAGGCCAAAAATGACACTAAATGTCATAGATGTGGCACTTTCAATCACTTTGCTAAAGATTGCCGTACTCCAAAGCATTTGGTAGCTCTCTACCAAAAGTCCTTAAAGGATGCAGAGCAAAGCAAGGACAAAGAGCCAAGATATGAAGCACATTTCAATCTTGCTCCTGCTGTGACTAAGGAAGTGGGTTGCTCAGACAACAATTACAACCTACATCTCATGAAGGAGAAGCTTCCAAGTACTGATGACATGCTCATGGAGTTCACCTCAAATGACATATTTGGAGACTTAGAATAAATTGTCTCAAGCCGAAGCTACTATCTATTTCATTATAATGTGGGATTGTTAAATTGTTGTAATAATTTATGTTGTGCAAACTCTGTATGATTTGAAGAGTTGCATTGCAAACTTGCTAGTGATGGATGTATTGTGAGCACATATGTGTTTTAAATCATACTCATATGTTGGATATTATAATACATTTGTGTGATTATGTATGTTTTTCTATATGTTTAATAAGAAGTTCCCTTTAGTATGCATTCTTATTATACTATAGAATATATTTGATATCAATCCAATGTAGGATGGAATTATATATTGTTCATAGTGGTACTAGAAAATATATTCTTTGGGAGTTGATTCTTTCCGGACTCTTGAGAAAAGAGAAGGAAAGATTATGATCATCAATGTATGATGCTTCAATCGTTGGTTCAGTTAGAACCACTATTATTCTCCCTAAGAGTGCTTAGTTAATGAGAGAGGATACCTTATTGTATCTGGGATTAACTTGTACCCTATTATGCTATAAAGATATTCGTAAGAATGGTCTTCATGTGGAAATACATGTAGATGGGAAAGAAGAATTAATTTACTTCACTAATCTTACGGGATATGGCAAACAAATTTATGAAAATCCCATCCCTTGAATATGGATTGTACTATACATACATAAAACCTATATCTTTTGTTGCATATAAAGTAATCTTCCGAAATGTAAATTCATTCCAAGCATGGCATGATAGTTTAAGTCATCCTAGATTTGGAATGATGAGGAAGATTATTGGCAATTCCATTGCTCTTGATTTGCATAAAGCAAAGTTCCCACAATCTTTGGATTTGTATGCACTACATGTGCTAAAGGGAAATTGAATGCTGAACCAAAACAAATTACTTGAAAAAAGAATTCAAGGTGATATTTGTGGACTGGTTCAGCCTGATAGTGGATTGTTCAGATAAATCATGGTATTGATGCATCTATAAGATGATCTTATGTGTCTCTTTTAGACATGAAACCATGAATAAAGATAGATAAAATATTGTCTCAACTAATGAAGTTGGAGACTCATTATTCTGAACATCGAAATCAATTGATTCGAATGTACAATGCTGCTGAATTTTCTGTCAGAAATTCGAGTTTAGCATTTTGTACAATATATCCACAATAAAATGGCAAACCTAAGCCATTGATTAAAGAGTTTTAAACTCACATCAAGACCAATATTGAGGAATTGCAAGTTGCCTACATCGTGTTATGATCATGCAGTACTGCACACTGCTGAATCAATCCAACCATGACTAATTGCATGTTATTATATCCCCCTTACAATTGGTATGTGGAAATTAACTAAGTATTTCCCATTTGCGTAAGTTTGGGTAACTTGTTTCTGTACCCACCTCACCACATCAGCGGCAACATGGGGCCATTAAGAAATTTGGGGATCTTTGTGGGATTTAAATCTCAGTCGATCATTAAGTATATAGAACCTATGACAGGTGATCTATGTACGGCCCGTTTCGCTGATAGTATTTTTAATAAGGATCATTTTCCGGCATTAAGGGGTAGAATTGTACCATAAATTTGAATGCCTGGAAATTGATTGGAATGCGAGAAGCATGTCCTTTCAAATGCAAGAAGCATGTCCTTTATGATCCACGTACTATGGACACTAAACTTTATGTTTAGAGACTTATAGATTTGCAAATGTTGCAAATAATCTGCCAGATTTGTTTACCAAATACAAAAGGTGTTGTTAAACCCTTTTATATTGCAAGGAACATGCCTGAAAGAGTGAAAGATCCTAAAGATAATCACTTGAATAATCCCTCTTGGACGCAAGAGGGGGAGAGGCAATTCTAAGATGCAAGATATGAAATGGTAGACGAAGATCAACTTTTGTTGATATAAATCTTTTAGTAATCAATTATTTTGAGAGAAATTTGATTGTTACCCAGCTCACATATGCGCATAAATTATGAGACTGGAAATCTAAAGACCCTAGATCGATTGTTTTGGGAAATCATGATGATCTATTAAGGGTTTGCCATTAAACTACATAGAGACTGGAGAGTCTTATTATCATTGTCGACAATTATTTCTCTGATAAATTGTTGAAATCTTTCAAAGTGATCCAGATCTTAAATCCATGGTAGAGTGCCTGATGCGCTCAGACTGGAACACATCGAAAGGATGCAATAGAAACAGAGATAGCCTTGCTCACTAAGGGAAGTGTTTTTTGACATTAAGCCAACACCTCCTAGTGTCCATCCTATTGGATATAAATTTGTTTTGTCCGGAAAAGAAATGAAAACAATGAAGTGGTGAGATATATTGCAAGGCGAGTCACAGAGGGTTTCATGCAAAGGCCTGATGTTGATTTTCAACAAGATTTATTCTCCGGTTATGAGTGGCATAATATTTAGATACTTAGTATCTTTGGCAGTACAAAATCGTCTATCTATGCAGTTGATGGGCGTAGTGACCACATATTTGTATGGGTCATTGGATTCTAAGATATACATGAATGTCCCTGATGGAATAAGTATATCAAATCCTAAGGCAAATGGCAACATGTTTTTGTGTTAAGTTGCAGAAGTCATGATATGACTTAAAACAATCAAGCCGAATGTGGTACAATCGGTTGAGTATTCCTTAAGCATAAGGGATACATAATCAATGATGATTGTCTATGTGGTTTCATCAAGAGAACTACAATGTATATTAGCATTGTGTCTGTCTATGTTGATGATATTAATATCATTGGTAAAAGACATGACATCAATAAAGCTCGTCATCATTTGACGGAGTTTGAAATGAAAGACTTGGGTGAAACCAAACTTTGTTTAAACTTATAGCTTGAATGTTTTTCATCTGGGATGTGTGTATAGCAAGGTAGCTATACATGGAAAATATTGGCTGTCTATTTGATCCCCATGACAACAAATCCCAGGCAGACTTTGTATTCTTAAATGGTGTTAATATTTCCTGGAAATATTCCAAGCAGACTTTAGTGTCTACTTCCACTAATCATTCTGAGATAACTGCATAGTATGAAGCATCACATTAGTGTGTTTGACTTTGCAGAATGATTGACCACATATTCAAATTATGTGGAATTGGTGCACTTGATGCACTAATAATTATCTTTGAAGATAATGCTTGTGTTGCAGAAATGGAATCATGTTACATCAAGAGTAACTTGATTGAGCATATTACTCCCAAGTTATTTTATCCCCGTAAGTTATAACAGGATGGGGGGATAGAGATTCTGCAAACTATGTCTTGTGATAATCTTGCTGAATTATTCACAAAATCTCTACCATATTCATCATTTCATAAATGTGTTGAAAGAATAGGTATGAGAGACTTGCAGAAATCCGGGGGAGTAAATTTAAATAAATAAATAAATTCTTTGTGCATCCTATTGTACTCTTTTCTTTATATGAGTTTTACTTCGATGGTTTCTCATATGAAGTTTTTAACGAGGCAATATCAGCATTATGTATGTCATATCATCTTGTTTTTCCCCACAGGGGTTTTTAGGAGATGATATTGTACGGGCATACACATGATTATCATGGTGTTTTCTCCTATATTTTCCCATTGGGTTTTAAGGAGTTTTATCCTGATATATTAATGTATATATAAGTTTTTCCCACAGGGTTTTTTCAAGAATTAATAACTATGATGAACATTGGAGATTCCAGAAGATAATTGACCAGGGGGAGTGTTGAGAATATTCTTAACATTCTAATGATCAATTATAAGATAGTGAAGGTATGATTAGCAACTGCTAATGGCAGTTACCAAGTGACTTTACATCCTACAAACTGCCCCTTGGGCATGTACTATATAGATGTACCATTGTTCATCAATGAAGATTAAGCCTTCATTTACTTCTACTCTTACTGTTCCCAATCACTGTTACAACAGAGACGACGGCGTCGTGAGGACCATGTGTGGTTCGAGGACCGGTGGATGGTCGCTTCCTTGTGTGACGAGTGATTGACAACGTTGTGTGGACTGATTCTTGGCTAAGTATTGCAGGTGCAGGCTGCGGCTTGACTGGTGTTGGTGCAGGTGAAGAACAAGCGCGAAAGGTCATCGCCGGTGAGGCCTCCAGGTGTGGAGAAGACAAGTAGCCCGGTGGCCAGCGGGGTCAAGTGCGGGCCGCATGGTGGCATGAACAGCAAGATGAAGTCATGGACGGTTTCTTGGTTGAGCCTCAAAACCAAGGTCGAGCCGGGACTACGTGGGAGCCGAGTCATGAGTGGAGATTGGCGGAGGCTACACCGAGTTCGCGGGGTTTCCGGTGGTTCACCAGAAAATCACTAGGTTCCTTGGTTGATCCACAAAGCCAAGACAGAAGAACCGAAGACGGAGCCGCAAAGAAGACGGCCTCGAGACCGGTCCGACCGGTGGGGACCGGTCGGCCGGTGAGGAGCACCGGTCCGACCGGTGTGCGACGATGCAGTCCGGAATCTTCGAAGCGGAGGACACGCGTCGGGATCGCATGGCTTGCGTCGAGGCTACGCAGGGTGCGGTCGCCGGGCACCCGTCCGATGGTGAAGACATCAAGAATTCCAAATCCGCCCTTGAGGGGCTTGTATCCCTAGCTAGTAGAGAAGGGCGTTTTAGACATTTGGTTGCCTCCATATAACCCAAGAGGTGAGAGGATGGCAGCCAACTCTTGGAACCCTAGCTCATATTTCCTATTTTCCACCTATTTTCCTTAGGTTTTCTCTAGGACTAGACGGAGAGCTTCACGGAGAGATCTTGTAGAGAGGGATGGATGATCGGGCGGCTTGCTAGACCTTGTACGAACCTTTGTTTCATGTATAGATGATTCGGCGTGGTTCCTCAAGGTTTGGATGTGTTTTCCCCGGTTGTTCTTGGTGGTGATTTTCGGAGCTCTCTCTCGGTGATTTCTTTGGGTTGTTTTCGGGGCTTCTCTTAGGGATTTGATGGGGGAAATTTGTGGGAACCCTTAGTGGTTCTTTGGGCTGTGATTCCCCTCCCAAATCCGTGAGGAAAAGTGCTCATTTTCGGGGTTCTTGAGTTCTTGGGTTGGAAGTGCTTTCGGCGGGATTTCTTCGATTCCTCCTTTCTGGACGAGATTTGGTGGGATTAAACTTGGCTATGGACTCCTCATGAGGTGTTCCTGATATCCCCAAAGTCTTGTTCAAGTCTGTGGAGCGATTCGGGAGATCGAGATTTGGATTTGGGGGAGTTGACCCGCGGGTCTTTTTCATCCCGAGCCGCCGTGCTACACCGGTCGACCGGTGCTCTTGACCGGTCCGACCGGTGCAAGCCATTGTGGGTTTTTGCTCGGGTGAGCGTCTTGGTGTGTTCGTTGTTGTCCCGTGGTGCTTCTTGTTTCGAGTTTGGGTCCGTTTGGTGGTCGGTTGGCTCGTTTGGTGCCTTGGGGGCTTTCGAGCTGCCATCGGTCCGACCGGTGTGTCTCACCGGTCGACCGGTGTAGAGCCACTTAGTGAAAGTTGCTCGGTTTCACCGGCGGGGACCGGTCCGACGGTGGTGCTCACCGTCCGACCGGTGTGGGTCTGTAGGCTCGAGGTTTGGTTTTTCCTTGCCGCGTTTCTCGGGTCGGAAGGTGGTGTGTTGGTTCCTAGGTCCAGTGGCACTCCAGTGGCTACGTGGGCTTGACCAACCTTGGTAGTGAGTCGGAGACGTGTGTTGGAAGCCGTGTTCATCTTGTTGGAGTTTCTATCTCCTTCGAGAAGAATTTTTATCGGCTCCCATTCACTCCCCCCCCCCCTCTCTGGTTCGCCGCATCGGTCCTTCAAGTGGTATCAGAGCCGGTTCGGGTCTTTGTTGACTCTAACCAGTCTAAGATCCAAGGATGGCGTACCAGGAACGGGGTTCGGGTCCTCCACACTTCGATGGCAAGAACTACCAGATGTGGAACAAGCGGATGGGTGCGTTTCTCCGCGGAAAGGGTCAGATCCTTTGGGATGTCACGGTGGACATAGGCTATGTCCAGCCTGTTGATTTCCTCACTCCAGGATCGAGGGACAGCTTCGACGCCAACAATAAGGCGGTCGACTACTTGTTTCGTGCTTTGTGTCAGCCTGAGTTCGATCGGGTGCACACCGAGCACTTGGCTTGTAGGATTTGGGCGGTGTTGAAAGAGGCTCATGTTGGGAACGCCCAGGTTCAGGCACGGATGTATGCGACCTACCGGAGAGAGTACGAGGACTTCACTCATCTCCCCGGTGAGTCCATCGATGCCTTGTTTCAGAGGTTCACGGTGGTTGTGAACAACATGAGGGCCAATGTGGACGTGCTCCCGTATGATGATCATGATAGAGCGGTCAAGCTCTTACACTCTTTGGATCGTACGATTTGGGGCGGAAAGTTCGAGGCCATTGTGGAGTCGGAGAAGTATGACACTCTGACGGTGAACGAGCTGTTCTGAAGCTCAAGTTGGCTGAGGTGGATAGGGGCATGACAGCCAAGATCGAGGGCCCGACTGACTCTCATAGTCTTGCGCTCGTTGGTGGTTCGAAAGGAAAGGCTAACACTAACCCATCCACCAGGATGTTCTCTTTGTCCTCTTTGATGTCTATGCCAGATGAGGAGTTCGACGTGCTTGGAGAGGACGAACTGGCGCTCCTGACGAGGCGGTTCGAGAGGCTGCACGAGAACCGGGTGAACAAGAGGAGGAACACGAGGACATGCTTCAAGTGTGGCAAGGCTGGACACTATTTCGCCGAGTGTCCGAAGGTGAACAACCACGACAAGCACAAGTTCATGGACAAGAGGAAGAAGTCCAAGAACAAGGATCATGAACATGGGAAGAAGGCTTGGTCTCGAGAGAAGATGAAGAGATCGAGCGACATCGAGTCCGATTCCGAGGACACGTCTTCAAGCTCGAGTGATGAAGACGAAGAGGATGACAAGAAGAAGAAGAAGAAGAACCTCGGCAAGTACCTCAACGGCCTTTGTGTGACGGGCCTAAGCCTCAAGGATGACTTCTGCGGCATGGCTCGCAGTTCGAGCAACGAAGAGAAGCCGAGAAGGACGCCTCGGACTTGGATTCCGAGGATGAGGTATGTGATGAGCTCTCTTCTTTGCGTAAGGAGAATGAGGAGTTGGTTGACTTGCTTGATAATCGCGATCACATGCTTAGAGAGGCTAAGAAGCTTAGGAAGGAGCTTAGATCTTTGCTCGAGGATGCTAGGACTAGAGTGGGCGAGCTAGAAACACGGAGTTCTTGATAGCAAGCTTGAAATTGATTCGCTTAAGGCTAGCCCTGTTGTTTCGATGAAAATGATTGTCTTGATTGCTCTGCTTTCCTAGCTGACTTGACTGATCTTAGGGAGAAGTATGCCTCCAAGTGTGAGGAACTAGATGTGCTTAGGGTTGAGTTGGCTGAACTACAATCTAGACCCACTTTGCTTGGTGCTTGCACTTCTTGCCCTAGTTTGCATGAGAAAATTGCTTGAGCTCCGTTCTCGCATTGTTTCACTTGAGGCTGATTTGAAAGTGCCTATTCCTACTTCTTGCTCTACATGTGAGTTGCATGCTATGAAGAATTTGGATCTTGCAAAATGTGTTGGTCGCTTGCAAGATGAGAATGATAAGTTGTGTGAAGCGCTGAGTTGGTTGTCGAGTCAAGAACCTCAGCTTGGTATGATGATTGCTAGCTGTAAGCGCTTTGACGGTTGGGCTTTGGGATTGGATAAGGTTGGTGAGGGCAGTGGTGAGAGAGAAAGGAAATTTGGGAATGTTTCAGTTCCACCACAACCCACACCCAAAGACAAGTTTGCATCCAAGCCAAACCAACCAAGAGAAAAACCGAGTGAGAAGGCGAGTGAAACGCCTAGTGAGAAACCAAGTGAGAAGCCTTGTGAAGAGCCTCATCCCAAGCCTAAGTCTAGATCGATCCGTTTCCATTGTGAGTTTTGTGGAAAGGATGGTCACAAGAGAGCGTTTTGCTTCAAGAGGAAGCGTGAGGAGAGAATGGCGAAGGAGTGGGCTAACAAGGACAAGTACCACCCTTTCGATGGTGTACTTGAGCCTCGTGTGCACTTGCCCGGGGCCAAGGCGAGTGTGAAGTCGGTTCGGGCTTGGTGAGAGAGGAAGGTCGTTGGAGGTGCTTCGTCGCCGGGTTACACCTGGTCGGACGGTGAGGGGCACCGGTCGGACCGGTGCGGCAGCACCGGACAGGCGGCGGTTTGGGTTTCGTGCTCGTACGGGTGCGAGGTTTGGTTCTGGAGTTCGTGGTTCTGGTGGTTGGGCTGGAGAGTTTGCAGGAGGTCAGTTTGCTAGGCATTCTCCCCCTCGAGCTCACTATGGGGATGTGAGGAGTCTTAGCTTTGAGAAGGAGAGGAGGGACAGTCCACGGGCTTTCTTTCGTGGTTTTGGTCCTCCTCCAGGCAGAGAGGGTTGGTTCCCTCATGGTGGTTATGGTAGTGGTGCTCGTGGAGGTAGCTTTGGTAGGAAAGATGGTTTGGTTTGTGCTAACCCCACTTTCGAGCAAATGGCTAGGCACTGGTTTTACACATTTGGAACTAACCCCAGTGTTGAGTCGTTTTCTCGCTCTCTCTCTTTGTTTTGAGTTGCAGGTGGATAACCCGGAGAACATTTGGTTGATATTGGGGGTGGTTCTTCGGCTTCATATCCTGGTGGTGACATGTAGGTGCATCACTTTCGGGGATGGTGGACAAGGATGAGTGAATTGTGAAGAAATGATAAAGGTAAGTGTATTTGTGACCTTCGAGTGTGTGGCCTTGGTCAAGCCACTTGGTTTCTTTTGCTCTTTGCCTTATCTCATGTGTGTAAGGTGAGCTTTGTACGCTCTTTGGCCTTAATGCATGAGTTTAGGGGGAGCTTGTGAGTTTGGTGCTCCTTTGCTCTTTTGCCGGTGGTGTCGAGCCCTTTTTGCCTCCCCTCGAGGAGCCGGTGGTTTGTGAGCTTTGTGTGTGGGAGCTCCTTTGTAGCATATGTATAGCTTTCCTTTGTGCATTTCTTGCATTTGGCATGGCATATGTAACATGATGTATAGGCATCCTTGTATCTTAGATTGCATGCATTTGTACCATATGCATTGGTTAGGAAAAGCTTCTCTCATATACATTGTTCACCATGGAATGAGATATATGTCTTTGTGAGCTTGTTTGGTATGCTATGGTTAGTTTGGCTTAGCTCTTGATGATCTTGATGAATAATCCATGGTTAATAGCTATGCTTTTGAAAAATGTCACATGTATGCTCTCTCATGTGTAAATGCCTTTATATGCTCTTGACATGTTTTGGTGGCTTAGCTATGCTTAATTTGTGGTTGGATGGCTAGTTTATTGATCATATGGGGCCAAAGGCTCATTTGCCATCATGAATGTTTAGCCCTCTTGGTTTATCTTGTGGAGGGGCATAAGTTCCTTTTTGTCGCAAAGACATTTCATGTACCATTTACAAATCTGAAAATGAAATGAAAAATGCTTGGAAAATATGCTCTCATGTCATATGTGCTGAATTAAATTTGCTTTGGGTGCTAAACCGTTGCATGATGCCTACCAATGAGAAGTCTCATACATAGAAGTAGGCACATGGCTCGGTGGCTTTGACATGACATGAGGTGCTTGTGGGTGTTTTTGATGGTCTTATGATTAGAATGGTTGTCCTAGCATGAAGTTTGTGTGGCTTTGCCATTTTGATATGCTTTGGTCATGTTTAGGACTTTGCTCATGAGAGGCAAGTTTTTCGCAAAATTGCCCAAATCCATCTTAGCTTCGTCCAATGGTTGTGAAACTTGGTGATCATGTAGTTGAGATCGATACGAAGCCGTAGAGTATCTAACTTGCTCATTTGGACATGTGTAGCATTCTTTGTTGAATTTTGTCTATTTGAGAAGCTCTAGGTTGATAGTTTTGCATTTTTGGCTTGATTCATGCATTGCCAACAAGGGGGAGAAGTTTGAGCTTGAAATGGATTCTTTGGACGTGTTTAGAAGGTTTTCGGTGTTTTCGAGCCATTTCGGGCTCTCGTTGTGCACCGGTCCGACCGATCGGGGTCACCGGTCCGACCGGTGTGAGTGCTGGTCCCGTACACATGTTAGGCACCGGTCGACCGGTGGTGATGACCGGTCCGACCGGTGTGAGCTGAAGTTCTTTGCAGCCTGCCCCGTTTTCACCGGGTTTGCATGCATTTGTCCAGGGGGAGGTGCATTGGTTCAGGGGGAGCTTGCATGTGTGCAGGGGGAGCTCTTTGTGTTTTTTCGAGCTTTGCTTTGGTGGTTTGCGCTCTTTGCTTGAGCTTTGTTTTTTCTCGGATGTGTCGAGCCGTTGCCCTTGCCTAAGGGGTCCGAGACTTGTCTTCTTCAAGTGATCTTGCTCTTTGCCTTTGTTTGGCTTTCGATCGCTTGTTGGAGTTTCTTTTTGATCGTTTCTTTTCTTTTTCTTTTCTCTCTTGTTACTTTCGTGTGGGTGTTGTCAATGCACTCATCAAGGGGGAGATTGAGGACCATGTGTGGTTCGAGGACCGGTGGATGGTCGCTTCCTTGTGTGATGAGTGATTGACAAGTTGTGTGGACTGATTCTTGGCTAAGTATTGCAGGTGCAGGTTGCGGCTTGACTGGTGTTGGTGCAGGTGAAGAACAAGCGCGAAAGGTCGTCGCCGGTGAGGCCTCCAGGTGTGGAGAAGACAAGTAGGCTTCGTTCGAGGGACCCGGTGGCCAGCGGGGTCAAGTGCGGGCCGCATGGTGGCATGAACAGCAAGATGAAGTCATGGACGGTTTCTTGGTTGAGCCTCAAAACCAAGGTCGAGCCGGGACTACGTGGGAGCCGAGTCATGAGTGGAGATTGGCGGAGGCTACACCGAGTTCGCGGGGTTTCCGGTGATTCACCAAAAAATCACTGGGTTCCTTGGTTGATCCACAAAGCCAAGACAGAAGAACCGAAGACGGAGCTGCAGCAGCGCCAGACCGGTCTGACCGGTGGGGACCGGTCTGACCGGTGAGGAGCACCGGTCTGACCGGTGTGCGACGACGCAGTCCGGAATCTTCGAAGCGGAGGACACGCGTCGGGATCGCATGGCTTGCGTCGAGGCTACGCAGGGTGCGGTCGCCGAGCACCCGTCTGATGGTGAAGACATCAAGAATTCCAAATCCGCCCTTGAGGGGCTTGTATCCCTAGCTAGTAGAGAAGGGCGTTTTAGACATTCGGTTGCCTCCATATAACCCAAGAGGTGAGAGGATGGCAGCCAACTCTTGGAACCCTAGCTCATTAGTTTTCCTATTTTCCACCTATTTTCCTTAGGTTTTCTCTAGGACTAGCAAGAGAGCTTCACGGAGAGATCTTGTAGAGAGGGATGGATGATCGGGCGGCTTGCTAGACCTTGTACGAACCTTTGTTTCATGTATAGATGATTCGGCATGGTTCCTCAAGGTTTGGATGTGTTTTCCCCGGTTGTTCTTGGTGGTGATTTTCGGAGCTCTCTCTCGGTGATTTCTTTGGGTTGTTTTCGGGGCTCTTCTCTTGGGGATTTGATGGGGGAAATTTGTGGGAACCCTTCGTGGTTCTTTGGGCTGTGATTCCCCTCCCAAATCCGTGAGGAAAAGTGCTCGTTTTCGGGGTTCTTGAGTTCTTGGGTTGGAAGTGCTTTCGGCGGGATTTCTTCGATTCCTCCTTTTTGGACGAGATTTGGTGGGATTAAACTTGGCTATGGACTCCTCATGAGGTGTTCCTGATATCCCCAAAGTCTTGTTCAAGTCCGTGGAGCGATTCGGGAGATCGAGATTTGGATTTGGGGGAGTTGACCCGCGGGTGCTGTTCATCCCGAGCTGCCCAGGCTACACCGGTCTGACCGGTGCTCTTGACCGGTCTAACCGGTGCAAGCCCTTGTGGGTTTTTGCTCGGGTGAGCGTCTTGGTGTGTTCGTTGTTGTCCTGTGGTGTTGCTGTTTCGAGTTTGGGTCTGTTTGGTGGTCGGTTGGCCTGTTTGGTGCCTTGGGGGCTTTCAGGCTGCCATCGGTCTGACCGGTGTGTCTCACCGGTCTGACCGGTGTAGAGCCACTTAGTGAAAGTTGCTCAGTTTCACCAGCAGGGACCGGTCTGACCGGTGGTGCTCACCGGTCTGACCGGTGTGGGTCTGTAGGCTCGAGGTTTGGTTTTTCTGCTGCGTTTCTCGGGAGACGTGTGTTGGAAGCCGTGTTCATCTTGTTGGAGTTTCTATCTCCTTCGAGAAGAATTTTTATCGGCTCCCATTCACTCCCCCCCTCTCTGGTTCGCCGTATCGGTCCTTCACGTCGCGTGCGCGCTCTCGGGACACATAAGGGGAAAACAGATGTGGCGCAACAGCACGTGGGCGAGCCGGTGGTGCGGGTGGGTCGACACAGCACCGCGGCAGAGTGCTGGTGGGGCTACGGGCGGTGGGCCCAAAACGGGTACATGACGTGGGTAGATGCGGGGTGGGTGAGAAAAACATTACGTTAGTCGTTCGACCTTTTTGTCATCACGCAACCTTACGGGTAGGTCTGGCGTAAGGTGGGTCCGAATTAGGTGAGAAAAGTTTTCAATTGTCTTCGCTCCTTATAGTATACTAGTAAAGTGTACGTGCGGCACACATGTATTTTGAAAACCCTTAAAAACCTATAGATTCATCATAATATTTTTAAAATTTGAAACTATATTAATTAATATTCAACCATATATTTGTATATACAGGTGACGAGAGATGGGGTAGTAGACACTGAATAAAACCTTAAGGGATACATACACATATGTCTTTGAGACTTCAGTAATTACAATGCTCAACTTAAAATTTATGCAAAATTACACATAATTTCAAGCCTTCCACAACTCCAAAGCAACAAGTGAGTGTAATTTTGACCTTAGTGTTGCTCACTTAAACTACTTTATCTTAAAGTAGTACCACAAAATATAACACAAAAGGGTGTGGATTTACAGTGATAATGAGTTAAGACTAAAGCAGGTTCAAAATCAATTGAGCCTCGACCATAGGATCTCTAAAATCAAAGCCCACAACTTCCCAATCCACTTAACTCCCTAGCACGCCCCCACCACTAATCTTGCTCTTACATGGTTAACATGTTATTCTGTTGCTTCAACATCTCACAACTCCTAGATCTCACGTACTTGACAATGCTGCGTGTGGGCACTGCACATCACCCTTGATTGTATTTGCATTGATATACTAATTTTGCAGCGCCACCTTCAAAAAACACATCTAAAATGCACCTTGAGAACTATAAACACATCTATATTAGTAACACTTCTCATAGCCATTTCCACTGTGTAAGCCCATCACAGACAAATCATCTATTTATACCTGAGAACCAAAAAAGTCATGTGCATGCACTTCTAGGCTAGGACCAGCCTTCTTTAAAACTCAACATCAGAAAACACCCCAATGGCTTGCTCTTTGAGTTAAAATGAAAATAATTTTACAGTTAAACTCACCAAATCATCATTAGAATAAAATTATTTTATCAGTTAAATTTCTGATGCCTCCAGTTCACGTTACAGTAGGATGCACACCACTAAAGTTGTTACCCATATATCAAAGCTATTACTCCGATTGATCCTGCAGGTACCACCCCAAATAGGGTTGGGCTACATAGATCCAGCTAATTCATAAATAATTTGACCTTGAATGGCAATGGATGGATAACAATAGTTTAAGTAATTCTACAAGAAGGGAAAAATCAATTGGCAGTAACTTTCTCAATCATACCAAGTCTAACCTGAAAAAAAAGATTCTGCTGCCATAATATTGGGGGTGCTTCTGTATTTTGCAACTAATCTTTTTTGTGATGCACTAATAAGAATGAAAATTGGTTCGTGGCTAAATGCTTGAAGCACAAGATCCCTATTCTGCCCAACAATCTCATTCATAAAGGACATTTGCTTGTCAAATATTCTACCACTTCAACCTTGGCTGCTGGAGTGGTTGAAGTCTGCGTGGACGCAACTACCGGGAGAAAACATCATGGTCCCCGGAGAGGAAGCGGACTCTCAACAGCAGCTGCGGCCAAGGAGGCTAGCACACCACATGATGACACCAGAGCGACGACATCTGAATTGGACGAGGAGCCGAGGAGGAACATGCATGGCAGTGGCTTACCGACGATTGAGCTTGAGAATGAAGTTGCTAATGAGCGTCCTGGACGACATGGTCAGTACTCCGCAGCAGGGGTGCTGGGACGCGGTCACGCGACGTTCGTGGGTAGGGGAGCTAGAGGGGGAGGGAGGTTAGGCGCCACAGCGGTTGTGCAGTCAGAGGCTTGTGAGCCGGCATCCAGTGTTGGGTCGGCTTTGCCGGCGGTGGCTCGTGCGGCGGGTTGGGGAATACGACCCTCAACCATGACCGCAGACCACACAGCGGGCATGGTAGTGGGAGGGGAGCCGCGGGTGCTGCAGCTGCAAGGTGGGGAAGCAGGAGGGGGAGCGCGGGTGTTGCGGCGGCGAGGTGGGGAAGCGGGAGGGGGAATCGGAGCACGCGTAGCGCGGGGTGTGGGTGCGACGTGGGTGGTGGACACAACGTGGGTACACGTCGGTGGGTAAACGGACGCCGCTGACAAAATAATTAGCTTTTTTTTTTTCAGAAACGCTTGCGATTTCTATAGTCGTTCCACCTTTTTGTCATCATGCAGCCTGACGGGTGGGTCCGGCATGAGGGGTAAGACGGGTTCGAATTAGGTGAGAATAGTTTCAATTGTCTTCGCTCTTTATAATATAGATATATAGATTTTGAGTTGTGAAAATTATATGAAGATGAAAAACATTTCACGACATTACTTTTTTTTTAAAAAAATAATGGTTCATTCTATCTTGACTACTCGGAGAAGTCCTGCAGCGCATAGCCTGCAAAACAATATTAATTTACTTAACACAATTACTATTGTAAAGAAACAGAAATAAATAATAAATATGAATTACGTACTTCGGAATCCACCGCTGGTGTATCGACATCAACGTGCGGGTCGTCCAACAATGTATATTGCCGGGCGAACGTCCGAGAACAGTCGACACGTATGAGCGGTGGTGTTGGTCCACCGCCTCGTCGAACAACTCCGACCGTACGTACTCCAGCGGTGCAGCCATAACTACAAAAAACATAATTGAATCAATTATTCTAATTATACTAATTAAAAATGAATTTTGAGAATTTGAACAATTTTCTACGATTTTTATTTCAATTTAATGTGAATTATAACCATTTCTAGGAAATTTAAATCAGTTGAAACCAATAATGTGAATTTAAACCATTTTTAACGAATTGAAACGAATAATGTGAATTTAAACCATTTTCTACTAATTTTACATCAATTTAATCAAATTATGTGAATTATAACCATTGACTGAAAGTTTAAAACCAATTTAAATGAATTATGTGAATTTAAACCATTTTTAGGAATTTTACATCAATTTAATCTAATTATGTGAATTATAACCATTTTCTGGAAGTTTAAAACCAA
Source organism: Cenchrus americanus (assembly GCA_947561735.1). NCBI lineage: Eukaryota > Viridiplantae > Streptophyta > Magnoliopsida > Poales > Poaceae > Cenchrus > Cenchrus americanus. Next base: position 106,213,936 of record OX387242.1, read on the forward strand.
TTTAAATGAATTATGTGAATTGAAACCATTTTCTATGAATTTTATATCAATTTAATCTAATTATGTTAATTATAACCATTTCCTAGAAGTTTAAAACCAATTTAAACAAATTATGCGAATTTAAATCATTTTCTACGAATTTTATATCAATTTAATATAATTAAGTCAATTATAATCATTTCCTAGAAATTTTTAATGAATTAAAACAAATTATGTGAATTTAAACTATTTTCTATGAATTTTATATCAATTTAATTAAACTAAATTAACCTAAGTTAACTAAACTAAAATTTTAAACTAAACTAAACTAAGTACCTAAACTAAATTTCTAAACTAAACTATGTTAACTAAACTAACTAAACTAAATTTCTAAACTAAACTATGTTAACTAAACTAACTAAACTAAGTTAACTAAACTAACTAACTATACTAACTACACTAACTAAACTAAATTTAGAAACATACCTCGAAAGCCTTAGATTTAGAGGAGGGAGGGAGAGGGAGGGAGGGCCGACGACAGCAGCGGTCGCCCTCTGATATAGGGGTGACGCTGCCGCCGTGGCCTACGGCACCAGGACCCTGCCGCTATGGGGCATAGCGCTAAGCCTCCTGACGTTGTGGGCCACAGCGCTAGGATTCCTGCCGCCGTACCACGGCGGTAGGAATCTGGCCCAACTCGCAGGTCAGCCGACCGTTGGCGCGAGATGTATATTTTTCGAAATTTTTGGTTGGACGATTTATTTTTCGAAAGTCAAAGAAAAAATATATAAAAAAATTCGGGCGGCGGCGACTAGCCAGCAGCGCGTAGTGGAGGCGGCAGCTTTCCGTAGAGGGGCGGCTTGCGGTGGAGTTCCAGAGGAGCCCATCTTGTCACCGCTGGGCCGTCTTAACTCTAGATAGCGGAGGCTTGAATGTGAGTATCATCGTCTGCTGTTTTTCAGTTGAATCCAAGATTAAGCTCTCGTTAGCCTTCGAATCGTTGTTTAGTTCACACAAATCGTAGTAGGTTGAAGTCGGATGCCAAGATGTCGGGCTCTAGTTTTCTCGAGTTCATACTTGACTACTCGGAGACGAAGAACATCACCATTAGGGATTCTATCACCTCCGATGACATCTCCGCTGGGGGCACCTCTGGAGGATTATCTGCTACCCTCGTGGATGCAGTGAAGATGACAATGGAGAATATGTCTCCATCTACCTTGAGCGTATGAGCCATTCCATATGGTGGGGTCATGTTTTTATGCAGTATTATAGTTCTAGGTGCCGACACATTGTTGTGCCACCCTCCAACATTGACCCTGACCTTGATTTCCTGCTTGCATCTGATGTCGAGGTAGATGTTTCCTTCATCGTGAAAGGCGAGACAATCGAAGCTCACCGTGCTATTCTTGCTGCCCGCTCGCCAGTTTTCCGAGCCGAGCTCTTTGGCACCATGTCAGATGCCACATCGCCATCCATCGAGCTGCAGGACATTGAACCTGAAGTGTTTAAATCTATGCTTGTTTTCATGGACGCTAATGAGTTGCCTGAAGATGAGGAGTTGTCTGAAGATGATGAGGATGGGGACTCTATCACTGCGATGACGCAACATCTCACCGCGATGGCGCAACATCTACTTGCCGCAGCTGATCGCTATGCAATGGACCGACTGAAGCTTATGTGAGCTAGGAAGCTATGGAACATTATCTCGGTTGATACATTTGCTTCTACTCTAGATTGTGCTAAGACACACAACTGTCCAAAGTTGAAGAGCAAGTGCATCGACTTCTTTGTCGTGGACAAAAACTTCAAGAAGATTGTGTTCACAACTGGTTTCATGTGGCTGGTGCAGAAATTTCCAGATCTTGCTGCCAATCTGAAGGAGAGGGTTGGGATATAAAATGCGCTAAAAGATCCACGAGTATATGTTTATAGTCTGTAAGTGTTCAACCATATTTAGTGTGCCATTTTGGAACAGGTGAATTGGTTAGCATCGTGAGCAACTGAGCATCTCATACATTTGCGAGCATATTTAAATATGTAGTACTTGATGAATTGAATGCACAACATGTTCTTGGAACTATTCTTGCAATACTGAATGAAGCTGCTGCTAAGTTTTACTGATAAGCTAGGCAAGGTGGATGGTGCCGCTGCACAACTTAGGTGCAGACCTATGGAGGTTATGCTAAACCTAGTAGACTAGTTTGGTCTTTTGGGGTCTCTTTGTGCTCTTCGACTTGTCCTGTCCTGAAGTTGTGTTATGCCTTAAGCTTTCAAGATGTTTGCTTTTGTTATGATGATATGCGACCGACATTAGTAGCTTTAACCCCTGTATGATGTATGCAGCATGTTGCAATATGAATGTAAAATGCCTCTTGTATCACAATTTGGTACCATTTATTTGCATCTCTCTGTAGATCATATAACCTTGTGCTGCTTGATTCATTTGAGAACTGGAAGTGATGGCGCATTAAAATGGGTAGGAGCAGTGGCGGAACTGGAGTGAAAATTTAGGGGGGGGGGGCAGGCAAACATTTGTCAGTTTTAATTTGATAACTAATCTCAATTTTGTAAGCATACAATAACTAGCTATAACTATATAGTAGTTAATTATGAAACGATAATATGGAAGAATGATAATGATGTGTTCCTGTCTTATGTAGTTGTAGCCCACCATTGCAGGCTCACAGTCACACACCGCCGACCGCCGTGGTCACCGGTGACCTACTTTGCAGCTTGTTGTCGCTCATACCATTGTCGTCGAGCGTCAGCCTCAGCCTTGCATCCAGGTGCTCTCATCGTTCGGCATTACACCGTCACCACAATACCACATAGGTCTGGCCATCTCGAGCTCTCCATGCAGGATGACTGCCAATTGGGAACTCGTAACATCAATTCAGGCAGGGTTCTGGGAGGGATACATGCATTATGTTTATATGTTGGCCTTCGTTATTAGTTGGGGCGGCAAGCTAGCAAGTCATCAGGAGCCTGCTTTGGGATGTCGCTGGGCTAAGAAACATGCTACACTATTAGAAGGGAAAAAATATTGTTAGGGGGGGGCCATGGCCCCTGCCACACCCCCTCAGTTCCGCCACTAGGTGGGAGGCGTAGACGACACCCTGCCTCATGTATCTAATATGTACATCACACAAGGTAACAACAGGACCTTCGGTTGTTTCATCACCTCACGTTGTGGCTCCAAAGATGTCTTTTGTGCTCCATGCTAAAATTTCATCTATGCTTTCCGCGTTGCTGCTATTCCAAGTGCCTCTTTAATTCATAATGGTGATCTACCAAGTGTGAATACGTCTGTGAGTTTGTAATATCTGTATATTTCCTTTGTCGAATAGCGGTCGTGGTTATGAAACCAACTCCTGCAATGAACTGAAGTTGTGTACTACTATATCTTATCTGTTATAACCTGCAGACTTTGACATTTCAAGTGAGAAAAGAAGAGCAGATGCTGACCACTAAAGTTAGTGGGTTTGCTGCAGTTGTTTTTACATCCCTGTAACTTTCTCTTATATTAGTGTTGGACTAGACATTTTGTCTGGACTGGTTTTTGTGCTTGTATGTGGTTAGTTACGATTCAGAATCAGGCGTGCACGTTCCGTTAGATAGTATAGAGGAGAGAAATGCCACAATCCTCATGAATGTCACAAGTCCATTGCAATGCTGTGCACTCACGGTCACGGCCGAGTTGCATCAACACTATCACAAATGACAGTTAACAGAGCCCAGCAGCAGAAGAAAATAGAAGTATGAAACAATTCTGCTTAATGGACCAAGTGCCACTCTGGGCCGCGACCTGGGAAGTGGTGGTGGGCCACTGCATCCTGGTGGACCCAGACGCACGGCGAGCGGCATCACAGGCTGCCGGCTATTCCCGCCGCAGCATCAGCCGGCACCGCTCGCCCCTAAACTGCGAGACTTTTACATGTATGCCATTAAAAAGAAATGGTGATGACCTGTGTGCTATTAAAAAAGTTGCTCACACCTGTGTGCCATCGTCCTAAACTTCTTTGCCTTCTATGCCATTCCGTCCACGATCCGTTACAAGTCTGCCGTTGGGACGCCCTGACATGCGGGATCGGGCACGCAAAATGTCCATCTTACCCCTATTGACTTGTTGACTCAATCCACCGGTTTCCTATGTCTCCCGACCCTTTCTCTCGACCCGTGCTCGCTAGACCCGGCAACGGAAACCCTAGGAGCGGCTTCCGGCGTTCGGCGCGGGTAGGAGAGGGGGCAGCTATTGGCGTTCGGCACGGGGGCGACTTCCGGCGAGGCGAAGCGGGCCGGCGTGGCGGGCGGACCCGACCGGTGTGGGGCGGGGCCTCCGGGGCGGCACGACGGGCGGGGCCGCGCGGGGCGGGGCCTCCCGGGCCCCGCGCGCGGCGGCGGGCCTCCGTGGTGCCGTGCTTGGCCCCGGGTGGCGCGGCGAGCGGCCGCCGCGGGGTGCGAGGGGCGAGCCCCTCCGGGCGGCGGGCGGTGCCCTTGACGGTAGGTGGAGCATGTTGGCGAACAGCGACCGGCCGGATTGGCTTCCAGAGGGGTGAGCAACTCACTTCTCCCTCATTTGCATTGTGTGGCTCTCCTATTATCGAACTAGTGATACTCTCTGATATTCATCACAATGTTGATTAAACTGTATTTTTAGTATTCATGTCTGTTCTGATTTTAACAATCATATCCTTACAAAATTTGTAGTATGACAAAGTCAGCATCCTATACCTGCATTTTTCAAAGATGGTAGCTTTCTGAACAACTTAACAGAATAGCAATATGTTGAAATTACTACACCCATTAACTAAATCATATATGTTACCTACAGAATTATTCCATCTTGGTTCCTTTGATGTGTGCTTGTCTTAGTTTCTTTCCATGCTACGTTTTTATTCAGTGGCAAAAAAGTGTGATGCATTGGTGGTTAGTCTGTCCTTCTTGTTCATCTGTTAGCCTCTTCATCTGTAGGATGGATGCAAACTCTAGCTTCAACTTAGAAATCCGGATTGTTTCTCCTCATTGTCTTGATGGTGGGTGGTTTTCGTTGGACAAAGTTGTGGATGCTGATGTCACTAACTTAAGAGACTTGGTTGATGGTGTTGTGGACAAGTATCTTTGTGATTAAGGTGACATAATCAAACTCTTTTATTTCTATATGGATACTAAGGTGAACATCAAATTATGAAATGACCATGATTTAGTTGATATGTTTGGAAAACTTAAGGCATCCAAGTGTTGTTTGTTGACTCTATCTTATCATAGCCCTAGTGTTGAACCCCCTGAGATTCCTAGTTGAGATTCCAGTTGAACTGTCCCTTTCGTTCAACCCCCAGTGATCCCTTCAGTTGCTTGTCCAAGCTTAGCAGAACTAAGCCATGCAACACACACTGAACATGAAGAACCTGATTTGTTGGCAAACCCAAACCCAATGAATGAGTTTGTGGGTATTGATGAGGAAGGATTGTACATTGAACTTGGTCCCCAACATCCCCTACCCCCTCCCAGTTTTCAATGTCAAGGTGGCAATAATAATGAGTTTGTGGGTTCCAATGCAGCTCTGAATCTGATGATGATTCCATGTCTGGTGATGATGTAGTGAAGTAGAGAACATAGATGACATGGTTAAAGATAGAGAGGATGAACTTATGCCTGATGTTGATTATGATAAGAACGACCCTCCTATGATAGAGGGAACTGTGTACCCAAATATGGATGCTTTTAAGATTGCATTAGCTTCTCATGCTGTGAAATATGAGTTCAACTATGACATTGAAAAGAGTGATCCAGGGAGGTATAGGATAAGCTACTCATTCAAAAGTGAGGGATGTAGGTGGAGGATTCATGCTGCAACTTTGCCGGATGGTGTTAGAGTTAAGGTAATAAGTAATTCTACTATATATTCATTGTATTTTTGGACAATTTTGTGCTGTTTTTGGACTGTTTTGGACTAACATAGTGTATTTTTTGGACTATTTTGCAGGTGAAGAGAAACCCACATCCTCATAATAAATTGTTTGTAAGAGCATTAGAAGGTCTGAAATTTGTGTTGGGGTAACTCAATTTTGGGTGTGTGAGAAGGTGATTGACTGGCTTAAGCAAGATGGTACTCTAGGTGCTTCAGAACTACAAAGGAGATTGAATGATGCACACAAAATTGAAATGTCTTACAGGAGGGTGTACAAAGGTAAAAATCTTGCCATGGATCAGCTTTATGGGCCTTGGGACAAAAGTTTTGATTACTTGTACAGATTTAAGGCTCAGATATAGGAAGCTAGTCCTGGATCATTTGTTGTCATTGATCACCACACTGTGAAGGAAAAAATATTTAATAGGTTATTCTTTGCCTTGAAAGCATGTGTTGATGGTTTTCTTGGAGGCTGCAGACCATATCTTGCTATGGATAGAACATTTTTGACTAGTAGGTTCAGGGGATAGCTGTGTGTTGCTTGTGTAGTAGATGGACACAATTGGATGTATCCAATAGCTGTAGGTGTAATTGACTGAGAAACAAATGAGAATTGGGAGTGGTTCATGGAGAGATTGAAGGAAGCAATAGGCACTCTAGAAGGTCTAACATTTATCACAAATTGTGGTGTAGCAGTGATGCATGGGGTCATCACAGTTTTTCCATATGCTGAACATAGAGAGTGCATGTGACACTGTTGACGGTTAAGAGTTGTATCAAAGTTCATTTAGACCTGCAAGCGGACAAGTCTCCCGTCGTAGTCAAGGGACCCTTCTTCCCTCGAGTGGTGAACCCAAGGTATTGAATCTGTGGAACAAAAGTGTGACGCAAGAGATGATCTAGTAATGCCAAGTAACTTCAATCTTCGAAAGGTGAAACCCTAATGCATCCAGTCAAAGAATATCAAAAACGAATCTAATCTACTAAAGACCGGAGGTAGCAAGATGATAGAGGGGGTAGATAAACCGATCTAGAGAGATCGGGTCAAACCTTTTGTTGAAGTTCCAAGCAAAAGAAGAAGTAGTACGTTTAATCTCATTAGAAGCCTCTTTAAATCGTGGTTTCCCGTCCAACTCCGAAAATGCCCGCCTTTCAGAGCCACCGTTTTGTCACAACGCACCCCTATTCATGCGGGTAGTCTAGGGCGAGTCCGAGGACAAGTTGAGATCTTTCGGAAGGTCAGGTGTGCACCTCTAGCCACCACGGCTACAAGAACACCCTATGTGATCTATCTCGAGAATAGATCTAAAATAAGCAAAGTCGATCGAAAACGAAGACTTCGGAGAGACACTTGATCGCTATAAATTGGATTCAACTTGATAATTCAACTAGTACAATGATACATGAACAAGATCACCACCGGGATCCTACCTTAATCTTGCTTCTAGCTCCAGGAACTCCGACGTGGTCTTCCTTGCAAGGTTCCCACGCCAGCTAGGGAGACCCTAGTCAACTAGCTCGACCCTCTCCTCTCCGAGATGGTGTCCCTCCCTTCTCTGCTCCTCGGCGGCCGATCACGAGCGGTTGATGCGTGGCTCTCGACCCTGGGGCTATAAATAGCCTAAATGGTGTTTAGGTCAAAGGGGAAGGCGACTGGGCCCTGGAATGGGCTGGGCCGGCCGGCCTGGGCCGACCGGCCTGGGCCCACCCCGGCCTAGTTGCCTGCCTCCTTCGCGTGGCGTTGGTTCCCGAGTCTTCTAGATCCCCCCCCTTCTGCATTTGGTCCCTTGTCGTCAGTTTCTCCCCGAGTTGGACGTAGCTCCTTGTCCCACAAGATTCGGCACTTTTCTGGTTAGGTCATCGGATTTTGTCATCTTCTCGAATTTGGTCCCTGGGCTTCTTGGAGTCAAGTTTGCTTCATTGCATGACTTGTACGGGGCTTCAAGGTCTTGTCACAAGGTGCTTGATGAACTTATCCCGGAAGTCATGCTTTCAACGCTAAAACCCTGCATAAAAACTAAACTCCAAAACCGACATACACAAATGAACTTGTTATACCAAGGGGGTTAGTACCAATGGATAAGGTATAAAACTTATGCCAACACCGAAGGTAAACTCATGGCTAGGTTGACGAAATTTCACCGTCAACATCTCCCCCATGCTTAAATCTTGCTCGTCCTCGATTAAGCCTTTGATGGATATCATCGTTGCCCTTCATTGTTTAAACCTTGCATTTGATCATACATAAGAAAACATAATGCTCTCGAAAATTTAATTCGTTAAACTTCCATAATGTAGTAGCCTTCATCCTAACCGAGGGTAGATTATTAATTAAGCCTATCCCACAAGTATTAGTATGCTCCAAAGTTTAAATAGATCTCAGAAATTTTGAAATAATGAACAAGATGAAAAAGAGCTAAACCAAGTTCACAAATTTAAATCATCTTGCATGTTGCTCATGAACTCTCATCTTATCTTGTCTCTCAAGCCTATTTATTCTACTCCTTTCCGTCTCATAACTATATTTGTGGTATCTTTATATGGAGCTTTTTGGGAAAGTTTAGTCCTACCAAGATATTATAAATGAGGTGTTGTCAAAACAAGACAAGCTTCTCATGGTCTTACCGAGACTCGTCAAAAAGGTCATTGGAAAATAATGTTATATCAAGGAGGGGAAAGAAAAATACACACACTTGAGATAGGTGGACATATGCAAATGGCAAAGAGTGATCCCGAGGCACAAAGGAAGTCCTCATTATCGAATTGCACATGGTTGGAAAATTAGTATGGATCTTTTAATCTTGAAGCCTTGAAATTCCTAATGCACTTTAGAGAACGGGGAAGTTCATTTTATTTTTATACACTCGCATTTTTTTTTCTTATACATTTTTTCTTTCTTTCTTTCTTTCTTTCTTTCTTTCTTTCTTTTTCTTTCTCATTTTTTTATTTTTCTTTCTCATCAAAATTTCATTTTATTTGCTCCCCTTTGAAGTCTATAATTGCATTGTACCTACCTCCTCCCCTATGCTTAAACGTTTGCTCGTCCTCAGGCAAAGAGGTGATAAAAATAAGGTAGGTACCGGAAATATTTTTCCTTTGGAGAAATACTTGAAATCTTCAATCGTGGCACCATCTTGCAATCTTCCTTGAATTGATGATCCATCCTTAATGATAGGTTGTGGTCAAGGAGGTAATCACAAAAGATGATTTTTGGTTTTAAAGGGTGGATATCCAGCGAGGTTTGTGAGATCTCCGATGTGGGGATACACAATGCACGGATAAAAGGCTAGCAATAAGATAGATACGCAAAAACGGAATGACCAGCTTCTTAGTCTCGGAACAGAGAAATCATGGCCTGCAATAACTCACCCAAGAATAAATCTTGTAGACTAAGGTTTATGCACTCAAATATATATGGCTTTGGATAGGTAGAGCAACACACAAGTGATATTCATGACAAGGTTAGCATTAATTTTTAGGAATAAAAACCATCTTTAATCTATCTAAAACTTGAGAGCACATAAAACACTATGGGTCTTTATTTTAATCATAACCTCCGCTAAAGATTAAGCTAGCATTTAGAAAAATTCAGATTCGTATTTTAAGAGAGCACTAGCTTTAACATGCATAAATCAATTACAAAGATAAACAAAGCGGCAATTATAATCATATATCATCATGGCATAAATCTCATAACTTTACCAAAGATAAAAACAAGGTGGTGTCTTTATTCATGAAGGAAACAAACTAAAATACATGCTGAAAATATACTAACACACTTGCTGAAATTTAAATAAAAACTAAAAATACTACGCAAACACAAGAAAACACAAGCTGAAAATTACAGAAAAAGGGAAAAGAAAAGAAAACTAAAGCTCCTCCTTCTTCCTAATCCTCTGCTTGTGGTTGGTATTGATGATCTTGGTAGTTGTACCCTTGCTCGTAGTAGGTTTGGACATCCCCTCCAACGAATTGATCCGGCGGTACTAGGTGAAGACGCCCAAGCTCATAGGCAATATTTGCATTGCCTTCACCAAGTTGAGCCGCGTTGGATTGGATGGCTGCGACGTTTTGCATGTTTCTCGCAGCATACCCTCCAATTATGGCCATGCTTTGTTGTGGTTGGGGGTATTGTGTGTAGGGCTCTGCAAAGGTTATGTTGGGCACCACATAATTTTGTGGGGGCATCGGCGCACCACTCCCCCATGCTTGCATTGGTGGCCCTACGTAATAACTTGGCGGAGTAGGGATTCCTCTGAATGGTGGCACATAGTTTGGTTGTGCACCACCCTCTTACGTGGAGGAGGATCCCTCCTCTACAATTCTTCCTCTTTTATTCTTCTTCGCCGGGACAATGTGTCCCTCCTCCAACCAATCTTCCTTCCCTTGAATGAAGAGCCTAAGTCTTGGGTCCGGAAGGGGTAAGTTCACCTTGGCCACATGAAAGCCTCCTCTCTCATCTCCACTAATGTATTTTCCTTGCTTCAAATATTCAAATCCGAGAGGGGTCCCAGGTAGAAGATATTCGGGATTTCTTGTAATTCCCGGCCTTAAGGAGATGGCCAACATAGAGAGGTAGCACCCTGAACTAATATCTCCCAATCCCGATGTTGCCTCGCAACACCATCGGTTGATCATGAGGTATGAGGGGTCTATTGGCTGCCTAGCAATTAAAGCCGAGTAGAGCCAATCCATGTCGGTCACCTTCGTCTCCCTCATCCTCCCCATAATCCTTTTGCGCATCCAAGAGTGGAATACTTGGATAATGGGGTTCCGGATGGAATTGTGTTGTTGGTGGGCTTCCCTGGAGATTAAATTCCAAAATCCATCCAACATGCCATCCGGCACGTCAACTTTCTCCGGAGCTCCCTTTTGGAACCCAAGTAGCTCCCTAATTTGCTCGTAGGGAACCACTTGCTGAATTCCCTTCAATCAGAATGATAAACTTGGCACCCCCCTCATCAAGGATAGGCGCCATAGTCATCAAGATTTCCAAGGCAAACTCCTTGTGGGTGTTTGCCGACACCCCGTTGGAGAATTGCACCCATCCAAGGTGCCCCAACATATAATATATGTCCGTGCCGAAACCCAATGCGTTGAGAGCTTGATCATCAAAATCGACATTTGCCACAAGCCTCTTCTCAAGGCGAGAGAGTTTCTTCTCCTCTTCTCCCGACAAGATGATGAAGCCATATGTGGAGTACTGTGGAGTGTATGGAGGTGGCACAGATGAACGGGTCGATCGATGAGGTGGGACGGGCGGCTCCTCCGTACGCCCTTGAGGTTCGGTAAACCTCATGGACGAGCTCCTTGTAGCTCTCATATCACCAAGGAGGAGAGTGTCGTTCCTCCTTGGCGGTGCCGTGTCCTCCTCCATGCTCTGGGGAGACTCGGAAACCGAGGGCCTCCTCGAAGACGTCGTCGAAGATGGCTTGGACGACGACGACCCCTTCTTCGTGGTGAAGAGACTTGTGGTTTTCTTCCACATGATTGCAGCACTCTTCTCTCTACTAAAGTTCCGGGTTTCAACCGGTAACTAGGGTGTGAATTGTTTGAGCAATCAAGCTCAGGAAGGATGGCTATGTCTACGGTGGTTCTGGGCACAAAAACTTGAACACACAAACATGGGAAGGAGAGGGCTACTTGCCTGCAGAAGACGGGCGCCGGGGGGCACCATTTATAGGTAAGGCCGGCCGGCCTGGGCTGATCGGCCTGGGGTGTTTCGGCCCCCCTAGCTCGGCTCTTTCTCCCAGCATGATCATTTCCCCTCCGTGAGTTTCTTGCCCGCGTGCTCCACGAGTTGCACCGCCCAAACGCTCTCGTCCACTCCTTTTCTTGCATTATTGGTCCTTCCACTTGATGCTCTTGCTTTGAGTCATGTCCATGCTCCCTTGCTCCACTTGCTTCACATGCCACCATGAATTTCCTGCAAAGCAATGCTTGCTGCCCACCCATGCTTGTCCTTTGCATGTGGTCTTGATGAAAGTTGTTGGGAGGGCATCCAATGATGCATCATGGTGCATGCATGATTAACTTAACTAGATTGCCTCCCTCTAAGCACATTTAAGGCTAAGCACTCCTCTAATTTCGAAAATTAAAAATATTTTCAGAGCTATGGGGAAGTTCAAGCATAAATTTAGAGAAGTTTTTAAACCATTAAAAACAAATGTAAGTCAAAAATATTTTTCGACTACATTAATATCGGTCTCACCGGTATAGTTTGCCTTCATTGGTTGAGAGCAAACTTTTCCCGGCTTGATCATGGGAGCATAGGTTTAGGTTCTAATTTTGTCTAAATGAGAGAGATTTTGAATGAAATAAAATTAAATGAGGCTTAGAAAAATTCTAATCTTAGAGAAACCAAGGATAAAGATTTTTAAACCAACCAAAAGTTTAGTTTCTAGGTTCACACGAGTCCTACCACGTGCTGAAAATTAAATAACATCTAGATACAAGCCGTGGCTCTACTCGTGTGTTTTTAGCATGAAAAACAAGTCAACCACAACATCATAAAGGCAATGAATGGTTGAGTTAGGTTCTGAATTTATTTGGTTGTGGTTTCTCGAAAAGAAGCAAACAAACACATAGGAGGGTTCATGTAAAGGGTTTATGATCAAGCAAAATATTCAATCAAGAATTATGTCTCTAATATTGTTCAACCACTTCTAAGTCTAATGTCTTTGCATAGTAGAATTCAAACTAAATTACTTGAAAAGACTCGAAAAATCTGGAATCAGGTTGTCCTCACGGTAGCTTATTCTTGACTTGATGGAACGGGTTGCCTCCCGCCTAGCGCTTCGTTTATAGTGCATGGCTAGACTTCTTCACTTGATTACTTCGGATCAATGCTCTTTGCGGGCGTTGCAATCTTGGGTACCCACTTCCGCACCATCTTGGGCATGGGCTTATCTTCCGGCTTAGTCATCTTTTTGGTCTTCACCGACGACTTTTCTTCCTTTGTCTTGATGGATGCAACAACTTCTTTGATTTTCTTTACGTCCTTCTTTGGCTCTTTCTTCTTCTTCAGCCCTTTCTTCTCCCTTGGTTCCTCCTTAACAATGCGACGATGTGGTGGAACATTTTTAACTTCAACCATATTGCATACCTCGAGGCGTGGTCGGAACTTGAAGGAACTCCTTTCTCCGTTAATGTCGAACATGATCTCCCCCTTGCCAACATCAATAGTAGCTCCCACGGTCTTGAGGAAAGGCCTCCCAAGGATGAGTGGTGGCTTCTCCCTCTCTCCCATCTCAAGTACCACGAAGTCGACGGGGATGAAGTGGTGTTCGACCTTCACGGGCACATCTTCGGCGATGCCCAAGGGATAGCGAATGGAGTTATCACCCAACTCCAAGCACATACCCGTAGGCTCCAATGGTAGGCGTAGCTTCTCGAACACATCTCTTGGCATGATGCTCACACTTTCTCCAAGGTCGCATAACGCCTTCTCGAACTTGAATGAACCAACGGAACATGGAATTGTCGGGTATCCAGGGTCTTTTTGCTTCTCTAGCCCATTAGCATAGCGGCACTACATTGCTCGGACATCTTGACATGATCTACCCCGAGTGTTGCTATCTCATATTTATTTGCAAGTATGTCTTTGAAGTAACGAGAATATGTAGGTACTTGAAGGGCATCCAATAATGGCATGTTGATGCTAAGTCTACGCACAATCTCCACAAACATCTCAAAGTGGTTGTCAAGTTTACCTCGGAAGTAGCGTGGCTTGAATTGCGGTATCTTCGTGTCTTCTCCCGACATCTCAAACTCGGGCTCTTCGGTGACGATCACCGTAACTTTCTCCTTAGCAAATTCCTCCACCTCGACGGATGGTTTATGCTTCCTTTCTCACCGACGCCGGAACTCTCGGGGACCCGCGTGTTCAGCCGGGAGATCTGCACGGCGAGCTTTCCCCAGCGCTTCCGCCAGCCCACGTCGATCGACAAGTACACGGGGGAGATGGACCCTCATGTGTGGCTCAACGACTATCGCCTATCATGCCAGCTGGGCGGAGCCACCACCGACGAGGTCATCATCCGCAACCTGGCACTACACCTCATGGACTCGGCCCAGACGTGGCTCGAACACCTGCCGCCCAGCCAGATCCACAATTGGGATGACTTGGTGCGCACGTTCGTAGTGAACTTTCTGGGCACATAGGTGCGCCCTAAAAACTCTTGGGATCTGCGAGCGTGCACCCAGAAGCCCGGCGAATTGCTCCGGGACTTCATACGGCGCTTCTCCAAGCGCTGTATTGAGCTCCCGAGCGTGGCCCAGTCGGAGATCGTGCATGCCTTCCTCGAGGGCATGACCTGTCGGGACCTTGTGCGCGAGCTTGGGTGGAGCCCATCGGTCAACTCCAATGAGTTTTTCGACATCGCCACCAGCTTTGCTTCCGACGAGGAGGTGGTGGGGGCCATCTTTGACGGCAAGAAAGGAAAGCGCGTGGACGACGCGCCCGCGGAGGGCAACAAGTCCAAGGAGCCCCAGCAGAAACACAAGCAAGGCAAGAAGGGCAAGAAGCCGCGCCGCGAGGCGCGCGCGCAGGGACACGACGACGACGGGGACGACACCCTCGCAGTTGACCTGGCTCGAAAGGGCCCTCGAGCGGCCCCTCGAGGCCCCAGCGTATTTGACGACATGCTGAAGAAGCCCTGCCCGTACCACAAGACACCGGTCAACCACACCCTCGAGCAGTGCGACATGCTCAAAAAGTACTACAGCCTCGCCGCCGCTAAGGATGGTGAGGCCAAGAAGGATGGTGGTGACAGAGACACCGGTGGCTTCCCGGCGGTAGAGAACGTCTTCCTCATCTTTGGGGGACCAAGTGTGGACATGTCCAACAGCCAGAGAAAGCGGGGGCGGCACGAGGTCCTCGCCGCGGAGAAGGCTCCTCCCTCATTCCTCGACTGGTCAGAGGACGCCATCGCCTTCAGCCGTGAGGATCACCCGAACCGCATCCCCAACCTGGGTCATTACCCGTTGGTCGTCGACCCGGTCATCGGCAATGCGCGGTTCTCCAATGTGCTGATGGACGAAGGCAGCAACCTCAACATCCTCTACGCGCACACCCTGCGGCTGCTGGGGATCAGGTTGGACCAGCTGCGGCCCAGCACGACGCCGTTCCACGGTGTCGCGCCGGGCAAGCGCGTCCAGCCCCTCGGGCAGCTCGATCTGCCGGTCTGGTTCGGCACACCGGACAACTTCCGCAAGGAGACACTCACCTTTAAGGTGGTGCGATTTAGGAGCGCGTATCACGCCATCCTTGGGCGACCATGCTACGCCAAGTTCATGGCGGTCCCGAACTACACCTACCTCAAGATGAGATGCCGGGACCCAAGGGCGTCATCACCGTGGGCTCGTCGATCGAGCACGCGTTCGACTACGACGTCGAGTGCGTAGAGCACGCCGAAGCATTAGCGCTGGATGAAGTGCTCATGGCGAGCATGGAGAAGCTGGTCAACGAGGACCTCGACTCCACCACCAAGCATGCCAGCAGCTTCGAGACTGCCGAGCAGACAAAGGAGGTGCCCCTCGACCCTGCCGCCCCCGAGGGCAAGGCATTGAGGGTCAGTTCTACCCTCGACCCGAAATAGGAAGTAGTGCTCATCGACTTCCTCCGTGCCAACGCCGACATCTTCGCATGGAACCCCTCGGATATGCCAGGCATCCCGAGGGAGGTCAGCGAGCACTCCCTTGATATCCTACCTCACTCTTGAGCCGTGCATCAACGGCTGCGGTGCTTTGATGAAGAGTGACGTCGGGCGATCGGAGTGGAGCTGTGGAAGCTCCTTGAGGCCGGATTCATCAAGGAGGTCTTTCACCCTACATGGCTAGCTAATCCTGTACTAGTTAAGAAAAAGAATGGGAAGTGGTGGATGTGTGTAGATTACACTAGCTTGAATAAAGCATGTCCCAAAGTTCCTTTTCCTTTGCCACGAATCGATCAAATTGTTGACTCAACTGCAGGGTGTGAGCTTCTATGCTTCCTTGATGCCTATTCCGGGTACCACCAAATAAAGATGAAAGAGTCCGATCAGCTCGCGACTTCATTCATCACGCCGTTCGGAATGTTCTACTACGTAACGACGCCGTTTGGCCTCCGAAATGCGGGCGCTACATACCAGCGATGTATGCAGCACGTCTTTGGAGACCACATCGGGCGGACTGTTGAGGCTTACGTAGACGACATAGTCGTAAAGACCGGAAAGGCGGACGACCTGGTTAACGACCTGCGCATTGCATTCGACTGCCTGCGGGCCAACAGGTGAAATTGAAGCCCGAAATGTGTCTTCGGAGTGTCGCGCGACATGCTGTTAGGATACATCGTCTCCCAGCGAGGCATCAAGCCCAATCCCGAGAAGGTCGCTGCCCTTGACAGGATAGGCTCGATTCGAGACCTAAAGGGGGTCCAGAAGGTGTTGGGGTGCCTTGCCACCTTGAGCCGCTTCATCTCGCGGCTCGGCGAAAAGGGCTTGCCCCTCTACCGACTCCTGAAGAAGCACGAGCACTTCTCCTGGACCGTCGAGGCCCAGGAGACACTTGACAAACTCAAGGCGACACTCGCCCATGCGCCAATTTTAACGCCACCCCAGGGTGGCGAGCCCCTGTACCTCTACGTCTCCGTGACCACCCAGGTAGTTAGCGCTGTCATCGTGGTGGAGCATACAGAGGAAGGGCATGCCCTACCAGTCCAACGGCCCGTGTATTACATCAACGAAGTGCTATCCGAGACAAGGCACGGTACCCACAGATCCAGAAGCTGCTCTACGTGCTGGTGCTCACATGTCGCAAGCTCCAACACTACTTCGAGGCCCACCCGGTTACGGTGGTCTCCTCGTTCCCGTTGGGGGAGATCATCCGTAACCAGGACGCAGCGGGTAGGATCGTCAAGTGGTCTATAGAACTTATGGGTGAGACGCTCTCCTATGCGCCGCGCAAGGCAATTAAGTCCCAGATCCTGGCGGATTTCGTCACCAAGTGGACGGAAACACAACAACCGCCGCCGCAAGTCCAGGCCGAGTGCTAGACCCTCAACTTCGACGGGTCGGTGATGAAAACAGGGGCGGGCGCAGGCCTACTCTTCATCTCACCCCTCGGGGAGCACATGAGGTACGCAATATGCCTACATTTCCCCGCGTCGAACAACATGGCGGAGTACGAGGCCCTTCTTTACGGCCTCCAAATCGCCATCGAGACAGGCATCAAACGCCTCGACGTCAGGGGGGACTCGCAGCTTGTGATTGACCAAGTCATGAAGAATGTGAGTTGTCACAACGACAAGATGGAGGCGTACTACAACGTCATACGAGCCCTCAAAGACAAGTTCTACGGTATCGAGCTCAACCATGTTCCCCGCCGGTACAATGAGGAGGCGGACAAACTCGCCAAGATTGCATTGGGGCGAATCACCATTCCCCTGAACGTCTTTGCGCGGGACATCGCAAAACCGTCTGTCAACCTTGAGCCGACACCCTCGAATCAAGAGGAACCCTCGGGGCTCCCTCGAATCCAGCAGGCGCGGAGCCCATGGATAAGGACCCCTCGAATGAGGCGTTTGTGCTCTCCTTGCTCAAGGGGTACGGTGTGGACGAGGCTGAGGCCATGGACACAGAGCCAGCCCCCAGCACGGAGGACTGGCGAGCCAAGTACATCGCCTGGATGGATCGAGGGAAGCTTCCCTCGGATCGATCCGAGGCCAGACGCATCGCCAGGATGGCCAAATCGTTCACCCTCGTTGACGGTAAGCTGTACAAGCGCGTCGCGTCAGGCGTCCTACAGCGGTGCGTGCCCATCCCCCAGAGGCACGAGCTCCTCCGAGACATCCACGCGGGCGTGTGTGGCCACCACGTGGCGCCGCACACCCTCATGGGCAACACGTTCTGCCAGGGCTTCTACTGGCCTACCGCGGTTGCTGACGCCAGTGAGATTGTGCGCACCTGTGAAGGGTGCCAATTTTACACCCGCAAGACCAATCTCCCAGCTCACGCCCTCCAAATGATTCCGACCACGTGGCCTTTCGCCGTGTGGGGGCTGGACATCGTCGAGCCCTTGCGAAAGGTGCCCGGGGGCTTCACCCACCTACTAGTCGCCATCGACAAGTTCTCTAAATGGGTTGAGGTGCACCCAATCACAAACCTCAGAGCGGAGCAGGTTGTATCATTCTTCAACGACATCATCTATCTATTCAGGATGCCTAATTCTGTCATCACCGACAACGGGTCCCAATTCACCAGCAGGAAGTTCCTGGAGTTTTGCGACAAGTACCACATCCGTGTGGACTGGGCGGCCGTCGCACATCCATAGACCAATGGTCAAGTGTTGCGGGGAAAATTGCATGATCTTGCAAGGCCTCAAGCCCGGGATTTTCGACAAACTAAACAAGTCCGGCCGAAAATGGCTCCAGGAGCTGCCGGCGGTCGTGTGGAGCCTCAGAACCACCCTGAGTAGGGCCACGGGATTCACCCCGTTCTTCTTGTCTATGGTGCGGAGGCCGTCCTCCCCACAGACCTGGAGTACGGATCGCCCAGAGTCAGAGGCTATGACGAGGGCACCAACCAGCGAGCTCGCGAGGACTAGTTGGATCAATTGGACGAGGCCCGCACCGTGGCTCTGATGCATTCAACAAGATACCAACAGGCTCTGAGGTGGTACCAGGCCCGGAAGATACAGTGCCGAGACTTCAACGAAGGGGACCTAGTCCTAAGGCTGCGCTAAGACAATCGAGGCCGCCACAAGCTATCACCCCCATAGAAGGGACCCTACGTCGTGGTCAAAGTGCTCAAGACCGGCACCTACAAGTTGGCCAACGAGGACGGCGAGGAACTCACCAACGCTTGGAACATCCAACAGCTACGTCGCTTTTACCCTTAGAAAGGATTTCCAAGTCTATTTTGTTATCTACATACCCAACACCCCAGTTGGCTTACAAATGTAAATTTCAATTGAATTAATAAAGTCAAAGGGCGACTCGGCTTTTCCCTGAAAACTAAGTCCCCCTCAGGGGCTACTGCGGGGGGGCATCACCCCCCCAAAAATGGTCCCATTTTTTCGCAAAAACTCGTCGCAAATGTGCTAAGTACGTCTCGACCGAAACTTTGGGTGAATTCACGCGGGACGCGAGCAGCCAAAGGGAGAAGAAGCGCGAGTTAGGGATAGCCCACGCCTCCAGCAGGATACGGCCCTTCCCCCTCGCCGCTTTGCCTATGAACCACTCGTGCAAATGAAACCTTCCCGGCCAAGATTCACCCAAGAAAACGGGGGAGAGAGAACAGCACAGCCGTCGAAATGAATAACAAACGCTTTAATTTACAAACATCCAAATGTTTTAAACATCAAATGTTTATTACACGGCCGCGTGGCCCAAACACTAACACAAAAGCATAAAGGGCACAAATGCCCAGTGGTCTTCAGGCTTGAGGGCCGCCAGCCGGGGGAGCGTCCGAGAACAGGAAGTCCATGAAATCTTCGGCGAGGACGTCGGCAGCAGCAGCGAGCGCGTTCGCATGGTTCATCACCTCCTCGTCGTCGACGCTGACAGGAACAACATAGCCCGTGGAAACGACCTCGAGGTCAACCTGGTAGTGGGAAGACCCCACACCGAGGGCTTTCTGAACACCCAGGTGAAGGGTGCGGCGCATGCGCTGGGTAGCGTGCCTACTAAGGGCACGGAGGCGACTCGCCATCGAGCTCCCGGCCCACACCTTGCCTTCCTCGACCCCCTGGCATGCCTCGAGGGTGGCGGCCCATAGCTCCTCCAACTCCTGTTGCGAGGAGTTGTAGGCCGTCTGAACAGCCTCCACCTGGGTTGCCGAGTTCCCAAGAGCGGTTCGCAGGCCTGAAAACCAAAAGCATGAAACAAAGTTGGGAGCGGATCCCAAACAAACCAAGCCAACAAGTGAAAAGCAGAGAAAGGTGACTCACCTTTGACCTGCTTCTTCTCCATCTTGAGGGCCATGCACGCAGTTTCAGCCGCCTGCTGTAGGCCAAGGATCGTAGCTTCATGCTCCTCAACAGCCTGGCGCTGATCCGTGAAGGAGACGCTCAGCTGGGTCAGCTCCCCATTAAGCCGCGCGACTTCGTCGTCCTACTACTTGAGGGTCGCTCGCGCCCCCTCGAGCGCGGCACGCTCCTGCTGAAGCAGACCCTGGGCCTCCTCTCGCGCCAGGCGCTCATGCTCGAGGGCGGCCCGAGCTCAGCAAGGGCGGTTCGCTCCTGCTGGAGTTGAGCCTCCGCCTGCTGGCGCACGTCCCGCTCCTGTTGAAGCTGCTCCTCCGTCTTGTCTGCTAGGCTGGTCCTCAGCTTCTCAACCTCCTTGGCCTTCTCCTTGGCCTGCCTCTGCCAAGACTGTGCTCCCTCGAGGGTGGCACGGTCCTGTTGGAGCTGGGCACGAGTCATGGCCACCTCTGTCTCCCACTCCGCCGCCACGGTCCGCATCCCGGCCAGGTCCTCGCACGCCTTCCGCAGCGCCTCGTCCCGCTCCAGGAGCGCCGTCCTCACCTTCACGACTGCGGAGGCATCTTCCGTAGCCTGGGCCACTTGCTCCAGGAGCTGGTCCCGCATGGCCTCTACCCGGTACTTCAGCCACCCGTTGTCGGTCCGCAGGGCCTCGACAAGGGTGTCGAGAGCGTCATACTGGTCCCGGTACCAGTTGCGCTCGGAGCTCAGCCGGACGAGGCGGCTGTACTTCTCCTGGGCTCGACTCTCCAACTCCTATCACAGACGGACGAGGCAAGAGAGAAAATGAGTCAGGAGAAGCACGAATGCAGAAGAGACGAGAGGGGGAGAAACTCCAAAATTCAACAGGAAAAACGCGTACATGGAAAATCCGCCACGTAGGACCCCCGTGGATCTGCAGCGCCTTGTTCAGCGTGTTGATGAGCGAGGCGCCATGGTCGCGAAACTCTTGCCACAGCGTCTGCTCGGCCTGAGCCTTGTTGAAGTGGGCTGGCGGCGCACAGGCATGCTCCCGCTCCTCCTCCGGATGCGCCACGGTACCATCCGGGGCGGGGAGGGCGGCGCATGACGACGAGGCCTCGGCACCATGTATCGTATGCCGCGGCATTACGCAATCATCCTCCCGCATCACTAGCACCCCCTCCGCAGGCTCGAGGGCTGGCGCCGGTCAGGTCTCCCACTGGCCCCATCCAGGCGGCGGGGTGTCGTCGTCAGGGATTTCCACCACGGTCGCCTGATCGGCAGTGGCGGGGGCAGGCGCTGGTGGCACCGTCGATGCGGCGGTTGCCGCGGTTGTGACCGCCACCGCAACCGCCGCCTCCTCGCCGCGACCCCACGGCCACGGCCGTGCCGCGTGGTGGCTTAGTTATCGCCGCCGCACTCCCTGCCGCCTGTGGCGCTCTCGACGAGCGCCGCCTCGTGGGAACGGACGCGTCCGACCTGAGCGCCTTAGAAGGCGCGAGGGTAGGGATGGTCGGCGCCACCCTGCGAACGGGAACACAAGATTAATCTCCAGCCACTCGAAATCGGGGATACCTGGGAGAGTGCCACCTACCTCAATCTGGACAAGCCCCACTTCCTCTTCCTCGAGGGTTCGAGAGGCGCCACCGTGGCGCCTGTCGCTGCCATCGCTGCGCTCGCCGACGCCTCGGCGGTGTGCGCGGCCTCTTCTACTGACCGTCCGGCGGCGGACGCCTCCGCGCCCACCGCAGGCACCCGCTCCTCTGCCGCCTCTACGGCCCTCGATGACGGGGGCGGGTGATTCCACCTCTCGAGGGGGTCCATCACTGTCCTCTTCTTCCTCCTCCGACGACGACAAATTCTCCGGGGTCATCGGGGGAGAGAGCCCTTGCTGCTCACGCAGCTGGTACTCCTCGCTCTGTCGCTCCCAGCGCTCCCGCCGCCGGATCCTCCTCTCCTTCCTGCGCGCGGCCCGCTCCTACCCCGCGCGCCGCGCGGCGCGGGCGACCGCTCGGGCTCGGGGCGTGGGCGGGTCAGACCGCGAGGCGTCCATAGTCACCCTCTACTAAAAAATGACTGTCAAAATCATATCGGTGCGTCCCAAGGGAACAAGGAAAAGAGGAAGGCCTACTCACTGCCGGGGCGTCGGGGAGAATAATGAACGACCAAAGGTCGTCGTTGCTGTGCCGCCCGGCCGTGAGGATGATGGTGCGCCTCGCCCTCGTGGCCGCGTACTCCGGAGGGAAGAGGTCATTCAACAACTGCGAGCATGCCAACGACGCAGGGTTGGCCGCTTCGCTTATTTTGTAGATGCGGAGCTCCCTCTCCATGAGGGGGACGATCCGCCTACGGTGGAGGTTGGCGAGGACCGAAGCCGCGCCCAGCCCGGCATCTGCCAGGTTCTTCAACGCGTTCAGGAGTGACTCCAGCCGCTCCTGGCATGAAGAGGTTGACAAGCCGTGGTGCCAGGAGTCCGCCTTCTCCTTCAGCACCTTGCCGGTGTAGGTGTTGACGGTTAATAATTGTATCAAAGTTCGTTCGTGACTCGCAAGCGTACAAGTCTCCCGTCGTAGTCAAGGGACCCTTCTTCCCTCGAGTGGTGAACCCAAGGTATCGAATCCGTGGAACAAATGTGTGACGCAAGACTTAATCTATTAAAGCCAAATAACTTCAATATTCGATAAAAGACCTAATGCATCTAAGTTAAAGACACAAAACAGATCTAATCTACTAAAAACCGGAGAAAACAAAGTAAGATTGGGTAGATAAACCGATCTAGAGGGATCGGGGTAAGCCTTTTTGTTGAAGTTCCAAGCAAGAGAAGAAGTAGCAAATCGAATCTTAATAAAAGCCTCTTTAAATCGTGGTTTCCCGTCCAAATCCGAAAGCATCCGCCTTTCGAGACCCCCCGTTCTGTCACAACGTATCCCTATTCATGCGGGGAGCTTAGGGCGAGTCAAAAGACAAGTCGAGATTCTCTCGGAAGATCCGCGTGTACCTCTAGCCACCGCGGCTACAAGAACACCCTATGTAATCTATCGTACGAATAGAATTGGAATAAGCAAAGCCGATCGAAAAACGAAATCTTCGAGGAAACACTTGATCGCTGGGAAAAGATTCAACTTGATAACTCAACTATAACAATGATACATACACAAGATCACCACCGGGATCCTTCCTTGATCTTGCTTCTAGCTCGGAACTCGACGTGGTCTTCCTTGCAAGGTTCCCACGTCGGCTAGGGGAACCCTAGTCAACTAGCTCGACCCTCTCCTCTCCGAGATGGTGTCCCTCTCTTCTCTCGCTTCTCGGCGGCCGAAGACGAAATCTTCTCTCCGTGGCTCTCGGTCGGGGGACTATAAATAGCCCGATTGGCGGCTAGGGCAAAGGAGGACGGATTTGGGCCCAAAATGGGCCCGGGCCGACCGGACCGGGCCGGCCGGCCCGGGCCCATTTAGGCCCGGCCCCCGTGGGCTCCTTTGCCCGACGTCGGTTCCCTTGCTTCCCGGATGTTTCCCCCTTCGCATGTGGGTCCATGTCGTCGGTTTCTCTCCGAATTGGACTCAACTCCTTGTCTTGCAAGATTCAAGCACTTTTCCGGTCGTGTCCCCGGAGTCTCGTCGTCTTCTCGGATCAAGTCCCCGGCTTCTTGGAGTTAAGTTTGCTTCATTGCATGACTTGTTCAGGGCTTCAAGGTCTTGTCATGAGGTGCTTGATGAACTTATCCCGAAAGTCTTGCATTCTACACTAAATCCCTGCATAAACATTAAACTCCAAAAACGACATGCACATGTGAACTTGTTATACCACGGGGGTTAGTACCAATGGATAAGGTATAAAACTCATGCCAACGCCGAAGGTAAACTCATGGCTAGGTTGACGGATTTTCACCGTCAACATCTCCCCCATGCTTAAACCTTGCTCGTCCTCGAGTAAGCCTTCGATGGATATCACTATTGCCAAACAATGTTTAAACTTTGCACTTGATCACACATGAGAAAACATAATGCTCTCAAAATTTTAATTCATTAAAGTTCCATAATGTACTAGCCTTCATCTCTACGGAGGGTAGATTCTTATTAAGCTTATCCCACAAGTATTAACATGCTCACAAAGTTTTAAATAGATCTCAGAATTTTTGAAATGAAGAACGAGATAAAGAAAACCTAAACCAAATTCACAAATTTAAATCATCTCGTGTATTGCTCATAAACTCTCATCTCACTTGTCTCTCAAGCCTATATAATCTATTCCTTTCCCTCTCATATATATGTGGTAGGCTTTTTATGGAGCTTTGGGAAAGTTTAGTCCTAACAAGATTTTATAAATGAGGTATTGTCAAAACAAGACAAGCTTCTCATGGTCTTACCGAGACTCGTCAAAAAGGTCATTGGAAAATAATGTTAAATCAAGGAGGGGAAAGAGAAAAATACACACACTTTTAGATAAGTGGACATGTGCAAATGGCAAAGAGTGATCCCGAGGCACAAAAGAAGTCCTCGTTATCGGATTGCACATGGTTGGAAAATGAGAATGGATCTTTTTATCTTGAAGCCTTGAATGCACTCTTAGAGAACCGGGGAGTTCACTTTACGCACATATATATTTTTTTTCTTTCTCATATTTCTCATTCTTTTCTTTCTTTCTTTCTTTCTTTCTTATATATATATATATTTTTTACCTTGAAAGTCATGAACATCGCTGGATTTTTTCTTTCATCATCATTTTTTTTAAAATATTCCCCTTTTGAACTCTAAAACTGCACCGTTCCTACCTCCTCCCCCATGCTTAGACGTTGCTCGTCCTCGAGCAAAGAGGCGAAAAATAAGGTAGGTACCGGAGATATTTTTCCTTGGAGAGATACTTGAAATCTTCAACGTTGGCACCGTCTTGCGATCTTCCTTGAATTGATGATCCATTCTCAACGATAGGTTGTGGTCAAGGAGGTAATCACAAAAGATGATATTTGGTTTAAGGGTGGATATCCGGCGAAGTTTGTGAGATCACCGATGCGGGGATACACAATGCACGGATAAAAGGCTAGCAAAAAGATAGATACGCAAAAATGGAATGACCAGCTTCTTAGTCTCGGGCCAGAGAAATCATGGCCTGCAATAACGCACTCAAAAATAAATCTTGTACACTAAGGTTTATGCACTCAAATATATATAAGGCTTTGGATAGGTTGAGCAACACACAAGTGATATTTGTGACAAGGTTAGCAATATTTTTGAGTATAAAAGACATCTTTAATCTATTCATAACTTGAGAGCACATAAAACACTATGGGTCTTTATTTTAATCATAACCTCCGCTGAAAATTAAGCTAGCATTTAAATAAATTCAGATCTGTATTTTTAAGAGAGCACTAGCTTAAACATGCATAAATCGATTACAAAGATGAACAAAGCTGCAATTTTAATCATATATCATCATGGCACAAATTTTGTAACTTTTCCAATGATATAATCAAGGTGGTGTCTTTATTAATGGTGACATCAAGTTGAAATACAATCTGAAAATAAACAAACATGCTTGCTGAAATTTAAATAAAAACAGAAAATACTACGCAAACACACATAAGCAAAAGCTGAAAATTACAGAGAAAAAGAAAAGAAAAGAAAACTAAAGTTCCTAAATCTTCTAGTCCTCCGCCGGTGGTTGATGTTGATAGTCTTGATAATAATACCCTTGCTCATAATATGGTTGGACGCTTCCTCCGACGAATTGATTTGGCTCCACAAGGTGAAGGCGTCCAAGTTCAAAGGCAATATTTGCGTTGCCTTCACCGAGTTGAGCTGCGTTAGCTTGGATGGCTGCGATGTTTTGAGCATTTCTTGCAGCATACCCTCCAATAATGGCCATGCTTTGTTGTGGTTGGGGATGATGAGTGTAGGACTCCGCGAAGTTAGCGTTGGGCACAACATAATTTTGTGGGGGTACCGGTGCACCACCCCCCATGCTTGTTGTTGTGACCCTCCGTAATAACTTGGCGGAGGAGGGACCCCGCCGAATGGTTGCACATTGGGTTGTGCTCCACTCGCTTGTGCGGAGGATGTTCCCTCCTCTACGATTCTTCCTCTTTTGTTCTTCCTTGCAGGGACAAGTAGTCCCTCTTCCAACCAATCTTCCCTTCCTTCGGTGAAAAGCCTAAGCCTCTCATTCGGAAGGGGAAGGTTCACTATGGCCAACCGATAACCTCCTCTCTCATCTCCACTAATGTACTTGCCTTGCCGCAAATACTCAAAACCGAGAGAGGTACCACGCAAAAGGTGAGCGGGGTTTCTTGCGATCCCCGGCCGCAAGGAAAAGGCCAACATGGAGAGGTAACACCCCGAACCAATATTACCCGCCCCCGATGTTGCTTCACAACACCAACGGTTGATCATGAGGTAAGAGGGGTCAATTGGCTGCCTGGCAATTAAAGCCGAGTATAGCCAATTCAACTCCGTGTCGGTCACCTTTGTTTCCTTCATCCTCCCCAATACCCTCTTGCACATCCAAGAGTGAAATATCCAGATAATGGGGTTGCGGATGCAATTGCGTTGTTGATGGGCTTCTCCGGAGATCAGGTTCCAAAATCCCGCCAACATGCTGGGTGGCACGTCAACTTTCTCCGGAGCTCCCTTGTGGAATCCAAGCAGCTCCCTTACGTGTTCGTAGGGAGTCACTTGCTCGATTCCCTCCAAACGGAATGACAAGCTTTGCACCCCATCATCATCAACGATGGGTGCAATAGTCATCAAAATTTCCAAGGCGTAACCCAAATGGGTGTCCACCGATATTCCGTTGGAGAACTGCACCCATCCGAGGTGCCCCAACATATAGTATATGTCGGTGCAAAAACCCAAGGTGTAGAGTGCTTGGTCGTCGAACTCGACGTTCGGCACAAGCCTCTTCTCAAGATTGGCGAGCCTCTCCTCCTCCTCCGCCGACAAGATGATGAAGCCGTACGAAGATTGTGTCGGGGTGTAAGGAGGTGGTGCGGTTGAGCGAGTCGATCGTCGTGGTGGCGCGGTTTGCTCCTCCGTGTGCCCACGAGGTTCGGTGAACCTCATGGAAGTGCTTCTCGCAGCCCTCATACCACCAAGGAGGAGAGCGTCGTTCCTCCTCGGTGGTGCCGTGTCCGTCTCCATGCTCCGGGGAGACTCGGAAACCGAGTGCCTCCTTGAAGATGTGGTTGATGACGGCTTGGACGACGACGAACTCTTCTTCTTGGAGAAGAGACTTGTGGTCTTCTTCCACATGGTTGCTGCACTCTCTAAAATTCCGGGTTGCAACCGATAAACTAGGTACTTAAACTCTTTGCTTCGGATGTGGACTTTGAGTGGATTAAGGGTGTGGATTTTTTCTTGAGCTATCAAGCTTGGGATGGTTGGCTAAGTCTACGGAGGTTCTGAGCACACAAACTTGAACACTCAAACAAGGGAAGGAGAGGGAAGCTTGCCTGCAGAAAACGGGAGCCGGGGGGCTCCTTAAATAGGGCGAGGGTCGGCCGGCTCGGGCCGGCCGGCCCGGGGTCCCTCCGGTTCCTCCCCGCCGCGTCTTTCTCCCGAAGCACGATCATTTCGCCTCCGCAACTTTCCTCGCCCGCGTGCTCCACGAGTTGCACCGCCCAAACGCTCTCGTCCACTCCTTTTCTTGAATTATTGGTCCTCCCACTTGATGCTCCATGCTTTGGGTCATGTCCATGCTCCCTAGCTCCACTTGCTTCACATGCCACCATGAAAATCCTGCAAAGTTGATGCTTGCTGCCCACCATGCTTGTCCTTTGCATGTGGAATTGGTGAAAGTTGATAAAAGGGAATCCAATGGTGCATGCATGATTAATTCAAACTAGTTGCCTCCATTTAGGTGTGTTTAAGGTTAAGCACTCCTCTAATTCGAAATTTAAAATATTTTTCAGAGCCATGCAAGAGCTCAAGCATAATTTTAGAGAAGTTTTTAAACCATTAAAAACAAATGTAAGTCGAAAATATTTTTCGACTACGTTGATTTCGGTCTCACCGGTATAGTTTGCTTTCATCGGTTGAGAGCGAACGTTTACCCAGCTTGATCATGGTTGCATAGGTTTAGGTTCTAATTTTGGCTAAATAAGAAAGATTTTGAATAAAACAAAATTAGAATAGGCTTAGAAAAATTCTAATCCCAGAGAAACCAAGGATAAAGATTTTTAAACCAACCAAAAGCTTTGATTTCTAGGTTCACGCGAGTCCTACCACGTGCTGAATTTTATTAACACTTAAACATAAATCGTGGCTCTACTCGTGTGGTTTTAGCATGAAAAATAAGTCAACCTCAGCACCATAATGAGGGTGAAAGGTTGAGTTAAGGTTCTGAAATTATTTGGTTGGGGGGTTTCTCGAAAAGAAAAGAATCAAACAAGCACATAGGAGGGTTCATGCAAAGGGTTTATGATAAAGCAAACATTCAATCAAGAATTATGTCTCTAATATTGTTCAACCACTTCTAAGTCTAATGTCTTTGCGTAGTAAAACTCAAAAACTAAATTATTAAAAATACTCGAAAAACCCGGAATCGGGTTGTCCTCCCGGTAGCTTATTCTTGACTCGACGAAACGGGTTGCCTCCCGCCTAGCGCTTCGCTTATAGTCTATAGCTAGACTTCTTCACTTGATTACTCCGGATCAACGCTCTTTACGGGCGTTGCAATCTTGGGTACCCACTTCCGCACCATCTTGGGCGCGGGCTTGTCTTTTTGGCTTAGCTGGCTTAGTCATTTTTTTGGTCTTCACAGGCGGCTTCTCTTCCTTTGTCTTGACGGATGCAACACCTTCTTTGATTTTCGTTATGTTCACTTTTTCCGGCTCCTTCTTCTTTTTCAGCCCCTCCGTTTGTTTTGGTTCTACCTTCACTCCAATCATGTTGCATGCCTCAATCCTTGGACGGAACTTGAAGGAACTCTTTTCTCCGTTGATATCGAACATGATCTCCCCCTTGCCAACATCAATAGTAGCTCCCACGGTCTTGAGGAACGGCCTCCCTAGGATGAGCGGCGGCTTCTCCCTCTCTCCCATCTCGAGCACAACGAAGTCGACGGGGATGAAGTGGTGTCCAATCTTCACGGGTACATCTTCGGCAATGCCCAAGGGATAGCGAATGGAGTTGTCACCCAACTCCAAACATATTCCCGTAGGCTCCATCGGTAGGCGTAGCTTCTCGAACACATCCCTCGGCATGACACTCACACTAGCTCCAAGGTCGCATAACGCCTTCTCGAAGTTGAAAGAACCAACCGAACATGGAATTGTAGGGCACCGGGGTCGTTTTGCTTCTCTAGCCCATAAGCAATAGCTGCACTACACTCCTCGGACATTTTGACATGATCTACCCCGAGTGTTGCTATCTCATATTTATTTGCAAGTATGTCTTTAAAGTAACGAGAATATGTAGGTACTTGTAGGGCATCTAGTAATGGCATGTTGATGCTAAGCCTACGCACAACTTCCACAAACTTCTCAAAGTGGTTGTCAAGTTTACCTCGGAAGTAGCGTGGCTTGAGTTGCGGTATCCTCGTGTCTTCCTCCGGCATCTCGAATTTGGGTTCCTCGGTGACGATCCCCGTAACCTTCTCTTTAGCAACTCCTTCCACCTCGGTGGATGGTTTAAGCTTCCTTGCTCCCGCGGAACGTTTCGGATCTTCGGTCTCCTTCCCCGAACGCGTTTGAATGGCCTTCGCCGATTCGGGACATTTGGGTTGTCCCGGAAGCTTCCCTTCATCATTAGTGAGGCGCCCCGCAAGTTGTCCAACTTGCGTCTCGAGCATCTTCATCATGTTGAGCACTTGATGATTGGAACTTCCGACCTCCGTCACTTTGCTATCGATGTTCTCCAACACCTTGTCTATGGTCTTGAACTTGGTGACGGTGTCCTTGTTGATCTTAGCTTGCTCATCCATGAACTCCTTCAATTGTATCCGAAGCGGAACCGCGTTAGGAATAGATGAGCTTGCATTAAATTGAGGCCTACCTTGCCCGTAGCGGAAGTTCGGCAATTCTCCCTTCCTCATGTAGTCGAGCACTTTGGCTTCCTCCGGACAATCTTTGCGGACATGGCCATACTCTCCACATTCTTCGCATGTGGACCTTGCTTCGGCGGCCTTCAAGTCTTGAGCCTCTTTCTTTTCCATCTCCATCTTCTCCAACCTTCTCATGAGCGAGTCGATCTTGCCTTCAAGTATGTCTTCCTTCTCCACTTTCAAGACTCCTTTGACGTTCCCCATGGGTTGAGCCGGATGTAGGCGCCCGGATGACGCCCACGTGTCATTATCCGCGACCTTCTTGAATAGCGTGAAAGCTTCCGTCGGTGTGAGCTCGATGATAGATCCTGCCGCTGATGCATCGATGATCGTCCTTGTCGCCATGGTGAGTCCTTGATAGAACTTTTGCACGAGGTCTTCTTTCGGGAACTTGTGATGTGGAACCGCCCGGGTGTACTCGTTGAAGCGCTCGAATGCCTCCGAGATAGTTTCTGTAGGATATTGAACAAAGGTGGCAATCTTATTACGCAAGCTTTGAGTTTTACCCGTGAGTAGTATTCCTTCATGAAAGCCTTCATCAACGTGTTCCAATTTTGCACCGTCTCCGCCGGTTGAGAGTGGAACCATTGCAAAGCCTTCCCGAGTAGTGAGAACGGAAAAAGCCTTGCCCTCATTTGATCTTGAGTCACCCCATCCATGTTGAAAGTCTGACATAGTTGAATGAATGCTTGGAGGTGAAGGTTCGGATCCTCTTTGCCGGTGAAGGGTGAATGTTGCACCATGCGGATTGTTGAGGTCTTGATCTCGAACGGTCTTCCGATCTCCTCGAGGTTCAAGATTGGTAGGTCGATGATGTCTGGGGTGCATAGCTCCCCAATCTTGCGTTCTTCCGGTGGTTGGTCACCCATTGGTGGAGGTCGATTCTCCCGCGGACTTTGAGGTGGTGAATTCTTCGGAGATTCCTGCGATCCTTTGTCTTCCGACTCCGAATCTACAAAATCCAGCTTTTTAGCTTGATGTGCTTCGCGTCTCCTTAGCCTGTAAAGTTTTTCTGGATCATCCACAAAATTATTGGGTTTGTTGGAGAGGTAGCCGTCCATCTCCTGTTAGGGTTAGCAATAAACAAAGTATGCAAAAAACAAAACAAATCTATAAAGACTAGAGTTAGACAAACTAGATTAGATGTATTTTGAGGATGATCAAAATTTAGTAGATGCAAAAATAAAACAAAATCAGTACTGAAAATTACAAAAAAAAGCAATAAAAAATCAAATCTTGATCACTTGTTCCCCGGCAACGGCGCCAGAAAAAGGGGCTTGTTGACGGTTAATAATTGTATCAAAGTTCGTTCGTGACTCGCAAGCGTACAAGTCTCCCGTCGTAGTCAAGGGACCCTTCTTCCCTCGAGTGGTGAACCCAAGGTATCGAATCCGTGGAACAAATGTGTGACGCAAGACTTAATCTATTAAAGCCAAATAACTTCAATATTCGATAAAAGACCTAATGCATCTAAGTTAAAGACACAAAACAGATCTAATCTACTAAAAACCGGAGAAAACAAAGTAAGATTGGGTAGATAAACCGATCTAGAGGGATCGGGGTAAGCCTTTTTGTTGAAGTTCCAAGCAAGAGAAGAAGTAGCAAATCGAATCTTAATAAAAGCCTCTTTAAATCGTGGTTTCCCGTCCAAATCCGAAAGCATCCGCCTTTCGAGACCCCCGTTCTGTCACAACGTATCCCTATTCATGTGGGGAGCTTAGGGCGAGTCAAAAGACAAGTCGAGATTCTCTCGGAAGATCCGGCGTGTACCTCTAGCCACCGCGGCTACAAGAACACCCTATGTAATCTATCGTACGAATAGAATTGGAATAAGCAAAGCCGATCGAAAAACGAAATCTTCGAGGAAACACTTGATCGATGGGAAAAGATTCAACTTGATAACTCAACTATAACAATGATACATACACAAGATCACCACCGGGATCCTTCCTTGATCTTGCTTCTAGCTCCGGGAACTCCGACGCGGTCTTCCTTGCAAGGTTCCCACGTCGGCTAGGGGAACCCTAGTCAACTAGCTCGACCCTCTCCGAGATGGTGTCCCTCTCTTCTCTGCTTCTCGGCGGCCGAAGACGAAATCTTCTCTCCGTGGCTCTCGGTCAGGGGACTATAAATAGCCCGATTGGCGGCTAGGGCAAAGGAGGACGGATTTGGGCCCAAAATGGGCTCGGGCCGACCGGATCGGGGCCGGCCGGCCCGGGCCCATTTAGGCCCGGCCCGTGGGCTCCTTTGCCCGACGTCGGTTCCCTTGCTTCCCGGATGTTTCCCCCTTCGCATGTGGGTCCATGTCGTCGGTTTCTCTCCGAATTGGACTCAACTCCTTGTCTTGCAAGATTCGACACTTTTCCGGTCGGTCCCCGGAGTCCGTCGTCTTCTCGGATCAAGTCCCCGGCTTCTTGGAGTTAAGTTTGCTTCATTGCATGACTTGTTCGGGGCTTCAAGGTCTTGTCATGAGGTGCTTGATGAACTTATCCCGAAAGTCTTGCATTCAACACTAAATCCCTGCATAAACATTAAACTCCAAAAACGACATGCACATGTGAACTTGTTATACCACGGGGGTTAGTACCAATGGATAAGGTATAAAACTCATGCCAACACCGAAGGTAAACTCATGGCTAGGTTGACGGATTTTCACCGTCAACAGTAGGGGGGAGGCCGGGCCCATCGTTGCGGAGGTAGAACCATCCCCTCTCCCATTCCGCATTATTGGATGTCATCATGCAGGGGATGTAGAACTCCTTGCGCGAGTCCTGCAGCGAGATCAACAGGCCGCCGGCGCGCACCGCCCGGCGCACCCGTGTCTCGGCCGTAGCGAGCGTGTGCAGCTCCGCGCAGAACCGGTGGACCCAGAGATCCCAGTTCACAGGGATCCCCAGGAACCCCTCGCAGACGCCGACGAAGGTGGCCGCCTGCGAAATCACATTGGGGGCGAAATTGTGCAGCTCCACCCCGTAGTGGTGCTACAGTCCGCGCATGAAGCGGCTCGCCGGTGTGGTGAAGCCGCGCTCGTGGTGCCGGATGAAGCTGATGACGTAGTCGTACGGCAGGTTGGGCTCTCGATCCATCGCCGGCGGAACGATCCACGTCGGAGCAACCCCTCTACGTTCGGCGCCAACTGACCGCCGTTCACGAGCTCGTTTAGGGCGAACGCCGTCATCGTAGAACAATTCCATGGCAGCGGATCCAGCACCGTGATTGGCAGGGGGGAGCCATTGCGGTTGGCGGCGGCGTGCGAGGACGAAGCTAGCGGCGGGCGGAAGCGAAAGGGCGCGCAGCAGGAAAGCGAAGACAAGAAGCAAGGGGCGGCGACGCTTAGTGATGAGGTAAGGGACTTCTCCCTCCCCTCTTGCGATTTATAGACCCGGGGGAGCCGCGCTCCCCAAACCGTGCGTGCCGCGCGCATTAACTACAGGCGGCTGCACTTGCCACTGACGGGCGGACCCCACCACGCCGACACCGCAAGACGCGCGTGCATGCGCTACCATTACGGTGCGGCAACCGAAGTGCCGCAGCGGCCCATCACGTCTACCCCCCACGTCGCCCACTATGCGCGCGGTTGCGCCGCCTAAAAAGGCGCGCCTGCAGCGTACGACTGCGGCCACGACTGCGATCATGAAATGACCCGGTTCCTTACCGAGTAAGTGTAACCGCCACGCCGCCCGAGCCAAGGGCTCGAGAGACCTGACCCTCGAAGGGTGCGATTACTAACCAGTGGCCTCGAGACTCGATCGGTGAGAGCAGGCACCATAGGTGCCCTCGAATCCAGAGGATTACTGATCAGCAGCTCGAGGGCTGGCTCGGCCGCGAACCCACGAACTCTGCAGATGTGAACAAGACGGGGGCACCTAGCTGCCACCCCGCAACGGCCCTACTGATTAGGGGTTTGAAGCCTGACTCTTGAAGGGTTCGAACAGGCGCCCCAGATCAACAGAGTTAGGGACAATGAGGGCGCGCATTCGAGCCTATCCTCGAGCTTGCCAGCTCGAGGGCGCCCCGCGTGTCGTGTTCAAGAGCCAACGAGGGCAGCTAGTCGAGGGACCCCATCTAGGGAGAGCTTCCGCGCCCTCGGTCCCCAGCTAACAGGACCGAGCCCTACCTAGCACACCCACGTGAGAGCTTTCATGGACGAGTCTCCGGACCACGAGCCAACTCTTATCGAACGCGGCATGGGTGTCCACTTGAATCACCTGATAACAGCTCGAAGAGGAACCCGCAATTCACGACCCACTCGATGGGAGTTGTGGACACCTCACCCCTCTGTCCCGTAGAAGGACGACGAAGGGGCGTATAAAGAAGTCGGAGAGCCTGCCCCGATCGCCTCGAACGGGCCCAGGCTCAGGGGCTCGACGCACGGCTACACCTCCTGGATATGCACCGAACGCACGCGAGTGTTGACACATGCTTATGGCACCGCCGAGGTCGGCTGAAGTGAACAACTTGCACAATGACAACGCTACGGAAAAAACTTTGAAAAAGTACACACACTCCTCCAAGGCTTCAGGGTCTAGACCCGCGGGTCTGCTAGCGTGCCCCCATGGAATAGCACAACAACCAGGGGGGAAGAAAGTCCCATCAGCAAGCATCAACATCTGCGAGATCCTAACAGCTACCACCACAGATGCTCGTGGGCTACTGTCAGGGACAACCATAGGGGTCCCTAAAAAACTGGGGGAAACCCATTTTCTTTTGCAAAAAACAAAACACAAACAAACTCACAAACCTAAAACATGCCCAAGACCATCACGGCTCAGTAGGGGCCCACGGTCCTAGCCGCCCCAGCGGCCCACCAGAACAGTCGGCCTCGGCCACCCTCGGGCGAAACGCCGCCTCGCTCGAGGGGCACAGCGTCGCACTAATGAGACCCCGCCTCGCTCGAGGGCTAGACGCCCCCACGGGTGAGGTTCCGTCACGCTCGAGGGCTGGACGCCCCCTCAGGTGAGGTTCCGCCTCGCTCGAGGGCTGGTTGCACCCTCGGGTGAGTTCCCGCTTCGCTCGGGGGCTGGTCGCCCCCTCGGGTGAGGTTCCACCTCGCTCGAGGGCTGGTCACCCCCTCGGATGAGACTCCGCCTCGTTCGAGGGCTAGACACCCCCTCACGTGAGTCTCCACCTCGCTTGAGGCTCTCACGGGCTCGCCACCGCCGCGCCTGCTCCCCCGACCAGAGCATTTAATGTTCTGACACATGCAGGCGCCCGGGTCAATAACGAATCCACGCCGTGCCGTCTCTCTGACACGCCTAGGAATCATATCCCAGCGCTGTTCCGCCTACCCTCCCGGTGAGGCCATCCCCGCCACTGTACGAAACTGTTCGGTAAGGCCAGTGTCAGCTCTGTGACACTGTGCCGCCCACTTTCGTACGGCCGACGCACCGCACCCTCGAAGGAGGACGGCGGAACCCTACAAAAGGGGACAGACACCTGTTCCGCGCTCGCCTAGGACCACTCCGTGATGTCGTACAAGTGAGGCATGTCTCCTCCGTCACCATCGACCCTGTGCGGCCATCCCCACCATCACGGCGCCATCCCGGGCACTGCAACGCCATCCCCGACGTTGTGGGAGCGCGGGGCGACAAGACACCGCCACACCTGCTGTTGTGCCCCTTCCGGCCTCCCGTTAGCTGCACCCTCGAGTCAGCGTACGTACGACGACCGAACGGGAAGCTCCCACACCGCCACCCTTGAAGCCACTCCTGGACTAACACAGGGCACGCCATGACGCTCCGCCAGAAGCGAGATTCGCCAGGACGACTGTCACTTTGATGCACTATACGCCATGCCATCACACATAGCTAGAATAGTGCGGCACGCTTGTAAACTGTCTCTCCTTGGCCTATAACAGGAAGGGCAGTCCCCTGTCCGCAGGTGGACGACGGATAGCTCTCACTCGCATGCTTCCCGCCTTCACCACGATATTGGCACTTTTCCTCAATCAAACCTCAGGGACCTGGGGGTCCTGCCTCCTCTCCCGCCTCGCTTGTATCTCCCCTCTGCAAGCACCAAAGTGCAACGCAATATAGTGCCTCGAGCACACCACTACTGGATGTACGACCACGGCCGGAACCAGGATAAACCCTGTGTCACTAGTTTCTTAGCACCGGCCATCGAGAGATAGATCTCAGCGCTCTTACTAGTTAGTGTCGGGACTACTTTCCGCACCGAGACATACATATCTAGCCATGGTTCCAATGACCCTATGGCTATCCAAGTATCAACTTCTACAGCCTTAGGACCAGTTCATACAGAGCCATTGGAGACCATGCTGCCTCAGTCTACACCAAAGAAGAAGATGGCGGTTAAGAAGAAACTTACACCAAAGAAGCTTCAAATTGCAGCAGCCAGTACAACCAGCCTAAACAGCCCTTCTTTGCCTTCTTTGCAGTGATGTGTGTCTGTATAGATGTTCTTTTGCTGATGTAATGCATCGAAAACAAGTGTTGTTTTATAGTATTTTGCTATGCTATGAACAGAACATGTTGCCATGTCGTGACCAGAACCTGTTGCTTTTATGTGATGAATGGATCTGAACCTATTGGATATTATGCTCCTGGTACTAAGAGATGAATTTGAACATATGATGGGTATCTGTTGATTATTATGTGATGAATGGATCTGAACATATTGGATATTATGCTCCTGGATATTATGAGATGAATTTGAACATATGGTGGGTATTTGTTGATTATTATGTGATGAATGGATATGAAACAAAGTGATGTATTTGTTATGTTGGTTACTTTGTCAAGAATTAATTTACATGTACAAGTGAGGTGTATTTTGTTTTTTTTGCCTAAATAAAAATGAATTTGTTTTTTGGCCTAAATAAAAAATGATAACAATGAGTCTGCACTTGTCAATATGAGAAATGGGTGGCATACAGGTAAAAGAAAGATCATGTTGTGATTTTGAAAATTGGGTGGCATACATGTAAAGAAAAGGTGAGTTTGCTGCTCATGGTTGGAGGGGTACAATGGTCATTTCCCCTACCCATTTAACACCATTACTTGCAAAATTGGACGAAATGAAATAGAGGGCAAAGAAGTTTAGGGCGATGGCACACACGTGCGAGCAACTTTTTTAATGGCACACAGGTCACCACCATCTTTTTTAATTGCATACAGGTAAAAGTCTCCCAAACTGAGGAACGAACCCTAGCCCAGTCGCCGACGGACGAGCGGCGGCGGCCAGTGGCCTTGGGAGGTGAAGGCTTGCCGCGGAGCACCAGCTGAGGCGAGAGGCTGGAGTAGCCACCAAGCACCCACCACTTGCGCTGTTCTTTGGGATTTGGGAATGTGAGTATTTTTGTCGTCCATTGTTGTTCAGTTTTCTTTTTTTTGAAAGAACAGGAGGGGCAAGCCCCTACTGAAATATATTAAAAATAAGCGAATACAAGGTTTAAGAAAAAAAGTCAAAGAGAAAAGACCCAACACTCAAGGAGAGAGGGGGGTGGGAGAGGAGATGAATAGAAGAAAACAAAAGAAACATCCTGCCTTGTCAGGCATCAATCCAATTCGCCATGGCTGAGAGCAGATTTGGTTTGGCTCGGTGGAGAAGGAGCTTAAATTCCTCTTTGAACTTGCTGCAACAATTCTGAATCGATGGATCCACACTGTTAAATATCCAACTATTTCTGGTGAGCCAAATACTCCAAGCCATAGTAATGATGATCTCCATTGCAAAGGGAACTACCAACTTGTCCTTGATCTGTCTGAAGATTTGTTTCACCGATCTAGTGGAAACAAAAGTTACCCCAATGGAGTTCCAACATGCTTTCGCAAAGTTGCAACACAAGAAGAGATGAGCTCCGATTTCTGGTCGTTGTAAAATGCAGAGATCACAAGTGTAAGAATCAAGTTCCATATTTCTCCTTCTCAACATATCTCTGGTGCTCACTCTGTCTTTAAGAAGTAGCCAGAAAAAAACCTTGTGTTTCATTTGACACTTGGACCTCCAGATACAGTGATACATAGGTGTTGTTCAGTTTTCTCATTATAATGAGAAAATTGAACAATTATAACGATTTACGGGCAAAAGAATCTTTATAATTGTTCAGTTTTCTCATTATAAAGATTCTTTTGCCTGTGAATCGGTGCTAATTTCACGGATACCATGTCAGGGAGTACCAGGACACCAAGATTTTGGGTCTGGTTTTCTCAAGTTCAAGCTCGACTATTTGGGAACAAGTACCTTCGCCATTGGGGACTCCGTCAGCTCCGATGGCATCCCCGCCGGGGGCCCCTGCTGGAGGATTAACTGCTACCCTCGTGGAAAGAAGACGGAGGACCATGGCGCGTACGTCTCGATGTTCCTCCATTTCTTGACAGAGTCCAAACATGTGAAGACCTTTTTCCATGTGTTTTACCTTGGGAGAGACGGTGAACCATCTTACTTCCACGAGAAGAGGTCAATGCCGGTATACTCGTCACGAGGTTCCAAAAACTGGGGGTGGAGTCAGCTCCTGCCACGAAACTTTCTCGAGAATGAATCAACGTCATTCATACATATGTTTGATGTTCATTTTAGCAATGTTGAGAATGAATCAATGTCCCAGTTTTGTATGTCAGCTCCTACTTTAAACATACATGGAGTCAGCACTTGCTTTAAATATACGCTTATAACACCCGAAAATTCCATCACAATAAAATATTGCTAGCAACATGGTTTAGTTTTAATTTCTAAGTATTTAATAAATTTGAATAAATAAATTTGCCTTTAATTAAATTAAACAACATTTAAATAATTATAATCAATCAAGTGTTTGTGCATCATGTTGAAATGCATGAGTTTTGGTTGTGGTGTGGTTTTAAAATTCTTAAAAATAATTGTGAAAAAGTTTGTGAAAAGTTGTGTAAAAATTTGATTTAGAAAAGGTTTAAAAGTGTGGTTTAAAAGGTTTTGAAAAAAAAGAAAAAAAGAAAAGAAAAACTATCTAACCCGGCCCACCTTCCCTCCCCGCGGCCCATGTTTTCCTTTTCTTTTCTCCCCGCCGCGGCCCGCTCCACTTCCGGCCCACGCGCGGCCCGGCTCGCCGCGCAGGCGCCACCGGCGCTCCCCCTCCCTCTCCCTCACGCGGTCACCGACGGGTGGGCCCACCCGTCGGCACCTTCTTCAACCTCCGCGCCGCCCTCCCCTTTCTTCCCCGCGGCGGCCGCCGGCCGTCCCGCCGTCCTCGGCCGCCCCGCACCCCTCCGCCTCTACCACTCAGCCATTAAGGCACCGCAGCCACTCACCCACCGCAGCCTCGGCCTATTCCCCTCCCAAAACCGCCACCCCACCGAGCTTCAAGGCCATTAATGGCCGGCCGCCGCCGACCTCGCCGCCACCGCCTCACCACGCCCTTTCCCCTCCCCCCTCCGCCCTATAAAGGGGCAGCAGCACCTCCTCTCCACCTCACGCCCCTCCCCTTCTCTCCTCCCTCACCGCAGCGGCGCCGCCGCTGGAGCACCGCCTGCCCGCTGGAGCGCCACCTCGATCTCCTCCACCGGTGCTCTTCCCTCCCCTCCGAGCCCCTGGTGAGCTTTCTCATCTTCCCCTGTTCCTCCTGGAGTTTTTCTCGCGCGATTTGGAGCATGGGAACGCTTTCCCGGCCATCGCCGGCGAGCTCCGCCGCCACCTCCTGCCGGGCGCCGACGGTCTCCGGCCCTCCGCCGCCGACCGCTAGCTAGTCGCCGTCCGATCCCAATCCAACGGCCCAGATGGATCTCAGCCCCGGGTCAAAGTTTCTTGTACCGGTCAAACAAAGCCGCCGCTGGCAGATTTGCTAAAGTGACCCTAGTTTTCTTTTGAATCACAAGCCGGTCCTCCCACCAATAGAAACCCTTTCAAACAAATCCTTTTTCTTATGTTTTAAATCCTGAACTCTTTAGTTTTCTAGCCCGCAGCCCGCCCTTACTCTTTGATGCTTTAAACCTCGGGTTTATACACATAATTATGTTTTAGCCCCTGAAATCTTGCAGAAACCCCCTAAACTTCCAGATATTTCACATTGTAGTCCCTAAATCTTGTTTCAGCCATATCTTTTCCATCCAAGCTCCGTTTTACGCGTTCTTGGTGTCCACGCGACCGTCTCTCAGAGCCCGTCATTTCTAAAAGCTTGTTTTAGTCTTTTGGTAATGTTTGATGTATGGTTTTATTTATTGCATGTTTTCTTGCATGATCGTAGCCAACGCGCCGTTCGAGGGAGAACAAGTGCAGAGCTTTGAAGTTAAGGAGAGTAGCTTATCGTTGGAGAAAGGCAAGTGACCCTAACTACCCTTCTACCTATGCTTTAATCAAGAATACTATAAATTAAATCGGAACATGGAGAACCACCTAGGAAAACTGTGCAACCACAGTCCACATGGCTCTGGCTTAACCAATTAATTAGGTGTGTGATTGTATTGACGACCTTATCCGAAAGGAACACAGGGGGCTCCGGGTTGCAGGGGTATAACCCAGTTCTTTTGGGGTAGCAGCCTTTGCTAAGGTGCTGACCACTAGGGAGGGTTATGGTCCGCCCTGAGCTGTAACTATCGTGGGTTGTTGATGCTTTTGCATATCTTTGTAAAGGCTTCGTAGCGTCCGTATGCAATCACACCTCAGAAGTGTGGTATTGTGCCTGATCAGCACATGCGTGGTTGGGTTCAAAGTTCTTCGGAACTTTTACGCGAACTGTGGTGAAAGTGTGCAACCTCTGCAGAGTGTAAAACTGATCGATCAGCCGTGCTCACGGTCAAGAGCGGCCTGGACCCTCACATGATAATTGAACTTAAAGATGGATTTAATATTGCTTTCTGGTTATTCCTGTGGCCTTGCTGAGCTCCAACCATAAGTGTGCTCATCCTTGCTTACGCTGTTCAGAGAAGAATCTCGAAGTGGAGTACTTCACCGACTACGAGGAGTTCTGAGGATGTGATCAACCAGTCAGAAGCCTGTGGAAGATGAAGATGGAGTCGCGTCTTCATAGTTATCGTTGTTCGTGTAAAGACCTTCGTGTCTACCCTCGTGAG
Organism: Cenchrus americanus; assembly: GCA_947561735.1. Lineage (NCBI taxonomy): Eukaryota > Viridiplantae > Streptophyta > Magnoliopsida > Poales > Poaceae > Cenchrus > Cenchrus americanus. The sequence goes on from OX387242.1 coordinate 106,254,787, forward strand.
TGTAATAAAAGTTAATAAACCTTTTCTGTATGATTTGAGCAATGTCTTGTGATATTACACTCATGAGTCTATCATATGTGTGAAATTGTGATCCTGGCACACATATGAGATGCATTCGATTTTCTACGGAAAATTGGGTGTAACTGAGTGGTATCAGAGCAATGCTGACTGTAGGATGCAGCCTTAGATAGAAATGGTCGAGATTAAGGACTCTCTTTCTATAAAGCCTTTCCAGAATTCAAAATATCTTGATTAGGCTTAAAAATATATTTTATTCTTTATTCTTTATCAAAATCATATCTTTTGTTTTCTTCTACACTGAGTCCGATTCTTGTTCTTCCACCTTGAACTACCACCCGTGTTTTATAGGATAGTTTCTTAGGTTGCCTACCCTTCTATCATTTTCATTTCGATAGAGCCATTCTTGTGAGGACGTGCGATGTAAATGCTTGTTGGTTGTAAACATGCATGATTTGGATCTTTGACATGATTGGAATGTTTTGTGGCGTGATGGCCACAAATGCATCAATAAAATAATTAAAGTTAAAATTTGAATCTTAGCCCCTTTCTCTTTCATCATTATCAATTCAACTTCTTATCGGAAATACCTTTTCCCTAACAATCAAATGCTAAACACCACGTTAGGAGCTGGACAGGATATTCCGTTCGTGCTCACATCGCCAATCAGCTGAATCAAGTCCCTCCTCTACCACAAGAATTAGCAATGGATCCCACGATGCAGCAGTTCTTTATGGAACAGATGCAGTTAATTCAGAACCTCACCGCCATGGTTCAAAATTGAAGGACCGATACGGCGAACCAGAGAGGGGGGAGTGAATGGGAGCCGATAAAAATTCTTCTCGAAGGAGATAGAAACTCCAACAAGATGAACACGGCTTCCAACACACGTCTCCGACTCACTACCCAAGTTGGCCAAGCCCACGTAGCCACTGGAGTGCCACTGGACCAAGGAACCAACACACACACACCCTTTCGACCCGAGAACGCAGCGGAACACCAAAACTCGAGTCCACTGACCAACACCGGTCAGACCGGTGAGCACCACCGGTCAGACCGGTCCCTGCTAGTGAAACTGGGCAACTTTCACTAAGTGGCTCCACACCGGTCAGACCGGTGAGACGCACCGGTCAGACCGGTCACAGCCTGAAAGCCCCCAAAGCACCAAACAGGCCAACCGACCTCCAAACTGACCCAAACTCGAAATAGCCCCAACACAGGACAACAGCAAACTCACCAAGACGTTCACCCGAGCAAAAACCCACCAAGGGTTGCACCAGTCAGACCGGTCAAGAGCACCGGTCAGACCGGTGTAGCCTGGGCAGCTCGGGATGAACAGCACCCGCAGGTCAACTCACCCAAATTCAAATCTCGATCTCCCGAATCGCTCCACGGACTTGAACAAGACTTTGGGGGTAATAGGAACTCCTCATGAGGAGTCCATAGCCAAGTTTAATCCCACCAAAACTTGTCCAAAAAGGAGGAATCGAAGAAATCCCGCCAAGAACACCTCAAACCCTAGAACTCGGAAAACCCCAAAATCAAGCCCCTTTACTCACGGATTTGGGAGGGGAATCACAGCCCAAAGAACCACGAAAGGTTCCCACAAGTTTCCCCCATCAAATCCCCAAGAGAAAGGTCCCGAAAACAACCCAAGAAAAACACCAAGAAAGGACTCCAAAAATCACCACCAAGAACAACCGGGAACAACACAACAAGGCCTTGAGGAACCACGCCGAATCATCTATACATGTCACAAAGGTTCATACAAGGTCTAGCTTTCCGCCCGATCATCCAACCCTCTCACAAGATCTCACCATGAAGCTCTCAAGCTAGTCCTATGGGAATCCTAAGAAAATAGGAAGGGAAAATAGAAAAGCAAATGAACTAGGGTTCCAAGAGAGTTGGCTGCCATCCTCTCACCTCTTGGGTTATATGGAGGCAACCTAAAGTCTAAAATACCCTTTCCCACCAATTACGGATACAAGCCCCTCAAGGGCGGTTTTGGAAGTCTTCAATCTTTCACCATCGGACGGATGCCCGGCGACCGCAACCTGCTTAGCCTCGACGCAAGCCTTGCGATCCCGACGCGTGTCCTCCACTTCGAAGATTCCGGACTGCGTCGTCGCACACCGATCAGACCGGTGCTCCTCACCGGTCAGACCGGTACCCACCGGTCAGACCCCCTGTCAGACCGGTCTGGCACTGCTGCAGCACCGTCTTCGGTTCTTCGGTCTTGGCTTTGTGGATCAACCAAGGAACCCGGTGGTTTTCTGATGAACCACCGGAAACCCCGCGAACTCGGTGTAGCCTCCGCCAATCTCCACTCATGACTCGGCTCCCACGTAGTCCCGGCTCGACCTTGGTTTTGAGGCTCAACCAAGAAACCGTCCATGACTTCATCTTGCTCGTTCATGCCACCATGCAGCCCGCACTTGACCCCCGCCGGCCACCGGTCCCTCGAACGAAGCCTACTTGTCTTCTCCACACCTAGAGGCCTCACCGCGACGACCTTTCGCGCTTGTTCTTCACCCGCACCAACACCGGTCAAGCCGCAACCTCGCACCCGCAATACTTAGCCAAGAATCGGTCCACACAACGTTGTCAATCACTCATCACACAAGGAAGCGACCATCCACCGGTCCTCGAACCACACATGGTCCTCAATCTCCCCCTTGATGAGTGCATTGACAACACCCACACGAAAGTAACAAGAAAGAAAAGAAAAAGAAAAGAAATGAACAAAAAGAAACTCCAACAAGCGATCGAAAGCCAAACAAAGGCAAAGAGCGAGATCACTTGAAGAAGACAAGTCTCGGACCCCTTAGGCAAGGGCAACGGCTCGACACATCCGAGACAAAACAAAACTCAAGCACAGAGCGCAAACCACCGAAACAAAGCTCGAAAAGCCACAAAGAGCTCCCCCTGCACACATGCAAGCTCCCCTGAACCAATGCACCTCCCCCTGGACGAATGCATGCAAACCACTTGAAAACAGGGCAGCTACAACCACTTCAGCTCACACCGGTCAGACCGGTCATCACCACCGGTCAGACCGGTGCCCAACATGTGCACAGGACCAGCACTCACACCGGTCAGACTGGTGACCTCGACCGGTCGGACCGGTGACCAACGAGCCCGCAAATGGCTCGAAACTACCTGAAAACCTTCTAAATGCATCCAGCAAGCCATTTCAAGCTCAAACTTCTCCCCCTTGTTGGCAATGCATGAATCAAGCCAAAAATGCAAAACTTTCAACCTAGAGCTTCTCAAATAGACAAAATTCAACATAGGATGCTACACATGTCCAAATAAGCAAGTTAGATACTTTATAGCTTCGTATCGACCAAGATCACCAAGTTTCACAACCATTGGACGAAGCTAAGATGGATGTGGGCAATTTTGCGAAAAACTTGCCTCTCATGAGCAAAGTCCTAAACATGATCAAAACATATCAAAATGGCAACGCCACACAAACTTCATGCTAGGACAGCCATTCTAATCATAAGACCATCACAAACACTCACAAGCACCTCATGTCATGTCAAAGCCACCGAGCCATGTGCCTACTTCTATGTATGAGACTTCTCATTGGTAGGCATCATGCAATGGTTTTAGCACCCAAAGCAAATTAAATTCAGCACACATGACATGGGAGCACATTTCCCAAGCATTTTACATTTCATTTTTAGATTCATAATTGGTACATGAAATGTCTTTGCGACAAAAAGGAACTTATGCCCCTCCACAAGATGAAGCAAGAGGGCTAAACATTCATGATGGCAAATGAGCCTTTGGCCCCATATGATCAATAAACTAGCTATCCAACCACAAATTAAGCATAGCAAAGCCACTAAAACATGTCAAGATCATGTAAAGGCATTTACACACGAGAGAGCGTACATGTGACATTTTTTTCAAAAACATAGCCATCAACCATGGATTATTCATCTAGATCATCAAGAGCTAAGCCAAACTAACCGTAGCATACCAAACAAGCTCAGAAAGACATAAGTAGCATTCCATGGTGAACAATGTATATAGGAGAAGCTTTTCCTATCCAATGCATATGATACAAAATGCATGCAATCTAAGATACAAGGATGCCCATACATCATGTTACATATGTCATGCCAAATGCAAGAAATGCACAAAGGAAAGCTATACATATTCTACAAAGGAGCTCCCACACACCCAACTCAAGAAATCAAACACACACCAAGTTCCCCCCGCAAACGAGTGAAAGTTGCTTGATCTAGGGGTTTGGTGAAAATATCGGCTAGTTGGTCATGTGTGGGTACATGGATCAAAGCTATCTTTCCTTTCTCTACGTTGTCTCTCAGAAAATGATACCTCACTTCTATGTGATTGGTTTTGGAATGGAGCACTGGGTTCTTTGCAACGCTTATATCACTGGTGCTATCTCATTGAAGTGGGACATGGGTATACTCCTCACCAAAGTCACTCATGGTATATGAAATCCAAAGGAGCTGAGAGCAACAACTAGCAGCGGCAACATACTCGGCCTCGGTAGTGGATTGAGCAACACTCGACTGTTTGCGGGAAGACCAAGACACCAAAGAAGAACCCAAAAACTGGCAAGTCCCAGAAGTGGACTTCCTATCCAAACGACACCCGGCAAAATCCGCGTCTGAAAAACCATGAAGCACCAAAGAAGAGGACGTAGAGTACCAAAGGCCGGAGTTGGGAGTGTGACGCAAGTACCTGAAAATTCGCTTCACCGCTTGCCGATGCGAAGTCCTCGGAGACGCTTGAAAATGTGCGCACAGACATACCGAGAACTGGATGTACGGCCTCGTCGCCGTCAAGTAGAGGAGTGACCCGATCATGCTCCGGTACTCCTTCTGGTCCACATGTTCACCTTCCTCGTCCGCATCAAGAGCTGTAGTCGTACTCATCGGCGTCGTCATAGCCTTGGAATCCTCCATCTTGAACTTCCGCACAATGTCTTTGGTGTACTTGGCTTGGTGCACAAATGTTCCTTCCTTTGATTGCTTGATTTGTAGCCCGAGGAAGAACTGCAACTCGCCCATCATTCTCATCTCAAATTCCCTGCTCATATCCTCTGCAAACCTTGCAACAAGAGAGTTAGACGAGCCACCAAAGACAATATCATCCACGTACACCTGCACAATCAGGATATCTCTGCCCTGCCTCAGCAAAAACAAGGTCTGATCGACCTTCCCCATCTCAAAACCTCTCTCAAACAAGAACCCCCTCAACCTGCCATACCAAGCTCTAGGTGCCTGCTTCAACCCATACAACGCCTTCCTCAACTTGTACACCCGGTGGGGGTACTTCTCACTCTCAAACCCCGGTGGCTGCCTCACATACACTTCTTCCTCCAACACACCATTCAGGAAAGCACTCTTCACATCCATTTGGTGCAACTTGAACCCTTTAGCCACAGAAAAGGCTAGAAGGATCCTTATCGCCTCCAAATGGGCTACGAGAGCAAAGGTCTCCTCGTAGTCGATCCCCTCCTTCTGACTGAACCCCTGAGCCACAAGCCTCGACTTGTTTCTCACAACCTCACCTTTCTCTCCCTCTTTGTTCTTCCACACCCACTTTGTACCAATCGGCTTACACCCTGGGGGAGGGTCAACCAACTCCCAAACCTGATTCCTCTCAAAGTTCTCCAACTCCTCATGCATCGAATTAACCCAATTGTGATCAGATAGTGCGTGTCCAATATCTTTGGGCTCAAAAGTAGCAACAAATGCAGCATGAGCGAAATGAGAGTTGTTCTGAACCCTCGACCGTGTAGTGCGTTCATTCATGTCGCCGATGATCCTCGAAACTGGGTGATCCACTTGTACTCGCCGGGGAGGTTCTCGCCTCGATGCTTCCTCCCCCTCAACATCAGCTTCTCCTTGTTCTTGATTTGTCGTCGTAGGTGTAGGAGAGGGTACGTCCATCACTGTAGTTGAAGTAGTGGGTACATGTTCAGCCGGGGCACCACACCGCCATCTTCATCGTCTCCATGTTCATGCTCCTCCTCCTGAAAGATCTCCTCGCCAAGCTCATCATCACCTGCACACTCAAAGACAAGCTGACTACGTGGCTCTGTCTCGTCGAAGGTTACCACGCAAGTCTCCACGATTTGGTTAGTTTCAAGATTGAGCACATGATATGCTCTAGAATGAGATGCATAACCAAAGAAAATACCATCGACAGACCTAGCCTCAAACTTATCCAACTTCGTGCCTTTCTTCAGAATGAAACACTTGCAACCAAAGACATGGAAGTGACTCACCTTGGGTGTGCGTCCATGCATCAACTCATAGCATGTTTTCTTCTTGTGCACTCTGAGGTGGATCCTGTTTGACACATAGCACGCGGTATTCACCGCCTCTGCCCAATACCTCCTCGGAGTCCTATGCTCATCAAGCATCGTCCGAGCCATCTCGCACAAGGTCCTATTCTTTCTTTCCACAACACCATTCTGGGGAGGCGTATACGACTCAAAAACTGGTGCTCAAGACCCAAGTCATGACAAAAGGTTTCAAAACGAGAGTTTCTGAATTCCGAGCCATTATCACTGCGGATTGCTCGTATGGCATCTCCGTGCCTCTCGTTCCTCAACCTCAAGACTAGATCTCGAACAAAACCAAACATCTCCCCCTTATCCTTGAGAAAGAACACCCACGCATACCGAGAGTAGTCGTCCACCACAACAAGGACATACCACTTCCCACCCGCAGATCGCACACGAGCTGGGCGAACAAGGTCCATATGGAGCAGCTCGCATGGACGCTCAGTCATCACATCGGTGAGAGGCGGGTGAAAAGAGGCTACCATCTTGGCATGCCTACACGGCGCACAAACCAACTCTTTCTCAAGCCTCAACCGTGGCAATCCTCAGACCAAATTGAGTTTACTCAAGCGAGACAAAAGGTCAAAGCTCAAGTGACCCAACTTCCTATGCCACTTCCTCAACTCACTCGAAGAACCAGCCAATAAACAACGCTCCACACCCGAAGACTGAGAAAAATCAGCACGAAACACTTGACCCTCGGGAACAACCATACAGACAAGGTCCCCTCGAGAGTCCAAAATCCGAGAACCACCGGGCCGAAACAACACCTCAAAACCCTCATCCAACGAGTGGGACACGAAAAGCGATTGTACCCCAGCGATTGAACAAGAGCAACACGCCTGAGAGTGATCTTATCACTCAATTTGATCTCACCTTCTGAAAGCACACGCCCACGCCCATTGTCCCCAAAAGTGATGTACCTCCTTGCACCACCGGGACGAGACTTGAGAACCACCCCCTGTCTCCGGTCATATGCCTCGAGCAACCGGAGTCAATCAACCAAATGTTCTTCAAGTCTCCCACCTGAAATTCAAAAATGAGCACGTGAGCGAACAAACGACTCAGCACTCGGGTTAGTACCAAAAGGGTAAAACCAGTGCCGAGCCATTTGCTCGAAAGTGGGGTTAGCACAAACCAAACCATCTCTCCTACCAAAGCTACCTCCACGAACACCACCACGGTAACCATCCTGAGGAAACCACCCCTCTCTGCCTGGAGGAGGACCAAAACCATGAAAGAAAGCCCATGGACCGTCCCTCCTCTCCTTCTCAAAGCTAAGACTCCTCCCATCCCCATAGTGAACTCGAGGGGGAGAATGCCTAGCAACCTGACCACCTGCAAACTCTCCAGCCCAACCACCAGAACCACGACCTCTAGAAACAACCCCCGCACCTGTACGAGCACGAAACCCAAACTGCTGCCTGTCCAGGCCTGCACCGGTCTGACCGGTGCTCCACATCGGTCTGACCGGTGTGACCTGGGCAGCAGCACCTCCAACAGCCTTCCACTCTCCCCAAGCCCGAACTGTCCTCACACTCGCCTTGGCCCTGGGCATCTGCACACGAGGCTCAAGTACACCATTGAAAGGGTGGTACTTGTCCTTGTTAGCCCACTCCTTTGCCATCCTCTCCTCTCGCTTCCTCTTGAAGCAAAACTCATCCTTATGGCCATCTCTCCCACAATAGCCACAATGGAACCTCACAAGCTTAGGCTTAGGCTTGGGCTGTGGCTTCTCACTTGGTTTCTCTCCACTCAACTCCTCCACCGGTTTCCCTTCACTAGCCTTCTCACTTTCCTTCCCAAAGAACACTTTCCCGGAAGTGCTCACAAACTTGATAGGCTTTTGGAGATCATTTGTGGATGTAGGAAACACGGGTGGAGCTGGGGTTGTGTCTAGTCGGTTCCTAAGATGGTTAGGTTTTGGGGGGAAATCATTTTTGTGGTGGGCTTTTGGTGGCTTTGGGATATTCTCTCCACTTCCCTCACCAACCTTGTTTGCCCCAAGTCCCTCACCATCCTGCCTCTTAAATGCCTCGATCATCATCCTCAACTGAGGCTCATGACTAGACAACCAACCCATCAACTTCCTCAGCTCATCATTCTCATCCTGCAAACGATCAACATAATGTGCAAGTTCCAAATTGTTCAAAGCATGCATTTCACAGGTAGAGCATGATGTAGGCATGGGTTCTTTCAGCTTAGCCTCAAGAGAGCTAGTGTAAGCATGCATCTCATCAATCTTAGCATGCAAAACAGGGCAAGAAGTGCAAGAACCTAGCAAAGCAGATCTAGATTTAAGCTCAGCCACTTCAACCCTAAGCACATCTAGTTCCTCGCACTTGGAGGCATGCTTTTCCTTGAACAAAGAAAGATCAACAAGGAAAATGGAGCAATCAGCACAATCAACCTCATCCGAAACAACAGGGCTAGCCTTAAGCGAATCAATCTCAAGCTTGCTATCAAGCACCTGTGTTTCTAGCTCAGCCACTCTAGTCCTATCATCCTCGAGTGAAGCCCTAATCTCTTTTCTCATTTTCTTCGCCTCTCTAAGCATGTCATCACGATTATCAAGCAAAGTGCCAAGCCTCTCATTCTCCTGGCGCAAGAAGGGAAGTTCATCACGCACCTCGTCGTCGGAATCAGAGTCCGAGTCGCTCTGTGTGCTCTTCTTGCTGTCGTAGCTCAGCGCCATGGTGCAGAAGCCCTCTCTCGCGAAGCATCTCAGCCCGCTCAGGTTCTTGGACGACTTCTTGCTCTTGCGACGATCACCTTCATCTTCACTGCTGCTCGAGCACTACAAGAAATCAAACCTTTGCCAACACCTATATATGGTTGCAATATGGCTTTTTGGTTGCATCTGGAATCAGTTGCATCGAAGTGAGGTGGTCGATAAATGGTTGCAATTGGAACGGTGCAATAGCCTGAGGCAACCGTAAGATGATGTGTTGCAATAGAGTTTGTTAATGCAATGACCAAAAAATCCTATTGCAACCAATAGTTGGTTGCTACAAATAATATTGCAACACAAAAGAAGCCTAATGCAACCTATACTAGGTTGTAATAACAAATATGGCAATGAACAAAAAAGGAAATACAACCAATTTTTGGTTGCAAGAGTAAATATTGCAACGACTTTATTGGTTGTCTCAGGTTTTATTGCGACCAAACACTAGGATGCAATAGTTCAAGATTGCCACGACCAAATGTGTTGCAAAAGAAAAGTATTGCCACTCCAAAGATACGTAGGCATATAGTCTTATTCCCACGAATTTTGATCCATTGCATTACAATGCTTTTGCAACAAATCAGATATGGTGGCAATAGCTGATATGTTAATGCAACGAACTAGTCTGCGAGGTATTATATATATGTTGCAACGAATTTGTGTGGGTTGTAATAGAGGTTAGATGCAACAAACAATGGTTTGTGGCAATAGATGTTATGATAAAGCAACACTTAAAGTTCGTAGCAATAATGCATATTGCAACCAAAATGAATGGTTGCCTATTATTCTGTCGCAACGCGGTGAATTTGATAGTAGTTTATAAAGCAATTGCACAACATGCACATAACATTTAATAACTGAGTAATTCTTTATTTAAGATTGTCTCATAACATAGTAACAGGTAATGACCAGAATTCGTCTTGATTGAACATGACCACAAGTAAAAAAATAAAGACACCACATTTAACTAAGTTCACAACATTGTTTAGCATATAATAAATGGATCTAAAAATTAGTTCCCTGGTTGCTCCATCGCCCATCAGCTTCTCGTACATCAATCTTGTTGGTCGCCCATCAACAGTAATCCATGGTTGCTTTCTCTAATTGTTTTGGTCGTCCGAGTTTCTCTGCGAATCGTGAAAGCATATATGATTAAATTAGCATACACCAGATTAGTTGGTATAAAAAAGATAATAGAAAAGGATGCACATTTCAAGTAACTCTAGCATCAGATTTGGATAATAAAAAAGGATGCATCAGATTAGTAAGTACATATTCCTATTAAAAACTATGCCTGTTCACTGAAGATATAAATTATATGACAACCCAATGGTACACAAAAAGATGTAATGTAGTTTATTTATTCCCACACATTAAACAAAACCAGCAGCAACAAAAAATTAATATGTTGCAGCATACACCAGATTAGTTGTTCAATAGTATTAAATGTCTAGTTTAACTATACTTAGTAAATAAATTGGATAACATCAGTTATCTTTTTACTTGAGAGCATACAGAACACAAGGCATAGGCATAAATAATAAATTACTTGGTAAACATCAGGTGCAGATTTATTTATGACGTTATTCATACCTGTTGATTCTTTTTCTGATTACGAGTCCTCAATAGCTGATTGGAAGTAACAAAACTAATCGTTGATCCTAGAGCAACATTAGTTTTTGAGAAAATATTCCTAGCTGAGCTACTCTTAGTTTTTATGGTTTGAGGTGGTACAATATCCTTTTCTGTTGTCATCACACTCGGTGGTTCAGGAGTCTGCCACAGAGAAAATTTGGTGTAAACATAATGCTAAAATTTTTGAAGCATGTATGTGCATTAGCCTCTCCAACAGAAATACCTTTGCAGGTTCAGCTTCTACATGTGGTGGTGTGATGAACTCCTGCGAAGTAGGTCCATCTGACTCATGTGTGGTAATCATGGTTCCAGACATAGCCTGTGGAGGAAATGGAGAGAGAAATTATAGCAATTATGGGCTGAAACAATAGTTCAAACACGGTTGAAATGGGTATCTGTTGCAAAAGCTGACGGAATTCTTCCCTCATATCATCCATTTGTTTCTTACTTTCTTCCTTATCTTTTTCCCTTGCTGAAATTACATTTGCAAGGCTTTGTTTCAGTTCTCGTACCTCTTCTTGGTGCTGCGATCTTGGGCATCCAATTCAGCACGTGTTGCATCTTCTTCCCTTTGTTTCGGTAGTGCTCTTCGTGTTGGATATTTCGCCATGTACCCATGACCATGTGTCTTGTATGATTTTATTCCAAGAGTCTTTGAATAGTTGACCTGAAAAACTGAGTTCTCCTCCTCAGCCGTAAGGAAAGGCCTATCCTTACCTTTTTCTGCATTGCTAATTTCGATGGAAGCTTTTTCCTAGGTGTGACATGTCGAATTAATTAGGAGGATGCGAGATTAAACATTTACAATTAACAGGAGAAAAATGTTGTAAATGTAATGATGCAAACATAATCACTCACATATACATCCCTAGCTTCATCACTTGTCCATTCTCCATTCTTGTTGATGTGAGTAGTCATCCAAAGTTGCAGATCAGTCGGTTGTTGACCATTGGCACGGTTTGTCTAAGGTTCCGAAAATGTAGCATTAGGTGATGACACTATATATCATAAAGTAATAAGCAAATTAGTTAATATAGTTATAACCTATTCATATCGAATTTGGGAATATGGTTTTGCTCCCATCACATGCTTAGTCTTTTGCTTCTTCCCCGACTCCCCGAATTTTTTGTACTAATTTTCTGCAAAAGGAGTATGAGGAAAACGTTGTTAATTGCATAACAAAACTGGAATTAGCAACGAAATTTGTTTGAAACGAACCTGAAAGCTGTCAGATCCAAAGTACTGGATCAGGTAGTACCACTCCACAATGTCTAAGTCCTCAGGCTTATGCTTCATACGTTCTGCATCAGTGGAGTATGCCTTGTATGTAGAACTAAATGAAGATCTCCATCCTTTGTACCTCTCTTGCGCTATTGTCAGTATCTGTTTAGTAGCATCTTCAGCATTGTCTAAGTTCCAAATTTTCTGTTTCAATGTGAATGACAAATATATCAATACAGTAGAGGAAATGAATTAATTAGATGTGGCTACAGCTCATAATTTACTTACCATCATGTCGTCAACTATTGAATCTTTTACAACTTCCCTTACTTTCTTCCAAGATTTGACTCCTATAAGTGGAGTTTTTTTCCTAGTGAACACTACAATCTCATCCACAAATGTACGGCTGTTCTCACCACAGACTCCTCCCATCAAGGCATCGAACTGAATTTGTAATTTCTGAGTTCCGCTCCTGACTCTCTTTGTTGTTGCTTTGTAACCTTTGACAACTCCACGTTGACGGGTTTTGGATGCACCTAATGGCCATTTGAGACAAATATAACATGCATTATTGGCGAAATATGTTAGAATGTACATTTCAAAAGTAAAGGAGAAATGCAAATACCATTCCCTTCTTTTGGCTGTCTTGCATGACTTGGCCTATTATTATTGATTGATGTCCTCTTTTCATGATTTTCCCCACCCTCCTCACCTTCAGACCTATCATTATTTGTTTCTGACTCTTCTTGTAGTAATGATACTACACACAGCACAAGAAAAGCATACATCAAATAATTTATGCAAAGAACAATTATTTCTTTATGTGAGCAAAGTAATTTACTTACACATATGGCGACGCCGTCCTGTGTGCCTGAGCCATTCCTTGTATGTATCGATTCTTTCATTCCTAAAGTTATCCCTTAAGTCTGTGAATCATGATCCCCCATGTGCTAGTGTAAAAACAACTTAATACCTGATCCTAATAAATTTATTAAGATATGCAAAAAATGAGTGTACCTATTTCTAGGTCTTCCTCTTTAATTTTAAGTAACCAAACCTTGTAGGCATCTAGTTGTTGATCTGTACTAGTTTCATCATTTCTTCGCTTCCCCCTCCGCTGTTTAATTGGCGTTATGCTTACAGTATCCTGAAGTTGGGCCTCCTTTGACATTATCAACCTGATATAATGTTAATCTGGAATTTAATTTTGTTGAACATGGGCATGCAATAGCTACTCATGTATAAACTGGAATTTAATATGGTGGAACATGGGCATGCAGCAGCTAGTCATGTAGGACAGAGTGATTAAAGAAGTGCATAAGTAACCCGATTTCCTTTTCCTTGGCATTGTCATGTAGCATTTGTTTTGCGTCTTTGGGAAAAATCAATGGGCTCAATTGTAGCTACATCTACTCCGCAACGCTTCTTGTAGTATAAATAGTCCCTTGATGCATAGCCAAACTTGTTCCTTGAAACATATCGAGTTAGGATAAGTTAGATTAACTCTATCGATTTTACATTCAATAAAATCATCATCCTCATCTCCACATCCCTTCAAGTGGAAATAAATTGTCCACATGTCATTCATCGAAGGTTCACTGCATGTAGAACATAGGATCATTAGCACGTCCCTTCATAATGTGATCATAATAAAACTACAATTAAATCTGGTTTAATAAGGAGCTGCATGCAGGAATAAAATTGAACATATAGTTCAACCATCCAAAAAGGTACATAATTGTGGAACATATATGATGCAACATACCTATTTTAGCATGACATAGGCCCAAATAAATTCAAGAAACTCCATTATTATGTCCTGATTATTGTAGTTGTCCCCGTAAACACAACAAATATCATGTAGTACATATTAATTAATCGACCAGTGAAGATCAAGTTGCCTACTCGCCCTGGAATTTGGTTTTCATGGAACAGAAGGGGCAAGCCGCTACTGAAAATTAAATAAATTGAAAATACAAGTCGCCAAACTTGATTGCATACACAGCTACTCTAGGTTAGGGCAATGATACCCTGCAATGAATGGAAAAAACTGCATGCCGCAGAACCAAGATCTTTTTTGGCTACAACCCAAATTAAAGTGGATACCGTAACATAGGAAATACACATGCACAAGAAGAAGAACAACCAGGAGTCCAGGAGCAATGAAGGTCCGTAGCAGATTTGTTAAGTACCTCGTTTTGACGTATCGTAGTACCCCTGCTTCATCAAGGCCAGGTTCGACATCCTCGTCAACAAGTAGATGTGAGGGCAGCGCCCTTGGGCCTGAGGATGAAGGCGCAACGGATGGAGTTTCAGCGTAGCTGACGCTCCTGCGTGCGCCGGCAGATGAAGACGCACCCGTCGTCTTCACAGTGTCCATCTAGGTGGTCGCGGGCGCTGTACGACGAAGCCGTCACCGTCGTTTAGGAAGCCATCGCGGTTGCAGTACTGGCGGCGGCCGTCCCCCTCCTGACCTAACTACGGCAGATGATGAGTCGAGGAAGGGGGTGCGGTTTCAGGAGTCGATCACGCCGCGAGAGAGCCAAAAAAAATAGGCCCACGACTCCGCGCGGTACGTGGGTGTTACGCGGCAGGGCGCCAAATTTTCGGGGCATCTATTCGATGCATAGGCGGGCTGGGAAAAAAACAAGGAAAGCCAGACTTGGTTTATGTACGAGATGAACTATAAAGTTTCATGAATTTTTTTGCAAAATTACAAAATATGTTAGCGTGTCGAATATCATTGTCCAATTTAAATGTGGGACACGAGAAGTAGAGCGAGTTTCGTGGATGAGCTCATGCATCGTTACCTAGCTAGCTAAAAAGCATGTGGACAGGCAAATTAAGGTACACACGTACACATATGGTGTTACTAGCCTAGGTAGACACCGTTGCCCGGGCACAGGTGCCTACCTACATGCACCGGTACCTATCTAGACACGCGAAGGAGGATGCATCATGTATATGAGGTGTTGATAATGAGAGCTTTGCCTGTTTAATAAGGTGGCTCAGGTAGGGAGCCAAAAAGCATGTGGACAGGCAAATTAAGGTACACACGAACACATATGGTGTTACTAGCCTAGGTTGACACCGTTGCCCGGGCACAGGTGCCTAGCTACATGCACCGGTACCTATCTAGACACACGAAGGAGGGCATGTATATGAGGTTGTCGGTGCGGAATATGGTCCCGACACTAACCAGTAGATAGCGCCTAAGTTTATCCCTCTATGGTCGATGCCAAGCAACAAATGACACAAGGATTATCCTGGTTCCGGCCGAGGGGGCCGTACGTCCAGCAGCGGCGTGCTCGTGGCACTATATTGCTCAGCACCGGGGGTGCTTGTAGTGGGGCAAGTACAAGCAAGGCGGGAGAGGAAGCGTGGCTCCCAAGTCCCTAGTGGGTGGGCCGAAGATGTTGTGGGAGAATAAGAGAGTGAGTGCACAGTGTGTTGTGTTCTTCTGGACTTGTTCGAACCTGTCTCCCCGCGGCTGGGGGCTCGCCTCCCCTTTTATAGGCCAAGGGGGCGGCGAGTTACATGCACGCCGCGCTACCTAGCTACGTGTGGGAGCACGTCGTGCTATGGTGTAGAATGGGCGGCTGTCCGGTTGATCTTCGCTGCGATCCGGCCATGATGGCCTACCTTGTACCCGAACAGTGGCGGTTCGAGGGTAGGAGGCGGCAGACGGTGATGGCGTTCTCTGATAGGCTTCGAGGGAGGTGCTGATGACGACCGGTACGGGATACAGGAGCGGGCAGAACGGCGTTCCTTCCCAATGAGCTCTGCGGTGGCGGAGTGGTTGCTCTGCAGCGCTTGGGCGTGCCCCCGTGGAGCCGGGCGTGCGCCCGCACGCGTGGGTACGGCGGCCGCGCCGTTTCGGTGGCCGGGATGGCCACCCACCGGCCTAGCGCCCCTCACCCTAACACCGCAAGGTCACGGGAAAGTGGAATCGAGGGTGCGCCGGCCCCCTTTCGAGGGGTCGGGCGCGTTAGCCGTACGGCGGCGTGCGCACGGTGTCACGGGACGACACCGGCCGTACCGCACGGTCCATCCCACGGTGGCGGGGATGGGCTCTTTCCCCGGGGAGTTGGTGCGGCGGCACGGGCGTGAGCCCCGGCGCATGATGGCGGCTGTCCCGCGGCGTCGGGGCGTTAAATGCCCAAGTACGGGACCGGCGCGCGCGTGCGGGGCGCCCGTGATCGTGGCGGGCCCCGGCCGAGGGCGGAGCGGACCCTCGAGCGAGGCGGGACTCGCTCGAGGGGGAGCGCGCCCTCGGCGGGGCGGGGCCGCTCGAGGGAAGGGTCGCCCCTCGAGCGGGGCGGAACCTGTTCGAGGAGGGAGTTGCCCCTCGAACGGGGCGGAGCCCGTTCGAGGAGGAGCATGCCCTCGGGCGAGGCGGGGCCTGCCCGAGGGGTCTTCCTAGGCGGGCCGCCTTGGTGGGCCTCCGGAGTCTCGCTTGCATGGGCCGTGTCTGCGGGGTTAGTTTCTGCATGGTTAGGCTTAGTTTATATTGATGCGGGAATTTAAGTAGGGGTTCCCCCCCTTGTTTTAGGGGACCCCTAGGGCGGTCCCCGACAGTAGCCCCCGAGCATCTGCGGGTTTGCCTTTGAGGCTCCCGCGGATGCCGGAACCTGCTGATAGGACGTTCTTCCCTCCTTGTTTGCGAACGCTTTCGGGGGGCCGCGCTAGCGGACCCGCGGGTCTAGCCCCCCGAAGCCTGCGGGAGTGTGGGTTCTCTTGCGGGGGTTAACCGCGAGCAATTCGGTCGAAAGGCGTGGCACATATGCCAACCGGCATCGGCGGTGTTTCGGCCCGGCATCGGGGGTGGCACGCTCCCCTGTCCTTTGTCTCGGGCGGGTGCAATTCCAAGGAGGTGTAGCCGTGCGTCGAGCCCCCGAGCCTTGGCTTGTTCGAGGCGATCGGGTCGAGCACGACGACTTGTTTTTTATCGCGCCCTCGCCGTCCCTCCGCGGGTCGGGAGGTGAGGTTTCCACGACTCCCATCGAGCGGGTCGCGAATCGCGGATTCCTCTTCGAGCTGCTAGCGGGTAGTTCAAGTGGACGTCCATGCCCCGTTCGATAAGGGTAGGCCGCGCGGTCCGGAGACACGTCCATGGAAGCGCTTGCGTGGGTTTGCTAGGTGGGGCTCGGTCCCGTTCGCTAGGGACCGAGGGCGCGGAAGCTCTCCCTCGGTGGGATCCCCCGGCTAGGCGCCCTCGGCGGCTCTCGAACACGACATGTGGGGCACCCTCGAGCCGACGGGCTCGAGGAACGGCTCGAATGCGCGTGCCCTCGTCGTCCCTAACTGCGAGATGCGGGGCGCCTGTTCGAACCCGTCGAGGGTCAGGCTTCGAACCCCCGATCGGTAAGGCCGTGCGGGGGCCGTGCATGGACCGGCTCCGTCTTTTCACGTTTGCGGCCGTCGAGGGGTGCGGGCGTGCCGGTCCTCGAGGTGCTTGTTGGCGGCGTGGCGCGGTATGAGTGCTTTCGGTGTCGCTCTATTTCAAGCGTGACCTGGGCGATCCTCTTACGCGCGTGCCTTCTTTCGGAGGGTTGACATCATCTCGAGTTGGGGGTCATGCCGCTCGAGGGTCCTACGCGGCATGGGTGCCCGCGGTGGTCTGCTCTACATCGAGCAGGTCCCGGGCGACCTTCTCACGCTGACATCCCATCGAGGGTCGCCTTGTTTCGAGTTGAGGGTCATGCCGCTCGAGGGCTTCACGTGGCATGGGTGCCCGCGGTGGTCTGCTCTACATCGAGCGAGGGTCCCGGCGACCTTCTCACGCTGACATCCCATCGAGGGTCGCCTTGTTTCGAGTTGAGGGTCATGCCGCTCGAGGGCTTCACGTGGCATGGGTGCCCGCGGTTGCCTACTCTACACCGAGCGAGGTCCCGGCGACCTTCTCACGCCGTCGTCCATCGAGGGTCACCTTTGTCTCGAGCCGAGGATTCGCCTCGCTCGAGGGCTCTCCTTGCTTGGCAAGGGGCCGGGCATTTAAATGCCCCGCGGGGCGTGACCGCGGGTTTCGCGACGCGGGCGCGCCTTTTTAGGCGGCGCGGCGCGCGCGCGCGTAGTGGGCGGCGTGGCCGGCGGATGTGACGGTTTCGCCTCGGTTACTGCCGGTCTCGCCGTAATGATGACCCGCTGCCGCGGGGTTAGTCGCCTGCGGTCGTGGTGGGGCCCGCCCGTCGACGCGATGGAAAGATTCCTGCAGTTACTGTTGGCGGGGCGCGCGCTCCGGAGAACTCGCCCGTTGCCTATAAAACTGCGGGGGGGGAGTAGGTGGCGGTTTTTACCTTGGCTCCTCACCATTTTCAATCCTCCGTCGCTTCGTCTTCGTTTTGCTCTTGCCACCGCGCGGTTTCGTTGCTTAGAGCTTTCTTCTCGCTTCCTTGTCCTCCGCCCCCGCGCTCGTTCGTCCCTGCTTATGGCGCCGCCTCAGCTTCCGATCAGGGTCTTGGAGCCGTACGCACGGGAGAAGTCGACGGTGACCCGGCTCGCCTCGGGCGAGCCGGTCGCCGCCGGCCAGCTCTCGGCCAACGAAGATGGGCGCCGGCGGAGTGGATCGTGCCGCCATCGTCGCACCTCGAGCCGAACCCGCCGGAGGGATACGTGGTGAGCTTCCTCCGCTACCACGAGCGCGGCTTCAACGCGCCGGCGAGCACATTTATGAGGGCGTTGTGCTTCCACTACGGGGTGGAGCTGCACAACTTCGCCCCCAACGCTATCTCGCAGGCGGCCACATTCGTGGGCGTTTGCGAAGGGTACCTGGGGATCCCGATCAGCGGGAGCTGCGGGTGCACCTCTTCCGCGCGGAGCTCATCACGCAGCCTACGACGGAGCCGAGGACCCGCCGCGCGGTGCGCGCCGGCGGGATGTCGCTTGCTGTGCGGGGGCAGCTCAAGAACTCCTACATCCCCTGCACCATGACGACGAATAATGCCGGCTGGGAGCGGGGATGGTTTTACCTGCGCAACGCCGAGCCCGGCCTCCCTCCCTACACCGGGCGGGTGTTCAAGGAGAGGCCGGACTGCTGGGGCTACGGGTTGCCTACGGCCAACCACCGGGCGCGCCAGGACTCCATCCTCGCCGCCTTGCAGCGGCTGGCGAGGGAAGGGCTCAACGCGATGGGCGTCCTCGCCTTCCTCCATCACCGGCGTATCGTGCCGTTGATGCGAGAGGCCGCTCCGCATCTTCGAGATGACGGAGGCGGCCAACCTCGTCGACACGGCGAGGTCGCGGATGCTCCCGACGCCGCCGGGAGCGGCCGTACGCGCTCACCGGGCGCGGAGCGCCGTCGACACCCGGACGCCGGCGCCTGCGGGTCGGACCCCGTGGGACCTCGAGATGCTCCCCACCGGCCCGTTGGTGAGTGGAGCTTTTCGATTCTGTTTTAGTTCTTGTTCTTGATTCCGTTTCCTGATGTGCCGCCGTCGTCCTCGTGCGCAGCTGGTGCGGTTCACCGCCGCCAAGGCCGTTCCACCCACCCCCGACTCCCGTGCGCTCGGCCGGGCGGCGCAGCGGGAGCAGCAGGGAGCGGGCGGCGCGCAAGAGGGAGCACGCAAGGCGGCGCCAAGCGCGCCGCGCGACGCACGGGCCGCCGAGTACCGGCGGCGGGAGGAGCTGGGGCTCTCCTCCCCCGACATCGACGAGCCCTCGTCCTCGGATCAGGATGAGGAGGAAGAGTCTGAGGGGGAGGGCCCCTCAGACAGGTGGCAGCCCGCGCCCCCGTCGCCGGATCTTGCGCCGGCGTCAGGGGCGGCTTCGTCTGGGGCGGGCGCGTCGGCGCCCGCCGCCGGCGGTCGTCGTCGGGGGCGGCACGCGCGCGCGGAGGTGCCGGCGCGCGCCACGGAGGCGCGCGCGGCGGACGTGCGCGCGCGCGCGCGTCAAGCGTGCCCGCACGCGGCGGGGGCGCGCCGCGCGCGCGGCGTCCTCGTCGAGGGGCGCGTCGGTGGGCGCGCCGCGCGCGCGCGGGACAAGCGTGCCCCCGCGCGCGGCGGCGGCGTCGGGTGCGCCTATGCGTGAGGCGGGCGTGCCCGCGCGTGCGGCGGCACCGTCGGGGAGCGCCGCGGCAGGTGCGGCCCCTGCGCCGGCCTCGTCGGAGGCCTCGAGGAAAAGGAAGCGGGCCTTTTCCTCCGCGAGGTAAGGAATCTGTTCTTCCTTTGCTTGGCATTAATTTGTTGGGTTATTAGACGCTCTAATCCTCCGTTCGCGTTTCCGCGGGCGGTGCCCACCGTCCCTCCTCTTGCGCCGGCCAAGGTGCTGAGGACAGATGCGTCGATCCCCACCCGGCGGCGTTCGTCGAGGGGGCCGCGCCCAGGGGCAGGGCGCGGCGGCGGGCACGAGCGCGCAAGGCCGGCCGGGGCTTCGAGGCCCGGCCGGTAGATCAACCCGCCGCGTCGCGGCCGGAGGGTCGCCGGGGGCGGGCGGCGCCGGTCGCCATGGAGGCGCGGGCCGCGGCGGCGGCTACGGTGGAGGGTGCCGCCGCGGTGGCGGCCCCGCTTGCGGGGGAGGCGGAGCGCGCGCAGCTCGCGGGAGCGCCGCGGACGTGGCGGCGCGGACGGAGGTGGCGGCAACGGCGCCACGGCGGGCGCCGCGGCCGCGGAGGCGCGGTGGGGGCGCCGGCGGAGGGCGGAGCAGGCGGCTCCGCCCGCCGGCGGTCCCCAGGCGGAGGTGGTGGAGCTCTCGGACGACTCCTCGCCGCCTGGGTGGAACCAGTGGGCCAGCTGGCCCACGAACTCTCCTGAGCCCCAGGGGAGGGCCCTCGTGAGGCGTCACGAGGGTCGTATGATAGTGGGGGGCCGAGGGCACGACGCCGAGGCCTCGTCCTCCCGTGCCGGTCGCCCCGCCCAGGTGGGGGGGCCGTGGAGGATCCCCGGCGTTCGGCGACGCCCGGGGGGAGCGGGGAGCTGCGGGGCGAGCTCATGAGCCACGGCGCCACGCTCAACCGCGCGTTGAACGAGGCGCTGCGGGTTCACAGCGGCCCGGCCTGGATCGTCTTCCAGGTGAGCCACGGTTGCTTTTCTTCTTTCCCTTTTTCGCTTTCGCGCGCTGTACTCAAGACTTGGTGCTGACGAGGCTCGATGCGTGGATTCCAGGAGCTTGAGCGCCGCGCCCGCGAGAAGTACAGCGCGTTCGACCAGGTGAACGCCGAGGCCCGCCAGCTCCGGGAGCGATGCAGCGCTTTCGACGCGCTTGCGGAAGCTCTTAGGACGCCGGACGGTGGGCTGGTCTACGGGCGTTGGCGTGGTGTGACGTGCTCCCCGAGAGCTCGGGGCAAGACGCGGCGCGTGACTCGAGCCTCGGGCGCATCCGCGCGGCCCTCGTCGATCGTGACGAGGCGCCGTGGACCGCGCGCGAGGACACGGAGAAGACGCGGACGTTGGCCGCCACACGGGAGGCGGAGGTGGCCACCGCTCGCGCCGAGACCGGGAGGCTCCGCACGTCGCTCGAGAGAGCGCGAGCGCGGCGGCGCCGGGCGAGGAGCGGGCGCGCGGGATGGAGCGAGCGCGCCAAGGAGGCGGATGACACCGAAGGCCGCCCTCGACGCCAAAGGTTGCGGCTCACGTCGCCGGCGAGGGGCAGCTCCGGCGGGGAGCGCATCGCCCGCCGAGAGGGGCGAGGGGCGGCTCCGGCGGGGAGCGAGGCCGCCCTTCGCGCGCCGGGACGGCGCGGGAGCGGGGAGCGCGTTGCTCGCGAGGGGGGTGGAGAAGTCGCTGGAGGAGCGGAACGCCGCATTCTCTGAGGTCGAGGATGAGGCGTTGACGCTCAGCATCAGCAACGCCGCCCAAGAGATGGCCCTCGTCGAGCAAGGCGAGACCGTCCGGGGCCTCGAGGTGGCGCTTGAGTCCGTGCGCCACGACCTCGACCTGGGGAGGAGGCAAATCGAAGGTAAGCTATTGCCTGATCCCGCTCGTTGGTTTTTGCTTTAGAGGGTTCGTCTTCCCCTTTTCTGATTTCCTGTCGTCTTGTCGCTTCCAGGCTTGCGCACTGCCCTGGGACACGCCGCTGGGCGGGCCGAGGCTCTGCAGGCCTCCTACAACTCCTCGAGCGGGAGGCTGCGGGGAGGCGCGGGACGCGGCCCTCGAGACTGTCACGCCGTCGAGGAAGGCGAGGTCCGGGCCGGCGGCTCGGCGGCCGGCCGCCTACGCGCCCTTGGCGGCCACGTCACGGGGCGGATGCGTCGGGCGTTGCACACAGGCGTGCGAAAGGCCCTCGGAGTGGTGCGATCCCACTACGAGGTCAACCTCGAGGCGGTAGCGGAAGGCTACATCGTGCCCGAGGGCGTCGAGGACGAGGTGGCCATGGAGGGCGTGCGGACGCGCTTGCTGCTGACGCCGCCGAGTCGCTCGCCGAGGCCTTTGAAGAATTCCTCTTCCCGGACGCTGCTGACGCTGCCGCTCCGCCCGCCTGAAAGTACCTGGGCGCTAGGCCCGTTTTTTGTTTACATGTATCAGAACTCTGGCCTCGTGGCCTCTTGTAAAGAAACAAGTAATTTCGTGAATCATAGACAGTTTGTAAATGAAATCGCTTGTTTATCGCGCTTTTTGCTTCCTCTTCCTCCTGAGTAGATTCTAGTTAGGGAAGTCCGCCTTTCGCGAGGGGCCCGCCGAGGTTGGAGGCGAGAGAAACGGGCCATAGCCACGCGGCGTAGGGCTGTCTCGGCTCGCGCGCTCCTTCCATTGTGCCGCCTACGCCCTTTTCGAACCGTGGCTCGTGGTTGAAGTAGGAAACAAACTTAGCGCGTGTTATTACGTTTTTTGCGCGAAAAAATGGGACCATTTGGGGGGGGGGGTGCCCCCCCCGCGTAACCCCCGAGGGTAACTTGGGTTTCGGGGGGAAAGCCGAGTTGCCCTTTTATTATACTTGGAGTATTTACATAGGTGACACCAACCGGGGTGTTGGCCGTGTGTTTGTACAACGAGAAAATACTTGGAAATCCTAGCTAAGGGTAGAAGCGACGTAGGCGTTGGATGTTCCAAGCGTTGGTGAGTTCTTCGCCGTCCTCGTTGGCCGGCTTGTACGTGCCCGGTTTGAGCACCTTCACCACGACGTAGGGTCCCTCCCATGGGGGCGATAGCTTGTGGCGCCCTCGATTGTCTTGGCGTAGCCTTAGGACCGGGGTCCCCCTCGGCCGAAATCCCCTGCGGCGTATCTTGCGCGCTTGGTAGCGCCGTAGGGCGCGTGATACCTTGCGGAGTGCATCAACGCCACGAGGCGTACTTCGTCTAGCTGATCCAGTGAGTCCTCGCGGGCTCGCTGGTTAGCGTCCTCGTTGTAGCCTCGAACCTTGGGCGACCCGTATTCCAGATCCGTGGGGAGGACGGCCTCCGCGCCCATGGACTAGGAAAAACGGGGTGAACCCAGTGGCTCTGCTTGGGGTGGTCCTTAGGCTCCACACGACTGCTGGTAGTTCCTGGAGCCATTTCCGACCAGATTTGTTGAGCTGGTCGAAAATTCCGCGGCTTGAGGCCTGTAGGATCATGCCGTTGGCGCGTTCTACTTGGCCGTTGGTCCGTGGGTGTGCCACGGCTGCCCAATCCACACGGATGTGGAATTTGTCACAGAACTCCAAGAACTTCCGGCCCGTGAGCGGGACCCGTTGTACGTGATGATGGAGTTTGGCACTCCAAAGCGGTAGACGATGTCGGTGAAGAACGAGACCGCCCTGCTCGGCCCTCAAATTCGTAATGGGGCGCACCTCCACCCACTTGGAGAACTTGTCAATTGCAACCGGCGGGTGGGTGAAGCCCCCGGCGCCTTCCGCGGGGGCCGACGATGTCCAACCCCCACACGGCGAACGGCCATGTCACGGGGATTGTTTGCGGAGCGTGAGGGCGGCAAGTTGGTTTTGCGGGCGTAGAGCCGGCACCCTTCGCAAGTGCGCACGATTTCGTTGGCGTGCGCGACCGCGGTAGGCCAATAGAAGCCTTGGCGGAACGCGTTGCCGACGAGGGTGCGCGGCGCGGCGTGGTGGCCACGGATCCCCGCGTGGATGTCCCGTAGGAGCTCGCGCCCCTCGGGAATGGGTATACACCGGCCCCGGAGTATGCCCGACGCGGCGCGCTTGTACGGCTCACCGTCGACCAGGGTGAACGACTTGGCCATCCTGGCGATGCGCCTGGCAGTGGCTCGGTGCCCAGGGGAGCTCCCCTCGAGCAATCCGGGCGATGTACTTCTCCCGCCGGTCCGTCCGGGGCGGGGAGCCGGCTCGATGTCCATCGCGACAGCCTCGTGGGAGCCGTACCCCTCGAGAAGGGAGAGCACGTACGCCTCGTTCGAGGGGTCCTCTTCCATGGGTTCCGCACCCGCTGGGTTCGAGGGAGCCCCCGAGGGTCCGCTGTCGCTCGAGGGGTAGGGCTCGAAGGCGACCGATGGCTGCGCGATGTCGCGCGCGAAAACGTTCGGGGGAACGGTGATCCGCCCGGACGCGATCTTGGCAAGTTCATCTGCCTCCTCGTTGTACCGGCGGGGTACATGATTGAGCTCGATGCCGTAGAACTTGTCTTCGAGGGCCCGCACGGCCTTGCAGTAGGCCTCCATCTTGTCGTCGTGGCAGCTCGCGTTCTTCATGACTTGGTCGATCACGAGCTGCGAAT
The DNA here is from genome assembly GCA_947561735.1 of Cenchrus americanus. Lineage (NCBI taxonomy): Eukaryota > Viridiplantae > Streptophyta > Magnoliopsida > Poales > Poaceae > Cenchrus > Cenchrus americanus. The sequence continues at coordinate 106,279,325 of OX387242.1, forward strand.
CCCCTCGCACGTCGAGGCGCTTGATGCCCAATTCAATGGCGATTTTGAGGCCGCGAGAGGAGGGGCCTCGTATTCCGCCATGTTGTTGGACGCGGGGAAGTGGAGGGCGCCTTTGCGTAGCGCATGTGCTCCCCGAGGGGTGACACGAAGAGCAGGCCCGCGCCCGCTCCCGTCTTCATCACCGAGCCGTCGAAGAACAGAGTCCAGCACTCTGCTTGAATTTGAGGGGGCGGCAGCTGTGTGTCTGTCCACTCAGCGACGAAGTCTGCTAAGATTTGCGATTTGATGGCTTTGCGCGGAGCATAGGCGAGCGTTTCGCCCATCAACTCCACGGACCACTTGGCAATTCTGCCTGCCGCATCGGGGTTGCGAATGATCTCTCCTAGCGGGAAGGAAGAGACCACCGTAACTGGGTGGGCCTCGAAGTAGTGGCGGAGCTTGCGCCGCGCGAGGACCACTGCGTACAACAGCTTCTGGACCTGAGGGTAGCGCGTCTTCGTGTCCGACAGGACCTCGCTGATGTAGTAGACCGGCCTCTGCACGGGCAGGGCATGTCCTTCCTCCGTGCGCTCCACAACGATCACGGCGGCCGACCACCGGGTGGTCGCGGCCACGTAGAGTTGGAGGGGTTCGCCGTCTTGCGGCGGCGTAAGGATTGGGGCGTGCGTCAGAGATGCTTTTAGCTTGTCGAGCGCTTCCTGGGCCTCGGCGGTCCAAGAGAAGCGCTCGTGCTTCTTGAGCGGCCGGTAGAGGGGCAGGCCCTTCTCACCGAGCCTCGAGATGAAGCGGCTCAGGGCGGCAAGGCACCCCAGCACCTTCTGCACCCCTTTGAGGTCTCGGGTGGACCCATTCGCTCGAGGGCCGCGACCTTTTCAGGGTTGGCCTCGATTCCTCGCTGTGAGACAATGTATCCTAGGAGCATGCCCCGCGGCACTCCAAAGACACATTTTTCGGGGTTGAGCTTGACCCCGTTGGCCCGCAGGCAACCGAATGCGATGCCAAGATCGGCCGACCGGTCGTCCGCCTTCCTGGTTTTGACGACGATGTCGTCTACGTAAGCCTCGACCGTCCGCCCGATATGGTCCCCAAAAACGTGCTTGCATGCGGCGGCGATAGGTTGCGCCCGCGTTTCGAGGCCAAAAGGCATCGTGACGTAACGAACGTCCCGAACGGTGTGATGAACGAAGTCGCGAGCTGGTCGGACTCCTTCATTTTTATTTGATGATATCCCGAATAGGCATCAAGGAAACGAGTAGTTCGCACCCGGCGGTGGAATCAATGATCGATCTATGCGCGGCAAAGGAAAAGGAACTTTTGGACACGCTTTATTGAGACTTGTGTAGTCAATGCACATCCTCCACTTCCCATTTTTCTTTTTTACAAGCACGGGATTAGCTAACCACGTCGGGTGGAACACTTCCTTGATGAATCCGGCCTCGAGGAGCTTCCGCGGCTCCACTCCGATCGCCCGTCGCCGTTCCTCGTCGAAGCGGCGCGGCCGCCGCCGAACGGCGCGAGCATTAGGCGAGGATATCAAGGGAGTGCTCGGCGACCTCCCTCGGAATGCCTGGCATGTCCGAGGGGCTCCACGCGAAAACGTCGGCGTTGGCGCGGAGGAAGTCGACGAGCACTGCTTCCTATTTAGGATCGAGGGTCGAGCTGACCCTCAAAGCCTCGCCCTCGGGGGCTGATGGGTCGAGGGGGACCCCTTTGGTTTGCTCGGCGGCCTCGAACGTGCCGACGTGCTTGGTGGCGGAGCTGAGGTCGTCGTTGACCATCTTCTCCAGTGTGTTCACCAGCGCTTCATCCAGCGCTAGCGCCTCTGCATGCTCCACGCACTCGACATCGCAGTCGAATGCATGCTCGATCGACGACCCGACGGTGATGACGCCGTTTGGACCCGGCATCTTCATCTTCAGGTACGTGTAGTTTGGGACTGCCATGAACTTGGCATAGCATGGTCGCCCAAGGATGGCATGGTAGGCCCCTTTGAACCCCACCACCTCGAAGGTGAGGGTTTCCTTGCGGAAGTTCTTGGGGGTCCCGAACCAGACGGGCAGATCGATCTGCCCGAGGGGTTGAACCTGCTTTCCGGGCGCGATGCCGTGAAACGGCTTCGTCTTCCGGGCCGCAGCCGGTCCCGGCCCGATCCCCATTAGGCGCGGTGTATGCGCGAAGAGGATATTGAGGCTACGCCTCCGTCCATAAGGACCTTCGAAAACCGGCGCTCCCAATGATGGGATCGACCACCGGGGGTCTTGGCCGGGTTCGGGATGCGGTTTGGGTGATCATCCCGGCTAAAGGTGATGGCATCCTTCGACCAGTTGAGAAAGGCCGGAGGTGCCCTCTCTGCGGCGAGGACTTCGTGCCGCTCCTTCTTGCGCTTGCCGGGTTGACATGTCGACGGTGGATCCCCCAAAAATGAGGAACACATTTTCGGCCCGGGGGAAGCCACCGCGTCGCCGTCGCCCCCATCCTTCTTGGCCTCTGCCTCCTTCGCGGCGGCACGGCCGTAGAACTTCTTGAGCATGTCGCACTGCTCAAGAGTGTGATTCACGGGGGTCTTGTGGTAGGGGCACGGCTTCTTCATCATGTCGTCGAAAACCCCCGGGCCTCGAGGAGCCGGTCGAGGGCCCCGTCGGGCCGGGTCAACAGCGAGGGCCTCGGCGTTGCCGCCGTTGCGCCCCCGCTCGCGCGCCTCGCGGCGCGGCTTCTTCCCCTTCTTGCCCCGCTTGTCGTTGCGGCGCGGCTCCTTGGACCCGCCGCCCTCCGCGGGCGTGTCCTCGGAGCGCTTTCCCCTCTTGCCATCGAAAATTGCCCCCACGGCCTCCTCTCCGGAGGCGAAGCTGGTGGCAATGTCGAACGACTCGTTCGAGTCCGTGGGCGGGCGGCGTCCCAGCTCGCGCACAAGGTCCCGGCACGTGGTGCCCTCGAGGAACGCGTGCACGATCTCGGATTGTGCCACGCTGGGGAGCTCTGTGCAGCGCTTGGAGAAGCGCCGTATGAAGTCCCGCGGCGGTCGCACGGCTTCGCGTGCGGGGAGCGCGGATCCCGGGAGTTCCGGGGGCGCACGTATGTGCCACCGGAAGTTGCCCACGAAGGTGTGGACTAGATCGTCCCGGTCGTGGATGCGGGCCGCCGGGCAAATGCTCGAGCCATGTCGGGCCGCGTCGCCCGGATGCGGGGGCAAGTTGCGGATGATCACTTCGTCGTTGGTGGCCCCGCCCGGGCCGACGGGCCGGGCGGTAGTCGTTTAGCCGGACACGAGGGTCCGTCTCCCCGTTGTATTTGGTGATCGTCGAGGGTTGACGGAAGCGGCGGGGAACGCCGCCGTGCGGATCTCCCCGGCCCGAACACGCGGGTGCCGGGGGGCTCCGGCGTTGGGGAGCGATCCTCACCGCTGTCGTAGCGTCCACCCCTTCGAGGGTGGTAGCCCCTGGCCGCTCGCGCGTCCGCCTTGGCTGGTGCGCCCGGCGTTGATGACGTTGCGGGCGTCGCCATCCGGCGCCCTGCGTGTGTCGAGGAGGCGTTCCTTGGCCGGCGTGCGTCCCTGGTCAGCAGGTCGACCCGCATGCACCGAGGGTTCGCCCCCGGTGCGGGATCATCACCCCGCGCGTCCCCCGCTTGTTGGCGGATGCGTGAGGCCGAGCTTTCGGCCTGGCGCCGGACGGCCGCTTGCTCAAGGAGGGTTTGCACCTCGCGGTGCATTTCTCGAGCCTCGGGGGTCGAGGGTGCCGGCATGGCGCGCAGTAGTGTCGCGGCGGCGATGAGCTTTTGGCTCGCTCGCGGTGGAGTATCCGCGTTGTCGACGTTGGGGACAGGGTTGAGGCGGTCGCGGACTTGACGGCCTAACTCCCGTGCGCGTTCGCCGCGCGCGGAGGCCTCTCCCGCCATCGATGCGCGGAGCAGCCGCACCGTCCGTGCTCCTCTGCCGGCTTGGCCTCGAGCTCACGAGCTTGGGCCGGTGCGCGTCGACGTCGGCCCCGGCGGGTGCGCTTGGCCCCGCGGCCGGGCGCGTGGCAACCCCTGGGGCTGGCGTGACTTCCCCATCTCCGGCGCCGCCGCACCGGCGGCGTTGGCCGGGTCGTTGGTGATGACGGCGCAGCATTCCCGCGTGGGGTCGTAGCTCCCAGTGCTGGAGTCGTCGGAGCAGCCGAACCAGTAGTCCGTGGCGTCGAGGAAGCGCACCGAACGCGGCCGGGTCCGGCACACCGAGAGAAGTCCCACTCCGCGTACCCATGACGGTTGGCGGGTGGCATCGTGTCGACGGAGCCCGGGGACGACTCGTCCCGGCCGGCCGAAGCGCGGGATCCCCGGCGACGAAGACGTGCCGACCGGGCGGAACCCCTGCGCATCGTCGTGTTGACGTTGGCGTTGTAGGCCGTAGTGGCGCCACGCGGCCCGATGGGGACGCGTGGTCGGAGACCGCGCGCGGTCCCGCCGGGGCGGTGGCGGCCGTCGTGACGGTGGGCGCACCGCGGCCCCGGGCGGCGGCGCGCTCGGCTGCCGCCGCTCGGACGGACGTGCGGACGCGAGCGCGGCCCGGAGCGGTGACGGCGTCGTGGCGTCGACGGACCCGCGGCATACGTACTGCGGTACCGGCGCGGTGTCGTGCGTGCGGCGGTGACCGGAGCGGACACTGGCCTCCCGGCTTGCGCGCGTAGCTCCTCACGGTTGGTGAGGCGCATGAGATAGCCATTCCCCGTGGCACGGAAGTTCAAGTCCCCGAAGCGGATCTCGAGCCCGGGCCGGAAGGGGGTCGAGCTACCCATGTTGTAGCGAGTGCTACGGTACTCAGTGCGAATCACCATGGAGGGAGTCAGCGAAATGACCTTAGGCGCTCGGATGCCCCACGGTGGGCGCCAACTGTCGGTGCGGAATATGGTCCCGACACTAACCAGTAGATAGCGCCTAAGTTTATCCCTCTATGGTCGATGCCAAGCAACAAATGACACAAGGATTATCCTGGTTCCGGCCGAGGGGGCCGTACGTCCAGCAGCGGCGTGCTCGTGGCACTATATTGCTCAGCACCGGGGGTGCTTGTAGTGGGGCAAGTACAAGCAAGGCGGGAGAGGAAGCGTGGCTCCCAAGTCCCTAGTGGGTGGCTGAAGATGTTGTGGGAGAATAAGAGAGTGAGTGCACAGTGTGTTGTGTTCTTCTGGACTTGTTCGAACCTGTCTCCCCGCGGGCGGGGGCTCGCCTCCCCCTTTTATAGGCCAAGGGGGCGGCGAGTTACATGCACGCCGCGCTACCTAGCTACGTGTGGGAGCACGTCGTGCTATGGTGTAGAATGGGCGGTCTGTCCGGTTGATCTTCGCTGCGATCCGGCCATGATGGCCTACCTTGTACCCGAACGGTGGCGGTTCGAGGGTAGGAGGCGGCGGACGGTGATGGCGTTCTCGATAGGCTTCGAGGGAGGTGCGATGACGGCCGGTACGGGATACGGGAGCGGGCGAACGGCGTTCCTTCCCAATGAGCTGCGGTGGCGGAGTGGTTCTTTGCGGCGCTTGGGCGTGCCTCCGTGGAGCCGGGCGTGCGCCCGCACGCGTGGGTACGGCGGCCGCGCCGTTTCGGTGGCCGGGATGGCCACCCACCGGCCTAGCGCCCCTCACCCAACTGGCCGCAAGGTCACGGGAAAGTGGAATCGAGGGTGCGCCGGCCCCCTTTCGAGGGTCGGGCGCGTTAGCCGTACGGCGGCGTGCGCACGGTGTCACGGGACGACACCGGCCGTACCGCACGGTCCATCCCACGGTGGCGGGGATGGGCTCTTTCCCCGGGGAGTTGGTGCGGCGGCACGGGGCGTGAGCCCCGGGCGCATGATGGCGGCGTCCCGCGGCGTCGGGGCGTTAAATGCCCAAGTACGGGACCGGCGCGCGCGTGCGGGCGCCCGTGATCGTGGCGGGCCCCGGCCGAGGGCGGAGCGGACCCTCGAGCGAGGCGGGACTCGCTCGAGGGGGAGCGCGCCCTCGAGCGGGGGCGGGGCCGCTCGAGGGAAGGGTCGCCCCTCGAGCGGGGCGGAACTCGTTCGAGGAGGGAGTTGCCCCTCGAACGGGGCGGAGCCCGTTCGAGGAGGAGCATGCCCTCGGGCGAGGGGGGCACGCCCGAGGGGTCTTCCTAGGCGGGCCGCCTTGGTGGGCCTCCGGAGTCCTGCTGCATGGGCCGTGTCCTGCAGGGTTAGTTTCCTGCATGGTTAGGCTTAGTTTATATTGATGCAGGAATTTAAGTAGGGGTTCCCCCCTTGTTTTAGGGGACCCCTAGGGCGGTCCCCGACAGAGGTGTTGATAATGAGAGCTTTGCCTGTTTATTAAGGTGGCTCAAGCAGGGAGCCAAAAAGCATGTGTGGACAGGCAAATTAAGGTACACACGAACACATATGGTGTTACTAGCCTAGGTTGACACCGTTGCCCGGGCACAGGTGCCTAGCTACATGCACCGGTACCTATCTAGACACGCGAAGGAGGATGCATCATGTATATGAGGTGTTGATAATGAGAGCTTTGCTTGTTTAATAAGGTGGCTCGGGTAGGGAGCCAAAAAGCATGTGGACAGGCAAATTAAGGTACACACGCACACATATTGTGTTACTAGCCTAGGTTGACACCGTTGCCCGGGCACAGGTGCCTAGCTACATGCACGGTACCTATCTAGACACGCGAAGGAGGATGCATCATGTATATGAGGTGTTGATAATGAGAGCTTTGCCTGTTTATTAAGGCGGCTTAAGTAGGGAGCCAAAAAGCATGTGTGGACAGGCAAATTAAGGTACACACGAACACATATGGTGTTACTAGCCTAGGTTGACACCATTGCCCGGGCACAGGTGCCTAGCTACATGCACCGGTACCTATCTAGACACGCGAAGGAGGATGCATCATGTATATGAGGTGTTGATAATGAGAGCTTTGCCTGTTTAATAAGGTGGCTCAGGTAGGGAGCCAAAAAGCATGTGGACAGGCAAATTAAGGTACACACGCACACATATTGTGTTACTAGCCTAGGTTGACACCGTTGCCCGGGCACAGGTGCCTAGCTACATGCACCGGTACCTATCTAGACACGCGAAGGAGGATGCATCATGTACATGAGGTGTTGATAATAAGAGCTTTGCCTGTTTAATAAGGTGGCTCAAGTAGGGAGTCAAAAAGTATGTGGACAGGCAAATTAAGGTACACACGAACACATATGGTGTTACTAGCCTAGGTTGACACCGTTGCCCGAGCACAGGTGCCTAGCTACATGCACCGGTACCTATCTAGACACGCGAAGGAGGATGCATCATGTATATGAGGTGTTGATAATGAGAGCTTTGCCTGTTTAATAAGGTGGCTCAGGTAGGGAGTCAAAAAGCATGTGGACAGGCAAATTAAGGTACACACGTACACATATGGTGTTACTAGCCTAGGTAGACACCGTTGCCCGGGCACAGGTGCCTACCTACATGCATCGGTACCTATCTAGACACGCGAAGGAGGATGCATCATGTATATGAGGTGTTGATAATGAGAGCTTTGCCTGTTTAATAAGGTGGCTCAGGTAGGGAGCCAAAAAGCATGTGGACAGGCAAATTAAGGTACACACGAACACATATGGTGTTAATAGCCTAGGTTGACACCGTTGCTCGGGCACAGGTGCCTAGCTACATGCACCGGTACCAATCTAGACACGCGAAGGAGGATGCATCATGTATATGAGGTGTTGATAATAAGAGCTTTGCCTGTTTAATAAGGTGCCTTAAGTAGGGAGTCAAAAAGCACGTGGACAGGCAAAAAGTAGTTGTACAAGATTAAATGAATTAAAAAATACAATTTCGATGTACCATATTCCAAATTCATATAGAGGGAATTTTATAATTTCAATTAATAGGGTACTGTTATTTTGGAAAAATATGAATTTTAACCATTGCTTTGACATGTAGGAAAATGGGAAAAAAATATGAATCAAATTTTAGAATGCTAATTAATAGGTTAAATGTTAATAAAGAAAAAATGAATTAGAAATACAAAAAAATTGCTAAGGGGCTCTAGGACCAAACCAGACCACAACCAGGCTCAACCGGCGAGCGGGAGCCCGATTGGGCCCAGCAGGCCCACTAAGCCCCTTAGCAGATGTAGCGAGCAAGCAGTGCAGGATGTTTAGTAATTAGGAGTTCGGCATGGTGCAGACGCCTTCACTTTTAAGCACGGTCGTGCCCTTCTTCTTCTCCGATGTGGTACTAAAGGGTGCACTTGGCCGCCGCTGCACACTTCTTGTAATCGGGCCGATAGTAGGATATCTAAATGGGCCGGCCCGTTATGTATATATAGGTAGCACCAGCACCCCCTCACAGTTCCCCGACCCCCGTTGACCCCATCGGTTCCCCACCTCCCCTCGGTTCCCCACGTCCCCTCGGTGGCTCCGACGGTTCTCCTTCGCCATGGCGAGCGGCCGGAGGGGCCGCAGCGGGGCCTCGCAGGAGAGCGGCGTAGGCGGAAGGCGGGCGCCATTGCGGGATCGAGCGGCGGAGCGAGGGGAGGAGGGGGCCGCATCGAGGGATCTAGTCGCGGCGGCGTGAGTGGTCGGAGGGGCGCTGTCGACGGATGCAGCGGCGACGGAGGATGGAGGAGGGGCCACAATGCCGCGACGCAGTTGCGCGATGCACGAGGGCGATTCAAGGCTCCTACACCGACGCGCTCCCCAACCTCGTCTTCCTCCGGTGGCTACGGCGGGAACCCTACCTCGTCGATCTCCGGTTCATACGACGCCGGGACCTCCTGCTCGTCGTCCGACGGGCCGCATCGCGAGGTGGCACCGTCGGGTAAGGGGAAGGAGGTCATAGTGGGGTGCAAGCGCACGCGCCGTGAAGTTAGGTAAACTGGCATCTCCGGTTTTTCATTTTTCTCCACTTGAGCTGCTGAATTTGGTTGCTTATTTCCGTGTGGTTGCTTGTGGAATGCAGGGTAGCAATAATTTGGGTGCTTATTTCCATGTGGTTGCTTGTGGAATGTTGGGTACTAGTCGTACCAGTAGTTTGCTAGTCGTGAATTTAGAATTTCTAGCATACCAAGACTGATGTAGGATGTTTTAGTGGATTAAACCATAGTAGAATATGGAATTGATCACCTATGACTGAAATTTGAAATTCGAGGTTAGTTGTGGGAGGTCTGAACTGAGAATGGACGATCTGACATTCTCATGATCTTTGCATAAGTAGACAGTGGATGGTGACACTCATTAAAAATGGATGCACTTATATTAATCATGCTAGTATATAATATAACTTATGAGGTAGGGTTCAATGCATCAGATGCCAATTGTACTAGTACATTTTTCGACATTGAATTGGTGCACATCAGATCCCAAATTCTATCAGATGCTGGTTGTGTATATATATATCATGAACACACATTTTTCATATGTTGATTTTTACTTACAAAGCATACATCTGATTTATGACCTTCATAGTTGTGTGTGTTATTTGTTGAGCCTCATCTGTTGATATTACAGTTGTATGCAAACTCAATTTCGACATAACTTTTCCACGTGTAGCGTTGCTAAATACTCAAGTCTGATATAGTTGTCAGGGGACAGGTAATTAAGATAGCTTCCATTTCTGGTTATTTCTGTTTCTGCTTTGTAGTGTATCTAGTTGCACTGGGCCGTAAGGGGACAAGTAAGATACGGCTCCATTGACTAGTGCATGTTTCATCTAGTTACTCGGACGTAAAAGATAATTATGTGAAAGTGCTTTCTACATTTGTATGTAGTAGCTGCGATTGGAACCGAGGACAAAGTGGTCGGCAAGTACGTGAGTAAGGTGCAAATCATCATTCCCGACTCGGATGATGAAGAACCCAACAACAACAAACCGTCGCCCTTACCCAAACGGACGGATGCGGGATCATCGAAAACAAAGGTGACTACTATAAATAAATTAACCTTGTACATTGATGATCCGAGTCATTTCATGTTAATAACTTAATCTTGTTGACTGTCTGCGAGAAGGTGACCTTGCGCCAACGGAGTTGAGCGGTGAAGGATCGCTACGACGATATGCGTGAGCAGATTGAGAGCCTAGCCCTGCAAGTTGATGGAGCTGAGGAAGCCATGGAAATGACCCTGGAGGAGTTCATCGACACTGTCGCTAGCAAGTTAGAAGCCATGGATAAGAAGATCTCCAAGCTTTATGCCAAAGTCAGTCGCAAGTAGTATAAATGCTTAGTACTTTGCATAACCAGTACCTAGGTTAAGTATGGTGGTGTCTTTTGCCATGGACTAAGTGTGGCTACTTGTAATTAGTGCCAAGATCTAAGTAATGACTCTAGTTGAACTTCAATAAGCAAGTTGTAGATGTACTTAATCTACGTATGGTTGTGTGCTGTTCACATATAGTTGTGTGTTGTTCATATCATCCATGCATTTATGTCTCTTCTGTCCATCCTTTTCATTGCATTAGACCTACACCTTGTTAGCTTATTCATTTGTGTTTCCCCTCCTTATGCAAGAATTCAATCACAAGCAAACCTGCTCCACCCTAATAGCAAGGACGACTAGTGAAAGTACAAAACTGAAAAGCGCCATAAAGTTGAGGAAACTGCTAAGTAGAGCAATCTTGAAGGGACTACATAATCTGGTCCAAACTAAAATAAAAATGAAATTACTACATATATGATCTCAGTTATGTAAAAAGCTCATCTTCCTCGCCCTGGCCTAAAGTGTTCACAGGTGCAACATGCCCGTCATTGACGTAGGTATCATCACTGTAATCATAATCATCAGGTATGTCATCTAAATCAAGTTCTGGCACAGGTACAACATTTTGAATTATGGTGGCATCTCCGGTCAGTCCGTCAAGGTCATTCCTTGTCCAATTTGTCAACTCACTAATTTGGCTAACCATGACCATGTCCTCCACACCTACATCGACTGAGTCAATGTCAATATGTCCCTGCTGTTCAATATCTCCTTGTTCCGGCATGGCAAACAAGGTCCTAGGCTTCATTCTAACAACACTTTGCTCCGCCTAGGTTTATGTGCACATTTCACATAAAAAACCTGTTCCACTTGAGTCCCCAGAACGTAAGGCTCATCCATATATCGACGGCGACTTGTTTCAATATCTATAATCCCATATTCATCTCTACTGTACCCTTTACTTTTACTCTTGTTACTCTTCGATGCGTCAGGAACATCAAACCAATCACACTCAAACAATATGACCTCTTTTTCACCAGGGAAATCTAGTGCGATTACCTTCTGAAGGACACCGTACCAATCCATATTGCTCTCTTTTTCATCAGACTTCACTACAACTCCAGAATTTTGTGTATTGTAGTTAGCCTCTACAGTAGCCGTTCGGAAAAAGAAATCACGAATCACACATCTGTTGAAAACCCGAGCCACATAATGAGGACCCTGTGAAAGGTCATATAGCTCTTCACTAATCTTCTGTTCTTCATAAAGGACCTTAGCCTGCGCTCAAGAGAAAAAAAATTACAGCTGAAATTTTTTTAAAGTGGAGTACTGCAAAATGTTTTTGTCATGTATGTTATAACATTACTTACCTTACGTTCAAACCATCCAACAAAGTGCTCCTTGTGATGCTTCTCAACACCTTGTGCACTAGTTTTTTTCAACACCGCCTTATGCTCACTGTGATTTTAAATTGAAAACAATATTACTATACAACGAACTATAAACTATTTAAGAACAAAAAAAAGTTTGCAGCAGCTTACTTGATCCAAGACACTGCCTCATCACAGTTTGACAAAATATAGTGGCGCATCCTCAACATTTCGGATTTAGGAAGATGTCGTAATTTGCGGCCTTTCTTACCGTAGTCGATGCCGCCAAGTATGTTAGAACCGGCCGGTGGCTCATTTACCACGCTCCCCTCATGGCGCATTGGCCTATCCAGCTTCGTTTCAATGTCTTCTACAAAGCGGCGGCAGAATGTCATGCACTCCTCTAAGATATATCCCTCTCGCTATCGAACCTTACGGATGTGCCTTGTTCCTAACATATCCTTTAAGTGTACGTAGATACCTCTCGATTGGATACATCCATCGATAACGATCGTCCACCAAATTTAGCCTCCTCAGCTAAATGAACCGGCAAATGGATCATAATGTCAAAGAATGCTAGTGGAAATATCATCTCAAGCTTACATAAAGTCTCTGCAATTGAAGAGCTTAATTTATCCATGTCAGTTTGCACAAGCTCCTTTGAACACAGTGCATTGAAAAACCTCGCTAAGCTCAACCAATGGTCGACAACGGCTTCGGGCAAGATATGCCTAGCAACTAAGGGTAACAATTTACGCAATATAACATGATAGTCATGTGATTTTAGTTCGAAACCTTGCACCCATTCACATCCACACACCTCTTAATATTAGACCCGTAACCATCGAGCATCCTCACTCCTTGTAAGAATGTGCATAACATCTTCTTTTTGGTCCCCGCCTAAGGAGTACAATGATGGAGGCAAAGTATACTTTCCATTCTCCACCACTGGATGCTGGTCCTGCCGTATCCCAAGATTTTGCATGTCAAGCCGCGCCTTTTCACTATCCTTGCTCTTACCATCTACGTGAAGCAACGTCCCAATAATGCTTTCACAGATATTCTTCTCAATGTGCATAACATCCAAGTTATGCCTTACAAGCAAATTTTTCCAGTACGGAAGCTGAAAAATATACTCTTCTTCCTCCAGTTGTGACACCTATTGTCTTCTTCACGTTGCTTCCTCTTCTTTGATGCTGTCCCAAATTTTTGTTTATCAAAACTTTCAAACTGCTGCGGAACCTGATCACCAGTCAGTGGCACATGTGCCGCCCTCATCTCTGTCATGTTGTTGAAGCTGCCTTTGCTCCTGCGCCACCTATGGTTCTGAGGGAGAAATCGACGATGACCCATATAACAATGCTTTGACCCAAATTTCAACCATAAGTACTCCGTATCTTTGTGGCAGTATGGACATGCAAATTTTCCTTTAGTACTCCAACCGTATAGCATGGCATAGGCGGTGAAGTCATTAATGGTCCACAACAAAAGTGCCCGAAGAGTAAAATTTTCCTTCTTATCCTCATCCCATGTTTTCACACCTGTCACCCATAACTCAATCAACTCATCAATTAGGGGTTGCAAATAGACATCAATATTCATTCCAGGTGATTTTGGCCCAGGTATCAGCATAGACATCATCCAATAAGGTTGCTTCAAACACAACCAAGGAGGCAAGTTGTAAGGGATTAGGATGACAGGCCATGTAGTATATGCAACATTCAACATCCCAAACGGATTAAAGCCATCAGCTGCAAGACCAAGTCGGATGTTGCGAGGGTCATCAGCAAAATCCTTATAGTACTCCTTATTCACATGCTTCCATGCCAATGAGTCTGCCGGGTGACGCATTTTCCCGTCATTTACTAGTTCTTCCTCATGCCAACGCATCAGCTTTGATGTCGATGCTCTCATATACAATCTTTGCAAGCGAGGAATAAGTGGAAAATAACAAAGGATCTTACGTGGAAAATGCTTTTGCTTCTTTCCACTTTCACTGTCAACAGGATCATCCGTTTCAGTACCCCCTGTCTCTTTCCACCTAGATTCATCACATGTTGGGCACTTATCCAAATTAGCATAATTCCCACGAAACAACACACAGTCATTAACACAAGTGTTAACACCAAAATTTGGTAAGGAGTCTGACTTGTGGGTCCAGCTCGATGAGGAGTCCGTCTGGCGGAAGGAAGGCTTCTCCAGATGCATTCGGCAGAAAAATCCGCGGTCGGCTATCTGCTTCCGTTCGGCAAGAGAACAGTTGAGCTGATTTTGCGGGATTGTACGGTGACGTGGCTCAAGCAGGAAGGACGAATGGATGGATAAGCGATCCAGCTTAGAGATAATTTAGGTATCAAATCCATTTGAGGTTGTGCTTGGCAGGGTATAAATATGAGCCCTGAATGTATGTAACAGATATACGTAATCATTCTCAATACAAACCGGCTTTACGCCAAACCCTAGAGTCCATTTGTCGTGTCGTCGAGTTCTTCGAGAGGGTTCATCGATCCTTCGACCACCGTGAGTACCGGCAACCTTGTATCATATCTAGTATCATGCGGTGGATTTAGATCTGATGCAAGTAGTCTTGTTACCATGCTTAGTGTCATGCGGTAGATTCAAGCTTGGTTCAAGAAGGTTTCTTGTTAGGTCATGAGCCATGCGGTAGGCTAAGATCTAGCTTGAAGCTAGTTATCGGCTCTACTGGATTTTGGCAAGATTCAATAGATTCATTAAGTTACCCCGTGTTGCTTTGAGTTTTGCTTTATGTTTAAATTCATGTAACACCTTTTTGCCCAATCTAGATGTGTTTGGATCGGCTTTATCCCTTTTGATGATCCTCATGTGAGTCGAGTTCGTGCCTTTGGTTAATTTAACACTGGATCACGTGCTCTTTGATAGCCGAAACCGAATCGATCTAGGTTGTTACGTGTTGCGGGTTCGAGCTTGCCAACGTTTGTATAAATCTTGAAAGAACTGAGTATCACGCGGTAGATGTAGGTTTTTGGGTTGTTTTGGAGCTAGTCATCCGGTGGATTAGATTTCAAATCAATCTGATAGATTTGTCTTGCTTGGTAATGTTCGTTCCTTCTTCATGGACCCCGAATCGGCTGTTTAGCCGCATTCGGTTATGTTTCTCATGAGTAGAACACGTGCGTAATTTATGCTTTAAATAATGTATGCTTTTAGCTTTCCATATTTAGATCATATCATGCGGTGGATAGATCTATTTATGGAAAGTGGTACGATCCCCACGCAAGTTGTATCATGCGGTGGATAGATTTGTTTGGCGTCGTACCCGACGGGTTTTAAAGCACCTAGACATGCGGTAGACTAGTGCTTTGGATATATGCATGCTTGTTTATTACATGTTTATGCCCATGATTTACTTTATTTATTTATTTAACGTTGATCACCACGGGGATCGGTCGTGGTCTTGTGCACGTGCATCTTTGTCCAAACAAAGACCGATCGCCGTCATGCTTACGTCATCCATTCGGCTATGTTACTTTTTCCTTTCTAATGCTCCCGAATGGTTTCAGTTTGCTGGCAGATAGCTTTCTATAGCTATATGTCATCCCATCTGGCTTTATAGCCGTAAATATGGAACTGTCTGGTACCACCCGACAAGTTCCAAGCTTTGGTATTTAACTACTTTGTCTTTTGTTAATTTTCAGGGAAAATTGACTGGCACGTCTTGTGATTCTCTGCACGTGTGAAGCCAGCTTGTTCGGCTTGCTGTGTGCTTGGCACTAGGTGCACATTTTGCGTCAACACACTTTTTGGCACGCCCAGTGGGACCACAGCCGAAAATCAAGATGCCTGACATCGGGGATATCATGGATGTCAACATTGAAGACCTCTCTCTGAACAACGGCGAGCGGCTCCGGGACGCCGTGGACCAATTCCGGCGAGAGTGTATCTTGTCCTTCAAGAAGAACGGACTGGCGTCTCGTACCTGAAAAATGAGATGCCCAGGGTATTGTTGCCAGGGGAGAGCGACGCCACGACCCAGCAGGAGAGGGAGGAATGCATACAAGCATTCCGAGATGCCGCGGACCACGTCTTGAGCAGGCACCACAGAGCTTTCCTTGGTGCGTTCAAACAAATGATGGTGGCTGTCTTCGGTCCAGGCATGGAGCAGGCATTCAGCAAGGCACCCATTCAATGAGGCACCGTGGAGTTGGGCGAATCCAGTTCTCAACCGCCATTGCAGAGCCAGCCAGCCCAGCCTCCCCCTCAGAGTGCTGGGAGCCAAGCTTTCCAGCCTCCTCCACAAGGTGCTGGGGGTCGGCCCGATTCGGCCCCCCCCGCCGGCAGGCCACGGGGAGGGCGACCAGTCCAGCCACCACTACAGGGCAGCACGGGTCAACCTGTGCAACAGTCGAACCCGTACCAGCCCACGTATGGGGAATTAGCATTCGGCTCGCCTGGGGCCCCGCTTGCTTCCGGCCACAGGATTGCTCCAACAAGCAACTGGCTACAGAGGAATCTATACGGCGGAGGCTACCACGAGGTGGGGAATTACGGAGCCATCGACGCTCTCCCGAATCCGGGTTACAGACCAGCTGCAGGCACGCAGGAGGACGACATCCTGGCGCGAAAGATGGCCGATTTGATGCAGAATCAATTCGGCCTCAAACCGAAAATGCAAGGACCTACCTACACGCCGCCGTTCCCGGAGTGGTACTACAACGTGATCCTTCCGCCAAGGGTAAAACCTCCGACGGAATTCACAAAGTTTTCCGGGCAGTACGACACGAGCACAGTGGAGCACATCGCTCGCTACCTGATGCAGCTTGGAGAGTGCTCAGCCGAAGAAGCGTTCAGAGTTAGATACTTCCCCGCGTCACTGACGGGCGCGGCGTTCCAATGGTTTTCGTCTTTACCCCCGCAATCAGTCAGCACATGGAAGGAGCTGGAGCGGAAATTTCACGCCCACTATTTCAGCGGCAGCTCAGAAAAGAAGCTAATCGACCTCGCTACCCTGAAGCAGAGGCACAGTGAGACGCCCTTGGAATTCCTCAAGAGGTTCAGGGAAGTTAAGGGCATGTGCTTTTCGCTCAACCTGCCAGATGACCAGTTGGCCGACATGGCCGTTGCCGGGATGCTGCCGGCCGTGCGCGAGAAGCTGTTTGGCATGGAGTTCGATAACCTGGGCCAGCTGTCCCAAAAGCTGTCGTTAATGAGCAACCAAGCATATGGTTTCAAGAAGGACGCCAGGTTCGGCAAACAGCACGACGTGGCGGATATCTACAACCAGTTCCTGGACAAGGCCGACCTGATGGAAGATTCTGATGATGAACAGGACGTAGCTGCGGCCGAAATCATATGGGGAAAAGAGCCATTGACTATGAATTAGCGCTGGGTCAAACAGACCAAAGGCACCTATGATTTCGACATCACAAAAGCTGACAAGCTGTTTGAGCTCCTGGTGAAGGAAGGCCGAATCAGATTGCCTGAAGGGCATTCCATGCTTCGGCCCGATGGAGTAAAGGAGAAACGTTACTGTGGCTTCCACGACAGGAACTCGCACTCCATCAACAACTGCAGGGTCTTCAGAATGAGGATCCAGAAGGCCATCCAGGAGGGACACCTCAAATTTGATAACAAGATGAAGCTAGATGGCCACCCTTTTCCTCAGAACATAGTGGGTTTTTCCGTCAACATGGTGACAGCTGAGGAGAAGGGCAAGGTCAAAGTCTTGACCTCCGCCAGGGCAAGGCAGGATGGAGCAGTAGATCCGGAACATCAAGTGACCTTGGAGAAGGTGCATGGTGAAGCCCCCCGCGTTCTCAAGAGCCAGGTCGAGATCGGGGAATCATCCAAGGCCAAACCCAGGGTGACCACGCGCATCCTCCTCAATAAGTGGCAGCGCCAGCTGGAAAAGGAGCGCTACTAGAAGCGGAAGTACGAGGAGGAGAGGCGCAGGGCCGAAGAGGAAGCACGCAGAAGAGATCTGGAGCAATACACGCGCGAGCAGGAGCGCGCGCACTGGGGATGTGCGTTCTTCAGGCACTGTTGGAACGAAGGCTTGAAGCTGCCCACGCTGAGGAACTGCCCTGAGTGCAGTGATAGGTATTTTGAGTACAGGCAGGAGACTGCCAATCGCCGATCCGTCCACGAAAGAATTGGAAGGATACATCCTAGCGAGGATCGGCGCCAAAAAATTGAAATCATTGATCATCCCAGGAAAAGGCAAGCTGATTTAAGGTGGGGCGATCAAGAGGAAGACGAGGACGAGTACATCTGGCAGAAGGGGCAATGGTGCCCGCCTGGCCTAAGAAAGAGTCAGAAGCGAAGGGTTCAACGCTTGAGGAACCGTGAGCGAGGCGGCCGGGATCCGGACAAGGCGGGTGTGGCGTCCAAAGGATAAACCTGAAGGGTCAAAACGTTCGGCTCCGGCGTGCATGGTATATTTTACGCCGAATGAATTTATGGCTCCTGCTAATCAGGTTGTGCGGGGAAGAGGCGTCCCTGGATGATGAGCAGGTTGAGGGGCTGATGGCGCAGCTGGTGCTAGCCAAGCAAGCCGTCTTCGACAAACCGGCCAAAAATCGACACATGAGGCCGCTGTACTTGAAGGGATATGTCAATGGCAAGCCATTGACTAAGATGTTTGTCGACGGTGGAGCGGCGGTCAACGTAATTCTGTACACCACCTTCAGAAAACTTGGCATGGGCCCTAGCGATCTGACGCCTACAAGCATAATACTGAACGATTTCGCCGGGAATCCTTCAGACACCAAGGGATGCTCTCATGTGGATCTTGTCGGTGCGGAAAGTGGTCCCGACACTAACCAGTAAATAACGCCTAGGTCTATCCCTCAATGGTCGATGCTAAGCAACAAATGACACAAGGTTTTATCCTGGTTCCGGCCGAGGGGGCCGTACGTCCAGCAGTGTTGTGCTCGTGGCACTATATTGCTTTGCACCGGGGGTGCTTGTAGTGGGGCAAATACAAGCGAGGCGGGAGAGGAAGCGTGGCTTCCAAGTCCCTGGTGAGTGGCTGAAGATGTCGTGGGAGAATAAGAGAGCGAGTGCACGGTGTGTTGTGTTCGACTGTCTACTCGTTCCCCCCGCAGCTGGGGGCTCGCCTTCCCCTTTTATAGGCCAAGGGGGCGACGGGTTACATGCACGCCGCGCTACCTAGCTACGTGAGGGAGCACGTCGCGCTACGGTGTAGAGTGGGCGGCCGTCCTGGACGATCTTTGCTACGATTCGGCCATGATGGCCTACCTCGTACCCGAACAGTGGCGGCTCGAGGGTAGAAGGCGGTAGATGGCGATGGCGTCCCCTAATAGGCTTCGAGGGAGGTGCTGACGATGGCCGGTACGGTGTACAGGAGCGGGTGACACGGCGTTCCTCCCCAATGAGCGCTGTGGTGGCGGAGTGGTTGCTACAGTGCTCGGGCGTGCGCCTGCGGAGTCAGGCGTGTGCCTGCGCGCGTGGGTACGGCGGCCGCGCCGTTACAGTGGCCGGGATGGCCACCCACCGGCCTAGCGCCCCTTACCTAACCTGCAGGGTCACGGGAAAGCGGGATCGAGGGTGCGCCCGGCCCCCTTTCGAGGGTCGGGCGCGTTAGTCGTACAGTGGCGTGCGCACGGCGTTATTGGACTGACACCGGCCGTGCGCACGGTCCACCCCACGGTGGCGGGGATGGGGCTCCTCCCCGGGGAGTTGGTGCGGCGGCACCGGGCGTGAGCCCCGGCGCATGATGGCGCCGTCCGCGGCGTCGGGCGTTAAATGCCCAAGTACGGGGCCGGCGCACGCGTGCGGGGGCGCCCGTGAGCGTGGCGGGCCCCGGCCCGGAGGCGGGGGCGGACCCTCGAGCGAGCCGGGGTTCGCTCGAGGGGGAGCGTGCCCTCGAGCGGGGCGGGACCGCTCGAGGGAGGGGTCGCCCCTCGAACGGGGCGGAGCCCGTTCGAGGAGGGGGTTGCCCCTCGTGCGGGGCGGAGTCCGCTCGAGGAGGAGCGTACCCTCGGGCGAGGCGAAGCCTGCTCGAGGGGTCTTCCAGACGGGCCGTCTTGATGGGCTTCTGGAATCCTGGGCCATGTCCTGCATGGTTAGTTCCCTGCATGGTTAGGCTTATAGGAATTTAAACGAGGGTTCCCTCATCGTTTAAGGGGACCCCTAGGGCGGTCCCCGACAGTAGCCCCCGAGCATCTGCGGGTTGGCCGTTGAGGCTCCCGCAGATGCTGGAACCTACTGATAGGACGTTCTTCCCTCCTTGTTTGCGAACGCTATCCGTGGGGCCGCGCCAGGCGGACCCGCGGGTCTAGCCCCGAAGCCCTCGGGGAGTGTGGGCTCTCTGCGGGGGGGTTAACCGCGAGCAATTCGGACGAAAGGCGTGGCACATATGCCAACCGGCCGGCGGTGTTTCGGCCGGCATCGGGGGTGCACGCTCCCCTGTCACTGTCTCCGGCGGGTGCAATTTCAAGGAGGTGTAGCCGTGCGTCAAGCCCCCGAGCCTTGGCCTTGTTCGAGGCGATCGGGTCGAGCCTGACGACTTGTTTTTTATCGCGCCCTCGCCGTCCCTCCGCGGGTCGGAGGGTGAGGTTTCCACGACTCCCATCGAGCGGGTCGCGAATCGCGGATTCCTCTTCGAGCTGCTAGCGGGTAGTTCAAGTGGACGTCCATGCCCCGTTCGATAAGGGTAGGCTGCGCGGTCGGAGACACGTCCATGGAAGCGCTTGCGTGGGTTTGCTAGGTGGGGCTCGGTCCCGTTCGACGGGGACCGAGGGCGCGGAAGCTCTCCCTCGGTGGGATCCCCCTACTAGCTGCCCTCGCTGGCTCTCGAACACGACATGTGGGGCACCCTCGAGCCGACGGGCTCGAGGAACGGCTCGAATGCGCGTGCCCTCGTCGTCCCTAACTGCGTGATCCGAGGCGCTCGTTCGAACCCGTCGAGGGTCGGGCTTCGAACCTCGATCGGTAAGGCCGTGCGGGGCCGTGCCTTGGCCCGGCCCCGTCTTTTCGCGTTTGCGGCCGTCGAGGGGTCCGGGCGTGCCGACCCCTCGAGGTGTTGGATGGTGGCGTGGCGCGGCATGAGTGCTTTCGGTGTCGCTCTGTTTCAAGCGTGACCTGGGCGATCCTCTTTGCGCGCGTGCCTTCTTTAGGGGGTTGACATCGTCTCGAGTTGGGGTTCATGCCGCTCGAGGGTCCTACGTGGCATGGGTGCCCGCGGTGGTCTGCTCTACATCGAGCAGGTCCCGGGCGACCTTCTCACGCTGATATCCCATCGAGGGTCGCCTTGTTTCGAGTTGGGGTTCATGCCGCTCGAGGGTCCTACGTGGCATGGGTGCCCGCGGCTGCCCTGCTCTACACCGAGCGGGTCCGGCGACCTTCTCACGCTTGTCATCCCATCGAGGGTCACCCTTGTCTCGAGCCGAGGATTCGCCTCGCTCGAGGGCTCTCCTTGCTTGGCAAGGGGCCGGGCATTTAATTGCCTTGCGGGGCGTGGCCGCGGTTTTTGCGGCGGCGGCGCGCTTTTTTAGGCGGCGCGGTTGCGTGCGCGCGCGCGTAGTGGGCGGCGCTGCCGGCGGATGTGACGGTTTCACCTCGGTTGCCGCCGGTCTCGCCGTAATGATGACCCGCCTGCAGTGTTAGCGCTGCCGCGGTCGTGGTGGGTCCCGCTTGCCGACGCGACGGAAAGATTCCTGCAGTTAATGCTGGCGGGGCGTCCGCTCCGGAGAAATCGCCTGCTGCCTATAAAACTGCGGGGAGGAGGAGGAGGCGGTTTTTTACCTTGGCTCCTCGCCGTTTTAGTCCTCCGCCTCTTCGCCTTCGTTTCGCCCTTGCCGTCGCGCGGGCTCGCTTGCTTAGAGCTTTCTCCTTGATTCCTCGCCCTCCGCCTTCGTGCTCATTAGTCCCCCCTTATGGCGCCGCCTCAGCCTCCGATCCGGGTTCTGGAGCCGTATGCCTGGGAGAAGTCGACGGTGACCCGGCTCGCGCTTGGCGAGCTGGTCGCCGCCGGCCAGCTGTTGCCCAATGAAGGTGGGCGCCCGGCGGAGTGGATCGTACCGCCGGCGTCGCACCACGAGCCCAACCCGCCGGAGGGTTACGTGGTAAGCTTTCTCCGCTACCACGAGCGCGGCTTCACCGCGCCGGCGAGCACGTTCATGCGGGCGCTGTGCTACCACTACGGGGTGGAGCTGCACAACTTCGCCCCCAACGCCATCTCGCAGGCGGCCACATTCGTGGGCGTCTGCGAAGGGCTACGGGGATCCCGATCAGCGGGAGCTGCGGGTACACCTCTTCCGCGGGGGAGCGCGATCACGCAGCCCACGACGGAGCCGAGGGACCCGCCGCGCGGTGCGCGCCGGCGGGATGTCGCTTGCCTCGCGGGGGCAGCTCAAGAGCTTCTACATCCCCCGCACCATGACGACGAACAACGCCGGTCGGGAGCGGGGGTGGTTTTATCTTCGCAACGCCGAGCCCGGCCTCCCTCCCTACACCGGCGGGTGTTCAAGGAGAGGCCGGACCGGCCGGGGCTACGGGTTGCCTACGGCCAACCACCGGGCGCGCCAGGAGTCCGTCCTCGCCGCCTGCAGCGGCTGGCGAGGGATGGGCTCAACGCGATGGGCGTCCTCGCCTTCCTTCACCACCGGCGGGTCGTGCCGCTGATGGAGAGGCCCCTCTGCATCTACGAGATGACGGAGGCGGCCAACCCCATCGACCTGGCGAGGTCGCGGATGCTCCCGACGCCGTTGGAGCGACCGTACGCGCTCACCCGGGCGCGGAGCGCCGTCGATACCCGGACGCCGGCGCCTGCGGGTCGGACCCCGTGGGACATGGAGATGCTTCCCACCGGCCCGTTGGTAAGTGTGGTTTTCAACTCTGTCATGGTCCTCGTTTTCGCTTATGTTTCTTGACGCGCTACTGTCATTCTTGTACGCAGTTGGTGCAGTTCAACATCGCCAAGTCCGTTCCACCCACCCCCGACTCCCGTGCGCTCGGCCGGGCGGCGCAGCGGGAGCAGCAGGAGCGGGCGGCGCGCCGGAGGGAGCACGCAAGGCGGCGCCAAGCGCGTCGCGACGCACGGTCCGCCGAGTACGGCGGCGGGAGGAGGCGGGGGCTCTCCTCCCCCGACATCGAGGAGCCCTCGTCTTCGGACCGGGACGAGGAGGAAGAGTCCGAGGGGGAGGGCCCCTCGGACGGTGGCGGCCCGCGCCCCCGTCGCCGGATCTCGTGCCGGCGTCGGGGGCGGCTTCGTACGGGGCGGGCGCGTCGGCGTCCGCCCCCGGGCGTCGTCGTCGGGGGCGGCACGCGCCGCGGAGGTGCCGGCGCGCGCCGCGGGGGCGCGCGCGGCGGACGTGCTGCGCGCGCGTCGAGCGTGCCGCGCGCGCGGGAGCGCGTCCGCGCGAGCGGCGTCGTCGTCGAGGGGCGCGTCGGGAGGCGCGCCCGCGCGCGGGGACAAGTGTGCCCCCGCGCACCGTGGCGCCATCGGGGGGTGCGGCGTCGAGCGCGCCCGCGCACGGGGCGGGCGTGCCCGCGCGTGCGGCGGCGCCATCAGGAGGCGCTGCGTCGGGTGCGGCCGCTACGCCGGCCCCGTCCGAGGCCTCGAGGAAAAGGAAGCGGGCCTTTTCCTCCGCGAGGTACGTAGCCTTGCTTTCCTTCGTGCGGCTTTGGTGTGCTGGCGGTTAGATGTTCTAACTCTCCGTTCGTGATTGCGCAGGGCGGTGCCGACCGTTCCTCCTCTCGCACCGGCCAAGGTGCTGAGGACGGACGCGCTGATCCCCACCCGGCGGCGCTCGTCGAGGGGGTCGCGCCAAGGAACGAGCGCGGCGGCGGGCACGAGCTCGCAAGGCCGGCCGAGGCCTCGATGGCCGGCCGGCGGATCGGCCCGTCGCGGCGCGGCCGGGGGCCACCGAGGGGCAATCGGCGCCGGCCGCCACGGAGGCGCGGGCCGCGGCGGTGGCTACGGTGGAGGCGTCGCCCGCGGTGGCGGCCCCCTTGCGGAGGAGGCGGAGCGGGCGCTACTGCGGGAGCGCCCGCGGGTGCGGCGGCGCGGACGGAGGTGACGGCCACGGCGCCACGACGGGCGCCCGTGGTCGCGGAGGAGCAGGTGGGGGCGCCGGCGGGGCGGCGCGGAGCGGCTCCGCCCGCCGGCGGTCCCCCGGGCGGAGGTGGTGGAGCTCTCGGATGACTCCCCGCCGCCGGGTGGAACCGGTGGGCCGGGCGGCCGCGAACTCTCCCGAGCCCCGGAGGGGGCCCTCGTGAGGCGGCACGAGGGTCGCATGACGGCGGGGGGGCCGAGGGCATGATGCGAGGCCTCGTCCTCCCGCGGCGGCCGCCCCGCCCGGGGGGGGGGCCGTGGAGGATCCCCCGGCGTTTGCGACGCCGGGGGGAGCGAGAGCTGCGGGGCGAGCTCTGGGCCATGGCGCCACGCTCAACCGCGCGTTGAACGAAGCGGCGCGGGTCCACGGCGGCCGGCCCGGACCGTCTTCCGGGTGAGCCATGGTTGCTTGTTTCCCTTGCTTTTTTCGTTTTCGCGTGCAGCATTTAAGCTTTGGCACTAACGAGATTCGATGTGTGTATGCCAGGAGCTCGAGCGCCGCGCTCGCGAGAAGTACAGCGCGTTCGACCAGGTGAACGCCGAGGCCCGCCAGCTCCGGGAGCGATGCAGCGCTTACGACGCGCTTGCAGATGCTCTCAGGACGCCGAACGGTGGCTGGGTCTACGGGCGATGGCGTGGTGCGACGTGCTCCCCGAGAGCTCGGGCGGGGACGCGGCGCGTGACCCGAGCCTCGGGCGGATCCGCGCGGCCCTCGTCGATCGTGACGAGGCGGCGTGGACCGCGCGCGAAGACCGGACAAGACGCGAACGGCGGCCGCCACATGGGAGGCGGAGGTGGCCACCGCTCGCGCGCGAGACCGGGAGCTCCGCACGTCGCTCGAGGGGGCCCGGGCGCGGCAACGCCGGGGCGAGGAGACGGGCGCGCGGGTTGGAGCGGCGCGCGAAGGAGGCCGACGACCGAGGGCCGCCCTCGACGCCAAGGCCGCGGCTCTCGTGGCCGGCGAGGAGGAGCTCCGGCGGGAGCGCATCGCCGCCCGGCGGGGGCGAGGGGCGGCTCCGGCGGGGAGCGAGCCGCCCCTGGCGATGCCGGACGGCGTTGGAGCGGGAGCGCGCCGCGCGCGCGACGGCGGAGAAGTCGGCCCGGAGGAGCGGAACGTCGCATTCTCCGAGGTCGAGGATGAGGCGCTGGCGCTTAGCATCAGCAACGCCGCCCAAGAGTTGGCCCTCGTCGAGCAAGGCGAGACCGTCCAGCGTCTCCAGTCGGCGCTCGAGTCCGCGCGCCGCGACTTCGATCTGGAGAAGAGGCAGGTCGAGGGTAAGTTTTTGCTTTCGCTCGTTAGCTTTTGCTTTAGAGGATTCGTTTCCCCCTTTCTGATTTTTCGTCATCTCGTTGCTTCCAGGCCTGCGCACAGCCTTGGGGCACGCTGTTGGGCGGGCCGATGCCTTGCAGGCTTCCTACAACTCCTCTGAGCAGGAGTTGCGGGAGCTGCGTGCCGCGGCCCTCGAAACCTGCCGCGTCGTCGAGGAGGGGGAGGCCCAAGCCGGCAGCTCTCTGGCCAGCCGCCTGCGCGCCCTTGGTGGCCACGTCACGGAGCGGATGCGCCGGGCGTTGCACCTGGGCGTGCAGAAGGCCCTCGGAGTGGTGCGATCCCACTACGAGGTCAACCTCGAGGCGGTGGCGGAAGGCTACATCGTGCCCGTGGGCGTCGAAGACGAGGTGGCCATGGAGCGCGCGGACGCGCTTGTTGCTGACGCCGCCGGGACGCTCGCCGAGGCCTTCGAGGAATTCCTCTTCCCGGACGCCACCGACGCTGCTGCTCCCTCTGCCTGAAAGCATCTGGGCGCTAGGCCCGTTTTTTGTTTGTTTGTATCAGAATTGTGGCCTCGTGGCCTCTTGTAAATGAACAAGTCGTTTTGTGAATCACAAACAGTTGCTTGTAAATGAAATCGTTTGCTTATTACGCTTTTTTGTTTCCCCTTCTTCCTGAGTGGATTCTAGTTAGGGGAGTTCGTTTTTCGCAGGGGGCCCGCTGGGTTGGAGGCGAGAGAGACGGGCCATAGCCGCGCGGCGTAGGCTGTCTCTGGCTCGCGCGCTCCTTCCGCTGTGCCGTCTGCGCCCTGTTCGAATCATGGCTCGAGGTTGAAGTAGGAAGCAAACTTAGCGCACGTTGTTACGTTTTTTGCGCGAAAAAATGGGGCCATTTGGGGGGGGGTGCCCCCCCGCAGTAGCCCCCGAGGGTAACTTGGGTTTCAGGGGAAAGCCGAGTTGCCCTTTTATTAGACTTAAGTATTTACATGGGTGACACCAACTGGGGTGTTGGTCGTTTGTTTTTACAACAGAGAATACTTGGAAATCCTAGCTAAGGGTAGAAGCGACGTAGCTGTTGGATGTTCCAAGCGTTGGTGAGTTCTTCGCCGTCCTCGTTGGCCAGCTTGTACGTGCCCGGCTTGAGCACCTTCACCACGACGTAGGGTCCCTCCCATGGGGGCGATAGCTTGTGGCGCCCTCGGTTGTCTTGGCGTAGCCTTAGGACCGAGTCCCCCTCGGCGAAATCCTGCGCGACGTATCTTGCGCGCTTGGTAGCGTCGTAGGGG
This sequence comes from Cenchrus americanus, assembly GCA_947561735.1. NCBI lineage: Eukaryota > Viridiplantae > Streptophyta > Magnoliopsida > Poales > Poaceae > Cenchrus > Cenchrus americanus. Next base: position 106,305,478 of record OX387242.1, read on the forward strand.
CCGTTGATACCTTGCGGAGTGCATCAACGCCACGAGGCGTACTTCGTCTAGGCGATCCGGTGAGTCCTCGCGGGCTCGCTGGTTAGCGTCCTCGTTGTAGCCTCGAACTTTGGGCGATCCGTATTCCAGATCCGTGGGGAGGACGGCCTCCGCGCCATGGACTAGGAAGAACGGGGTGAACCCGGTGGCTCTGCTTGGGGTGGTCCTTAGGCTCCATACGACTGCTGGTAGTTCTTGGAGCCATTTTCGGCCAGATTTGTTGAGCTGGTCAAAAATTCTGGGTTTGAGGCCCTGTAGAATCATGCCGTTAGCACGTTCCACTTGGCCGTTAGTCTGCGGGTGCGCCACGGCTGCCCAGTCCACTCGGATGTGGAACTTGTCGCAGAACTCCAAGAACTTCCGGCCGTGAGCGGGATCCGTTGTCTGTGATGATGGAGTTTGGCACTCCAAAGCGGTAGACGATGTCGGTGAAGAACGTAACCGCCTGCTCAGCCCTCAAATTTGTGATGGGGCGCACCTCCACCCACTTAGAAAACTTGTCGATCGCGACGAGCAGGTGGGTGAAGCCCCCGGGCGCCTTCCGCAGGGGCCCGACGATGTCCAACCCCCACACGGCGAACGGCCATGTGACGGGGATTGTTTGTAGGGCGTGAGCGGGCAGGTTGGTCTTGCGGGCGTAGAACTGGCACCCTTCGCAGGTGCGCACTATTTCACTGGCGTCCGCGACCGCGGTAGGCCAATAGAAGCCCTGGCGGAACGCGTTGCCAACGAGAGTGCGTGGCGCGGCGTGGTGGCCACAGATTCCCGCGTGTATGTCCCGCAGGAGCTCGCGCCCCTCGGGGATTGGTATGCACCGCTGGAGGATGCCTGACGCGGCGCGCTTGTACAGCTCGCCGTCGACGAGGGTGAAGGACTTGGCCATCCTGGCGATGCGCCTGGCTGCGGCCCGGTCTTCGGGGAGTTCCCCTCGAGCGATCCAGGCGGTGTATTTTTCACGCCAATCTGCTTGGACTGGAGCCGGTTCTATATCCATCGCATCGACCTCGTGGGAGCCATACCCCTTGAGAAGAGAGAGCACATACGCCTCGTTCGAGGGGTCCTCTTCCATGGGTTCCGCACCCGCTGGATTCGAGGGAGCCCCCGAGGGTCCGCCGTCGCTCGAGGGATAGGGCTCGAAGGTGACAGAGGGCTGCGCGATGTCACGCGCAAAGACGTTTGGGGGAACGGTGATCCGCCCGGACGCTATTTTTGCCAGCTCGTCCGCCTCCTCGTTGTACCGGCGGGGTACATGATTAAGCTCGATGCCGTAGAACTTGTCTTCGAGGGCCCGCACGGCTTTACAGTAGGCCTCCATCTTGTCGTCGTGGCAGCTCGCGTTCTTCATGACTTGGTCGATCACGAGCTGCGAATCCCCTCGCACGTCGAGGCGCTTGATGCCCAACTCGATGGCGATCTTGAGGCCGCAGAGGAGGGCCTCGTATTCCGCCATATTGTTGGACGCGGGGAAATGGAGACGCACTGCATAGCGCATGTGCTCTCCGAGAGGTGACACGAAGAGCAGGCCCGCGCCCGCTCCCGTCTTCATCACCGAGCCGTCGAAGAACAGAGTCCAGCACTCTGCTTGGATCTGAGGGGGCGGCAGCTGCGTGTCCGTCCACTCCGCGACGAAATCGGCAAGGATTTGAGATTTGATGGCCTTGCGCGGAGCGTAGGCGAGCGTTTCGCCCATCAACTCCACGGACCACTTGGCAATTCTGCCTGCCGCGTCGGGGTTGCGAATGATTTCTCCTAGCGGAAAGGAGGAGACCACCGTGACCGGGTGGGCCTCGAAGTAGTGGCGGAGCTTGCGCCGCGCGAGGACTACCGCGTACAGCAGCTTCTGGACCTGGGGGTAGCGTGTCTTCGTGTCCGACAGGACCTCGCTGATGTAGTAGACCGGCCTCTGCACGGGCAAGGCATGTCCTTCTTCCGTGCGCTCTACGACGATCACGGCGCTGACCACCTGGGTGGTCGCGGCCACGTAGAGTTGGAGGGGTTCGCCGTCTCGCGGCGGCGTAAGGATTGGGGCGTGCGTCAGGGACGCCTTTAGCTTGTCGAGCGCTTCCTGGGCCTCGGCGGTCCAAGAGAAGCGCTCGTGCTTCTTGAGCAGCCGGTAGAGGGGCAGGCCCTTCTCACCGAGCCTCGAGACGAAGCGGCTTAAAGCGGCGAGGCACCCCAACACTTTCTGTACTCCTTTGAGGTCCCGAATTGGACCCATTCGCTCGAGGGCCGCGACCTTTTCAGGGTTGGCCTCGATTCCCCGCTGGGAGACAATGTACCCTAGGAGCATGCCCCGCGGCACTCCAAAGACACACTTCTCGGGGTTGAGCTTGACCCCGTTGGCCCGCGAGCGGTGAACGCGATGCCAAGATCGCTCACCAGGTCGTCCGCCTTCCTGGTTTTGACGACGATGTCGTCTACGTAAGCCTCGACCGTCCGCCCGATATGGTCCCCAAAAACGTGCTGCATGCAGCGCTGATATGTTGCGCCCGCGTTTCTGAGGCCAAAGGGCATCGTGACGTAACAGAACGTCCCGAACGGTGTGATGAACGAAGTCGCGAGCTGGTCGGACTCCTTCATTTTTATTTGGTGATAACCCGAATAGGCATCAAGGAAACAGAGTAGTTCACACCCGGCTGTGGAATCAATAATCTGATCTATGCGTGGTAAAGGAAAAGGAACTTTTGGACATGCTTTATTGAGACTGGTGTAGTCTATACACATCCTCCACTTCCCATTTTTCTTTTTTACAAGCACAGGATTAGCTAACCACGTAGGGTGGAACACTTCCTTGATGAATCCGGCCTCGAGGAGCTTTCGCAGCTCCGCTCCGATCGCCCGCCGCCGTTCCTCGTCGAAGCGGCGCAGCCGCTGCTGCACAGCGCGGGCATTAGGCAGGATATCAAGGGAGTGCTCGGCGACCTCCCTCGGGATGCCTGGCATGTCCGAGGGGCTCCACGCGAAGACGTCGGCGTTGGCGCGGAGGAAGTCGACGAGCACTGCTTCCTATTTGGGGTCGAGGGTCGAGCTGACCCTCAACGCCTTGCCCTCGGGGGCCAATGGGTCGAGGGGGACCCCTTTGGTTTGCTCGGCGGCCTCGAACGTGCCGACGTGCTTGGCGGCGGAGCTGAGGTCGTCGTTGACCATCTTCTCCAGCGTGTTCACCAGCGCTTCATCCAGCGCTAGCGCCTCTGCATGTTCCACGCACTCGACGTCGCAGTCGAATGCGTGCTCGATCGACGACCCGACGGTGATGACGCCATTTGGACCCGGCATCTTCATCTTCAGGTACGTGTAGTTGGGGACTGCCATGAACTTGGCATAGCATGGTCGCCCAAGGATGGCATGGTAGGCCCCTTTGAATCCCACCACCTCGAAAGTGAGGGTTTCCTTGCGGAAATTCTTGGGGGTCCCAAACCATACGGGCAGATCGATCTGCCCGAGGGGATGAACCTGCTTGCCGGGCGCGATGCCGTGAAACGGCTTCGTGCTGGGCCGCAGCTGGTCCAACCCGATCCCCATCAGGCGCAACGTATGCGCGAAGAGGATATTGAGGCTACTGCCTCCGTCCATAAGGACCTTCGAAAACCGGGCGCTCCCAATGATGGGATCGACCACCAGTGGGTACTGGCCCGGGTTCGGGATGCGATTCGGGTGGTCTTCCCGGCTGAAGGTGATGGCGTCCTTCGACCAGTTGAGAAAGGCCGGGGGTGCCCTCTCTGCGGCGAGGACTTCGTGCCGCTCCTTCTTGCGCTGCCGGGTCGACATGTCGACAGTAGGTCCCCCGAAGATGAGGAACACATTTTCGACAGCGGGGAAACCGCCCGCGTCGCCGTCGCCCCCATCCTTCTTGGCCTCCGCTTCTTTTGCGGCGGCACGGCCATAGAACTTCTTGAGCATGTCGCACTGCTCAAGGGTGTGGTTCACGGGGGTCTTGTGGTAGGGGCACGGCTTCTTCATCATGTCGTCGAAGACCCCCGGGCCTCGAGGAGCCTGTCGAGGGCCCCGTCGGGCCGGGTCAACAGCGAGGGCCTCGGCGTTGCCGCCGTCGCGCCCCTGCTCGCGCGCCTCGCGGCGCGGCTTCTTCCCCTTCTTGCCCCGCTTGTCGTTGCGGCGCGGCTCCTTGGACCCGCTGCCTTCCGCGGGCGCGTCCTCGGAGCGCTTGCCCTTCTTGCTGTCGAAGATTGCCCCCACGGCCTCCTCTCCGGAGGCAAAGCTGGTGGCAATGTCGAACAGCTCGTTCGAGTCCGTGGGCGGGCTGCGTCCCAGTTCGCGCACGAGGTCCCGGCACGTGGTGCCCTCGAGGAACGCGTGTACGATTTCGGATTGCGCCACGCTGGGGAGCTCTGTGCAGCGCTTGGAGAAACGCCGTATGAAGTCCCGCAGCGATCGCCGGCTTCGCGTGCGGGAGCGCGGCATCCCGGGGAGTTTCGGGGCGTACGTATGTGCCCTGGAAATTGCCCACGAAGGTGTGGACTAAATCGTCCCAGTCGTGGATCTGGCTGGCGGGCAAATGCTCGAGCCACGTCCGGGCCGCATCGCCCAAATGCAGGGGCAAGTTGCGGATGATTACTTCGTCGTTGGTGGCTCCGCCCAGCTGACAGGCTAGGCGGTAATCATTGAGCCAGACACGAGGGTCCGTCTCCCCGTTGTATTTGACGATTGTCGTGGGCTGACGGAAGCGCTGCGGGAACGCAGCCGTGCGGATCTCCCGGCTGAACACCCGGGTGCCCGGGGGCTCTGGCGTTGGGGAGCGGTCCTCACCGCTGTCGTAGCGTCCACCCCTTCGAGGGTGGTAGCCCCCCCGGCCGCCCGCGCGCGTCGCGCCTTGGCCGGTGCGCCCGGCGTTGATGACGTTGCGGGCGTCTCCGTCCAGCGCCCTGCGCGTGTCAAGGAGTCGCTCCTTGGCTGGCGTGCGTCCTTGGCCAGCAAGTTGGCCTACGTGCACCGAGGGTTCGCCCCCTGGTGCCGGGTCGTCATCCCGCACGTCCCCCTGTTGGCGGATGCGCGAAGCGAGGCTCTCGGCCTGGCCGGACGGCCGCTTGCTCAAGGAGGGTCTGCACCTCGCGGTGCATGTCCCGAGCCTCGGGGGTCGAGGGTGCTGGCATGGCGCGCAGCAGCGTTGCGGCGGCGATGAGCTTTTGGCTCGCCCGCGGCGGAGTATCCGCGTTGTCGACGTTGGGGGCAGGGTTGAGGCGGTCACGGACTTGTCGGCCCAGCTCCCGCGCGCGTTCACCACGCGCGGAGGCCTCTCCTGCCATCGAGGCGCGGAGTAGCCGTATGGTCCGGTACTCTTCTGCCAGCTTGGCCTCGAGCTCGCGAGCTTGGGCCAGCTGCGCGTCGATGTCGGCCCCAGCAGGGGCGCTTGGCCCCGCGGCCGGGCGCGTGGCGATCCCCGGGGCCGGCGTGACTTCCCCATCTCCGGCGCCCGCCGCGCCGGCGGCGTTGGCCGGGTCGTTGGTGATGACGGCGCAGCACTCCCGCGTGGGGTCGTAGCTCCCGATCTTTGGAGTCGTCGGAGCAGCCAAACCAATAGTCCGTGGCGTCGAGGAAGCGCCTGAACGCGACTGGGTCCGGCACACCGGAGAAATCCCACTCCGCGTACCCGTGGCGGCTGGCGGGTGGCATCGTGTCGACGGAGCCCAGGGATGACTCGTCTGCTGCTGAAGTGCCGGGGTCCCTGGCGACGAAGACGTGGCGACCAGGTGGAACCCTGCGCATCGTCGTGTCGGTGTTGGCGTTGTAGGCCGTGGTTGCGCCACGCAACCCGATGGGGACGCGTGGTCCGGAGACCGCACGCGGTCCCGCTGGGGCGGTGGCGGTCGTCGTGACGGTAGACGCACCGCGTTGGGCGGCGGTGCGCTCGGCCTGCCGTCGCTCGGTCCGCGCCGACGCGAGCGCGGCCCGGAACGATGACGGCGTCGCGGTGTCGACGGTCCCGCCGCACCGCGCCCGCGGGCGCTTGTGCGGGCGTCGTGCGTGCGGCGGAGACCGAGCGGACACCCCGGCCTCGCGGCGCGCGCGCGCTCCTCACGGTTGGTGAGGCGCATGAGATAGCCGTTCCCCGTGGCCCCGGAAGTTCAAGTCCCCAAAGCGGATCTCGAATCCGGCCGGGAGGGGGTCCGAGCTACCCATGTTGTAGCGGGTGCTACGGTACTCGGTACGAATCACCATGGAGGAAGTTGATGAAGTGACCTTAGGCGCTCGTTTGCCCCACGGTGGGCGCCAACTGTCGGTGCGGAAAGTGGTCCCGACACTAACCAGTAGATAACGCCTAGGTCTATCCCTCAATGGTCGATGCTAAGCAACAAATGACACAAGATTTTATCCTGGTTCCGGCCGAGGGGGCCGTACGTCCAGCAGTGTTGTGCTCGTGGCACTATATTGCTCTGCACCGGGGGTGCTTGTAGTGGGGCAAATACAAGCGAGGCGGGAGAGGAAGCGTGGCTTCCAAGTCCCTGGTGAGTGGCTGAAGATGTTGTGGGAGAATAAGAGAGCGAGTGCACGGTGTGTTGTGTTCGACTGTCTATCGTTCTCCCCCGCAGCTGGGGGCTCGCCTCCCCCTTTTATAGGCCAAGGGGGCGACGGGTTACATGCACGCCGCGCTACCTAGCTACGTGAGGGAGCACGTCGCGCTACGGTGTAGAGTGGGCGGCCGTCCTGGACGATCTTTGCTACGATTCGGCCATGATGGCCTACCTCGTACCCGAACAGTGGCGGCTCGAGGGTAGAAGGCGGTAGATGGCGATGGCGTCCCCTAATAGGCTTCGAGGGAGGTGCTGACGATGGCCGGTACGGTGTACAGGAGCGGGTGACACGGCGTTCCTCCCCAATGAGCGCTGTGGTGGCGGAGTGGTTGCTACAGTGCTCGGGCGTGCGCTCGCGGAGTCGGGCGTGTGCCTGCGCGCGTGGGTACGGCGGCCGCGCCGTTACAGTGGCCGGGATGGCCACCCACCGGCCTAGCGCCCCTTACCTAACCTGCAGGGTCACGGGAAAGCGGGATCGAGGGTGCGCCCGGCCCCCTTTCGAGGGTCGGGCGCGTTAGTCGTACAGTGGCGTGCGCACGGTGTTATTGGACTGACACCGGCCGTACCGCACAGTCCACCCCACAGTGGCGGGGATGGGGCTCCTCCCTGGGGAGTTGGTGCGGCGGCACCGGGGCGTGAGCCCCGGCGCATGATGGCGCCGTCTCGCGGCGTCGGGGCGTTCAATGCCCAAGTACGGGGCCGGCGCACGCGTGCGGGCGCCGTGAGCGTGGCGGGCCCCGGCCCGGAGGCGGGGCGGACCCTCGAGCGAGCCGGGGTTCGCTCGAGGGGAGCGTGCCCTCGAGCGGGGCGGGACCGCTCGAGGGAGGGGTCGCCCCTCGAACGGGGCGGAGCCGTTCGAGGAGGGGGTTGCCCCTCGTGCGGGGCGGAGTCCGCTCGAGGAGGAGCGTACCCTCGGGCGAGGCGAAGCCCGCTCGAGGGGTCTTCCCGACGGGCCGTCTTGATGGGCCTTTGGAGTCCTGGGCCACGTCCTGCATGGTTAGTCCCCTGCATGGTTAGGCTTATAGGAATTTAAACGAGGGTTCCCTCATCGTTTAAGGGGACCCCTAGGGCGGTCCCCGACAGATCTGATGACCGGGTCCAAGACACTGCTCACGACCTTCTTTGTTATCGAAGGTAAAGGAGCCTACAACCTCTTTGCTCGGACGGGACCGGGATTCATGCCAATTGCTGCGTCCCATCCACCATGCATCAGCAGCTCATCCAATGGGTGGATGATGATATTGAGGTGGTCCAAGCGGATGACTCCGTGAGCGTTGCAAACATGGAACCGGCTTTTACGGGAGTATCAAGGCTTTGATCGTTTCTCGGAAAGGGCGGGGAGAAGGTCTCGTTGAACCCGTCGGCGGCGATCAACGGCCGATTCAAGCAGTCGGCTCTTATAGTAATTTTTAATGGAGAACCCCGTCGATGGTACTGATGGCAAGTTGGGGCGAGGATTCATGTCGGCCGATAAATTAGAAGAGGTTGACATTGGAAGCGGTGATAAGCCAAGGCCGACGTTCATCAGCGCAAACTTGCAATCAGACTTCAGGGAGGAATTAATCAAGCTACTCAAGGAATATAAGGATTGCTTCGCCTGGGATTATTCGGAGATGCCTGGACTGGATCGTTCCATCATTGAGCATCGGTTGCCAGTCAAATCTGGTTTCAAACCATACAAGCAACCACCCCGGAAAATCTACAAGGATGAGGTATTGGCCGATGTGAAGAAAGAAGTTGAAAGACTACTCGATGCAAACTTCGTTCGGCCATGCAGATATGCGGAGTGGATTTCTAACATTGTCCCTGTTTACAAGAAGAATGGAAAGATGAGGGTCTGCATAGATTTCAGGGATTTGAACAGAGCTACTCCATACCCCATGCCTGTTGCCGATTTGTTGGTTGACGCCGCTGCTGGGCACAAAGTTATCAGTTTCATGGATGGCAATGCGGGATACAACCAAATCTTTATGGCAATAGAGGATATATCAAAGACGGCCTTCAGATGTCCTGGTCATATAGGCCTGTTTGAATGGATAGTCATGACATTTGGGTTGAAAAATGCTGGTGCAACTTATCAACGAGCCATGAACTACATCTTTCACGAGTTGATCGGCAAAGTTGTTGAAATCTACATTGATGATGTCGTGATCAAGTCCCTAAGTCATGACACACATTTGGAAGATGTGAAGAGGACCTTGGAATGCACCCGAAAGCATGGTTTGAAGATGAATCCAAACAAGTGCGCTTTTGGGGTATCAGCTAGAGAGTTCTTGGGATTTTTAGTCCACGAAGGGGGGATTGAAGTTGGCAAGAAGAGCATGAAGGCCATTGATGAAGTTGTCCCTCCAACTAATCTCAAGGAGTTACAATCACTGCTCGGCAAAATTAATTTCGTAAGCAGATTCATTTCAAATCTGTCACAGAAGGTTTTGCCGTTCTCTCCATTGCTGAAGTTAAAGAAAGATCAGAAGTTCACATGGGGCGACGAACAACAAAAGGCTTTTGATGAAATCAAGCAATACATGAAGGAGCCACCGATCTTTGGTCCCTCCTCAGTTGGATAAGCCTTTCAAGTTGTACGTGGCGGCCGATACCCAAACTATTGGATCGGCCCTTATTCAAGAATTCAAAGGAAAGGAGCGGGTAGTAGCATATCTTAGCCGAAAATTACATGATCCTGAGACCAGGTATTCGGTACACGAGAGAGGCGTGCTCGTGCGTATACTACTCGTGTACAAAGTTTCGGCACTACTTGTTGAATGCCGAATGCACTGTATATTCCAAGTTTGATGTAATAAAACATATGTTATCTATGCCAATTTTGAATGGCAGGATTGGCAAATGGATCTTGGCTTTATCAGAGTTTGAGTTAAAGTTCGGATCGTCAAAAGCTATTAAGGGACAGATCATTGCCGATTTTATAACTGAACATCGCGATCCGTCAATTGATTTGCTTGAAATTACTCCTTGGGCTTTTTTTTGATGGATCATCATGTGGTAAAGGTGGGGGAGTAGGGATTCTGTTGATTTCACCCATGGGTGAGATGTTTGAATTTGCCATCCCTATACAGCCCACTGTTACAAATAATCAAGCTGAATACGAGGCATTACTTCGGGGGCTTTAATATTTGAGAGAAGCCGGGGCCGTTTCGGTTGAGGTTTATGGAGATTCAGAGTTGGTGATCAAACAATTGAACGGCCAATACGAATGCAAAAGTGAAGTGCTGAGGAGTTACTACGAAGAATGCAGGGAAATCTTGAAGAGCTTCCCGTTGGTAACTCTACAGCATATTCCTAGGGAACATAACGAAGAAGCAAACAGGTTGGCTCAGAGTGCCTCTGGTTACAAAGAAAGTCAAGAAGCGTTTGCTGCAGATATATGTGCACTGGGAACGGATCTTGCGGAGGATGATTGGAGAAAAGAGATCGTTGACTATCTGAAAGATCCATCCCGAAAGGTCTCTAGGAAGCTCAGGTACAAGGCCATAAAATTCGTTCTTCTGGGTGACAATTTGTTTTACAAATCATTAGATGGGGTATTGTTACGATGCCTGGGTCCAGAAGAAGCCAAGAAGATGATGAGGGAAGTGCATGATGGGATATGTGGAGCACACCAATCGGCCTACCGCATGAAATGGGTTATCAGGCAAGCTGGGTGCTTTTGGCCGACGATATTAGAGGATTGCTTTGAGTATTACAAGGGATGTCAAGATTGCCAGAGGTTTGGAAATATTCAAAGGGTCCCCGCGTCAGCGTTAAATCCCATTATCAAGCCATGGCCATTCAGGGGCTAGGGTATAGACTTGATTGGCCAGATTAATCCACCATCTAGCAAGGGGCATAAGTTTGTGCTTTTGGCTACAGATTATTTTACCAAATGGGTTGAGGTGATCCCACTGAAGAAGGTGACGTCGGAAAACATGGTTGAATTTGTCAAGGAGCACATCATTTATCGGTTTGGAATCCCTCAGACAATCACAATTAATCAAGGGGCCCAATTCGTGTCCCTGGAGTTTAGAGAATTTGCCGAAAGCATGGGAATCAAATTGTTTAATTCCTCTCCCTATTATGCTCAAGCTAATGGTCAGGCAGAGGCTTCTAATAAGATCATGATCAAGCTGACACAAAAGAAGATCGATTAGAAGCCGAGGAGGTGGCATTCGGTACTCAGTGAAGCATTATGGGCTTACCGAATGGCCCCTCATGGAGCTACAAAGACCTCTCCTTATGAATTGGTTTATGGACACCATGCGGTTCTACCTTGGGAAATACAATCAGATTCCAGGAGAGTTGTGTTACAGAAAGATTTAAGATCCAATGATTACAGTGGCCTAATGATGGACGAACTAGAAGATTTGCACATGATCCGTCTCAGGGCCCTGGAAAATATAGAGAAGAACAACCTGTGGGTTGCCAAGTACTATAACAAGAAGGTAAAAGTCAGGCAATTTGCAGAAGGGGATTTGGTTTGGAAAGCGCTATTGCCGATTGGAACCAAATACAGCGAATTCGGCAAATGGTCCCCTAACTGGGAAGGACCCTTTCGCGTGGTCAGATGCGTTCCTGGTAATGCATACATATTGAAAACTTTACTAGGAGAAGAATTTTCCGCTGCAATAAATGGGAGATATTTGAAGAAATATTATCCTAGTATTGAAATCGATCGGTGATCACCGGCAGTGGGATTACATGCATCTGACACAGGAACAGCCGGCGCTCAAGAGCGAGGCCGCCTTTAGAACAAAAATCCCAAACAGGGGAAAACGGCCAGTGTCTAAATGCATTGCCCTTAGCACGAAACTACATTACAACTGCCTCTTGCAGGTTTACATCCAACAACCCTGGTGATCAGGACTTCGAGGAGGTGGGAAGCAAAAGGCCTGGAGGAAGAAGCGAAAGTATGATTCAATCTTTTCTTTGCTTCTCCGGCTGCTCCGTCTTCAGTTGCTCCAAGACCACCGTGACGGCAACTTGGAATGCACGGGGGTGACCATGATTTGCGGCCTCCACCAAGCTGTCCCAAGCCGCTTTCAGGTTGTTGTACCTATCAGAGACATCTGAAACAGAGGAGTGGGTGTTAGGGGCAAGAAATCCAGATGTGAGCGCGAAATCAAGAAGGAGTCAGAAACATTTGCCTCCCACTAATGCCTCCAGAGCCATGCGATGCTCACGTTCGGCCTGGCAACGAGCGGTGATGTCCCTGAGGTCATGCTCCAGGTGCCGAACGCGGCGGCGCAGTTGATGGCTGGTCCTCTGTTTAGGCGTGGCGTCCTCTGCTTCGAGGGAAGAATCGGAGGAGATGTACTCAGGCATGTCTTCGGCCCCAAGGATTTCTTCAGGAAGTAAATCAAGGCTGAAAGAGGAAAGGAAGAGAGGAGGTAAAGCGCAAGATCATAAGGGAAAACAAGGAGTAAATCAAGGGAAAACTCACTTTCGAATCGTGCGTTTCTTCGGAGTGCTCTTCTCCTGGGGTTGCTTGCCTTTTTCCATGGCCTTGGGGTTTTTTCCTCTGAGGACAGGGGAGGAAATGAGAAGTGATGGATGAGTGTGCGAGTGGATTTTCAGGGCATCTCAGCAGACTATTTTATTGACCGAAGGGGTGCATTGGGAGTGATGACTGGCCGGCGTGCACTATTGGAATACCAAACGGCAAGGTTTTTTTCCCGAATGCGAAGGGTTTTCGCTTGAACAGTGCTTACGGATTGCCGATTCAGGGATCTTCTGTGGAGTTTGCGCCAAGGGGCATCTGTTCTCGCGTGTTTGGCTCAAGCTAGTCCCCGAATACGTTTAAGGAAAAACAAGATTCACGGATGCAAACATGAAGAAAATCATCGCAGTGCAAGCACAAAATTCAAAAGTTCTTTATTTATTGCCGATATTCAAACATCCCTAATACAATCTAGTCAAAGAGCCTGTTCAACACAGATTGGGGATGAGTGAGTTCGGCAATGGCGTCGCCGTGGCCATCGAGGCGCTCCAAGATGAGCTCGATCTCCTCGATGTCTTCGCGCGCCGCCCCGTGGCCGCGCGGCACGGTGGAGTAGTCGACGTCGGTGTGCATCGCCATGGAAGCCAGGCCCAAAGTGGTGCCCAAGCAGACGCCATGGGTGGCCACTTCATCCACGCGGTGCTCCACCGCAGCAAGGCGCTCCGCCGGCGTGTCTCCGCGGGCGTTCACCTTATCGGCCAGTTGCTCCACCAGCATCTTTAGCTGGTTAAGCTCGGCATCACGGGCTGCAAAGTGCAAGAAAAAGGGGGATTAGCATCGAAGGTCGGATTGGATCAAAGAGCGGTGTCGGGGCCGTACCGTCGATGGTCTCCAGCAGCTGCTTGCGCTGGTCTTCCCATTCCAACTCGGCTATGCCAGCCTTTTTGGAGACGTCCTCCAGATCGCGCTGGGCCGCCTCCAGTTCCGCCTTGAAGCGGAGAGCGTCGAGTTCCCCATAGGGCACGGGGGAGTGGCCGTCAGACTCCGAGGAGTCGTCCGGTAGGGGCTGACCGGCCGACGCGGGAGATGGATTCCATTGAATCAACCTGAAAAAAGGATGATCGTCAAAACAAAAGGAGATCAAAGATGAATCAGAGAAGAGGAATTGACGATCATTGCCTCCGGCGCGCACTGGCGCGGCTCCCCTCCACCTCATAAGAGGCGCGGCGTCGGTTGAGGTTGCACACCATGCTTCTCTGGGAGGTGCACTGTTTGGAAAAGAAGAAGAAGAAGACTTGAGATTGGCAAAGATTCGAGAGCTAAAGGCTTGGTGGAGAGCTAGGGGCACCTACTGTTTCGTTTATAGGCCTGGCAAGACAGATCATGGCCTCAAGTCGTGGCTCTGGATCGTGGCGCATATCCCAAGAAAATCGGAAGGTGGAAAGGTTTCCTTGACCAGTCCGCCAATGGGTTGTTTGGAGTTCTAGGCCGAGTCATATTCGGTTGGTAGCTCGGCTGAGAGGTGTCAAAGTGCCATTCGGGTATTGGCATTTCTTTGCCGAATGGGTCGTTCAGCATTGCATTTAAGGATGCGCAGAAGAAAAGGGAAATAAACTTGCAAGAACAAATGTTACAAGAGCGACCAATTCGGTTACACGTCGATTGAAACATCTAGATGTTCAAATATTTCGCAATTACACCACGGACATTCGATGTTGCTTGGCGAAAATTGTCCATCCGCTCTTGTTAATCTTTCTAGGCGCTGGACAGGGTGGTAAGTTCTGCATCACACTGGTTTACCTCAGCTATGGCCGATATTGCTGCCTCTTGGGTCTTTTCTATCAATCCAGGGAGCTCGGCCATTTTCTTGTCATCAGCCTCTATTTCAGCTTACAGATTTCTCAGTTCTGCCTCCAAAGCGGCTTTTCTGGCGATCTTCAATTCACGAGAAGCTTGCAGTTTGGCCAGTGTATCTTTGTGGTTCCCGGTCTGAGATTGTGCCCCCTTCACGGCTTGTTCAGCTTTGGCCCTCTTCTTTTCAACGGCTGGGCGGGAGGACATCTTTCTCTGAGCTTGTCTTATGGGCACATAATGAATTTCCAGACCGGAGATGGATGCAAGTGAAGCATTGATGTCCTCAGGGAGTTCTTGGCGATGGATTCAAGCATTTCTTCAAAGTGATCGAGATCTTTGAACCGATCTCGTGCATCTTTTTGCGAACCAGGCAAAAATCTCCTTGAGCTTTTCCCCGCACTTCCTCCGACAAAGTTTGAGGTACCCTTTCCCTCACCTCGACAACTGGATTGTTCCCCATTGGTGGACTTGATGATGATGGGGCCTGGTCCTAAGAGAGCGATGTTGCCGAGTCGGGGAGTGTTGAAAGTAAAAATAGCAGGATTGAGTGCAAACAAGTACCTCATGTCTGATTTCCTGAACTGGAGCAGGATTGTGTTCAGGGGCAGCCACTGGTGAAGGAGGTGTTCCAGGCAAAGCTGAGGCTTCTGTGTGAGAGGGCGTTGATGCAGTTTCTGGCAACTCAGGAGCTTCTGGCTGAGGAGGAAATGGGTTCACCTCTGCTGGGGTTGATGTTTCTGCTTGACCAGTGGGTGATTGAGCCTTTGGAGGACTTGATGGCTCTGGTTGAATTGGGAAACTCATCTCGGGCGAGTTCGGTGCTTCTGTCTGAACAGGGGGTGATTGAGTCCCTGATGAAGATAAGATTTCCACTTGGACAGGTGGCTCAACCCTGGGTGGACTTGCTTGTTGAGACAACCGGGACATCCACAAGTTGATCCTCCATTGTTTCTTCGCAAATGCCAAATTAGGAATGAATGCCGGTGTTCATCCTCAAGGAAAAAGACAATAAAGGTCATACCGGTGGATGGAGCATTGGCGGGTTACGAAGGCGAGGATTGCTTGAGTTCTAGTCCGAAAATGCACAAGATATGATTTATCGAAACGAGAGTAATCCCGTGATCAAGAAAGGAAGAAATTTTACCTCAATAAGGACTTTCTTGATAGTTCTTCTCCTCTTGGCATTTGGAGGAGCAACCGAGAGACAAGCCTTGCCTCCCTGTTAGCGATGAAGGCCGGACGAGTTGGGTCCGTTGTGGCATACCTAGCCATTAACTGAGCCAGGGTTGGTGATTTGAATCCCAATGCTGAGATTGGGCCTACTGCATTGCAAATGATCTCCCTAGCCAGAGGGGCAGGCATTGTGTTCTGTGGGCAAAGGAAATAAGATCAGAATCATGATTGGAAGAGGAAATGTCTGATTTAAGGATTAATCATATTACCTCTGAGGTTGGCTGGAAATCAGGCATCAACTCTGTACAGAACAAGTGTACGGAGCTCACTTTGAAGATATGATCATGGAATTCTTGCCACCAGGAGTTGAAGGTGGGGTGAGCTATTGTTGTGGGTACGAAAGGCCAGGTGTAAACAGAAGGACTGCACACATACTGAAAGACTCTGCTAGTTTGAGTAAGTTCTTTGATTTCCTCTCTGGGCTTGAGGAATTCATGCAGAAACAGTCTTGGGGGCATCTGGACACATCCGAGTTGCCGAGCCATCAGGTTGGGCTGATAATATTCATAAGTACTATGGTTCAGCCTCCCTCCACTGAATTCAGCCAGTAGAATGCATGGGCGGATGATGATATTAAAGATCTCCAAGAATCTTGCGTCTTGACGTTCAGTTTTAAAGGAGAACTCACAAGGGAGAGTCAAATTGTCATTATCCAAATAAGGGAGCCAGAGAGTTGGAAACCTTTAAAGAAGAGCTTGAAGAGCTAGCTGACATTCTGCTGGATGAGAACAGTTGAAGTAGCTTCTCCATAAGTCTGGCATCCTCTCGGTGGCTTAGGGTTCCCCTTCATGATGATTGGATGAAGGAAAGAGCCGAGGTGTTCAAATCAACACCAACAATCTGATGCATGTGCGATTGCGGCCACATTTGGACAAACCACCGGGGACCGTTGACACATGCTATCCTGCGTTGGTGTACATCCGGGTGACGAGTTTGATGAAGCATGTGGTACACTCTTGCCCGGGAGGTATTTCCCAAGAGGAAAGCGATTGCCATTGACTAGGTGAGAAGCCATTGCAATATGATTCGGGGGTAGGCTCATTGGCTTTACCACGGAAGATGAACTCGCATAGCCACATGTTCGAAATGCCTGTATTCAACTTCACCAAAGGGCGAGTCCTTCATGTGACTCGGGATATAATTCTTGTATCCGCTCCCTGGTTTTACCCCTTGTTTGTACGGAGGAACGTTTGAAATCCCGGGGATGAATAGAGCTCGTAATGTCAAGGCCGGTAATCATGTACACATCGGCCGAGTTGGGGACATCGGGCCGTGATCAAAGAAAGGCGTTGACGCCATTTGACCGAAGTGGCAAGCCGCTATCAAGAGGTCTTCGTTCTTGGGGGTCTCGGCCAAAGATAACTCCAAGCATTGAGCAATGCGGAGGGTATCCCAGTGCAGGTCCCGGGCACTCTTGTGCACCCAAGAATCCTCCGGTACCAATCTTTCCCGACTGCGATTGGGGGCAAGGGCCGGTTCTTGAAAGCATCCTGCGCACCGAGGAGGTGTGGTCGGAGGCTGCTTTGAAGGGGATCCTTCGAGATTCGAATTCCGCGATAAAATCTCGAGGATCGAGAGGTTCCCACGGGACCAAGGTAGTAGGATTTTGAATTGGCCTCGGTACGAATCGAAGCTCGGTGGAAGGATCTGAAGGAAAGCGGAAAAGAAATCTCGGGTAAAAATTGAAAACCTAAATGCCGAATGAAGCTTATGGAAGGGGAATTTACTCGAGCGGCTTGATTTTGAGCCGCCATTGGGGATTCGAGCTCAGAACAAGGGGATCTAGGGTTTGGATCTAGACGAAGATTCCGGCGGATTGCGAAGAGAAAGAATAGGTGTTGAACAGATTCGATTTGAAGACGTTGGTGGCTGGAGCCAATTCCGGAATAAAATCACTTTTATCCCGCAATTGAAGGGGCATGTGTTAACACCAAAATTTGGTAAGGAGTCTAACTTGTGGGTCCAGCTCGATGAGGAGTCCGTCTGGCGGAAGGAAGGCTTCTTTAGATGCACTCGGCAGAAAAATCCGCGGTCGGCTATCTGCTTCCGTTCGGCAAGAGAACAGTTGAGCTGATTTTGCGGGATTGTACGGTGACGTGGCTCAAGCAGGAAGGACGAATGGATGGATAAGCGATCAAGCTTAGAGATAAATTAGGTATCAAATCCATTCGAGGTTGTGCTTGGCAGGGTATAAATATGAGCCCTGAATGTATGTAACAGATATACGTAATCATTCTCAATACAAACCGGCTTTACGCCAAACCCTAGAGTCCATTTGTCGTGTCGTCGAGTTCTTCGAGAGGGTTCATCGATCCGTCGACCTCCGTGAGTACCGGCAACCTTGTATCATATCTAGTATCATGCGGTGGATTTAGATCGATGCAAGTAGTCTTGTTACCATGCTTAGTGTCATGCGGTAGATTCAAGCTTGGTTCAAGAAGGTTTCTTGTTAGGTCATGAGCCATGCGGTAGGCTAAGATCTAGCTTGAAGCTAGTTATCGGCTCTATTGGATTTTGGCAAGATTCAATAGATTCATTAAGTTACCCCGTGTTGCTTTGAGTTTTGCTTTATGTTTAAATTCATGTAACACCTTTTTGCCCAATCTAGATGGGTTTGGATCGGCTTTATCCCTTTTGATGATCCTCATGTGAGTCGAGTTCGTGCCTTTGGTTAATTATCTTGTGCTTCCAGATAGCCGGGAAACCGAATCAATCTAGGTTGTTACGTGTTGCGGGTTCAAGCTTGCTAACGTTGGAATAAATCTTGAAAGAGGCGAGTATCATGCGGTAGATGCGAGGTTTTGGTTGCTTTGGAGCTAGTCATCCGGTGGATTAGATTTCAAATCAATACGATAGATTTATTTCGCTTAGTAATGTTTTGTTCCTTCTTCATGGACTAGAATCGAGTTGTTTAGCCGTATTCGGATTATCTTCCTCCACGAGTAGAACACGTGCGTAATTCATGCTTTAAATGATGTATGCTTTTAGCTTTCCAGATTTAGGTTGTATCATGCGGTGGATAGATCTATTTGTGGAAAGTGGTACGATTTTTCATGCAAGTTGTATCATGCGGTGGATAGATTTGTTTGGCATCGTGCCGACGGGTTTAAAGTACCTAGACATGCGGTAGACTAGTGCTTTGGATCTATGCATGCTTGTTTATTACATGTTTATTCTCGCGCTTTACTTTATTTATTTATTTAATGTTAATCACCATGGGGATCGGTCGTAATCACACGCACGCGTACATCTTTGCTCTAAACAAAGACGCGTCGCGCGTCATGCTTGCGTCATCCATTCGGCTATGTTACTTTCTGTTCAAAAGCTCCCGAATGGTTTTCGGTTCATTAATCGGATAGCTTTCTATAGCTATGTGTCATCCCATGCGGCTTCCTAGCGTAAATATGGAACTGTACGGTACCACCGGCAAGTTCCAAGCTTTGGTATCTAATTACTTTCTCTTTTGTTAATTTTCACGGAAAATTGGTAGCCGTCTTGTGATTCTTTGCACGTGTGAAGCCGGCTTGTTCGGCTTGCGCTGTGTGCTTGGCGCTAGGTGCACGTTTTGCGTCAACACTTTTGGCACGCTGGTGGGACATAGCCGAAAAGATCAGATGCACCGAAATCGCGGATATCATGGATGTCAACATTGAAGACCTTTCTCTCGAACAATGGCGGCGGCTCCGGGACGTCGTGGACCAATTCCGGCGAGTGTCTGGCGTCGCTTCCAGAAGAATAGGGGCGGCGTCCGTGCACCGAAGAATGACATGCCCCGGGGTATTGTTGCGGGGAGCGACGCCACGACCCGGCGGGAGAGAGAGGAATGCTGCAAGCGTTCGGGATTACGGATCACGTTTTGAGCAAGCACCACAAAGCTTTCCTTGGTGCGTTCCGGCAAATGATGGTGGGTTGTCTTTGGCCCGGGCATGGAGCAGGCATTCAGCAAGGCACCCATCAAGCGGGCACGCGTGGAATTGGGCGAGTCAAGCTCTCAACCACCATTACGGAGCCGGCCGGTCCGGCCTCCTCCTCGGGCGGCGGGAGTCAAGCTTTCCGGCCTCCTCGCGGGCGGGGGGTCGGCGGTTCGGCCCCCACCTACGAGGCCTCGGGAGGACAACCAATCCCGACCACCACGCGAGGAGAACGCAGTCCTTGTGCAACGGCAAGACCGTGCCGGCCACGTACGGGGGAAATAGCGTTCGGCTCGCACAGGGCCCGCTCGCCTCCCCGGCCACGGGGATTGCTCAGGGCAAGCAGCGCTCTGAGAGGAACCTATACGGCGGAGGCTACCACGAGGTGGGAAACTACGGAGCCATCGACGCTTTCCGCATCAGTTTACGCACCAAGCTGCGGGCACACGGGAAGGACGACGCCCTGGCGCGGAAGATGGCGAGTTGATGCAAAATCGGTTCGGCCTCAAACTGAAAATGCGGGGACACGCCTACAAGACGTCGTTCCCGAGTGTTACTTCAACGTGCTTCTTCGCCAAGGGTGAAACCTCGGCGGTCACGAAGGCCCACTAGGGCAAGACGACACAAGCACGGTGGAGCACATTGCTCGTTACCGATGCGGCTCGGAGAATGCTCGGGCGAGACGTTCGGGGGTCGAGATACTTCCCCGCGTCAGCGACGGGCCGGCATTCCGGTGGTTCTCATCCTTGCCCCCGGAGTCGGTTAGCGAGGATGGAAGGACTGGAACGGAAATTCCACGCCTTATTTGTGGCGGCGGCTCGAGAAGAAAGGCCCGATCGACCTTGCCACCACGAAGCGAGAGGCACGGCGAGACGCCATTGGAATTTCTCGGGAGATTCGGGAAGTTAAGGGCATGTGCTTTTCGCTCAACTTGCCGAGATGACCGGTTGGCGCGACATGGCCGTTGTCGGGATGCGCCGTAGTGCGTGGCTTGTTTGGTATGGAGTTTGAAAACCTGGGCGAGTTGTCTCAAAGGCGCTCTCATTAATAGAGCAGCCAAGCGTATAGCTTCAAGAAGGATGCCGGGTTTGGCAAGCGACATGACGTGGCGGACATCTACAACCGGTTCTTGGACAAGGCCGACCTGATAGAAAGATTCGGTGATGGGCGGGACGTGGCCGCGTAGAAATTATGTGGGGAAAAGAGCCATTAACAATGAATCGGCGGGTCAAACGGACCAAAGGTACCTACGATTTCGACATCACGAAGGTCGACAAGTTGTTTGAGCTCCTAGTGAAGGGCGAATCGAGTTGCACGAAGGGCATTCCATGCTTCGGCCGTGGGAGTAAAGGAGAAGCGTTCTTGCGGCTTCCACGACGAGAAACTCACACACTCCATCAACGGCTATAGGGTCTTCGGGGATGAGGATCCGAGAAAGCCATCCGGGAAGGGCACCTAAAATTTGACAACAAGATGAAGGTTGGATGGCCACCCCTTCCCCCTCGAGAACATGAGTAGGCTTTAAAGTCGGCATGGTGACGGCGCTGGCCGAGGAGAAGGGCAAGGTCAAAGTCTTGACCTCGACGGGGCTAGGCGGGGGACGGAGCGAGTGGACCGGAGCGTCAAGTAACTTTGGAGCGAGGTGCATGGTGAAGCCCCTCGCATTCTCAAGAGTCACATCGAAATCGGGGAGTCATCCAAAGCCAAGCCAGGTGACCACGCGTATACGAAGGGCCGGATTGGCGACCGAGAGAGGGGGAGTGAATGGGAGCGATAAAAATTCTTTCTCGAAAGAACTCGGCTATATCCCAATCACAACTTCCGAGAATACACACACGAACAAGCGGAAGCACACACAAACCTCTCTCGATACCTTAGGAATAAGGCTTGAAAGGCTAGGAAGCAAGCGGAAGCAAGCACTAAAGAACTTGAGCAACAACGAAGAAAGTGAGACCTACGGGTCAACTAGGCACAAGTGGCCAGGGTCACCACGAGCCTTGCAGAGGCGCACGGGTCACCGGAGCACAAGTGGCGGTCAACCTACCCCTTGGTCACCGGCACGGTGGCCAGGATCATACTCTTTTATGCTTTAAACCTCGGGTTTATACACATAATTATGTTTTAGCCCCTGAAATCTTGCAGAAACCCCCTAAACTTCCAGATATTTCACAATTTAATCCTTGAATCTTGTTTCAGCCATATCTTTTCCATCCTAGCTCCGTTTCACGCGTTCTTGGTTTCCACGCGACCGTCTCTCAGAGCCCGTCATTTCTAAAAGCTTGTTTTAGTCTTTTGGTAATGTTTGATGTATTGTTTTATTTTGAAGGATCGGATGGCGACTAGAGAGGGGGGGGGAATGAATAGGAGCCGGTAAAAATTCTTCTCAAAGAACCCGGCCTATACCCTAAACAAATCCCGGTCACACACGAGGGATGGATCGAATTACACACCAATCGCCAAGACAACAAGGTTATGGATCAACCTCAATTCTAAGGAACGATTCCTTGAAGCACACGCAGAAGCACAAAAGAAAGGAGGGAGGAATCGAACCAAGGAGCAAAGTCATCGAGCACGGAAAAGGACCGTCCGGCCAGAGGGGCGGAGCGTCCGCAAAGGCCACGCGGACGGTCCGGCCAGGAGCCGCGGACAGTCCGACCAGGTGCCGCGGATAGTCCGGCCAGGAGCCGCGGACAGTCCATAAAAGCCAACAGAACCACCAGAGACGAACTGGGAAAAACGGACTGTCCGCGGGGACCGGGCGGACCGTCCGCACCGGATCCGAACCGTCCGCTACTGAAGCTCGGACCGTACGCAAACCGGATGCAACGAAAACCTAAAACAAAACCGAATCGAAAATGAAGACGAGCAAGAACACGATGAACACACGAAGAACACAGCACCCGCGGACTGTCCGCCAGGCACACGCGGACTGTCCGCGCCTCACGGACAGAGGCAAGAACAGCTCGACCCCGCGGGTCAACTCCTCCAACCCATCACCGGATCTCCCAAACGGTAGAAGCTAATGAGACAAGAGTTTGGGGACAAGATATGCATCAAACAAGGATGCTATACCCCAAAATTTTGCCTCCTAACTCCCTAAATCACCGGGAATCGCGGATCCTTTGAGCACCACCAAAAACTAGAGCTCCGACCGAAAATCCTTGAATCGAAGTGGTTTCCCGGCGTTTGAGGGCACAAGATCAATCACAACGATGCACAAGACATCCATCCATGTTTCCCCCAAAGAAATCCGGGGAGAAACACACTCAAATCCGCGGAATCACACCAAGAACAAAAGCACCAAAAACAGCACGAAAAAGACCACGGGAATCACAACGCCGAATCTTCTATACAAACTCGGAAAGATTCACAAGGTCTAGCATGCCGCCCTAACATCCATCCCTCTCAACAAATCTCTCATGAAGCTCTTATGCTAGCCTAGACAAGAAATGGAGAAGAAAATGTCACCGGAAAAAGAGAAATGGGAGGGGGGAAATGAAACCCTAAGTCGCGGAGAGAGAGAGAGCCATCCACCCACACTCATGGCTTATATATCGGGTCCCGCCGGTGTGGTAAATGACTCGACTACCCCTAACTCAACTACTGGCGATACAACCCACGCAGGGGCATTTATGTAATGTTTGTGGGTCTTGCCATCGGACGGCCACGCCTTTGCCGCACCCTGCGTCCTCCCGACGCAAGCCATGCGATCCCGCCGCGTGTCATCCGCTTAGAAACTTCCCGACATTCCCGGATCCCGTCTCCGTCATGTTGGGCCTTCAGACTTGGTTTTGAGGCCCAAACCAAGAAACCGTCCTCTGATGGTTTTGTGGGCAAACCACCAAACCTCGCGTGCTCGGCCCGGCCTCCCGCCAAGCCTCTTGACTCGACCGTCGCCGTGCACCGGCTCGATCGTCCACGACTTCGTCTTGCTCGTCTCGCCCCCATGTGGCCCGCACCTAGTCCCGCTGTCCACCGGGTCCCTCGAACCGAGCCTACTTGTCTCTCCATCTCCCGGAGGCCCCTCAAGGCTGAAGACCTTTCGCGCCCGTTCTTCACCTGCAACAACACGAACTAGGCCGCAGCCTACACCTGTGCACTGAGCCAAGAGTCAGTCCAACACCGGTTGTCAATCACTCATCACTGAGGAGCGGTCATCCATCGACCACCGGGACCCTCGTGGTCCTCAATCTCCCCCTTGATGAGTGCATTGACAACACACAACGCGAAATGAAATTCAAAGAAAGAAAGAAGAAGAAATAAAAACAAAGAAGCTCAACTCATGACCCCAAACCAAAGAAAGGCAAAGATAGGTCACAAGCCAAGCAAAGCACAAACTCCACACTGAAAACAGCAAGAAAGCTCCCTCTGAACAAATGCAAGCTCCCCCTAAACATGTGGATGCAAAGTTCCAAATTTTAGATGCATTTTTCTAAATTTTTGATTAAGCTCACCTCTTCCCCCCTTGTTGACAATGTATGAATCAAGGTGAAAATGCAGGAATGTAAGACAAAGCATATAAACGTCTACATGAGCTTCTCAAATAGGCCAAATCTAGTGTCAAAGGCTAGAAGTGAGACAAAGAGCACACATATGGATCATAGCATAGTCAAAGCATTGCCACAAGTAATATATGGAAATATAGACATGTGACAAAGCAAATTTTCAGATTTGAGCAGTTTTATCAAAAGATGGCTCGCTTCAAATTTAAAGGCCTATCCATGTCATATTCTAGCCAAAAACATGCATATCATCCATAGATCATACAAGGATATCAAATTCTTAACAAAAGATCATTGCAAACACCCATAAAGCAAAGCATGTCATGTTAAAGCTCATGAGCCATGTGTCCACTTCGGGGAGACTTCTCCATTGGTGAACATCATGCAACATGTTTTGCACCCATGTGTGAAAGATAAGACATTTTAAGCATAAACATGATGGATGGAGCATTTTTCAAGCATACACACTTCTTTGCAGGATTAATTCATTTCATGGTACATGAAGTGCCTTTGCGGCAAAAAGAAGCTTATGCTCCTCCATGAATGCAACATAGGCTAAACATTCACAATGATATCGGCCTTTGGCCCAAATGCTAGAAAGAGACATCCAAGCACAATCTAAGCATGAAAGGCACATTCAGACCAAAAAGTGACATGGATACACTACTACACATGAGTGGAGCACATTTCATCAAATTTAGTCAAGATTAGCATTTGATTCAAATAGGCTATCTCACAACACATATATCTCAAATATTCCAAGAGCATAGCCTGACATAGCCATTTCCCACACACATGACCAATATCTCACAAGTAGCCAAAGAAACTCAGATAGGGCATATGGAAGAAGCTCATCATCCTAAAATGCCATATGATACAAATGCAACAGGATATATAACAAGATGGCTATCCTACCATGGTTTATACATCAAGAAAAGCATGTATATACATCAAAGGAAACATGGTATGATACATATGGTACAAAAATAAGTCCCCCAAGAATGAACTAGAAAGGGCAAGAAACCCCAAGTTCCCCCCGCAAGCGCACAAATGTAGCTTGGTCGAGAGGCTTTGTAAAGATGTCTGCAAGCTGATCTTGGGTAGAAACATGACTCAACACAATGGTCCCTTTCTCCACATTGTCTCTCAAGAAATGATACCTCACTTCTATGTGTTTGGTTCTGGAATGAAGCACTGGGTTTTTCGCTACGCTTATGGCACTGGTGCTATCACAAAGAAGTGGGATCTGGGTGCACTCCTCACCAAAGTCTCTCAAGGTGTATGAGATCCACAACAGCTGGGAACAACAACTCGCGGCTGCAATATACTCCACCTCAGTGGTGGACTGAGCTACACTAGACTGCTTGTGGGAAGACCACGAAACCAACGAGGACCCAAGAAACTGGCAAGTACCAGAAGTAGACTTCCTCTCGACTCGGCAACCAGCAAAATCCGCATCAAAAAAACCATGAAGTGAAAGAGTCGAGGAGGATGAATACCAAAGGCCAAGACCAGGGGCAGACTGTAGGTACCTGAAGATCCTCTTGACGGCCTATCGATGTGATGTCGTCGGTGAGGCCTGAAAACGAGCGCACAGACACACACTGAACTGTATGTCTGGCCTCATCGCCGTCAGGTAGAGGAGGGAGCCGATCATGCTCCGGTACTCTCGCTGGTCCACTGGTTCTCCGTCCTCGTCCGCGTCCAAAGTAGCCGTACTCCCCATGGGTGTCGACATATGCTTCACATCTTGCATCTGGAACTTCCTCAGCATGTCTTTCGTGTACTTGGTCCGATGCACGAATGTTCCGTCCTTCACTTGCTTGATCTGCAACCCGAGAAAGTACTGCAGCTCGCCCATCATGCTCATCTAAAATTCCCTGCTCATCTGATCTGCAAACTTGGCAACAAGGTTATGTGACGAGCCACCAAAGACAATATCATCCACATATATCTGCACAACCAACAAGTCATTCCCATGCTTGAGGAGAAACAAGGTTTTATACGGTACCCATCACGAACCCTCTCTCAACAGAAAACCTCTCAATCTCCCATACCAAGCCCGGGGCGCCTGTTTCAACCGATACAGAGCCCTTTTCAACCTGTACACCCTGTGTGGGTACTTCTCACTCTCGAACCCCGGTGGCTGCTTCACATACACCTCCTCCTCTATGATCCCATTCAGGAAAGCACTCTTCACATCCATCTGATACAACTCAGAACCCTTTAGCCACGGCAAAGGCTAGAAGGATTCGAATTGCCTCAAGATGGGCCACAGGAGCAAAGGTCTCCTCATAGTCGATCCCCTCCTTCTGACTATATCCCTGAGCAACAAGTCTGGACTTGTTCCTCACAACCATCCCTTTCTCACCCTCTTTGTTCTTCCAAACCCATTTGGTTCCTATA
Organism: Cenchrus americanus; assembly: GCA_947561735.1. Lineage (NCBI taxonomy): Eukaryota > Viridiplantae > Streptophyta > Magnoliopsida > Poales > Poaceae > Cenchrus > Cenchrus americanus. The sequence goes on from OX387242.1 coordinate 106,331,381, forward strand.
GGATGGCAACTCCCACACCTGGTTCCTCTCAAAATTTTCCAACTCCTCATGCATAGAATTGACCCAGTTTGCATCAGATAAAGCGTGTCCAATGTCCTTGGGCTCAAAGGAGGCAACAAATGCAGCATGAGCGAAATGAGGGGAATTTTTGGACCTTGACCGCGTGGTACATTCATCGATGTCCCCAATGGTCTTCGATAGGGGATGCACTTCTTGAATCCGCCGGGGAGCCTCACGCCTCGAGACTACCTCCCCCTCAACTTCAGCTTCTCTCGCCAGATCCTCTTGTCGCTCCGTCGTTGTCCATGAAGTAGACGGTCCACCCTCCGTAGTGGTCGTAGGGTAAGTAGTGGGTACACACTCCGCTTCAGGCGCATGGTTCTCTCCATCATCATCTCCAGCTTCATCCTTCTCCTCTTCAAAGAGATCCTCAGCCATCTCCTCATCACCTGCACATTCAAAACCAAGAGAGGTACATGACATTGTCTCGTCGAAGGTTACCTCGCAAGTCTCCATGATTTTGTTAGTCTCAAGATTAAGCACTCTATAGGCTCTAGAATGGTTAGCATATCCAAAGAAAATCCCATCACTAGACCTAGCCTCAAACTTGTCAAGTTTTCCCTTCTTAAGAATAAAGCACTTGCAGCCAAAGACTCGGAAATGACTCACCTTGGGTTCCCGACCATGCATAAGCTCATAACAGGTCTTCCTCTTGAAAGCTCGCAATAAAATCCTGTTGGAGACATGACAGGCCGTATTGACCGCCTCGGCCCAATACCTCCTAGGAGTCCTGTGCTCATCGAGCATCGTCCTAGCCATCTCACAAAGAGTCCAATTTTTCCTTTCCACGACTCCATTTTGAGGGGGCACATAAGGGGTCGAATACTGATGTTCAAGACCTAGATCACGACAGAAGGCATCAAAACGAGAGTTCTTGAACTCCGAGCCATTATCAATGCAGATAGCTCGAATGGCATTCCCATGCCTCTCGTTCCTTAACCTCACGATCAGATCTCGAACAAAACCAAATGTCTCACTTTTGTCCTCCAAGAAAAACACCCAGGCATAGCGAGAGTAATCATCCACCACAACAAGGACATACCACTTCCCACCCACCGAGCGAACTCGAGCTGGCCCAACAAGGTCCATATGCAACAACTCTGTCGGACGCTCGGTCATGACATCGGTCAGGGGTGGATGGGGAGTGGCTACCATCTTGCCATGCCTACACGGAGCACAGACCAAATCCTTCTCAAACTTCAACTTCGGCAATCCTCGGACAAGGTCAAGACCACTCAAGTGGGAAACCAAATCAAAGCTCAAGTGACCCAACCGCCTATGCCATTTCCACAAATCACAAGAAGGACCAGCCAACAAACAACGAGTAGGACCCAAAGAACGAGAGAAATCAGCCCTGAAAATTTGACCCTCGGGGATGATCATACATACAAGATCACCTCGAGAATCCAGCAACGAGACTCACCAGACTTGAAACGCAACTCAAAGCCCTCATCAAGCAACTGAGAAACCGAAAGAAAATTGAAGCCCAAAGACTTCACAAGAGCAACCCTCTTCAACTTTACCTTGTCACTCACATGCACTACACCCTCAGAAATCACCCTTCCTCGTCCGTTGTCTCCAAACGTGATGTACATCTTTTCCTTCACTGGGGTGAGGCTGGAGAACCACTTCTTATCTCCGATCATGTGTCGGGAACATCCGGAGTCGATCAACCAAATGTTCTCCAAGCCTCCTGCCTGTAGTCAGAAACAAGAACGAGAATGAGCCAACGACTCGACACTGGGGTTAGCACAAAGAATGTTGAACCAGTGTCGAGCCATCTGCTCAAAAGAGGGGTTAGCAAACATTATTCCCTTGCCACCAAATTTCCCATGTCCCATGGAAGGAGTACGAGCACCACGAGGGGGAAAACGTGGTCTGTAGTTCCTCTGGAACCCAAAGCTGTGATCATCTCCCCTAGACCCGTATTGAGGATGAGTAGGGGGACGTGCAGCAAAACCACCACGAGCCCGACCAAACCTCTCACCAGCACGGACACCATCATTTCTCCTATCAAACCTTTCACCACCACCTCTCTGTGGGAACCTACCACCCTGAGCTCCAACTCTACCAACACTCCTCACACTTCCCACACCCCGTGGAAGTGGCACTCTAGGCTCAGGAATACCATGAGACTGGCGATACCTTTCCTGGTTTGCTTGCTCCCTAGCAAGCCTCTCATCCCTCTTCCTCTTGTAGCAAAACTCTACTAGATGCTTCTCCTTTCCACAATACTCACACCTGAAGGGGATGGGTTTTGGTTTTGACTCTGGCTTCTCTCTAGGTTTCACACCCTTCTCACTCACAAACTTCACCGGTTTCTGGAAGTCATTTGTTTTAGGTGGGAATTTGGGTGGATCTTGGGTTGTGTCAAGCTTGTTGCAAAGGTGGTTGGGTTTTGGAGTGAAAAGAGTTCTTGGGTGCTTTTGGAAGTGGAACATGGATGTCTCCGATCACTTCAAATTTAGGGGTGGACTCAACACACTTCTCATACACACTCTCCCCACTGTTTTCTCCCACTTTCTCACCCAACTTCTCAAAACCCAAACCATGACCATCCGCTCTCTTGAACTCTTCAATCATGATTTTCAATTGAGGTTCCTTCCCAGACAACCAACCCAACACATTCCTCAAATAATCATTTTCCTCATAGATGACATCCAAACAAGAAGTAAGTTCAAGATTGCGCAAAGTAACTTCTTCACAGCTAGTGCATGCATTGACAACAGGAGATTTCAAAGAAGCTTCCAAAGTGCTATTGGTAGAACGAGCATCAACAAGCTTAGCATGCATAGTAGGACATGATTTACAAGCACTAAGCAAAGTGGGTCTAGCCTTAAGCTCATCATACTTAGTCCTAAGAGCATCTAGTTTAGCCAAAGTGGAAGCATTCTTATCATTAAGCAATTTGATCTCATTCAACCATGCATCACATTCAGGAAATTCAACACCATCAGAAATGGTAGGAGTAAGTTTCAAAGAGTCATTCTCAAGTTTCAATTCAAGCAATTTAGACTCTAACTCTCCTACTTTCTCACTAGCATTCTCAAGTTGAGCCCTAAGATCTCTCCTCATCTTCTTGGCATCTCTCAGCACACTATCACGGTTGTCAATCAAGCCATTCAACCTAGTGATCTCAGCAAGCAAAGAGTCGGGGTCACGGTTTACCTCATCCTCTGAGTCGGAGTCGGTGTCTTCCTTCTCGCTTTTCTTGCTGCTTGAGCTATGGGCCATGCCACAAAAGCCTCCAAGTGCAACATAGCTCAAACCTATGAGGTTCCGGCTTGCATTCTTCTTTCCCTTGCGCCTCACGGCGTCTTCATCCTCACTGCTTGAGCTTGAATGCGCGTCTCTTGAGCTTGTGTCGACGACGCTTGCACCGGCCACCATAGCTCTTGCCTTGTCCTTCTTGTGGCCGCCCTTGCTCGATCGCCGCTTGTCCTTGTCCTTGCTCTTGGACTTGCTGTAGTGCTTGCCCTTGGAGGAGTACTTGTCTTCACGCCTCGGGTGTGCCTTGTACTCGCTCATCTTGTACTTGTTCTCCTCCGCTTCCGGGCACTCGGTGATGAAGTGTCCATGCTTGCCATACTTGTAGCATGTCCCCGAGTGCCGCCTTGCATTCCTCCGGTTCTCATGTAGTCGATCAAACCTCCTTGAGAGCAAGGCCAGTTCCTCCTCGCTCAGCACATCAAACTCATCATCTAGAATGGACATGAGAGAAGACAAGGAAAACTGTCGACAGGAAGGGTTAGTGTTGGCTTTTCCCTTTGATCCGCCCACAAGAGCAAGACCATGATCAGTCGAGCCCTCATGCTTGGATTGCAACTTCGTGTCAACCTCAGCCGACTTGAGCTTAGAAAAGAGATCATCCAACTCAATAGTCAAGTATTGCCCGGACTCCTTAATGGCCTCAACCTTAGCACCCCAAACATTTTGGTCCAAGATATGCAAAAGCTTCAAAGCTTGATCATGCTCGGTGTAAGGGAAATCCTCAACATTGGCCTTCATGTTGTTCACGATGGCGGTGAACCTCTGAAACATCGCATCAACGTCCTCACCGGGAAGTTGAGTAAAGTTCTCATATTGCATCCGGTAAGAAACAAAGAGGCGAGCCTTCATATGGTTATCACCACCGTGAGCAACCAACAACTTCTCCAAAATTTTCCAGGCAAGATTCAAATGGCGAACACGCTCAAACTCAGGATCACACAAGCTTCAGACCAACTGATCAACGGCTTTTGCATTTGCCTCATACTTGGCCTTAGCACCGGCATCGGTCACCATAAGAGTGTGGATATCTGCCGGAATAGCATAGGTCTTGTCAAGCATAATGAAATCCAACAACTTTCCACGAAGAAAGATCATCATTCGGGCCGCCCACTTGTGTTAACCCTTCCCATTGAAGTGCGGCGGATCGCCCCGCTCAACCTATGCCATCTTAGGATTCAAGACTTGTCAAAGTCACCACGAATTTGGCACCAAGCTCTGATACCAATTGAAGGATCGGATGGCGACTAGAGAGGGGGAGTGAATAGGAGCCGATAAAAATTCTTCTCAAAGAACCCGGCATATACCCTAAACAAATCCCGGTCACACACGAGCGATGGATCGAATTACACACCAATCGCCAAGACAACAAGGTTATGGATCAACCTCAAGTCTTAGGAATGATTCCTTGAAGCACACGCGGAAGCACAAAAGAAAGGAGGGAGGAATCGAACCAAGGAGCAAAGCTGTCAGGCACAGGCGGACTGTCCGGCCAGGAGGGGCGGACTGTCCGGAAAGGCCACGCGGACAGGCCGGCCAGGAGTCGCAGACAGTCTGGCCAGGTGCCGCGGACAGTCCGGCCAGGAGTCGTGGACAGTTCGTAAAAGCCAACAGAACCACCAGAGACGAACCGGGAAAAACGGACTGTCCGCGAGGACCGGGCGGACCGTCCACACCGGATCCGAACCGTCCGCTACTGAAGCTCGGACCGTCCGCAAACTGGCTGCAACGAAAACCCAAAACAAAACCGGATCGAAAACGAAGACGAGCAAGAACACGATGAACATGCGAAGAACACAGCACCCGCGGATTGTCCTCCAGGCACACGCGGACTATCCGCGCCTCACGGACAGAGGCAAGAACAGCTCGACCCCGCGGGTCAACTCCTCCAACCCATCACCGGATCTCCCAAATGGTAGAAGCTGATGAGACGAGAGTTTGGGGAGAAGATATGCATCAAAAAAGGATGCTATACCCCAAATATTTTTCCGCCTAACTCCCTAAATCACCGGGAATCGCGGATCCTTTGAGCACCACCAAAAACTAGAGCTCCGACCGAAAATCCTTGAATCGAAGTGGTTTCTCGGTGTTTGAGGGCGCAAGATCAATCACAAAGATGCACAACACATCCATCCATGTTTCCCTCAAAGAAATCCGGGGAGAAACCCACTCAAATCCGTGGAATCACACCAAGAACAAAAGCACCAAAAACAACACGAAAAAGTCCACGGGAATCAGAACGCCGAATCTTCTATACAAACCCGGAAATATTCACAAGGTCTAGCATGCCGCCCTAAACATCCATCCCTCTCAACAAATCTCTCATGAAGCTCTCATGCTAACCTAGACAAGAAATGGAGAAGAAAATGTCACCGGAAAAAGAGAAATGGGAGGGGGGAAATGAAACCCTAAGTCGCGGAGAGAGAGTCTTCCACCCACACTCATGGCTTATATATCGGGTCCCGCCGGTGTGGTAAATGACTCGACTACCCCTAACTCAACTACTGGCGATACAACCCACGCAGGGGCATTTATGTAATGTTTGTGGGTCTTGCCATTGGACGGCCATGCCTTTGCCGCACCCTGCGTCCTCCCGACGCAAGCCATGCGATCCCGCCGCGTGTCCTCCGCTTCGAAGCTTCCCGACATGCCCGGATCCCGTCTCCGTCGTGTTGGGCCTTCGGACTTGGTTTTGAGGCCCAAACCAAGAAACCGTCCTCCGATGGTTTTGTGGGCCAACCACCAAACCCCGCGTGCTCGGCCCGGCCTCCTGCCAAGCCTCTTGACTTGACCGTCACCGTGCACTGGCTCGATCGTCCACGACTTCGTCTTGCTCGTCTCGCCACCATGTGGCCCGCACCTAGTCCCGCTGTCCACCGGGTCCCTCGAACCGAGCCTATTTGTCTCTCCATCTCCTAGAGGCCCCTCAAGGCTGAAGACCTTTCGCGCCCGTTCTTCACCTGCAACAACACGAACTAGGCCGCAGCCTACACCTGCGCACTGAGCGAAGAGTCAGTCCAACATCCGTTGTCAATCACTCATCACTGAGGAGCGGTCATCCATCGACCACCGGGACGCTCCTGGTCCTCATATTTATTGCATGTATTCTTGCATGATCGTAGCCAACGCGTAGTTCGAGGGAGAACAAGTACAGAGCTTTGAAGTTAAGGAGAGTAGCTTATCGTTGGAGAAAGGCAAGTGACCCTAACCACCCTTCTACCTATGCTTTAATCAAGAATACTATAAATTAAATCGGAACATGGAGAAACACCCAGGAAAACAGTGTAACCATAGTCCACATGGCTCTGGCTTAGCCAATTAATTAGGTGTGTGATTGTATTGACCACGACCTTATCCGAAAGGAACACAGGGGGCTCCGGGTTTAGGGGTATAGCCTGGTTCTTTTGGTGTAGCAGCCTTTGCTAAGGTGCTGACCACTAGGGAGGGTTATGGTCCGCCCTGAGCTGTAACTGTCGTGGGTTGTTGATGCTTTTGCATATCTTTGTAAAGGCTTCATAGCGTCCCTATGCAATCACACCTCAGAAGTGTGGTATTGTGCCTGATCAGCACATGCGTGGTTGGGTTCAAAGTTCTTCGGAACTTTTACGCGAACTGTGGTGAAAGTGAGCAACCTCTGCAGAGTGTAAAACTGATCGATCAGTCGTGCTCACGGTCAAGAGCGGCCTGGACCCTCACATGATAACTGAACTTAAGGATGGATTTAATATTGCTTTCTGGTTATTCCAGTGGCCTTGCTGAGCTCCAACCATAAGTGTGCTCATCCTTGCTTATGCTGTTCAGAGAAGAATCTCGAAGTGGAGTACCTCACCAACTACGAGGAGTTCTGAGGATGTGATCAACCAGTCAGAAGCCTGTGGAAGATGAAGATAGAGTCGCGTCTTCATAGTTATCGTTGTTCACGTAAAGACCTTCGTGTCTACCCTCATGAGTGTAATAAAAGTTAATAAACCTTTTCTGTACGATTTGAGCAATGTCTTGTGATATTACACTCATGAGTCTATCATATGTGTGAAATTGTGATCCTGGCACACATATGAGATGCATTCGGTTTTCTACGGAAAATCGGGGTGTGATGAGTGGTATCGAGCAATGCCGATCGTTGGACGCTGCCTCAGATAGAAATGGTCGAGATTAAGGACTCTCTTTCTAGAAAGCCTTTCCAGAATTCAAAATATCTTAATTAGGCTTAAAAAATATATTTCATTCTTTATTCTTTATCAAAATCATATGTTTGTTTTCTTCTACACCGAGTCTGATTCTTGTTCTTCCACCTTGAACTACCACCCGTGTTTTATAGGATAGTTTCTTAGGTTGCCTACCCTTCTATCAGTTTCGTTTCGATAGAGCCGTTCTTTTGAGGACGTGCGATGTAAATGCTTGTTGGTTGTAAACATGCATGATTTGGATCTTTGACATGATTGGAATGTTTTGTGGAGTGATGGCCACAAATGCATCAACAAAATAATTAAAGTTAAAATTTGAATCTTAGCCCCTTTCTCTTTCATCATTATCAATTCAACTTCTTATCAGAAATACCTTTTCCCTAACAATCAAATGCTAAACACCAGGTCAGGAGCTGGACAGGATATTCCGTTCGTGCTCACATCGCCAATCAGCTAAATCAAGTCCCTCCTCCACCACAAGAATTAGCAATGGATCCCACGATGCACCAGTTCTTTACGGAACAGATGCAGTTAATTCAGAACCTCACCGCCAAGGTTCAGAATCTACAGGCACAACAGAACCAGCCACCACCACACGGACCCCTACCACCACCACCACCAATGAACAAGCATAGAGAGTTCATGAGCCACAACCCGCCCACTTACTCTCATTGTGTGGACCCCCTTGATGCTGATGATTGGCTCAAGACCATCAAAAAGATGCTGAATATCACCAATGTAATGATCATGAGAAGGTATTGTTTGCCTCTGGCCGCCTGGAAGGTGCAGCATCAGATTGGTGGGATGCTTACACTGTAGCACATGCTGCTGCCGACACCATTACCTGGCAGGAGTTCCAGGAGAGTTTTTGTACACATCACATCCCAGCTGGTGTGAAGAAGCTAAAGAAGAAGGAATTTCTCGCTCTAAAGCAAGGGAACATGACAGTTAGCGAGTATCTGGACGAGTTTACTCATTTGTCCCGCTATGCACCAGATGAAGTCAACACGGATGCAAAGAGACAAGAACGCTTTCTCGATGGTTTGATAGGGCCACTTAACTATCAATTGCAGAGCCACACATTTCCTAACTTCCAGATGTTGCTCAATAAGGCTATAGGCTTGGAGAATAAACGCAAGGAACTTCGTGAACAGAAGCGCAAGTTTCAATCTCAGGGTCATTCTAGCAGCAACACTCGCCCACGTTACAACTCATCGCAAGACTCTCAGTTTCGTTCTAGCATACAAGGCAGAAGCCATGGATAGAATCAACCGTTTTTATCGTTCGTTTGAGGAACCCGAAGAATCCAACCCAATGACACCACTGGCTCCAAATCCTCATCAGGACCGCTCAGGCGCACCATTAAGGAATAATACTCCAGTTCACCCCAGTGGATGTTTCAACTGCGGAGAATTGGGACACTATGCCAGTATTTGCCCTCAGCGCAATATGCAGACACCTCAGAGAGATAACAGAGGCCAACAGAACTATATGCATGGTAGGGTGAACCATGTGACAACTGAAGAAGCTCAAGGAGACAAGGATGTTGTGCTGGGTACGTTCCTTATCAACTCTGTACCTGCAACAGTTTTATTTGATTCTGGGGCATCACATTCATTTATTACTGAACAATTCGTGACCATGCATGATGTACCCAGGAGCTCCATGAAGACGCATTTGTTAATTAGTTCTCCAAACAGTGAAATGAAATCCACCTATGTATGCCCACAGGTCAATCTTAAGATTGGAAAGATAGATTTTCAGGCAGACTTAGTAATTCTAACATCCAGTGGAATAGATGTGATCCTTGGAATGGATTAGTTAAGCAAGCATGATGGAATCATTTTGTGTGCCAAGAAGTCGGTGCTCTTAACTACCCCACAAGGTGATAGGATTGAGTTTGCCCCTACAAGCCCGAAGAAGAAGGTGAAGTGAATAAGCTCTGTGGTAGTAATCCATCATCTTTCAAGAACGTCTGGTATCTGCTCCTCTTGTTTTCAAATCCCTCCGAATCTCGGGACGAGATTCTCTTTAAGGGGGTAGAATTTGTAACACCCGAAAATTCCATCACAATAAAATATTGCTAGCAACATGGTTTAGTTTTAATTTCTAAGGATTTAATAAATTTGAATAAATAAATTTGCCTCTAATTTGATTAAAAAACATTTAAATAATTAGAATCAATCAAGTGTTTGTGCATCATGTTGAAATGCATGAGTTTTGGTTGTGGTGTGGTTTTAAAAGTCTTAAAAATAATTGTGAAAAAGTTTGTGAAAAGTTGTGTTAAAATTTGATTTAGAAATGGTTTAAAAGTGTGGTTTAAAAGGTTTTGAAAAAAAGGAAAAAAAGAAAAGAAAAACTATCTAACCCAGCCCACCTTCCCTCCCCGCGACCCACGTTTTCCTTTTCTTTTCTCCCCGCCGCGGCTCGCTCCACTTCCGGCCCACGTGCGAACCAGCTCCGCCGCGCAGGCCCACCAGCGCTCCCCTCCCTCTCCCTCACGCAGTCACTGACAGGTGGGGCCCACCTGTCGGCACCTTCTTCAACCTCCAGTGCCGCCCTCCCCCTTTCTTCCCCGCGCTGGCCGCCGGCCGTCCCGCCGTCCCCGGCCGCCCCGCGCCCCTCCGCCTCCACTACTCAGCCATTAAGGCGTCGCCGCCACTCACCCACCGCCGCCTCGGCCTATCCCACTCCCAAAACCGCCACCCCACCGAGCTTCAAGGCCATTAATGGCCGGCCACCGCCGACCTCGCCACCACCGCCTCACCGCGCCCTTTCCTCTTCCCCCTCCGCCCTATAATGGGGCAGCAGCACCTCCTCTCCACCCCACGCCCCTCCCCTTCTCTCCTCCCTCACCGCAGCAGCGCCTTCGCTGGAGCACTGCCTGCCCGCCGGAGCGCCGCCTCGATCTCCTCCACCGGTGCTCTTCCCTCCCCTCCGAGTCCCTCGTGAGCTTCCTCATCTTCCCCTCTTCCTCCTGGAGTCTTTTTCGCACGATTTGGAGCACGGGAACGCTTTCCGGCCATCACTGGCGAGCTCCGCCGCCGCCTCCCCGCCGGCGCGCGCGGTCTCCCGGCCGTCTGCCGCCGCCCGCTAGCTAGTCGCCGTCCGATCCCAATCCAACGGCCCGGATGGATCTCAGCCCCGGGTCAAAGTTTCTTGTACCGGTCAAACAAAGCCGCCGCCGGCAGATTTTCTAAAGAGACCCTAGTTTTATTTTGAATCACAAGCCGGTCCTCCCACCAATAGAAACCCTTTCAAACAAATCCTTTTTCTTATGTTTTAACCCCTGGACTCTTTAGTTTTCTAGCCCGCAGCCCGCCCTTACTCTTTTATGCTTTAAACGTCGGGTTTATACACATAATTATGTTTTAGCACCTGAAATCTTGCAGAAACCCCCTAAACTTCCAGATATTTCACAATTTAGTCCCTGAATCTTGTTTCAGTCATATCTTTTCCATCCTAGCTCCGTTTCACGCGTTCTTGGTGTCCACGCGACCGTCTCTCAGAGCCCGTCATTTCTAAAAGCTTGTTTTAGTATTTTAGTAATGTTTGATGTATTGTTTTATTTATTGCATGTTTTGTTTCATGATCGTAGCCAACGCGCCGTTCGAGGGAGAACAAGTACAGAGCTTTGAAGTTAAGGAGAGTAGCTTATCGTTGGAGAAAGGCAAGTGACCCTAACCACCCTTCTACCTATGCTTTAATCAAGAATACTATAAATTAAATCGGAACATGGAGAACCACCCAGGAAAACAATGCAACCACAGTCCACATGGATCTGGCTTAGCCAATTAATTAGGTGTGTGATTGTATTGACGACCTTATCCGAAAGGAACACAGGGGGCTCCGGGTTGCAGGGGTATAGCCCAGTTCTTTTGGGGTAGCAGCCTTTGCTAAGGTGCTGACCATTAGGGAGTGTTATGGTCCGCCCTGAGCTGTAACTATCGTGGGTTGTTGATGCTTTTGCATATCTTTGTAAAGGCTTCGTAGCGTCTGAAGGACCGATACGGCGAACCAGAGAGGGGGGAGTGAATGGGAGCCTATAAAAATTCTTCTCGAAGGAGATGGAAACTCCTACAAGATGAACACGGCTTCCAACACACGTCTCCGACTCACTACCCAAGTTGGCCAAGCCCACGTAGCCACTGGAGTGCCACTGGACCTAGGAACCAACGCACACACCCTTCCGACCCGAGAACGCAGCGGAACACCAAACCTCGAGTCCACTGACCAACACCGGTCAGACCGGTGAGCACCACCGGTCAGACCGGTCGCTGCTGGTGAAACTGAGCAACTTCCACTAAGTGGCTCCACACCGGTCAGACCGGTGAGACGCACCGGTCAGATGGGTCACAGCCTGAAAGCCCCCAAAGCACCAAACAGGCCAACTGACCTCCAAACAGACCCAAACTCGAAACAGCCCCAACACAGGACAACAGCGAACACACCCAGACGTTCACCCGAGCAAAAACCCACCAGGGCTCACATCGGTCACACCGGTCAAGAGCACCGGTCAGACCGGTGTAGCCTGGGCAGCTCGGGATGAACAACACCCGCGGGTCAACTCCCCAAAATCCAAACCTCGATCTCCCGAATCGCTCCACGGACTTGAACAAGACTATGGGGATATTAGGAACACCTCATGAGGAGTCCATAGCCAAGTTTAATCGCATCAAAACTCGTCTAAAAAGGCGGAATCGAAGAAATCCCTCCAAGAACACATCTAACCCTAGAACTCGGAAAACCCCAAAATCGAGCATCTTTACTCACGGATTTGGGAGGGGAATCACAGCCCAAAGAACCACGAAGGGTTCCCACAAATTTCCCCCATCAAGTCCCCAAGAGAAAGGTCCCGAAAACAACCCAAAGAAATCACCAAGAGAGGGCTCCGAAAATCACCACCAAGAACAACCGGGAACAACACATCCAAACCTTGACGAACCACGTCGAATCATCTATACATGCAACAAAGGTTCTTACAAGGTCTAGCTTGCCGCCCGATCATCCAACCCTCTCACAAGATCTCACCATGAAGCTCTCAAGCTAGTCCTATGGAAATCCTAAGAAAATAGGAAGGGAAAATAGGAAAGCAAATGAACTAGGGTCCCAAGAGTTGGCTGTCATCCTCTCACCTCTTGGGTTATATGGAGGCAACCGAAAGTCTAAAATACCCTTCTCTAACAACTAGGGATACAAGCCCCTCAAGGGCGGTTTTGGAAGACTTGAAGCTTTCTCCATCGGACGGATGCCCGGCGACCGCAACCTGCTTAGCCTCGACGCAAGCCTTGCGATCCGGACGCGTGTCCTCCGCTTCGAAGATTCGGATCGCGTCGTCGCACACCGGTCAGACCGGTGCTCCTCACCGGTCAGACCTGTACCCACTGGTCAGACCGGTCAGACCCATCGGTCAGACCGGTCTGGTGCTACTGCAGCTCCGTCTTCGGTTCTCCGGTCATGGCTTTGTGGATCAAACAAGGAACCCAGTGGTTTTTTGGTGAACCACCGGAAACCCCGCGAACTCGGTGTAGCCTCTGCCAATCTCCACTCATGACTCGGCTCCCACATAGTCCCGGCTCGACCTTTGTTTTGAGGCTCGAAAAACCACAAGAGCTCCCCCTGCACACAGGCAAGCTCCCCCTGAACCAATGCACCTCCCCCTGGACGAATGCATGCAAACCAGCTGAAAACAGGGCAACTGCAGCAACTTCAGCTCACACCGGTTAGACCGGTCATCACCACCGGTCAGACCGGTGCGTAAGATGTGCACAGGATCAGCACTCACACTGGTCAGACCGGTGACCCCGACCGGTCAGACCGGTGCACAACAGAGCCCAGAAATGGCTCGAAACCACTTGAAAACCTTCTAAATGCATCCAGCAAGCCATTTCAAGCTCAAACTTCTCCCCCTTGTTGGCAATGCATGAATCAAGCCAAAAATGCAAAATTTTCAACCTAGAGCTTCTCAAATAGACAAAATTCAACAAAGAATGCTACACATGTCCAAATGAGCAAGTTAGGTACTCTACAGCTTCGTATCGATCTCAACTACATGATCACCAAGTTTCACAACCATTGGACGAAGCTAAGATGGATTTGGGCAATTTTGCGAAAAACTTGCCTCTCATGAGCAAAGTCCTAAACATGATCAAAGCATATCAAAATGGCAAAGCCACACAAACTTCGTGCTAGGACAGCCATTCTAATCATAAGACCATCACAAACACCCACAAGCACCTCATGTCATGTCAAAGCCACCGAGCTATGTGCCTACTTCTATGTATGAGACTTCTCATTGGTAGGCATTATGCAACGGTTTAGCACCCAAAGAAAATTTAAATTCAGCACATATGACATGGGAGCACATTTCCAAGCATTTTACATTTCATTTTCAGATTCATAATTGGTACATGAAATGTCTTTGTGACAAAAAGGAACTTATGCCCCTCCACAAGATGAAGCAAGAGGGCTAAACATTCATGATGGCAAATGAGCCCTTGGCCCCATATGATCAATAAACTAGCTATCCAACCACAAATTAAGCATAGCAAAGCCACTAAAACATGACAAGATCATGTAAAGGCATTTACACATGAGAGCGCATACATGTGACATTTTCAAAAACATAGCTATCAACCATGGATTATTCATCAAGAGCATCAAGAGCGAAGCCAAACTAACCATAGAATACCAAACAAGCTCACAAAGACATATATCTCATTCCATGGTGAACAATGTATATGAGAGAAGCTTTTCCTAACCAATGCATATGATACAAAATGCATGCAATCTAAGATACTAGGATGCCTATACATCATGTTACATATGCCATGCCAAATGCAAGAAAAGCACAAAGAAAGCTATACATATGCTACAAAGGAGCTCCCACACAAAACTCACAAACCACCTGCTCCTCGAGGGGAGGCAAAAAGGGCTCGACACCACCGGAAAAAGAGCAAAGGAGCACAAAACTTACAAGCTCCCCCTAAACTCATGCATTAAGGCCAAAAAGCATACAAAGCTCACCTTACACACATGAGATAGGGCAAAGAGCAAAAAGAAACCAAGTGGCTTGACCAAGGCCACATACTTGAAGGTCACAAAAACACTTACCTTTATCATTTCTTCACAAATCACTCATCCATGTCCACCATCCCCGAAAATGATGCACTTACATGTCACCACCGGAATATGAGGCCGAAGAACCACCCCCGATATCAACCAAATGTTCTCCGGGCCATCCACCTGCAACTCAAAACCAAGAGCGAGAGCGAGCAAACGGCTCAACACTGGGGTTAGTTCCAAAAGTGTAAAACCAGTGCCTAGCCATTTGCTCGAAAGTGGGGTTAGCACAAACCAAACCATCTTTCCTACCAAAGCTACCTCCACGAACACCACCACGGTAACCACCCTGAGGGAACCACCCCTCTCTGCCTGGACGAGGACCAAAACCACGAAAGAAAGCCCGTGGACCGTCCCTCCTCTCCTTCTCAAAGCTACGACTCCTCCCATCCCCGTAGTGAACTCGAGGGGGAGAATGCCTAGCAACCTGACCTCCAGCAAACTTTCCAAACCAACCACCAGAACCACGACCTCCTGAACCAAACTTAGCATCTGTACGAGCACGAAACCCAAGCGCTGCTGTCCGAGGCCGGCACCGGTCCGACCCGGTGCCCCACACGCGGCGCCGGCGGGTGTAGCCCGGCCGGCCGGCACCTCCAACAGCCTTCCGCTCTCCCCAAGCCCGAACTGTCCTCACACTCGCCTTGGCCCTGGGCAATTGCACACGAGGCTCAAGTACACCATCGGAAGGGTGGTACTTGTCCTTGTTAGCCCACTCCTTTGCCATCCTCTCCTCACGCTTCCTCTTAAAGCAAAACGCTCTCTTGTGACCATCCTTTCCACAAAACTCACAATGGAAACAGATTGATCTGGGCTTAGGCTTGGGGTGAGGCTCTTCACAAGGCTTCTCACTTGGTTTCTCACTAGGCTTTTCACTTGCCTTCTCACTCGGTTTTTCTCTCGGTTGGTTTGGCTTGGATGCAAACTTGTCTTTCGGTGTGGGTAATGGTGGAACTGAAACATTCCCAAATTTCCTTTCTCTCTCACCACTACCCTCACCAACCTTATCCAATCCCAAAGCACAACCATCAAAGCGCTTACAGCTAGCAATCATCATACCAAGCTGAGGTTCTTGACTCGACAACCAACTCAGCGCTTCACGCAACTTATCATTCTCATCTTGCAAGCGACCAACACATTTTGCAAGATCCAAATTCTTCATAGCATGCAACTCACATGTAGAACAAGAAGTTGGAATAGGCACTTTCAAATCAGCCTCAAGCGAAACAATGCGAGAACGAAGCTCAACAATTTTCTCATACAAACCAGGGCAAGAAGTGCAAGCACCAAGCAAAGTGGGTCTAGATTGTAGCTCAGCCAACTCAACCCTAAGCACATTGAAGGACCGATACGGCGAACCAGAGAGGGGGGAGTGAATGGGAGCCGATAAAAATTTTTCTCGAAGGAGATGGAAACTCCAACAAGATGAACACGACTTCCAACACACGTCTCCGACTCACTACCTAAGTTGGCCAAGCCCACGTAGCCACTGGAGTGCCACTGGACCTAGGAACCAACACACACACCCTTCCGACCCGAGAACGCCGTGGAACAACAAACCTCGAGTCCACTGAGCAACACCGGTCAGACCGGTGAGCACCACCGGTCAGACCGGTCCCTGCTGGTGAAACTGGGCAACTTCCACTAAGTGTCTTCACACCGGTTAGACCGGTGAGACGCACCAGTCAAACCGGTCACAGCATGAAAGCCCCAAAGCACCAAACAGGCCAACCGACCTCCAAACAGACCCAAACTCGAAACAGCCCCAACACAGGACAATAGCGAACACACTCAGACGTTCACCCGAGCAAAAACCCATCAAGGCTCGCACCGGTCAGACCGGTCAAGAGCACCGGTCAGACCGGTGTAGACTGGGCAGCTCGGGATGAACAGCACCCGCGGGTCAACACCCCCAAAACCAAACCTCGATCTCCCGAATCGCTCCACGGACTTGAACAAGACTTTGGGGATATTAGGAACACCTTATGAGGAGTCCATAGCCAAGTTTAATCCCACCAAAACTCGTCCAAAAAGGAGGAATCGAAGAAATCCCGCCAAGAACACCTCTAACCCTATAACTCGGAAAACCCCAAAATCGAGTCCCTTTACTCACGGATTTGGGTGGGGAATCACAGCCCAAAGAACCATGAAGGGTTCCCACAAATTTCCCCCATCAAATCCCCAAGAGAAAGGTCTCGAAAACAACCCAAAGAAATCACCAAGAGAGGGCTCCGAAAATCACCACCAAGAACAACCGGGAACAACACATCCAAACCTTGACGAACCACACCGAATCATCTATACATGCAACAAAGGTTCTTACAAGGTCTAGCTTGCCACCCGATCATCCAACCCTCTCACAAGATCTCACCATTAAGCTCTCAAGCTAGTCCTATGGAAATGCTAGGAAAATAGGAAGGGAAAATAGGAAAGCAAATGAACTAGGGTTCCAAGAGTTGGCTGCCGTCCTCTCGCCTCTTGGGTTATATGGAGGCAACCGAAGTCTAAAATACCCTTTCCTAATGACTAGGGATACAAGCCCCTCTAGGGCGGTTTTGGAAGTCTTCACGTCTTTTCCATCGGACGGATGCCCGGCGACCGCACCCAGCGTAGCCTCGACGCAAGCCATGCGATCCCAACGCGTGTCCTCTGCTTCGAAGTCTTCGGACTGTGTCGTCGCACACCGGTCAGACCGGTGCTCACCACCGGTCAGACCGGTACCCACCGGTCAGACCGGTCTGGCGCTGCTGCAGCTCCGTCTTCGGTTCTTCGGTCTTGGCTTTGTGGATCAACCAAGGAACCCAGTGGTTTTCTGGTGAACCACCGGAAACCCCGCGAACTCGGTGTAGCCTTCGCCAATCTGCACTCATGACTCGGCTCCCACGTAGTCCCGGCTCGACCTTGGTTTTGAGGCTCAACCAAGAAACCGTCCATGACTTCATCTTCTTGTTCATGCCACCATGCGGCCCGCACTTGACCCCCGCCGGCCACCGGGTCCCTCGAACGAAGCCTACTTGTCTTCTCCACACCCGGAGGCCTCACCGGCGACGACCTTTCGCGCTTGTTCTTCACCTGCACCAACACCAGTCAAGCCGCAACCTGCACCTGCAATACTTAGCCAAGAATCGGTCCACACAACGTTGTCAATCACTCATCACACAAGGAAGCGACCATCCACCGGTCCTCGAACCACACATGGTCCTCACACATCTAGTTCCTCACACTTGGAGGCATCCTTCTCCCTAAGATCAGTCAAGTCAGCTAGGAAAGCAGAGAAATTAGCACAATCATTCTCATCAGAAACAACAGGGCTAGCCTTAAGAGAATCAATTTCAAGCTTTCTATCAAGAACCTGTGTTTCTAGCTCGGCCACTCTAGTCCTAGCATCCTCGAGCAAAGATCTAAGCTCCTTCCTAAGCTTCTTAGCCTCTCTAAGCATGTGATCGCGATTATCAAGCAAGTCAACCAACTCCTCATTCTCCTTGCGCAAAGAAGAGAGCTCATCACATACCTCATCCTCGGAATCCAAGTCTGAGGCGTCCTTCTGGCTTCTCTTGCTACTTGAACTGCAAGCCATGCCGCAGAAGTCGTCCTTGAGGCTTAGGCCCGTCACACAGAGGCCGTTGAGATACTTGCCGAGGTTCTTCTTCTTCTTCTTCTTCTTCTTCTTCTTCTTCTTCTTCTTCTTCTTCTTCTTCTTCTTCTTCTTCTTCTTCTTCTTCTTCTTCTTCTTCTTCTTCTTCTTCTTCTTCTTCTTCTTCTTCTTCTTCTTCTTCTTCTTCTTCTTCTTCTTCTTCTTCTTCTTCTTCTTCTTCTTCTTCTTCTTCTTCTTCTTCTTCTTCTTCTTCTTCTTCTTCTTCTTCTTCTTCTTCTTCTTCTTCTTCTTCTTCTTCTTCTTCTTCTTCTTCTTCTTCTTCTTCTTCTTCTTCTTCTTCTTCTTCGCCTTCATCACTCGAGCTTGAGGATGTGTCCTCGGAATCGGACTCAATATCGCTCGATCTCTTCATCTTCTCTCGAGACCGAGCCTTCTTCCCATGTTCATGATCCTTCTTCTTGGACTTCTTCCTCTTGTCCATGAACTTGTGCTTGTCGTGGTTGTTCACCTTCGGACACTCGGCGAAATAGTGTCCAGCCTTGCCGCATTTGAAGCATGTCCTCGTGTTTCTCCTCATGTTCACCTGGTTCTCGTGCAGTCTCTCGAACCGCCTCATCAGGAGCGCCAGCTCGTCCTCTCCAAGCACGTCGAACTCCTCATCTGACATAGACATCAAAGAGGACAAAGAGAACATCCTGGTGGATGGGTTAGTGTTAGCCTTTCCATTTGAACCACCGATGAGGGCGAGACTATGAGAGTCAGTCGGGCCCTCGATCTTGGCTGTCATGCCCCTATCCACCTCAGCCGACTTGAGCTTCGAGAACAACTCGTTCACCGTCAGAGTGTCATACTTCTCTGACTCTACAATGGCCTCGAACTTTCCGCCCCAAATTGTACGATCCAAAGAGTGTAAGAGCTTGATAGCTCTATCATGATCATCGTACGGGAGCACGTCCACATTGGCCCTCATGTTGTTCACAACCACTGTGAACCTCTGAAACAAGGCATCGATGGACTCACCAGGGAGATGAGTGAAGTTCTCGTCCTCTCTCCGGTAGGCCGCATACATCCGTCCCTGAACCTGGGCATTCCCAACATGAGCCTCTTTCAGCACCGTCCAAATTCTACAAGCCAAGTGCTCGGTGTGCACCCGATCGAACTCAGGCTGACACAAAGCACGAAACAAGTAGTCGACCGCCTTATTGTTGGTGTCGAATCTGTCCCTCGATCCTGGAGCGAGGAAGTCCATCGGCTGGACATAGCCTGTGTCCACCGTGACATCCCAGAGGATCTGACCCTTTTCGCGGAGAAACGCACCCATCCGCTTGCTCCACATCTTGTAGTTCTTGCCATCGAAGTGTGGAGGACCCGAACCCCGTTCCTAGTACGCCATCCTTAGATCTTAGACTGGTTGGAGTCAACAAAGACTCGAACCGGCTCTGATACCACTTGAAGGACTGATACGGCGAACCAGAGAGGAGGGGAGTGAATGGGAGCCGATAAAAATTCTTCTCGAAGGAGATGTAAACTCCTACAAGATGAACACGGCTTCCAACACACGTCTCCGACTCCCTACCCAAGTTGGCCAAGCCCACGTAGCCACTGGAGTGCCACTGGACCTAGGAACCAACACACACACCCTTCCGACCCGAGAACGCAGCGGAACACCAAACCTCGAGTCCACTGACCAACACCGGTCAGACCGGTGAGCACCACCGATCAGACCGGTCCCTGCTGGTGAAACTGAGCAACTTCCACTATGTGGATCCACACCGGTCAGACCGGTGAGACGCACCGGTCAGACCGGTCACAGCCTGAAAGCCCCAAAAGCACCAAACAGGCCAACCGACCTCCAAATAGACCCCAACTCGAAACAACCCCAACACAGGACAACAGCGAACACACCCAGACGTTCACCCGAGCAAAAACCCACCAGGGCTCACACCGATCAGACCAGTCAGAGCACCGGTTAGACCTGTGTAGCCTGGGCAGCTCAGGATGAACAGCACCGGCGGGTCAACACCCCTAAATCCAAACCTCGATCTCCCGAATCACTCCACGGACATGAACAAGACTTGGGGATATTAGGAACACCTCATGATGAGTCCATAGACAAGTTTAATCCCACCAAAACTCGTCCAAAAAGGAGGAATCGAAGAAATCCCGCCAAGAACACCTCTAACCCTAGAACTCGGAAAACCCCAAAATCGAGCTCCTTTACTCACGGATTTGGGAGGGGAATCACAGCCCAAAGAAACACGAAGGGTTCCCACAAATGTCCCCCATCAAATCCCCAAGAGAAAGGCCCCGAAAACAACCCAAAGAAATCACCAAGAGAGGGCTCCTAAAATCACCACTAAGAACAACCGGGAACAACACATCCAAACCTTGACGAACCACGCCGAATCATCTATACATGCAACAAAGGTTCTTACAAGGTCAAGCTTGCCGCCTGATAATCCAACCCTCTCACAAGATCTCACCATGAAGCTCTCAAGCTAGTCCTATGGAAATCCTAAGAAAATAGGAAGGGAAAATAGGAAAGCAAATGAACTAGGGTCCCAAGAGTTGGCTGCCATCTTCTCACCTCTTGGGTTATATGGAGGCAACCGAAAGTCTAAAATACCCTTCTCTAACAACTAGGGATACAAGCCCCTCAAGGGCGGTTTTGGAAGACTTGAAGCTTTCTCCATCGGACGGATGCCCGGCGACCGCAACCTGCTTAGCCTCGACGCAAGCCTTGCGATCCCGACGCATGTCCTTCGCTTCGAAGATTCCGGACTGTGTCGTTGCACACCGGTCAGACCGGTGCTCCTCACCGGTCAGACCAGTACCCACCGGTCATACCGGTCAGACCCACCGGTCAGACAGGTCTGGCGCTACTGCAGCTCCGTCTTTGGTTCTCCGGTCTTGGCTTTGTGGATGAACTAAGGAACCCAGTGGTTTTGTGGTGAACCACCGGAAACCCCGCGAACTCGGTGTAGCCTCCGCCAATCTCCACTCATGACTCGGCTCCCACGTAGTCCAGGCTCGACCTTGGTTTCGAGGCTCAACCAAGAAACCGTCCACGACTTCGTCTTGCTGTTCATGCCACCATGCGGCCTGCACTTGACCCCGCTGGCCACCGGGTCCCTCGAACGAAGCCTACTTGTCTTCTCCACACCTGGAGGCCTCACCGGTGATGACCTTTTGCGCTTTTTCTTCACCTGCACCAACACCAATCAAGCCGCAACCTGCACCTGCAATACTTAGCCAAGAATCAGTCCACACAACGTTGTCAATCACTCATCACACAAGGAAGCGACCATCCACCGGTCCTCGAACCATACATGGTCCTCAGTGTCCATATGCAATGACACCTCAGAAGTGTGGTATTGTGCCTGATCAGCACATGCGTGGTTGGGTTCAAAGTTCTTCGAAACTTTTATGCGGACTGTGGTGAAAGTGTGCAACCTCTGCAGAGTGTAAAACTGATCGATCAGCCGTGCTCACGGTCAAGAGCGGCCTGGACCCTCACATGATAATTGAACTTAAAGATGGATTTAATATTGCTTTCTGGTTATTCCTGTGGCCTTGCTGAGCTCCAACCATAAGTGTGCTCATCCTTGCTTACGCTGTTCAGAGAAGAATCTCGAAGTGGAGTACTTCACCGACTACGAGGAGTTCTGAGGATGTGATCAACCAGTCAGAAGCCTGTGGAAGATGAAGATGGAGTCACGTCTTCATAGTTATCGTTGTTCGTGCAAAGACCTTTGTGTCTACCCTCATGAGTGTAATAAAAGTTAATAAACCTTTTATATATGATTTGAGCAATGTCTTGTGATATTACACTCATGAGTCTATCATATGTGTGAATTGGCACACATATGAGATGCATTCGGTTTTCTACGGAAAGTCGGGTGTGACAACGCTGAACCAGGCATTTCCAAAAATGATACGACCATGAAGCAACACGGCAACCCCCCTAAAATGGGACTCAAACGAAGAGAGCCAATTAGCAACAACGATTTCAATATAGGACCAGCTGACAGAGAAGCTGCCAAGTTCTTAGTTCAGAGTTACGAGGACGTTGTGGTTGTGGACATAGACGACCACTCGCTTAAAGCGGGAGAATTGGTCAGAATTGTCTCAGAGTAGTTTATATTTGGAGAGGTAATATTCTTTCACATCCATGTCGTCAGTAAACACATGCACACCTAATATTTACTTTTTCCATATTTTCAGGTAATAAATACATATGTCCATTTTAGCAACGGAGAATGAATCAACGCCATTCATACATACGTTTGATGTTCAAAAGTTGACGCAACTAGAACGGGGGATAAGCAAAAAGTATATGAAGCGTATAGCGAAAAAATGTGTGGGAAAATGTTGACGGTGTATTTTGGTACACCAAGCATGTTCATTACACTTTGGTTTTGATTTGATTATGGAACTAACCCGCCACTAGGCACACTAATCATATAACAAGTTCATCTATGTGCATGCATTTGGAAGTGTTGTGTTTATGTAGGAAAACATTGACATAAAGGACGGATTCGCAACAAGTTCAAAGGAGCATTTACGGAGTCTTGTTCGTGTTCATGAACTTGATGAAATCACTTCCAATGGTGGCAAGGACAGAAGTGCTATGTAGGAACACCCTCGGGGATTGAAACGTAAAAGACCGAAGTTCATGCGCGGAGAACCTCCATCTTGGACGCGAGGATGACATTGTCAAAATCATGCAAGTGGAGGGGGCAAAGTGCATAATCACCTGATGACCCACGGGAGCGAAGGGGCGACCGAATCGGGCCGAATTGGGCCTGGGCTGGTCGGGCAGGGCCGGCCGGCCCAGCCCTATTCTGGCGTCGGTTCGGCCCCCCTTTCCTTGCACCCAAAGGATCTTCAGCCCTAAAACCCTGGAGGCACCGCCATTCGCAAGGGAGAGAGCCATTCGCACCAGGAGGCCATCCACAAGATAGAGAGAGAGGAGGAAGATCTCCGGAGGGGGATCGACCACCTCGAAGGAAGCACCCACAAGTGGAGAAGAAGGAAGACACCGTCGGAAGGGTGACCATGATCAACAGTGCTATGTCTAGCACCTTGATGGGGTAATCTCCTTATTCGTCCATGGGTTGTAATCGTACTTTGTCGGATTATCTATCTATCATCTTGTGTTGAATATACTTTAATGCTTAAGGTTATGAGGACCATGTGTGGTTCGAGGACCGGTGGATGGTCGCTTCCTTGTGTGATGAGTGATTAATAACGTTGTGTGGACTTATTCTTGGCTAAGTATTGCAGGTGCAGGTGGCGGCTTGACTGGTGTTGATGCAGGTGAAGAACAAGCGTGAAAGGTCGTCGCCGGTGAGGCCTCTAGGTGTGGAGAAGACAAGTAGGCTTCGTTCGAGGGACTCGGTGGCTAGAGGGGTCAAGTGCGGGCCGCATGGTGGCATGAACAGCAAGATGAAGTCATGGACGGTTTCTTGGTTGAGCCTCAAAACCAAGGTCGAGCCGGGACTACGTGGGAGCCAAGTCATGATTGGAGATTGGCGGAGGCTACACCGAGTTCGCGGGGTTTCCGGTGGTTCAACAGAAAACCACTGGGTTCCTTGGTTGATCCACAAAGCCAAGACCGAAGAACCGAAGACGGAGCTGCAGCAGTGCCAGACCGGTCTGACCGGTGGGGAGCACCGGTCTGACCGGTGTGCGACGACGCAGTCCGGAGACTTCGAAGTGGAGGACACGCGTCGGGATCGCATGGCTTGCGTCGAGGTTACGCAGGGTGCGGTCGCCAGGCATCCGTCCGATGGTGAATACATGAAGACTTCCAAATCCTCCCTTGAGGGGCTTGTATCCCTAGTTATAAGGAAAGGTCATTTTAGACTTTCGGTTGCCTCCATATAACCCAAGAGTTGAGAGGATGGCAGCCAACTCTTGGAACCCTAGTTCATTTGCTTTCCTATTTTCCCTTCCTATTTTCCTTAGGATTTCCATAGGACTAGCTTGGGAGCTTCATGGTGAGATCTTGTGAGAGGGTTGGATGATCAGGCGGCAAGCTAGACCTTGTATGAACCATTGTTGCATGTATAGATGATTCGGCGTGGTTCCTCAAGGTTTCGATGTGTTGTTCCCAGTTGTTCTTGGTGGTGATTTTCAGAGCCCTCTCTTGGTGATTTCTTTGGGTTGTTTTCGGGACCTTTCTCTTAGGGATTTGATGGGGGAAATTTGTGGGAACCCTTCATGGTTCTTTGGGCTGTGATTCCCCTCCCAAATCCGTGAGTAAAGGGGCTCGATTTTGGGTTTTCTGAGTTCTAGGGTTTGTGGTGTTCTTGGCGGGATTTCTTCGATTCCTCCTTTTTGGACAAGTTTTGGTGGGATTAAACTTGGCTATGGTCTCCTCATGAGGTGTTCCTAATATCCCCAAAGTCTTGTTCAAGTCCGTGGAGCGATTCGGGAGATCGAGGTTTGGATTTGGGGGAGTTGACCCGCGGGTGTTGTTCATCCCGAGCTGCCCAGGCTACACCGGTCTGACTGGTGCTCTCGACCGGTCTGACCGGTGCAACCCTCGGTGGGTTTTTGCTTGGGTGGACGTCTGGGTGTGTTCGCTGTTGTCCTGTGTTGTTGCTGTTTCGAGTTTGGGTCAGTTTGGTGCTCGGTTGGCCTGTTTGGTGCTTTGGGGGCCTTCAGGCTGTGACCGGTCTAACCGGTGTGTCTCACCGTTTTGACCGGTGTGGAGCCACTTAGTGAAAGTTTCTCAGTTCCACCAGCAGGGACCGGTCTGACCGGTGGTGCCCACCGGTCTGACCGGTGTTGGTCTGTAGACTCAAGGTTTGGTGTTCCGCTGCGTTCTCGGGTCGGAAGGTTGTGTGTTGGTTGCTAGGTCCAGTGGCACTCCAGTGGCTACGTGGGCTTGACCAACTTGGGTAGTGAGTCGGAGACGTGTGTTGGAAGCCGTGTTCATCTTGTTGGAGTTTTCATCTCATTCGAGAAGAATTTTTATCGGCTCCCATTCACTCCCCCCCTCTCTGGTTCGCCGTATCGGTCCTTCAAGTGGTATCAGAGCCGGTTCGGGTCTTTGTTGACTCTAACCAGTCTAAGATCCAAGGATGGCATACCAGGAACGGGGTTCGGGTCCTCCATACTTAGATTGGAAGAACTACCAGATGTGGAGCAAGCGGATGGGTGCGTTCCTCCGCGGAAGGGGTCGGATCCTTTGGGATGTCACGGTGGACACAGGTTATGTCCAGCCGATGGACTTCCTCGCTCCAGGATTGAGGGACAGATTCGACGCCAACAATAAGGCAGTCGACTACTTTTTTCGTGTTTTGTGTCAGCCTGAGTTCGATCGGGTGCACACCGAGCACTTGGCTTGTAGAATTTGGTCGGTGATGAAGGAGGCTCATGTTGGGAATGCCCAGGTTCAGGCACGAATGTATGCGACCTACCGGAGGGAGTACTAGAACTTCACCTATCTCCCCGGTGAGTCCATCGATGCCTTGTTTTAGAGGTTCACGGTGGTTGTGAACAACATGAGGGCCAATGTGGACGTGCTCCCGTACGATGATCATGATAGAGCGGTCAAGCTCTTACACTCTTTGGATCGTACGATTTGGGGCGGAAAGTTCGAAGCCATTGTGAAGTCAGCGAAGTATGACACTCTAACGGTGAACGAGCTGTTCTCGAAGCTCAAGTCGGCGGAGGTGGATAGGGGCATGACTGCCAAGCTCGAGGGTCCGACTGATTCCCATAGTCTTGCCCTCGTTGGTGGTTCGAAAGGAAAGGCTAACACTAACCCATCAACCAGGATGTTCTCTTTGTCCTTTTTGATGTCTATGCCAGATGAGGAGTTCGACGTGCTTGGAGAGGACGAGCTGGCGCTCCTGACGAGGCAGTTCGAGAGGCTGCACGAGAACCGAGTGAACATGAGGAGGAACACGAGGACATGCTTCCAGTGTACCGTAGAAGGTCGAGAACAAGGACGGCTACAAGCACAAGTCGAGGATGGATGGCAAGTACCGGTCGAGGCGCGACCACAAGAGCAAGCACAAGAACAAGTACAAGGACGAGCGACGATCGAGGAAGAAGGAGAGCTGAGGCAAGGCCCGAGCGATGGTGGGAGCGAGCGACGTCGACTCCAGTTCCGCGTACTCCACCTCGAGCTCGAGCAGCAGTGAAGACGAAGGTGATCGTCGCAAGAGCAAGAAGTCGTCCAAGAACCTGAGCGGTTTGAGCTGCTTCGCGAGAGATGGCACGCACCATGGCGGCGAGCTCGGCGGCAAGAAGAGCACACGGAGCGACTCGGACTCCGATTCCGACGACGAGGTGCGTGATGAACTTCCCTTCTTGTGCCGGGAGAATGAGAGGCTTGGCTCTTTGCTTGATAACCGTGATGACATGCTTAGAGAGGCCAAGAAAATGAGAAAAGAGCTTAGGGCTTCACTCGAGGATGCTAGGACTAGAGTGGGCCGAGCTAGAAACACAGGTGCTTGATAGCAAGCTTGAGATTGATTCCCTTAAGGCTAGCCCTGTCGTTTCGGATGAGGTTGATTGTCTTGATTGCTCCATCTTTCTTGCGATCTTGCTTTGTTTAAGGAGAAGCATGCCTCCAAGTGTGACGAACTAGATGTGCTTAGGGTTGAAGTGGCTGAGCTTAAGTCTAGACCTGCTTTGCTAGGTGCTTGCACTTCTTGCCCTATTTTGCATGCTAAGATTGATGAGATGCATGCTTACACTAGTTCTCTTGAGGCTAAGCTGAAAGAACCCATGCCTACATCATGCTCTACCTGTGAAATGCATGCTTTGAAAAATTTGGAACTTACACATTATGTTGATCGTTTGCAGGATGAGAATGATGGAGTGAGGAAGTTGATGGGTTGGTTGTCTGGTCATGAGCCTCAGTTGAGGATGATGATCGAGGCATTTAAAAGGCAGGATGGTGAGGGACTTGGGGCAAACAAGGTTGGTGAGGGAAGTGGAGAGAATATCCCAGAGCCACCAAGAACCCACCACAAAAATGATTTCCCCCCAAAACCTAACCATCTTAGGAATCGAGTAGACACAACCCCAGCTCCACCCATGTTTCCTACACCCACAAATGATCTCCAAAAGCCTATCAAGTTTGTGAGCACTTCGGGGAAAGTGTTCTTTGGGAAAGAAAGTGAGAAGGCTAGTGAGGGGAAACCGGTGGAGGTGTTGAGTGGAGAGAAACCAAGTGAGCAGCCACAGCCCAAGCCTAAGCCTAAGCCTGTGGGGTTCCATTGTGGCTATTGTGGGAGAGATGGCCATAAGGATGAGTTTTGCTTCAAGAGGAAGCGAGAGGAGAGAATGGCAAAGGAGTGGGCTAACAAGGACAAGACCACCCATCCGATGGTGTACTTGAGCCTCGTGTGCAGATGCCCAGGGCCAAGGCGAGTGTGAGGACAGTTCGGGCTTGGGGAGAGCGGAAGGGTTGTTGGAGGTGCGCTTGCCCCGGATCACACCGGTCGGACCGGTGTGGGGCACCGGTCGGAGCCGGTGCGGGCACAGACGAGCGGCGGTTCGAGGTTTCGGGCTCGTACAGGTGTGAGGTTGTTTCTGGAGGTCGTGGTTCTGGTGGTTGGGCTGGAGAGTTTGCAGGTGGTCAGGTTGCTAGGCGTTCTCCCCCTCGAGTTCACTACGGGGATGGGAGGAGTCGTAGCTTTGAGAAGGAGAGGAGGGACGTTCCACGGGCTTTCTTTCGTGGTTTTGGTCCTCCTCCAGGCAGAGAAGGGTGGTTCCCTCAGGGTGGTTACCGTGGTGGTGATCGTGGAGGTAGCTTTGGTAGGAGAGATGCTTTGGTTGGTGCTAACCCCACTTTCGAGCAAATGGCTCGGCACTGGTTTTACTCGTTTGGTACTAACCCCAGTGCTGAGTCGTTTCTTCGCTCACGTGCTCGTTTTTGAATTTTAGGTGGGAGACTTGATGAACATTTGGTTGATTGACTCCGGTTGCTCGAGGCATATGACCGGAGACAGGGGGTGGTTCTCAAGTCTCGTCCCGGTGGTGACGAAGAGGTACATCACTTTTGGGGACATTGGGCGTGGGCGTGTGCTTTCAGAAGGTGAGATCAAAGTGAGTGACAAGATCACTCTGAGGCGTGTTGCTCTTGTTCAATCGCTGGGGTACAATTTGCTTTTTGTGTCCCAGTTTTTGGATGAGGGCTTTGAGGTGTTGTTTCGGCCAGGTGGTTCTCGGATTTTGGACTCTCTAGGGGATCTTGTCTGTATGGTCGTTCCCGAGGGTCAGGTGTTTCGTGCTGATTTTTCTCAGTCTTCAGGTGTGGAGCGTTGTTTCTTGGCCGGTTCTTCGAGTGAGTTGCGGAAGTGGCATAGGAAGTTGGGTCACTTGAGCTTTGACCTTTTGTCGCGCTTAAGTAAACTCAATTTGGTCCAAGGATTGCCACGGTTGAGGCTTGAGAAAGAGTTGGTTTGTGCGCCGTGTAGGCATGCCAAGATGGTAGCCTCTTCTCACCCGCCTCTCACCGATGTGATGACTGAGCATCCATGCGAGCTGCTCCATATGGATCTTGTTGGCCCAGCTCGTGTGCGATTTGCGGGTGGGAAGTGGTATGTCCTTGTTGTGGTGGACGACTACTCTCAGTATGCGTGGGTGTTCTTTCTTGAGGATAAGGGGGAGACGTTTGGTTTTGTTCGAGATCTAGTCTTGAGGTTGAGGAACGAGAAGCACGGAGATGCCATACGAGCTATCCGCAGTGATAATGGCTCGGAATTCAGAAACTCTCGTTTTGAAACCTTTTGCCATGACTTGAGTCTTGAGCACCAGTTTTCGAGTCCGTATACGCCTCCCCAGAATGGTGTTGTGGAAAGGAAAAACAGGACCTTGTGCGAGATGGCTCGGACGATGCTTGATGAGCATAGGACTCCGAGGAGGTATTGGGCTGAGGCGGTGAATACCGCGTGCTATGTGTCGAACAGGATCTACCTCAGAGTGCACAAAAAGAAAACATGCTATGAGTTGATGCATGGTGGCACACCCAAGGTAAGTCACTTCCATGTCTTTGGTTGCAAGTGTTTCATTCTGAAAAAAGGCAGGAAGTTGGATAAGTTTGAGGCTAGGTCTGTCGATGGCATTTTCTTTGGTTATGCATCTCACTCTAGAGCATATTGTGTGCTCAATCTTGAAACTAACCAAATCGTGGAGACTTGCGAGGTAACCTTCGACGAGATAGAGCCACGTAGTCAGCTTGTCTTTGAGTGTGCAGGTGATGATGAGCTTGGTGAGGAGATCTTTCAGGAGGAGGAGCATGAACATGGAGACGATGAAGACGGCGGTGCGGTGCCCCCGGCTGAACATGTACCCACTACTTCGACTACGCTGATGGATGGACCCTCTCCTACACCTACGACGACAAATCAAGAACGAGGAGAAGCTGATGTTGAGGGGGAGGTAGCATCGAGGCGAGAACCTCCCCGGTGAGTACAAGTGGATCACCCAGCTTCAAGGATCATCGGCGACATAAATGAACGCACTACACGGTCGAGGGTTCGGAACAACTCTCATTTCGCTCATGCTGCATTTGTTGCTACTTTTGAGCCCAAAGACATTGGACACGCACTATTTGATCACATTTGGGTTAATTCGATGCATGAGGAGTTGGAGAACTTTGAGAGGAATCAGGTTTGGGAGTTGGTTGACCCTCCCCCAGGGTGTAAGCCGATTGGTACAAAGTGGGTGTGGAAGAACAAAGAGGGAGAGAAAGGTGAGGTTGTGAGGAACAAGTCGAGGCTTGTTGCTCAAGGGTTCAGTCAGAAGGAGGGGATCAACTACGAGGAGACCTTTGCTCCCGTAGCCCGTTTGGAGGCGATTAGGATCCTTCTAACCTTTTCTGTGGCTAAAGGGTTCAAGTTGCACCAAATGGATGTGAAGAGTGCTTTTCTGAATGGTGTGTTGTAGGAAGAAGTGTATGTGAGGCAGCCTCTGGGGTTTGAGAGTGAGAAGTACCCCCACCGGGTGTACAAGCTGAGGAAGGCACTGTATGGGTTGAAGCAGGCGCCTAGAGCTTGGTATGGTAGGTTGAGGGGGTTCTTGTTTGAGAGAGGTTTTGAGATGGGGAAGGTCGATCGGACCTTGTTTTTCTTGAGGCGAGCGGGAGATATCCTAATTGTGCAGGTGTACGTGGATGATATTGTCTTTGGTGGCTCGTCTAACTCTCTTGTTGCAAGGTTTGCAGATGATATGAGCAAGGAATTTGAGATAAGCATGATGGGCGAGTTGCAGTTCTTCCTCGGGCTACAAATATGGCAATCAAAGGAAGGAACATTTGTGCACCAGGCTAAGTACACCAACGACATTGTGCGGAAGTTCGATATGGAGGACTCCAAGGCTATGACGACGCCGATGAGTACGACTACAGCTCTTGATGCGGACGAGCAAGGTGAACACGTGGACCAGAAGGAGTACCGGAGCATGATCGGGTCACTCCTCTACTTGACGGCGACGAGGCCGGACATCCAGTTCTCGGTGTGTCTGTGCGCTCGTTTTCAAGCGTCTCCGAGGACTTCGCATCGACAAGCGGTGAAGCGAATTTTCAGGTACTTGCGTCACACTCCCGACTTCGGCCTTTGGTACTCCACGTCTTCTTCTTTGGTGCTTCATGGTTTTTCAGACGCGGATTTTGCCGGGTGTCGGTTGGATAGGAAGTCCACTTCTGGGACTTGCCAGTTTTTGGGTTCTTCTTTGGTGTCTTGGTCTTCCCGCAAACAATCGAGTGTTGCTCAATCCACTACCGAGGCCGAGTATGTTGCCGCTGCTAGTTGTTGCTCTCAGCTCCTTTGGATTTCATACACCATGAGTGACTTTGGTGAGGAGTATACCCATGTTCCACTTCAATGTGATAGCACCAGTGCCATATGCGTTGCAAAGAACCCAGTGCTCCATTCCAAAACCAAGCACATAGAAGTGAGGTATCATTTTCTGAGAGACAACGTAGAGAAAGGAAAGATAGCTTTGATCCATGTACCCACACATGACCAACTAGCTGATATTTTCACCAAACCCCTATATCAAGCAACTTTCACTCATTTGCGGGGGGAACTTGGTGTGTGTTTGATTTCTTGAGTTGGGTGTGTGGGAGCTCCTTTGTAGCATATGTATAGCTTTCCTTTGTGCATTTCTTGCATTTGGCATGGCATATGTAACATGATGTATAGGCATCCTTGTATCCTAGATTGCATGCATTTTGTATCATATGCATTGGTTAGGAAAAGCTTCTCTCATATACATTGTTCACCATGGAATGAGATATATGTCTTTGTGAGCTTGTTTGGTATGCTATGGTTAGTTTGGCTTAGCTCTTGATGATCTTGACGAATAATCCATGGTTGATAGCTATGTTTTTGAAAAATGTCACATGTATGCTCTCTCTTGTGTAAATGCCTTTACATGATCTTGACATGTTTTAGTGTCTTTGCTATGCTTAATTTGTGGTTGGAAAGCTAGTTTATTGATCATATGGGGCCAAAGGCTCATTTGCCATCATGAATGTTTAACCCTCTTGCTTCATCTTGTGGAGGGGCATAAGTTCCCTTTTGTCGCAAAGACATTTCATGTACCATTTACAAATCTGAAAATGAAATGAAAATTGCTTGGAAAACATGCTCCCATGTCATATGTGCTGAATTTAATTTGCTTTGGGTGCTAAACCGTTGCATGATGCCTACCACTGAGAAGTCTCATACATAGAAGTAGGCACATGGCTCAGTGGCTTTGACATGACATGAGGTGCTTGTGGGTGTTTGTGATGGTCTTATGATTAGAATGGCTGGCCTAGCATGAAGTTTGTGTGGCTTTGCCACTTTGATATGCTTTGATCATGTTTAGGACTTTGCTCATGAGAGGCAAGTTTTTTGCAAAATTGCCCAAATCCATCTTAGCTTCGTCCAATGGTTGTGAAACTTGATGATCTTGTAGTTGATGTCGATACGAAGCTATAGAGTATCTAACTTGCTCATTTGGACATGTGTAGCATCCTATGTTGAATTTTGTCTATTTGAGAAGCTCTAGGTTGAAAATTTTGCATTTTTGGCTTGATTCAGGCATTGCCAACAAGGGGGAGAAGTTTGAGCTTGAAATGGCTTGCTGGATGCATTTAGAAGGTTTTCAGATGGTTTCAATCCATTTCTAGGCTCTGTATTGCACCGGTCTGACCGGTGGTGATGACCGATCTGACCGGTGTGAGTGCTGATCCTGTGCACATCTTAGGCACCGGTCTGACCGGTGGTGATGACCGGTCTGACCGGTGTGAGCTGAAGTTGCTGCAGCTGCCCTGTTTTCAGCTGGTTTGCATGCATTCGTCCAGGGGGAGGTGCATTGGTTCAGGGGGAGCTTGCATGTGTGCAGGGGGAGCTCTTTGTGGTGTTTGAGCTTTGGTTCAGTGGTTTGCGCTCTTTGCTTGAGCTTTGTTTTGTCTCGGATGTGTCGAGTCGTTGCCCTTGCCTAAGGGGTCTGAGACTTGTCTTCTTTAAGTGATCTTGCTCTTTGCCTTTGTCTGGCTTTCGATCACTTGTTGGAGTTTCTTTTTGTTCGTTTCTTTTCTTTTTCTTTTCTCTCTTGTTACTTTCGTGTGGGTGTTGTCAATGCACTCATCAAGGAGGAGATTGAGGACCATGTGTGGTTCGAGGACCAGTGGATGGTCACTTCCTTGTGTGATGAGTGATTGACAACGTTGTGTGGACTGATTCTTGGCTAAGTATTGCAGGTGCAGGTGGCGGCTTGACTGATGTTGGTGCAGGTGAAGAACAAGCGCGAAAGGTCGTCGCCGGTGAGGCCTCCAGGTGTGGAGAAGACAAGTAGGCTTCGTTCGAGGGATCCGGTGGCCAGAGGGATCAAGTGCGGGCCGCATGGTGGCATGAACAGCAAGATGAAGTCATGGACGGTTTCTTGGTTGAGCCTCAAAACGAAGGTCGAGCCGGGACTACGTGGGAGCCAAGTCATGAGTGGAGATTGGTGGAGGCTACACCGAGTTCGCGGGGTTTCCGGTGGTTCACCAGAAAACCACTGGGTTCCTTGGTTGATCCACAAAGCCAAGCCCAAAGAACCGAAGATGGAGCTGCAGCAGCGCCAGACCGGTCTGACCGGTGGGGAGCACCGGTCTGACCGGTGTGCGACAACGCAGTCCGAAGACTTCGAAGCGGAGGACACGCGTCGGGATCGCATGGCTTGCGTCAAGGCTATGCAGGGTGCGGTCGCCGGGCATCCGTCCGATGGTGAAGACATGAAGACTTCCAAATCCGCCCTTGAGGGGCTTGTAACCCTAGTTATTAGGAAAGGGCATTTTAGACTTTCGGTTGCCTCCATATAACCCAAGAGGTGAGAGGATGGCAGCCAACTCTTGGAACCCTAGTTCATTTGCTTTCCTATTTTCCCTTCCTATTTTCCTTAGGATTTCCATAGGACTAGCTTGAGAGCTTCATGGTGAGATCTTGTGAGAGGGTTGGATGATCGGGCGGCAAGCTAGACCTTGTATGAACCTTTGTTGCATGTATAGATGATTCGGCGTGGTTCCTCAAGGTTTGGATGTGTTGTTCCTGGTTGTTCTTGGTGGCGATTTTCGGAGCCCTCTCTTGGTGATTTCTTTGGGTTGTTTTCGGGACCATTCTCTTAGGGATTTGATGGGGGAAATTTGTGGGAACCCTTCATGGTTCTTTGGGCTGTGATTCCCCTCCCAAATCCGTGAGTAATGGGGCTCGATTTGGGGTTTTCCGAGTTCTAGGGTTTGTGGTGTTCTTGGCGGGATTTCTTCGATTCCTCCTTTTTGGACAAGTTTTGGTGGGATTAAACTTGGCTATGGACTCCTCATGAGGTGTTCCTAATATCCCCAAAGTCTTGTTCAAGTTCGTGGAGTGATTCGGGAGATCGAAGTTTGGATTTGGGGGAGTTGACCCGCGGGTGCTGTTCATCCCGAGCTGCCCAGGCTACACCGGTCTGACCGGTGCAACCCTCGATGGGTTTTTGCTTGAGTGAACGTCTGGGTGTGTTCGTTGTTGTCCTGTGTTGCTGCAGTTTCGAGTTTGGGTCAGTGTGGTGGTCGGTTGGCCTGTTTGGTGCTTTGGGGGCCTTCAGGCTGTGACCGGTCTAACCGGTGTGTCTCACCGTTCTGACCGGTGTGGAGCCACTTAGTGAAAGTTGCTCAGTTCCACCAGCAGGGACTGGTCTGACCGGTGGTGCCCGCCAGTCTGACCGGTGTTGGTCTGTAGACTCGAGGTTTGGTGTTCTGCTGCATTCTCGGGTCGGAAGGTTGTGTGTTGGTTCCTAGGTCCAGTGGCACTCCAGTGGCTACGTGGGCTTGACCAACTTGGGTAGTGAGTCGGAGACGTGTGTTGGAAGCCGTGTTCATCTTGTTGGAGTTTTCATCTCCTTCAAGAAGATTTTTTATCGGCTCCCATTCACTCCCCCCCCTCTCTGGTTCGCCGTATCGGTCCTTCAGATTAGCTACCATGCCGTAAAGGGAGTAGAGCTCCAATGCTTCCTTGGATTCATTCAATACGCCATGTCCATCATAGGTCTAGTCATGAATACCTTCGTGTAGTGACAGTACGAGAGGAGGGAAAGGGCGAAACCGTGGTCACAACCCCCAATAGATTAGATTGGTTTCATGTATTTAAGCGATTGCATGTTCTAGTATCGTAGACCCATGAGCGAGTGTCTCCTATCTTGATTGCTTAATCATTCTCTCCGTGTAGTTTAGTTGTTTTCTAGTTTAATCATAGTTAGGGTTTAAGTAGCTAGTGTGTAGAGGTAGATCAAACGCTTGTAATCCCCTTACTCCGCGGATTGACAAGAACCTTGGGAATCCCTTGGTGAAAAAGGTGTGGGGTATGTACGCTTGCGGATCGTAGAGGGATACGTCTTTTATCCATCAACAAGCCCCTTTTTATGGCGTCGTTGCCGGGGAGCAAGCTAGTTTACATCGTTTGATTTGCATTTAACTTAGTTTTATATTTAGTTTACCTTTTATTTGCCATATCTAACATATATTATCTAGAAAATCACTTTGTTTTGTTTTGTTTTGTTTTTATCTTGTTGTCTAGATGGCTTTCGTCAATCAACCCGTGGAATAACCGGAGAAATCACTAAGGGATTACGCTATCCCTCGATGTGAAGACATAAGAGTACAAGAGTCGGATTCGAAGCTCGAAGCGACCAAGTATGAGATCAAATCCAAGATCATCGAGATGGTGGCGGCAAACCCATTTGAAGGGATGGTTACAGAGAACCCATATAGACACATAAGGTATTTCACGACGCTATGCAACACGGTGCGTCAAGAAGGAGTTCCCGATGAATGGTTCAAATGGAATCTCTTTCCCTACTCACTTGCCGGTAGTGCAAAGATGTGGTACTCGTTTGCATCCTTTGAATTTGAAGGCAATTGGAATAAGTTGGCAAAGAAGTTTTGCGAGAAGTTCTTTCAAATTAGCAAGGTACAACATCTAAGGACGCAAGTGATCACTTTCACGCAAGGAGAAGAGGAAGGGATAGACCAAGCTTGGAATAGGTTTAATGTGTTGATTGAAGAAGGACCAAGACTCGGCTTCTCCGGTGATGTACTCTTGCATACATTTTTCTTTTCCCTAACCCCTAGTTGCATGCAACACGTCCAAATGTGTGCAGGTGGGGATCTCATGGAGAAGACACTCACGGAAGCTGCTCAACTTCTACAAAAAAATAGTAAAGCGGCTGCCATGCGAAGAGATTGGGAAACAAGACTTGCGGAAGAGCCAGAGTATAATTCAAGGAAGAATAAGTGTGTTGAATTTTCTAAAGAGGCAACCCCGGAAGTCACAAAAGAGGAGCCAATCCCGAAAAAGTTTGAACACGAACACATCAAGTCAAGAACTACCCCGAGCATTGACTTCGTCGTACCAAATGAGACAAACAAGAGAAGCATGTCAAGCGCGAAGCCACTAAGGGAGTTCGAACCAATGGATTGGGTTCCTATCGATTACGGAGAAGTATTCGACAAGAGAAGACCATTCCCTAATCAAAAGGGGGTGGCAAGAGCATTCGAAGTGGATTTCCCACCGGAAAAGAAAGCGGAAGATTCATACGACCATGAAACCACCGGTGAGATCTTTCAAAAGCTCTTTTGAGATGATGAAGTGGATCCAGAACACATAGCCGAGGTGAAGAGAATCATGGGGATCAAGCCTGAAGCATCACCATACGCTCGCCTCGCTGAAGTTTACGCGATAGGATCCGAAAAAGAAGAGAAGATGACACCACACTTGAGTTGCGAGATCAACAAAGTTCAATGCAAAGCTTTATGCGACATCGGAGCCCAAGTAAGTGTCCTATCTTCTAAAATTTACGATAAAGTTCAAGACCACAACCTAGACTTAGCTCCAACATCAACAAAATTAATTATGGGAGATGGTAGAACTATTAAACCTCTAGGTATTGCTTGCAACATGAAAGTAAAAATCTCTGGAAAATGTATACCAACCGATTTCTTTGTTATTGATGCTTACCATAGTAATCATGATCACATAATCTTAGGTAGGCCCTTTCTTAAGTTGGTTGATGCCGTGTTGGATGCTGGAGAAGGCAAAGTAACAATGAACCTTAATGGAACAAAGTACACATATAATTTTCTTCGCGTTTGTAAACACCTTACACCCTTTCCTCCCGAAGACGAAGAAGTAGAGGAGGTAGATAGTCTTTGTTTTGTTGAAACCCTTAGAGACCCGCTGCAAAGAGCGATGGAAGATCAAATTAGTAATCAATAAGATGAAGAACTAGAAGAAGCAACTAAAGGCTTAGAACCACATGATGGAAGCGTGGAGGAAGAAAAATTCAAAGGCATAGGAGAGATTAAACCCGAGGAGCCACAAGTGCCCGAGGTAGACCTTAAACCTTTGCCCAAAGGATTAAAGTATGAATTTTTGGGCCCAGACAAAACTTATCCAGTCCTCGTGAGCGACGAGTTGAGTCCCGAAGAAAATGAAAAGTTGCTGATTTCATTGAAAAAACATAGGAAGGTGATTGGATATTCAATTAATGATCTCAAAGGTATTAGCCCAGCCTTTTGCACTCATCGTATACCAATGGAAGACCAATGTATGCCCGTAGTGGACCACCAAAGGAGGCTAACTCGTGTCATGCGAGAGGTAGTAAAGAAAGAGGTCATCAAGTTACTTCATGCCGGAATCATCTACCCGGTTCCGCATAGCGAGTGGGTGAGCCCGGTACATTGTGTACCAAAGAAAGGAGGTTTAACCGTGGTGAAGAATGAGAAGAACGAATTGATACCACAAAGAACCATGACCGGGTGGCGGATGTGTATCGATTATCGTAAGCTTAACAAAGCGACGAAGAAAGATCACTTCCCCCTGCCGTTCATTGACGAGATGCTCGAGAGGTTAGCAAACCACACTTATTTTTGCTTTCTCGATGGGTACTCGGGGTTCATGCAAATTCCCATTCACCCAGATGATCAACACAAAACAACGTTTACATGCCCTTATGGAATGTTTGCATGTAGAAGGATGCCCTTCAGTCTATGCAATGCTCCGGCCTCTTTTCAACGTTGCATGATGGCCGTATTCTCGGAATTCATCAAAG
This sequence comes from Cenchrus americanus, assembly GCA_947561735.1. Taxonomy (NCBI): domain Eukaryota; kingdom Viridiplantae; phylum Streptophyta; class Magnoliopsida; order Poales; family Poaceae; genus Cenchrus; species Cenchrus americanus. The sequence goes on from OX387242.1 coordinate 106,369,193, forward strand.
AAATTGTCGAGGTGTTCATGAATGATTTTTCCGTTTACGGGAAGATGTTTATGGATTGCTTGGCAAACTTGGATAAGGTCCTCACGAGGTGTGCGGAGGTAGACTTGGTGTTAAATTGGGAAAAGTGCCACTTCATGGTTAAGCAAGGCATAGTGCTCGGACATGTTATATCCGAGAGAGGCATTGAAATGGACAAGGCTAAGGTAGAGATGGTTGAGCAACTCCCACCTCCAACAGATGTTAAGTCCTTAAGGAGCTTTCTAGGCCATGCCGGATTTTATAGAAGATTTATTAAGGACTTCTCAAAGATCACTAAGCCTTTAACACATATCCTTCAAAAGGATGTGGCTTTTGACTTTGATGAGAAGTGCCTAGAGGCATTCCGGACCTTAAAAAGTGTGTTGGTGAGTGCTCCCATTATTCAACCTCCGGATTGGAGCCAACCTTTCGAGATCATGTGTGACGCAAGTGACTACGCCGTAGGTGTGGTTTTGGGTCAAAGAAAGGAAGGCCGAGTTCACGCCGTTTACTACGCTAGCAAAACTTTTAATGGGGCACAATTAAACTATGCCACTACGGAAAAGGAGTTGCTAGCGGTGGTGTTCGCTTTCGAAAAATTCAGATCTTACATCGTGAACTCGAAGGTCATTGTTTACACCGATCACGCAGCCATCAAGTATCTCTTGGCCAAGAAGGAAGCCAAACCACGTTTGATTCGTTGGATCCTTCTTCTCCAAGAATTTGATGTTGAAATTCGTGATAAGAAGGGGGTGGAGAATGTTGTGGCCGATCATTTGTCTAGGATGAATCATGAACAAGATGATAAAGAGCCCATAGAAGATAAGATGAGAGATGACCACCTCTATCGAGTGCTCGATAAAGACAATTAGATGATTGATATCATTCGAGCGATTCGGAAGATGCCTCTCGATCATCTAGATAAAAACTCTCAAAAGAAGATAATCTCCGAAAGTAAGTACTTTTGGGATGCACCATACCTCTTCAAACTTTGCAACGATGGAGTCATGAGAAGATGTGTGCCAATAGAAGAGAGGGTAGAAATTCTGAGGAAGTGCCACTCGGCGGAGTACAGTGGACACTATAGCCATTTTCGAACCCAAGCAAAAGTATGGTCGAGCGGATTCTATTGGTTGGAGATGCATGAAGATACTAAAAGATATGTTGCATCATGCCTCGAATGCCAAAGAAATTCTATGCCTTTGAAATACAATCTACAAATGGTTTTATTCGATGTATGGGGTGTAGACTTCATGGGGCCTTTCAAAAACTCATGCGAATATGAGTATATTCTAGTCATGGTTGATTATGTATCCAAGTGGGTAGAGGCCATGCCATGTCGTAAAGCTTCCACAGAGGAGTCCATTACTATGATCAAGAACGTGCTTTTCCTCGTTTCGGCACACCGAGAATCTTGATAAGCGATGGAAGAACTCACTTCACTGGGAAGAATTTCAAAAAGTGCTTGTCCAAGTTGGGAATTGAACATAGGGTCTCTACGGCCTATCACCCACAAACCAACGGACAAGCGGAAACGTCAATTAGGCAATTAAAAAGCATCCTCAACAAAACCATAGAGAAGGGAGGCAAAGATTGGTCAAAGAAATTAAACGGAGCTTTGTGGGCTTATCGAACGGCGTTCAAGACACCGATAGGTATGACCCCTTATCAATTCGTCTATGGAAAGGCTTGCCACCTTCCGGTTGAGTTGGAACATAAAGCCTATTGGGCTATTAAAGAGATGAACCTTGATCTTGATGCCGCGGTGGTGAAACGAAGGATTCAAATAAGCGAGCTAGAGGAGATGAGGTTGAAAGCATATGAAAATGCAAGCATATACAAAGAGAGAATCAAAAGATGGTATGATAAAAGGTTGAAAAAGAAGGAGTTTAAAGAAGGAGATAAGGTCCTCCTCTACAATTCGAGGTTTAAAACCTTTGGAAAGGGGAAATTGCAAAGCAAGTGGGACGGACCTTATGTTGTGCATTCGGTGTTCTCTAACAGAGCAGTAACCATTATGGATGTGAAAGGCAATCAATTTATGGTGAATGGTCAACGGCTTAAGGTTTACTACGAACCCGACGTTGTGCCCCTTCACCATGTTGATGTCTTCACCATGGAAGAAGAGCCCGAATGTCTGGCCTAGGATGAAAAACAAGGCATGAATTTTTGTAAATAGTTTTTCTTTTAATTTTCCAGAGTTTCTCGCGAATATTTACTGGGCCAACTTTTTCCCATGGGTTAAGAAGGCGAAAAAGGGGTGCACAAAAAACCGGACCGGCCCGGCCCCCGAGACAGGTGGGTCGGCCGGCCCAGTCTGACCGGCCCAGGTGGGTCCTGGCGGCGGTTGATCCCGGTTTTTGCCTGAATTGCTCCTTTTCGACTTCCTTCTTCGGTCACAAAATTTTAAGGGATGTTTGAATAAGGAAAATGAGGTTCCTAGGGTTTTCCTCTTCGGACTATTTATTTGGCCGAATTGGGAGCTCGGGAATCAATCCCATCAAGCAATATTTTGCACCCACGCAGCAGCCATTGTGTCCCCGAGAAGCTTAGAGTTGAAGCAAGGTGCCAAGGAGCCATCGATGGAGGAGGCGAAGCGATGCGAGCTCAAGCTACGCGTCGAGATCAAGAACCGCCCGCATCCGTTGCGGAGGGCGTGTCCCGACCGGAGCTATCGCATCTCGCAACCCCGTCAAGAAGGAGAACATCCCTACTCCCATTCGAAGGTCGGCGCGCATCCGAGGCATGAAGCAGAAAGACTACAAGGAGGTGTCGCCCGAGCCTAAGGACTATGGGGGTAGCGACTACTCTGACGATCGTAGCCCGAGCTCGTGGACGGCCGCCGGAAGAGATGATAACGATCTTTACATTTGGGATGAGGTGCCCAAGGAGAAGACTCCCGAAGGCCCCAACGGCGGCGGCAACGATGGCGGCAACGACAATTGTGGTGGCGACGACGGCAGTGATGACGGCGGAGACCCTGGCAATGACGACCCTTTCGGGTTGCATTCGATGTGTTGTGTGGCTTGCCATCACTCCATCTCGGATCTCTACGCAACGGTCGACGAATGTTTCCAAGCCATGGATGCGATGAGGCAACGTATGGAGGATTTGGAGCGCGTAGTCGAAGACAACTACAAGTTCCTAAACCGAAATGTGCACAAACTTTTTGGCATGGTCGGGAACATGAGAGGCAAGTGGTGCAATAGTTGCGGAAAGTACCACTAGGTTTAGTTTTGCCCTTAGGAATTTTGTAAGATACGACGAGGACGTCGTATGTTTTTAGCGTGGGAGAGAGCTAGCTAGCTAGCCGTTTAGCTTTTGAGCTTCAAGTTTAGGTTCGGTTTAATCTTCGAGAGAGTCTTACAGTTTAAAGAGTCTTTAGTTTTTGAGTGTGTTTTTAAATTTTTGCAAGTGTCTTAAATTAGTGTTGAGTCAAAGAAAATCAAATAAAAAGAGTCCTTTAAATTTTGTGTCTTGTGTATTGCTTATCTTAATTTACTCGTTCGTTCATCTTTAGTTTTTGATGTATGAACATAAGTGTGTGGTTTGAAAAACGTTTACCATGGTGCTTAGAGGAATTGCTACTACTAAAAGTACCCATACCACACTTCGATCTTGAGCTTCACCTGTTGGTTGTGCTATGTTCAATGCTAAAAGTTGGAGGATATCAATTCTGAAAATTATCTAAAAAACTTTGTAATAAAGGTTAGCAAAACCTCTTTTTCCAAGTTGAGAGTAAGAAAAAAATCCTAAACAAAGCCAAATTTATTTTTTGCTCCACCATAAGTGTGATTAGCACGATGAGTTGGGCTAGGATCCTTCTCTCTTGAGAATTTTAATTTCGAGCAATGATCATGTTCTTGTGCTTATCTTTTGTTGCTAGCCTCGTCATGCATTCGGTAACGTGACTTTCACATCAGAAGTCTTGTACATCGCCAAATTCCATACCCAGCCCTATACATCTCTTTTGTACATCACATTCCTTGAACACAACCTACTCTCAAAGTTTCGTCTCATCTCTAGCATGGTTTATTTAAAATTTCAGATTGTATGCATGCAAGAAAGAGAGGAGTTGAGAGCTTTGAAAAGTTGTCAAGAGAGGGAAAAATAAAGAGAAAAGTATGAGTATGGAAAAGAAAAAAGAAAGAAAAAATATATAATAGAGAAGTAAAAAAAGAAAAAAATATGAGAATGAGAGAATGAAAGAAAAATGAAGAAAAAGAAGAAAAGAGGAGTGGCAATAAAGATATGAGAGGGGTGAATCAAGTAAAAGAAAAGAAAAATAAAGTGCAAGGAAGGATGTCACGTTGTTGAGAGACGAAACTTTCATTCTTTTTCCAACCATGTGCAATCCGACAACGAGGACGTCATCAGTGTCTCGTAGTCATAATTTTCTTTTTCCCTTGCACATGTCCACCATTCTAAATCTTCTCATCCTTGATATCCCTACAAATGGATTAATTCTCATGATCATTGGCTCTGAACAGTAAACAACCATTAGAGGAAGTTCTTAGTTTGACAATATTTGTGTTGATTGCACTAGCCCTACCTATAGCTCCACTTTACATGTTATAGGAGAGATTTAAGGGAGGTGAGAGTTTTATAAAATTTGGTCAGGATAGCCACCTCATATGAGTGACTATAGAGAGCTTGGAGAAAGGTTTTTGTCTAACACTTGTTGCAGGAATTTTATTTTTGAAAAATCATCAAAACCCTCTGATGGAAGCAAAGAAGTAAGCATGGCTGAGATTGAAGGCTTCGAGTGAAGAGTTTGAGTTGTGGGATAAATCTTGACGTGGTAGAAATTCTAAACGCCCATGTTTATGTTTGATGATCATTACTTTATGTTTATGTATTAAAGACAAAAAGATTGACTAACTTGTGAAGAAGGATTAGCGGTACATGATTACAACACTTTGGACGAAGTTCTCTTACGAGTACTTGCTCGAGGACGAGCAAGAGCTAAGCGTGGGGGAGATGTTGACGGTGTATTTTGGTACACCAAGCATGTTCATTACACTTTGGTTTGGATTTTATCATGGAACTAACCCGCCACTAGGCACACTAATCATATAACAAGTTCATCTATGTGCATGCATTTGGAAGTGTTGTGTTTATGTAGGAGAACATGGACATAAAGGACGGATTCGCAACAAGTTCAAAGGAGCATTTACGGAGTCTTGTTCGTGTTCACGAGCTTGATGAAATCACTTCCAATGGTGGCAAGGACCGAAGTGCTACGTAGGAACACCCCCGGGGATTGAAGCGTAAAAGACCGAACTTCATGCGCGGAGAACCTCCATCTTGGACGTGAGGATGACATCGTCAAAATCATGCAAGTGGAGGGGGCAAAGTGCATAATCACCTGAGGACCCACGGGAGCGAAGGGGTGACCGAACCGAGCCGAATAGGGCCTGGGCCGGTCGGCCCAGGCCGGTCGGCCTAGCCCAGTTCTGGCGTCAGTTCGGCCCCGCTTTCCTTGCACCCGAAGGATCTTCAACCCTAAAACCCTGGAGGCGCTGCCATTCGCAAGGGAGAGAGCCATTCGCACCAGGAGGCCATCCACAAGCTAGAGAGAGAGGAGGAAGATCTCCGGAGGGGGATCGACCACCTCGAAGGAAGCACCCACAAGTGGAGAAGAAGGAAGACACCGTCGGAAGGGTGACCATGATCAACGGTGCTATGTCTAGCACCTTGATGGGGTAATCTCCTTATTCGTCCATGGGTTGTAATCGATCTTGAGATATAATGGTACTTTGTCGGATTATCTATCTATCGTCTTGTGTTGAATATACTTTAATGCTTAAGGTTAGCTACCATGCCGTAAAGGGAGTAGAGCTCCAATGCTTCCTTGGATCCATTCAATACGTCGTGTCAATCATAGGTCTAGTCATGAATACCTTCGCGTAGTGACAGTACGAGAGGAGGGAAAAGGCGAAATCGTGGTCACAACCCCCGATAGATTAGATTGGTTTCATTTCTTTAAGCGATTGCATGTTCTAGTATCGTAGACCCATGGGCGAGTGTCTCTTATCTTGATTGCTTAATCATTCTCTCTAGTGTAGTTTAGTTGTTTTCTAGTTTAATCATAGTTAGGGTTCGAGTAGCTAGTGTGTAGAGGTAGATCGAACGCTTGTAATCCCCTTACTCCGCGGATTGACAAGAACCTTGGGAATCTCGTGGTGAAAAAGGTGTGGAGTCCGTACGCTTGCGGATCGTAGAGGGATACATCTTTTATCCGTCAACAGAAAACATTTGGTATGCAATATTGATTTTGTTTTGTGTATTGATTTGTGTTAGTATCTCATGATATTTTTTTTGGTTTGAAGCCATGCATTCATACATCTTTCAACAGGTCTTCGCACCAATGAACATTAATGGCAACCACTGGGGTCTCCTGGTCCTAAACTTTGAAAAGGAACAGGTACAGATTCTTGAATCTTTGGGCATGCGAGATGAAGAAAAAGAGAAGACATTGGTAAGTATATGTAGCACCTTTTATGTACTCACGGACGAGCACATGATCAAACTTTACATGTATATACCCATTCACTGCAGGTGGAAAGCATACAGTCTTGCGTTGACTATTCGTCCAAGAAAGGCTGGGTTAAATTCGAGATTCCATTTGACATTCGCGACTGGCGAATACTACGATATCTACAAATCCTGAGACAAGGCAACGGGTAATCTTTTCATTTTGTATATGAACGGTGTAATTCAGTTACTCATGTTATGGTACAACATTGCAGTTTTACATGTGCGGCGTTCGTAATACAATATATTCTGGCACGGGACGGAGAGAAACTGGCTCATCATTTCACAAGTGTGAGTCTTAGCGTTTGTTTTTTTCAATTCAAAAATTTATACAAATTGCAATGAAAGGTGTTTTGTCACTATGTGCACTACATTTGTCATGTACAGCAAGAAATGGAAAGTTTTTGCCACAGGATATGCACGAAGCTGCTACATTCTAATCGCAATAGACATCGTTTGGAATCATACGCAAAACCTATAATGGTATGTGCATTTACTACAATTGTACAAAAAATGTTTACGCAGCTTCTTCCTTGCGTCATTAAGTAATCTTGTTTAACATGTTGTGTTCATGATTACATAGAAGGAAGCCTACTTGTTGGAATACCCGGAAGGAGTGGGGCATCGAGAGGATAGTGATGTAGACGATGTTGTGGTAACGGTAACTCAAAGCAAAGAAGAAGCGGAAGGAGCCTTAGAAAAATCTAAGACGAAAAGACCACGAGGACGGCCGCGAAAGACTATGGTTGACGATGGAGCCGCAACAGTTACAGGAGTTGTTCAAGGAACTTCAAATGGTGTAGGACCTGCATCTAGAAAAAGAGCAAAACACTTGAGGAGAACAGTTGACAGTGCTCCTCGTACTGTCAGGGATGATTTCACTCCGGAAGCTATCTCTGCTCGCATCAGCAAACGGATGGGTTCAAAAGGAAAACTCCTAAAAAGCCCTTATCAGCCTATGCAGGTTCATAATTTGCACACAATTAGTGGTGTCTTGACTGCATTATTTTTATGTGATGAACTTCTGGCAAACAATCACAACGTGTGTTCACACGACGAGAATGTTGTTTTGTTCAGAGTGATCCGAGTTCTTTTAGTTCGGTCCGAGTGCTTTTAGCTCGGTCCGAGTGCTTTTATGGAGTACTAGCTGATTTTGCAGCGCAGCCGAGTGGTTTGGTCCTTGTCTCGCGGTTGCTGGGAGGTCGAGAGATCCCCCCTTGATTAGACCCGTGATTTACACCGATGAGGCCTGCCTGTCGTTGGGTGCCTGCCTTTGGGACACTGACGTGTCGGGCCAGGCCCACGTGACAGGGACCTAATGGCAGAGGTGGGAGGACAGCTCTACGAGTTTAAATCCTTGATCTGCAGTAACTTGAATAATTTCTTTTGAAAGTTTAAACTAGCCATTGCTTTTGCAGCAAAGGGAGCAAAGTCATTTTAGATAGCCTCTTCGAGTTGCTATAATGGCGTCTCAGGGTGATGGGATCTGTTGGGAGACTACAGTACTCCCTCATTCACAGCATGGTCGGCCCATCTCCGCCACGCGCGCACTGTCCGAATGATAAGGGCAAAAAGGTAATTGAAGATGGACCCTCAGATGCGCCCGTGCATGCCCTAGACACAGATATTTATAATCCTATCTCATATAATGGGCCCACAAATACTCCTATGTTGCAGTTGAGCGAGGATGCAGCGCAAGCACCATTCTAATGGCGAAACTCTCGGAAGGCTCCCAATATGTTGCAGTTGAGCGAGGATGCAGCGCAAGCACCATTCCAATGGCGAAAATCTCAGAAGGCTCCCAAATATCCATCACCTCTCCTCTCCGTCGAGATTTCTTCATACGGCAACTCTCACTCATCCCTTCTATCCACTTCTTCCTGCCGCACCATCGCAGCTCACCCGTCTCAATCCCCTTCCTCCGTGCCCTGCAGCTCCACCTCCTACCCGTCCTCCTTCATCTCATCATCTCAATCTTCCTCCACTACATCGTCGTATCCATGGCAGAACCCGACCTGCAGGCAGTGCTCCCGCATCAGGTCTCCCCTGTGCCGCTACTCCCAGAGCTCCCCCACCTCGGCCTTCCGACCCCCATGTCCTGCGCACTCCTCCACGGGTTGACCACCATCCCACGGCAGATCTGCGCCCTCAGCTCCCCCCGAGATCCCCCTCCTCAGATCCACGCCATCGATGTTGACCGGCCGCCAGGTCAACGAGGAGGAGACGATGGCGGTTGCATCAATGTCAGCCCCCGCATCTAGGGGCGCCGACGCCGGCTCCAGCGCGAGGAGCCTCGCCGGGACCTCGCAGCTGCTTGATGAGTGTTGACGGTGAATTTCCGTCAACCTAGAGTACTTGTTATACATTGGTTTCGATTATGATTTGCAACTAACCCGCCACTAGGCATACTAATGGTGTAACAAGTTCACACTTGCATGTCGATTTTGGAGTTTGTTGTTTACGCAGGAAATTAACGTTAAAGAGGAGACTTTCGGGGTAAGTTCACCAAGCACTTTTGAAAAAGATCATGAAGCCCGACAAGAGTCATGACACGCGATGAACATGACTCTAAATGACCCGAGGACCGAAGCGTCAACGTGCAAGTCTTCAGGGACTCAACCAGAAAATAACGAAGCTTGCATAGAAAGGATTCAAGCCTTAACCGTGAAGGAAACGACGTCAAAGGCCCACATGCAAGTACACACAAATAAGGGATCACGTGAGAAGCAACTGGGGAGGAAACCGGGGCCGAACCGAGCAAAAATAAGCCTGGGCCGGCCGGCCTGGGCCGGCCGACCCAGCCCACTCCGAGCCCGGTTCGCGTCCCCCTTTTGCCCTAGGTGCTTGTCTATAAATTGTCTCTGCCTCCGCCAGCCGCCACATCCATCCATCCACAGGAACTCGGCGAAACCTAGGGGAGAGCGACAACGGTCGCCGCGAGTACTCGAAGTCGTCTAGGAGATGGCCTAGGCCTACCCTAGCTGCCATGGCCGCCTTGTATGGTTGAGCCATGGCGGAGTTCCGAAGCTAGTTGAGGTCATCAACGGTATGTACTCGGTGGAGATGATCTAAACGCATTTATTATGTGAGTAAAGTACTTCACGTCATCCGATCTTTTAGCGACTCGATTCCTCCCTTGATAATTTTGTTTTCTTCTTGGTTTTGCTTCTTCCCCAATCTAGTCTATAGCTAAATTACATAGGGTACTCTTGTAGCCACGGTGGCTAGAGGTGCATACCGGACCGACCAAGTGTTTTCAACTTGTTCTTATCGAACTTGCCCTAGACTACCCGCATGAATAGGAGTACGTTGTGACAGAACGGGGCTCTGAAAGGCGGGCGTTTTCGGAATCGGACCGGAGGATAGTAGTTTAAAGATGGCTCTGGATGAGATGCATGTCGCGCTTGCTCTTTTGGCTAGAACTACGACTAGAAGATGATAGGCATTAGTTTCCCTTGTTTGCTCTTTACCTTGTCTACGTTCATGGATGCGATCAACCTTATGCTATAACTCATACATCTTTAATGTATATCTTCTCATGCAATCAATGCTTCATGTTAGGCTAGATCAATAGGTTAGATGGAGAATCCTAGGAGTTTGCTTCCGATCCTTGGATTGACAAATCTAGGGAGGACCCTCCTTGGTGAAAAAGACACCAAGTCACTCGTAGGCTTGCGGTGAACTTGATCACGGTTTTGAACCGTCAACAAGCCCCTTTTTTTGCGCCGTTGCCGGGGATAGGCAATTCGAACTCTAGGGCGATCCATCTATCTCTTTGACTAACCCTAATTTTTATTATTGCATATATGCTTGCTTTCTTGTTTGTGTCTTTGAAAGTAGGTGAAAAGCTAGACACAAGACGTTCGAGAAATTCACATCCACTCCAACAAGATGATGACCACATCAAGATTCACTCTTTAGTGGTAGGTGCTAACTTTTGTTAGTGTCCCATCATCCGCTATTGAGTCCACACCCTACACGAGTGATGTTGAACAAGGTATGTCAATGTGTCAATTAAAGTAATAAGACTAATGTTTTGTGGAGGTTTCTTTGTCCAAGCAATAGGTGTTGGAAGCAATCACGTTGCGTGAGAAGCACCCGTCACTGGCTAAAGCAAAATCATGAAGAAGACACACCATTGCCATCATGCTACTCACTGGTCCAGCAATGGTGAGGACTTCAGGCCAAAGGAGACGCGATGTAACGCCCCGAAGACCACAAGATCAAGGTCGTCAACATCAAATCAATTCTGTTCCCATCAATTTCTGCACAACCTCAAGGTTGAACAACAGGATATCTTTGGATATTTAGAAGCCCCATGAAGTTACGCTTCCAACAAATCAAGAATCAAGTCAATCGGAGGTTCCTACAAGCGAGTATGTGAAGGACCGATACGGCGAACCAGAGAGGGGGGGAGTGAATGGGAGCCGATAAAAATTCTTCTCGAAGGAGATCAAAACTCCAACAAGATGAACACGGCTTCCACCACACGTCTCCGACTCACTACCAAGGTTGGTCAAGCCCACGTAGCCACTGGAGTGCCACTGGACCTAGGAACCAACACACCACCTTCCGACCCGAGAAACGCAGCAGAAAAACCAAACCTCGAGTCTACGGACCCACACCGGCCGGACCGGTGAGCACCACCGGCCGGACCGGTCCCCGCCGGTGAACCGAGCAACTTTCACTAAGTGGCTCTACACCGGTCCGAGCCGGTGAGACACACCGGTCAGACCGATGGCAGCCTGAAAGCCCCCAAGGCACCAAACAGCCAACCGACCACCAAACGGACCCAAACTCGAAACAAGAAGCAACACGGGACAACAACGAACACAACAAGACGTTCACCCGAGCAAAAACCCACAAGGGCTCGCACCGGTCAGACCGGTCAAGAGCACCGGTCAGACCGGTGTGGCCAGGGCAGCCGGGATGAACAGCACCCGCGGGTCAACTCCCCCAAATCCAAATCTCGATCTCCCGAATCGCTCCACGAACTTGAACAAGACTTTGGGGATATCATGAACACCTCATGAGGAGTTCATAGCCAAGTTTAATCCCACCAAAACTCGTCCAAAAAGGAGGAATCGAAGAAATCCCGCCGAAAGCACTTCCAACCCAAGAACTCAAGAAACCCCAAAATCGAGCACTTTTTCTCACGGATTTGGGAGGGGAATCACAGCCCAAAGAACCACGAAGGGTTCCCACAAATTTCCCCCATCAAATCCCCAAGAGAAAAGCCCCGAAAACAACCCAAAGATATCACCGAGAGAGGGCTCCGAAAATCACCACCAAGAACAACCGGGAAAAACATATCCAAACCTTGAGGAACAACGCCGAATCATCTATACATGAAACAAGGGTTCGTACAAGGTCTAGCAAGCCGCCCGATCATCCATCCCTCTCTACAAGATCTCTCCGTGAAGCTCTCTTGCTAGTCCTAAGGAAAACCTAGAGAAAATAGGTGGAAAATAGGAAAACTAATGAGCTAGGGTTCCAAGAGTTGGCTGCCATCCTCTCACCTCTTGGGTTATATAGGCGGCAACCGAATGTCTAAAATGCCCCTCTCTACTAACTAGGGATACAAGCCCCTCAAGGGCGGATTCGGAATTCTTGATGTCTTCACCATCGGACGGATGCCCGCAACCGCACCTCGCGTAGCCTCGACGCAAGCCATGTGATCCCGACGCGTGTCCTCCGCTTCGAAGATTCCGGACTGCGTCGTCGCACACGGCCGACCGGTGCTCCTCACCGGCCGACCGGTCCCCACCGGCCGACCGGCCGGACCCACCGGTCGACCGGTCCGGTGCCGTTGCACCTCCGTCTTCGGTTCTCGGTCTTGGCTTTGTGGATCAACCAAGGAACCCGGTGGTTTTCTCGGTGAACCACCGGAAACCCCGCGAACTCGGTGTAGCCTCCGCCAATCTCCACTCATGACTTGGCTCCCATGTAGTCCCGGCTCGACCTTGGTTTTGAGGCTCAACCAAGAAACCGTCCACGACTTCATCTTGCTGTTCATGCCACCATGCGGCCCGCACATGACCCCGCTGGCCACCGGGTCCCTCAAACAAAGCCTACTTGTCTTCTCCACACCTGGAGGCCTCACCGGCGACGAGCTTTTGCGCTTGTTCTTCACCTGCACCAACACGAGTCAAGCCGCAACCTGCACCTGCAATACTTAGCCAAGAATCAGTCCACACAACGTTGTCAATCACTCATCACACAAGGAAGCGACCATCCACCGGTCCTCGAACCACACATGGTCCTCAATCTCCCCCTTGATGAGTGCATTGACAACACCCACACGAAAGTAACAAGAGAGAAAAGAAAAAGAAAAGAAACGAACAAAAAGAAACTCCAACAAGCGATCGAAAGCCAAACAAAGGCAAAGAGCAAGATCACTTGAAGGAAACAAGTCTCGGACCCCTTAGGCAAGGGCAACGGCTCGACACATCCGAGACAAACGCAAAGCTCAAGCAAAGAGCGCAAACCACCAAAACAAAGCTCGAACACCACAAAGAGCTCCCCCTGCACACATGCAAGCTCCCCCTGAACCAATGCAACTCCCCCTGGACGAATGCATGCAAGAAACCACATGAAACAGGGGCAGGCCGCAAAGAACTTCACTCACACCGGTCGGACGGTCATCACCACCGGTCGGACCGGTGCCCAACATATGTACGAGACCGAAGACTCACACCGGTCGGACCGGTGCTCTTCACCGGTCAGACCGGTGTACAACAGAGCCCAGAAATGGCTTGAAACCACCTGAAAACCTTCTAAATGCGTCCAACAAGCCATTCCAAGCTCAAACTTCTCCCCCTTGTTGGCAATGCATGAATCAAGCCAAAAATGCAAAACTCTCAACCTAGAGCTTCTCAAATAGACAAAATTCAACAAAGAATGCTACACATGTCCAAATGAGCAAGTTAGATACTCTACGGCTTCGTATCGATCTCAACTACATGATCACCAAGTTTCACAACCATTGGACGAAGCTAAGATGAATTTTGGCAATTTTGCGAAAACTTGCCTCTCATGAGCAAAGTCCTAAACATGGTCAAAGCATATCAAAATGGCAAAGCCACACAAACTTCATGCTAGGACAGCCATTCTAATCATAAGACCATCACAAACACCCACAAGCACCTCATGTCATGTCAAAGCCACCGAGCCATGTGCCTACTTCTATGTATGAGACTTCTCATTGGTAGGCATCATGCAACGGTTTAGCACCCAAAGCAAATTAAATTCAGCACATATGACATGGGAACATATTTTCCAAGCATTTTTCATTTCATTTTCAGATTTGTAAATGGTACATGAAATGTCTTTGCGACAAAAAGGGACTTATGCTCCTCCACAAGATAAATCAAGAGGGCTAAACATTCATGATGGCAAATGAGCCTTTGGCCCCATATGATCAATAAACTAGCCATCCAACCACAAATTAAGCATAGCAAGGCCACAAAAACATGTCAAGAGCATGTAAAGGCATTTACACATGAGAGGGCATACATGTGACATTTTTCAAAAGCATAGCTATCAACCATGGATTATTCATCAAGATCATCAAGAGCTAAGCCAAAACTAACCGTAGCATACCAAACAAGCTCACAAAGACATATATCTCATTCCATGGTGAACAATGTATATGAGAGAAGCTTTTCCTAACCAATGCATATGATACAAAATGCATGCAATCTAAGATACAAGGATGCCTATACATCATGTTACATATGCCATGCCAAATGCAAAAAAAATGCACAAAGGAAAGCTATACATATGCTACAAACCGGCTCCTCGAGGGGAGGCACAACGGGCTCGACACCACCGGCAAAAGAAAGCTCCCACACACCCAACTCAAGAAATCAAACACACACCAAGTTCCCCCCGCAAACGAGTGAAAGTTGCTTGATCTAAGGGTTTGGTGAAAATATCGGCTAGTTGGTCATGTGTGGGTACATGGATCAAAGCTATCTTTCCTTTCTCAACATTGTCTCTCAGAAAATGATACCTCACTTCTATGTGCTTGGTTTTGGAATGGAGCACTGGGTTTTTTGCAACGCTTATGGCACTGGTGCTATCACATTGAAGTGGGACATGGGTATACTCCTCACCAAAGTCACTCATGGTGAAGGTGATCCAAAGGAGCTGAGAGCAACAACTAGCAGCGGCAACATACTCGGCCTCGGTCGTGGATTGAGCAACACTCGACCGCTTGCGGGAAGACCAAGACACCAAAGAAGAACCCAAAACGCGGCAAGTCCCGTAAGTGGACTTCCTATCCAACCGACACCCGGCAAAATCCGCGTCTGAAAAGCCATGAAGCGCCAAAGAAGAGGACGCGGAGTACCAAAGGCCGAAGTCGGGAGTGTGACGCAAGTACCTGAAAATTCTCTTCACCGCTTGCCGATGCGAAGTCCTCGGAGATGCTTGAAAACGAGCGCACAGACACACCGAGAATCGTATGTCCGCCTCGTCGCCGTCAAGTAGAGGAGTGACCCGATCATGCTCCGGTACTCCTTCGATCCACGTGTTCACCTTCCTCGTCCGCATCAAGAGCCGTAGTCGTACTCATCGGCGTCGTCATAGCCTTGGAGTCCTCCATCTTGAACTTCCTCACAATGTCCTTGGTGTACTTAGCCTCGGTGCACAAATGTTCCTTCCTTTGATTGCTTGATTTGTAGCCCGAGGAAGAACCGCAACTCACCCATCATGCTCATCTCGAACTCCCCGCTCATATCATCCGCAAACCTCGCAACAAGAGAGTTAGACGAGCCACCAAAGACAATATCATCCACGTACACCCCGCACAATCGAGATATCTCCGCCCTCGCCTCAAAGCAAAAACAAGGTCTGATCGACCTTCCCCATCTCAAAGCCTCTCTCAAACAAGAACCCCCTCAACCTGCCATACCAAGCTCTAGGCGCCGCTTCAACCCATACAGCGCCTTCCTCAACTTGTACACCGGTGGGGGTACTTCTCACTCTCAAACCCCGGAGGCTGCCTCACATACACTTCTTCCTCCAACACTCCATTCGTAAAAGCACTCTTCACATCCATTTGGTGCAACTTGAACCCTTTAGCCACGGAAAAGGCTAGAAGGATTCTAATCGCCTCCAAACGGGCTACGGGAGCAAAGGTCTCCTCGTAGTCGATCCCCTCCTTCTGACTGAACCCCTGGGCAACAAGTCTCGACTTGTTCCTCACAACCTCACCCTTCTCTCCCTCTTTGTTTTTCCACACCCACTTGGTACCAATCGGCTTACACCCTGGGGGAGGGTCAACCAACTCCCACACCTGATTCCTCTCAAAGTTCTCCAACTCCTCATGCATCGAGTTAACCCAATTGTGGTCAGATAGTGCGTGTCCAATGTCTTTGGGCTCGAAAGAAGCAACAAATGCAGCATGAGCAAAATGGGAATTGTTTCGAACCCTCGACCGTGTAGTGCGTTCATTCATGTCGCCGATGATCCTCGAAGCTGGGTGATCCACTTGAACTCGCCGGGGAGGTTCTCGCCTCGAAGCTACCTCCCCCTCAACATCAGCTTCTCCTCGTTCTTGATTTGTCGTCGTAGGTGTAGCAGAGGGTCCATCCATCATCGTAGTCGAAGTAGTGGGTACATGTTCAGCCGGGGGCACCGCACCACCATCCTCATCATCACCATGTTCATGCTCCTCCTCCTGAAAGATCTCCTCGCCGAGCTCATCATCACCTGCACACTCAAAGACAAGCTGACTACGTGGCTCTGTCTCGTCGAAGGTTACCTCGCAAGTCTCCACGATTTGGTTAGTTTCAAGATTGAGCACACGATATGCTCTAGAATGAGATGCATAACCAAAGAAAATGCCATCGACAGACCTAGCCTCAAACTTATCCAACTTCCTCGCCTTTCTTCGAATGAAACACTTGCAACCAAAGACATGGAAGTGACTCACCTTGGGTGTGTGACCATGCATCAACTCATAGCATGTCTTCTTCTTGTGCACTCGAGGTATATCCCGTTCGACACATAGCACGCGGTATTCACCGCCCTCAGCCCAATACCTCCTCGGAGTCCTATGCTCATCAAGCATCGTCCGAGCCATCTCGCACAAGGTCCCGTTCTTCCTTTCCACAACACCATTCTCGGGGAGGCGTATACGGACTCGAAAACTGGTGCTCAAGACCCAAGTCATGGCAAAAGGTTTCAAAACGAGAGTTCCTGAATTCCGAGCCATTATCACTGCGGATAGCTCGTATGGCATCTCCGTGCCTCTCGTTCCTCAACCTCAAGACTAGATCTCGAACAAAACCAAACGTCTCCCCCTTATCCTCGAGAAAGAACACCCACGCATATCGAGAATAGTCGTCCACCACAACAAGGACATACCACTTCCCACCCGCAGATCGCACACGAGCTGGGCCAACAAGGTCCATATGGAGCAGCTCGCATGGACGCTCAGTCATCACATCGGTGAGAGGCGGGTGAGAAGAGGCCACCATCTTGGCATGCCTACACGGAGCACAAACCAACTCTTTCTCAAGCCTCGGCCCGTGGCAATCCTCGGACCAAATTGAGTTTACTCAAGCGTGACAAAAGGTCAAAGCTCAAGTGACCCAACTTCCTATGCCACTTCCACAACTCACTCGAAGAACCAGCCCAAGAAACAACGCTCCACACCCGAAGACTGAGAAAAATCAGCACGAAACACCCGACCCTCGGGAACGACCATACGTACAAGGTCCCCTCGAGAGTCCACAATCCGAGAACCACCAGGCCGAAACAACACCTCAAAACCCTCATCCAACAACTGAGACACAGAAAGCAAATTGTACCCCAGCGATTGAACAAGAGCAACACGCCTCAGAGTGATCTTGTCACTCACTTTTATCTCACCTTCTGAAAGCACACGTCCACGCCCATTGTCCCCAAAGGTGATGTACCTCTTCGTCACCACCGGGACGAGACTTGAGAACCACCCCCTGTCTCCGGTCATATGCCTCGAGCAACCGGAGTCAATCAACCAAATGTTCTTCAAGTCTCCCACCTGAAAATCAAAAATAGGCACGTGAGCGAACAAACGACTCAGACTGGGGTTAGTACCAAAGGAGGAAAACCAGTGCCGAGCCATTTGCTCGAAAGTGGGGTTAGCACCAACCAAAGCATCTCTCCTACCAAAACTACCTCCACGAACACCACCACGGTAACCACCCTGAGGGAACCACCCTCTCTGCCCGGAGGAGGACCAAATCCACGCAAGAAAGCCCGTGGAACATCCTTCCTCTCCAACTCAACACCTCGACTCCTCCAATCCTGGAGAGCATTATGCTTTCTCATGTGTGATCAAGTGCGAGGTGCTAGACAATGAAAGGCAATGCTGATATCCATTGAAAACTTACTCAAGGAAGAGCAAGGTTTAAACGTGGGGAGATATTGACGGTGAATTTCCGTCAACCTAGAGTACTTGTTATATGTTGGTTTTGATTATGATTTGCAACTAACCCGCCACTAGCGCACCGACATGATGTAACAAGTTCACACTTGCATGTCGATTTTGGAGTTTGTTGTTTACGCAGGAAATCTACGCTAAAGAGAAGACTTTCGAGATAAGTTCAGCAAGCACTTCAAGAGAAGATCATGAAGCCCGTCACAAGTCAAGACACGCAATGAACATGACTCCAAATGACCCGAGGACCGAAGCGTCAACGTGCAAGTCTTCAGGGACTCAACCAGAAAACAGCGAAGCTTGCATATCAAGGATTCAAGCCTTAACTGTGAAGAAAACGACATCAACGGCCCACATGCAAGTGCACACAAACAAGGGATCACGCGAGAAGCAACCGGGGAGGAAACCGGGGCCAAATCGGGCCGAAAAGGAACTGGGCCGGCCGGCCTGGGCCGACCGGCCCAGCCCCACTCCCGGCCCGGCTTCGCGTCCCCCTTTTGCCCTAGGTGCTTGTCTATTTATTTCCTCTCGCTCCGCCGGGCCGCCACATCCATCTATTCATCGTAGAGCCGCCGAGACGAAGGAGAAGCACCTGGAGGAAGCCGTCGGCCGCCGCGAGTCCTCGAGTTGCCTCGGAGATGGCTTAGGCCATGCCCTAGCTGCCATGGTTGGCCCTGCATGGTGAAGCCATGGTGGAGTTCCGGAGCCGCGACTTGAATTCGTCAAGTCGTTTGTACCTTCAACATTCGGTGATGTAACTATATCTTGTCATACTTTGATCTACTACGAGTTATGCTTATTCATATGTGTAGCTACCATATGCCTTTAGTAGGACTAGATCGAATCATGGTGATTAGTCTTGTCTTGCGGATACACCGTAGTAGTGCATGGACCGAGGTTGTTGCTCGGTGATGATTATCCTCGCGCAGTGGCAGTACGAGAGGAGAGAAAGCGGCGTGTGAACGTGCATCGGACCACTCCATATCGGGTTACTCCATATCGAGTGTAATCCTTATCACAGTATAGGTTTAGATTGGTTTATCACATTGGCCAGAACGGCAACAAGAAGACGATAGGCTAGGTTTACCTTTGGTTTGCTTACCTTTATGGCTAGGTTGATGTGATCCATACATCCCTTCGTGTTTGTATGTTACCTTTATGCTATCAATGCTTCACATAGGGTTAGACCGATAGGTTAGATTGAGAACCTTAGTGGTTTGCTTCCGATCCTTGGATTGACAAATCTAGGGAGGACCCTCCTTGGTGAAAAAGGCACCAAGTCACCCGTAGGCTTGCGGTGAACTTGAGCACAGTTTTGAACCGTCAACACCAACGAGACTACATCATCTAGTGTTGTACCCTCAAAAACAAAGTCTCTCGAGTCGTCAAAATGCAAGCGCAGATCTTCCGAACAAGTTTTAGACGTTGAACTCCAGGCAGCCTCCAGCTTTGCTCAGATGAGCCACAAGAAAGCTAAGAAGGCCGTTAAAAAGATTGTCTCTTCTGAAGTTCGGCGGGTCCCCTCCGCTTTCGACGATGATTTCCTGATGGAGTTTGCACAGAAAGGTTTTTCCTCT
The DNA here is from genome assembly GCA_947561735.1 of Cenchrus americanus. Lineage (NCBI taxonomy): Eukaryota > Viridiplantae > Streptophyta > Magnoliopsida > Poales > Poaceae > Cenchrus > Cenchrus americanus. The sequence continues at coordinate 106,388,756 of OX387242.1, forward strand.
TGGTCTTTCCTACGATTCTACTTTCCTGCGCGGCGTACTCCAAGTTCTGAAAATGAATTTGTGGATATTGGCTCTTTTTCAGATGTTGCTGAAGAAGTTCAGAAGGAGGTCGTTTCTACTGCTGCTACTGAGACTCCTGTTGCTGCTATGGATACTGTTGTTCCTCAGTTTGCCCATCCTCAAGAGGAGGCATCTCCCGAATTCACGAGAGATCTTGAACTAACCATTCACAAGGGTGAAGAGCCCGTCCAAGATGTTTCCTTGCTTGAGACTCGTGAAGATCTCCCCGAGGGTCAGGATCCTTCTCCTTCTGTAGCCGCCTTCAATAAAAGCTTCGGTATGTCACATCGCGGTGAATTGCTAAGTGTTGGTTGCGAAGTGGCTAGAAACAAAGGTGGCGCACCCAGGATTTTAACACTTTGGAAATCATCTGCGCTTATTGATGAAACAGGGGAGGGGGGTTCGGAACAATCACTTCACTCGCCTGGAGAAGCTGCTCGCGATTCCGGAAAGGAACCTCACTTCTCTTTGAAGAAAACTTCCGCCTCTTTAGGTAAATCTTCTGCGAGTTCAGGGAAGAAGGTTACCATACAAAACCTAAGCGAAAAAGGTTCATCTCTTTTTGTTAACTCTTGGGCCTCACAGCTTTATGATTTCCTACTTATGACTTTAATTATGGAATTTTTTCAGAGTTTAAAGATCTTCTTCGTTCATACCCGCCGTCCAGACTTGCGAAGTACCAAGAAGATTATGCTCTTAAATCCTCCATGCTTGGAAAGATTGCTGTTGAACGGCTTATCGAACAAGAGAAGGTCAACAAACAGCTATCTCATGAGTCTAAAGAACTTAAATGCAACTTCGATCTTGCTCAAGCTGCTAATCTTGACCTTGAGAAGAAGGTAGCCGAGCTGGCGGAAGCCCTTAGGTAGTGCCAAGATGGCAAGAAGATTTCCGAAGAGGCTTTTGAACAATCTAAGAAGGATTTCGAGAAACTGCAAAAATCTCACGACGATGATCTGAGTTTGATTGAAAACCTTTGTAAAGATCATGACAAATCCTTAAAAACTACCGAAGATCTTCGTACCAACAACGCCGATCTGGCCAAATCTTTAAGCAGCAAGGAACAAAAGATACAAGATCTCGAAAGAGCATTGACTGATCAGAGGGAAGCTTCGGGGAAGAGCATTTCTGACATTATCAGCAAGTTAAAGATTTTGTTTGAAGAGTACGAAAAATCTCTGAACAAATTTGGTGTTCGTCCTGCGCCTCTCCCTGCAGACTTAGGACTTCCTGAGTTCATGGAATGGATCGATGCAAAATTCAAAGCACTCCCCGAGGTTATCTCTGGTGCTAACGATTTTGCAGCAGCCTTCTCTGTAGAAAGCATCTTGAAGCTTCTTCACGATTTCGACTGCGTGGATCTTGTGAAGTTTCGTGAGAAACTTCCACAATTTTCCGACGCCCTGAGTACCTCAAGACTTCGACCTAATGAAGATGTTCGAGCTATCAGGGCTAAGTTCGCAAGAGAGTTCTGGCTCGCTAGCGGGAAAGAAGCTGTTAAAAGCATTGCGCGTGCTAAGCTTGCCCAGATTGATTTCTGAACGATACTATTTGCTTCTGCTAACTTGCAAGGTTTTCTCTTTTGGTTTTTCTTATATTTCTTTCTTTGCCTCCCCCAGTTGATTGAAGAAGAGAAGCGAGGAAAAGGTACTGCGCCTCCTGAATCCTCTTCCGAAAATGACGAAAATGAAGAATCAACAGACTCGGGCGGGGAAGACTCTGGCGATAGCAGCGACGATGGCAGTGATGGCGATCATACCTCCGAACATGAGGAAGATTCCCCGAAGGTTGACATCACGGGCTAAACATTGATGATACATTTGCCCTTCATGGCCGTTGTGTACATATGTAAATTCATTAGGCTGTAATATTTTGTCTGAACAAGTTGTATTGTAAAATTTAACCTGCGCAGGTCCTGCAAGTTGGGCCTGCGCAGGATGTGATGTCGTTGCGAATTCATCATGGCAACATGTTTGTCAGTGGTGAAGCATAGCGTATGTTCCAAGAGACACATCCCGATCAAGATTTTTCCGATTTTTGGCTTGAAGTTTCGCTTAGATTTTCTATGGACTGTTTTGATCTTTCTTCTTACCTCCTTCTTCGTAAGGGTGAGAACTCCACTGCCGCGAACTCAAGCTCTATGAGGATCCTGAAGATGGAGCCCCTTAGCCCTATCACTACTGAGCTCGACTTCGCCTATGCTAGCGATATTGCAGAAGATAATAGCCGCGAACCAGGACATGTCATTGAACTTTCATTCTAGGAATTGTATTTGTCAATTTAATTGTTATGAAACTATGTCGAAATTTTATGCAACTAAGGCAATAAAGACGCTTTCTTTGAAAAAACGTCACCCTCCCCCACCTTGCCGTTTTGCATGAAAATTTCGAGGCAGGGTAAGAAAATTTTATTGTTATTCAGTCGTTTTGATTATATATACTTTTGAGAAATTTTCACGAGTTTTGAAATTACAGATACTATGGTGCAAGTCGACAAAATTTGTTCACGAATTTTGTGGACTTGACCCGCTTGGCACACTTGCCCCGGTTGATACTACAACCCTCAGTTGCTTCAACCACAATTTTCTACGAATCCTCACTTGAGCCCCTTGCCCTTTAAACGGAACATATTCATCGCAAAAACATTTTCATGAACCTGTGCCAAGAAATTCTTAAACAACGACATATACATTCGTTTGGCTGCACTCGCCATTAATTATCATGACGGAAACTCAGGCTACAACTCATTGTTGTCTCGAGCCTTTTCGGTGGGAATCCCTTTGACAGTGGGATTTAGGCCACAACTTGTTGTTGTCTCAGGCCTTTCGGTGGGAATCCCTTTGACGGTGGGATTTAGGCCACAACTTGTTGTTGTCTCAAGCCTTTCGGTGGGAATCCCTTTAACGGTGGGATTTAGGCTTTCACGGTGCCTCTGGCCATCACGAAGCCTTTTCACAAACTCTTCCTCTTTTCACGATAGGATTCTTGCTATCACAAAGCCTTTTCACAAGCTGTTCCTCTTTTCACGGTAGGATTCTAGCTATCACGAAGCCTTTCACACAAAATTTTTTCATTTTCCACGATGGAATTCTGGCTGTCAGGGAGCCTTTTTCATGAATTTTTCTTTCACATTGGAATCTCGGCTATCACGAAGCCCTTTTCACAAATTTTTCTTTCACAATGGTATCTCGGCTATCACGAAGCCCTTTTCACGAATTTTTCTTTCACAATGGAATCTCGGCTATCACAAAGCCCTTTTCACGATTTTTTCTTTCACAATGGAATCTCGGCTATCACGAAGCCCTTTTCACGAATTTTTCTTTCACAATGGAATCTCGGCTATCACGTAGCCCTTTTCACGAATTTTTCTTTCACATGATGGAATCCACAAAACGCACGATTTGGGGAAGACTCTTTTCATATATATCACAAAGAGTATTTACATAGGATCCGCCTCGTTAAAAACCTTGCCTCTTGATTTAGAACCCCTTTTGCAAGGAAAAGAGTACGGTCCTCCTTATTCTAATGTAACTACGAAAAAGAAAGCTAATGTTTTTCCTCTGAAATCACTTATAGACACGTGATTCGGCTTTTTGGGTTTTCTAGATTGTAAGCTTGCGAAAAAGGAAAAATACTCTAAATTAAATCTACCTAATTCCGGAACTTTCAAGGGTAGTACCTTTTCAGGCTGTCGGCATTCCACAAATACGGCAACTCTTCGCCAGTCTGCTCTAACAAACGAAAAGCCCTTGGCATGTCTGTTTCTTTTGCTATGAATGGCCCTTCCCAGGATTCATGAAGTTTTCCCGGGTTTTCCCATTTCTTCTTTTTTTCAATACCAGATCACCAGTTTTGATGTCCTTTCGAACCTCTTTCTTGTCTCTCCATGCCTTGGTCTCTTTTTGGTACTTCTCGATGTTCTCAGCAGCTTCAAGGATTGTCAGCTCAATCATATCTTTTTCCACTTTCTGGTCAACTTCTTCAATTTCTTTTGCTTTCAACACTCTCATGCTTTCATTCTTAATTTCCTCTGGTGTCATTGCCTTAGTGCCGAAGAGTAGGCGAAAGGGCGTGAAACCTGTTGCTCTTGACAAAGTAGTGTTGTGGGACCGGATCACTTTCGGCAATTCATCTACCCATTTATCCTTCTTCTGATCAAATAAGCACTTCTTGATTCCCGAAAATATCAGGCCATTTGCCCTTTCAACCGCTCCGTTAGACTGTAGATGATACACTGATGAAAATTTCGCATGAGTGCCCAAGGACTTGCAATATTCTTTGAAAGCGTAACAGTCGAACTGTTTCCCATTATCGACAGTTAGTTCTCTGGGAACTCCAAATCTGCAGATTATGTTCTGCCAGAAAAACTTCTGAATTGTTGGTGCTTTGATGTTCGCAAGTGGTTTTGCTTCTACCCACTTCGTGAAATAGTCCACAACAATAGCTACGAATCTACACTTTCCTTGAGCCGTTGGCAATGGTCCGACTAGATCCATTCCTCACCTTTGCAGTGGCCATGATGGTGGGATCAGGTGAACTGGCATGGAAGGTAGATGTTGTTGATTCGCCGTTTTCTAGCATGCTTCACATTGCTGAACCAGTGCTTTCGCATCTATGTTTATGGTAGGCCAATAGAATCCCTGCTTTATTACCTTCCCTGCTAGAGCTCTAGTGCCTATGTGTGCACCGCAGAATCCATTGTGGATTTCTCTGAGAAGTTCAAGGCCTTTTTCGGACGTGATGCACCTTAGCCAAGACTCAGTGACTCCCGATTTGTACAGTTCTCCATTTACCACTGCATAACCCCTTGCCCCTTGTTTTAACCTTTTTTTTCTTGCAACTCATCCTGTGGTTCATAGTGGCCTCTCAGATAAGCCATGATTTCTGCTCTCCAATCAGGAGTTTCCACAACATTCACGATTTTCGGCCTTGATTCCTTGATAGATGGTTCTTTGATTATTTCGAAGAACACATCAGGAGGCAATTCTTGATTTCTGGCTGCCGCTTTCGCCAGTTTGTCTACTTCATTCTTGTCATCTCTTGGAATATGTTGCACTGAGTAACCTTTAAAGTGCCTTTCCATTTCTCTGACCTTTTCCAGGTACTTCATCAAAATAGGATTCCTTGCTTCACTTTCTTTTTCAACATTTTCTTGAATAACTTTTGAATTCGTTCTGATTATGAAGGTATGCTGTCCCAAAGCTTTCATCTTCCTCAATGCTAGAAGTAAAGCTTCATATTCTGTTGTGTTGTTCGTGGAGTGCTCATTATTCACGAATATGAGCCGAGATGCATATCTTATCACTACTACCGCCGGGGATGTTACCACTGCCGAAATTCCAACTCCCTTGTGAGACCAAGCTCCATCGCACTGCACTATCCAAGGCGCAGGTATCTCTTCATCGAGATTTTGAGTTGGTGAAGTCCAATCACGACAAAATCTGCCAGGACTTGCGATTTTATCGCGCTTCTTCTCTCGAAGTCCACGATGTATTCTGAGAGCTCAGTGCCCCATTTTGATTATTCGGGTAGATGCCTCTCTATTTGAGAACAATTCACTCAGTGGTTGATTAGTGATGACCCTTATCCTGTGACCCTCGAAGTAGTGTCTCAGCTTCCTCGCAGCCATGATGACTGCGTATGCAATCTTCTCCAACTCAGAATAGAAGATTTTTGAGCCAGACAGGGCTTCTGAAGCGAAATATACTGGAATCTGCTTGAGCTTTCCTTCTTCTTCCTTTTCTTGCACTAATACGGCGCTCACTGCCGAATTTGATGCAGACACATATAGGAGAAGTGGCGATCTTGGTTCGGGAGGGCACAGCTTGGTCATGTTGGACAAGTAGTCTTTCAGTTCTTGGAAAGCTTGCTTCTGAGTTTCGGACCACTGAAAATTCTTAGCACTTATGAGAACTTGAAAGAATGGCAAGCTTCTTTCTGCAGAGCCCTAGGAATGAATTTGTTGAGTGCGGCCACTCTTTCTGTCAATTTCTGCACATCCTTCACGGAAACTGGATCTTGCATTTCTACCAGTGCCTTGATTTTGTCGGATTCGCCTCTATGCACTTTGTTGAGACTAGGCATCCAAGAACTTTCCCTTTGTGAATGCCGAAAATACACTTCTCAGGATTCAGTTTCAGATTCACTGCTCTCAAGTTCGCGAATGTTTCTGCCAGATCACTAATATGATCTCTTCTCTGAACACTTTTGACGACTATGTCGTCCACGTATGCCAAAATGTTTCTCCGAATCTGAGGATGGAGGATTATTGCTATCATTCTCGAAAATGTGCATCCTGTGTTTTTCAACCCCTCTGGCATTCTCATGAAACAAAACATTCCGAAGGGTGTGATGAAGCTTGTCTTTTCTTCATCTTCCTTACGAACCCTGGTCCGATGATATCCTGAAAACATGTCCAGGAGTGAAAGCATCTCACTACTGGCTGCATCATCTACGATTTTATCCACCCTCTCCAAGGGAAAATCGTGCTTCTGCCTTGTTCAAATGCGTGAAGTCTACACACATTCTCCCCTTTCCATTCTCCTTCCTCACTGGCACAGTGTTGGCCAGCAAGACTAGATACTTCACCTCTCTGATCACTTTCGCGTCTTGCATCCTTTGAACTTCAGCTTCAGCTGCTTTCACTTTTTCTTCGGATATTTTCCGAAGCTTCTGCTTCTTGGGAGCTATTCTTTCATCTGTTTCCAAGGCATGTTCAATGATGTCCCTGTCAACGCCTTGTAGGCTTTGGCTGACCAGGAAAAAACATCCTTGTTCTTATTCAGGAATTGTATAAGCTCTTTCTCTTCTTCGGGATTAAGGTGAGCCCCAATTGTGACTGCTCTGTCGGGCATGTCATCCAGGTATACTTTCTTGGTTTCACCATCAGCTGCTATCTCAATCTTTTGTTTGTCCCGCTTGGCCTCTTCGTAAGGTTCCTTCCTTTCTTCAACTATTTTCAGCTGGTACACATTTGCCTGGCCTGGGGTATGGCCTTTTTCTATGTTTCTGGCCTCTTGTTGATCACCGAATACTGTGATAACCCCCTTGGGTGTCGGTATCTTCATACACAAGAATTGCTGCCTTATGACTGCGTTGAATTTGTTCATGAAGCCTCTACCGAAAATCGCGAGGTATGGGTGATAAATGTCGACCACATCAAAGGTGAGAGTCTCTGTTCTGGCATTGTCGAGATCTCCGAAGGATACAGGAAGTGATATCTTTCCAACTGGCTTGATTTGTTTTCCTCCGAAACCTTGCAATGGGTATTCCGGCGGGTGCAATATGTGCTGGTTCAGGTTCATCTTCTCAAAAGTTTTCAAGAATAAAATGTCTGCCGAACTTCCATTATCTACTAGGACTTTTCCAATGATCCACCCAGCTATGTTTACCTCGATGACCATGGTATCATTGTGAATTGCGGATTTCAGTTTGAAATCCTCTTCAGTGAAAGTGATTGGCACCTTGGCCCATTCTGGTCGCGCAGCCGGACCGTCATTGATGGTGGTGTCCACAGACCTGAAATAATTTTTTCTTTGCTTCTTAGTTTCGAATTCCATGGCAGACCCTCCTGAAATTGGCATGATGGTCCCGAAAGATTGCAAGGCTTTCGAGTTCTGGGGTCTTGAACTTGATTTTGGTCGTGACAAACTATCGGGTGTTGGTGGTAAGATTTCTCGAATTGGCTGTGGTTGCTGGATTGATTGGATTGCCTGCGACTGAGGGAAAAATTGCTGAGATGGTTGCCATGATGGATGTGGTTGTTGAAATTGCTGCATTGCGACTCGACTTGGTTGAGAGTTCATGAACTGTGGCTACCAGAAATTCAGGCGAAGTTGGTTTGGCATTGAGGATGCGATGCTCATCAAAGCTTTCTCTTGCTGAATTCTTGCGATGTTCTTCTTGGTTTTTGGGAACCCTTCAGTGCTATGTCCTCTTCCATGATACTGACAATAGAAGTACGGGTCTCTTGGGTTGTGATTCGTGAGTCTCGGGGGTCCTCTTCCTCTTCCCCTTACCCTAGGTGCGAATCCTCCTCTTGTACTTGGTCAGCTGTTCTGGTCAGGCTGAGGATTTTCCACGTTGTTGATGTTTCGTGGATTCTGGAATTGTGGTCTCCAAGTCATTTCTCTGTTGCCTTGTCATGCTTATAGTTCATGAAAAAGTTCTTCAACCGTCTTAGGTTTCTTTCGCGTCAGATGCGAAACTGTTGGTCCTGGAGTCATACCTCTGATCAGTGCCTTGATCGTTGTTTTGTCATCGACTTCTGGGATCTGAGATCTCTGTTGTATGAACCTTCTCACAAAGTTTCGTAACGGTTCTCTGTCTTTCTGCTTGTAGTTATACAGATCTGATGATTTAGCTGTTGTGTCATGGAACATCTGAAATGCTTGCATGAATTTTTTCTTGAGATCTACCCAGCTGCAGACTGAATGCGGTGGCATCAAAGAGTACCAATTCAAGACTGGTCCTTCGCAGGCAATGATGAAGGATCTGGCCAGTGCAACATCGTCTCCTCCTGTTGAATTCACAGCCGATTCATACCTCATGAGGAACTGCCTGGAATTTCCGAAGTCGTTATACTTCGGGAGAGAGACCGGTTTGAACTTCGGTGGCCATGGTGCAGTTTGCAGCCCTATGGATAGTGGTGACTTCGAATCTACAAACTGTGAGATTCCATTTCCCGCGAAGAAATTTTCTTTCGGGGTTCTTCTGGTTGGTCCAGAGTTCTGGTGTGGTGAGTCTTGCCACAGTGAACTGTTTTCTTGTTCTTTCATTTCATCTATCTCTCTTTATATTGCTTCAAATTGTTCTCTTGCCTGGTTGAGTTTTTCTAGCTTTTCAGAGATCTTTCTTTTTGCCTGCAATTGGCTTGCGAATTTTTCTTTCTCTTTCTGCAGCTGCTGTATCTTTTGCTGAACTCTTTCTAGTTCTCTGTCTTTGGTCTCATCATCATCATCATCGTTCTCATGTGTTTGTTGTTCAGTAGGTTGTTCTTGGATGTGCGTTGTCTTCTCAGCTCTTGCTATCATCAGAGCTTCAAGTTTTGCTCTCTGTTCTTGATCTGTGATGTTCGAAGGTTCGGGAACGAAAGAGATTTCATTACCTTCAACATGATGGTACTCTTCTTGATCTGTCTTAGCTGGAATGTTCTTCTTCGACCTCTTCTGTGGTGGCATCGTGGGTTGTTTTTCGGCTGAAACACGGTGGGCGCCAATGTTGGGGGTATTCGAAAATCCGGATGGGATCCCCGAACACAAGAGAAAGGGAAATGAATACGTTCAAGTACATTGATGACGCAAGAGGAGATAAGGAATCTCCTAAAGACCGCTCAAGCCTCAAAAGTCGTGAGTCCTTTTACACGTTCCCTCACGCCCCCCTTTTATAGGGAGACGAAGGGACTTTTACGTTCCGAAAACACCCTCGAACTTAAAGAATATTCCTAGTGTGAACATGTACATGAATGTCTTTTACATCTCATACATTTACATGCCTGCCACTAGTTCACACACCAAACCCGACCTTTTTGAGACGACGTCTTTGACTTGGCTTCTTACTGATTCGTGAATGTCCCCATTCAGGAAATCTTCGTACGCCACGACTTCCGAACTCGAACTTCAGCACATTCCCGAATTTTGCAGACTCCCGATTTTGTGGTTTTGCAGGTTCATGACTTCGGGTCTTCACAGGTTCACGACCTTAGGAGCTTCGCAGGTCCAAGACTTCAGATCTTTGCAAGTTCGCAACTTCGGAGCTTCGCAGGTTCGAGATTCCAGATCTTCGCAAGTTCGCGACTTCGGAGCTTCGCAGGTTCAAGATTCCAGATCTTCGCAGGTTCAAGATTCCTGAGCTTCGCAGGTCTAGGGCTTTAGATCTCCGCAAGTTCGCGACTTCGAAGCTTCGCAGGTTCAAGATTCCAGATTTCGCAGGTTCGAGATTTGTGAAAACTCATTTCAAGAATTTCATAAAACTCGATGTTTCGAGGGTGACAGGTTTTCCTAAATTCCCCAACAATCTAGAAGACTCGGGAACCGACACCACGCATAGGCCTCGAGCACACCACTGCTGGACCCCTCTGCAGGCACCCCGGTGCAACGCAATACACTGCCTCGAGCACACCACTGCTGGACGTACAGCCCCGGCTAGAACCAGGATAAACCCAGTGTCGCCTAGTTGCTTAGCACCGGCCATCGAGAGATAGATCTCAGCGCTCGTACTAGCTATTGTCGTGACTACTTTCCGCACCGACAGTTGGCGCGCCAGGTAGGGGACTGCGCGCTGAAGATCAGCTTCCACTAGCCATCTCGATGGTGATCCACACCGAGTACAGTCTCAGAGGTACTCCATGGGCAGCTCAGACTCCCTCCCAGCCGGATTCAAAATCCGGTTCGAGAGCCTGAACTTTCAGGCCACGGGGAACGGCTACCTCATGCGCATCACCAACCATGCCGAGCTCCACCCGTGGCGGTCAACCGGCCAGGGACCGGTTCCCGCCACACCCCGCCACCGACGCCCCCGGCACCCCCCAAGCAGACGCTGCGGGCCCTCGGCGCCACGACACCGACGACGCTCGGCCGGCGCTCTCGTCGGGCGCGGATGGAACGACGTCGGGCGGCACGCGTCGCCTCACAACGCGACGCACCCGCTAGCGAGACGGCGACAGCACCCGCGGGGGAGCACGCTGTTCCTGAGCCGCAGCTCCCCCACGGGATGCGCAACGCTGCGACGGCGTACACCTCATCCGCAAGCAACGATGTGGCGGCGTACGAGGACCTTCCCGGTCACCACCTCTTAGCGGTCAGGAACCTCATCGCCTCCACCAACGACGAGTCCTACTACGGCTCCGCTAGCGAGCTGCCACCCGACACCTCGCATGGGTATGCGGAGTGGGACTTCTCCGGTGTGCCGGACCCAGTGATGTTCCAGCGATTCCTCGACGCCGCGGACTACTGGTTCGGCTACTCCGACACCTCAAGCGCCGACAGTCACGACCCTGCACACGAGTGCTTTGTGGTCACCGTCGGTGACGAGGTCGACGGCGCAAGCTCGGCAGGAGAGGGTGACGGAGAGCCCCCCGGGACCCAGGAGCGAGTGCCACCCCGGAACCCAGAGCCGAGCGTGCCCCCACCTCGCCAACGGTTGGCGCCGACATCAATGCACAGCTGGTCGAAGCGCGCGAGCTCGAGGCGAAGCTCGCGGAGGAGTACCGCGCGGTACGGCTCCTGCGTGCCTCCATCGCTGGGGAAGCCTCCACTCGCGGTGAGCGCGTGCGCGAGCTAGGCAATTTAATTTGTGACGCATTCTCCGCGACGTTTTCAGAAAACGTCACGAATGTGCATTGCAGCCCAAAACACTGCGACGATTTCTTTAATTCGTCGCGATTCTATGATGTATACCTTTTTCGTCACGGATGTGCATTGAAGCCCAAAACATTGCAACGATTTGTTAAATTCGTCACGATTCTACGACATATTCCTTTTTTGGTCACGAATGTACATTGATGGATATTTGAGCCCAAAACATCACGATGATTTGTTAAATTCGTCGCAATCCGGCCCACAACACCGTGACGATTGAGCAGATTCGTCGCGAGCAGTAAATAAAAACAATCATATTATGAATAGGAAAAATTGATATGTTGAATAAAAAACAAAAAAATAAGATGGTAAATAAAAAATAATCATATTATGGATATGAAAAACTGATAAATTAAATTAAAAAACGTCGCGATCAGTAAATAAAAAAGTCATATTATGAATAGGAAAAATTGATATGTTAAATTAAAAAACAAAAAAATAAGAAGGTAAATAAAAAATAATCATATTATGGATGTGAAAAAAATAATCATATTATGAATAGGAAAAATTGATATGTTAAATTAAAAAACAAAATATAAGAAGGTAAATAAAAAATAATCATATTTTGGATATGAAAAATTGATAAATTAAATTAAAAAATAGAAAAATAAGGAGAGTCAAAGATCTTGGTAGAGCATGATTTTAGAAAATTTTAGAAAAAAGAATCATCCAGTTTGGAGTTAGTATGAGGCAGAAAAACTAGTTACAGGTTTTAGTCAAAGATTAAAAAGAGAAAACACACTTGTTCATGTCAGTTCATAGCAAGTGCAATTTCTGTTTTTAATCTTTAGATAAAACTTGTAAACTGTTTTTCTTCCTCATACGAACTCCAAATCGGTTGATTATTTTTCCTAATTTTTTCTAACATTGAGATGTTTTACTTAGTGTCATTTGTTTGTATCTTAATTACTATTTCTTGATTGCTTTTCATACAACATATCTTTTCCAACTATAAAGAGAATATAGAGAACATGTTTTTTCATAATAATTACTAATATAATTTAATATTCTCTAATGTTATGGTCAACATGAGATGGTGTCAAAAATTGAGGTGCACACAAGTTTGGTCACGTTATTAGTTGTTCAAATCTCAAAGTTTGTTTTTAATTGTGAAGGAAACTATGTGAGACTTGTGTCCTATTTGTGAACATGTATAATCTCACTTTATTAAAACCATATGAATTTTTTATGGAAAGATTTTGGACCAAAGACATGCTACTAGGCCAATTTACATAAGTTTTGGAGAAGTTTTAGGTATTTTTATCATTATTTGATTATAAGGTTACTAGTAGAAGTTCGAGTTTCCCCTATAAGTCAATTGAAGTTTTCATCAATCTCCTAGATGTGGCCTAGAATGGACCATAGACACACAAATATAGTTTTTTTAAAATTTTTTTGAATCTTATTAGAGTACATATAGGTCAACTTGGAATTACTTTTGATAAACATGCAGAAATTCACTTAAATCATAGAAAATATGAAATGTACTTGAAAATTTATGAAACTCCCAGGTGATAACTTATATGTTGTATTTTACATGTGAAAAATGTTTTAGGGTATGTAAGATAATAGTTTTTTTCAAGTTACTTAACAAGGATGTCCTAATTATGTTTTAGAAAAAAATGGAAAATCAACTTTTTCGCATGATAATTGGAATTCTAAATCTCCAAATACTAGTAGGATATTAAGGTTGAGGTTTCATCCAAATTTAAGGTGTACATGTTGTACAAAAAGTACTTGAGTGTGTACAAATATTGAAGTTTAAGTTGAGTTCTATTAAACAATGTGATGAACTATCAAGTTTATGAACAATGCATACTCCAATTTTCAAAAAATCTTATTAGAGGTACATATAGATCAATTTAGAATCAATTTTGATAAACACATAGAAATTCATTTATATGATAGAAATTTGTTGATTTTTGATAAACACATAGAAATTCATTTAAATGATATAAAATACTTAATCTATTCAAAAACTCTTTAAACTCTACAAAGACAACTTATATAGAGTTTATAGCATATAAAAAATGAGTTGGTGTATACAATATAATTATTTTTATATATTCCTTTACAATGGTTAAAGTAAGAAAAAGTAAAAAGAAAACAGTAAATGGGCCGTGAAATCTAGAAAGGGCCATTTTTCTGATAAAGCCCGACTTCTTTTGGTCGTTCATCACTGGTCTAATAGATCTGCACCATCCATCTCAATCCCAGCGTGGATAAAAGACGACCTCGTGAAACCCTACCTCGTATAGTCTCCTTTCCTCCGCCTGCCTCTCCCATCTCTGCCTCCTCCTCAGATCTGCGCCGCCCGTCTCTTCCTCTCATCCTCTGCCTCCCGCCGCCACCACCACCCGCTTCTCTCCCGGCGACGCACCACCCTCGAGCCCTCCTCCACTCCGGCGCAGCCGGAAGGCCCCTCCAGCATTCCTCCTCTCCGTCGCTCCCTCCCTCTGTAGCCTATCCCCACACAAATCCACTGTGCGAGCGGTCATGCGCGATGAGCTGGGCAGTGAGGGGTGTGTGGGATGGTGCTGCAGCGGCATGAGGAGAGGGCGGCCGTACCTCAGGTGAAGCTCATCCTGCAGGCCGGGTCCGACGCTAGATGGTCCACCTACTGCTCCGTCTTGATCGGGAGCTCATCGGATCCTCGAGGGGAAGTTTGCGGCGGACCTCGAAGCGAGGCTCGGCGCGGTGATGGGAAGCTTGGGAGGTGGGTGGCGGACCGAGTTCCCGGCGGGATCCAATTGGGGTAATCGGTTGGGGTGGGTTGTGTTTATCTCTCGGCGTCTGACATGTTCCTTTCACTGCTGCTACTTCTTCTGCTGCAGGTAGCGGTGGTGCCGGGGCCGGCGGCAAGGTCGGGCTGCCGGCACTGGACGTGGCGCTCGCGTTCCCTCAGGCCACGCCTGCGTCGCTCTTCCTGCCCGCCGGTGAGATGCCCCCCTCACTGCCTCCGCTGCCCCCTGTTTCTGTCGTGCCAGTTGTTCGGTGTTTCTGATTGGAGAGGTTGGAGTAGTTTCGGTTCAACCAATTAGAGCTGCGTAAGCTGCGAATTCTCCCTCCTTGCTTCCGCGTTGCAGAAAGGGATTGAGAGTAATGTCTTCCTCATCCCTTTTAGAGTGAAAGGTTGACTTTTCTGTTCATTCCTTCTGTAGTAAACTCTCTAGTTTTGTGTTGCTTGATTGGGTGTAGATTGACATCAGTCCTGTGTTTCCTAGATTTTAGAGATTTTAGGCAGAGAATATGCAGTATTCTTTGGGCATCCGTAGGTTGCAACCATGTTTTGGAATTTTGATTTACTAACCATTTGGAGTGTGTTTACCATTTCCCCCTCTTATTCATAGTTACTGTTTAGTGGAGTTTGGTTGGATTCAGAGTTAATTACAAAGGCTATGGATGCTTACAAGGATATGGATATGGATTTCTTGTGGCATGGTTATATAGGAACTGTTGTGCATTAAAAGCAAATATACCTTCAACTGATGGACCATCTGATGGGTGGCTTTGAATAATAACGTTTCATTGTGACAAGAGTGCTCTGGATTCGATAATAATTGGACGGCTCACTGGTACAACTTGTATTAAAAAACAAGTGATGCGGAACTATTTTGTTATGTTCTGTCGTTGTCAGAAAGAACTAGAGATTTCGTTTTCCAGTCTCCATCTCCTCTAGGCTTACTTTGCAACTAAATGCCAGTGGCAGTTAGGTTCATTAGCATGGTGTAGTTGTCCTCTCTTTGTTAATAGGTTGCAAATTATGGAATTACTTTTTTTTGTAAAATGACGACTGTGAAGGCCCAATTCCCGAGCGCTCTCGGAGATCCCCTTGAGTATAACAGGATAATACTGCAGGGACGAAGGTCAATTTCTGGCCTCAAATCACTTGCTAATAGGATGTGCAATAGCCACCTTGTTTGGATGGCACTAGGGGACTTTCTGATTTATCTATATATGGTTGTGAATTGTGTTCAATTGGTGGGTAATTTAGAGGCTGCAAATGTATTTGTGCTTCCCTAATATCAGGTGGGTGATGCTCATACATTGTAATAATGTAATGTGTTGTTGAAACGTCCATTTAAACTCTAGGCTTTGTCATATCATGTCTGATACTTAAGGAAAACTGGCTTATTCAAGTTGGGCCTTTTGATCAGCCTAAGATGAATGATATACTCTCAGTTCATCTAGCATTGGGAACATTAACTCCTCCATAGTACCGTCCTCACCGGTGTATGTCGTATTCCACTCCTCTAGTCCTTCCATACCATGTAATTCTAATTTTGCCAATCTTGGAAATGCTCCTTTGCTACCGCAGATACCCCTGTAGATTTCTGTAAGGCTAGATAAAGAATCGAGATACAAGCTTTCTAGGTGCCGTAATTGTCCAAGTGGTGGTAGGTTGCTGCATTTAGGCAGACCAGTCAGTGCAATAGTAGTAAGATTCGGGAGACGATGAGAAATGGCCATGAACCAACTTGGAAAGATCTGAGTGTTATAACCTTTTATAAACAAGTCCTTCAGACTCATTGGTGGCACAAGTTGCCCCAACAAATCGATGTCCTCCAGAAGTGAAATAGCACCCGAGGTCCAAACCAGTTTCAAGCTCCTGAGATTCTGCTTGGTCAGCAGGTTAAGGCTACTAATCTGCTAACAGTAAAAACAAGGCTTCTCTATGCTTACTGTCACAACCATTTTGTCTTCTTCATTACTTCAATATTACTATATTGTTAGTTTAGCAGTAGATGCTTGAGATTGGAATATTGGATGTTAGATGTTGTTAACAGTCCATCTTTTTTCTTTCGATTATTTCAGGAGGCATTTCACAAATTCATTGGGCAGCCAGTTTCAATATTCTGTTCTAGCCGAACGGTATGAGAACTTGCTTTAATGTAAATTTTAATAAAGTTATTGTCTTACACTCCATCTGTTCCAAATTAATAAAGAATCCTTGAGTTATCCTATATTTGATTGTCTTTTCTAATTGGATTCCGGTTTCCTTTATTTCAGTATTTATACGAACAGGAATCAGAGAAAAGAGTGGCAGAATAACAAAGAGGGAGGTGTAGTGTTTTAGGAATGGTAGACATATGAAAGCATGTGTTATCTGCCTCAATATCTGATTGTGTTTGTTGGGTTTTTTTATTGCACAAAGATTGTATCTGATTTGATGATGTAAGGTCTGTTCATTGAATTTTGGTAAATGTGTTGTAAAAATGTACCCTCTGAAAAAAGGGCTAAAGATGGGCTAATTTTATGCTGGAATATAATTCTGAAATGGGCTGTGATGGGCCAGAATTTGTATCTGCTGGGCTTAAAATTTTTGCCACGTCATCGTCCACGTACGGTGCCACATCATTGTCCACATAGGATGCCACGTCATCATCCACATAGGATGTCACGTCATCGTCCACGTAGGATGCCACATCATCGTTCACATAGGATGCCATGTCATTGTCCACATAGGATGTCATGTCATCGTCCATGTAGGATGCCATGTCATCGCCCATGTAGGATGCCATGTCATCATCCACGTAGGATGCCACAATTGCCATGTGTGTAGCAATCCGTGACGATTTTATTTTGCCACGGATACTGAGCCATGTGTTGGGCTGCATGGGCCTCAGGCTGCTCCGTGACAATTCAGATACGTCACGGATCGCGACGTTTTTAAGGGAACGTCGAGAGATTTAATCAATGACGCTCATTCCACCATGAAAATGTAAATCGTCTCCGATGCTGATTTGCAACAAATTTTATTTAATCCGCGACAGAATGGTTACGTCACAGATTAAATAGTTTCTTGTAGTGCGCAAACAGGCCCATGAACACATTAACGTCGACTTCAACGCTGACGACCCGAACACGCCGCCGCGCGCGAGCCAGAAGCTCATTGCAGCCGCAATGCTGCTACGGCCATGCCCGCGCTATCATCACCCGAAGCCCAGAACCTGCATCGTGAGGCGCAGGCGCTCATCGAGCAAGCGGCCATTCAACAGGCCGAGAGCTCGGCGTCCCGCATGTGCTAGTCGGGCAGTGTGCGGGACGACGGCAACGCCCAGGGTAGGGAGACGTCTGTCCACGCGGACGGCGTGGCAGGGCAGCCGGACAACCAGGGCCGAATGACAGTCAGGGAGCGAATCCTTGACACGCGCAAGCAAGCCCAGGACGGCGACGCCCGCAACATCATCAACGCCCGCCGGGCGGGCAACACGGAGACGCGAGCGGTGGTAGGCTACCACCCACGGCAGGGCGTCCGCTACGACAGCCACGAGGATCGCTCACTGATGCCAGAGCCCCCGGGGACCCGCGTGTTCAGCCGGGAGATCCGCATGGCGAGCTTCCCCAGCGCTTCCGCCAGCCCACCTCGATCGACAAGTACACGGGGGAGACGAACCGTCGTGTGTGGCTCAACGACTACCGCCTGGTGTGTCAGCTGGGCGGGGCCACCACCGACGAGGTCATCATCTGCAACCTGCCACTGCACCTCGCAGACTCGGCTCGAACGTGGCTCGAGCACCTGCCAGCCAGCCAGATCCACAACTGGGGTGACTTTGTCCGCACCTTCGTGGGGAACTTCCAGGGTACGTACATGGGCCCTGAGAACTCCTGGGACCTGCGCGCATGCACCCAGAAGTCGGGCGAGTCGCTCCGGGACTTCATACGGCACTTCTCCAAGCGTTGTACCGAGCTCCCGAGCGTGGCCCAGTCGACTCCAACGAGGGCACGACCTGCCGGGACCTCGTGCGCGAACTCAGGCGCAGCCCACCAGTCGACTCCAACGAGCTGTTCAACATCGCCACCAGCTTTGCTTCCGGTGAGGAGGCGGTGGGGGCCATCTTCAACACAAAGAAAGGCAAGCGCGTGGAGGACACGCCCGCGGAGGGCAGCAGGTCCAAGGAGCCCCAGCAAAAACACAAGCGGGGCAAGAAGGGCAAGAAGCTGCGCCGCGAGCCGCGCACGTAGGGACGCGACGATGACGGGGACGAGGCCCTCGAAGTTGACCCGGCTCGAAAGGGACCTCGAGCGGCTCCTTGAGGCCCCGACGTATTCGTCGACATGCTCAAGAAGCCCTGCCCGTACCACAAGACACCGGTCAAGCACACCCTCGAGTAGTGTGACATGCTCAAAAGGTACTACAGCCGCGCCGCCGCGAAGGATGGCGAGGCCAAGAAGGATGGGGGTGACGGTGATGCCGGTGGCTTCCCGGCGGTGGAGAACGTCTTCCTCATCTTCGGGGGACCGACCATGGACATGTCCAACAGCCAGCGCAAGCGGGAGGGGCACGAGGTCCTTGCTGCGGAAAAGGCTCCTCCATCCTTCCTCGACTCGTTGGAGGATGCCATCACCTTCAGCCGCGAGTATCACCCGAACCGCATCCCCAATCCGGGCCAATACCCATTGGTCGTCGACCCGATCATCGGCAACGCGCGGTTCTCCAAGGTGCTGATGGACGGAGGCCGCAGCCTCAACATCCTCTATGCGCACACCCTGCGCCTTCTGGGGATCGGGTTGGACCAGCTGCGACACAACACGATGCCGTTCCATGGCGTCGCGTCGGGCAAGCGCATCCAACCCCTCGGGCAGATCGATCTGCCGGGCTGGTTCAGCACACTAGACAACTTCCGCAAAGAGACACTCACCTTCGAGGTGGTGGGGTTCAGGGGCGCGTACCACGCCATCCTTGGGCGACCGTGTTATGCCAAGTTCATGGCGGTCCCGAACTACACCTACCTCAAGATGAAGATGTCGGGCCCCAGGGCATCATCACCGTGGGCTTATCGATCGAGCACGCGTTCGACTACGACGTCGAGTGCGTGGAGCACGCTGAAGCATTAGCGCTGGATGAAGCGCTCGTGGCAAGCATGGAGAAGTTAGTCAACGAGGACCTCGACTCCGCCACCAAGCATGCTGGCAGCTTCGAGGCTGCCCGGCAGACCAAGGAGGTACCCCTCGAACCTGCTGCCACCAAGGGCAAGGCGTTGAGGGTCAGTTCCACCCTCGACCCGAAATAGGAAGGGGTGTTCGTCGACTTTCTCCACGCCAACGCCGACATCTTTGTGTGGAGCCCCTCGGATATGCCAAGCATCCCGAGGGAGGTCGCCAAGAATTCCCTTGATATCCTAGCTCACTCCCGAGTCGTGCAACAACGGCTGCGGCACTTTGACAAAGAGCGACGCCGAGCGATCGGAGTGGAGCTGCGGAAGCTCCTCGAGGCAGGGTTCATCAAGGAAGTTTTTCACCCTACGTGGCTGGCTAATCCTGTACTAGTTAAGAAAAAGAATGGGAAGTGGTGAATGTGTGTAGATTACACTAGCCTGAATAAAGCATGTCCCAAAGTTCCTTTTCCTTTGCCACGAATCGATCAGATCGTTGACTCGACTGCGGGGTGTGAGCTTCTATGCTTCCTTGATGCCTATTCCGGGTACCACTGAATAAAAATGAAGGAGTCTGACCAGCTCGCGACTTCATTCATCATGCCATTCGGGATGTTCTATTACATAACGATGTTGTTTGGCCTCCGAAATGCAGGAGCTACATACTAGCGATGTATGCAGCACGTTTTCGGAGACCACATCGGGTGGACCGTTGAGGCTTACATTGACAACATAGTTGTAAAGACCAGGAAGGCGGACAACCTGGTTAGCGACATGCGTGTGGCATTCGACTGCCTACGAGACAATGGGGTGAAGCTGAACCCCGAGAAGTGCGTCTTCAGAGTGCCGCGAGGCATGCTGCTGGGATACATAGTTTCCCAGCGGGAAATCGAGCCAAACCCCGAGAAGGTCACAGCCCTCGAAGGGATGGGCTTGATTCGAGACCTTAAGGGGGTCCAGAAGGTGCTGGGGTGCCTTTCCGCTTTGAGCTGTTTCATTTCGTGGCTCGGCGAAAAGGGATTACCCCTCTACCGACTCCTGAAGAAGCACGAGCGCTTCTCCTGGACCGTCGAGGCCCAGGAGGCTCTTGACAAGCTCAAGGCGACACTCACCCACGCGCCGATCTTAACGCCACCCCAGGACGGCGAGCCTCTGTACCTCTACGTCGCCACAACCACCCAGGTGGTCAGCGCCGTCATCGTGGTGGAGCGTACAGAGGAAGGGCATGCCCTACTAGTCCAACGACCCGTATACTACATCAGCGAGGTGCTACCGAGACCAAGGCGCGTTACCCACAGATCCAGAAGCTGCTTTACGCGGTGGTGCTCGCACGGCGCAAGCTCCAGCACTACTTTGAGGCCCACCCAGTTACGGTAGTCTCCTCTTTCCCGTTGGGGGAGATTATCCGAAACCCGGACGCGGCGGGCAGGATCGCCAAGTGGTCTGTGGAACTCATGGGCGAGATGCTCGCCTATGCGCCGCGCAAGGCAATCAGGTCCCAGATCCTGGCGGATTCTGTCACCGAATGGACAGACACGCAACTGCCGCCGCCGCAGATCCAGGCTGAGTGCTGGACCCTCTACTTCGACGGGTCAGTTATGAAAACGGGGGCGGGCGCGGGTCTGCTCTTCATCTCACCCCTCGGGGAACACATGAGGTACGCGGTACGCCTACATTTCCCCACGTCCAACAACATGGCGGATACGAGGCCCTCCTTTGCGGCCTCAAAATCGCCATCAAGACAGGCATCAAACGCCTCGACGTTAGGGGAGACTCGCAGCTCGTGATCGACAAGGTCAAGAATGCGAGTTGTCACGACGATAAGATGGAGGCCTACTGCAACGCCGTACGAGCCCTCGAAGACAAGTTCTACGGCATCGAGCTCAATCACGTTCCCCTTCGGTACAACGAGGAAGTGGACGAACTTGCCAAGATCGCGTTGTTGTGAATAACCGTCCCCCCGAACGTCTTTGCGCAGGACGTCGTGAAACCGTCCGTCAACCTCGAGCTGACACCCCCTACGAGACGGAACCCTCGGGGACTACCTCGAACCCAGCAGGCACAGAGCCTATGGACGAGGACCCCTTGAACAAGGCGATTGTGCTCTCCTTACTCAAGGGGTACGGCGCGGACAAGGCAGAGGCCATGGACATGGAGCCAGCCCCCCGCGTGGAGGACTGGCGAGACAAGTACATCGCCTGGATGGATCGAGGGGAGCTTCCCTCGGACCGATCCGAGGCCAGACACATCGCCAGGATGGCCAGATCGTTCACCCTCCTGGACGGCGATCTGTACAAGCGCGCCACGTCAGGCATCCTGCAGCGATGCGTGCCCATTCCCTAGGGGTGCGAGCTCCTCCGGGACATTCATCCGGGCGTGTGTGGCCACCACGCGGCACCACGCACCCTCGTGGGAAACGCATTCCGCCAGGGCTTCTATTGGCCCACTGCAGTTGCGGACGCCAGCGAGATTGTGTGCACCTGGGAAGGGTGCCAATTCTACGCCCGCAAGACCAATCTCCCAGCTCACGCCCTCCAAATGATTCTGGTCGTGTGGCCCTTCACCGTGTGGGGGCTGGACATCGTCGGGCCCTTACGAAAGGCGCCCGGGGGCTACACCCACCTGCTGGTTGCCATTGACAAGTTTTCCAAGTGGGTCGAGGTGCGCCCAATCACAAATCTCAGGGTGGAACAGGCCGTGTCGTTCTTCACCGACATCATCTACTGGTTCGGGGTGCCTAACTCCATCATCACCGACAACGGGTCTCAATTCACCGGCAGGAAGTTCCTGGAGTTCTGCGACAAGTTCCACATCCGCATGGATTGGGCGGCCGTCGCACACCCACAGACCAATGGTCAAGTGGAGCGGGCCAATGGCATGATCCTGCAAGTCCTCAAGCCCAAGATTTTTGACAGACTGAACAAGTCCGGCCGAAAATGGCTCCAAGAGCTATCGGCAGTCGTGTGGAGCCTTAGAACCACTCCGAGCAGGACCACGGGATTCACCCCATTCTTCCTGGTCTATGGCGTGAGGCCGTCCTCCCCACAGACCTGGAATACGGTTCGCCCAGAGTCCGGGGCTACGACAAGGGCACCAACCAGCGAGCCCGCGAGGACTCGCTGGACCAACTGGACGAGGCCCGCACCGTGGCCCTGATGCACTCGGCACGGTACCAGCAGGCTCTGAGGCGCTACCAGGCCCGGAAGATACGGCGCCGAGACTTAAATGAAGGGGACCTAGTCCTAAGGCTGCGCCAAGACAATAGAGGTCGCCACAAGCTATCACCCCCATGGGAGGGACCCTACATCGTTGTCAAAGTGCTCAAGCCCAGCACCTACAAGCTGGCCAACGAGGACGGCGAGGAACTCACCAACGCTTGGAACATCCAACAGCTATATCGCTTCTACCCTTAGAAAGAATTTCCAAGTTCTTTTTGTTATTCACGCACCCAACACCCCAGTTGGCTGTACGAATATAAATTTCATCGAATTAATAAAATCAAAGGGCGACTCGGCTTTCCCCTGAAAACCAAGTCACCCTCGGGGGCTACTGCGGGGGGCATCCCCCCCAAAAAATGGCCCCATTTTTTGCAAAAAAACCCGTTGTAAATGTGCTAAGTACGCCTCGACCCAAAATTCTGGGTGAACTTACGCGGGACGCGAGAGGCCAAAGGGAGAAGAAGCGCGAGTCGGGGATAGCCTACGCCTCCAGCAGGATATGGCCCTTCTATGTGGCGATAGCCGAAGCTACCGTGCACAAACAATGAGAGGAAACAAAAACTCAAGAACCAAAACCAGAATACAAAACAAAGGACAACCAAAAGCTCTTTACTCAACAGTAGACTTCTCAAAAGCCAATCCCCTTTACAAGTGTCGTTCGTCTCCTTTTATAGGGAGGCGGACGGACTTTTTACATTCCGAGAACACCCTCGTGTAAAACAAATCAAGACAGAATGTGCTAGGCTATTTCCAAGGAATCTCCAATTAGGTCTCCACGTAATTGGCGCTTCATGACGTCACGCCGCAAATCGCGGTGCCTTTCTTGTTGTTATCACGTGCGCCTGTCGGGAGAAAACCTTCGATCTTTTGGAGATTCCCCTTTCGCCTGGCACCTTTTGTCACCTGAAACATGGAATCACATTCAAACTTGAAATCGTTAGATGTTAGAGACTACGAAACCCCCCAAGCGAATCCCAGGCCGAGACTACCTGGGTGAGCAAGATTCGCCTCTGGGGTTTCGTCGCGGAAGAAAACAATCAGCCTGACCGAGACCCTAATGCCCTGGGTTATTCTGAGCTCATTTGGCGGCTCCGCTGGCGACGAAGGGTATTGGTCGAAAGACGAATTCTGAAAGACAAAAATGGATTCAAGGGCTCCTGGGGTTTCGCTACTGGGCCTTTCGCGTGGAAACTTGGGCAACTAAAGACACTCTTTTATTTTTGGTAAACGAAAGGCTTGATTCCGAATGCCCCCAACACCTTCCCCCTCGCCGCTTTTCCTACAAGCTACTCGTGCGAATGAAACTTTCCCAGCCAAGGTTCACCTAAGAAAATTGGGAGGCAGAACAATACAATTGCCGGAGTAAAAAACGACTGCTTCAATTCACAAATATTCAAATGTTTCAAACTACAATCGTTTATTACAACAAGCCGCATGGCTCGAATGCTAACACTAAAAACATCAAGGGCATAAACGCCCAGTGGTCTTCAGGCTTCGGAGCCGCCTACCGCGGGAGCGTCCAGGAAGAGGAAGTCTATGAAGTCCTCGGCGAGGATGTCGACAGCAGGAGCGGCGAGCGCGTCCGCGCGATTCATCGCCACCTCGTCGTCGACGCCGACAAGGACGACGTAGCCCGTAGAGACGGCCTCAAGGTCGACCTGGTAGTGGGAGGCCACCACACTGAGAGCCTTCTGGACACCCAGGTGAAGGGCACGGCGCATGCTCAGGTGACGTGCCCACCGAGGGCGCGGAGGCGACTCGCCATCGAGCTCCCAGCCTGTGCCTCGCCTTCCTCGACCTCTCGGCACGCCTCGAGGGCGGTGGCCCGCAGCTCCTCCAACTCCTGTTGCGAGGAGTTGTAGGCATCCTGGACAGCCTTAGCCTGGGTCGTTGAGTTCCCTAGGGCGGTCCGCAGGCCTGAAAACCATAAACGAAAAACAAGAATTGGGAGCGGATCCCAAACAAGTCGAACCGATAAGCAAAAGACAGGCGAAAGGCGAGTCACCTTCGACCCGCTTCTTCTCTGCCTCGAGGGCCTTGCGCATGACCTCCGCTGCCTGCTGCAGGCCAAGGACCGTAGCTTCCTGCTCCTCGATGGCCTGGCGCTGATCCGCAAAGGAGACGTTCAGCTGGGTCAGCTCCCATTGAGCCGCGAGACTTCTTCGTCCCGCTGCTTGAGGGTTGCCTGCGCCCCCTCGAGTGCGGTGCACTCTCACTGAAGGAGGCCCTGAGCTTCTTCTCGTGCCAGGCACTCACGCTCGAGGGTGACCCGACCTTTAGCAAGTGCGGCCCGCTCCTGCTGGAGCTGCGCCTCCGCCTGCTGGCGCGCGTCTCGCTCCTGTCGGAGCTGCTCCTCTGTCGAGGCGAGGGAGGCGGCCTTGTCCGCCAGGTTGGCCCTTAGCTCCTCAGCCTCCTTGGCCTTCTCTTCGGCCTGGCTCTACCAAGCACGCGCTCCCTCGAGGGTCACGCGGTCTTGTTGGAGCTGGGCACGAGTCGCGGCCACCTTCGTCTCCCACTCCGCCGCCATGGTCCGCGCCCCGGCCAAATCCTCGCGTGCCTTCCGCAGCGCCTCGTCCCGCTCCAGGAGCGCCGTCCTCACCTTCGTGACGGTGGAGGCATCTTCCGCAACTCGAGCGTCCTGCTCCAGGAGCTTGTCACGCATGGCCTCGATTCGATACTCGAGCCACCCATTGTCGGTCTGAACGGCCTCGACAAGGGCGTCAAGGGTGTCGTACTGGTCTCGGTACTAGTTACGCTCGGAGCTCAGTTGATCGAGGTGGTCGTGCCTCTCCGGAGCTCGACCCTCCAACTCCTGTCATTAGCGGACAAGGTACGGGGGAAGCTGAGTCAGAGGAAGCGCAAGCGCGGAAGAGACGAGAGAAAGAGGGGAGGGAAAAAACTCTGAGACCCCACAGAAAAATGCGTACCTGGAACACCTGCCATGCGGGACCCGTGTGGATCCGCAGCGCCTCGTTCAGTGTGTTGTTGAGCGAGGCGCCATGGTCGCAGAACTCTTGCCAAAGCTCCTGCTCTGGATGTGCCGCGGCGCCATCTGGAGCGGGGAGGGCGGCGCGCGATGACGAGGCCTCGACGCCGTGCGTCGGATGTCGCGGCATCACACAGCCAACCTCGCGAATCACCAACACCCCCGCCACGGGCTCGGGGGATGGTGTGGGCCAGTTCGCCCACTGGCCCCATTCAGGCGGCAGGGCATCATCGTTGTCAGGGATCTCCACCGCAGCCGCCCGACCACCGCCGGTAGGGGCAGACGCTGACGGAACCATTGGCGCAATGGTCGCCGTAGTCGTAACCGCCGCCGCGGCCGTTGCCTCTCGGCCGCGGCTCCGCGGCCACGGCCACGCCGCGTGATGGCTCGCCCGCCGGCCGCCGCGCTCCCGACCGCTTGTGGCGCCCTTGACGAGCGCTGCCTCGACGCATCTGACCTGAGCGCTTTGGTGGGCGCAAGTGCGGGGACGGTCAGCGCCACCTTGCGAACACGAAACAAAAGACTGAGCTCCAGCCCCTCGAAACCGGAACGTCTGGAGGAGCGACTACTCACCTCAAGGTGGAGAAGCGTCGTTTCCTCTTCCTCGAGGGTCCGGCGGACGCTGCTGTGGCGCCTGTCGCCGCCACCGCAGCACTCCTATACGCCTCCGCGGCACGTGCCGGCGATTCCCGCGCGCGCGTCGTTCCTTCCACGGACCGCCGGTGGCGGGTGCTTCCATGCCCGCCACGGGCGCCTGCTCCTCTGCCGCCTCTGCGGCTCTTGGCGACGGGGGTGGGGGTATCCACCTCTCGGGGGGAGCCCGCCCCCATCACTCTCTTCTTCCTCCTCGTCCTCCGACGACAATTTCTCTGGGGTCGCCGGGGGAGAGAGCCCCTGCTGCTCGTGCAGCCGGTACTTGTTGACGGATAAAAGACGTATCCACCTATGATCTGCAAGCGTACGGACCTACACCTTTTTCACCACGGGATTCCCAAGGTTCTTGTCAATCTGCGGAGCAAGGGGATTACAAGTGTTTGATCTACCTCTACGCACTAGCTACTCAAACCCTAACTATGATTATACTAGAAAACAACTAAACTACACTAGAGAGAACGATTAAGCAATCAAGATAGAAGACACTCGCCCATGGGTCTACGATACTAGAACATGCAATCGTTTTGAACATGAAAACCAATCTAATCTATCAGGGGTTGTGACCACGGTTTTGCCCTTTCCCTCCTCTCGTATTGTCACTGCGCGAAGGTATTCATGACTAGACCTATGATGGACACGATGTATTGAATGGATCTAAGGAAGCATTGGAGCTCTACTCCCCTTACGGCATGGTAGCTAAGCTTAAGTATTAAAGTATGTTCAACACAAGATGATAGATAGATAATCCGACAAAGTACGATTACATCTCAAGATGGATTACAACCCATGGACAAATAAGGAGAATACCGCATCAAGGTGCTATACACAGCACCGTTGGTCATGGTCACCCTTCCGACGGTGTCTTCCTTCTTCTCCACTTCTGGGTGCTTCCTTCGAGCTGGTCGATCCCCCTCCGGTGATCACCCTCCTCTCTCTCTAGTTTGTGGATGGCCTCCTGGTGCGAATGGCTCTCTCCCTTGCGAATGGTGGCGCCTCAAGGGTTTTAGGGTTGAAGATCCTTCGGGTGCAAGGAAAGGGGGGCCGAACCGACGCCGGAACTGGGCTGGGCCGGCCGGCCTGGGCCGACCGACCCAGGCCCAATTCGGCCTGGTTCGGTCGCCCCGTCGCTCCCGTGGGTCCTCAGGTGATTATGCAGTTTGCCCCCTCCACTTGCATGATTTTGACGATGTCATCCTCGCGTCCAAGATGGAGGTTCTCTACGCATGAAGTTCGGTCTTTTACGCTTCAATCCCCCGGTGTGTTCCTTCGTAGCACTTCGGTCCTTGCCACCATTGGAAGTGATTTCATCAAGCTCATGAACACGGACAAGACGCCGTAAATGCTCCTTTGAACTCGTTGCGAATCTGTCCTTTATGTCCATGTTTTCCTACAAAAACACAACACTTGCAAATGCATGCACATAGATGAACTTGTTATATGATTAGTGTGCCTAGTGGCGGGTTAGTTCCATAATCAAATCTAAACCAAAGTGTAATGAACATGCTTGGTGTACAAAAATACACCATCAACATCTCCCCCACGCTTAGCTCTTGCTCGTCCTCGAGCAAGTACTCGTAAAAGAACTTCATCCAAAGTGTTGTAATTTTGTACCGCTAATCCTTCTTCACAAGTTAGTCAATTTTTTATCTTTAATACATAAACATAAAGTAATGATCATCATACATAAACATGGGCGTTTAGAATCTTTACCATGTCAAGATTTACCCCACAACTCAAACTCTTCACTCAAAGTGTTCAATTTCAGCAATGCTTACTTCTTTGCTTCCATAGGAGGTTTTTTATGATTTTTCAAAAATAAAATTCCTGCAACAAGTGTTAGACAAAAACCTTTCTCCAATCTCTCTCAAGTCACTCATATGAGGTAGCTATCCTAGTTAAGTTTTATAAAACTCCCACCTCCCATAAATCTCTCATATGACATGTAAAGTGGAGCTATAGGTAGGGCTAGTGCAATCAACACAAATATTATCAAACTAAGAACTTCCTCTAATGGTTGTTTACCTTTCAAAGCCAATGTCCTCAGGTTCGAGCGACACCTTCTTGTAGTCCTTTCGCTTCATGCCTCGGATGCGCGCCGACCTTCGAACGGGAGTAGGGGTGTTCTCCTTCTTGACGGGGTTGCGAGATGCGATAGCTCCGGTCGGGACACGTCCTCCGCAACGGATGCAGGAGGTCCTTTTGATCTCGACGGGTAGCTTTAGCTCGCATCGCTTCGCCTCCTTCATCGATAGCTTCTTGGCACCTTGTTTCAACTCTAAGCTCCTCGGGGACACCATGGCTGCTGCGTGGGTGCAAAATATTGCTTGATGGGATTGATTCCCGAGCTCCCAATTCGGCCAAATAAATAGTCCGAAGAGGAAAACCCTAGGAACCTCATTTTCCTTATTCAAACTTCCCTTAAAATTTTCTGACCAAAGAAGGAAGTCGAAAAGGAGCAATTCGGCAAAAACCGTGACGAACCGCCGCCGGGACTCACCTGGGCCGGTCGGACTGGGCCGGCCGGTCCACCCTGTCTCGGGGGCCGGGCTGGTCCGGTTTTCCGTGTACCGCCCTTTTTTCACCTTCTTATCCCATGGGAAAAAGTTGGCCCAGTAAATCTTGGCGAGAAACTCCAGAAAATTAAAAGAAAAACTATTTACAAAAATCCATGCCTCGTTTTTCGTCCTAGCTAGGCAGGACGTTCGGGCTCTTCTTCCATGGTGAAGACATCAACATGGTGAAGGGGCACAACGTCGGGTTTGTGGTAAACCTTAAGCCGTTGACCATTCACCATAAATTGATCGCCTTTCACATCCATAATGGTTACCGCTCCGTTGGAGAGCACCGAATGCACAACATAAGGTCCGTCCCACTTGCTTTGCAAATTCCCTTTTCCGAAGGTTTTAAACCTCGAATTGTAGAGGAGGACATTCTCTCCTTTAAACTCCTTCTTTTTCAACCTTTTATCATACCATCTTTTAATTCTCTCTTTGTATATGCTTGCATTTTCATATTCTTTCAACCTCATCTCCTCTAGCTCGCTTATTTGAATCCTTCGTTTCACTACCGCGGCATCGAGATTAAGGTTCTTCTCTTTAATCGCCCAATAGGCTTTATGTTCCAACTCAATCGGAAGGTGGCAAGCTTTTCCATAGACGAATTGATAAGGGGTCATACCTATCAGTGTCTTGAACGTCGTTCGATAAGCCCACAAAGCTCCGTTTAATTTCTTTGACCAATTTTTGCCTCCCTTCTCTATGGTTTTGTTGAGGATGCTTTTTAATTGCCTATTTGACGTTTCCGCTTGTCCGTTGGTTTGTGGGTGATAGGTTGTAGAGACCCTATGTTCAATTCCCAACTTGGACAAGCACTTCTTGAAATTCCTCCCGGTGAATTGAGTTCCTCCATCGCTAATCAAGATTCTCGGTGTACCGAAACGAGGAAAAATCACGTTCGTGATCATGGTTATGGACTCCTCCATGGAAGCTTTACGACATGGCATGGCCTCTACCCACTTGGATACAAAATCAACCATGACTAGAATATACTCATATCCGCATGAGTTTTTGAAAGGCCCCATAAAGTCTATACCCCATACATCGAATAAATCGATTTGTAGATTGTATTTCAAAGGCATAGAATTTCTTTGAGAGATGTTTCCGGTTCTTTGGCATTCGGGGCATGATGCAACATATCTTTTAGTATCTTCATACATCTCTGGCCAATAGAATCCTCTCGACCATACTTTTGCTTGGGTTCAAAAATGGCTATAGTGTCCACTGTACTCCGCTGAGTGGCACTTTCTCAGAATTTCTACCCTCTCTTCTCTTGGCACACATCTTCTCATGACTCCATCATTGCCAAGTTTGAAGAGGTATGGTGCATCCCCAAAAGTACTTCTTACTTTCGGAGATTATCTTCTTTTGGGAGTTTTTATCTAGATGATCGAGAGGCATCTTCCGAATCGCTCGAATGATATCAATCATCCAAGTGTCCTTATTGAGCACTCGATAGAGGTGGTCATCTCTCATCTTATCTTCTATTGGCTCTTTATCATCTTGTCCACGATTCATCCTAGACAAATGATCGGCCACAACATTCTCCACCCCCTTCTTATCACGAATTTCAACATCAAATTCTTGGAGAAGAAGGATCCAACGAATCAAATGTGGTTTAGCTTCCTTCTCAGCCAAGAGATACTTGATGGCTGCGTGATCGGTGTAAACAATGACCTTCGAGTTCACGATGTAAGATCTGGATTTTTCGAAGGCGAATACCACCGCTAGCAACTCCTTTTCCGTAGAGGCATAGTTTAATTGTGCCCCATTAAGAGTTTTGCTAGCGTAGTAAACGGCGTGAACTCGGCCTTCCTTTCTTTGACCCAAAACTGCGCCTACGGCGTAGTCACTTGCGTCACACATGATCTCGAAAGGTTGGCTCCAGTCTGGAGGTTGAATAATGGGAGTGCTCACCAACACACTTTTCAAGGTCCGTAATGCCGTTAGGCACTTCTCATCAAAGTCAAAAGCCACATCCTTTTGAAGGAGATGCGTTAAAGGCTTAGTGATCTTTTAGAAGTCCTTAATAAATCTTCTATAAAATCCGGCATGGCCTAGAAAGCTCCTTAAGGACTTAACATCCGTCGGAGGTGGAAGTTGCTCAACCATCTCTACCTTAGCCTTGTCCACTTCAATGCCTTTCTCGGATATAACATGTCCAAGCACTATGCCTTGCTTAACCATGAAGTGGCGCTTTTCCCAATTTAACACCAAGTCTACCTCCGCACACCTCGTGAGGACCTTATCCAAGTTTGCCAAGCAATCCATGAACGTCTTCCCGTAAACGGAAAAATCATCCATGAACACCTCGACAATTTCTTCGATGAATTCCGAGAATACGACCATCATGCAATGTTGAAAAGAGGTCGGAGCGTTGCATAGACCGAAGGGCATCCTTCTATATACAAACATTCCATAAGGGCATGTAAACGTTGTTTTGTGTTGATCATCCGGGTGAATGGGAATTTGCATGAACCCCGAGTACCCATCGAGAAAGCAAAAGTAAGCATGGTTCGCTAATCTCTCGAGCATCTCGTCAATGAACGATAGAGGGAAGTGATCTTTCTTCGTCGCTTTGTTAAGCTTAAGATAATCGATACACATCCGCCACCCGGTCATGGTTTTTTGCGGTATCAACTCATTCTTCTCATTCTTCACCACGGTTAAACCACTTTTCTTCGGTACACAATGTACCGGGCTCACCCACTCACTATGCGAAACCGGGTAGATGATTCCGGCATCAAGTAACTTGATGACCTCTTTCTTTACTACCTCTCACATGGCATGAGTTAGCCTCCTTGGGTGGTCCACTATCGGCTTACATTGGTCTTCCATTGGTATACGATGAGTGCAAAAGGCTGGGCTAAGACCTTTGAGATCATTAATCGAATATCCAATCACCTTCCTATGTTTTTTCAATAAAATCAGCAACTTCTCATTTTCTCCGGGACTCAACTCGTCGCTCACAATGACTGGATAAGTCTTGTCTGGACCCAAAAAATCATACTTTAATCCTTTGGGCAAAGGTTTAAGGTCTACCTCCGGCACTTGTGGCTCCTCGGGTTTAATCTCTCCTATGCCTTCGAATTTTTCTTCCTCCACGCTTTCATCATGCAGTTCTAAGCCTTTTGTTGCTTCTTCTAGTTCTTCATCTTGTTGATTACTAATTTGATTTCCCATCGCTCTTTGCAGCGGGTCTCTAAGGGTTTCAACAAAACAAAGACTATCTAACTCCTCTACTTCTTCGTCTTCGGCAGGAAAGGGTGTAGGGTGTCTAGAAACGTTAAGAAAATTATATGTGTAATTTGTTCCATTAAGGTTCATTATTACTTTGCCTTCTCCGGCATCCAACACGGCATCAACTAACTTAAGAAAGGGCCTACCTAGGATTATGTGATCATGGTTACTATGGTAAGCATCAATAACAAAGAAATCGGTTGGTATACATTTTCCGGAGATTTTTACATTCATGTTGCAAGCAATACCTAGAGGTTTAATATTTCTACCATCTCCCATAATTAATTTTGTTGATGTTGGAGCTAAGTCTAGGTTGTGGTCTTGAACTTTATCGTTAGTTTTAGAAAATAGGACACTTATTTGGGATCCGATGTCGCATAAAGCTTTACATTGAACTCCGTTGATCTCGCAACTCAAGTGTGGTGCCATCTTCTCTTCTTCTTCGGATCCTATTGCGTAAATTTCGGTGAGGCGAGCATATGGCGATGCTTCGGGCTTGATCCCCATGATTCTCTTCACCTCGGCTATGTGTTCCGGATCCACTTCATCATCTATAAAGAGCTTTTGAAAGATCTCACCGGTGGTTTCAAGGTCGTATGAATTTTCCGCTTTCTTCTCTAGTGGGAAATCTACTTCCAATGCTCTTGCCATCCCCATTTGATTAGGGAACGGTCTTCTCTTGCCGAATACTTCTTCGTAATCGATAGGAACCCAATCCATTGGTTCGAACTCCCTTAGTGGCTTCGCGCCTGACATGCTTCTCTTGTTAGTCTCATTTGGTACGGCGAAGTCAACGCTCGGGGTAGTTCTTAACTTGATGTGTTCTTGTTCAAGCTTTTCCGGGATTGGCTCCTCTTTTGTGACTTCTGGGGTTGCCTCTTTAGAAAATTCAGCACACTTATTCTTCCTTGAATTATATTCTGGCTCTCCTGCAAGTTTTGTTTCCCAATCTCCTCGTATGGCAGCTGCTTTACTAATTTTTTGTAGAAGTTGAGCAGCTTCCGTGAGTGTTTTCTCCATGAGATCCCCACCTGCACACATTTGGACGTGTTGCATGCAACTAGGGGTTAGGGAAAAGAAAAATGTATGTAAGAGTACGTCACCGGAGAAGCCGAGTCTTGGTCCTTGTTCGATCAACTCATTAAACCTATTCCAAGCTTGGTCTATCCCTTCCTCTTCTCCTTGTGTGAAAGTGATCACTTGCCTCCTTAGATGTTCAACCTTGCTAATTGGAAAGAACTTCTTGCAAAACTTCTTTGTCAACTTGTTCCAATTGCCTTCAACTTCAAAGGATGTAAACGAATAACATGTCTTTGCTTCACCGGCAAGTGAGTAGGGAAAGAGATTCCATTTGAACCATTCATCGGGAACTCCTTCTTGACGCACCGTGTTGCATAGTGTCGTGAAATGCCTTATGTGTCTATATGGGTTCTCCATGACCATCCCTTCAAACGGGTTTGCCGCCACCATCTCGATAAACTTGGATTTGATTTCATACTTGGTCGCTTCGAGCTTCGAATCCGACTCTTGTACTCTTTTGTCTTCACATCGAGGGCTAGCGTTATCCCTTAGTGAGTTCTCCGGTTCTTCCACAGGTTGATTGACAAATGCCATCTAGACAATAAGATAAAGACAAAAACAAAAACAAAACAAAGTGGTTTTCAAGATAATATGTGTTAGATATAGCAAATAAAAGGTAAACTAAATATAAAACTAAGTTAAATGCAAACCAAACGATGTAAACTAGCTTGCTCCCCGGAGACGGCGCTAGAAAAAGGGGCTTGTTGACGGATAAAAGACGTATCCACCTACGATCCACAAGCGTACGGGCCTACACCTTTTTCACCACGGGATTCCCAAGGTTCTTGTCAATCCTCGGAGCAAGGGGATTACAAGCGTTTGATCTACCTCTACGCACTAGCTACTCAAACCCTAACTATGATTATACTAGAAAACAACTAAACTACACTAGAGAGAACGATTAAGCAATCAAGATAGAAGACACTCGCCCATGGGTCTACGATACTAGAACATGCGATCGTTTTGAACATGAAAACCAATCTAATCTATTGGGGGTTGTGACCACGGTTTCGCCCTTTCCCTCCTCTCGTATTGTCACTACGCGAAGGTATTCATGACTAGACCTATGATGGACACGGCGTATTGAATGGATCCAAGGAAGCATTGGAGCTCTAGTCCCATTTACGGCATGGTATCTAACCTTAAGCATTAAAGTATGTTCAACACAAGATGATAGATAGATAATCCGACAAAGTACGATTACATCTCAAGATCGATTACAACCCATGGACGAATAAGGAGATTACCCCATCAAGGTGCTAGACATAGCACCGTTGATCATGGTCACCCTTCCGATGGTGTTTTCCTTCTTCTCCACTTGTGGGTGCTTCCTTCGAGGTGGTCGATCCCCCTCCAGAGATCTCCCTCCTCTCTCTCTAGCTTGTGGATGGCCTCCTGGTGCAAATGGCATTCTCCCTTGCGAATGGCGGCGCCTCCAGAGTTTTAGGGTTGAAGATCCTTCGGGTGCAAGGAAATGTGGGCACAACCGACGCCAGAACTGGGCTGGGCCGGCCGGCCTGGGCCGACCGGCCGAGGTTCAATTTGGCCCGGTTCGGTCGTGCCTTCGCTCCCGTGGGTCCTCAGGTGATTATGCACTTTGCCCCTCCACTTGCATGATTTTGACGATGTTATCCTCGCGTCCAAGATGGAGGTTCTCCGCGCATGAAGTTCGGTCTTTTACGCTTCAATCCCCGGGGGTGTTCCTTCGTAGCACTTGGGTCCTTGCCACCATTGGAAGTGATTTCATCAAGCTCATGAACACGAACAAGACTCCGTAAATGCTCCTTTGAACTCGTTGCGAATCCGTCCTTTATGTCCATGTTTTCCTACATAAACACAACACTTCCAAATGCATGCACATAGATGAACTTGTTATATCATTAGTGTGCCTAGTGGCGGGTTAGTTCCATAATCAAATCCAAACCAAAGTGTAATGAACATGCTTGGTGGACCAAAATACACCGTCAACAGTACTCCTCGCTCTGCTACTCCCGGCGCTCCCGCCGCCGGATGCTCCTCTCCTTCCGGCGCGCAGCCCGCTCCTGCTCCCGTCGCTGCGCGGCGCGAGTGGCTGCTTGAGCCCGGGGCGTGGGCGGGTCTGACCGTGAGGCATCCACAGTCACCCTCTGCTAGAAAGAACGAACTGCCAGGATCGCATCGGCGCATCACGAGGGAATACGGGAAGGAGGAAGGCCTACTCACCGCCGGGGCGTCGGGGAGCATGACGAATGACCAGAGCTCGTCGTTGCTGTGTCGCACGGCCTTGAGGCTAATGGCGCGCCTCGCCCTCGTGGCCGCATACTCCGGGGGGAAGCGGTCGTGCAGCAACCACGAGCACGCCAGTGACACAGGGTTGGCCGCCTCACTCATCCCGTAGATGTGGAGCTCCCTCTCCATGAGGGGGACGATCGGCTGTGGTGGAGGTTGGTGAGGACCGAAGCCGTGCCCAACCCAGCATCTGCCAGACCCTTCAACACAAGCAGGACTGACTCCAGCCGATCCTGGCTTGAAGGGGGGTGACAGGCCCTAATGCCAGGTGTCAGCCTTCTCCTTCAGCACCTTACCGGTGTAGGGGGGAGGCCGGGCCCGTCGTTGCGGAGGTAGAACCATCCCCTCTCCCACTCCATGTTGTTGCTTGTCATCATGCAGGGGATGTTGAACTCCTTGCACGACTCCCGCAGCGAGATTGACAGGCCGCCGGCGCGCACCGCCCGGCGCACCCATGCCTTCGCCATCGTAAGCGTGTGCACGGGGACCCAGAGATCCCAGTTCACGGGGATCCCCAGGAACCCCTCGCAGACGCCGACAAAGGTGGCCGCCTGCGAAATCGCGTTGGGGGCAAAGTTGTGCAACTCTACCCCATAGTAGTGGCACATTCCGCGCATGAAGCGGCTCACCGGTGTGGTGAAGCCGCGTTCGTCATGCCGGATGAAGCTGACCACGTAGCCTAACGGCGGGTTGGGCTCCCGATCCGCCGTCAGTGGAACGATCCACGCCAGAGGCTGCCCCTCCACATTCGGTGCTAGCTAGCCGCCGTTCACGAGCTCGTTCAGGGCGAAATCCGTCACCGTTGAGCGGTGCCACGGCAACGGATCCAGCACCTGGATTGGCTGGGTGGGTGCCATTGCAGCTAGCGGTGGCACGCGAAGGCGAAGCGGGCAGCAAGCGAAAGCAAAGGGGCGTGCAGCCGGAGAAGGAAAGCGGAAGGCAAGGGGGCAGCAGCGCTAAGTGGCGAGGTAAGGGACTCCCCCTTCGCTCTCCTTGGATTTATAGATCTATGGGAACCACGCTCCCCAAACCGCGCGCGTTGTGCGCATTAATTGTAGGCAACGGCATCCATCACTGACGAGCAGGACCCACCACGCCGAAACGGCCAGGCGTGCGCTCATGCGTGATCATTACGGTGCGACAACCGAAGGGCCGCGGCGGCCCGTCACGTCCGTCCCCCACGTCGCCCACTCTGCGCGCGGCTGCGCCGCCTGAAAAGGCACGCCCGCGAAACACGACTGCATCCACGACTGTGGGCATTAAAACGGCCTGGCTCCTTGCCACGTAAGTGAGACCCTCGAACAGCCCGAGCCTAAGGCTCGAAAAAAAATCTGACCCTCGAAGGATGCGGATCCAACACGTGGTTCCAAGCCCCGCTTGGCAAGAGTGGGCGCCACGGGTACCCTCGAATCTAGAGGATTACTGATCAACAACTCGAGGGCCGAATTGGCCGCGAGCCCATGAGTCCTGCAGATGAAAAAAAGACGGGGACACCGAGCTGTCACCCCGCAACGGCCCTACTGATCAGGGGTTCAAAGCCTGACCCTCGAAGGGTTCGAACAGGCGCCCCAAATCAACGGAGTCAGGGAAGATGAGGGTGCGTGCATTCGAGCCTATCCTCGGGCTCACCAGCTCGAGGGCGCCCCACATGTCGTATTCAAGAGCCAACGAGGGCAGCTAGTCGAGAGATCCCATCGAGGGAGAGCTTCTGCGCCCTCGGTTCCCAGCGAACGGGACCGAGCCCTACCTAGCACACCAACGTAAGTGCTTTCATGGACGAGTCTCCAGACCACGAGCCAACCCTTGTTGAACGGGGCATGGGCATCAACTTGAATCACCCGATAGCAGCTCAAAGAGGAACCCGCAATTCACGGCCCGCTCAATGGGAGTTGCGGACACCACACCCTCCGTCCCGCAGAGGGACGACGAGGGGGCATACAAATCAGTCGGAGATCCCACCCCGATCACCTCGAACGGGCCCAGGCTCGAGGGCTCGACGCAAGGCTACACCTCCTGGATATGCACCAAACACACGTGAACGTCAAACACATGCGTATGGCACCGTCGAGGCCGGCTGAAACAAACGCCTCGCACGATGACAACACTGTGGAAAAAGCCTTTAAGGAGTACACACACTCCTCCAAGGCTTCAGGGGCTAGACCCGCGGGTCCGCCAGCACGACCCCACGGAAGGGCACGACAGCCAGGAGGGAAGAGAGTCCCATCAGTAAGCGTCAGCATCTGTGGGATCCTAACGGATACCCCCGCAGATGCTCAGGGGCCACTGTCGAGGACAGCCATAGGGGTCCCCTAAAAAACTGGGGAAACCCATCTTATTTCGTAAAAAACGAAAACACAAACAAATTCGCAAGCCCAAAACACACACAACATAATCGTGACCCCAGTAGCCCCAGCGGCCCACCAAAACAATTGGCTCAGGCACCCTCAGACGAAACCCCGCTTTGCTCGAGGGCCGCAGCACCGCACTAACAAAACTCTGCCTCGCTCGAGGGCCAGTTGCCCCCTCGGGCGAGGTTTCGCCTCGCTCGAGGGCTGAACGCCCCCTCGGGCGAGGTCCGCCTCGCTCGAGGGCTAAACGCCACCTCGGGCGAGCTCTGCCTCGCTCGAGGGCTGAACGCCACCTCGGGTGACGTCCGCCTCGCTCGAGACTCCTGCGGGCACACCACCCCCGTACCTGCTCCCCCGACCGAGCCATTTAATGCTCTGACAACTGCAGATGCACAGCGTTCCTCTGACGCATCTGGAGACATATCCCGACACTGTTTCGCAAACCCTCCCAGTGAGGTCATCCCTGCCACTGTACGACACTATGCGGTAAGGCCGGTGTCATCTCCACGACACTGTGCCACCCGCTCCCGTACGACTGGCGCACTGCACCCTCGAAAGAGGACGGCGAAACCCTCGAAGGAGGATGGATGCCTGTTCTGCGCTCGCACGGGGCCACGCCGTGACGTCGGGCGCGTCCCCTCCGTCACCATCAGCCCAATGCGGCCATCCCCGCCATCACGGTGCCATCCCAGCAGCGCCATCCCCTGCATTGTGGAAGCGCGCGACAACGGGACATCGCCACGCCCGCTGCTGTGCCCCGAACGGCCTCCCGTCAACGGCACCCTCGAATCAGCACGTGGGCGGCCACCAAACGGACGACCCCTACACCGCCACCCTCAGAACCGCTGACGTCCCGCCGGAAGAAAGATTCGCCAGGACGGCCGTCTACTCCGCGGCACTGTACGCCACACCACCACACGTAGCTAGAACAGTGCGGCACGTTGTAAACTGCCTCCTCCTTGGCCTATAAAAGGGGGGCAGTCCCCTGGCCGCAGGGGGACGACGGCCAACATTCACTCACACACTTTCTGCCTTCACCACGATATTGGCACAACCTTAATCAAACCTCAGGGACCTGGAGGCTCCTCCTCCTCTCCCACCTTGCTTGTAGTGCCCCTCTGGAAGCACCTCGGTGCAACGCAATACAATGCCTCGAGCACACCACTGCTGGACGTACGGCCCCGGCCGGAACCAGGATAAACCCAGTGTGCCTAGTTACTTAGCACCGACCATTGAGAGATAGATCTCAGCGCTCATACTAGTTAGTGTCGGGACTACTTCCGCACCGACAAAGGGTCCCTTGACTACGATGGGAGACTTGTCCGCTTACAATCTACTTGAAGTTTAATACAATTATTGTGACGCCCCAAGTTTTTAATTAACCATAATCATCAGTCAACTCTGCTGACAGTGGTCAAATCACGGTAAACCTGGGTCCTCACCTCGAAAACCTCACCAACCAACCCTAATGACACCATTGGTCAAAGTGATGCACACATGTGAGGTCAACCCTTGGTCAAAGTCTTGGTCAAACCCCACTTAAACCCTAGTGACCCTGGTTGTCTTCCATAACTTTTTCCACGTTCTCCAAAATTCACCTAAACACTTAAAAATCTATCTTTATGAAAGTGGTCCAGTTTGTTGAGGGACACAACTTTCCTGTAGATTAGCATTTTAAATTTTGAGTGGAAAAAGGTGACAAACTTGCCCAACTGACAGTACCTCCTGTTCACTGAAATCGAGTGGCAATCAAAGTTGGCAAACCTTTCGTGCAAAATCTATTGAGAAAAACCCCATATGGCCTTTGTGAAAGTTGTAGGGGGCATTGAGATCTACAACTTTCGTATTCAAAGTTTTGTGCACTTTTATACAAATTTTTGGAGTATTCAATTTCAAACTATGGACCAGCAGCACGTTCAGGCCCGGAACGCCACCGCGTGCCACGTCCGCACGTCGACCGGCCTCAGCGTCCGCGCCACGCGCCGCCCAAGGCCACACGCCGCCCGAGCCGCACCTTCCCCAGACACATGCGCCCCGAGGCACCTCTTTTTCTTCTCGTGCCACGCGTCGCCCTATTTAAGGCCGTTCACTCCCCTCGCACGTGCGCCAAGCCGCCGCCGCTCCTCTAGCTCCACCGCGCCCGCCATTGCCAGTCGCCGGTGAACTTGCCTCTCCACGGCTCCCCGGTGCTTTCCAACCGCCATAAGCTACTCCCTAGGTTCCCTAGCAGCTTGTGCCACCACCTGCTGCTCGGCAGTGCGCCTCCCCCGCCAGAGCCACAGCCGCCGCGACCGCCACCGCCGGCCGTCCACGGCGCGCCCTCGCCGGAGTCGTCTCCGCTCGAACCTCGGTCTCCCCCGTGCCCTAGCTGAGCCTGTGTTCGTGCCCCACCGCCTCCCCGGTCGGGAGCGCGGCCGGCTCGCCGGGATTAGGCCGGCGCCGCTACCTCCCATCCCCAAGGCCCCAATTGCGAGCCCCCGAGTCTTTCTAGGGTGTTTTCCGTAAACCAGGGGCATAGTTGTGAGGTTTCAGTTCTTTGTAGGGTCCTCAGTGCAAATGGGTAACTTCAACAGTAAAAGGATATTGCTGAAACTTGTAAAATCTCTAGAAAATTGTAGAAAATTCGGAAAATTGCAAACTCAATTTCCCTGTATTCCTGGTGAGGAGCACTAAAACTTTTGTTATAGTCACCTAGGTTATTTCCTGATATTTTTAGCATGAAAAAAAAGAATTGTGAAAAACCTAGATCTGTGATATCTCAAAATCCATAGGTCCTCTATATCTAATTTCAGGATATGTTGTGTGAGATGTTATGACCAGCTCCTATGCCATTAATTGCACAAAGTTATAATGTAGATCGTTTTATATGAATTATTTGCCATTTATGCAGAATCTATCTAAATGATTTTTTGTAGCTAAAAATAATTATGTTCTTGAGCCCAACTTCTGCATGCTGTCTTGTTATGCCATTACACCTCTGGTAAATTAATCACAAGTTTTGAATGACCAGAAGTATTTATTCTCAATGTATGTATGTTTTCCTTTGTAATTTAATAATGCAAGATCAGTAGTAGTTCTAAGTGTGCTTGCTGCTTTCCTAGGATGGTTTAGGACCAGAGAACATGTGTGAGGAAGTTTGGAACATTTGTATGCGTATTTATTTTTGTATGCATTTAACTTGATTTGCTAGCTAGCTTTTGCTATTTTCAAAATAATTAATTTTTCTAGCTTTTCAAGCATTGCAATTGTGTTCAGTGGCTTAATATATGTGTTTTGGTGCTTAGGAAACCCCCACTGAAATTGTGAATAATCCTTTGTTAAATAAAAGCTTTGGAGGCCTTTTATAGATTAATGTTTTGATTAAATTAGGATAATGCCTTTTAATATTTATACCCCCTTTTGTGAAATGTTTGCAAAACTTATTTAAGATCTAAGAATGCACCTTGTTGTTTAAAGAATTAAATATAATTAATTATCTTGTGGGCACACCTTCACTAGTGAAAGGTGAAGGATTAAGTCTTCACATAAAATAACAATTTATAAAAGGAAACATTAATTAGTGTTTAATTAAAAGAATAAACACATATCAATAATAACCTTCATGGAAAAGAATCAGTAATTAATTAATTGTTAAGGTGAATGTGTCCAACAAGAGTTGGATAATTTAATTAATCTATCACATCACCTGAACCCTGCATTGCATTCCGTGTAGATCTTCCTGACGGTGACTACTCGCTCGTGCCGGAAGCTGAGGAAGGAGAAGTGGAGGCTGCACTGCAGTACGTGGAAGTACTCGAAGACACCGAGGGGGCTCAGGCTAACTTTGTTGACGAAGGCAAGCCTTGGTGCATATAACCCAGTTTTTCAAATTTGATATACAATTATCTATGGATGCTTGTGCATTGAAGTTCAGGAGTTGTATGGAACCTTAGATGCATGATCCCTAGGTCCCTGTGTCCTTACTAGTATGATAGGTCGATAGCTGCTAAGCTATAGGACCGTTACAAGTTGGGTGATGATGTCACTCACGAGAATAGGTTCCTAGGTAGGAATCATAAGATCTCCTTAAATGGATTGCTAATGTGGTAAGAGCATGGGATGTGGACTCCGGTCCAATGGCTATCGTGGGTTAAGTGTTTAAACGTACTAAGCACTTGTCGGGAATGGGACCGGTAAGCCTAGTACCTTAATGAGACGGTTAGGGATTTAACTATCACTACTCTTGGGATGCGTCTCACGGCTAGCTATCGGTGGTGTATGGTGAGTCCGGGTGCCTCGCGGGGTATACCGGATAGCCTGCACCAAAGACTGTGGCCTTATATCCCGACCCAAGGATTTTTGGGAACGGTTTGGTGGTTGTCCTTGTGGGGGCATCCCACCGTGTGTTTAGGTCTACCTTGCAAGGTTTGAATCAATCGATTGTCGGCCTCTCCCGTTATCTGAGACTACTTACTCCACTAGCCATGAGATCCCTAATGATGGAAGTTGATGAATATTATGCTTGATTAATTATATTGCACAACTTCGTTTGTAATAGATGGCTAACTTAGAAAAAGAATAAACCCACTAGAACTTGTGCTAAAATATTGAAAGTAAGGACATACTCTTTGTTACTTTTCAGCAAAAGAAACCAGTGGCCAAAAAGCCTTTCTGGTCTATGGTTGGTGAAGTAGTTATCACCGACGGGTAAGTCTTGTTGAGTATTAGTATACTCAGCCTTGCTATAATCTGTTGCTCCAGGTAATGCCTTTGATGATGTGTGGCCCGGAGAGATCCCGCCCGGCTGGGAGGTGGAGTGGGTGGAGGATGACGAATGAAGGCATCATGGTTGGCCTCCCGTGGTGTTCTCACTTTCCGCTTAGTTTAATTCCGCTATTTTAAAAACTCTGAACTACGTTGTTGTGTCAAAAACTTCGGTTTGTAATAATTAAACCCTTCGGGGTAAACTTCAGATGTTTATTATGATGTATCTCTGGACTCGCCTTCGCGTGAGTTTTAATGCATATATGTTGATCCTTGTTGCTATATAAGTGATTTACTGAGTGTTAACCGAGCGACTAACGACAGGATTGATGGAGTGATCCATTCCATAGATCCCATCTTGGCGTCTGGTTATAAGTTGTGTTGTCGCCACGTGTTTCATACGTGAGCATTCCGCATGTCAAATATGCGAGGCAAGGATACACTCCATTCAAATGGAGGGTGTCCGAGGTTGGACATTGTCCATGCAGTGGCTTAACGCATGGGTGTCGTTTCTATAGTGAACGGTAATGTATGTAGACGCTTCCGTGTCGTGCTGGCACGGAAGGTTCGTTTTCTGCAGGTACATAACAGCGCTTTGTTAGTCGCTAAGTAAGTACCGTATAGCTCGACTAGATATTATAGGGAGAGACGATTAAAAGCCTTGCCACCGGCACTAACTGCGATTTTTGGCTTGATTGCCATGTGAGGTCGAATAGGACGTCTTGCATGCATGATAAAAATCGAAACAACAAAAATGGACCCAAAACAAAACCTTGTATGCTCCCTGAGGAAGAATTGCTAGTGTGTGTTTTCTAAACTAGAGTACCTCTCATGCCTAGGTGTTATGCTGCCAAAATTTTGTAAAAGTTTGTTCGTCTTGCTTTTGCACATGTTCTAGGAGTAATTACAGTGGGTATGTTAAACAAAAGTTGCTCCGTGCCTAATCCAGTTGTTGCTCGCAAAAGTGTTCGATCATAGCTTCTTTCAATCTTAAGTTGCGCCTTTCTAAGCGAATCTAGGTCTTGCTGTTTTTCAGCATCAGCACTCTAGACCTCGCATCTTTTCACCTTGTTCCTTTTTGATCCAACTCAACCTTTGAATACCAAAAGTGTGTAGAGGAACCATACGGAGTAGCCTGAAAAATTTGAGAATTTATGGGGTTTCGGATTTTTAGTTATGAAATTCACAGCTGCCAGAATTTCACCATTTGACATGTTGTTCTCTTTGAGACCTGACATGTGTTACACCTTTTGTACAGATGACTTCCCCGTGTTTCACGAGTTCGACGCTGACGGTACGATCCATACCAACGGGTTGCACTGGGAGAGTTTTCCACGCCTTGCATGGGAAGCACTCAGCGCCACTGGCTACACCACTCCACCGACTTGCGAGGTGTCCGAGTTCGAGCGCTTGGGCGTTCCCCGTTGCAGGGTGATCGTCACTGTGCTACCACACCTGGACCACGCCGACTGGTTCGACTTGAGCTTCGTCTACTGGGGTTTTATTACCCACGAGACCGTCGAGTCAGCCGCTCTTCGAGTGTTGACGGACTTTTGCGACCACAACCCTACCGTGGTGGCTCTCTCTCCGTTCGGGTTGTTCCCCGTGGTGAGTCCTCACGACCCGGCGTTTCGGGAGCTGCTATTGTTAGCCGAGCCGTTGGATGTCACTCAAATGCTGGCACATTGTCTCAACGTCGTGTTCACACTTCAGGGGCTGCGTTAGAACACCACAGCGATTATCGGGCAGCGTTTGGAGGTAGCTAGGCGGGATTGGCAGCAGCTATCAGCAGCCCACCAGTAGCTGAACTTTACACTTACTCAGATGTAGCAGGAGAATGACAAGATACGCGCCAAGAGATTCCAGTTAGAGTTAGAGAGAGGCGACCGTCTGCAGAGGATCGTAGACCTGGAGGCGGAGGTTCACACCCTGGAAGAGAATGTCGATGCTTACGAGATTGAGAGATTGGCGCTGTTACAGAACATTGCCGATATGCAGCAGCAGGTTGAGGAGGCCGAGGTGCAGGTTGCAGCCTTGCAGGCCATAGTGGCTTTACAGCCCCTACCTCCAGTGCAGGCACCTCCAGAAGACCAGCAGGGACAGTCCGGTCTGGACCAGACGAGTCAGGAAGGACCACCGTTACCGACCCCACCAGCTTCACCTACAGGTAGTGGTGCTTCCGTTGGCAACTAGGTTGCCAGGGTATGCCCATAAGAAGAATTGTGATCCTAGGTGTTACCTTCGGAATGGTTGGGATAGTCAGCTTTAAAGCATGCTTTCGTGCAATGTGACTGCATTGTAACACTGTTGTACTATGGTGTTTTCAGATTTGAGTCTTGTAGTGTCTTTGGACCATTTTTTTCCATCGTGTTGTAATAAAGAATGCTTAAGCATATTGTGGTTTGAATTGAGTTCGACAAGTTGTTGGAATCTTGTTACGTGTGATTGCCAAAGTTGAGCGAAATGTTACAATAGCCGCGCTCGCCAAAACTCCGCGTTGTGCATAAGTAATG
Source organism: Cenchrus americanus (assembly GCA_947561735.1). Lineage (NCBI taxonomy): Eukaryota > Viridiplantae > Streptophyta > Magnoliopsida > Poales > Poaceae > Cenchrus > Cenchrus americanus. The sequence goes on from OX387242.1 coordinate 106,433,654, forward strand.
AAAGAACTACGGCGTTTTCGATGAGTGTCGGTCGTTTGCCAAAACAACTAGATGACCTTTCACACATTACCTTCTCCGGGCACACGAAATGGAAGAATTCGCCACGAAGTTGAAAGCTAGCTCGAGGCACTTGAGTTATCACATTTTCTAACTGTGTTGAAGAATGATTCTATGAATCTAATTGTTTGGCTATGTGATGTCGTACGACTGTTGCTGCCATCATCGTGTGAATGCAAATGAGCTATTGTCATACATGATTGCACTTGTCATCATTTCTGAGTAAGATTTTGTCTATGTGTCTAATAAAGGCTCGCATTTCAGATGGTGGGACCCACACGCAGCTCTCCCAACGGGTTCGGAGCGACCGGTAGCAGCGACCTGCCGCCACCGCCGCCCATGACGCCGTCGGAAGCCTTCATGGCCACTCAAACTGAGGTGCTGCGCCAGATCCTGCAGACGCAGCAGCAGATCGCCCAGCAGATGAACCGAGGGCCGCCACATGGGGCCAATCACGAGGGGCCTAACCAGGTCACCATGTACGCTCAGTTCATCGGGATGAAACCACCGACCTTTTCCAAGGTGGAAGACCCCTTGGAAGCTGAGGCTTGGATCAAGGCCATCGAGGCAAAGTTCTCTGCCTTTGTGATGCCTTGCTCTGAGGAGAACAAAGCCAACTTTGCAACTCTGCAACTGCGGGGAGAAGCCTTGATGTGGTGAGATCATTTCAAGACCATGCAGCAAGGGCGTGCTGTCACTTGGAATAATTTCAAGCAAGCTTTCTAGAGTCATCACATTCCCAAGGGATTAATGGATAGAAAGATGAGGGAGTTGTTGGCCCTCAGGCAGGGATCTGACACGGTGTACCGTTACGCCCAGAAGTTCAACAACCTTTGCCAATATGGTGGGCATCACGTAGATACTGATGCAAACAAAATGGAAAGGTTCCATGATGGGCTAGATGGCAAGTTGTATGAGCGACTTAACCTGCTCGAGCCCGAGAATTTCTATGAGCTCGTGAACAAGGCTATATCCCAAGAGGATGCCAGGAAAAAGGCCCACAGGGACAAGAAGAGGCCGTCTGGTTTTGCTCCGAGCAGCAGAACTAACAAGAAGTTTCGCTTTGTGAAAAAGAATGTTCCAAACCCATCCTAGCAATCTTTAATTAGACGATGGACGATGAAGCCATCCCAGGGCAAACCTTCAGGGAACTTCCCGTTCTGCAACGCTTAGCAGCAGGCTCTAAAGCCTAATGCACCCCCACGTAACGTCGGTGATCGCCGTTGTTTCAACTGTAGTCAACCAGGGCATTACATCAGTGATTGCCCCAAGCCAAGGAAAATCCAGCCCAACCCACAGAATCAAGGTGAAGGGAAAAAGCCTGCCACTCCGGCTAAGAAGCCTATGGTGCAAGTCCGCCAAGGCAAGCTAAACTTCTCCACCATGAGTGACATTCCTGAGGGAGCTTCAGTGCTCACGGGTACATTCTCTATCCATGACACTCATGTTAAGATTTTGTTTGATTCTGGAGCTACCCACAGTTTCATAAGTGAAAAACTATTAGGCCAAATGGGTTTGAAGGGTTCTCTTGCCAATTCCTCTTATAAGATAATCACTCCGGGAGGGCAAATCACCTCTAGTACCTTAATCCGTGGAGTATGTTTGGGATCAGGTAGTAAAATCTTTCCAACAAACCTCATAGCCATAAACTTGGTAGGAATGGATGTTATCTTGGGTATGGATTGGATGACCTAGCATAAGGTGGTTCTAGATATATCAGATAGGGTTGTAGAGATCTATTCACCTACGGTCGGGCACACTACCTTGTACCTACCTTTCAAGGACGGTACCGACTCTTGTGCCTATGTGACCATTATCTCCCCTCTTGATGAAATTCCAGTAGTGGGTGAGTATCCAAATGTCTTTCCTGATGAGTTGCTTGGTATGCCACCAGACAGAGATGTTGAGTTTGTAATTGAACTCCAACTGGGTACCGCACCCATTTCTAAACGACCTTACCGTATGCCTCCCAAAGAACTAGCTGAACTGAAAAACCAACTCCAGGAGCTGTTAGATAAGGGTTATATTCGCCCGAGCTCTTCTCCTTGGGGTTGTCCCGCTCTCTTTGTCAAAAAGAAAGATGGTAGCTTGAGGCTATATGTAGATTACAGACCGCTCAATGCAGTGACCATCAAGAACAAATATCCTCTTCCCCGAATTGATGTTCTTTTTGATCAATTGGCTGGAGCCAAAGTTTTCTCCAAAATCGATCTTTGTTCTGGTTACCACCAAATCAAAATTCGACCTGGTGACGTTCCTAAAACTGCTTTCTCCACTCGTTATAGTCTTTACGAATTCTTAGTGATGTCCTTTGGTCTCACAAATGCCCCAGCCTATTTCATGTACCTCATGAACTTCGTGTTTATGATGGAGCTCGACAAATTCGTAGTGGTCTTCATCGATGATATCCTTATCTATTCCGAAAACGAGAAAGAGCATGCCAAACATCTCCGAATTGTCTTACCGCATTTGCGAGATCATAAGCTTTATGTCAAGTTCTCCAAATGCGAATTCTGGTTGAATAGTGTGAAATTTTTGGGTCACACTATTTCCAAGGATGGTATCTCCATAGATCCTAGCAAAGTCCAAGAGGTGATGGATTGGAAACCATCCAAGTCCGTACACCAAATCCGTAGTTTCTTGGGTTTGGCGGGTTACTACCGTCGATTCATTCCAGACTTCTCTAGAATCGCTAAACCTATGACCGAACTGCTCAAGAAAGGAGTGAAGTTCATGTGGAGAGAAGCATGTGAGAAAGCCTTCCACACCTTGAGGCAACGCTTAACTTTAGCCCTAGTGCTCGTGCAACCAGATAATTCCAAACCTTTGAAGTTTTCTGTGACGTGTCAGGCACGGGTCTCGGTTGTGTTCTTATGCAAGAAGGCCGAGTCATTGCCTATGCTTCACGGGCACTTCGACCTCATGAGATCAATTATCCTACCCATGATCTTGAGTTAGCCGCTGTTGTCCTGAGGACCGGAGCGTCCGTGGACCGGTGGATGGTCGCTCCTGGCTATGATGAGTGACTGACAACGTGGTGTGGACTAAATATTGGCCGAGTATTACAGGTCCAGGTTGCGGCTTGATTTGCGTTGGTGCAGGTGAGGAGTGGGCGCGAAAGGTCTATGCCTTGCGGGGCCTCCGAGGAGTGGAGAGACAAGTAGGCCTGACTCGAGAAACCCGGTGGCCAGCGGGGTCAAGTGCGGGCCACATGGTGGCAAGAAAAGCAAGACGAAGTCGTCGACCGGAGCCGGTGCAGGGTAGCGGCTCACGACCGGAGTCTGCACGTGGGGTTTGCGGCGGTTCACCAGAAAACCATCGAGTTACTTGGTTGAGCCACAAAACCAAGACCGGAGGCTCGGCGGGCGGAGACGAAATCTGGGCGCATCGAGAAGCTTCGATGCCGGCGGACGCGTGGCGGGATCGCAGGGCTTGCATCGGGAGGACGCAGTCTACGGCAATGGCGTGGCCGTGCGATGAAGAGGAGTGTTACATGACCTATTTGCCCCTGAGGGGTTGTATCTTAATTTAAGTGCTAGGGGTAGTATGGTCTTTTGCTTGGCCCGGAGGGGACTCATATATATTAGCTCTAGGGTTTCTAGGAAAACCATCCATCTAGACTGCTTCTCCTTTCCTTGCTCTCTAGGGTTAGATTTTTCCTCAGTTTATAAAGAATCTGACCTCCGAGTGAATGGAAGCTTTCATGGTTGCGTCGATTTCCTGTTTGTAGCTCGTTGGATTTTCGTGTCTTTTTCGAGCTATTTTCATCGGTTTTTCGTGCGCGTGGAGGGTTTTTCCCAGGTGTTCTTTGCGTTCTTCGCGTGTTCTTGGGCGCCTTCGTTTTGATCCGGTTGGCCAGTGACTTTTGGTGGAAAGTGGTTTGGCGGACAGTCCGCAGGGACGTCGCGGACAGTCCGCGCGGCACGAGTTGCTCGCGGACCGTCCGAGGACGTGGTACGGACCGTCCGTGTGTGGAGGTGCCGATTGGGTCATTCTGTTAGTATTTAACGGACCGTCCGCCGTGTGGTGCGGACCGTCTGTGTGGTGGTCGCGGACAGTCTGATCCAGGGCCGCGGACCGTCCGCCTGGACTGCTGCAGAACAGCTAAGTCCTTTGCTTCTTGGTTCGTGCTTCCGCTATGGGATCGTTTGGGGTTTGTTCCTAGGGTTGGTACGTCCGTCGTGACTACGTGACCTTGGCAAACTCGTGTGGGAATCCTTGGTTGTGAATTTGGGGTTTAGGCCGAGTTCTCTCTTAGGAGAAGAATTTTTATCGGCTCCCATTCACTCCCCCCCTCTCTGGTCGCCTAATCTGTCCTTCAATTGGTATCAGAGCCGGTTACGGATCTTCGTGATTCTAACCAGTCTAAGATCTAAAGATGGCGTACCAGGAACGGGGTTCGGGTCCTCCACACTTTGATGGTAAGAACTACCATATGTGGCAAAGGCGGATGGCAGCTTTCCTCCGCGGCAAGGGTCAGATCCTGTGGGATGTCACGGTGAACGCAGCTTATGTTCATCTGATGAACTTCCTTGCTCCAGGATCGAGGGACATGTTCGACGCCAACAACAAGGCGGTCGACTACCTGTACTGTTCTCTGTGTGAATCGGAATTCGAACGGGTTCGTACAGAGGACTTGGCGTGCAGGATTTGGGAGCAGCTGAAGAACGCTCATGCCGGGAACGCTCAGGTTCAGGCTCGGCTCTTCGCGACCTACCGGAGAGAGTACGAGAACTTCACTCATATCCCTGGTGAGTCCATAGATGCCATGTTTTAGCATTTCACAGTGATCGTGAACAACATGAGGGCTAATGTGGCCGTACTCCCGTACGATGACCATGACAGGGCTGTCAAACTCCTGCATTCTCTGGATCGTACCGCGTGGAGTGGGAAGGTCGAGGCCATTCTAGAATCGGAGAAGTATGAGACCCTCACGGTGGACGAGCAGTTTTCCAAGCTCAAGTCGTCCGAGGTGGACCGTGGGGTGCGTGCAAAGATCGAGAACCCGACTGATCCCCACAGTCTGGCTCTCGTGTCTGGTTCAAGGACTAATGCTAACATGTCTGCGAGACAATTTTCTTTGTCTTGCCTTGTGTCCATGCCAGATGAGGAGTTCGATGTGCTGGGCGAGGAGGATCTCGCGTTGTTGAGCAGGCGGTTCGAGCGCATGTACACGAACCGGAAGAACGCTCGGAGGAGCTCGGGCATGTGCTACCGGTGCGGGAAGCACAGGCACTTCATCGAAGTGCCCGAAAGCCATGGAGGTCAAGCCCGAGCACAAGCACCGTTCAAGGACCGACCACAAGCACCACTCGAGGGACGACTACAACGGCAAGAACAAGTCCGAGCGGAGGCCGAGGAAGAATGGTGGCCACAAGAAGAAGGAGCGAGCGATGGTGGCCGGTGCGAGCGACATCGACTCAAGCTCTTGCTACTCTTCATCGAGCTCAAGTGATGAAGAAGAGAACCGGCACAAGGGCAAGCGTTCGGGCAAGAACATCAACGGCTTGTGCTTCGCCGCCCAAGGCTTTTGCGGCATGGCACATAGCACCGCAAGCAAGAAGAGCAACAAGGATAACTCGGGCTCTGACTCCGAGGAAGAGGTAAATAATAACCCATCCTTTTTGATAGCGGAGAATGCTAGGTTGAATGACTTGCTCGACAATCGTGATGATGTCCTTAGAAAGACCAACAAGGAGAAGAGGGAGTATAGGTCTTTGCTTGGAGAGGCTAAGGAAAAGGTGATTGAGCTAGAGTCTTTGCTTGTTGATGCTAGGGCTCAAATAGATTCCCTTAAGTCTGCTCCCATTGTGACCAGTGAACCTGAATGCACTGATTGTTCCACTTTTCTTGGTGAATTGACTGTGCTTAAGGGGAAGTATGCCTCCAAGGTTGAGGAACTAGATGTGCTTAGGGTCGAGCTAGATGAGATGAAATCTAGGCCCTCCTTTCTTGGTGCTTGTACTTCTTGTCCTGTTTTGCATGAGAAGCTAGATGTTTCGCTTGCTTATGCTAGATCACTAGAGGCTCAGCTGAAAGCTCCTATTCCTACAATTTGTTCTACTTGTGAATTGAATGTTGTCAAGAATATGGAGCTTGCACATTATGTTGATCGTTTGCAGGATGAGAATGATGAGTTGAGGCAGTTGATGGGTTGGTTGTCTGGTCATGAGCCTTAGTTGAGGATGATGATCGAGGCATTTAAGCGCCAGGATGGGGAAGCACTTGGGGCAAAGAAAGTGGGTGAGGGAAGTGGTGAGAGTGATGTTCCAGAACCACCAAAAACCCACCACAAAAATGCTTTTGTTCCTAAACCGAACCATCTTAGGAACCGACTAGACACAACCCCAGATCTACCCGTGTTTCCTCCACAAACCAACAACTTCCAGGAACCCATCAAGTTCAAGAGTGTCTTGGGGAATGAATTCTTTGGGAAGAAGGGAGAGAAACCAAGTGAGGAGAAAACGGGTGAGGAGAAGCCAGAGCCCAAAGAGAACCCAAAGCCAAAGCCAAACCGAAACCCTTCCATTGTGAGCATTATGGGAGGGATGGGCATCTTGCTGAGTTTTGCTTTAGGAAGAAGCGTGAGGAGAGGTTAGCTAGAGAGTTGGCCAACAATGACGAGTACCGCCCTTCTCGTGGTGTGCCTGAGCCTATGTTGGTGCCAAGAGATGAGGGAATGGTGCTGTCGGGGACCGCCCTAGGGGCCCCCTAAAACAAGGGGGGAACCCCTACTTAAATTCCTGCATCAATATAAACTAAGCCTAACCATGCAGGAAACTAACCCTGCAGGACACGGCCCATGCAGCAGGACTCCGGAGGCCCACCAAGGCGGCCCGCCTAGGAAGACCCCTCGGGCGGGGCTCCGCCTCCCCGAGGGCATGCTCCCCTCCTCGAACGGGCTCCGCCCGTTCGAGGGGCAACTCCCTCCTCGAACGGGTTCCGCCCCGCTCGAGGGGCGACCCTTCCCTCGAGCGGCCCCGCCCCGCTCGAGGGCGCGCTCCCCCTCGAGCGAGTCCCGCCTCGCTCGAGGGTCCGCTCCGCCCTCGGCCGGGGCCCGCCACGATCACGGGCGCCCCGCACGCGCGCGCCGGTCCCGTACTTGGGCATTTAACGCCACGACGCCGCGGGACGGCGCCATCATGCGCCGGGGCTCACGCCCGGTGCCGCCGCACCAACTCCCCGGGGAAAGAGCCCATCCCCGCCCCTTGTGGGATGGACCGTGCGGTACGGCCGGTGTCGGTCCCGTGACACCGTGCGCACGCCGCCGTACGGCTAACGCGCCCGACCCTCGAAAGGGGGCCGGGCGCACCCTCGATTCCACTTTCCCGTGACCTTGCGGGTTGGGTGAGGGGCGCTAGGCCGGTGGGTGGCCATCCCGGCCACCGGCAAACGGCGCGGCCGCCGTACCCACGCGTGCGGGCGCACGCCCGGCTCCACGAGGGGCACGCCCAAGCGCCGCGGCAACCACTCCGCCACCGCGAGCTCATTGGGAAGGAACGCCGTTCGCCCGCTCCCGTATCCGTCACGGTCGTCATCGGCACCTCCCCTCGAAGCCTATCGAGAGAACGCCATCACCGTCCCCGCCGCCTCCTACCCTCGAACCGCCCTTTGTTCGGGTACAAGGTAGGCCATCATGGCCGGATCGCAGCGAAGATCAACCGGACAGCCGCCCATTCTACACCATAGCACGACGTGCTCCCACACGTAGCTAGGTAGCGCGGCGTGCATGTAACTCGCCGCCCCCTTGGCCTATAAAAGGGGAGGCGAGCCCCCAGCCGCGGGGAGACAGGTTCGAACAAGTCCAGAAGAACACAACACACTGTGCACTCACTCTCTTATTCTCCCACAACATCTTCAGCCACCCACTAGGGACTTGGGAGCCACGCTTCCTCTCCCGCCTTGCTTGTACTTGCCCCACTACAAGCACCCCCGGTGCTGAGCAATATAGTGCCACGAGCACGCCGGCTAGCCGGACGTACGGCCCCCTCGGCCGGGAACCGGATAATCCTTGTGTCATTTGTTGCTTGGCATCGACCATAGAGGGATAAACTTAGGCGCTATCTACTGGTTAGTGTCGGGACCATATTCCGCACCGACGCTGGCGCCCACCGTGGGGCATCCGAGCGCCTAAGGTCATTTCGCTGACTCCCTCCATGGTGATTCGCACTGAGTACCGTAGCACTCGCTACAACATGGGTAGCTCTGACCCCCTTCCAGCCGGGCTCGAGATCCGCTTCGGGGGACTTGAACTTCCGGGCCACGGGGGAATGGCTATCTCATGCGCCTCACCAACCGTGAGGAGCTACGCGCGCGGCGGGAGGCCGGGGTCCGCTGCGGTCACCGCCGCACGCACGACACCGGCGCGGTACTGCCGGGCACGGATGCGCGGGTCCGTCGACGCCACGACGCCGTCACCGCTCCGGGGCGCGCTCGCGTCGAGCACGGTCCGAGCGGCGGCGGGCCGAGCGCGCCGCCGCCCGGCGCGGTGCGCCCACCGTCACGACGGCCGCCACCGCCCCGGCGGGACCGCGCGCAGTCTCCGGACCACGCGTCCCCATCGGGCTGCGTGGCGCCACTACGGCCTACAACGCCAACGTCAACACGACGATGCGCAGGGTTCCGCCTGGTCGGCACGTCTTCGTCGCCAGGGATCCCGGCACTTCAGCAGCGGACGAGTCGTCCCTGGGCTCCGTCGACACGATGCCACCCGCCAACCGTCATGGGTACGCGGAGTGGGACTTCTCTGGTGTGCCGGACCCAGTCGCGTTCAGGCGCTTCCTCGACGCCACGGACTACTGGTTCGGCTGCTCCGACGACTCCAGCACTGGGAGCTACGACCCCACGCGGGAATGCTGCGCCGTCATCACCAACGACCCGGCCAACGCCGCGGTGCGGCGGGCGCCGGAGATGGGGAAGTCACGCCAGCCCCAGGGGTTGCCACGCGCCTGGCCGCGGGGCCAAGCGCACCCGGCCGGGGCCGACGTCGACGCGCGGCCGGCCCAAGCTCGTGAGCTCGAGGCCAAGGCGCGCGAGGAATACCGGACGGTGCGGGCGCTCCCGCGCATCGATGGCGGGAGAGGCCTCCGCGCGCGGCGAACGCGCACGGGAGTTAGGCCGGTCAAGTCCGCGACCGCCTCAACCCCGTCCCCAACGTCGACAACGCGGATACTCCACCGCGAGCGAGCCAAAAGCTCATCGCCGCCGCGACACTACCGCGCGCCATGCCGGCACCCTCGACCCCCGAGGCTCGAGAAATGCACCGCGAGGTGCAAACCCTCCTTGAGCAAGCGGCCGTCCGGCGGGCCGAAAGCTCGGCCTCACGCATCCGCCAACGGGGGGACGCGCGGGGTGATGATCCGGCACCGGGGGGCGAACCCTCGGTGCATGCGGGTCGACCCCTGCCGACCGGGGACGCACGCCGGCCAAGGAACGCCTCCTCGACACACGCGGGGCGGCGGATGGCGACGCCCGCAACGTCATCAACGCCGGGCGCACCGGCAAGGCGGACGCGCGAGCGGCCAGGGGCTACCACCCTCGAAGGGGTGGACGCTACGACAGCGGTGAGGATCGCTCCCCAACGCCGGAGCCCCCGGGCACCCGCGTGTTCAGACGGGAGATCCGCACGGCAGCGTTCCCCCAGCGCTTCCGTCAACCCTCGACGATCACCAAATACAACGGGGAGACGGACCCTCGTGTCTGGCTAAACGACTACCGCCTGGCACCTCGGTGGGGCGGGGCCACCGGCCGACGAAGTGATCATCCGCAACTTGCCCCCGCATCCGGGCGACGCGGCCGGACATGGCTCGAGCATTTGCCCGCCGGCCCGGATCCACGACTGGGACGATCTAGTCCACACCTTCGTGGGCAACTTCCGGGGCACATACGTGCGCCCCGGAACTCCCGGGATGCGCGCTCCCCGCACGCGAAGCCGGGCGAATCGGCCGCGGGACTTCATACGGCGCTTCTCCAAGCGGCGCACGAGCTCCCCGGCGTGGCACAATCCGAGATCGTGCACGCGTTCCTCGAGGGCACCACGTGCGGGACCTTGTGCGCGAGCCGGGACGCCGCCCGCCCACGGACTCGAACGAGCCGTTCGACATTGCCACCGGCTTCGCCTCGGGAGAGGAGGCCGTGGGGGCAATTTTCGATGGCAAGAGGGGAAAGCGCTCCGAGGACACGCCGCGGAGGGCGGCGGGTCCAAGGAGCCGCGCCGCAACGACAAGCGGGGCAAGAAGGGGGGAAGAAGCCGCGCGCGCGCGGGCGCGCGAGCGAGGGCGCAACGGCGGCAACGCCGAGGCCCTCGCCGTTGACCCGGCCCGACGGGGCCCTCGACCGGCTCCTCGAGGCCCGGGGGTTTTCGACGACATGATGAAGAAGCCGTGCCCCTACCACAAGACCCCCGTGAATCACACTCTTGAGCGGTGCGACATGCTCAAGAAGTTCTATGGCCGTGCCGCCGCGAAGGAGGCGAGAGGCCAAGAAGGATGGGGGCGACGGCGACGCGGTGGCTTCCCTGCGGTCGAAAATGTGTTCCTCATTTTTGGGGGGATCCACCGTCGACATGTCAACCGGCGGCGCAAGAAGGAGCGGCACGAAGTCCTCGCCGCAGAGAGGGCACCTCCGGCCTTTCTCAACTGGTCGAAGGATGCCATCACCTTTAGCCGGGATGATCACCCAAACCGCATCCCGAACCCGGCCGGTACCCCCCCGGTGGTCGATCCCATCATTGGGAGCGCCCGGTTTTCGAAGGTCCTTATGGACGGAGGCAGTAGCCTCAATATCCTCTTCGCGCATACACTGCGCCTAATGGGGATCGGGCTGGACCAGCTGCGGCCCAGCACGAAGCCGTTTCACGGCATCGCGCCCGGAAAGCAGGTTCAACCCCTCGGGCAGATCGATCTGCCCGTCTGGTTCGGGACCCCCAAGAATTTCCGCAAGGAAACCCTCACCTTCGAGGTGGTGGGATTCAAAGGGGCCTACCATGCCATCCTTGGGCGACCATGCTATGCCAAGTTCATGGCAGTCCCAAACTACACGTACACGAAGATGAAGATGCCGGTCCAAACGGCGTCATCACCGTCGGGTCGTCGATCGAGCATGCATTCGACCGCGATGTCGAGTGCGTGGAGCATGCGAGAGGCGCTAGCGCCTGGATGAAGCGCTGGTGAACACACTGGAGAAGATGGTCAACGACGACCTCAGCTCCGCCACCAAGCACGTCGGCACGTTCGAGGCCGCCGAGCAAACCAAAGGGGTCCCCCTCGACCCATCAGCCCCCGAGGGCAAGGCTTTGAGGGTCAGCTCGACCCTCGATCCTAAATAGGAAGCAGTGCTCGTCGACTTCCTCCGCGCCAACGCCGACGTTTTCGCGTGGAGCCCCTCGGACATGCCAGGCATTCCGAGGGAGGTCGCCGAGCACTCCCTTGATATCTCGCCTAATGCTCGCGGCGGTCGGCGGCGGCTACGCCGCTTCGACGAGGAACGGCGACGGGCGATCGGAGTGGAGCTGCGGAAGCTCCTCGAGGCCGGATTCATCAAGGAAGTGTTCCACCCGACGTGGTTAGCTAATCCGTGCTTGTAAAAAAGAAAAATGGGAAGTGGAGGATGTGCATTGACTACACAAGTCTCAATAAAGCGTGTCCAAAAGTTCCTTTTCCTTTGCCGCGCATAGATCGGATCATTGATTCCCCCTGCCGGTGCGAACTACTCTGTTTCCTTGATGCCTATTCGGGTTATCATCAAATAAAAATGAAGGAGTCCGACCAGCTCGCGACTTCGTTCATCACACCGTTCGGGACGTTCTGTTACGTCACGATGCCTTTTGGCCTCAGAAACGCGGGCGCAACCTATCAGCGCTGCATGCAGCACGTTTTTGGGGACCATATCGGGCGAACGGTCGAGGCTTACGTAGACGACATCGTCGTCAAAACCAGGAAGGCGGACGACCTGGTCAGCGATCTTGGCATCGCATTCAGTTGCCTGCGGGCCAACGGGGTCAAGCTCAACCCCGAAAAATGTGTCTTTGGAGTGCCGCGGGGCATGCTCCTAGGATACATTGTCTCACAGCGAGGAATCGAGGCCAACCCTGAAAAGGTCGCGGCCCTCGAGCGAATGGGTCCAATTCGAGACCTCAAAGGGGTGCAGAAGGTGCTGGGGTGCCTCGCCGCCCTGAGCCGCTTCATCTCGAGGCTCGGTGAGAAGGGCCTGCCCCTCTACCGGGCCGCTCAAGAAGCACGAGCGCTTCTCTTGGACCGCCGAGGCCCAGGAAGCGCTCGACAAGCTAAAAGCATCTCTGACGCACGCCCCAATCCTTACGCCGCCGCAAGACGGCGAACCCCTCCAACTCTACGTGGCCGCGACCACCCAGGTGGTCAGCGCCGTGATCGTTGTGGAGCGCACGGAGGAAGGACATGCCTCGCCGCCCGTGCGAGAGGCCGGTCTACTACATCAGCGAGGTCCTGTCGGACACGAAGACGCGCTACCCTCAGGTCCAGAAGCTGTTGTACGCAGTGGTCCTCGCGCGGCGCAAGCTCCGCCACTACTTCGAGGCCCACCCAGTTACGGTGGTCTCTTCCTTCCCGCTAGGAGAGATCATTCGCAACCCCGATGCGGCAGGCAGAATTGCCAAGTGGTCCGTGGAGTTGATGGGCGAAACGCTCGCCTATGCTCCGCGCAAAGCCATCAAATCGCAAATCTTAGCAGACTTCGTCGCTGAGTGGACAGACACACGAGCCCCGCCCCCTCAAATTCAAGCGAGTCCTTGACTCTCGTTCTTCGACGGCTCGGTGATGAAGACGGGAGCGGGCGCGGGCCTGCTCTTCGTGTCACCCCTCGGGGAGCACATGCGCTACGCAGTGCGCCTCCACTTCCCCGCGTCCAACAACATGGCGGAATACGAGGCCCTCCTCTGCGGCCTCAAAATCGCCATTGAATTGGGCATCAAGCGCCTCGACGTACGAGGGGATTCGCAGCTCGTGATCGACCAAGTCATGAAGAACGCGAGCTGCCACGACGACAAGATGGAGGCCTACTGCAAGGCCGTGCGGGCCCTCGAAGACAAGTTCTACGGCATCGAACTCAATCATGTACCCCGCCGGTACAACGAGGAGGCAGATGAACTTGCCAAGATCGCGTCCGGGCGGATCACCGTTCCCCCCCGAACGTTTCGCGCGCGACATCGCGCGGCCATCGGTCGCCTTCGAGCCCTACCCCTCGAGCGACAGCGGACCCTCGGGGGCTCCCTCGAACCCGGCGGGTGCGGAACCCATGGAAGAGGACCCCTCGAACGAGGCGTACGTGCTCTCCCTTCTCGAGGGGTACGGCTCCCACGAGGGCCGTCGCGATGGACATCGAGCCGGCTCCCGCCCGGACGGACGGCGGGGAGAAGTACATCGCCCGGATTGCTCGAGGGGAGCTCCCCGCGACCGAGCCACGCGCCGGGCGCATCGCCGGGATGGCCAAGTCGTTCACCCCCGGTCGACGGTGAGCCGTACAAGCGCGCCGCGTCGGGCATACTCCGGCGGTGTATACCCATTCCCGAGGGGCGCGAGCTCCTACGGGACATCCACGCGGGGATGCGTGGCCACCACGCCGCGCCCGCGCACCCCCTCGTCGGCAACGCGTTCCGCCAAGGCTTCTATTGGCCTACCGCGGTCGCGGACGCCAACGAAATCGTGCGCACTTGCGAAGGGTGCCAGTTCTACGCCCGCAAAACCAACTTGCCAGCTCACGCTCTGCAAACAATCCCCGTGACATGGCCGTTCGCTGTGTGGGGGTTGGACATCGTCGGGCCCCTGCGGAAGGCGCCCGGGGGCTTCACCCACCTGCTGGTTGCAATTGACAAGTTCTCCAAGTGGGTGGAGGTGCGCCCCATTACGAATTTGAGGGCTGAGCAGGCGGTCTCGTTCTTCACCGACATCGTCTACCGCTTTGGAGTGCCAAACTCCATCATCACAGACAACGGGTCCCAGTTCACGGGCCGGAAGTTCTTGGAGTTCTGTGACAAATTCCACATCCGTGTGGATTGGGCAGCTGTGGCACACCCACAGACCAACGGCCAAGTAGAACGCGCCAACGGCATGATCCTACAGGGCCTCAAGCCCAGAATTTTCGACCAGCTCAACAAATCTGGTCGGAAATGGCTCCAGGAACTACCGAGCGGTCGTGTGGAGCCTAAGGACCACCCCCAGCGAGCCACCGGGTTCACCCCGTTTTTCCTAGTCCATGGCGCGGAGGCCGTCCTCCCCACGGATGCGGAATACGGGTCGCCCAAGGTTCGAGGCTACAACGAGGACGCTAACCGGCGAGCCCGCGAGGACTCCTTTGGATCGGCTAGACGAAGTACGCCTCGTGGCGTTGATGCACTCCGCAAGGTATCAACGGTCCCTACGGCGCTACCAAGCGCGCAAGATACGCCGCGGGGATTTCGGCGAGGGGGACACGGTCCTAAGGCTACGCCAAGACAATCGAGGGCGCCACAAGCTATCGCCCCCATGGGAGGGACCCTACGTCGTGGTGAAGGTGCTCAAACCGGCACGTACAAGCCGGCCAACGAGGACGGCGAAGAACTCACCAACGCTTGGAACATCCAACGGCTACGTCGCTTCTACCCTTAGCTAGGATTTCCAAGTATTTTCTCGTTGTACAAACACACGGCCAACACCCCGATTGGTGTCACCTATGTAAATACTCCAAGTATAATAAAAGGGCAACTCGGCTTTCCCCCGAAACCCAAGTTACCCTCGGGGGCCTCTTGCGGGGGGGGCACCCCCCCCCAAATGGTCCCATTTTTTCGCGCAAAAAACGTAATAACACGCGCTAAGTTTGTTTCCTACTTCAACCACGAGCCACGGTTCGAAAAGGGCGTAGGCGGCACAATGGAAGGAGCGCGCGAGCCGAAGACGGCCTACGCCGCGTGGCTATGGCCCGTTTCTCTCGCCTCCAACCCGGCGGGCCCCTCGCGAAAGGCGGACTTCCCTAACTAGAATCTACTCGGGGAGGAAGAGGAAGCAAAAAGCACGATAAACAAGCGATTTCATTTACAAACTGTCTATGATTCACGAAATTACTTGTTTCTTTACAAGAGGCCACGAGGCCAGAGTTCTGATACATGTAAACAAAAAACGGGCCTAGCGCCCAGGTACTTTCGAGGGCGGGCGGAGCGCGGCGTCGGCGGCGTCGGGGAAGAGGAATTCTTCAAAGGCCTCGGCGAGCGACTCGGCGGCGTCGGCGGCAAGCGCGTCCGCACGCTCCATGGCCACCTCGTCCTCGACGCCCTCGGGCACGATGTAGCCTTCCGCTACCGCCTCGAGGTTGACCTCGTAGTGGGATCGCACCACTCCGAGGGCCTTCGCACGCCCGGGTGCAACGCCCGACGCGTCCGCCCCGTGACGTGGCCGCCAAGGGCGCGTAGGCGGGCGGCCGGCGAGCGCCGGCCTGGACCTCGCCTTCCTCGACGGCGTGACAGGTCTCGAGGGCCGCGTCCCGCAGCTCCCTGCCGGCTCTCGCTCGGAGGAGTTGTAGGAGGCTGCGGGGGCCTCGGCCCGCCCAGCGGCGTGTCCCAGGGCAGTGCGCAAGCCTGGAAGCGACAAGACGACAGGAAATCAGAAAAGGGGAAGACGAACCCTCTAAAGCAAAAACCAACGAGCGGGATCAGGCAATAGCTTACCTTCGATTTGCCTCCTCCCCGAGATCGAGGTCGTGGCGCACGGACTCAAGCGCCACCTCGAGGCCCCGGACGGTCTCGCCTTGCTCGACGAGGGCCATCTCTTGGGCGGCGTTGCTGATGCTGAGCGTCAACGCCTCATCCTCGACCTCGAGAGAATGCGGCGTTCCGCTCCTCCAGCGACTTCTCCACCCCCTCGCGAGCAACGCGCTCCCGCTCCAGCGCCGTCCGGGCGTCGCGAAGGGCGGCTCCGCTCTCGCCGGAGCCGCCCCTCGGCCCTCGGCGGGCGATGCGCTCCTCGCTGGAGCTGCCCCTCGGCGGCGACGTGAGCCGCAACCTTGGCGTCGAGGGCGGCCTTCGGGTCATCCGCCTCCTTGGCGCGGCTGCTCCCATCCCGCGCGCCCGCTCCTCGGCCCCGGCGGCTGCGCCGCTGCGCTCTCTCGAGCGACGTGCGGAGCCTCCCGGTCTCGGCGCGAGCGGTGGCCACCTCCGCCTCCCGGGTGGCGGCCAACGTCCGCGTCTTCTCCAGGTCCTCGCGCGCGGTCCACAGCGCCTCGTCACGATCGACGAGGGCCGCGCGGATGCGCCCGAGGCTCGAGTCACGCGCCGCGTCTTGCCCCGAGCTCTCGGGGAGCACGTCACACCACGCCAACGCCCGGTAGACCAGCCAGCTGTCCGGCGTCCTAAGAGCTTCCGCAAGCGCGTCGAAAGCGCTGCATCGCTCCCGGAGGGCGGCGGGCCTCGGCGTTCACACCGGTCGAACGCGGCCGTACTTCTCGCGGGCGCGGCGCTCAAGCTCCTGGAATCCACGCATCGAGCCTCGTCAGCACCAAGTCTTGAGTACAGCGCGCGAAAGCGAAAAAGGGAAAGAAGAAAAGCAACCGTGGCTCACCTGGAAGACGATCCAGGCCGGGCCGCTGTGAACCCGCAGCGCCTCGTTCAACGCGCGGTTGAGCGTGGCGCCGTGGCTCATGAGCTCGCCCCAGAGCTCCTGCTCCCCCTGGGCGTCAGCGAACGCCGGGGGATCCTCCACGGCCCCCCCCACCTGGGCGGGGCGACCGGCTTGGGAGGACGAGGCCTCGGCGTCGTGCCCTCGGCCCCCCACTATCATGCGACCCTCGTGACGCCTCACGAGGGCCCTCTCCTGGGGCTCAGGAAAGTTTGTGGGCCAGCTGGCCCACTGGTTCCACCCAGGCGGCGAGGAGTCGTCCGAGAGCTCCACCACCTCCGCCTGGGGACCGCCGGCGGGCGGAGCCGCCTTGCTCCGCCTCCCCGCCGGCGCCCCCACTGCGCCTCCGCGGCCGCGGCGCCCGCCCGTGTGGCGCCGTTGCCGCCACCTCCGTCCGCGCCGCCACGTCCGCGGGCGCTCCCGCGAGGTTGCGCGCGCTCGCCTCCCCCCCGCCGGTGGCCGCCACCGCGGGCGGCCACCTCCACCGTAGCCGCCGCCGCGGCCCGCGCCTCCATGGCGGCCGGCGCCCGGCCGCCCCCCGGCGACCTCCGGGCCGCGACGCGGCGGGTTGATCTACCGGCCGGGGCCTCGAAGCCCCGGCCGGGCCTTGCGCGCTCGTGCCCGCCACCGCGCCCGCCCCCGGGCGCGGCCCCCTCGACGAACGCCGCCGGGTGGGGATCGACGCATACGTCCTCGGCACCTTGGCCGGCGCAAGAGGAGGGACGGTGGGCACCGCCTCGCGGAAACGCGAACGGAGGATTAGAGCGTCTAATAACCCAACAAATTAATGCCAAGCAAAGGAAGAACGGATTCCTTACCTCGCGGAGGAAAAGGCCCGCTTCCTTTTCCTCGAGGCCTCCGACGAGGCCGGCGCGGGGGGCCGCACCCGCCGCGGCGCTCCCCGACGGTGCCGCCGCACGCGCGGGCACGCCGCCTCACGCATAGGCGCACCCGACGGCGCCACGGTGCGCGGGGGCACGCTTGTCCGCGCGCGCGGCGCGCCCACCGACGCGCCCCTCGACGAGGACGCCGCGCGCGCGCGCGCGCCCCCCGCCGCGTGCGGGCACGCTTGACGCGCGCGCGCGGCACGTGCGCCGCGCGCGCGCCTCCGTGGCGCGCGCGGCGCACCTCCGCGGCGCGTGCCGCCCCGACGACGACGCACGGCGGCGGGCGCCGGCGCGCCCGCCCCGGACGAAGCCGCCCCCGACGCCGGCGCAAGATCCGGCGACGGGGGCGCGGGCGCGCCACCGTGCGAGGGGCCCTCCCCCTCGGACTCTTCCTCCTCGTCCCCGATCCGAGGACGAGGGCTCGTCGATGTCGGGGGGAGGAGAGCCCCGGCTCCTCCCGCCGCCGGTACTCGGCGGCCCGTGCGTCGCGGCGCGCTTGGCGCCGCCTTGCGTGCTCCCTCTTGCGCGCCGCCCGCTCCTGCTGCTCCCCGGCTGCGCCGCCCGCCGAGCGCACGGGAGTCGGGGGGTGGGTGGAACGGCCTTGGCGGCGGTGAACCGCACCGGTGCGCACGAGGACGACGGCGGCACATCGGGGAAACGGAATCAAGAACAAGAACTAAAACGAGAATCGAAAAGCTCCACTCACCAACGGGCCGGTGGGGAGCATCTCGAGGTCCCACGGGGTCCGACCCGCGGCGCGGCGTCGGGTGTCGACGGCGCTCCGCGCCGGGTGAGCGCGTACGGCCGCTCCCGGCGGCGTCGGGAGCATCCGCGACCTCGCCGGGTCGACGGGGTTGGCCGCCTCCGTCATCTCGAAGATGCGGAGCGGCCTCTCCATCAACGGCACGATACGCGCGGTGATGGAGGAAGGCGAGGACGCCCATCGCGTTGAGCCCTTCCCTCGCCCGGCCGGCGCAAGGCGGCGAGGATGGAGTCTTGGCGCGCCGGTGGTTGGCCGTAGGCAACCCGTAGCCCCGACGGTCCGGCCTCTCCTTGAACACCCGCCGGTGTAGGGAGGGAGGCCGGGCTCGGCGTTGCGCGAGGTAAAACCATCCCCGCTCCCCGGCCGGCATTGTTCGTCGTCATGGTGCGGGGGATGTAGGAGTTCTTGAGCCGCCCCCCGCACGGCCAGCGACATCCCCGCCGGCGCGCACCGCGCGGCGGGTCCCTCGGCTTTCCGTCGTAGGCTGCGTGATGAGCTCCGCGCGGAAGAGGTGCACCCGAGCTCCCGGTTGGCGGGATCCCCCGAGGTACCCTTCGCAGACGCCCACGAATGTGGCCGCCTGCGAGATAGCGTTGGGGGCGAAGTTGTGCAGCTCCACCCCGTAGTGGAAGCACAACGCCCTCATAAATGTGCTCGCCGGCGCGTTGAAGCCGCGCTCGTGGTAGCGGAGGAAGCTCACCACGTATCCCTCCGGCGGGTTGGGCTCGAGGTGCGACGATGGCGGCACGATCCACTCCGCCGGGCGCCCATCTTCGTTGGCCGAGAGCTGGCCGGCGGCGACCAGCTCGCCCAGGGCGAGCTGGGTCACTGTCGACTTCTCCCAGGCGTACGGCTCCAAGACCCTGATCGGAAGCTGAGGCGGCGCCATAAGGAAGGACGAACGAGCGCGGGGGCGGAGGACAAGGAAGCGAGAAGAAAGCTCTAAGCAACGAAACCGCGCGGTGGCAAGAGCAAAACGAAGACGAAGCGACGGAGGATTGAAAATGGTGAGGAGCCAAGGTAAAAACCGCCACCTACTCCTCCCCGCCGGTTTTATAGGCAAACGGGCGAGTTCTCGGAGCGCGCGCCCCGCCAACGATGCTGCGGGAATCTTTCCATCGCGTCGACGGGCGGGCCCCACCACGGCTGCAGCGACTAACCCCCGCGGGCGGGTCATCATTACGGCGAGACCGGCGATGGCCGAGGCGAAACCGTCACATCCGCCGGCCACGTCGCCCACTACGCGCGCGCGCGCGCGCGCGCCCTAAAAAGCGCGCCCGCGGCTGCGAAACCCGCGGTCACGCCCGCGGGGCATTTAAATGCCCGGGCCCCTTGCCAAGCAAGGAGAGCCCTCGAGCGAGGCGAATCCTCGGCTCGAGACAAAGGTGACCCTCGATGGACGACAGCGTGAGAAGGTCGCCCGGGACCTGCTCGGTGTAGAGTAGGCAACCGCGGGCACCCATGCCACGTGAAGCCCTCGAGCGGCATGACCCTCAACTCGAAACAAGGCGACCCTCGATGGGATGTCAGCGTGAGAAGGTCGCCGGGACTGCTCGATGTAGAGCAGACCACCGCGGGCACCCATGCCACGTAGGACCCTCGAGCGGCATGACCCCCAACTCGAGATGATGTCAACCCTCCGAAAGAAGGCACGCGCGTAAGAGGATCGCCCAGGTCACGCTTGAAATAGAGCGACACCGAAAGCACTCATACCGCGCCACGCCGCCAACAAGCACCTCGAGGACTGGCACGCCCAGACCCCTCGACGGCCGCAAACGTGAAAAGACGGAGCTGTCCATGCACAGCCCCGCACGGCCTTGCGATCGGGGGTTCGAAGCGACCCTCGACGGGTTCGAACGGGCGCCCCGGATCTCGGAGTTAGGGACGACGAGGGCACGCGCATTCGAGCCGTTCCTCGAGCCCGTCGGCTCGAGGGTGCCCCACATGTCGTGTTCGAGAGCCGGCGAGGGCGGCTAGCGGGGGGATCCCACCGAGGGAGAGCTTCCGCGCCCTCGGTCCCTAGCGAACGGGACCGAGCCCCACCTAGCAAACCCACGCAAGCGCTTCCATGGACGTGTCTCCGGACCGCGCGGCCTACCCTTATCGAACGGGGCATGGACGTCCACTTGAACTACCCGCTAGCGGCTCGAAGAGGAATCCGCGATTCGCGACCCGCTCGATGGGAGTCGTGGAAACCTCACCTCCCGACCCGCGGAGGGACGGCGAGGGCGCGATAAAAAACAAGTCGTCAGGCTCGACCCGATCGCCTCGAACAGGCCAAGGCTCGGGGGCTCGACGCACGGCTACACCTCCTTGGAATTGCACCCGCCCGAGACAGTGACAGGGGAGCGTGCCACCCCCGATGCCGGCTGAAACACCGCCGATGCCGGTTGGCATATGTGCCACGCCTTTCTGACCGAATTGCTCGCGGTTAACCCCTCGCGGGGAGAACCCACACTCTGCGCAGGGCTTCGAGGGCTAGACCCGCGGGTCGCTAGCGCGGCCCCCGGAAAGCGTTCGCAAACAAGGAGGGAAGAACGTCCTATCAGTAGGTTCCGGCATGCGGGAGCCTCAAAGGCAAACCCGCGGATGCTCGGGGGCTGCGTCGGGGACCGCCCTAGGGGCCCCCTAAAACAAGGGGGGAACCCCTACTTAAATTCCTGCATCAATATAAACTAAGCCTAACCATGCAGGAAACTAACCTGCGGGACACGGCCCATGCGGCGGGGACTCGGAGGCCCACCAAGGCGGCCCGCCTAGGAAGACCCCTCGGGCGGGGCTCCGCCTCGCCCGAGGGCATGCTCCTCCTCGAACGGGCTCCGCCCCGGTTCGAGGGGCAACTCCCTCCTCGAACGGGTTCCGCCCCGCTCGAGGGGCGACCCTTCCCTCGAGCGGCCCCGCCCCGCTCGAGGGCGCGCTCCCCCTCGAGTGAGTCCCGCCTCGCTCGAGGGTCCGCTCCGCCCTCGGCCGGGGCCCGCCACGATCACGGGCGCCCCGCACGCGCGCGCCCGGTCCGTGCCCGGGCATTTAACGCCACGACGCCGCGGGACGGCGCCATCATGCGCCGGGGGCTCACGCCCGGTGCCGCCGCACCAACTCCCCGGGGAAAGAGCCCATCCCCGCCCGCGTGGGATGGACCGTGCGCGTACGGCCGGTGTCGGTCCCGTGACACCGTGCGCACGCCGGCCCGTACGGCTAACGCGCCCGACCCTCGAAAGGGGCGGGGCGCACCCTCGATTCCACTTTCCCGTGACCTTGCGGGTTGGGTGAGGGGCGCTAGGCCGGTGGGTGGCCATCCCGGCCACTGAAACGGCGCGGCCGCCGTACCCACGCGTGCGGGCGCACGCCTGGCTCCACAGGGGCACGCCCAAGCGGCTGCGCAACCACTCCGCCACCGCGAGCTCATTGGGAAGGAACGCCGTTCTGCCCGCTCCTGTATCCCGTGCCGGTCGTCATCGACACCTCCCCTCGAAGCCTATCGAGAGAACGCCATCACCGTCCGCCGCCTCCTACCCTCGAACCGCCCCGTTTGTTCGGGTACAAGGTAGGCCATCATGGCCGGATCGCGGCGAAGATCAACCGGACGACCGCCCATTCTACACCATAGCACGACGTGCTCCCACACGTAGCTAGGTAGCGCGGCGTGCATGTAACTCGCCGCCCCCTTGGCCTATAAAAGGGGAGGCGAGCCCCCAGCCGCGGGGGGAGACAGGTTCGAACAAGTCCAGAAGAACACAACACACTGTGCACTCACTCTCTTATTCTCCCACAACATCTTCAGCCACCCACTAGGGACTTGGGAGCCACGCTTCCTCTCCCGCCTTGCTTGTACTTGCCCCACTACAAGCACCCCCGGTGCTGAGCAATATAGTGCCACGAGCACGCCGCTGCTGGACGTACGGCCCCCTCGGCCGGAACCAGGATAATCCTTGTGTCATTTGTTGCTTGGCATCGACCATAGAGGGATAAACTTAGGCGCTATCTACTGGTTAGTGTCGGGACCATATTCCGCACCGACAGGTGCGTACCATCTACCCTCGTGGGAGGCGTGAGTATGTGCCTCGAGGTGAGCCACCACATAGAGAAGGTGGTAGGTGTGTTGGGTTTGGGCGTGGTGAGTTTGCTGGACGTTCCTTTGCTCGTGGCCAATACGAGTATGGGGGGAACGATCGCAGCTTTAGGTCCTAGAGGAGCTACGGACCACGGTCTCCCCTTCGTGGTATGCGTAGTCCTCCAAGGGGACGTGTGTGTGTTCAACCTAGGAGAGATAGGATGAATTTTGCTAACCCCACGTTTGAGCAAATGGCGAGGCACTGGTTTGATTCGTTTTGTCCTAACCCCAGTGTTGAGTCCTTTGCTCACTCTCGCTCTCGTTTTTGATTTTGCAGGTGGGAGGCTTGGAGGGCTTTTGGTGGATCGACTCCGGTTGCTCCCGACACATGACCGAAGATCGACGGTGGTTCTCCAGCCTCACCCCGGTGATGACCAAGGAGTACATCACTTTTGGGGATAATGGGAGAGGTAGAGTGCTTTCAGTGGGCACGGTGAAGGTGAGTGAGTCTGTGACTCTTAGGCGTTTTTCTCTTGTCAAGTCGTTGGGGTACAATCTTCTCTCTGTCTCCCAACTTCTTGATGAGGGTTTTGAAGTCCGGTTTAAAACAGGCTGTTCTTGTGTTTTGGATTCTCGAGGTGATCTTGTGTGCACGATCGTCCCCAAGGGTCAAATTTTCAGAGCCGATTTTTGTCAGTGTGTCGGCTCTCCTTGTTGTTTGGTTGCTGGTGTTTCGGCGGAGGTTTGGAAATGGCATAGGAGACTAGGTCACCTGAGTTTTGACTTGTTGTCACGCTTGAGTGGGCTAGGATTAGTCTGAGGACTGCCTAAGCTGAAATACCAAAAGGATTTGGTATGTGCTCCGTGTAGGCATGGCAAGATGGTCGCCTCCTCTCATCCGCCTCTGACATCCGTTATGACAGAGAGACCATGCGAGTTGTTCCATATGGACTTGGTTGGTCCAGCTCGTGTGTGCTCAACGGGTGGGAAATGGTATGTCCTTGTGATTGTGGACGACTATTCTCGCTATGCTTGGGTCTTCTTTTTGGCTGACAAGGGGGAGACGTTTGGTTTTGTGAGAGATCTGATCTTGAGGTTGAAGAACGAGAGACATGGAGATGTTGTTCGAGCTATTCGTAGCGACAATGGCAGTTAATTTAAAAACTCTCGTTTCAAAACCTTTTGTCGTGATTTGGGTCTCGAACATCATTTTTGTTCTCCCTATGTGGCTTGTCAGAATGGTGTGGTTGAGAGGAAAAATCGTTCCCTTTGTTAGATGGCTCGGATGATGCTTGATGAGCATAGGACTCCGAGGAGATATTGGACTGAGGCGATGAACACCGCTTGCCATGTTGGGAATCAGATTTTTCTGAGGGCCTTCTTGAACAAAACGTGCTATGAGCTTATGCACTGACGAGCACCTATAATGAGCCATTTCAGGGCTTTTAGTTGTAGGTGCTTCATTCTCAAGAAGGGTAGGCTAGATAAGTTTGAGTCGAGGTCTTCAGATGGGATTTTCTTAGGTTATGCTAGTCATTCTAGAGCATTTCGTGTGCTCAACCTTGATACTAACCTAGTCATGGAGACTTGCGAGGTGACCTTCGACGAGACACAACCATGCAATTCGTCTGTCTTTGAGTGTGCAAGTGATGATGAAGTTGGCAATAAGATCTTTGAGGACGAGGAGGATGATGCTGGAGAGGATGATGGTGATGATGGTGAAGCTCTAGCCACGTGTGTACCCTTTACTTCCACTACGATGACTACGGTGCAGGATGGTCCATCCCCTACACCGCCTACGATTCAGGAAGATCAAGTGGAAGCAGCTGCTGAGGGGGAGGTTGAGGACCATGTGTGGTTCGAGAACCGGTGGATGGTCGCTTCCTTGTGTGATGAGTGATTGACAACATTGTGTGGACTGATTCTTGGCTAAGTATTGCAGGTGCAGGTTGCGGCTTGACTCGTGTTGGTGCAGGTGAAGAACAAGCGCGAAAGGTCGTTGCCGGTGAGGCCTCCAGGTGTGGAGAAGACAAGTAGGCTTCGTTCGAGGGACCGGTGGCCGGTGGGGTCAAGTGTGGGCCGCATGGTGGCATGAACAGCAAGATGAAGTCGTGGACGGTTTCTTGGTAGAGCCTCAAAACCAAGGTCGAGCCGGGACTACGTGGGAGCCGAGTCATGAGTGGAGATTGGCGGAGGCTACACCGAGTTCGCGGGGTTTGCAGTGGTTCACCAGAAAACCACTGGGTTACTCGGTTGAGCCACAAAACCGAGGCCGAAGACTCGACAAGGAGGTGCGGCCACCCAGGCCGGTTCAACCACCCAGGAGGGGCAGTCAGACCGCCTGAGGCCGGTCAGATTCCCCAGGCCGGTCTAACCACCCAGGGGGGCGGTCTAACCGCCCTGGCCGCCGGCGCCGAGAAGCTTCGAAGCGGAGGACACACGTCGGGATCGCAAGGCTTGCGTCGAGGCTAAGCAGGTTATGGTCGTCGTGCATCCGTCCGATGGTGAAGACATGAAGACTTCCAAATCCGCCCTCGAGGGGCATGTATCCCTAGTTATTAGTGAAGGGTAGTTTAGTCCTTTGGGTGCCTCCATATATACTCATTGGATGGGTGGATGGCAGCCAACTCTCTGAACCCTAGCTCATTTGTTTTTCCATTTTCGTTCTCCATTTTCCTTAGGATTTTAGAGGACTAGCTTGAGAGCTTCATGTGAGATCTAGAGAGAGGGATGGATGTTTGGGTGGCAAGCTAGACCTTGTACGAACCTTTCATGGCATGTATAGAAGGTTTGGCGTTGTTCATCATGGTGGTTTTCCCGTCTCTTTTGTGTTGATTTTCGGAGCTCTTTTGTCGGTGTGTTGAGGACGATTTCTTGGGGTTTTTGGTGGGTGTCACGTATGAGGTTCTTGTGCCTCTTTGGCTGGTGACTTTGCCCCCAAATCCCCTTTGAATCGGACTCGATTTGGTGGTTTCTCGAGTTGGGCGAGTTCTTGACCTAGAGAAGCGATTTCTTCGATTCCTCTTGATTGTGAGCGTTTCGGGTCGATTCCTTTGAGGTAGAGGTTGCCCGGGAGGTAACCCGGCTATTCCCGAAGTTTTGCTTGCAATCCGTGGAGTGATTCGGTAGATCGGGCGTGAGGAAGTTGAGGTTTGACCCGCGGGTTCGTTTTCTGGAAGGGGCGGTCTAACCGCCTACGCGGGGGGGCGGTCTAACCGCCCTGGGTGTCTCCAGGTTGAAGTTTTGTTTCGCCGGATTTTCCTCTGTGAGTTTGTTCGCCTTGATTAGAGGAGCGTCTGGGTGAAATTTGGGGTCTTTCTCGTGCTGTTTGCTAGGTGCTCTTGATTGGAGTTTGTTGCTGGGTACAGGAGGTTAGACCGCCCCTGGTAGCCGGTCTAACCGCCCCTAGGCCCCTGGGTGAAGTTTTGGTTTTCGCCAAGTTTTTCTGGTAGGTAGCATGGCCTTGACCAGAGATCTTTGTTGGTGAAACCGGGGTGAGTTTTGGTGCTCGGAAGAGGTGTTTCGGAGGATTTCTTGGTTACCAGGTGGAGGCGGTCTAACTGCCCCCTATACCGGTCTAACCGCCCCCCTCGGTTAGCCGAGCTTTCGAGTTGTTTCCGCCGTCGTTGCTGCGTGTGTGTTGTGGTTCTTTGGTAGAGTTTGTTCCTAGGACCCGGTAGCACTCCGGTGGCTACGTGGTTTTGGCAAACGGGAGGTTGAAGTGCGGAGCGTGTGATTTCGGGGGTTCGACCGAGCTAGTTCATCTTGTCGGAGTTTCAATCTCCCTCGAGAAGAATTTTTATCGGCTCCCATTCACTCCCCCCCCCCCCTCTCTGGTCGCCTAATCGGTCCTTCAAGTGGTATCAGAGCCGGTTCGGGTCTTTGTTGACTCTAACCAGTCTAAGATCCAAGGATGGCGTACCAGGAACGGGGTTCGGGTCCTCCACACTTTGATGGCAAGAACTACCAGATGTGGAGCAAGCGGATGGGTGCGTTCCTTCGCGGAAAGGGTCAGACTCTGTGGGATGTCACGGTGGACGCAGGATATGTCCAGCCGATGGACTTCCTCGCTCCAGGGTCGAGGGACAGATTCGACGCTAACAATAAGGCGGTCGACTACTTGTTTCGTGCTTTGTGTCAGCCTGAGTTCGATCGGGTGCACACCGAGCACTTGGCTTGTAGGATTTGGGCGGTGTTGAAGGAGGCTCATGTTGGGAACGCCCAGGTTCAGGCACGGATGTATGCGACCTACCGGAGAGAGTACGAGAACTTCACTCATCTCCCCCGGTGAGTCCATCGATGCCTTGTTTCAGAGGTTCACGGTGGTTGTGAACAACATGAGGGCCAATGTGGACGTGCTCCCGTACGATGATCATGATAGAGCGGTCAAGCTCTTACACTATTTGGATCGTACGATTTGGGGCGGAAAGTTCGAGGCCATTGTCGAGTCAGAGAAGTATGACACTCTGACGGTGAACGAGCTGTTCTCGAAGCTCAAGTCGGCTGAGGTGGATAGGGGCATGACTGCCAAGCTCGATGGACCGACTGATTCCAATAGTCTTTCCCTCGTTGGTGGTTCCAAAGGAAAGGCTAACTCTAACCCATCCACCAGGATGTTCTCTTTTTCCTCTTTGATGTCTATGCCAGATGAGGAGTTTGATGACCTTGGAGAGGACGAGCTGGCGCTGTTGACGAGGCGATTCGAGAGGCTTCACGAGAACCGCGTGAACATGAGGAGGAACACGAGGACTTGCTTCCAGTGCGGCAAGCCGGGACACTTCGTCGGCGGCCGCCCGAGAAGGCCGAGAACAAGGACAGCTACAAGCACAAGCCGAGGAAGGACGGCAAGTACCGTTCGAGGCGCGACCACAAGAGCAAGCACAAGAGCAAGTACAAGGACGAGCGACGATCGGGGAAGAAGGAGAGCCGAGGCAAGGCCCGAGCGATGGTTGGAGCGAGCGACGTCGACTCCAGTTCCGCGTACTCCACCTCGAGCTCGAGCAGCAGTGAAGACGAAGGCGATCGTCCCAAGAACAAGAAGTCTTCCAAGAACCTGAGCGGGCTGAGCTGCTTCGCGAGAGATGGCTTCTGCACCATGGCGCTGAGCTCCGACAGCAAGAAGAGCACACAGAGCGACTCGGACTCTGAGTCTGACGACGAGGTGCGTGATGAACTTCCCTTCTTGCGACAGGAGAATGAGAGTCTTGGCTCTTTGCTTGATAACCGTGATGACATGCTTAGAGAGGCCAAGAAAATGAGAAAAGAGCTTAGGGCTTCACTCGAGGATGCTAGGACTAGAGTGGCTGAGCTAGAGACACAGGTGCTTGATAGTAAGCTTGAGATTGATTCCCTTAAGGCTAGCCCTGTTGTTTCGGATGAGAATGATTGTGCTGATTGCTCCATATTCCTTGCTGATCTTGCTTTGTTTAAGGAGAAGCATGCCTCCAAGTGTGAGGAACTAGATGTGCTTAGGGTTGAAGTGGCTGAGCTTAAGTCTAGACCTGCTTTGCTAGGTGCTTGCACTTCTTGCCCTGTTTTGCATTCTAAGATTGATGAGATGCATGCTTACACTAGTTCACTTGAGGCTAAATTGAAGGAACCCATGCCTACATCATGCTCTACCTGTGAAATGCATGCATTGAAAAATTTGGAACTTGCATATTATGTTGATCGTTTGCAGTATGAGAATGATGGTTTGAGGAAGTTGATGGGTTGGTTGTCTGGCCATGAGCCTCAGTTGAGGATGATGATAGAGGCGTTTAAGAGGCAAGATGGTGAGGGACTTGGGGCAAACAAGGTTGGTGAGGGAAGTGGAGAGAATAACCCGGAGCCACCAAAAACCCACCACAAAAATGATTTCCCTCCAAAACCCAACCATCTTAGGAACCGACTAGACACAACCCCAGCTCCACCTATATTTCCTACACCCACAAATGATCTCCGAAGGCCTATCAAGTTTGTGAGCACTTCCGGGAAAGTGTTCTTTGGGAAAGTGAGTGAGAAGGCAAGTGAGGAGAAATCGGTGGAGGAGTTGAGTGGAGAGAAACCAAGCGAGCAGCCCCAATCCAAGCCTAAACCTAAGCTTGTAAGGTTTCGTTGTGGCCATTGTGGGAAAGAGGGTCACAAGGATGAGTTTTGCTTCAAGAGGAAGCGGGAAGAGAGGATGGCAAAGGAGTGGGCGAACAAGGATAGGTACAACCCTTCCCATGGTGTACCTAAGCCTCGTATGCCACCGCCGGGGGTAAGGGCTGTGGTGAGAAGTGTTCGGCATGGGGAGATGCGAGTTCCCGCGGCCGAGGAGCGATTCCGGAGGGGGCGGTCGGACCGGCCCGGCCCGCAGGGGGGCGGTTGGACCGGCACGGCTAGGCGCTTTAACCGCCCCCCCCGAGTGCAGGCGAGTGGTTTTCGAGGTGGTGAGTCGAGAGGTTTCAGGTCTGGAGGTGGGTTTGCTGGTGGTTGGTCTGGAGAGACTGCAGGTGGTCAGTTTGCTAGGCGTTCTCCTCCTCGTGCTCAATACGGGGATCGGAGGAGTCGTGGCTTTGAGTTGGAGAGGAAGGACGTTCCACGGGCTTTCTTGCATGGATTTGGTCCTCCTCCAGGCAGAGAGGGGTGGTTCCCTCAGGGTGGTTACCGTGGTGGTGTTCGTGGAGGTAGTTTTGGTAGGAGAGATGCTTTGGTTGGTGCTAACCCCACTTTCGAGCAAATGGCTCGGCACTGGTTTTACTCTTTTGGTACTAACCCCAGTGCTAAGTCGTTTGTTCGCTCACGTGCTCGTTTTTGAATTTCAGGTCGGAGACTTGAAGAACATTTGGTTGATTGACTCCGGTTGCTCGAGGCATATGACCGGAGACAGGGGGTGGTTCACAAGTCTCGTCCCGGTGGTGACGAAGAGGTACATCACCTTTGGGGACAATGGGCGTTGGCGTGTGCTTTCAGAAGGTGAGATAAAAGTGAGTGACAAGATCACTCTGAGGCATGTTGCTCTTGTTCAATCGCTGGGGTACAATTTGCTTTCTGTGTCCCAGTTGTTGGATGAGGGTTTTGAAGTGTTGTGTCGGCCAGGTGGTTCTCGGATTGTGGACTCTCGAGGGGACCTTGTCTGTATGGTCGTTCCCGAGGGTCAGGTGTTTCGTGCTGATTTTTCTCAGTCTTCGGGTGTGGAGCGTTGTTTCTTGGCTGGTTCTTCGAGTGAGTTGTGGAAGTGGCATAGGAAGTTGGGTCACTTGAGCTTTGACCTTTTCTCACGCTTGAGTAAACTCAATTTGGTCCGAGAATTGCCACGGTTGAGGCTTGAGAAAGAGTTGGTTTGTGCTCCGTGTAGGCATGCCAAGATGGTGGCCTCTTCTCACCCGCCTCTCACCGATGTGATGACTGAGCGTCCATGCGAGCTGCTCCATATGGACCTTGTTGGGCCAGCTCGTGTGCGATCTGCTGGTGGGAAGTGGTATGTCCTTGTTGTGGTGGACGACTATTCTCGGTATGCGTGGGTGTTCTTTCTTGAGGAGAAGGGGGAGACGTTTGGTTTTGTTCGAGATCTAGTCTTGAGGTTGAGGAACGAGAGGCATGGAGATGCCATACGAGCTATCCGCAGTGATAATGGCTCGGAATTCAGGAACTCTCGTTTTGAAACCTTTTGCCATGACTTGGGTCTTGAGCACTCGTTTTCGAGTCCGTATACGCCTCCCCGGAATGGTGTTGTGGAAAGGAAGAACGGGACCTTGTGCGAGATGGCTCGGACGATGCTTGATGAGCATAGGACTCCGAGGAGGTATTGGGGCCGAGGCGGTGAATACCGCGTGCTATGTGTCGAACGGGATATACCTCGAGTGCACAAGAAGAAGACATCCTATGAGCTGATGCATGGTCGCACACCCAAGGTAAGTCACTTCCATGTCTTTGGTTGCAAGTGTTTTATTCGAAGAAAGGCGGGGAAGTTGGATAAGTTTGAGGCTAGGTCTGTCGGTGGCATTTTCTTTGGTTATGCATCTCATTCTAGAGCATATCGTGTGCTCAATCTTGAAACTAACCAAATCGTGGAGACTTGCGAGGTAACCTTCGACGAGACAGAGCCACGTAGTCAGCTTGTCTTTGAGTGTGCAGGTGATGATGAGCTTAGCGAGGAGATCTTTCAGGAGGAGGAGCATGAACATGGTGATGATGAAGATGGCGGTGCGGTGCCCCGGCTGAACATGTACCCACTACTTCGACTACGATGATGGATGGACCCTCTGCTACACCTACGACGACAAATCAAGAACGACGAGGAGCTGATGTTGAGGGGGAGGTAGCTTCGAGGCGAGAACCTCCCCGGCGAGTTCAAGTGGATCACCCAGCTTCGAGGATCATCGGTGACATGAACGAACGCACTACACGGTCGAGGGTTCGAAACAATTCCCACTTTGCTCATGCTGCGTTTGTTGCTTCTTTTGAACCCAAAGACATTGGACACGCACTATCTGATCACAATTGTTTTAACTCGATGCATGAGGAGTTGGAGAACTTTGAGAGGAATCAGGTGTGGGAGTTGGTTGACCCTCCCCCAGGGTGTAAGCCGATTGGTACAAAGTGGGTGTGGAAAAACAAATAGGGAGAGAAGGGTGAGGTTGTGAGGAACAAGTCGAGGCTTGTTGCTCAGGGGTTCAGTCAGAAGGAGGGGATCGACTACGAGGAGACCTTTGCTCCCGTAGCCCGTTTGGATGCGATCAGGATCCTTCTAGCCTTTTCTGTGGCTAAAGGGTTCAAGTTGCACCAAATGGATGTGAAGAGTGCTTTCCTGAATGGTGTGTTGGAGGAAGAAGTGTATGTGAGGCGACCTCGGGGTTTGAGAGTGAGAAGTACCCCCACCGGGTGTACAAGTTGAGGAAGGCGGCTGTATGGGTTGAAGCGGCGCCTAGAGCTTGGTATGGCGAGGTTAAGGGGGTTCTTGTTTGAGAGAGGTTTTGAGATGGGGAAGGTCGATCAGACCTTGTTTTTGCTTGAGGCGGGGGCGAGAGATATCCCGATTGTGCGGGTGTACGTGGATGATATTGTCTTTGGTGGCTCGTCTAACTCTCTTGTTGCAAGGTTTGCGAGATGATACGAGCGAGGGAATTTGAGATGAGCATGATGGGCGAGTTGCGGTTCTTCCTCGGGCTACAAATCAAGCAATCAAAGGAAGGAACATTTGTGCACCGGGCTAAGTACACCAAGGACATTGTGAGGAAGTTCAAGATGGAGGACTCCAAGGCTATGACGACGCCGATGAGTACGACTACGGCTCTTGATGCGGACGAGGAAGGTGAACACGTGGACTAGAAGGAGTACGGAGCATGATCGGGTCAGTCCTCTACTTGACGGCGACGAGGCCGGACATACAGTTCTCGGTGTGTCTGTGCGCTCGTTTTCAAGCGTCTCCGAGGACTTCGCATCGGCAAGCGGTGAAGAGAATTTTCAGGTACTTGCGTCACAATCCCGACTTCAGCCTTTGGTACTCCGCGTCCCCTCCTTTGGCGCTTCATGGCTTTTCAGACGCGGATTTTGCCGGGTGTCGGTTGAATAGGAAGTCCACTTCTAGGACTTGCCAGTTTTTGGGTTCCTCTTTGGTGTCTTGGTCTTCCCGCAAGCAGTCGAGTGTTGCTCAATCCACGACCAAAGCCGAGTATGTTGCCGTTGCTAGTTGTTGCTCTCAGCTCCTTTGGATCACCTACACCATGAGTGACTTTGGTGAGGAGTATACCCATGTCCCACTTCAATGCGATAGCACCAGTGCCATAAGCGTTGCAAAGAACTCAGTGCTCCACTCCAAAACCAAGCACATAGAAGTGAGGTACCATTTTCTGAGAGACAACGTAGAAAAAGGAAAGATAGCCTTGATCCATGTACCCACACATGACCAACTAGCCGATATTTTCACCAAACCCCTAGATCAAGCAACTTTCACTCGTTTGCGGGGGGAACTTGGTGTGTGTTTGATTTTTTAAGTTGGGTGTGTGGGAGCTCCTTTGTAGCATATGTATAGCTTTCTTTTGTGCATTTCTTGCATTTGGCATTGCATATGTAACATGATGTATAGGCATCCTTGTATCTTAGATTGCATGCATTTTGTATCATATGCATTGGATAGGAAAAGCTTCTCCTATATACATTGTTCACCATGGATTGCTATATATGTTCTTGTGAGCTTGTTTGGTATGCTATGGTTAGTTTGGCTTAGCTCTTGATGATCTTGATGAATGATCCATGGTTGATGGCTAATTTGTTTTTGAAAAATGTCACATATATGCTCTCTCATGTGTCAATGCCTTTATATGATCTTGACATGTTTTAGTGGCTTTGCTATGCTTAATTTGTGTTAGGATAGCTAGTTTATTGATCATATGGGGCCAAAGGCTCATTTGCCATCATGAATGTTTAGCCCTCTTGCTTCATCTTGTGGAGGGGCATAAGTTCCTTTTTGTCGCAAAGACATTTCATGTACCAATTATGAATCTGAAAATGAAATGAAAAATGCTTGGAAAATATGCTCCCATGTCATATGTGCTGATTTTAATTTGCTTTGGGTGCTAAACCGTTGCATGATGCCTACCAATGAGAAGTCTCATACATAGAAGTAGGGACATGGCTCGGTGGCTTTGACATGACATGAGGTGATTTTGGGTGTTTATGATGGTCTTATGATTAGAATGGCTATCCTAGCATGAAGTTTGAGTGGCTTTGCCATTTTGATATGTTTTGCTCATGTTTAGGTATTTGCTTATGAGAGAGTAACTTTTCGCAAAATTACTCAAATCCTTTTTAGCCTTGTCCAATGGTTGTGAAACTTGGTGATCACGTAGTTAAGGTCATTACGAACCTGTCGAGTATCTAACTTGCTCATTTGGACTTGTGTAGCTCCTTGTGATGAATTTTGTATATTCGAGAAGCTACATGTTGTAAAGTTTCGCATTTTGCCTTGATTCATGCATTGTCAACAAGGGGGAGAAGTTTGTGCATGCTTTGGGCACCTGGGAGTGTTTGGAAGGTGTTCCAATTGGTTCGGGCAAATTTTGAGCAGTTTGGTGCAGGGCCGGTCTCTTGGGGCGGTCTAACCGCCCCCCAGGCGGTCAGTTGAGGCACAGGCGGTCTAACCGCCCTGTATAGGCGGTCTAACCGCCCTGGGCAGAGTGAGCAGGTTTTTGCTCTTTGTTGCATTCTCGTGTTGCATTGCTGCATTTGTTCAGGGGGAGTGTGCTTTGGCTCAGGGGGAGCTTGCATATGTGCAGGGGGGGCTCTTTGTGGTGTTCGAGCTCTGTTTCGGTGGTTTGTGCTCTTTGCTTGAGCTGTGTTTTGTCTCGGATGTGTCAAGCCGTTGCCCTTGCCTAAGGGGTCCGAGATTTGTCTTCTTCAAGTGATCTTGCTCTTTGCCTTTCCTTGGCTTTCGATCGCTTGTTGAAGTTTCTTTTTATTTGTTTCTTTTTCTTTTTCTTTTCTCTTGTGTTACTTCATGTGAGAGTGTTGTCAATGCACTCATCAAGGGAGAGATTGAGGACCATGTGTGGTTCGAGGACCGGTGGATGGTCGCTTCCTTGTGTGATGAGTGATTGACAACGTTGTGTGGACTGATTCTTGGCTAAGTATTGCAGGTGCAGGTTGCGGCTTGACTCGTGTTGGTGCAGGTGAAGAACAAGCGTGAAAGGTCGTTGCCGGTGAGGCCTCCAGGTGTGGAGAAGACAAGTAGGCTTCGTTCGAGGGACCCGGTGGCCAGTGGGGGTCAAGTGCGGGCCGCATGGTGGCATGAACAGCAAGATGAAGTCGTGGACGGTTTCTTGGTAGAACCTCAAAACCAAGGTCGAGCCGGGACTACGTGGGAGCCGAGTCATGAGTGGAGATTGGCGGAGGCTACACCGAGTTCGCGGGGTTTGCAGTGGTTCACCGAGAAAACCACTGGGTTACTCGGTTGAGCCACAAAACCGAGGCCGAAGACTCGACGAGGAGGTGCGGACACCCGGGCCGGTTCAACCGCCCGGAGGGGCGGTCGGACCGCCTGGGGCCGGTCTAACCGCCCTGGGGGCGGTCTGACCGCCCTGGCCGCCGGCGCCGAGAAGCTTCGAAGCGGAGGACACGCGTCGAGATCGCAAGGCTTGCGTCGAGGCTAAGCAGGTTGCGGTCGCCGGGCATCCGTCCGATGGTGAAGACATGAAGACTTCCAAATCCGCCCTCGAGGGGCATGTATCCCTAGTTATTAGTGAGGGTAGTTTAGTCTTTTGGGTGCCTCCATATATACTCATTGGATGGGTGGATGGCAGCCAACTCTCTGAACCCTAGCTCATTTGTTTTTCCATTTTCGTTCTCCATTTTCCTTAGGATTTTAGAGGACTAGCTTGAGAGCTTCATGTGAGATCTAGAGAGAGGGATGGATGTTTGGGTGGCAAGCTAGACCTTGTACGAACCTTTCATGGCATGTATAGAAGGTTTGGCGTTGTTCATCATGGTGGTTTTCCCGTCTCTTTTGTGTTGATTTTCGGAGCTCTTTTGGCGGTGTGTTGAGGACGATTTCTTGGGGTTTTTGGTGGGTGTCACGTATGAGGTTCTTGTGCCTCTTTGGCTGGTGACTTTGCCCCCAAATCCCCTTTGAATCGGACTCGATTTGGTGGTTTCTCGAGTTGGGCGAGTTCTTGACCTAGAGAAGCGATTTCTTCGATTCCTCTTGATTGTGAGCGTTTCTGGTTTTCGCCAAGTTTTTCTGGTAGCTAGCATGGCCTTGACCAGAGATCTTTGTTGGTGAAACCGGGGTGAGTTTTGGTGCTCGGAAGAGGCGTTTCGGAGGATTTCTTGGTTACCAGGTGGAGGCGGTCTAACCGCCCCCTATACCCGGTCTAACCGCCCCCTTTTGGTTAGCCGGCTTTCGAGTTGTTTCCCCTGTCGTTGCTTGCGTGTGTGTTGTGGTTCTTTGGTAGAGTTTGTTCCTAGGACCAGTAGCACTCCAGTGGCTACGTGGTTTTGGCAAACGGGAGGTTGAAGTGCGGAGCGTGTGATTTCGGGGGTTCGACCGAGATGGTTCATCTTGTCGGAGTTTCAATCTCCCTCGAGAAGAATTTTTATCGGCTCCCATTCACTCCCCCCCTCTCTGGTCGCCTAATCGGTCCTTCAGAGGTTTCCTCAAGGCGAGAGGCACCGAGGAGAGTTCAAGTTGATTATCCTCCCTCGGTAATCATCGGTGAGATCAATGAGCGTACAACATGGTCGAGGTCCAGAAATGCTTCTCACTTTGCTCATTCAGCTTTTGTTGCTACCTTTGAGCCGAAAGACATTGGACACACTCTATCTGATCCTAATTGGGTGAATGCCATGCATGAGGAGTTATAGAACTTTGAGAGAAACCAAGTGTGGGAGTTAGTGGAGCCACCACCAAAGTGCAAACCTATTGGGACAAAATGGGTATGGAAAACAAAGAGGGGGAAAATGGTGAGGTGGTAAGGAACAAGTCGAGGTTGGTTGCTCAAGGCTATAGTCAGAAGGAGGGGATAGATTATGAGGAGACATTTGATCCTGTAGCCCGTTTGGAGGCAATTAGGATCCTTCTAGCTTTTTTTGTGGCTAAAGGGTTCAAGTTGTACCAAATGGATGTGAAGAGTACCTTCTTGAATGGGTTTTTAGAGGAGGAAGTGTATGTGAGGCAACCACTGGGCTTTGAGAGTGTTGAGTTTCCACACAAGGTGTATAGGTTGAGAAAGGCGTTGTATGGGCTGAAACAAGCTCCCCGTGCTTCGTATGGCCGTTTGAGGGGGTTCTTGTTCAGCAAGGGGTTTGAGATGGGCAAGGTAGATAAGACCCCTTTTCTCCTCAGGCAGGGTAATGATATCCTAATTGTTCAGGTATATGTGGATGATATTGTCTTTGGCGGCTCGTCTCACTCTTTGGTTGCAAGGTTTGCAGAGGATATGAGCAAAGAATTCGAGATGTCTATGATGGGAGAATTGCAATTCTTTCTCGGGCTTCAGATCAAGCAGGCAAAGGAAGGAACCTTCGTACATCAAGCCAAGTACACGAAGGACATCCTCAAGAAGTTCAAGATGGATGATTCGAAGCCCCTGTCGACACCAATGAGTACGACTACAGCGCTTGACGCGGACGAGGACGGAGAGCCAGTGGACCAGAAGGAGTACCGGAGCATGATCGGCTCCCTCTTGTACTTGACGGCGACGAGGCCGGACATCCAGTTTTCTGTGTGTCTGTGCGCTCGTTTTCAGGCATCACCGAGAACTTCACATCGGCAGGCCGTCAAGCGGATCTTCAGGTATCTTCGATACACTCCTGAGCTTGCTCTTTGGTACTCAGTGTCCTCTTCTCTTTCACTTCTTGGTTTTTCAGATGCCGATTTTGCGGGTGTAGAGTCGATAGGAAGTGGACTTTGGGGACTTGTCAGTTTTTGGGTTCCTCGCTTGTTTCTTGGTCTTCTCGCAAACAGTCTAGTGTAGCTCAGTCTACCACAGAAGCCGAGTATGCTGCTGCCGCTAGTTGTTGCTCCCAGCTGCTTTGGATCACATACACGCTGAGTGACTTTGGTGAGGAGTGTTCCCATATGCCTCTCATGTGTGATAGCACGAGTGCCATTAGTGTTGCCAAAAATCCCGTGCTTCACTCCAGAACCAAACATATAGAAGTGAGGTACCACTTTCTGAGATACAATGCTGAGAAGGGAAACATAGACCTCATCCATGTACCCACAGAAAAGCAGCTCGCAGATATCCTAACCAAGCCTTTGGACCAAGCTACATTTGCTCGTTTGCGAGGAGGGCTTGGAGTTGTTTTTCCTTTTTGAGCTTCGGTTGGGAGGGTTGATGTACATATGCATGTTGCATTTCCATGTGTTTCATATCATGCTTGCATCTTTGTATCATAGACTACATTTGTAATATATGTCACGAAGATGTGCTTCTCTCATATGCTTTGATCACCATGATATGCTAGAGATGAGATTATGATCTTGCTTGTGATGCTCATGAGATGTATAGCTATGCTCTTGGTAGCTTTGGGGATATATATGCTTATGGACGGCTTGACTTTGTTAAAAATGCTATATGATTCTCTCTTGTGGGTAGAATGCCTTTCATGTTCATTTTGGGTGCTCATGGCTATATCTTGCTTAATTTGTGTTTGGAAACATGTTCTTTTCACTTGGGATCAAAGATCCATTTATCATCATGAATGTTTAGCCTACATGCTACCTTGTGGAGAAGCATAAGCTTCTTTTTGTCGCAAAGGCACTTCATGTACCATGCTTGTATTTGTAAATCATAAAAATGGTATGTGAGATGCCTAAGCTTGAAAACTGTGCTTCCATGTCTAAAAATGCTTTAACTTCCTTATCTTGGGTGCTAAACCGTTGCATGATGTTCACCAATGAGAAGTCTCATATCTAGAAGTGGACACATAGCTCGGTGGCTTTGACATAACATGAGATAGCTTGTAGGTGTTCGTAATGATCTTGTGATGAGAATGTGTGACCTTGCATGAAGTTTGTGAGTTATTTGTTGTGGATGCTCTTTTTGCTCATGATTAGGTTCTATGCCCATGAGAGAGAAATTTTCATGAAAAATGCTTCATTTTCATCATGGCTATAACTCTTGCCTATATGTCCCCGTGTATCTTGTTGGCGATGCTTGTACTCAAATTGTGGCTATCTTGCTTGTCTATGTCTCAATTTTAGCATCTTGTAGTGCTCTTTGTATATTTGAGAAGCACATGCTTGCACTTGTAGACTTGATTCATGCATTACCAACAAGGGGGAGAAAAGTACCCAATTCATGTTTCCAGGGGAGTTTGCATCGAGGAAAGAAAAATTGGGGGAAAATGCATTTGTTCAGGGGGGGCTTGCATTCATGCATTTGGGAGCTCTTTTTCGCTTGAATTTTTAGTCGTGCTCTTTTGCCGATGGTGTCGAGCCCTTTTACCTCACCTTGAGGAGTCGGCAAATTTGGAGCATTTTATCTCGGTTGTGTCGAGCCGTTGACCTTGCCTTAGGGGACTAAGATTTTTCTTACTCAAGTGATCTTTTCTTAGCTTTTGTTTGGCTTTTGATCACTTGCTTGAGTTTTTCTTCTTTTCTTTTACTTTTCTCTTTTCTCTGAATTGGTTACTTGTGTGTGTTGTCAATGCACTCATCAAGGGGGAGATTAAGGACTGGAGCGTCCGAGGACCGGTGGATGGTCGCTCCTTGCTGTGATGAGTGATTGACAACGTGGTGTGGACTGACTCTTGGCCAGGTATTGCAGGTGAAGGTTGCAGCTCGATTTGTGTTGGTGCAGGTGAAGAGTGGGCGCGAAAGGTCTATGCCTTGCGGGGCCTCTGAGGAGTGGAGAGACAAGTAGGCCTGACTCGAGGGACCCGGTGGCCAGCGGGGTCAAGTGCGGGCCGCATGGTGGCAAGAAAAGCGAGATGAAGTCGTCTACCGGAGCCGGTGCAGGGTAGCGGCTCACGACTGGAGTCTGCACGCGGGGTTTGTGGCGATTCATCAGAAAACCATCGGGTTACTTGGTTGAGCCACAAAACCAAGACCTGAGGCTCGGCA
This sequence comes from Cenchrus americanus, assembly GCA_947561735.1. NCBI lineage: Eukaryota > Viridiplantae > Streptophyta > Magnoliopsida > Poales > Poaceae > Cenchrus > Cenchrus americanus. The sequence continues at coordinate 106,472,556 of OX387242.1, forward strand.
GGCGGAGATGGAATTCGGGCGCACCGAGAAGCTTCGATGTCGGCGGACGCGTGGCGGGATCGCAGGGCTTGCGTCGGGAGGACGCAATCTGCGGCAACGGCGTGGCCGTGCGATGAAGAGGAGTGCTACATGACCTATTTGCCCCTGAGGGGTTGTATCTCAATTTAAGTGCTAGGGGTAGTGTGGTCTTTTGCCTGGCCCGGAGGGGACTCATATATATTAGCTCTAGGGTTTCCAGGCAAACCATCCATCCGGACTGCTTCTCATTTCCTTGCTCTCTAGGGTTAGATTTTTCCTCAGTTTGTAAAGAATCTGACCTCCGAGTGAATGGAAGCTTTCATGGTTGCGTCGATTTCCGGTTTGTAGCTCGTTGGATTTTCGTGTCTTTTTCGAGCTATTTTCGTCGGTTTTTCGTGCGCGGCTTGCTCCTTTGATTCTAAGGTGTTTGGGCTCGAATTTGTTGGTGGGAATCATGGATAGTTGCCTCGTGCATCTTTGTGCTTGATCTTGATCCCCCAAACTTTGAGTTCGGCATCCGATTGAAGGATTTTTGTTGGGTCCTAGGTTTTTGGTTGCTTTCTGTGGCGTTTCGATTCCCGGCGATTTAGGTTGTTTGAGGACCCAAGTTTTGGGGCATAGCATCCCCTAGGGACGCTTCACATCTTCCCCAAATCTTTCCTCAAGAGCTTCAACCGTTTGGGAGATCCTTGGAAGGATAGGTGGTAGGGTGCTCTCGAGTTGGTGTTCGGGCTGCTGTTCCCGCGCCTGTTCGCACCTCACGGACCGTCCGCGTGGTGGGTGCGGACCGTCCGCGTGGAGGGTTTTGCCCAGGTGTTCTTCGCGTTCTTCGCGTGTTCTTGAGCGCCTTCGTTTTGATCCGGTTGGCCAGTGACTTTTGGTGGAAAGTGGTTTGGCGGACAGTCCGCAGGGACGTTGCAGACAGTCCGCGTGGCACGAGTTGCTCGCGGACAGTCCGAGGACGTGGTACGGACCGTCCGCATGTGGAGGTGCCGGTTGGGTCGTTCTGTTAGTATTTAACGGACCGTCTGCCATGTGCTGCGGACCGTCCGCGTGGTGGTCGCGGACAGTCCGCCCCAGGGCCGCGGACCGTCCGCCTGGACTGCTGCAGAACAGCTAAGTCCTTTGCTTCTTGGTTCGTGCTTCCGCTTTGGGATCGTTTGGGGTTTGTTCCTAGGGTTGGTACGTCCGTCGTGACTACGTGACCTTGGCAAACTCGTGTGGGAATCCTTGGTTGTGAATTTGGGGTTTAGGCCGAGTTCTCTCTTAGGAGAAGAATTTTTATCGGCTCCCATTCACTCCCCCCTCTCTGGTCGCCTAATCGGTCCTTCATGTCCACACTCTCAAGATATGGAGACATTATCTGATGGGTAATCGTTGTAATATCTTCACTGATCACAAGAGTCTCAAGTACATCTTTACTCAGTCAGAACTGAATTGGCTTGAGTTGATTAAGGATTATGACCTAGAAGTGCACTATCACCCCGAAAAAGCAAATGTTGTTGCGGATGCTCTTAGCCGCAAAGTTCACTGCAATCATCTAGAGTTGAAGCCAGTTAGTGACCCATTATGTGAAGAGATGAGAAGACTCAATTTGGAAGTGGTAGAGCAAGGAAATCTTTATGCCTTAACTGTCGAATCCAATCTTTATGATAGAATTGTCACCGCTCAACGTAATGACGAAGGCATACAAATCATCAAATAGAAACTAGCAGAGGGAAATCCAAAGTACATGTTTCCAGAAGGATCACAAGGGTGTGATCTGGTTTGGAAAACGCCTTGTGGTTCCTGCCAATCCAGAGATTAAGAAGACAATCTTTGATGAGGCTCATATGTCCAAGTTCTCTATTCACCCCGGCAGTACCAAGATGTACCAAGATTTGAAACGGAATTTCTGGTGGTCCAACATGAAAGTTGATATAGCCAAGTATGTGGCCGAGTGCGATACTTGCCACCGGATGAAAGCAAGTCATTTGAAATCGGCAGGTGTACTTCAACCGTTGTCGATACCCATGTGGAAGTGGGATGACATTAGTATGGACTTCATTGTGGGCTTACCCCTAACAGCTAGAAAGAAAGATTCTATCTGGGTTATTGTGGACAGACTCACCAAGACCGCCCATTTCATTGCAGTGCATACCACTTATTCAGTGCAGCAATATGCAGAGATATACATGGAACAAATAGTTCGTTTGCATGGAATTCCAAGGACCATAATCTCTGACAGATGAACTCAGTTTGTAGCTCGTTTCTGGGAGCAGTTGCATGAATGCTTAGGAACCAAGTTGATTCGTAGTTCCAGCTATCATCCGCAGACCGATGGTCAGACAGAAAGGATAAATCAGATTTTGGAAGACATGCTGCGAGCAAGCATCTTACACTTTGATAAAAGTTGGGACAAGTGTTTGTCCTTGGCAGAGTTCTCTTATAACAATAGCTATCAAGCTAGTTTAAAAATGGCACCGTTCGATGCTCTTTACGGACGAAGATGTCGCACCCTGTTGAAATGGTCGGAAGCCGGGAAAGGACGCTCTTTGGTCTGGATTTAGTTAAAGATGCCGAAGAAAAAGTGCAAGTGATAAGGGAGAATTTGAAGATGGCTCAGATGAGCCAAAAGAGTTACCACGATAAGGGAACGACACCTCGACACTTTGAAGTAGGAGATCATGTGTACCTAAAGGTTTCCCCTCCAAAGGTGTGCAAAGGTTCGGTGGCAAAGGGAAATTAGCTCCGCACTACATTGGACCATCTAAAGTCATAGAAGTATGTGGGCCAGTGGCTTATAGTATTCAATTACCGGAATGGTTTTCCGCAGTCCACAATGTGTTTCATGTGACCCAACTAAAGAAGGGAATGCCTGTGCCAGAGAACGAAGTAATCACCGAAGCAAATGCTTGGATTGAGCCGGATTTCTCGCTCATTGAGCATCCACTGAGAGTGTTGGACCAAAAGGAGAGAAAGACCCGAAGACAGACCGTAAAAATGTACAAGAACAGTGGAGTCACCACACGGAAGAAGAAGCGACATGGGAGACGGAAGAATACCTCAACACCAAGTACCAGGATTTTCTGCAATCTCGAAACCGTGAGTTTCCCCTGCCTTGCTTGTTTTTCTTAAATCGAATCTCGGGACGAGATTCTGCTTAAGGAGGGTAGGCTGTGATGCCCTAGGTTTTTAATTAACCATAATCGTCGGTCAACTCTGCTGACAGTGGTCAAATCACGGTCAACCTGGGTCCTCACCTCGAAAACCTCACCAACCAACCCTAATGACACCATTGATCAAGTGGACACACATGTGAGGTCAACCCTTGGTCAAAGTCTTGGTCAAACCCCACCTAAACCCTAGTTACCCTGGATGTCTTCCGGAACTTTTGCCGCGTTCTCCAAAATTCACCTCAACACTTAAAAATCTATCTTTATGAAAGTGATCCAGTTTGTTGAGGGACACAACTTTCCTGTAGATTGGCATTTGAAACTTTGAGTGGAAAAAGGTGAAAAACTTGCCCAACTGACAGTACCTCCTGTTCACTGAAATTGAGTGGCAATCAAAGTTGGCAAACCTTTTGTGCAAAATCTATTGAGAAAAACTCATATGGCCTTTGTGAAAGTTGTAGGGGGCATTGAGATCTACAACTTTCGTATTCAAAGTTTTCTGCACTTTTATACAAATTTTTGGAGTATTCAATTTCAACACTGTGGACCAGCAGCATGTTCAGGCCCGGACGCCGCCAGGCGCCGCGTCCGCGTGCCGGTCGGCCTCGGCGTTCGCGCCACGCGCGCGCCCAAGGCCACACGCCGCTCGAGCCGCACCTTCCCCGGACGCATGCGCCCCGAGGCGCCTCTTTTCTTCTCGCGCCACACGTCACCGCCATCCGTGCCGTGCGCGCGCGCCGAGCGAACGTCGGTCCGTCCACGGTCCCTCACGCCGACCGAGGCCGCCGCCGTACTACGGCAGCATCTTCGCCGTCATCCGGTCGTCACAGGCGAGCGTGCGCCGTATTTAAGGCCGTCCACTCCCCTCGCGCGTGCGCCAAGCCGCCGCCACTCCTCCCGCTCCACCGTGCCCGCCATTGCCGACCGCCGGTGAACTTGCCTCTCCACGGCTCCACAGTGCTTTCCAACCGCCATGAGCTACTCCCTAGGTTCCCTACCAGCTTGTGTCGCCACCCGTTGCTGGCAGTGCGCCTCCCCCGCCGTAGCCGCGGCCCGCCGCGGCCGCTACGCCGGCCGTCGCCGCGCGCCCTCGCCGGAGTCGTCTCCGCTCGAACCCCGGTCTCCCCCGCGCCCTAGGTGAGCATGTGGTTGTGCCCCACCGCTTCCCCGGCCGGGAGCGCGGCCCGCTCGCCGGAATTAGGCCGGCACCGCCGCCTCCCATCCCCAAGGACCCAATTGCGAGCCCCCGAGTCTTTCTAGGGTGTTTTCCGTAAACCAGGGGCATAGTTGTGAGGTTTCCGTTCTTTGTAGGGTCCTCAGTGCAAAAGGGTAACTTCAATAGTAAAAGGATATTGCTGAAACTTGTAAAGTCTCTAGAAAATCTTAGAAAATTCGGAAAATTGCAACCTCAATTTTCCTAGATTCCTGGTGAGGAGCACTACAACTTTTGTTATACTCACCTAGGCTGTTTCTTGATATTTTTAGCATGAATAATAGAATTGTGCAAAACCTAGATCTGTGATATCTCAAAATCCATAGGTCCTCTCTATCTAATTTTTGGATATGTTGAGATGTTATGACCAGCTCCTGTGCCAATAATTGCACAAAGTTATGATATAGATCTTTTTATATGATTTATTTGCCATTTATGCAGAATCTGTCTAAATGATTTTTGTAGCTATTAATAATTATGTTCTTGAGCCCAACTTCTGCATGCTGTCTTGTTATGCCAAGTTACACCTTTGGTGAATTAATCACAATTTTGAATGATCAGAAGTATTTATTCTCAATGTATGCATGTTTTCCTTTGTAATTTAATAATGCAAGATCAGTAGTAGTTCTAAGTGTGGTTGCTTCTTTCCTAGGAGGGTTTAGGACCAGAGAACATGTGTGAGGAAGTTTGGAACATTTGTATGCTTATTTATTTTTGTATGCATTTAACTTGATTTGCTAGCTAGCTTTTGCTATTTTCAAAATAATCAATTTTTCTAGCTTTTCAAGCATTGCAAGTGTGTTCAGTGGCTTAATATATGTGTGTTGGTGCTTAGGAAACCCCCACTGAAATTGTGAATAATCCTTTGTTAAATAAAACCTTTGGAGGCATTTCATAGATTAATGTTTTGATTAAATTAGGAAAATGCCTTTTAATCTTTATACCCCCTTTTGTGAAATGTTTGCAAAACTTATTTAAGATCTAATAATACACCTTGTTGTTTAAAGAATTATATGTAATTAATTATCTTGTGTGCACACCTTCACTAGTGAAAGGTGAAGGATTAAATCTTCACATAAAATAACAATTTATAAAAGGAAACATTAATTAGTGTTTAATTAAAATAATAAACACAAATCAATAATAACCTTCATGGAAAAGAATCAGTAATTAATTAATTGTTAAGGTGAATGTGTCCAACAAGAGTTGGATAATTTAATTAATCTATCACATCACCTGAACCCTGCATTGCATTCTGTGTAGATTTTCCTGACGGTGACTACTCGCTCGTGCCGGAAGCCGAGGAAGGAGAAGCGGAGGCTGCACTGCAGTATGTGGAAGTACTCGAAGACACCGGGGGCTCAGGCTAACTTTGCTGACGAAAGCTAGCCTCGGTGCATATAACCCAGTTTTTCAAATTTGATATACAATTATCTATGGATGCTTGTGCATTTAAGTTCAGGAGTTGTACGGAACCATAGATGCATGATCCCTAGGTACCTGTGTCCTTACTAGTATGATAGGTCGATAGCTGCTAAGCTATAGGACCGTTACAAGTTGGGTGATGATGTCACTCACGAGAATAGGTTCCTAGGTAGGAATCATAAGATCTCCTTAAATGGATTGCTCATATGGTAAGAGCATGGGATGTGGACTCCGGTCCAATGGCTATTGTGGGTTAAGTGTTTGAACGTACTAAGAACTTGTCGGAAATGGGACCGATAAGCCAAGTACCCTAATGAGATGGTTAGGGATTTAACTATCACTACTCTTGGGGTGCGTCTCACGGCTAGCTACCGGTGGTGTATGGTGAGTCCGGGTGCCTCGCGGGGTATACCGGATAGCCTGCACCAAAGACTGTGGCCTTATATCCCGACCTAAGGATTTTTGCGAACCGTTTGGTGGTTGTCTTCGCGGGGGCATCCCACCGTGTGTTTAGGTCTACCTTGCAAGGTTTGAATCAATCGATTGTCGGCCTCTCACCGTTATCTGAGACTACTTACTCCACTAGCCATGAGATCCCTAATGATGTAAAGATTAAACCCACAAGAACTTGTGCTAAAATCTTGAAAGTAAGGACATACTCTTTGTTACTTTTCAGCAAAAGAATCCAGTGGCCAAAAAGCCTTTCAGGTCTAGAGTTGGTGAAGTACTTATCACCGACGGGTAAGTCTTGTTGAGTATTAGTATACTCAGCCTTGCTATAATCTGTTGCTCCAGGTAATGCCTTTGATGATGTGTGGCCCGGAGAGATCCCGCCCGGCTGGGAGCTGGAGTGGGTGGAGGATGACGAATGAAGGCATCATGGCTGGCCTCCCGTGGTGTTCTCGCTTTCCGCTTAGTTTAATTCCGCTGTTTTAAAAACTCTGAACTACGTTGTTGTGTCAAAAACTTCGGTTTGTAATAATTAAACCCTTCAGGGTAAATTTCGGATGTTAATTATGATGTATCTCTGGACTCGCTTTCACGTGAGTTTTAATGCATATATGTCGATCCTTGTTGCTATATAAGTGATTTACTGGGCATTAACCCGGTGACTAACAACAGGATGATACTTTATTACTCTTAATGACCAAAGTGGATTGGTTTAAGCGGTAGTACGGTATTTTCCTGGGCGGTTTGTCACAATTATACACCATCAGCAAGCCCCTTTTTCTGGCGCCGTTGCCAGGGAACAAATGATCAAGATTCGATCTTTTATTGCTTTTGGTATAATTTTTAGTTTTCTTTTAGTTTTTTTTGCATCTACTAAATTTTGATCATCCTCAAAATCAATCTAATCTAGTTTGTCTAACCCTAGTTTTCATAGATTTGTTTTTACTTGTTTGGTTTTACATATTTTGTTTATCGCTAACCCTAACAGGAGATGGACGGCTACCTCTCCAACAAACCCGATAATTTTGTGGATGATCCAAAAAACCTTTACAGGCTAAGGTGACGCGAAGCACAACAAGCTAAAAAGCTGGATTTTGTAGATTCGAAGTCGGAAGACGAAGGATCGTTGGAATCTCCGAAGAATTCACCATCTCAAAGTCCTCGGGAGAATCGACTTCCACCGATGGGAGAACAACCGCAAGAACGCAAGATCAGGGAGCTATGCACCTCGGACATCATCGACCTACCAATCGAGAACCTCGCGGAGATCGGAAGGCCGTTCGAGATCAAGACCTCAAAAATCCACATGGTGCAACATTCACCCTTCACCGGTAAAGAAGACCCGAACCTTCACCTCGAAGCGTTCATTCAACTATGTCAGACATTCAACATGGACGGGGTGACTCAAGATCAAATGAGGGTAAGGCTCTTTCTGTTCTCTCTACTCAGGAAGGCTTCGCAATGGTTCCACTCTCAACCGACAGAGACATTGCAAGATTGGAATGCATTGGTGAGGGCCTTCATAAAGGAATACTACTAACCGGGTAAAACTCAAAGCTTGCGTAATAAGATTGCTAGTTTTGCTCAATATCCTACGGAGACTATCTCGGAGGCATTCGAGCGCTTCAATGAGTACACTCGGGCGGTGCCACATCACAAGTTCCCGAAGGAGGACCTCGTGCAAAAATTCTACCAAGGACTCACCATGGCATCAAGGATGATCATCGATGCATCAGCAGGAGGATCTATCATCGAGCTTACACCGACTCAAGCTTTCACTCTATTCAAGAAGGTCGCGGACAATGATACGTGGGCGTCGTCCAGATGCTTACTTCCGTTTCAACCCACGAGGAACGTCAAGGGAGTCTTGCAAGTGGAGAAGGAAGACATACTCGAAGGCAAGATTGATTCACTTATGCGGAGGTTGGAGAAGATGGAGATAAAAAAGAAAGAGGCTCAAGATGTAAAGGTTGCCAAAGCAAGATCCACATGTGAAGAGTGCAGAGAGTATGGCCATGTCCACAAGGATTGTCCGGAAGAAGCCAAGGTTCTCGACTACATGAGGAAGGGAGATTTGCCGAACTTCCGCTACGGGCAAGGTAGACCTCAATTTAATGCAAGCTCATTCATTCCAAATTCGGTTCCGCTTCGTATACAATTGAAGGACTTCATGGACGAGCAAGCCAAGATCAACAAGGACACCGTTGCCAAGTTCAAGGCCATAGACAAGGTGTTGGAGAACATCGATAGCAAACTGACGGAGGTCGGAAGCTCCAACCATCAAGTGCTCAACATGATGAAGATGCTCGAGACGCAAGTGGGACAACTTGCTGGGCGCCTATCCGCTAATGAAGGCAAGCTTCCAGAACAACATAAAGGTCCTGAATCAGCGAAGGCTATTCAAACACGTTCGAGAAAAGAGACCGAAGATCCGGAACGTTCCGCGGGAGCAAGGAAGCCTAAACCATCCGCCGAGGCGGAGGAATTTGCCAAGGAGAAAGTTATGGAGATCGTCATCGAAGAGCCCGAGTTCGAGATGCCGGGAGAAGACACGAAGATACCACAACTCAAGCCACGCTACTTCCAAGGTAAACTTGATAACCACTTTGAGAAGTTTGTGGAGGTTGTGCATAGACTTAGCATCAACATGCCACTATTGGATGCCCTTCAAGTTCCTACATATTCTCATTACGTCAAAGGCATCCTTGCAAATAAATATGAGATAGCAACATTCGAGGTAGATCACATCAAGATGTCCGAGCAATGTAGTGCCACTATTGCTAATGGTGTCGGGGACAGCCATAAGGGTCCCCTAAACAACCAGGGGAAACCTGCTTAAAACCCGCAAAAACGCAAAATGTAAACTAAACCTCGAACCTGACACACGCGCACAACACGATTGTCACCATGGTGGCCCCCGCGGCCCACCAGGGTAGCACAGCAAAGCGCCCCCTCGGGCGAGGTCCGCCTCGCTCGAGGGCTGACGCCCCCTCGGGCGGGGTCCGCCTAGCTCGAGGGCTAGACACCCCCTCGGGCGAGGTCAGCCTCGCTTGAGGGCTCCCACGCACACCCGTTCCCACTCACGCGTGCGAGCATTTAATGCTCTGACACCACCACTACTCTGACACGCCTGGGAATCATGCCCCGGTGCTGTTCTGCCAACTCCCTAGGGGAGCCCATCCCTGCCACTGTGGAGCGTTGTGCGGTGAGGCCAGTGTCAGCTCCGTGACACTGTGCCGCCCACTCCTGTACGGCTAACACGCCGAGCCCTTGAAGGGGGCCGGCGGAACCCTCGAATACTCTCTCCGTGACTACACAGGGTTACGCCATGACGTCAGGCCGGCGATAGCAGTCAACCCCATCGCCATCAACCCTGTGCGGCCATCCCGCCCCTGCAGCGCCACGCCGCGTACTTCTGCAACAACTCCGGCACTATTGGAGCACACGGGGACGGGACGCCGCCATACCCGCCGCTGCACCTCGTACGGGCCTCCGTCAATGGCCCCCTCGAGCCTGTCCGTGGACGACGACCGGACGGCCAACCACTACGCCACTACCCTCGAAGCCGCTCCTGTTCGGGCACAGGACACGCCACGACGCAGCGACCGGAGTGGGATTCGCCAGGACGGCCGTCAGCTCCACGGCACTGCTCACCACGGCTTCACACGTAGAAGAACAGCACGGCACACCTGTAAATCGCACTCTCCTTGGCCTATAAAAGGAAGGGCGATCCCCCAGCCGCATGGGACAGAGGACAACACGCGAGGACGGATAGCAATCACTTACATGCTCTCCACCTTCACCACGATATTGGCACTTGCCTCAATCAATACCTCTGGGACTTGGAGGCCAGGCCTCCTCTCCCTCCACGCTTGTAGCCCCCCTCTACGAGCACCACGGTGCGACGCAATACAGTGCCTCGAGCACACCACTGCTCAATGTACGGCCCCGGCCAGAACCAGGATAAATCCAGTGTCCTTAGTTGCTAAGCACCGAACCATCGAGAGGTTGATCCCAGCGCTCATTACTAGTTAGTGTCGGGACTACTTTCCGCACCGACAAATGGTCTAGAGAAGCAAAAAGACCCCGAATGCCTGACAATTCCATGTTCTGTTGGTTCGTTCAAGTTCGAGAAGGCGTTATGTGACCTTGGAGCAAGTGTGAGCGTCATGCCAAGAGATGTGTTTGAGAAGCTACGCCTACCATTAGAGCCTACGGGTATGTGCTTGGAGTTACGTGATAACTCCATTCGCTATCCCTTGGGCATCGCCGAAGATGTGCCTGTGAAGGTCGGACAACACTTCATCCCCGTCGACTTCATGGTACTCGAGATGGGAGAGAGGGAGAAGCCACCACTCATCCTTGGGAGGCCTTTCCTCAAGACCGTGGGAGCTACTATTGATGTTGGCAAGGGGGAGATCATGTTCGACATTAACGGAGAAAGGAGTTCCTTCAAGTTTCGACCACGCCTCGAGGTATGCAATATGATTGAAGTTAAATATGTTCCACCTCATCGTCATGTTGTTAAGGAAGAACCAAGGAAGAAGGAAGAGCTAAAGAAGAAGGACGTGAAGAAAATCAAAGAAGTTGTTGCATCCGTCAAGACAAAGGAACAAAAGCCGCCTGTAAAGACCAAAAAGATGACTAAGCCGAAGAATAAGCCCGTGCCCAAGATGGTGCGGAAGTGGGTACCCAAGATTGCAACGCCCGCAAAGAGCGTTGATCCAAAGTAATCAAGTGAAGAAGTCTAGCCATGGACTATAAACGAAGCGCTAGGCGGGAGGTAACCCGTTCCATCGAGTCAAGAATAAGCTACCGGGGGGACAACCCGATTCCAGATTTTTCGAGTCTTTTTGAATAATTCAGTTTTGAATTTTACTATGCAAAGACATTATACCTAGAAGTGGTTGAAAATTATTAGAGACATAATTCTTGGTTGAATATTTTGCTTTGATCATAAACCCTTTGCAAGACTTCCGGGATAAGTTCATCAAGCACCTAGTGACAAGACCTTGAAGCCCCGTACAAGTCATGCAATGAAGCAAACTTGACTCCAAGAAGCCCAGGGACCTAACCCGAGAAGATGACAAACTTTGAGGACCTAGTCGGAAAAGTGTTGAATCTTGCGGGACAAGGAGCTTCGTCCAACTCGGAGAGAAACTGACGACAAGGGCCCACATGCAGAAGGGGGAAGGATCTAGAAGACTCGGGAATCGACACCACGCGAAGGAGGCAGGCAACTAGGACGAGGTCGACCCAGGCCGACCGGCCCGGCCCATTTCGGGGCCCAGTCGCCTCCCCCTTTGACCTAGGCTCCATTCGGGCTATTTATAGCCCCAGGGTCAAGAGCCACGCATCAATCCATTCGTCATCGGCCGCCAAGGAGCAGAGAAGAGAGGGACACCACCTCGGAGAAGAGAGGGTCGAGCTAGTTGACTAGGGTCTCCCTAGCCGACGTGGGAACCTTGCAAGGAAGACCATGTCGAAGTTCTCCGGAGCTATAAGCAAGATCAAGGTAGGATCACGGTGGTGATCTTGTTCATGTATCATGTACTAGTTGATGTATCAAGTTGAATCCGGTGTCTAGCGATCAAGTGTTTCTCCGAAGTCTTCGTTTTCGATCGGCTTTTCTTATCTTAGATCTATTCTCAAGATAGATCACATAGGATGTTCTTGTAGCCATGGTGGCTAGAGGTGCATACCTGACCTTCCGAAAGATCTCAACATGTCCTCGGACTCGCCCTAGACTAACCCGCACGAATAGGGGTGCATTGTGACAGACCGGTGGCTCCAAAAGGCGGGTATTTTCGGAGTCAGACGGGAAACCATGGTTTAAAGAGGCTTCTAATGAGATTGAACTTGCTATTTTTTCTTTTGCTTGGAACTTCAACAAAAGGCTTGATTCAATCTCTCTACATCGGTTTATCTATCCCCCTCTATCTCTTGCTACCTCCGGTCTTTAGTAGATTAGATTCGTTTTGTTGTTCTTTAAGATTAGATGCATAGGCTTCACCTCTTGAAGATCGATGTTTCTTGGCTTTACTAGATCAACTCTTGCATCACGCATTGTTCCACGGATTCGATACCTTGGGTTCACCACTCGAGGGAAGAAGGGTCCCATGACTACGACGGGAGACTTGTCTGTTTGCAAGTCTACTTGAAGTTTAATACGATTATACACCGCCAACAAAAACAAACCGAGCTGGGGCGGTCGTCGCTGCGCCATCGGCCCCATCCCCGACATCCATGCGTGGTGAGGAGACGAGGGGAGGAGATGAGGCGTCGGTGGCAAGCGGGGGTGGCGGAGCTGTCGGCGGCGGTTCTTGATAGGCGGTTAGGGAAGCGACCCGCAGGGAGGAAGACGTCATCCTACTAGGGAAGAGGGGCGGCGGCGCTCGGGGAGGAGGTCGGCGGGGTGCCCGCGGATGACGGCGCGGCGGCGGTCCACGGGGAGAAGGGGTGGGGCCCTAGCGGAAGACGGCGACGGTCCACGAGGAGAAGGGGCGGGGCCCTCACGGACGACGGCGGGGCGCTCGTGGAGGTCGGTGGGGCGCTCCTGGAGGATGGCGACGGTCGGGGAGGACGGCGACGCTTTGTGGGAAATTTTGGTAGCCTGACGGCGTCGTTTCGTTTCACGCCGAGACTTAGAAAATTTTGAGAGCGCGACTCGTATATATAAAGGGAAGCAACACTGGCGGGCCACATTAGACAACCGCCAGCGGTGAACCTTAGTGCAAGCAGGCGACTTAAGCGACCGCCAGTGGTGAGAATCCCCGCTGGCGGTTATCATAAGCACCTGCCAGTGCTGTGGTTTGATAGAATTTGAACTTAACTTTTCAAATGCAAACCTTTTCTTATGACAAAACACTTCTATACATAGATTCAAATATTTTATGATAATTTTTGGAAGTTTCAAAGAATTTTGAACATTTTCAGGCTAGGATTTCAAATTTTCAGATTTTGGCAAACCATTGTGCTGGAAGTTGACTTATGATAACCGCCAGCATAGTGTTTTTCCATAATTTGTAAAATTTGAAACAGGGGCTTAAATTGTTTAAATTTCATTGAAACTTCCCAAGGTATCATAAAGTTTTTGAATTTAAGTATAGGGGGTGTGTTTCTTGTAAAAGAAGTCCTAGTTAGAAAAGGTTAGTTCAAATGGGACTCTAGGTTCATACACCTAATGAGTTATAGGTTGTTTGGCCATAGAGTCTCATTTGAACTAACCTTTTCAAATACAAACCTTTTCTTATGACAAAACACCTCGTATACATAAATTCAAATATTTTATGATAATTTTTGGAAGTTCCGAAAAATTTTGAACATTTTCAGGCCAGGATTACAAATTTTTAGATTTTTGCAAACCACTGTGCTGGCGGTTGACTAATGATAACCGCCAGTGGTGTGTCTCACCACTGGCGGTCTATTAAGATGCCCGCCAGCATAGTGTTTTTCCATAATTCCCAAAATTTTAAACCATATCTTAAATTATTCAAATTTCATTAAAACTTCCCAAAATATCATCAAATATTTGAAATTAAGTATAGGAGGAGAGTCTCATTTCATCGAAACATCCAAAACTCTCCTAAATTGATTGAAAGTCTTACAACAACACTTATTATTTAAAGTTGTACAAGTGATACATCAAGCCCGACTAATAAGAAGTGCAAGTTTATCCTTTAACTATTCTCCCTTTACAATCTATACGTAACCATGGCTTCTCCGATTTAGAAATGCTAGCTTCAATTTTTTTATTCTTTTCTCATGATCTTTGAACAAGACTAGTTCCTCAAATTGATTGTAATCCTCAACATCAATTACACCTTCTACTCCTAGAATTCTTTGTTTTCTGGAGACGGCAATGTGGTTCTTCACATTCATAGGATCAGCTATGTAGAAAACTTGTGCAACACGCTCGGCGAGTACCCATGGATCATCTTTGTAACCTACATTGGCAAGGTCTACAAGTGTCAACCCATAATTGTCATCTGTGACGCCATTCGGGTGTTTGACCCATTGGCACCGAAACACGGGGAACCTGATATTCTCTCCATAGTCAAGTTCCCATATTTCCTCTATAAACCCGTAGTAAGTGATGTTGTTTCCGGATTTATCAATCGCATCTATGCGAACACCACTATTTTGATACGCGACACTCTTGTTGTCTTTCGCCTTCGTATAGTAGGTGTACCATTAATTTCGTATGCTTGCCGTGAGGCCACATTGCTTGATGGACCAGCCGCCAACCTAGTCAATGTTGTGTCATCTATGGAATTTCCTTGAAATAGATGCCCATGTTCCTTTAACCATGATGGGAAATGACGCTTCTGCTCTCTGATGACCCAATCCTCAGTCCGACTATCATTTTCTTCATAAATCTCATTTTCTTGTTGCACGATAAATGGCTCCACTATTGCAAGTTGTTGTAGAACACTAGCATGTGCTTTCTCCAGTTGTTGGTTGCCTCGTCAATGAAACTTTTCCTTCCAATGGACCCTTTCCCTGACAATCTGCCTTCGTGTCGAGATTCCGGTAAACCGATCGCTCTCTTATCTTTTATGTAGTCTATGCAACAATCAACACTCTCTTCTGTATGGTAGCTCTCGATCATGCTTCCCTCTGGAAATGCCTTGTTTCTCATGTATCCATTGAGAATCGACATGAACCGTTCGTACGTCCACATCTGATGAAAGTACATAGGTCCCAGTTCAGTAATTTGCTCGACCACGTGGATCATTAGATGTTCCATGATATCAAAAAATGATGGAGGCAAGCACATCTCGAGCTGGGCTTGAGTTTCTGACATAAACAGCTGAAGCCTTGCCAACTCTACACAATCTACCACTTTCTGCGAAATGACATTGAAAAAGTAGCACATCCTTGTGATGACCATCTTAAGGAATACTGGTTTGACAGCTCGGATCGGAATCATGAGAAAAAATAGTAATCATCACATGACAATCATGAGAGTTACAACCAGTAAGCGTCATGTCCTTCAACGAGACCAATGATCGGATGTTGGATGAGAATCTGGTTGGCACTTTCAGCCCGCGCAAGCATTTGCAGATAGCCAACCTCTCATGTTGTGTTAAGTTGTAGCTAGCAGGTGGAAGGTACTTCTTACCATTAGGACGTGGTTGTGGGTGGAGTTCTTGCCTAATTTTTAGGTCAACAACATCCTTACGTGACTTCAGTCCATCCATTACCTTTCCTGTTAAGCCTAATAATCTCATTGTGCTTTCAAACACATTCTTCTGAAGATGCATCCCATCGATGGCATGACGCACTGCCAAATCTTCCCAGTATGGCAAGTATTTAAAAAATATAGAATCTTCTTGAAAGGCACGTCAATGTTTTCTGTAGTTTCAGCCTCATCCCTTCCCCTTTTTGAATTACCATCAACATCACCTTTTGACTTCTTACCAAGTTTGAACTTGACCTTCTGGCACATTTCAAATACGGTTATACCGGTGGCCGGTTGTGGGGCAAAAGAGTCTTTCTCAATCTTTCCATCAAAAGAGTCTGCCATCTTACGGTACTTGTGAGTCCTTAGTAGCCAGCGTTTGTACCCCATATACAATGTCTTCTGAGATCCTTTCAGGTACACAAATATTGTACCATTCAAACAAACTACACAACTTGTTTTCCTTTTTTCTGACCAGACAAAGAAAATAGGGCAGGGTAATCATTAATGGTAACGAAGATAATTGCCTTAAGTGTGAATGTTTCCCTTCTGTACTCATCCCACATCTCAACCCCATGTTTCCAAAACTTCTCCATTTCTTCCATCAATGGCTCCAGGAAGACATCTATATCAATACCAGGTTGCTTCGGTCCTTGAATTAGAATGGTAAGCAAAAGTAACTTTCTCTTGTGACATAGCCAAGAGAAAGGTTGTATATGGTCATCAACACTGGCCATGTGCTGTGCGTGCTGCTTCTTTCACCAAATGGATTCATACCATCTGTACTTAATGCGAACCTTATAGTTCTTTTTTCTTCTCTAAACTCTTTGTGCTTGGAATCAAAGGTCCTCCACTGCCGAGCATCAAAAGGATGTCGAAGCTTCCCATCAGACTTCTCTGGGCGATCTGCATGCCAAGTCATTAGTTCAGCGGTCTCTGGGTTCGAGAACAATCGCTTCAGACGATCCTCCACCGGCAAGTTCCACATCACCAATGCAAGGACTTTATGTTGACTAGCAGTGTCAGTACCAATACTATACTCCTCCTCAACTTGAGAAAATCCACTTTTCTTTCCACCCACCTTCCTCTTCGCACCTTTAGATGCAATGACCCGTTCCACAGCAAAATCGGTATTACTTTTGTAATGACTAGCATCGCAATTTGGACACTTCTCCAGTTCTGCATAGTCACCGCGGTACAATATGCAATGGTTCCTACACGCGTGTATTCTTTGCACTCGCATCTTCAATGGGATGATAATCTTCTTTGCTTCATATGTGTTTCTTGGGACCAAGTTAGGCTTCGGGAGTAGATTGACCAACAAAGTAAGGAGTTCGTTAAAACTATTGTCCGACCATCCAAATTTTGCCTTCACAATCAGAAGATGGAGCATGAAACGCAGCACGTTCCACTCCTTCCCACAACCCTCATACATACGGCCCTTTGCTGCCTTCTTTAGTATCTCATATTTTTCTAACCCTTTAGCACTCCCTAGCAACACCTCTGATTCAATGTGGCACAACATTTCTTCCATATCAACATCACATTCCTCGTCCACCTCTGTTTGATCATCATTTTGATCTTCACAGCCAAAAGCATCATCCATCATGACATGATCATTTTCATCTGTATCTTCATCACTCACTTCATTGTACCTGGTGCCGATGTCTGCATTGTTGAAAGTACTTTCTGCTTCACCATGGTGAGACCAAGTTTTGTATCCTTTCACAAAACCACACTTTATCAAATGCATCTTGATGGCATTAATATCTTCCCACACAATTTTGTTGCAACAATCACAACATGGACAATGTATTTGCTTTGTCCTAGAAATTTGGGCATGCTTCTACGCAACCTTAAGGAAGTTTGTTAACTCTGTCAAGAATGTAAACGAATTTCTCCGTATGCCATACATACATGCTCTATGTTCCATCTTACATAACCTATAAAAAATAATTCTATTATAAACTCACGTATAATCAAAACTTAATTCTACAATTTCAAACTTAATTGTAACTTGCTTCATTTAATATGTAAAAATGGAAATAAAACTAAATTCTATAATTTTAATTAATAAAGCTAATAATTTTAATGACAAACTAATAACTTATATAATTTAATATGTAAACTTGCTTCTATAATTGCAATAATAATTTAATATAATTGCTTCTATAATGTAAACTTGCTTTTAATGACAAACTAATAACTTATATAATTTAATATAACTTGCTTCTATATTATGAACATTTAAATATGGGAACATATCTAGTGGAAACCGACCTCTTCATGCAAACTACGAAAACTTCAATCTGAGTCACACGATCTTGATCCAAGGGAGAACTCATGGGAGGTGGAAGGGGTGATTTGCAAAATTCATGGGAGGTGGGAGGCGTGATTTGCAAAGGTGATTTTGCAAATCACTCCTCCCACCTCCTTTGATCGCCCCGTTGGATCCAGATCGTGTGACTCAGATTGAAGTTTCCATAGTTTGCATGGAGAGATTGGTTTCCACCTGATATGTTGCCTTTAAATATTTTTGCATTGACAAACTAATAATTTAGATCTAAAGCTATTTAATAAATAAATATCTAAATCAATATCACTCTTCACTCCCCTCTCTCTCCTAGCTAACCTAGGTCTAGATCTAGATCTCTATCTACATAGAAATCATGAATAAAAGGAGAAAAGTAAGGTTAAAATAGCACAAACTCACCTTATATAGCCACCTCCTCCAAGAAAATCAAGAGCAAAACCTTCCCCCCTAGATTTGGTGTTTTTGGAGCTTTTCCCGAGCTCCTCTCGGGCACAGCGCCATTGGAAGGTTGCTGGGAAGAAGGGGCTAATCTATATTTATAGAAGGCACAGTGTTGGCGGGTGACATAAGGCAACCGCTAGCAGTAATCTCTGTGCTGGTGGTGCCTTATGTTGACCGCCAGCACTGTGTACAATTATACTGGCGGTCAGCTTAAGCCACCCGCCAGCACTAATATCTCTCCTAGCGGGCTCTTAAGCCAACCGCCAGCACACTTGTCAGAATAACTCCGGTCGTAACGCGATTTGACTCAACCACTCACTCACACACTTGCTCCCAACCCTAGCCGCCGCCGCAAGCAGCCGCGAGCCCCCGCCGCGGCCGCAACCGCCCCGCCACTACCGCTCGTGAGCTTCGCCCGCGCGCCGCCGCCTCGGCCTCGCCAACTCGTGCGCCAGCAGCACCCATGCGTCGCGGTCGCCGTCGCAGCTAGCTTGCGGCGGAGGAGGAGCTCAAAGAGGCAAGCTGTCGACCCGCTCTTCTACCTCCACTTCCTCGACCGACGTCGAGCAGCATCACCGCCGCATGGCGAGCAGCTCCGCGGTGCCGAACCTTAGCCAATCCGTGCCTCTCCCCCTGCTGACCTGCAGGGTTTGTCGGCTTCGGTTCGTTTGGTTCAAGACCAAGGCAAATAGCATCATCTACAAGTGCCCGAACGACCACGCGGTTTGATTTTCATCTCCTGCCCTAATTCATTTGATTAGTACTGATTCGGTTGATATAATATTAGTGATTATTAGTTGATTATAGTTGATATAAAATTAGTAGGATTTATTGAATATTATTGATTTGGTTGATATAAAATTAGTAGGATTTGTTGATTATTATTGATTCGGTTGATATAATATTAGTAGGATTTGTTGATTATTAGTGATTCAGTTGATATAGAATTATCCACATTTGTTGATTATTAATGATTCGGTTGATATAATTTTATGTCTATAGAATTATCCAATTTATTGATGGAAGCCAGATTTATTGTTTATTCTTGTAGGAGGACCCTAAATCATGTTAGGAAGTTTATTGGGAAAATCAATACCTCCACCATTTGAAAACATTTCACCCTCATTTGGTGCCGCCAAACTATCAGACGTTCAGCAGTGTCGTTGCTGCACTGCCACAAGCGGCACCAGAAGCGGCACCACAACCGTCTAGTGTTGTGTATCCGTCGGGGCAGGTGCAGGTGCCACAACCGGCACCACAACCAATTTCTGAAATTATGGATCAATTGAGTCAGATGAAGTGTGTCATTTCTGATATGAAGGTGAGGATTAGTGATTTGAAGATATTGAGTAATGAAATAAGGCTCGAACTTGCATACCATAGAGGGCAACTTAATGAAATTATGGTGAACAATGACTATCGGAAGAAGCACAAGAAAAATCAAGGATTATGCATGCATGCCACCATCCTCGTTGTTGTGGTATTGATAATAGGTGTAGTGCTTGGTAGTTATCTCACAGCCGGACTGTCTAAGAGCCGAGTGAGGCAAGTTGTGGGCGACATAAGCCAACCGCCAGCAGAAATGAGATCATTTGTGCTGGTCGGTGGCTTATGTCGACCGCCAGCACTAAGACTTCAATATTGGCAGTTGTTGGCCTGGCGCCCCTGCGCACCACTGTGCAAGCGGGTGCCAATTACACCCGCCAGCATGCTAATTTGCTTGTGCCAGGACAAATCGTTTCTGGCCTAGTGAGAGGGCTGGAAGATGATGGAGGAGGCCTCCAGAGGATGACGCATCTGGTCCGAGGTCAACGCTGGAGAGGTCCTGGTCCGCTGCCACCACCGGATCCCGTCGACGCTGGAGAGGTCGAGGTCGCCCGAGCTCAAGGCCTCCACGCCGGAGAGGTCTGTGCCGAGCCGGCCGCTCGTCGACGCCAGGAGGGAGCCCGACCGCAAAGGTAGGGGAGCTCCGCCACCCACCCCTGCTCGCAGAGGGAGAGGAGCTCCACGCGCCCGCCATTGCTCCAACCTGCTCATGGAGGCAGGACGGCCCCGCGCCGCTCACCTCTCGACCCCCACACCGGGTCGCCGGCCGCCGCCACAACCGCCATGAAGCCACCACCGTGGAGGTCCGCACGCAGTGCCAGAGCACCGCTGCGGGAGCGTGTTTCGTTGCGTGCATCCATGCCAAACACTGATTGGAATTACTCAATAGTAGTACGTGGCACATCGGCGATTGGAGGGCAACAGACTCCAAGGGGTGCTGGCGGGGGCAGTCCTCGGCGGCATCAACGCCTGCCGCAGGCGAGGTCTTTGGGAGACGATCGAATGGAGCCATGGAGGTCGAAGTGCGGGTGGGTGGGGATGGATAAGGGTAAGGTTGGGACTTAGGAGGGGAGGAAAGACTTTTAGAGAGTCTGTTGGATTGTCACATAGAATTACAAAGGATCAAAACTCCAAATTTACCTAGCAAATATAAAGAGACTGTTGGAGTTGCTCTGACAGTTATCAAGTATTATTCTAGTACAGATCTCCTAGCACACGAAGACTTGGGTATGTTGAAACACGAAGATATCCGTTCTAGATCTGTTCCCATAAATCATGCGCCACAGCTATGACGGAATGTATTAGAGACATCGAAAGAAATCATACATGTTGGAGTCTGGTTTCGCCGAGTTCAAGCTCGATCTCGCAGCAGCCAATAACCTCGCCATCGGCGACGTTCTCCTCTCCGATGAATTCTCGGCGGAAGGGCACATTTGGAGGGTCCATTGCTACCCTCATGGAGACAAGGCCGACAATGGTGGCCTTCACCTCTCTACCTACGTCTGGTCAGCAGATCCAGAAACGTCAAGGCCATCTTCGACGCTTTCCTGATGGGGAGAGACGGCACGCCGTCATCTTCGCATGCGCGGCGTTGCGTGTGTGTATTCCTCAGCGATCTTCAAATCATGTGGATTTGGGTTTTCACAGTTCGCGAAACGGAGCGAGCTGGAGTCCGATTACGTCAAGGACGACCGCCGCGTCACCTTCATGTTTGGAGTCATCGTCCTGCGCGACGGCGGCGGCAACGACGACAACCCTATACCCGTGCCGTCCTCCGACATCGGCGGGCACCTCGGCCGCCTCCTGGACGGCGGCGACGGCTCCGACGTGTCCTTCGCCGTCGGCGGTGAGACGTTCCACGCTCACCGGGCGGTGCTCGCCGCCCGCCCGCAGGTCTTCAAGGCGCAGCTCCTCGGCTCCATGGCGGACGCCAAGATGCGCTGCATCGCGTTGCACGGCGTGAAGCCCGCGACGTTCCAGATCCTTCTGCGGTTCATCTACACCGACGCGCTGCCGGGAGACGAGGAGCTCGAGCAGGGCTCCTCGTCGTCGTCGGCGACCATGGAGCTGTTCCAGAACTTGCTCGCGGCGGCGGACATGTACCAGCTGGACAGGATGAAGCTCGTGTGCGCCCAGAAGCTGTGGGAGCGCATGTCGGCGGAGAACGTCGCGACGGTTTTAGGCTGGGCTGAGACGCACAGCTGCGCGGAGCTGAAGAGCAGATGCCTCGAGTTCTTCGTCATGGAGAAGAATTTCAAGATCGCTGTGCTAACCGAGGGGTCCTTCCGGCTGACGCAGAGCTTTCCATCTCTTATCGATGAAATAAGACAGTGGGTTCAGACACAAGAGCAACTCGAGACTAACTATTTTGACTTAACTAGTTGTTGAAAAACTCGATCCAACAGAGTAGCTAAACTTGCCCTCACTATCCTCTGCTAACTAAACCGGGGCGCTTCGCTAGCCATCTTTGGCTAGCCAGTCCTGCTAGCTATCCCCTCGTACATGAGTATGGCAGGCGAGACCCAGTAGCGGTGGAGTATATGGAGAGTTGATTTTAGCTAATTTTTGGATTTCATCAACTTTTTGCAAGCTATTTCATTTTACATGCCGCCTTCCCTTCACCGTTCCTCTACGAGTTTGTTGAGATATATATTTATATAGAGAGAGCGCGCTAATAAACCTATACACACACCATCATATCTGTGCCAAAATTGCCAATGCAATATGGTCGTTGACGCCAGTTTCCATCGAGTTCAAGCTCGATTACTCAGGCACCAAGCACTTGCCCATCGGCAAACATGTCGTCCACGATACGGCCATTCTCGCTGGAGGGCGCAAGTGGGCGGTAGCTAGCATGCCTCGTGGGCTCTCTGGGGAAAATGGCGAGTTCCTCAGCCTCTGCATATGCGCCTTGGAGGAATCAAGAAGCGTCGTCATCAGCGCAGTCTTCCAAGCCTTCGTGAAGGGGAGAGACCGAGCGCCGTCGTCGTTGTCCCATGCGTACAGGTCGGGCCAGGTCACCTTCGCTGCTGATGGCTCAAGGAGATCAGTGGGGTGGCCCAGGTTCATGAAGCGAAGCGACCTGACGCCGTGGGGCACGGCGGTAGGAGCCTGGTTGTGGCGGCAGGGCGGGGTGGCGCGGTGCCAGGACCCTGCCGCCGAGCGGCACGGCGGCAGGTCTTTACCGCCATGCCACACGGCGTTAGGTCCTTTTTATTTTTTATAGTTTTTCATTTTTAAAATACTTTTAACCTTTTTAAAAATGACAAACTGATAAGTGTGAACATAATCACAAGGGAATATCCTAATCAATGAGTAGATGGAAATAGTTTATACAAAATCATGATAAAAGTAGTATTACATCTAAATGCGCCGGCCCCTCTTCCCCTAACAGCTCTAGCGCCAGCCCAAGTCTGGTCCCTGTCGTACGTCTAGGGTCAGGTGCCCTGACCACCCGTGGTCCTAGATGGTTAGGAGACGGTGTCGCCATGGCCGCCTGCGACGAGCCTGCAACATCCGGTGTCGCTCCGCCCGCCGGTGTCGCTCTGCCGGCCCCCGGGGTCGACTGTGGCGGCTGAGTCCAAACCGGTGGTGGTCGTGTCAACTGTGACGCGCCAACCTCCTCGGCCTGCTGCGGGGAATCTAACATCGCGAAGGCGACGCGGAACTCCATCTGATCCCATCCTAGGTGCTCCTCGGTGATCGTGTCGGAAGTAGGCTAGAACATAGGCGGAGTCGACGAGGAAGGAATATCTGTCGCCGGAAACTGAAAGGTGTCATATGGACCTCCCTGGGCCCACTACCTCGGTGGGTACCAGGACCGACTACTCGGTGGGCCCCTGGGACTACTCGACTTGTGCTGCACGGCACCTGATGGCGTGAAGCCTAAGGACTACGGTGGAGAAGTACTCAGACAGCTATACATGTCCTGTACTGTGTAGAGAACTCCTAGACGTACTCGACTAGTACTCTCTCACTGAACCGACTTGTTACCCTGCCTCCCGGACTATATAAGGCGTGGCACGGACCTCTCTCTCATACGCATCATCTTGTAAACACACTCAATCAATCCAGAGCTACGCAGCATACCGGACGTAGGGTATTACACACCTCGCGGCCCGAACCTGTCTAAATTGTGTGCCACGTGTCTCTTCCTTCGAGTTACCGATCTCGGAGGCCACATTCATCTACCTCGGGTACTCCCCTTGGTAGGTTGCCGGTCTAAAACACCGACAGCTAGCGCGCCAGGTAGGGAACTCGCCGAAGATCTCATGGCGAACTTGACGGCTTCAATCTTCATCAAGCCAACTGTCGCCTTCAACCGCGGTGACACCTTCGTCTTCGGCTCTTGGGTCTCGAAGGATCGGATGGAGACTAGAGAGGGGGCAGTGAATAGGAGCCGGTAAAAATTCTTCTCAAAGAACCCGGCCTATACCCTAGACAAATCCCAGTCACACACGAGCGATGGATCGAATCACACACCAATCGCCAAGAAAACAAGGTTATGAATCAACCTCAAGTCTTAGGAACGATTCCTTGAAGCACACGCGGAAGCACGAAAGAAAGGAGGGAGGAATCGAACCAAAGAGCAAAGCAGCCAGGCTCTGGCAGACCGTCCGGCCAGGAGGGGCGGACTGTCCGCACGAGCCAAGCGGACTGTCCGCCAAGGTACCGCGGACTGTCCGCACAGGTACGGTGGACCGTCCGGCCTGGGCCGCGGACTATCCGTTAAAGCCAACAGAACCTCCAGTAGCGAACCCCGAAAAACGGACCATCCACGGGGAGCACGCGGACTGTCCTCCATGCACCCACGGACTGTCCGCGCCGCTGCTGCGGACTGTCCGAAACCTCTTCCAACCAAAGCTCGAAACCAAAACGGATCGAAAGCGAAGCAGAGCAAGAACACGAAGAACACACGATGAACACTGCTCTGGCGGACCGTCCGCCACCTCCTCGCGGACTCTCCGCGCCTCACGGACAGAGGCAAAAACTGCTCGACCCCGAAGGGTCAACTCCCCCAACTCATCACCGGATCTCCCAAACGGTAGAAGCTGTTAAAACAAAAGTTTGGGGACATGATATGCGTCAACCAAGGATGCTATACCCCCAAAAATTTTGCCTCCTAACACTCTAAATCGCTGGGAATCACGGATCCTTTGAACACCACCAAAAGCTAGAGCTCCGACCGAAAATCCTTGAATCGAAGTGGTTTCCCGGCGTTTGAGGGCACAAGATCAATCCCAAAGATGCACAAGACATCCATCCATGTTTCCCTCAAAGAAATCCGGGGAGAAACCCACTCAAATCCGCGGAACCACACCAAGAACAAAGGCACCAAAAACAAGCACAAAAAAGACCACGAAATTCACAACGCCGAATCTTTTATACAAACCAGGAAAGATTCACAAGGTCTAGCATGCCGCCCTAGCATCCATCCCTCTCAACAAATCTCTCATGAAGCTCTCATGCTAGCCTAGATAAAAATGGAGAAGAAAATGTCTCAGGAAAAATGAGAAAGAGGAGGGGGGAAATGAAGTCTTAAGTCGCGAAGAGAGAGAGCCATCCACACACACTCATGGCTTATATATCGGGTCCCGCCGGTGTGGGAAATGACTCGACTACCCCTAACTCAACTACTGGCGATACAACCCACGCAGGGGCATTTATGTAATGTTTGTGGGTCTTGCCATCGGACGGCCACGCCTTCGCCGCACCCCGCGTCCTCCCGACGCAAGCCATGCGATCCCGCCGCGTGTCCTCCGCTTCGAAGCTTCCCGACACGCCCGGATCCCGTCTCCGTCGTGTTGGGCCTTCGGACTTGGTTTTGAGGCCCAAACCAAGAAACCGTCCTCCGATGGTTTTGTGGGCAAACCACCAAACCCCGCGTGCTCGGCCCGGCCTCCCGCCAAGCCTCTTGACTCGACCGCCACCGTGCACCGGCCCGATCGTCCATGACTTCGTCTTGCTCGTCTCGCCACCATGTGGCCCGTACCTAGTCCCGCCGTCCACCGGGTCCCTCGAACCGAGCCTACTTGTCTCTCCATCTCCCGGAGGCCCCTCAAGGCTGAAGACCTTTCGCGCCCATTCTTCACCTGCAATAACACGAACTAGGCCGCAGACTACACCGGCGTACTGAGCCAAGAGTCAGTCCAACACCCGTTGTCAATCACTCATCACTGAGGAGCGGTCATCCATCGACCACCGGGAGGCTCTTGGTCCTCAATCTCCCCCTTGATGAGTGCATTGACAACACACAACGCGAAATGAAATTCAGAGAAAGAAAGTAAGAAGAAAGAAAAACAAAGAAGCTCAACTCATGACCAAAACCAAAGAAAGGCAAAAAAAGGTCACAAGCCGAGCAAAGCACAAACTCCACATTGAAAACAGCAAGAAAGCTCCCCCTGAACAAATGCAAGCTCCCCCTGAACATGTGGATGCAAACTTCCAAATTTTAGATGCAGTTTTCTGAATTTTTCATTAAGCTCACCTCTTCACCTCTTCTCCCCCTTGTTGACAATGTATGAATCAAGGTGAAAATGCAGGAATGTAAGACAAAGCATATAAACATCTACATGAGCTTCTCGGCAGCCCCGATCGCCAAGTCTTCATGGCTGCTGGCGAGACACCAGGACCCTTAGGGACACGCCCTGACTGATATCTTGAGGATATCTCAGCAGACGAGTTGTCTGCCAATGCACCCGCGGATGAAACCGACGAGAACAAGACTGCCCGACGTGAACGCAATAGGAAGCGGAACGAACGGCGTCGACGTCTCTGTGAGACCCTACCCATCCGGAATCTCGCAGAGGCTCTCGACCAAGTCGAGAATCGGGTGCACACTACTCCAGAGCAATGCCTCATGTCTATCACCACGATATCACGTCAAGCTCATGGGATGCGCGCGGGAGAAGTCATCGCCAAGCTCGCGGAGGACGCTTACTTCATGAGAGTTGACAACAGAGTTGCTCAAGTGCCCCCATCAGAACCCGCCAACCCGACAACAACGAAGCTACAAGTCGTAGTCCAGCTGACAACGGACGCAACCGTACTCGAGCGGAGCTACCGGCTAACCCCAACCGTACTCGGGCATTGGCCGGTGGACCCTCTCAGGGTGGCAACAGCGCTGGCGGCGCTGGTGGCAATTGCGATGTCGTAACTCATCGCGATCCTGGTGGCGGAGGTAGTGGCGGCGGGAGCTCCTCACACAGGGATGGCAGGAGAGCCGGTGGCGGAGGCGATCGCGGCGGCCGAGGCCACGCGAACAACCACTTCTCCGGAGTCTCGCGCGGCGGCTACGATGCCCGCCAAAAAAATGAAGAACTAGGACGTAAGAAGTCCTCCAAGGCAGGCGACAATGACGGCTTCCCCGCCTTCTCTGCTCGGCTTCGCAACCTACTTCTCCCAGAGAAATTCAAACCTCTGGGGATCCCCAAGTACGACGCGAAGCAAGACCCAGTACAGTGGCTCAGATGCTACGCCCTCTCCATCGAAAACACTAGTGGCAACAACGACACGAAGTGCCTCTACTTCCCCTTCTGCCTGGACCAAGCTCCACTTACATGGCTCGAGTCACTTGAGAAGTACTCGATCGACAAGTGGGACCAGCTCAAGGAACAGTTCACCAGCAACTTCGCGGGCACTATGGGTCGCTCGGGTACTCGCATGGACCTCGCAATGGTGAAGCAGGAACAGGGTGAGACCCTTCGCAAGTACATGCAGCACTTTTTCGACAAGCGTGCCACCGTAGTCGACGTCACCGACAAGGAGGTCATCGACCTCTTCCAAGATGGTATCTACCACCATCGCACCTTTGAAGACTTCGGTCGTCGCCGCCCGAGCTCCATCACCCACCTCAAGGACATGATCACCTCCTGGGCTGATGAAGAAGACAAGGCTAACGCCAAGTACGACGCCATCCGTGGCAAGAGCAAGCAGAACACGGGCGGCAACAACAACAACAACAACGGGAACCAAGGCGGTCGCAGAAACAACTACTCGGGTCCTAATCGCAAGCGCAAGCCAGACAACACTGTCGCGCCTATCCAGCGCCCTGCGAAAGACAACTCGAAGAAGACCTCCGGCGGCTTCACGGACTTGCTGAAAGAGAAGTGCCTGTGGCATCTGGATGGCAACCATACTACCGAGCAGTGCTACCAACTCCGGCGAGCACTCAAAGACACTCCAGAGCCATGACAACCTCATGACAAGAAAGGCAAGAAAAAGGCCGACGAAAGCAACGGCGACTTCCAGGAACCCGACAAGATGGTGAACATCCTCTTCGGCGGACTACCCAACAGACGGGCCAAGAAAGCCACTCGACGGGAAGTCTTGAACATTGAACCAGCGGTCCCAACACCTCTCAGGTGGTCGGAGGTACCCATCACCTTCTCCCACGCGGATGAATGGACAAGCTTCTCTGAACCAGGGCGGTTTCCACTCGTCCTGAAGCCGGTAGTCGTGGGCTCCAGGCTCAACAAGATCCTCATCGACGGTGGAAGCGGGCTCAACGTCTTTTTCACCAAGACCTTGAAGAAGATGAAGCTCGACATCACCCACATGCTCTCCAAGAGCACCTCGCCCTTCTACGGCATCGTCCCCAGGAACGCGGCTATTCCACTAGGCTCAGTGGTTCTGCCAGTTACCTTCGGGGAGACAAGGGAAAACTACCGCACCGAGTACGTCAAGTTCGAAGTCGCAGACTTCGAGACGTCCTACCATGCCATCCTCGGCAGACCAGCTATCGCCAAGTTCATGGCGGTACCTCACTACACATACTTGGTACTCAAGATGCCAAGTCCGGCCGGTGTACTCTCGTTGCAAGGGGACTTGAAGATATCCTTCGACTGCAACACAGAAGTTGTGGAACTCGCAGACACAAATCAAGTACCCAACACAATGATGGAGATCTACGCTGCATCCAAGAAGCTTGCCCCAAGCGAACTCGACATCCCAAAGAAGTCGGACAACGCCAACAAGCCTCAGCCAGCTGAGGAAGTGCAAGTCAAGACAATCGACCTCGGGACAGGCGACAGCAGTAAGACTACCACCATCGAGGCGGGCCTCGACCCAAAATAGGAAGACGCGCTAACCGAGACATCTTCGCGTGGAAGCCAGCGAACATGCCAGGGGTGCCCAGGCAGCTGATCGAGCACTCACTCAACGTCGACCCTAAAGCTACCCCGAAGCGACAACACCTCCGCCATTTCGTCGACAATAGACGGGATGCCATCAAGAAGGAACTCGCCAAACTACTCGCGGCCGGCTTCATCAGAGAAGTCTTCCATCCTGAGTGGCTAGCCAATCGCGTCCTCTTCCGCAAGAAGAACTCGAACGAGTGGAGGAAGTGCGTTGACTACACCGACCTCAACAAGCATTGCCCCAAGGACCCCTTCGTGTTGCCGCGGATAGACCAAGTCATCGACTCCATGGCGGGCTGCGACCTACTCTGCTTCCTCGACTGCTACTCCGGGTACCACCAGATCGCTATCAAGGAAGAAGACCAGGAGAAGACCGTGTTCATCACCCCGTTTGGCGTGTACTGCTACACGACCATGTCCTTCGGGTTGAAGAACACCGACGCTACTTACCAGCGAGCCATACAGGCCTGCTTCAAGAGGCAGCTCAACAAGTATGTCGAAGCCTATGTGGATGACGTGGTCATCAAGACCAGAAACTCCGACACGCTCATCACCGATCTTGAAGAGACTTTCGCATCCTTGCGAGAGTACCGCTGGAAGCTCAACCCGAACAAGTGCGTCTTCGGCGTACCGTCGGGAAAACTACTCGGCTTCATCATCAGCCATCGCGGCATCGAAGGCAACCCCAAGAAGATCTCCGCGATCACCAACATGAAAGCTCCCACGTGCATCAAAGACGTGCAAAAGCTTACCGGGTGCATGGCGGCCCTGAACAAATTCATCTCGAAGCTTGGAGAACGGGGGCTCCCCTTCTTTAAATTACTCAAGCACCATGAGAAGTTCGCGTGGACTCCAGAGGCAGACCAAGCCCTTGCTCAGCTCAAGGACTTCTTATCCAAGCCACCGGTCCTCATGACTCCTCGCAAAAGTGAGCAGCTACTGCTCTACCTCGCTGCGACTACTCATGTGGTCAGTATTGCCATCATCGTTGAGCGGCAGGAAGACGGTCTACTTCGTCAGTGAGGTCTTGTCGGAATCTAAAGCATGCTATCAACCAGTGCAGAAGCTACTTTATGCAGTGCTCATCACCTCGCGGAAGCTACGACACTACTTCCAGGAGTACTCAATTTCCGTCGTCACCGACTACCCACTCGGCGACATCCTGCAGAACCAAGATGCTACTGGAAGAATCTCCAAGTGGGCAGTCAAACTCGGCGCCCTCAACATCGACTTCAAACCATGAACAACCATCAAGTCGCAGGCTCTAGTCGACTTCATGGAAGAGTGGCGGGAAAAATCAATTACCAACTCCAGCCGAGCGCCCAGAGCACTGGGTGATGTACTTCGACGGCTCGATCAAGCTCGAAGGCGAAGGTGAAGGGGTACTCTTGATTTCTCCAATGGGCGAACAACTCAAGTACGTCCTGCAGATCTTCTGGAAGGTCTCAAACAACGAAGCCGAGTACGAAGCTCTGCTACACGGGCTCCGCCTCGTAGCTTCATTGGGCATTAAGCGGCTACTATTCTACGGTGACTCCGCAGTGGTCATCAACCAAGTCAACAAGTCCTGGGACCGCAACAAGGAGAACATGGACGCCTACTGTCTAGAAGTCCGCAATCTCGAGAACAAGTTCTATGGTCTCGAGTTCCACCATGTCGTCCGCGACAACAACGTTGCAGCGGACGTCCTGTCGAAGCTTGGTTCTACTCACGCTCAAGTACCAGCGGGTGTCTTCGTCCACGAGCTTCACGCGCCATCCATCCTAGAGCCAGCGCCAACGACCACTGATCCAGCACCTCTCCCAGCTAGCCAGGAGGTCATGATGATAGATGTGGACTGGCGATAACCCTTCATCGACTACATCCACGAGCAAAAGGTTCCAACGGACAAGAACTTGGCCTAGCAACTCGTCCGCCGCGCGAAGTCCTATGTTCCAGTCGGAGACAAGCTCTACAGGCTGGGCGCATCTTCTGGAGTACTCATGAAGTGCGTACTCATGAAGGCAAGGGCAGCTTTGAGTACTCATGAAGGCAAGGGCAGCTTGGAGTACTCATGAACGCAAGGGCATCTTCTGGAGTACTCATGAAGGCAAGGGCAGCTTGGAGGAGATCAATAAAGGCGTCTGCGGCAACCACGCGTCTTCACGCACGTTGGTCAGCAAGGCCTTCCGACAAGCTTTCTATTGACCCACAGCTCAGGGCGATGCCGAAGAACTCGTCAAAAGGTGCCAAGGGTGCTAATACTTCGCCAAGCAACAGCACGTCTCGGCCTACAAGCTAGTTACCATACCACAAACCTGGCACTTTGCCTGCTGGGGGCTCGACATGATTGGGCCTCTTCCGACTGCGCCAGGAGGATTCAACAGAGTCTTGGTGGCCATTGACAAGTTCACCAAGTGGATCGAAGTCAAGCCAGTCACATGCCCCAAGGCCGACAAAGTACTCGACTTCTTGGATGAACTCGTGCACCGCTACGGACTACCCCATCGCATCATCACAGACCTGGGCTCCAACTTCAACAACCACCTGTTCTGGGAGTACTGCGAGAACAGCGGGATCGACGTCCGGTATGTCTCAGTCGCCCATCCACGGGCCAACGGACAAGTCGAGCGTGCCAATGGGATGGTACTCGACGCTCTCAAGAAGCGGCTGCACGATGCGGCCAACACCAAAGGAGGCAAGTGGATCAAGGAACTACCCAATGCACTCTGGGGGCTACGTACTCAACCCTCCAAGCTGACGAGACAGTCGCCATATTTCTTGGTCTACGGCTCCGAAGCTATTCTCCCTGCCGACGTCATGTGGGATTCGCCGACAGTAGAGCAATACGACGAAGGCATATCTGAAGATAGCAGACGAGCTGATATCGACGGACTCGAAGAAGCTCGTTGCGCCGCCCTCATCCAATCAGTAAGGTACCTCGAGGGTATCCGACACTATCATGATCGCAACGTCAAGGAACGCTCCTTCAATGTTGGTGATCTCGTCTTCTGCCGCATCCAGAGCACTGAAGGACTACACAAGCTCAGCTCGCCATGGGAAGGTCCCTTCATAGTTGCAAAGGTGACTGGTCCAGGCTTATATCGCCTCCATACTCTTGAAGGCGAAGACGTCAGCAACTCGTGGAACATCGACCAGCTCTGTCGATTCTACGCCTAATCTCTCGACTACCCTGGGGGCTCGAGTCTACACGACTACTCCAAGACCCCTTCGTTGTAAGCGGCCTCCGGGTCCAGGCAATAGTCTCTGGACTACTCTACTCCAAGATCCAGCATTAACGGCTACTAACGGATCTCGGGCTACTCAGAGCGTCAAAGGACTCTAGCAGCGGTCTACCAAGAGACCATGTACTCCTAGATCCAGCCTATACGGCTACTAACGGATCTCTAGCTGTAAGCGGCCACGCGCCCTAGCACAACTTGCCATAAGCGGCCGTCGGGTCCTGGCGATTACACTTGTAAAACGGCCTTGGCCATCCAGGTGTACTCTTTCAGTAATAAAGTTTGATTTTCTATCAACTGACTTACTGTGTGTCCCTCAACGGGTCTACTAGCGAGAACCACTACTCGCGACAACTCCACGATGGGCACTCCGCATACATACATCACGACAACGAGTACTCATTTATGGAAGTTTTTCTCATTCATACTTAAACAAGTTCATTACAACTTTGTTTATATACAACTATTGCTACAAGCTAACCCTACAGGAGTACTGGAGGTTCAGCTTCTCGGCGACTTGTTCAGCTATTGGTGCCATCTGCTCCAGGAGCTCAGCGTATTGCTCAAAGTACAATTGGCGGCTAGTCCACCCGCGACTACGTCGATCGGAGCCTTGGGGAAGTATGACTTCATGTACGCCAAGACTTGATTGGGGATGGACTTCGCCAAATGCTTGACATACGTCGCCAGGTGACTGGGAGCCTCTCTCAACTGGTCAACAACGGAGCAATCTTCGGCCCGCCCAGATGAGGCACCAGCAGCCTTGCAATGGGAAGTGCGGCATCTTCATGTTCCTTGAGTTGTCCCCGCAACTTCTCACAATCTTTGTTCAGCTTCTGCAGAGACTTATAGCAGTTGACAAGATCACAATCCGAGGCAATCCGAAGCTCCATGTGCATATTACACTCATGGGCCAGCTGCTTATATTCGTACTCAAGTACCTCACGGGCATCCTTCTCTCGGTAGAAGAGGTTCTTCATGTCGGTCTCTGATGCCTTCAGCTGCTCAACCCGAGCCTCAAGATCTGCAAAACAATTCAAAGGGAGATGTCAGACTACTACAGGGTACTCGCAATAAGTACTCGGCAAGGCGACATCGACATACCTTTGCTCTTCTGGCGCAGAGACTTGTTCTTGCGCACCAGCTCGTCGCTCTTCTCCTGCATATCTTGGACCTCATTGTGGTATTGGGCGAAGGCACCATCAAGCTTCGACTGAAGCATGGCGGAGTACTTCCTGGCCTTGGCGAGTTCTTTCTCCAATGCTTCCGCCCGGAGCACCGTATCGCCATATCCTTGGAGCATTTCAGATTTTTGTCGGGATCTCTCCACGACATCCTGCAGCAGACAACAATTGTTACTCGGGTACTCAGCACTTATGGCAGAATGACTATTCAAGGGTACTGATAACTTACCTTCATCCATTGCTCGGCCCGGCGCATCGCCTCCAAGTTGCGTGCTACCACCGCTGGGTCGACGAGATCGTCCGCCAGAAGCTCGATTCCACCACGACTAGTCGTGGCGGCCTCGGACATCGGCGCCGAACGGATCGGCTCCGCATCCTGAATCTCTGGTGAACGGATGACTACTTCCAAGCTTGACTCTGGCAGTACTTCGTCGCGTTCCTCTTCGGCCACCCCAGGGGCTCCTTCGCTGGCTATCTCCGCCGGCTTGGTCGCTGCTCCGGTGGCTTCTTGGGTTTCAGGCACCACACCTTCAACGGGCACAGCCTCGGGGATGGTGTTTCCCTCGACTTAGGCCCCTGTCAACAGCAGGCACACGGGATTAGTTTCCCAGGGGCTACGACTACTACTCGAGGAAGACTGCGTCTGCGTAGTGTACTCACCTTCTACTATACTGGCCTCCGGCAGTGAAGCCTCAACGACCGGCGCCACGGTCTCATCCTGGGGGAGGGAGCGGACTCCTCGGCGTGCGGCGCGGAAGCTTCTTCAGCCACCACCGTGCTGGGTTCATCTCCCTCCCAAGACAAGTCCGTCGATTTCCTGCATAGTACACAATTGGTGGTCAACCAAGTATGACTACCAAGCTACATGTACTACTCGGGAAAAACTTCACTTACAGGCTTGACCGGACAACAGTCACGGTGGGGGCGCCGAGTATGCTGGCGATGTCGACAAGCCCGGCTTCGGCCGGTGCCCCTTTTTCGGCTTGAGTTGCTGCTGGTTCTTCAGTAGTGGTAGTCGCGGCCGGCTCCGTCCTGCTTTCGACAACTGGCGCCTGCGGCTCGACAGCTGGTCGACCGCCGTGTCAATTGCGACATGAGTTCTTAAACGGTGGGGGCCGGGCTGCGGCTTCTTTCAGCCGGCTCCCCCATCGTCTCCCAGTCGCCCCTTGGTCTACGGGATCGGAAGGCAGAATCTCCTTCAAACACTCAGAATTTAGTTGTCAGCATTCACAACATTGCAAGACAAGTACTCGACTACTCTACTCGAGGAATATACCTCTTGAGACGTAGTCTCGGTGATCTTCAACTTTTTGGCAACACACTTGCGTGCTGCGTTGCGCGGCCTCCTCGACGGTGCAGGCAGACTAGCCTCCAAGCTAGTCGGAGGATCATCGACAAGGGGCACGTTGGGTAGTCCAGGGCGACTGAACCTGGACCGCAGCTGGAACCGCTCCTGCAGCATCTCCCCGTCCACCTCGTCAGACGTATCTTCGACGAAGACGGTGTCGTCACCTTCGCTGACTTCGCGGTGTTCCTTCTCCTTGCCCTTCCCCTCCTCCGGGATATTCACAAGTCGGGGAGGCGAAGCCGGTTCAGAGATAAACTTTTCAATGTCATCCTGCAACAAGTACATTGGGTGAGAACGACTACTATCACATACTCAGTACTCGGACTCTGAGTGCGGCTACTGACCTCGTTCGGCGGATGAGTTGTGGAATACTCGGGGACCGGGCAGGGCGTGTACGTCGGCATGTCTTTGAAGATCCTGCCCAGTCTCTCGACGATGTCGTCATCATCGATCTTACCACCAGGCATCCGCGAGACCGCGACGAGTCGTCCTCGCCGGTGTACTGGTAGCCGAGGGTGTCGCAAGCCATCAATGGCTGCACTCTCCTCTTCATGAAGCTGAAGGCCACATGTTCGGCCCTCAGCCCGGCTTCCCTCAAAGCCTTGATCTTCAGCAGCAGCTCGGGTAGCTGGATACCCTCCTGAATCGTCGGCTCCGTATTCCACCAGGGCCGGTACTTCGGCTGCTTCCCGCTGGGCTTTGGCAGCTCCGGGTGGTGGTTGGTGATGTAGAACCATTTCTCCTTCCAGTCCTGGTTGGAGTCGATTAACTTTTATGCCAAGTATTGCTCGGCGGCGTCTTCGCGCATCTGGATGTCGGCCCCTCCGACTACTCTTGGGTCGTTGGCGCTCGGCTGGGGCTTCACGTGGAAGAACTTCCGGAACGGCACCCAATGGGGTTTAATCCCCAGGAATGCTTCGCAGAAGTGGACAAAGACAGATACGTGGAAGATGCCATTGGGGTTCAAGTTAAGGTACTCGATACTGTAATAATCGAGGAGACCTTTGAAGAAGTCGCTCGCCGGGAGAGCCAACCCGCGCTCCACGAATCGCGCGAACATTGAGATCTCGTCGGGGTTCTTCTCCATCGGGTACCGATCTCCCGCGGCGGCGTGCCACATGTCGACCTCCTTCTCCCGGAGGAAACCGTTGTTCACCAGTGCCAACAGGTCCTCAGTCTTCGCCTTGGACTTCTTCCACTCCTTGTTCGGATTTGGGTGCGGGGGAGACGCCGGTGGCGTTGATCCTTCAGCGGATCCGGCAGCCTCCACACGGGACCTCTTCTTCCCGGCGGCGGTCTTCATGCTCTTTGATGGTGAGGGCTTCATTCTCCAAGTGCAGCGGGTTTTCACTCGCATCCACTCGGGGGCTGTGGTAGAGGCAAGTAGCGGCGGCGCGCGTGGATCTACGGTCTACGGCGCGGTGGCAGTGTGCACTGGCGGCGGCCTATTAGTTCGAACTACTTCGAATGGCTGCAAGTGCGAGGTGTGACAAACCCTAAGGGTTTTGACTTCTATTTATAAGTCTACTGGTGGCTCCGCAATGGCCGGATAGATATGTCTCGGCAGCTGACTCAGCGGCGGCCGCCTGACCCTTCAACTTCCTGTAGTCGACGCGCTCTATCTCGGGGGCTCGGCTACGGCTACTCAACTCCCTGGGTGGCGACAAGATTCAAGAGCAACTCAGGACGCCTTCTACATTCAAGATGACCCTTCAATTCGAGAGGAAGTACTCGACTCAAGGCTCAGGGGCTCCGTGCCACGTGTCCTTCAGTTTTTTCTCCGGATTTTATGGGATAATCTTGCTAGAACTTCAGCTTGACCCTCAGCTAGAGTCTACGACTCAATCTAAGGCTCGGGGGCTACTCCATATGGAGTACGATTTTGCAATCGCACTTCCATATAGATTTCGGCTTCAAGACAACGCGAGTATTATTGAAGACCTTCAAGAGGAGAACTCGAGGACGCTTGGGAACTACTCGAGAAGACTTCAAGACTACTCAAGGATCAGCTGGAGTACCTTCTAGCCTCGGAACGCTTCAAGTATTCTTGAGGACTTTTGGCTTGTAGTACTCGGGGACGCCTGAGGACTACTTGTCAAGGCCATCAAGACTACTCAAAATTGACCTGCTCGACTACAAAGTACTCAGGGGCTTGTCGTATGGACCTCCCTGGGCCCACTACCTCGGTGGCTACTATAACCGACTACTCGGTGGGCCCCTGGGACTACTCGACTTGTGCTGCACGGCACTTGATGGCGTGAAGCGCAAGGACTACGGTGGAGAAGTACTCGGATAGGAAGTTATACATGTCCTGTACTGTGTAGAGAACTCCTAGACGTACTCGACTAGTACTCTCTCCCTGAACCGACTTGTAACCCTGCCTCCCCGACTATATAAGGCAAGGCAGGGACCTCTCTCTCTCTCTCTCATACGCATCATCTTGTAAACACACCCAATCAATCCAGAGCTACGCAGCATACAGGACGTAGGGTATTACGCACCTCGCAGCCCGAACCTGTCTAAATTGTGTGCCATGTGTCTCTTCCTTCGAGTTACCGATCTCGGCGAGGCCACATTCATCTACCTCGGGTACTCCCCTTGGTAGGTTGCCGGTCTAAAACACCGACACAGCGGTCTGGAACCTCCTAGCGGATAGATCGGTGGCGGCTCCTGCTATCGAGGCCCGACTGTCAGAAAAGGCAGCGGTCGCCCTATACGATTAGAATATAGTATAATTAGAAACACACAATAATTGCATGCATTAGTTGAAAATAAGGTCTACTGAAAGTACCTACGCCGGGGGAGCAAACGGCCGCTGCACGTAGGTGTGCGGGCCCTACGCCTATGGGTGTTGCTGTGCCCTCAGAGCCGTGAAGTCGCAGACAAAGGTGGCAGGCATCGGCTACGAAACTGCTGTCGAGGCAGAGCTCGAGGACAATGTTGGGTGGCGCGGAAGGAGAGGGATCTCTACGGCCCCGGTGTAGTTCACGACGGTGGAGTACTTCATGGCCGCAGCGATGATCCTCTGGTACGTGCTCCGGTGCTCCTGAGGCCCCCACAAATTTTATTATGCCAATTTAATCTAATTATGTCAATTATAACCATTTTCCACAAATTTTAAATGAATTAAAAACAAATTATGTCAATTTAAACTATTCACTATGAATTTTATATCAATTTAACTAACCTAAGTTAACTAAACTAAATTTCTAAACTAAATTTAACTAAATTAAGTTAACTAAAATAAATTTCTAGACTAAACTAAGTTAACTAAACTAAATAACTAATCTAAGTTACTAACTAAACTAAGTTAACTAAACTAACTAATTATACTAACTAAACTGGACTAAATTTAGAAACATACCTCAGTCAAAAGTGCTCCGAAGGGTTGAAAGCCGAAGGTTTTAGGAGTGAGGGAGGGGGTGGCGGCAGGGGCTCGGCCTCTTATATAGGTGTGGCGCTGCTGTGACGCCCCAGGTTTTTAATTAACCCTAATGGTCAGTCAAACCTGTTGGCCGGGGTCAAATCATGGTCAACCTGGGTCCTCACCTTGAAAACCTCGCCAACAAAGCCTAATGACCCTCTCGATCAAGTCAACACACACTTGTGGTCAAACTTTGGTCAAAGACACGGTCAAACCCTACCTAAACCCTAAAGTCTTTGAATGTCCTCCGGAACTTTTGCCGCGTTCTCCAAATTTCACCTAAACACTTCAAAATCTCCCAATATGAAAGTTGTCCAACTTTTCGAGGGACACAACTTTCATGTTGAATGGCATTTCAAATTTTGAGAGGAAAAGGGTGGAGAACTTGGTCAACTGCCAGCGGTTACTGTTCACCGGAATCTAGTGGCATTCAAAGTTTAGCTGAAATTTATGCAAAAACCGTTGAGGAAAACAAAGGTTGGCCTTTAAAAAAACTCTCCTAGAAGTGCTCTACAACTTTCGTATTCAAATCTCGGTGGGGTTCTATTCAAAATTTTGGAGTAATTCACTTTCAAACAGGGCCACATGAAATAGGTTGACATCGTGCCGCGACGTCGCGCCGGCCAGAGCCCCGGGCGCGCCCGAGCGCTCGCTCGCGCCGCTCCGCCGTACACGCGTATCGAGGCGGGCCCGCGACCCCCGTCCGAGCGCGGCATCCCTCGGGACGTCCCTCTTTGCCACGTGGAGTCCCCCGTACGCGCCAAGCCGGTCGCCCGCCGCTTTGCCCCGCCGGTCCGCCGCGTTACTCCCTGCGCGTGCGCGACTGCCGAGGCCCGGCCACCGTACATGGCATTAACGCCTGGATCCCTTCGCGACGAAGGCTTGCCTATATAAGAGGCCTCCGCCCCCTCCTCGCGGGAAGCGCACCGCCACCGCGCCACCATGTCCGCCACCGAGCTCTCTCTCCTACTCTCTTCCAGGGTCGTGTGACGCCTTATACGCCTCCCCTGGGACTCCCTGGTGCTCCTCGTGCCACATGTTGGCCAGCCCGTGCTTTCCTCGTCGCCGGAACCGAGCTGCCGCGGTCGCCAAGCCATAGCGCCACTGCCCCGCCCCGTCGGCATTCCTTCCGCCCTACCTTCGGTTGAAATCGAGCCCTAGGTGAGCTCGCACACCTCCCCGTGCTTCTACCCGGCCGGAACCGCCATCGGAGCCGCCGGAATTCCGGCGAGCCGCCGCCTCCCCATGGCCAGGGACCCAATTGCTTTCCCCCTCTTTCTTTCCAGGGGCTTTTTTGTGAACCAAGGGCATACTTGTGAGCTTTTGAAAAGACCCAGGGGCCTCGGTGTAAAACCATATCTTCAATAATAAAGGACTTTTGCTGAGACTTAGAAAGTCCATGGAAAATCGTAGAAAAGTCTGAAAAATTCAAATCCAATTTTGTTAGACTCCTGGTGAAAAACACTACAACTTTTGTAAAACTTGTCTATGTTTTTTTGATAATTTTTTCGTGAAAAATAGAAAACTGAAAACCCTAGATCTGTTATCTATAAGTCCTATGTACCTACTTTTTGGATATGTTGTGTGTTATCTTAAGACTAGATCCTGTACCAAAAACTGCTCAAAGTTATGTTGTAAATCTTTTTATATGAAATGTTTTCTATTTATGCAAAATCTATCCAAATTATTTTTGTAAATAAAAATAATTATGTTTTTTGCGCCCAACTTCTGCATATTGTCTCTTTATGCCAAAATACACCCCTGTGAATTAATCACAATTTTATAATTATCAGAATTATTTATTCTTGAAATATGCTTGATTTTCTTTGTAAATGGATAACCCAAAATCTATGGTAGTTCTAGGTGTATATGTTGCATTCCTAGGTTAGATTTGGACCATAGACCATGTGTGGGAAAGTTTGAATCATTTGGATGCTTATTTATTTTTGTATGCATTTATCTTCCTTTAGTAGCTAGCTTTTGTTATTTTCGGTATATTTAATATTCTAGCTATCCTAAGCATGCATGTTTGTTCAGTGGCTTGGTATAGGAGTTTGGTGCTTAATAAACCCTTCCACCGAATTTTATTAATTTATTGTATGAATAAAAGCTTTAGAGGCAATTAAAAGTTTAATATTAAATTAATTAGGAAAATGTGCCCTTTATCCTTGTGACCCTTTTTAAATGGTTGCTTAGCTTATTTTAGGGTCTTGTTTGTCACCCTTTCTGTTTGATGAGTTAAAGTGAAATTATTTACATAGATGTTTACATAGATGTGCCTACTTTTGCTATTGAAAGAGTAAATAATAAAGCTCACATGAAATAACCAAATTGAAAATGAACAATAATTAATTGTTTATTACAACGATAAACCTTTGTCTGCAATAACCTTAATGAAAAAGATTTAATAAATAATTGCTTGTTAAGGTGAATATGGCCAACAAGAGTTGGGTGAAATAATTGACCAATCACACCACCTGAACCTTGCATTGCATTCCGTGTAGAACTCCCTGACGATAACTACGCGCTTGTACCGGAAGCCTAGGAGGGAGGAGCTGAAGCGGAGCTGCACTACGTGGAGGTGATCGAAGACACCGAGGGCACTCAGGCTAACCCTGCTGACGAAGGCAAGCCCCGGTCCAATTAACCCAGTGTTTAAAATTCTTATGCAACTATCTATGGATGATTGTGCATTTACGTTCACGAGTTGATATGAAACCCTAGATGCATGATCCCTAGGTACCTTTATCCTTTACTAGTATGATAGGTAGATAGCTACTATGCTATAGGGCCGCTACAAGTCGAGTGATGCTTGTCACTCGCCAGAATAGGTTCTTATGTTGGAATCATAAGATCTTCTAAATGGATTGCTCATGTGGTAAGAGCATGGGATGTGGGCTCCGGTCCAATGGCTTTGTGGGTTAAGTGTTTGAACGAACTAAGCACTTGTCGGGAATGAGACCGGTAAGCCTAGTACCTTAATGAGGCGGTAAGGGATTTCACCGTCACTACTCTTGGGATGCGTCTCACGGCTAGCTACCGGTGGTGCACGTGTGAGTCTGGGTGCCTCGCGGGGTATGCCAGATAGCCGGTACCAAAACGGCCTTTTATCCTGAACCGGGGATTTTTGGGAACCGCTTGGTGGTTGTCCTCATGGGGCATCCCACCGTGTGCTTAGTTCTACCTTGCAAGGTTTAAAATCAACTAGTCGTCGGCCTCTCACCGTTATTTGAGACAACTTACCCCACTCGCCATGAGATCCCTAATGATGGAAGTCGATGAATATTATGCTTGATTAATTGTATTGCACAACTTTGCTTGCAGAAGATGGCTAATATAGAAGAGCATAACCAACTAGAACTTGTGCTCTAATTTTGAAAGTAAGGACATATTCTTTGTTGCTTTTCAGCAAAAGAAACCCCAGTGGCCAAAAAGCCTATCATGTCTAGATTTGGTGATGTAGTTATCACCGACGGGTAAGTCTTGCTGAGTATTAGTATACTCAGCCTTGCTTCAATCTGTTGTTCCAGGTAATGCCTTTGTTGATGTGTGGCCCGGAGAGATCCTGCATGGCTGGGAGCTAGAGTGGGTGGAGGACGATAAAAGAAGGCATCATGGCTGGCCGCCCGTGGTGTTTTCGCTTTCCGTTTAGTTCATTTCTGCTGTTTTCAAAACTCTGAACAGCGTTGTCATGTCAAAGGCTTCGGTTTGTAATAATTAAACCCTTCGGGGTGAATTTTGGATGTTGATCATGTATTGTCTCTGGACTCACCTTCGCATGAGTTTTAATGCATATATGTCGGTCCTTGTTGCTATGTAAGTGA
The DNA here is from genome assembly GCA_947561735.1 of Cenchrus americanus. Classification (NCBI taxonomy): domain Eukaryota; kingdom Viridiplantae; phylum Streptophyta; class Magnoliopsida; order Poales; family Poaceae; genus Cenchrus; species Cenchrus americanus. The sequence continues at coordinate 106,514,220 of OX387242.1, forward strand.
TTTACCGGCGTTAACCCGACAACTAACGACAGGATGATACTTTATTATTGCTTAATGACCAAAGTGGTTTGGTTTAGGCGATAGTACAGTATTTTCCTGGGCGGGTTGTCACAGCTGCTGCCGTGGCCCACAACGCCAGGGCATTGCCGCCGTGGGGCACGACGCTAGGACTCCTGCCGCCATGGGCCACGGCGCTAGGGATCCTGCCGTCGTGCCCCATGGCGGCAGCAACTTGGCCCCACCGGTCAATACAACCGACCGTTGGCGCCACCCCTAACGTCGCCCCATGGCATCAAGAACTTTTGCCTCCATGGGGTACGGTGCCAGATGTACATTTCTCGAAAAATTTGATTCGACCATTTATTTTTCGAAAATCATGACAAAATAAATATAAAAAATTCCCAGCTTGTGCTCGGGCACCGCGTCGTTTTCTCCTTTCGCAGCCTATGCTCAGGTGCCACGTCATTTCTCGGGCGGCCGTGGTATGGCGTGCCACCACGCTGACACTGCTTGAGCACCCGAGCCATTTCTAGGTCTGGGTTTGATTTTCCGAAAGATCACGGTCTTTTTTGCAAAACGACTGGTCCCTGCTCCGACGGTCGAGAGCTGCACGCGACGTGGACACGCTCCCCGGCCTCGGTATTCGCCAAGTTTTGTAGGTAGACGTACGAGTTCGTCATGTCCACACGCCCATGTGTGCTGCTGCTGCCAGTGGGCCTTCCCTTCCCATGGGCCCCTGCATGCGGGGGCTCCTATCTCCCTTTCGGAAGATAGTTAACATGCAACCTATAAGCCCATTTAGGCCCATTTATTCCTCCTCTTCTTCCCCAACAGCCCCTCACCAGTTGTCGCCTCCTCAACCACCTCCGGCCGGTGGCTACCGCCCCACCGCTCGCCCGCCCACCGTCCACCACCACCCTCCGCCGCCGCCCGTCCTAATCTGACCATTCTCTCTCGCCACGCGCGGCCCGGTCCCCGGCCCACCGGCCATCCGACCTTGCCCGGTCGGCGGCGCTACTGCGCCGCCTCACCTCCGCCGCCAGCCAAACCGCAGTCGCCGCCGGTCCTCCGCCGCCCCAACCTCCTCCCTTTCTAGGTCCGCTGGACATGGCAGCCCAGAAACCATGACACCCGAACCCCAAAACCCTAACCCTAAGTCCCTGTCGGCCGCCCCCGCCCAGTGCCCGCCCATCCGTGCGTGACGACCTTCTAGCGGGGGCACGAAAACCTCACCCCGATGGCGGCGTATTTGGAGTTGAGCGGAGGAGGAAGATGACAGTTGGCGAGATGGGCCGTTATGGGCATCTCATTGGCTACTATTGGGTTGTAGATGGTTAGGTAGAAATCTTCAGGAAGATATATAGTGTGTTGCTGCTGCCCGTGAGCTTGTCGTGTGCGCCCTTCCCATGGGCCTCCTCGTGAGCACCTCGTGTCGTGTCTATCCCGGACGGAGGGCGATGCGCGAGGGTGCGTACAAGATTATTTTCCTTCCATGTTTCACGTGATCACATCTCAGTCTTGCATGAGAGATTATGTTAGCAACCAGATAGAGGTAGAAGGATCTAGAGCAGAGATCAGGAAGCAAGAAGGGGAAAGGAACAGACAGAGCAGTGACTGCGGGTCCTTTTTCTCAGAAGGAAGAAGAAGAACAATAGTTCAGTTTGATACAATGATAATTGATACCTTAGCCTCCCTGAACTCAGCATCAGGAAGGATGGAGACACACTGCAGCTTGTTCCCATTTGCCACTTGAACAACCAAAGGGTGAGGCAAAGGAATAACACCAGAGAGCTTAGCTACCAATTGATCGCTGATGAATGTGTTAGAACTGCCGGAATCCACCAGAATCATGATGTGCTGCTTTTGTATAACTCCGTCAAGGCACATAGTTTTGTGTGATGGCACACCAGATACTGCCGCGAGAGAAATAGTCAGAAACAATTGGTCTTCATCTTGATAAGCAGTATCGGCCACAGAATCCCTGTCCTCTTCAATTTGGAACAACTCCATGACCTCTTATGGCGCATGGAGCTATATAGTATCAGGGCACTTATGGTGTTTGGACCATTTTTCTACACAATACTGGCATAACCCTTTTGCTCTATGGTAGGAGCGAAGAGCCCGCCATCTATCTTCAGTTGGCTTGGAACGAGCTGCATCAGATGATCTCCGGTCCTCAGGAGTTGTAAACTTGGTGGATTTACTAGGAGGAGTAGGTAATGGAAGAGGAGCCTGATAAGTCGACCGCTGATGAAAGCCATAGTCAGGGCGACTGTATTCCTTCTTCTTGAATGGCGGGGCCACTTCTTCCTGCAAACGAGCCAAAATGAAAGAAATATCGAGCGAAGATGGACGTTGCATTAAGACAGTAGACTTAAATTCAGGTTTCAACCCATCGATAAATCTCATGGTATAGTGCAGAGGGTCATTAGACTCTTCATAGGCATTAGATTGATCAACTAGAGAAGAAAACTGGTCAATGTAATCAAGCACTGAACCTAAATGTTTCACATGGAGCAATTGGCGAACTAAAAGTTCATGATGGTCATGGCCAAACCTATCCAACACAAGAGAGAAAAATTCTTCCCACGACCATGATTTCACACGTTTAGCCACTGATTGCAACCATTTGGCAGCAGGGGCTATGAAATGCATAGAGGAGACTTTGATCCAATCTACTGAAGGCACATCATAAAGCTCAAAATAGTCTTCACACCTACTTATCCAAAACTTAGGACTATCACCATCAAACATAAGGAAATTCAATTTTGGCAATTTTCCATGGGAACTACTCGATTACTTTCAGAGCTACTGCCTCTAGCATATGAATGAAGCTACTGAGAATAAGATTGGGCGAGCATGTGAGAAGAATCAGGTAGCGTACCCTTGACTGGGGGATAGGTTAGAGCCAGTGCGGACCCATAACCATCCTCTCAGGAATAGTTGTCTTTGCGGTGGCCATCAGGACCGTCGGCATGAACTCCCGCAGACGGGTGCGCGGACGCTGACTCAGGGAATGGGAAGATGCCGCCGGTCTTGGACGGGTTTTGCTCGATGGCGACCTTCTCCATGTGCTTGTTGAACTTGCGGACTTCCAACTTGATGTCGTCGACGGATTTCTCGATTCCCGGCTTCCAGTCTTGCTATGACGCGGCAATCTTCTCGAGGATCCCGATCCGTGCCTCGCGGGAAGCCTCCTGGGCTGCCGCCTTCTCCAGGGCATCAAGGCATAGATCCTGCTGGGTCTTCAGATCCGCAAACTTGCGCTCGTACTGGTCATCAACTTTGCCCAGCCTTGTGTCAAGCTTCTCATCGAGAAGCTCGAACTTCTCCTTCGTCCCAGTCGAGAGCTCATCGAACCTCCTGTTGATCTCTACAATGATAGCCTTGGTATCGATACTCATGGCGGAGAGGGCTGATTCCTAATCAGACAGCTGAATCAGAATTACGGTTGGGTTCCAGTGCACACGAAACTGAAACCACACGAACCGACCAGATCCTGGTGCCGTCAGAAAGAGGGAAAACCCGATGAATCACACCCATGACCAGAATCAAAGAATGGTGCTGGCCACGACGAGTCGCGCTCACCAGCAGATGCCCCGAAGCACGGTAGTGAGATGCGATTCAAGAGGAAGTGGATCTAGCCCAGGCCAAATTGTTGGCTCTGATACCAAATGTTAGCAACCAGATAGGGGTAGAAGGATCTAGAGCAGAGATCAGGAAGCAGGAACGGGAAAGCAACAGACAGAGTGTGACGCCCCAGGTTTTTAATTAGCCCTAATAGCCGGTCAAATGGTCAACAGTAGTCAAACCACGGTCAACCTGGGCCCTCACCTCGAAAAACTCACTAACCCACCTTAGTGACCCTATTTGACTAGTAAACACACTTGTGGGGCCAACCCATGGTCAAAGGTTTGGTCAAACCCCTTGCCACCCTTAGTGTCCACAAGTGTCTGCCGGAACTTTTGCCGCGTTCTCCAAAATTCACCTAAACACTTAAAATTCTACCTTCATGAGAGTTGTCCATCTTGATGAGGGACAACTTTCATGTAGATTGACATTTCAAATTTTGAGGGGAAAAGCTTGGAAAATGAGTTGCAAGGCAGATTTTACTATTTGCCAAGACAGGCTGACATTCACTTTTGGCATTCAAATAACTCCAATCCTGTGCAGAAAAACCCTATATAGCCTTTGTAGAAAATGTTAAGGGTAACTAGATCTACAACTTTGGTATTCATCACTTGGTCGACTTCTATACAAGAATTTAGAGAAAAATCGATTCAAACTCAGCACCAGGAAATAGCAACCGGTCAGAGCGCCGGCGCACCGCGACATCGCGCGCCCGCGCGCCCGCGCGCGCCGCGCGTCGCCGGCCGCCGCCGGCAGCACCCCGGCGTCCGCGCCCGCGCCACCCGAGGTCGAGCGCCGCCCGAGGCACACGCTGCCCGAGCCGCCCGCGCCCCAAAGCGCCCCCCCGCCCGAGGCACACCGAGTCCGCGCCGGCCACGCCGCCGTACGCGCGCGCGCGCGACGGACCGCCGGTCCGTCGGCGGTGTCGCCACCGTACGCGCGCTGCCCCCGAGCCCCGTAGCATTGCCTGGAGCATCTCGCGCCGTCACCCATCGTCACCCAGTGCTCGAGCGCCTACTTAAACCCCTCCTCACTCCCCCAGCGCGCCATCCCGAGCCCCCTCCGCCACCATTGCCGCCGCCGCCTCGAGCTCGTGCGCTTGCTCGTGCTCGCCGCCGGCTAATCGCTCCAATAGCTTCATTAGGCCCCAATACACCTCCCCAGTTCGCTTGTGGTTCAAATCCCGCGCCGTCCTCGCCGTCCCCCGAGCCGTCGCGGCCGCCGCGGCCGGCCGTCGTCGAACCCCCTTGTCGGCCATCCCTTCCGCCCCCAACTCCGGCTCCCCTAGCCCCTAGGTGAGCCTCCCGTCGAGCACCGGCCAATTGCCGGCCGGGAGCGCCGCCGGCTCGCCGGAATTGGCCGGAGCCGCGCCGCCTCCTCCGGCCAAGGACCCAATTGCTAGGATTTTAATCTTTCCAGGGTGTTTCGTGTTAAGTTCAGGGCCTGGTTGTAAAGATCTCTATCTAAGTTTCCTTACAGTTCAGTCCAGAGCCTTAGAAAATTCCTAGAAATTCGTAGAAAAATCAGAAAAATACCAAACCAATTTTTTTGGGTTCAGGAAGAGAAATCCCACCACTTTTGTTATTTGCATATGGCTGGATTCTAAATAGTTTTAGCATGAAAAATACAAATGTGAAAAACCTAGATCTAGCATAACTTTAAATCCATAACTCCTCTGTATCCCAATTTTGGATATGTTGTGTGTTAGGTCATCACTAGCTCCTGTGACAAAAATGGCACAAAGTTATGCAGTGGATCTTGTTAAATAAATTGTTTTGCATTCCTGCAGAAACTGCCAAGATGATTTTTTTTGCTAAATATATTTATGTTTTTGAGCTCAACTTGTGCACACTGTCTTGTTATGTCAAAATACACATCTTTTGAATTAATCATGATTTTTGGCTTAACAAAAGTATTTATCCTCAATTTATGCATGAATTCCTTTGTAAATTAATAAGCTAAGATTAGTAGAGTTCCTAGGTGAACATGCTGGTTCTTTAGGCTTGTTTAGGACCAGAGAGCATGCATGAGAAAGTTTGGATCATTTTGATGCTCATTTATTTTTGTATGCATTTAAATTGAATCACTAGCTAGCCCTTGTTATTTTCAATAGTATTTCACTTCCTAGTCTCCAACACTTACATGTGGGTCCAATGGACCAGGATAGGTGCTAATATGGTTAAGAAACACTTCCTTAATTTTTGGTAATTTAATTGCTTAATAAAAAGCTTAGAAGCCCTTTTAATATTAAAGAGAAATTAAATAAAGAAAAGCCCTTATTTAATTCTTTTTCCTTTTTGAAAGTATTTCCTAATTTAATTAAAAGATAATTAAATATCTTTGCTGATAAGAAATTAATTCATGAATAAAAATATTATTCATACTTTGCTTGTGAAGGGAAAAGGGCTATATATTCACATGAAATAACAAGTACAATAAAGACCTTTAGTCAAATGTACAATAAAGGAATAACCCATGTACAACCAATAACCTTCCTAAAAGAGAAACACTATCTAGATGCTTGTTAAGGTGAATATGACCAACAAGAGTTGGGCAAGACAACAACCTATCACATCACCTGAACCGTGCATTGCATTCCGTGTAGATCTTCCGGACGGTGATTACTCGCTTGTCCCGGAAACCGAGGAAGGAGGAGCGGAAGCTTCGCTGCAGTACGTGGAAGTGCTCGACACCGAGGGTGCCCAGGCTAACCTAGCTGACGAAGGCAAGCTCCGGTGCATCTAACCTAGTTTTAAAAATTCTTTATTCAATTATTTATGGATGATTGTGCATTTACGTTCAGGAGTTGAATGAAACCCTAGATGCATGATCCCTAGGTACCTTTGTCCTTACTAGTATGATAGGTCGATAGCTGCTAAGCTATAGGACCGTTACAAGTCGAGTGATGACCTCACTCGCGAGAATAGGTTCCTAGATAGGAATCACAATATATCCTAAATGGATTGCTCACGTGGTAAGAGCATGGGATCTGGGCTCCGGTCCAGTGGTTATGTGGGCTAAGTTTTTGAACGTACTAAGCACATGTCGGGAATGAGACCGGTAAGCCTAGTACCTTAATGAGGCGACTAGGGATGGAACTGTCACTACTCTTGGGATTTGCTCTCACGGCTAGCTACCAGTGGTGTATGGTGATTCCGGGTATCTCGCGGGGTATTCCGGATAGCCTGCACCAAAGACTGTGGCCTTTCATCCCGACCCGAGGATTTTTGGAAACGGCCTGGGAAAGTTGTTCCTTTGTGGACAGCCTACCGTGTGTTTGGGTTTACCTTGCAAGGTTTAAATCAATCGATTGTCGGCCTCTCACCGTTATCTGAGACTACTTACTCCACTAGTCATGAGATCCCTAATGATGGAAGTTGATGAAGATGATGCTTGATTAATTGTATTGTACAACTTTGTTTGTACTAGTTGGCTAATGTAGTAAAGATTAAACCTACTAGAACTTGTGCTAAAATCTTGAAAGTAAGGACCTACTCTTTGTTACTTTTTAGCAAAAGCAACCCAGTAGCCAAAAAGCCTTTCATGGTCTAGATTTGGTGAAGTAGTTATCACTGACGGGTAAGTCTTGCTGAGTATTAGTATACTCAGCCTTGCTATAATGTGTTGATCCAGGTAATGCATTCAGTGATGTGTGGCCCGGAGAGATCCCGCCTGGCTGGGAGCTGGAGTGGGTGGAGGACGACTGCTGAAAGCGTCATGGATGGCCTCCCGTGGTGTTTCCGCTTCCGTTAGTTTTTCCGCTGCTTTTCAAAACTCTGAACTAATTCATCATGGCAAAAACTATGGTTTGTAATAATTAAACCCCTCGGGGTACAAATTTGGATTTCAATGTTGTTGTATCTCTGGACTCGCCTTCGAGTGAGTTTTAATGCATATATTCGATCCTTGTGCTTTTCAAGTGATTTACCGGGCATTAACCTGGCAACTAACGACAGGATGATACTTTATTATTGCTTAATGATCAAAGTGGATCGGTCTTAGGCGATAGTACGGTATTTTCCTGGGCAGGTTGTCACAGTTGGCATCAGAGTTTATATGCACCAGAGATTAAGTAATAAACCTTAATCATTGGTTTTTGAATAAAATATGCCAAGATTGTCTGATTTTCCGAAATACGTTGGTCTGCTAAGGATAAACTAGACCGAGAGGCCCTAGAGGGAATTTTTAGGTTCTTTCAGGTGGCTTAATTAACTTATGGTGTATTTTGCTAACTCCTAGCACATTACTTTATGTCAGACTTACTTTCTTGCACAACCAAACTAGGAGCCACGTGTTTTATACGTGTGCTGTTCCGCATCACGGGAATTGCGAGGGTTGATGGAGTGATCCATTCCACGGATCCCATCTTCGCGTATGTTTATGAGTTGTGTGTCGCCACGTGTTTCATACGTGTGCATTCCGCATGTCGCTCATGCGAGGCAATGATACACTCCATTCAAACGGAGGATGTCCGAGGTTGGACGCTGTCCATGCAGCGGCTTAACGCATGGATACCGTTTCTATAGTGAACGGTAATGTATGTGGACGCTTTCGTGACGTGCTGGCATGAAAGGTTCGTTTTCTGCAGGTACATAACAGCGCTTCGTTAGTCGTTAAGTGAGTACCGTATAGCTCTCGACTAGATATTATAGGGAGGGACGAATAAAAGCCTTGCCACCGGCACTAACTTCGATTTTTGGCTTGATTGCCATGTGAGGTCGGATAGGACGTCTTGCATGCATACTAAAAATCGAAACAACTAAAATGGACCCCAAAACCGAGCTTCTTTATGCTCTCTAAGGAAGATTTTGCTAGTGTGTGCTTTTATAAACTAGTGTACCTCTCATACCTAGCCGTGATGCTGCCGAAATTTTGAAAAATTTGTTACCCTGTGCTAGGTTAATTAAACCAAGTTGCTAAAAACAATTGCTCCTTAACTAGTTATCTTGTAATCGCAAGTCTCAATCCTAGTTCTTTTTGGGTTGGTTTACACTTTCCTAGGCACATCCAGGTTCAGGACCATCCACCTTCTTCCTTGTTCGATGCTCAACCTTAAAATTTAATTAATTGTTAAAGGATTTATTTTGAACCGGGAAAACTTGGGAAGTTTTGAGGTTTCTGGATTTTTGGTTATGAATTTTTATTCACAGCTACCAGAACTTCACAATTTGACATGCCGTTCTCTTTGAGATCTGACATGAGTTACATTTGTGTACAGATGGCTTTCCCTGTGTTCCACAAGTTCGACGCTGACGGTACGATCCGTACCAACGGGTTGCACTGGGAGGGTTTTCCGCGCCTTGTGTGGGAAGCACTCAGCGCCGCAGGCTACCTCACACCACCGACTTACGAGGTGAAGGAGTTCGAGCGCTATGGCATTCCCCGTTGCAGGGTGATCGTCACTGTTTTGCCACACCCGGACCACGCCGACTGGTTCGACTTGAGTTTTATCTACTGGGGATTTATCACTCACGAGTCCGTTGAGTCAGCCGCCCTCAGACTGCTGACCGATTTCTGTGACCACAACCCCACCGTAGTAGCTCTCTCTCCGTTTGGATTGTTTCCTGCTGTGAGTCCTCACGACCCAGCATGGTTGGACCGTATGGATCACCTATGGGAGCTGTTGACACTAGCAGAGTCATTGGATGTTACTAAACGCTAGCTCGCTGTCTAAACGTGGTCTTCACACTTCAGGGGCTGCGCTATAATACCGCAGCGATTATTGGGCAGCGTTTAGAGGCATCTAGGCGTGATTGGCAGCAGCTTTCGGCAGCACATCAGCAGCTAGACTTTACTCTTACTCAGGTGCAGCAGGAGAATGACAGGTTGCGTGCTAGGAGATTTCAGTTAGAGCTTGAGAGAGGCGACCGCCTGCAGAGGATTGTAGATCTGGAGGCAGAGAATCATACACTAGAGGAGAATGTCGATGTGCATGAGATTGAGAGGTTGACGCTACTTCAGAACATTGCTGATATGCAGCAGCAGGTGGAGGAGGCCGAGGTACAGGTGGCAGCCTTGCAGGCTACAGTGGCCTTACAGCCACTGCCCCCAGTATAGGCACGCCCAGAGGAGCAGCAGGGTTTGTCCGGTCTGGATCAGACGAGCCAGGCAGGACCACCGTTGTCGACTCCCCCAGCTTCGCCTATGTACAGTGGTGCTTCGGTGGGCAACTAGGTTGCCGACAGCAGGAATAAGAAGGATATCGATCCTATCGAGTTGTCTTTGAGATGTTTAGAGTAGTTGGCTTGTCAACACGTTTTCGTGCCGAGTAACTGCTTGTATCGTATCATGCCTTGTTGTTTTCAAAATTCGAGACTTGTAATGTCCTTGGACCTTTTTCTATCTTACTGTAATAATGAATGCTTAAGCATGTGTGCTTTAAGTGGATTCGTTTATCATTCAGTAATGGAAGTTTCTTTGTGTATGATTACCAAATTCTTGGATAAACCGTTGCAAATGACCATGCTTGTCAATTTTGCATTTCCACCTAAACGCGTTGGTAAACCAAAGCATTTCTAGAGGCATCACTCATTGCCGGCGATTGAGTGCTCGTTCGTATACCACCTTCGTTGGTACCCGAAGTGACAGTAATCGTCCGAGGGTGAATGCGGGCCCGTGCATTCGAGTGATCGCATTCCTAACCGTGTTAAGAAAACGATTCTATGAATCTTGGTGGCTATGGAATATTGTTCGACTGTTGCTGTCCTCATCATTTAAATGCTAATGAGATGTGATTATGCATGATCATACTTGTCATCATTTTGGAGTAAGCTTTTGGCTATCTCACTAATGAAGCTCGCTTTTCAGATGGTGGGAACCACGCGCAGCTCGCCCAACGGTTTCGGAGCAAGTGGTAGCGGTGACTTGCCGCCACCCCCGCCCATGACGCCGTCAGAGGCCTTCATGGCCACCCAAACCGAGGTGTTGCGCCAGATCCTGCAAACGCAGCAGCAGATCGCCCAGCAGATGAACCGAGGGCCGCCACACGGGGCCAACCACAAGGGGCCTAATCAGGTCACCACGTATGCCCAGTTCATCACTATGAAGCTGCCGACCTTCGCTAAAGCAGAAGATCCCCTGGAAGCTGAGGCTTGGATCAAGGCCATAGAGACAAAATTCTCTGCCTTTGTGCTGCCTTGCTCTGAGGAGAACAAGGCTAACTTCGCAGCACTGCAACTGCGAGGAGAAGCTTTGATGTGGTGGGACCTTTTCAAGTCAATGCAGCGAGGGCACGCTGTGACTTGGGATGAGTTCATGCAGGCTTTCAAGAGCCACCACATTCCTAAGGGACTGATGGATAGGAAGATGAGGGAGCTGTTGGCCCTTAGACAGGGATCTGACACAGTGTATCGCTATGCTCAGAAGTTCAATAGCTTGTGCCAATATGGAGGGAATCACGTTGATACTGATGCAAAGAAGATGGAAAGGTTCCGTGACGGGCTTGATGGCAAATTGTATGAGCGTCTGAACCTGCTCAAGCCCGCGAACTTCCATGAGCTAGTGAACAAGGCTATCTCCCAAGAAGATGCTATGAAGAAAGCCCATGGGGACAAGAAGAGGATGTCTGGTTTCACCCCAGGAAGCGGAACGGGCAAGAAGTTTCGCTTTGTGAAGAAGAACGCTCCAGGCCCATCCCAGCAATCTTCAACTGGACGCTGGACGATGAAGCCACCTCAGAGCAAACCATAGGGAACTTCCAGTTCCGCAGTGCTCAGCAGCAGGCCCCAAAGCCTAATGCACCTCCTCGCAACGTTGGTGATCGTCGTTGCTACAACTGTGGCCAGCCGGGGCATTACATCAACGAGTGCCCCAAGCCCAGGCAGATCAAGCCCAACCTGCAGAATCAGGGTGCAGGAAGCAAGCCTGCCACTCCGGCTAAGAAGCCCATGGTTCAAGTACGTCAGGGCAAGTTGAACTTCACCACCATGAGTGACATCCCAGAAGGAGCTCCAGTGTTCACGGGTACATTCTCTATCAACGACACTCCTGTTAAGATTTTATTCGATTCGGGAGCTACCCAAAGTTTCATCAGTGAAAAGCTAATAAGCAAACTGGGTTTGAAGGGTTCTCATACCACTTCCACTTATAAGATAATTACTCCCGGAGGACAAATCACCTCTAATATCTTAATCCGAGGAGTGAGTTTGGGTTTAGGGAGTAAAGTTATTCCGACAAACCTTATCGTCATAAACTTGGTTGGAATGGATGTTATCTTGGGTATGGAATGGATGAATCAACATAAGGTGATTCTAGATATATCAGATAGGGCCGTAGAGATCAATTCTCCTACGGTCGGGCACACTACCTTGTACCTACCTTTCAGGGACGGTACCGATTCTTGTGCCTACATGACCATTATCTCCCCTCTTGATGAAATTCCAGTAGTGTGCGAGTACCCGGATGTCTTTCCGGATGAGTTGCCTGGTATGCCACCCGACAGAGATGTCGAGTTTGTGATCGAACTCCAGCCCGGCACCGCACCCATTTCCAAAAGACCTTATTGCATGCCACCCAAAGAGTTAGCCGAACTGAAAACACAACTCCAGGAATTGTTAGATAAGGGGTATATTCACCCGAGCTCTTCTCCTTGGGGTTGCCCTACTCTCTTTGTCAAGAAGAAAGATGGTAGCTTGAGGATGTGCGTAGATTACCGCCCTATCAATGCAGTCACCATCAAAAACAAATACCCGCTTCCCCGAATCGATGTTCTTTTCGATCAATTGGTTGGTGCCAAAGTCTTCTCAAAAATCGACTTTCGTTCTGGCTACCACCAAATCAAGATTCGACCTTGCGACATTCCTAAAACCGCTTTTTCCACTCGTTATGGTCTTTACGAGTTCTTGGTAATGTCTTTCGGACTCACAAATGCCCCAGCCTACTTCATGTACCTCATGAACTCCGTGTTCATGACGGAGCTCGATAAATTCTTCGTCGTCTTTATCGATGATATTCTCATCTATTCCAAAAGCGAGAAAGAACACGCCAAACATCTCCGAGTTGTCCTTCAGCGTTTGCGAGATCATAAGCTTTATGCTAAGTTCTTCAAATGCGAATTCTGGTTGAAAAGTGTGAAATTCTTAGGGCACACCATTTTCCATGATGGTATCTCCGTAGATCCTAGCAAAGTTCAAGAGGTGATGGATTGGAAACCACCCAAGTCCGTACATCAAATCCGCAGTTTCCTAGGATTGTCGGGATACTACCGTCGATTCATTCCTGACTTTTCCAGAATCGCAAAACCCATGACCGAATTACTCAAGAAAGGAGTGAAATTCGTGTGGAGCGAAGCATGTGAGAAAGCTTTCCACACCCTAAGGCAACATCTAACTTCAGCCCCAGTGTTAGTGCAACCGGATAATTCCAAACCATTTGAAGTTTTCTGTGACGCATCAGGCACGGGTCTTGGCTGTGTCCTTATGCAAGAGGGCCGAGTCATTGCCTATGCTTCACGGGCACTTCGACCCCATGAGCTCAATTATCCTACCCATGATCTCGAGTTAGCTGCTGTTGTCCATGCCCTCAAGATATGGAGGCATTATCTAATGGGTAATCTTTGCAATATCTTCACTGATCACAAGAGCCTCAAATACATCTTCACTCAGTCAGAATTGAATATGAGACAGAGAAGATGGCTTGAGTTGATTAAGGATTATGATCTAGAAGTGCACTATCACCCCGGCAAGGCAAATGTTGTTGCGGATGCTCTTAGCCGCAAAGATCATTGCAACCACCTAGAGTTGGAGCCAATTAGTGAACCGTTGTGTGAAGAAATGAGAAGGCTCAACTTAGAAGTGGTACCGCATGGAATTCTTTATGCCTTGACGGCAGAGTCCGATCTTTATGATAGAATTGTCACTGCTCAGCGCAATGATGTAGACATTCAAACCATCAAACAAAAACTAGCAGAAGGATCACCAGGATGTGGTCTGGTTTGGGAAACGTCTAGTGGTCCGCGTTGACCCGGAAATCAAGAAAATCATTCTAGATGAAGCTCACATGTCCAAATTCTCTATTCACCCCGGTAGTACCAAGATGTACCAAGATCTGAAACAGAACTTTTGGTGGTCCAATATGAAGGTGGATGTAGCCAAGTATGTAGCCGAGTGTGATACTTGCCACCGAATGAAAGCAAGTCATTTGAAATCGGCAGGTGTACTCCAACCCCTGTCGATACCTATGTGGAAGTGGGACGATATTAGTATGGATTTCATTGTGGGTTTGCCCCTAACAGCTAGAAAGAAAGACTCTATTTGGGTACTCGTAGACAGACTCACCAAGACCGCTCACTTCGTTGCCGTGCATGCAGGCATGATTTCATAAATGGCCTTGTTTGTTACATAGTCCATTCTTCACCTGGAGAATTGCAGGTTCCTCCTGTGGGCCTGGAGCTCCTGCACGGCCCTCGGGCACGTCGTGGTCCACTGGGCTGGTAACAAATTCCTTTGACCACCACCGCGCAAACCCTAATGGCCTAAGACTGACTCCAGCGGTCACCGCATAGTGCGCGCATCTGCAAAATGAAGGGGAAAATGGCACTGTGCCGATTCCAGCGGTGCTGCAACCATCGCAGCAAAATGAGGTGACCGCCCCTCGCACACGCATCCCTGGGATTTATAGGGCTTTCTCACTCCTTTCTTTATCCCTCTCCCACCCGTCATCCTGCTTTCGCGCTGACGGAAGGAGGGAGGAAGGAGCGCCGGCGAGGAGATCACCCAATAGGAGGCCGGAGGAGCCTGGGGGGGAAGACGTACCACCTGTCCACCGCGGCCTCGACCTTGTCACCGCCTGCCGGGACTCCGCCCGGAGGCACAGGATCTCGCGCTCGGGGACGGCGGGCCGGGAGGAGCAAGAGGAGACAGCGGCGGCCCAGGGAGGAGGAAGAGGCGGTGGTGGCCCGAGAGGAAGAAGCCGCGCCCGCCAGCCACGCCGTGGCACGCCGCCGGGGAGGCCAAGACCAGACGCCGGACCTCTCACCCGGGGAGGAGGTCAGATCTCAGATTCTCAGGGGAGGAGGAGGGTCGGCCACCATGGCCTCGTGGAGGCTCGCAGCCGAGGAGCACGGTGCAGAGCGCGACGAGGTGCAGGGCGGCGGCGTCGCTTGGCAGGGGCTGCGGTCTCGGAAGAGGGGGGCGGTGGCGGCCCGCGAGAATAGGAGGAAGCGGCGCCAGGGTAGGAGAAGTAGTTGGGATGGGGGAAGGATGCAGATTATTGCTGGAAGATCCACTTTTTTTAGGAAATTTTCTTTAAACTCTTTGTCTCATAAGGGGATTTTGCAGATATAGATCAAGATGGTTGCTGGAGTCAGTCTAATCCCCAGATCCAGACGCGCTCTCCAATCGGTCGAACTTCAATTCTATGGGTGGAGAACAACGCCGCAGCCTCCCCGGTGAGGACCACATCAATGGCCTCCCCGACGAGATGTTGCTCGACATCCTCGCCCGCCTCCACTGCGCACGTGCCGCCGCGCGCACCAGCATTCTTTCGTGCCGCTGGCGCCAAGTCTGGGCCCATCTGCCGGGGCTCGTCCTCGCCGCCGGCGATGATCCCGACCCATCGCCGCCAACGCGAGCCCCGTTCATGGACGCCGTCGACGCCGCGCTCGGCTCCTGCTTGGTCCCAATCCTGGAGCACCTCTCCATCACCCTGTCCCATCCCGGCCTGGCCGGACGCGTAGCACTGTGGCTTCGCTTCACCGCACAGCGCGAGGTGGGGGCACTCTACCTGTCCGTGCCTTCGCCGCTAGAAGGATACGAGGAAGAAGATGCGGCAGAGCTCGAGCTCCCGGTGTGCAAGGGAGTGAAACGCGTCACGCTGTTCCTCGCAAAGCCATGGAGGCTCCGGCTACCGCCGGCGGGCTTGTTCACGACGCTGATCTCGCTGACGATACACTATGGCCGCATGGAAGGTGGCGAGCTCACCTCCCTTGTGTGCACCCGGTGCCCGCACCTGAAGTTCTTAAACCTCTTCGCTGTCACATTGGTTCCTACCTCGGATTTCACCATACGCTCTTGCTCGCCGTGTTCAGTGTTCTTATGGGTCGGGAACAAAACTACATCAGTTGTCTTTAACCAACACCGCCATTGATGCTCGTATCTCTGCCTCGAAGCTTGCTGACTTAGCTTGGCATGCTGACGTCTACGATCCTCGCCACTGTAGCGAACATGGCCTCATATGCCATTAGTTCAAGTTTTATTTTGGTGATTCATGACAACATGATCAATGGGACTAACCATATTGTTTAGCATGTCTTTGTAGACATTTCTAGGTCCCAAGGATGCCAAAATACCACATGCCAAATTGAGAAGATAGTGTATTTTTCTAGGGTCAAAACCGAGCTAGAAAGGAAAAGAAAAGACACCGTCGGATGAACCGACGGTACCTAAATAGCAAGCGTCGGTGCAATCGTCGGACGAGTTGGTTCACTGGGTGAAACCCTAGGCACTGTCGGATGAACCGACGGTCCATTTTCTAGTAGCATCGGACGAGTTGCAGAGGAAGAGCAGCGAAGATAGTAGCACCGGATGATCCGACGGTCTGAGTGAGCACATCGTCGGTCTATCCGACACTCAGTTTGAATTAAGACAGAGACGCGCCAAGACGAAGTCTTCAGCACCGGATGATCCGACGCCTTTGGTCAAAGGAAAGCGTCGGTCTATCTGACGGTCGCGTGAAAGCTAACAGAGACGACTTGGTCGCGGGGTCTTCAGCACCGGATGAACCGACACACCGTCGGAGCATAGCGTCGGAGCAGTTGTGTAAGCAGATGTCCAACGACTACGTGACATGGAGGGCACCGGATGAACCGACGCCCTGGAAAATCTTAGCATCGGTTCATCCGACGCTACCTTTTTCAGTGGTCGTTAGCCAACGGCTCTTTGGATGCCTTGGGCTATTTATACCCCCTCCACTCACCCATTTGAGGTTGTTGGATTGTGTGGAAGTGCAGAGGAGTTCAAGACACATTGAAGATCATATCCAATCCATCCAAGTGCTTAGTTGCTCATCCTTAGACTTGTACATGCTTTGTGTATGTGCTTAGTGCTAGGCTTAGATTAGAGCTGAGTGAGTGCAAGGTTGTGCCAACCTTGTGAGGTGATTCTTGAGTGAATCAAGTTGTACAAGGTTCGCCGGAAGCCTTGGGGCCTAAGTAGCTCACCGGCAATCGTCATCGACCCTCCGGCTTGGTGTGGAGCGGCGAAGACACTTTGTGCGGGGGACGTGGAGACCCTCTTCCTTGGTGGAGAAGCTCCTTAATGGAGGCGGCATCAAGGTGACCAAGGGAGCTTGGCAAGTGCCTAAGTGGCTAGCCTTTGTGGCAAGTCAAGTGGTGCTCTTGGGAGAGACTTGGTGACCGGGAAGTAATACTCTTGTGTGAGTGCTTCAACAACGTGGACTAGGGGTGGCTTAGTGCCTACCGATACCACGGGATAAATCACGTGTTAAGAGTTTGCTTCCTCTCATCCCCTTTACGTTTCCGCATTTACTCTATTGCAATCTTTGCTTGCCTCTACTTTCCTAAAGTAGTATCATGCTAGGATTGGCTATAGGTTGCAAACCTTATTTTTTTTCTCGAACACGCAGGAGAGCTGCGTATCTTTATATTAAGAGGGAAAAAGGTGGTCCAATTATAACACGTGCACCTCAACTTGGATCAAGATGAGGGCTGCAGATGGGAAAAAGACTGATACAAAAATTAAGGAGACCTAGGACCTGACCAAGACATACCGGCCGACCTAAGGTGGTTCGACCCACCTTCCTGAACCTAAGGTACTGAGACCTTTAGCCCCTGCGAATTCCCACAGTTGTGCTTCTTCCTTGAAAGCCTGGATTGCATGCTGCAGATTTGGGGTCACCCCATCAAAAACACATGCATTTCTTTGTTTCCATAGTGTCCAAGCTCCTAGAATACAGAGAGAATTAAAACCCTTCCTATGCTGCTTCTGCACTCTCTTCCAAGACTTCTTCCACCAATCTACAAAGGATCTAGTGTTGCTGCTAGGCACCAAATGGGATAGGTTCACCGATCGAAGAATGGAGAACCAAAACTGACGTGCGAAGACACAAGAGATAAGAATGTGTTGGATATTCTCCTCATCCTGATCACAAAGAGGGCAGCAATCTGGGTGGGGGAGACCTCTTTTTTGCAGTCGATCTGCAGTCCAACATCGATTCCGGATTGTCAATTAAACAAAAGTTTTGCATTTGCCAGCGGCCCAAGACTTCCAGAGGCGTTTCCATGGTTCAAAAGTGATGGAACCAAAAAAAATTCTGTAGGCTGATTTTGTGGAATACACGCCTGATGCAGTGATGCTTCAAACCTCCAGAGATGAATATCTTCCGAAGAATTCAATGTAATGGCAGAAATGGTGTCCCATAATTGTAGATATTCCACGAGTCCAATAAGACCAAAAGCACTTCTAATATGTTGTGCATGTGTGATCCTGCATAGCCTCAAAAACTGAACTTGATCTCCGAAACTTTACTAGAACACACTTACAAACATTCGGGGCTAGATCTTCCAAACAGCAGTCATGCAGCCAGCGATCTGACCAAAAAAGAGTATTTCGCCCATTTCCAGCTGTAGAGACAACTGATAATGCAAACATAGCAGGGATGAGAGTTTCACACTAGAACAACCCTAGTTGCACATCTAGATAGTATGTTCTAGTTTATCTTTGTGTAAAAATAGTGAAGCCATAGATTAAGTTTTTAGATTGCCTAATTCCCCCTAGGCTAACGAGCATCCGATTCCTTACAGCCACCACCAGTTTGTAGATGTCGGCCGTCGCCTCCGGCAGCTTGAAATTGTGAGAGGATCCGGAGTGACATCCCTGATGCAGCATTTCGATGAAGTCGATGAGTTAGATTTACGACTCCACATTCCACGGGTATGTTTGTGTCTCAAGTAATTTCTTCAGAAGGCATTTTTTTTGGTGATCTAGCCATTTGTGTCTACTTATGTCAGGGAACAGAGGGTTACCAAAGCTTCCTGAATGAAACGAACAAGCTGCCCAAGTGTAAAACCTTAAGCATATCCTTATAGAATAATGGTCACAGTTTGGCACCCGCTATGGTGCATCTCTTGAGAAGTTGCAGTAGTACCCGGACACTTTCCATATCATTGCTTTGCTCTTACATTTATTTATCGGTAATTCCTAATAAGCTTATTAGTTTATTTTTCTTTCTGTATACTACAGTAATATTGTGGCGGCGAAGACAGACACAGGATTGATGACGTTTCTCTCAATTCACTTGAAGAGCTAAAACTCACTTCCTATACAAGTTCTTATGGCCAAGTAAAATTTGTGGAGTACCTATTCAGATGCAATGCACCAATCCTAAGAAGGTTGGTCATCAACAATATGATTTCCTCTGATCCCTCATTAACCAAGGAGACGTGTGAGAAGATCCGCAGCATTTGTCATCCAAATATTGAAGTCGTATTCTATGTGCCTTCAGCTAAGGGGCAAGTGCGATATGATATGGATCTTCTGACTGCTCAAGGATTTGAGATAAAATAATGTAATAGACTGATGATGGTCTTCAAGGTTCTGCATTCTTGCACCAGTATGGGGAGAAGAACAGTTCCAGGCTTTTGTAGGATTCAGTTCAAAAAATTTAGACTTTGTTCTTTATTTAGCAGCCAACGTGCGTGGGACTAAAAAGGTTTTATTATTGTTTATCGTTGTTATTAGCCTTGTATCTTTTTATTTATGCCAACAATCTTTGAAGATTGAAAGTGACCAGATGTTTACGCAAAATTTGCCAGAATTTTAAAGCCATTGGAATCTTTCAATCTTGGAACTAGCTGGTGTGCCGCATTAATTGAGAGCACATTAGTCAATTGAGAGCATTATCTTACCAGTATCTAGTTGAGCACATGAATGTCTACGCGACCATTATTAGTTGATACGGAGTAGTACTTGATTATCTACTTCTACCAATCTAGTTTGGTTAATTGGGAGTCACTGTACTGTACACAAGCTTTCTTATCAACAGCTAGAAGCTTGTGTCAGACTAGCTCCTGATAGGAACGAAAACGATATTTATCCATGTTCCTCTCAAATAGCTCATGTACTTCAATACTTGTGTGTGTGTGTGTGTTAAAGCTACGAAATAGTTCCGTCCATTTCAACCGTCTGCATATCTGCAAACTCCAATCTGATGGTATTCCCTTTCCTGAACCTTGCTCAAGTTCATGGTTAAGTGTTATGCATCTCGGTCATGACTCGAATAGCTACGAAATTAATAACATGCCCATGGCCATGAGGCGCCAAAGCACAAGCAGAGAGTTCCATATGCTCCTTCACTGTATACACTACTAACACTGACAGTCATAACCACGCGGGATGTTGCAGTGCCCAGCGACATAGTTTTAACACACACACACCCTCGGGTGCAGCATCCTCTCGGTGCAGGCAAAGCAGTGCCTGAAATCAGCATTCTTTCTCACAGCAGATGTAGCCAAGCCAGGGTTTTTAATACCGACCGGACGGATCGAACCGGCGGGGTCCGGTACCAGTTTACCGATCCGGTTCGGTCGGGAACCGGTAGAAACCGGGCAAATTCGAATTTCAAACCAAATTCCCTAGTGCAAGCGGTTGGAACCGGTATACCGGACCGATTCGACCGGTTCCCAGTCGTTTAACCAAAAAACCCGAATTAGTGGAGAATTTGACGTGTTTTCAAATTTGAATTAAAAATTAAAAAAAAAATCTAAAAATATTACAAGGTGCATAGAATCTAATGGTGTCAAAACATTTCAAATATTAGTGCATTTAGTATTTTTGCGGGGTATTAGAAGTTCAGCCGGCCAATTTGTTCTCCTTTTTCTTTTTTAGTTGAACTTCGACGCAAACTATACTAAACGAACGAATATTTGAAAGTTTTTGACACCATTAGATTCTACACACCTTGAAGTATTTTTGAGAATTTTGTGAGAATTTTTTCATTTTTCAAATTCAAATTCAAATTTTGAATTTGGACCAGTTGGGAACCGGCCCGAACCGGAACCAGACCGGACCGGTAGGATCGGTTCCCACCGGTTCAGTTAACACTGGATGTAGCTTCAGGCTTGCCAAATTTTCCCCCAGCAAAAAAAAACATCATCTTCAGAAAAAAATGGCTTGGGGGGTAAGCAGTTCGAGTTTGGCAACCAATTGTCACACATTTCCAATTTCAGGATGTGAATATAGAGAATAATAAAACAATAATTTTCTCACAATTTTAAAACTTTTCCAACATTTATTTTTCTTTATAGGAAATATAGTATAGGAAAAACCATTGTTTAATTTCTAAATTAAATAAATGGTAGTGTGTGTTGCATTCATGCCGATGCATCTTGGTACTTCTTGAGTGCAAAAGGTTTCAAAAATACGTTTAGGTGCTGTCCAAAACCTTCCGAGCACTTTCCGGATTTTTGTCTAGAATTTATCCTCATTTTCTTTGAGCTTATTCTATTTATCATAAGGCTCTAAATCTTTTTCAGGAAGCTCCAAATATTTCATTTGGATTTCTGGTGACCGAAACTATCTTTGAGCCATTGTACTCTCGGAGCCCCGTTCTGCCATGGCCGTAATACTCTCAGCTTCCTCTTTGAGCTGAGTTCTTCACCACAATATATGTATATATATGTGCATGTACTTCTTCACCCAACTTTATCCATGTAACTTGAAATCCCTGTATCGATGTTCTTGTGGCGTGCCCTGTTGTTTTATTTGCTGCACTTATAAGCCACGAGGGTCAGTACTAAACATCACCATGCATGCCTGTACGAGAGAGCAAGCCACTACATCTATTTTTCCTCTCTATCAACATATTCTATTATTCTTTTCTTTCCTTGGCAGCCCAGCTAGCTTTGAGGCCTACAATGTTTTCCCCTGCCGCTATTAGGCAAGGCGACCCATCCTGTTTCTTTTTCTCGACACCTTGTCTTGTCGCTGTGCTGCAGGACTTGCTCGTCCTCCTCATGCTCGCCGAGTCCGACCCAAGCCAGACTCGAGTTCGTGCACCGGCTGCCTCGCTACCCTAGGGTTCCACGCCTATAAAAGCATGACCGGAAACCTCCAAGACCCCATGTTGCCGTTCACCTCCTGCGCATCTCGCCCCTGTCATCAGCGCAAGCGCCGCCGCTTTCCAATCTCGAAGGAGCCATGAATCACCACCGAGCTTGGCCTCTCGATTGCTTCCGCCATGAACAAAACCTGCCCGAGTACATCAACACGATTGCTAGGTTGGCAAGGTCAAAGACGAAACTCTATCTCCGGTCGCTACGTCCGATCGGTTCCACTGTCGGGAGCTTCCAGGGCACAACGTTGTCGCGGCGCGCAGACCAAGCTGCTGGAGTTCGCCATGTTGTTTCACTGTGATGGACGCCTGCTGGAGCCCGTCACCAAGCCAAAGATGTTGATCGTTGTTGCCGCACTCTGCCATCGCTATCCGCAGATCAACCATGCCGCCGTCGTCGGAAACGATTGCCATCTCGAGGACTCACGATGGTCTCACTCGTGATCTGCCGCTGTTTCGATCTGCTGTCTGATCACACCCAGTTTGATCTTCGCCCATCACTGTTCGCCCGTCGTCGTCGGCAGTGACCATACCTCTTGCCGTCGTCCCGGTGCTTTCCCAGGCAACAAACACAAGGTGTGCTGCTCTGTACATGCATGTGCACCAGCGATGGTGTCAAACCCAGTTTTAAAGGCAAAACCGAATGCATAGATCGCGTGTGCGCAAGGATCAAATTACACACACTTAGACATTGTGAATACCAAAATCAGTGCCACAAGAATAAAGAGTTATTACAAACCATAGTCTTAAACGAAACTTACATAACGAGTTCTCGCAGCGGACAAACGCCTCCACAGGCAGCTGACTGAAGACTACACACACCTAGAACTCCTAGAAATCTCCTAGAATGTCTTCAAAGTTCTCCCAGTCTAAGCAGCAATCCGAGTGTTGTAGATACAAGAAAGTAAACAAGCATGAGCACATGACGTACTCAGCAAGAGAGAACAACATAACATGCAAGGCCATATGGTGGATGGCTAAGGTTCAAGCAGTTTAGCATTTTAGTGAGTCAAGTTTTATTAGCAACCTGATTACTAAAAATGTAAGTTCATACCAACCCAATTAATAAGATATGAGCATCATAAATAAATAATAAAACACCAATTAAACATTAAAGTTCCATAATTTAGTCATGTGAGTGTCCAGGCCGCTCTTGACCGTGAGCACGGCTAATCAATTAGTTTTACACTCTGCAGAGGTTGTACACTTTCACCACAAGTAGCGTAAAAGCTCCGAAGAACTTTGAACCCAACCATGCGGTGTTTGAAGGCACCATACCACACTAGTGAGGTGTGGTTGCATAGGGATGCTACATGGCCTTTACAAAGGTTCCCTAGCAAGTTATGACCCACAAGGTCCGGATCAGTTAGCAAGGTATAAAGTCCCCTAGCAGGTCGATACCCCACCATAAAAAGAATAACTCACCCAACCCCCTGCTTTAGCGAGTCTATACCCCACAGTACCGTTGATCCCTTGTCCTTATCAGGTAAGACCATCCCAAGCTAAAGTTCCTAATTATTCAGCCAAGACCATTGCCCATTAGTTCTTGTGGTTGTATTGTTTTCCTGGGTGGTTCTCCATGTTCAGATTAACATATTAAGGTGGTCTTGTAAAATAAAGAACATAAACGGAACATAGAACATAAAGGTAACCAAGTTTGATTAATACCAATCCTAGTTGAGCATGCTAAGCAATAGCTACCACAAGATTAATTTAATAAACCCGGTGACAAGGTAAAGGTAGTAAAGGACTAAGCATGATCCTTAATAGGTTCCCGTCAAGTTAATGCAGGCAAGAAAAGTAAATACAGTGAATTTAAATGCATGTTATGTAGGACAAGCGGGTATGCACCAAGGAAGACTTGCCTTCAACACAACTCTACTGCTCAAACTCTTGCACGTCTTGATCTTCAAATCCCTCCAACGAATCGCTCTCTACGGTCCACAATCAACACATACAAGCATACAACAAGAATAAATAAGAAACAGTCACCAAACAGATCTAACAGAACTAAACAGTGGCATAAAACTAATCTCCGCTTCGAGACGGTCGCGTGGACATAAAGAATGCTAAAATCGGAGCTAAAACGACCAAGTAACTGCCTTTAGAAGATGCAGGGACTAAACTGTAAAGGTTTGAAAAGAAACTGGGCTAAAATAAAAGAAAAAGGACTAAACCGTAAAGGTTTTGCCTCTGCTGGAGGGTATATCTGTGAATACCATAAAAAGTGGGGAGTTTTCTGTAAAATTCACAAAGCCGGCTGGGTTGACCTGGTTGACTCGGGTTTGACCCGATCTAGATATGTTGGATCTAGATCCGACGGCTGCGATCACAAGCGGGCGGCGGGTTTGAGTCAGGCGCGTTAGATCTTGATCTAACGGCCACAGATGCACGCGAGCGGCTGATCGGCGGCGGGCGGCGAGAGACGGCGGTGGTCGGCGGCGAGTGGCAGCGGAGCTCGCCGGCGAGACCCAATCTTGGGTTCGGGGGCACGATTCGGCGCGCGAGAGAACACCTACGCGTAGTGCGCAAAGCGGCGAGGCTAGCGAGGGCGGCGGCCGCCGCGGAGAAGCGACGGGCGGCCCGGTCGGCGCGGTGGCGCGGGTTGCGGTCTCCGGCGAAGCTTCCAGGGTGACGGGGTGCATGGGATCAACAACAAACAGCGCGGGCGGGTTGCTCACCTCCAGGCGCGGGTCTAGGACAGCTCACGGCGACGTGACAGTGGCGACGGCGGGGGTTTCCACGGTGGCGGCGGAGCTAGGGTTTTGGGTTCTAGCGGCGCTGATGTATGCGGCTCGGGTGACTCGGGTGAGGGCGTCCAAGGGGCGGTGGCGGCTATAAATAGCCCGGGCGGACCGCCTTGGCATGCGAGCCACACGAAGGGGGCGTGCGCAGCTCGGACTCGGCGGTGGTGGCGGCGGAGTCCGGGTAGGAGACGGCGAGGTGGAGGGGATGACAGGTGGGGCCCTCGAGTCGGCGGCCGCGCGCGCGGGCGGGGCCGGGCCGAGCGGCTAGGCCGGGCCGGATGGGCCACGACGCGGCGCGTGCGAGCCGGGGCCGTGGGCGCGACCGACGCCTCTTGCGCGGGGTTGGGCCGCGCCGGGCCCCGCGCTCGCTGGCGGCGGGTTGGGCCGCGCGGCCTCGCTGCGTGAAGAGCTGCTGCGGCGCCGGAGCTGGGCTGCTGCGCGGGCTTGAACGGGCCGCGGCTTGCTGCTGGGCTAGATTAGGTAGGCCAGGTAGGATAGGGTTTAGGAATTTAAGGGTTTTGGGTTTTTGAAAGGGATTCAAATCAAATAGAATTCAAACTTCTGAATTTGAATTCCAACAATCAAAAGAAATGCTCCAGCATGTATGCAACATTTAATTCCTATGTTTCATTAATTTTATTTAGAAAATTTTGAAATGCCTAAAAGAAAAATAAAGCAACCTTATATTCCTTAAGCAATTAAAGGTTTCTAGCAAATTTTAATAAAGCCAATTTTTAGCAAAATTAGGGTGTTACAAATCCTACCCCCTTAAGAAGAATCTCGTCCTCGAGATTCGGACAGATTGGGAAAAAGATCTGGAAACTCTGCTTTCAGCTCATCCTCTCTTTCCCATGTTGCCTCATCCTCTGCATGATTACTCCACTGTACTTTGCACATCTTGATCACACTATTTCTGGTGACCCTTGTCATAGTTTCCAATATCCGGATGGGGTGTTCGACATTTTAACGTTTAGATCGTCCAAGGGTAACGGCTCCTTGTCGTGAGGGCCAAAACCCTTCTTCAACTGAGAGATATGGAATACATCATGCACATCAGCTAGCTGGACTGGCAACTCCAACCTGTAAGCCACTTCTCCCACTCTCTCAAGGATCTTAAAAGGTCCGATAAACCGAGGTGACAACTTTCCTTTAACTTTGAATCGACGCAAACCTCTGATAGGTGACACCTTTAGGTACAAGTAATCACCTTCCTGAAAGACCACGTCCCTCCGTTTACCATCTGCATAACTTTTCTGTCTAGACTGAGAAATCCTCAAATTCTCTCTAATGATCTGAACTTGTTTCTCTGCCTCTCTGATGATGTCTGCCCCAAATAACTGCCTTTCGCCTGTCTCACTCCAGTATATGTCTCACTCCAGTATAACGGAGTTCTACACTTCCTTCCATACAAGGCATCAAAGGGTGACATTTTGAGACTGGCTTGGTAGCTGTTGTTATAAGAGAACTCAGCGCACGGCAAGCTCTTATCCCAACTACCACCATGCTTAAGCGCACATGCTCTCAGCATGTCTTCTAGGATCTGATTGGTCCTCTCTATCTGTCCATCAGTCTGTGGATGATAAGTTGAGTTGAAATTTAACTTAGTATCCAGAGACTCATGCAACTTCCCCCAGAAACGAGAAGTGAACTGAGTACCTCTGTCTGACACGATCTTCTTTGGTACACCATGCAGACACACAATCCTGGACATGTATAGCTCTGCCAACTTAGCTCCTGTATGCGTGGTTTTCACCGGAATGAAGTGAGCTACCTTGGTCAAACGATCTACAATGACCCAAATCGAATCATAACCATCTCAGGTTCGGGGTAAACCCACTATGAAATCCATTCCGATCTCTTCCCACTTCCACTCAAACACCTTCAACGGTTGAAGCAAACCAGCAGGCCTCTGATGTTCAGCCTTAACCCGATGGCAAGTGTCGCACAAAGCCACATGTGCGGCCACATCCCTCTTCATACCGTACCACCAATACCTCTGCTTGAGATCCTGGTACATCTTAGTACTGCCTAGATGGATAGAGTAAGCTGAGTCGTGAGCTTCTCTCAAGATAGTCTCTCTGAGGTCTCCTGTCTCTGGCACACACAACCGGTCCTTAAACCACACAGTTCCTTGTTCATCCTCTGTGAAATCTGGGGCTTCTCCTTATTTCATACTCTCCTTGATTTTCTGTATTCCAGCATCCTCTAACTGCCACTTGTGTATCTCCTGCTCCAGAGTGGACTGCACTTCCAAAGTCACTCCTTCAGCATGTGCAACCACCTTCAGGTTGAGCCTTTCGAACTCTTTCACCAACTCATTGGGAAACTGGAGAATCATAGCCATGTTGGTATGGCCCTTCCGACTCAAGGCATCAGCGACCAGATTTGCCTTACTAGGGTGATAGTGAATCTCTAGATCATAGTCTTTGATCAACTCTAACCAACAGCGCTGTCTAAGATTGAGATCCTTCTGGGTGAAAATATACTTCAAGCTCTTGTGATTAGTGTAGATCTGACACTTAGTTCCCATGATGTAGTGTCTCCAAATCTTCAATGCATGAACCGCTGCTGCTAACTCAAGATCGTGAGTAGGGTAGTTCAACTCATGCTTCCTCAACTAGCGAGAAGCATAGGCTATAACGTGACCTTCTTGCATCAACACACAACCCAGACCCTGTCGAGATGCATCACAATAGATGTCAAAGCTCTTCTGCAGATCTGGCATCACTAGAACAGGTGTTGTGGTCAACCGCTTCTTCAATTCTTCAAAACTGGGCTGACATACACCGGTCCACTTGAACTCCCTGTCCTTCTCTAGCAATGTGGTGAGAGGCTTCACAATCTTGGAGAATCCCTCAATGAATCTACGGTAGTAACCAGTGAGTCCTAGAAAACTCCTGATCTCAGACACCGTGCGAGGGGCTTCCCACTTCAACACATCACTGACCTTGCTTAGATCTACCGCAATACCTCTGTTGGTGATGATATGACCTAAAAAGGACACTTCCTTGAGCCAGAACTCACACTTGCTAAACTTTGTGTATAACTCGTGCTCTCTCAGCTTCTGCAACACAAGCCTCAAATGCTCCTCATGCTCTTCCTCGTTCTTGGAGTAGATCAAGATGTCATCAATGAACACCACAACGAACTTGTCTAGATACTCCATAAAGATCTTGTTCATCAGGTACATGAAGTAGGTAGGTGCATTGGTTAACCCAAAGGACATAACTGTGTACTCATAAAGTCCGTACCTGGTGGTAAAAGCTGTCTTAGGAATATCCGAAGACCTGATCTTCATTTGATGATAACCAGATCACAGATCGATCTTAGAAAACACTTTGGCTTCTCTCATCTGATCAAAAAAGTCCTCAATACGAGGCAGAGGATACTTGTTATTGATGGTAACATCATTGAGAGACCTGTAATCAACACACATCCTCTATGTGCCATCCTTCTTACCCACAAAGATAACTGGTGCTCCCCAAGGTGATGAACTAGCTCGAATGAACCCTTTACCCATTAATTCTTTAATCTGAGCTTTAAGTTCTTGTAACTAATCACTAGACATTCTATATGGGCGCTTAGAGATAGGAGCAGTACCAGGCAAAAGATCAATAACGAACTCAACATCTCGGTCAGGGGGCATACCTGGCAACTCCTCAGGAAACACATCGGGGTAATCGCACACCACTCGTATGTCTTCCAAGGCCGTTCCATCAACCTTATTCACGGCACTGGCGTTTGATGGTGCGGGATCTGCTGCAAACTCAAACCTTTCACCAGCTGGACTCGTAAGAAGGACTGATCTCTTAGCACACTGTATCACCTCATCACACGCGGTCAACCATCCCATTCCCAGTATCACATCAATCCCCTTTGAATCCAAGATTATAATATTGGCACGAAAATCTCTGCCCAAAATCTTGAGATGGACGTTGTCACATTTATATATGGCTCTCAATTCCCCCCCAGGTGAGGTAACTAACATGTGGCGAGACATGGGACTGATGGGTATATTATGTTGAGCTACGAACTGTGATGTAATGAAAGAATGGGATGCTCCAGAATCAAATAAAACTGAGGCAGGAGTGGAGTTGACTAGAAACATACCGAGCACTACTCTGGGGTTCTCCTGGGCGACTTCAGCATCAACGTGCATCGCCTTGCCTCGTGCATAGCTCTGTTTTCCCTTGTTGGTCTCCGGGGTCTGATTCCCGCTCCTCGTCTGCTGCTAGTTCTGCACTGGGGTGTGTGGAGGGTTCCTCTTTGGGCAAGCATTGACATAGTGACCAAGCTCTCCGCACTTGAAGCAAGTGGTGGTGGCAGGATTAGGAGGTGCCACGGACCTCACAGGTGTGCCAACTGGAGCTCTCTGCTGACTCTGCTGGGAAGCTGGGCGTGGAGTCTGAGGGACAGGACGCTGAAACTGTTGAGCAGACTGCTGGAACTGCTGAGCAGGACGTTGGGACTGCTGCTGCCCAAAGTTTCCACCCGGTCCCCCAAAGCGGAACGGGGTGTTCGGCAGTGGGTTGAAGCGTGGGCGAGACACACTCCCAAACTGCCCAGAGCTGGCGGCCTTCCTCTTCTGCTCCCCGAGCTCCTTGCGCTTGTGCTCCAAGCGGATGGCAGCATCAACTAACTGCTGAAAGTTGGGGAAAGGATAAGACATCAGCTAGTACTGCAGCGAACCAGCTAACCCATCCAGGAACAGCTCCTGCTTTTTCCTGTCTTATGCAACCTCCTCAGCTGCATAGCGAGACAATTCAGTGAACTTGTCTCGGTACTCAGCCACTGACATTCCTCCCTGCTTAAGAGAAAGGAACTCCTTCTTCTTGATCTTCATGACTCTAGAGGGTATGTGATGGCTCCTGAAGTTGGTGGTAAACTCTTCCCAGGTGATAGTGTCTGGGTGGCATGAGCGGAAGAATACGCATCCCACCAAGCGGCTGCAGATCCTTGAAGTCGTCCTGCCGCATACAGGACCTTCTCTCTGTCATCACATTGACAGGTAGTGAGCATCTTCGGCACTGTCTTCAACCAATCTTCAGCTTCAAGTGGATCAGCGGCATGAGTGAACACGGGAGGATGGTGACTCATAAACTCCCGGTGCTTGTTGCGAGGCGCCGGTGGCTGCACCGGTGGGTTGTTGACCTGGGCTTGCAGGTTCGTCACGGTGTTGGTCAGGTTCTGGAGGAGCTGAGTTTGTGCCTCCAGGAACTGCTGCATAGCGGGGTCCATTGGTGCTTGCTGGGGTGCTCTTCCTGGAAGATTTATTGCTGGTTGATCAACTCCTGATCCTGACCAGGTGTTCACCATCTGAGTGTTAGGGATATTACTTTAGATGTTTGCACCAAGAGTTAAACCCAGAAAGATAAGGTAGCAATGGCGTTTAGATAAGACAGATTCTGTTGACCATAAAGAATCAGGCATAACTCTCAGCGTGGGTAACCAAAAATTATGGGTTTTGTACTGATAAAAGGTAATGAAATTACGGAACTACTCCAATTAGAACCACCTCAATCAGAGTTCTGTAACTCTTCTGGTTATAAAATAAACAAGTCAGGTAGGTCAGCAGTATTTAACAGATTTGTGAGGCTGTAATGTTTCAGTCATAACTCTCTGATTATCCACCCAAACCTTCTGAATGTTTCACAGAAAATCAGTCACGAAATTTCTGAACTTCTCCAATTGGTTTTACTGTAATCGGAGTTCTGTAGCTCGAGATAAAATTAAAACAGTGCAGCTGACTCAGAAAGCTACGTGAACAGATTTAGAGCTCTCGGATTTGCATTAAGGAAAAACTTAAAGGGACAAAAGGATTAACATAGATAATTGATTGAGACTGAAAGTTGACCCCCATAAACTTACTACTAAACCAATGTCATTGTGGTCATCACTCCACAACACATTTCACTCAAACAAAATCCAGCTCAAACATTAAGCACAAAACCAAGCATTCAACCACACTTCTAAACTAAGCACACTTTACCGATCATCTACTAGCGATTACAAAAAGACCCTATTCTTAACTTAATCCTAAGGACTATCTTCTGCCATGGCATCTGTGCGGGCGTCAGGGGAGTCGTAGTGTGGCCTCTTGGGCGACGGGGAGGTACATCCTTTTGTGGCATCATGAACAACTGGCTGCTCCCTGTTCTGCAGTGCAGCTTCCAAGGCACGCCTCTGCATCTCCAGAGTGAAGATCTGCTGTTGTGCCGCATATAGAGTGTTGTTGGTGTCGTCCAATGTGGTGTTAACAGCTGCAAGTAGACTCCGGACATTGTTCAGCATTCCTTCATAGGCTGGCGCTGGGGCGATGTAGGTCTTGGCCTCCCCACTGGCTCTGAAGGGTGTGTACCGGCAGTGGGTATCCTCCAACCTGTCACGCTCCTTGTGAGAGAGCACATAAAGCGCCCTCCGAGCTGACTCTGCTATACCAACGTCCATAGTAGTCCTGTGAGCCACATCATGATGCTTGGACATCTCCCTCACTCCACGGCATGGAATGTACTCCTCCAGGATGGCAGCAACTTCCCAATGGGGATCGAACCATGGATGAGTCCACAGCTCACAATGGTAAATAGGGGCCTTGTCATAGCCCAAGCGGAGTACCATAGCTCGCAGGTGGTCAGCCATCGGAATGTCCACTCCATCAACCTTGTAGTGGTACACTTCCCAGATCACTTCCTCAGCTGCTTCCTCTTGCTCTTGCTCTTGTTCTTCTTCCTCCATCTCTAGATTGAGATGATCTTCCAGATCTTCTCCTGGCGCTTGCTCCTCTAGGTTGGGCTGTTCAGCTGGCTCATCCTCTTCTGGGATCATCTCTTCTGGATCCTCCTCTTCATCCGACACCATGATGAGGTTAGGGACGACCACTGGTGCAGGCTCCATCTCAATCTCCTCATCCGTGTCTCCGTCATGGAAGTCGTTGTACTGTTCTTGCGGAGCATACTGGTGGACCGCACCAGCATGAGAAGTCTTCAAATGGCTAACCATCTGTAGTGTAGTGTAGAATGAGATAGATGGTAAGACAAAAAGGATGACAGCTAAAGCAAGCACAAGGTAAAGAATCCAGACAGCTCAAGAGTTAGGCAAAAAGGCAAGAGTAAGGTTAATAGAAGTAAAGCAAGCATGTAAGAGAAAGCTTCTATGATTATAAAATCCTTAGTTCGACCATTTCTATCTAGGCTAGCGTTCCTACAGTCAACACGGCTTTGGTACCACTTTGTCACACCCAGTTTTAAGGGCAAAACTGAATGCATAGATCACGTGTGCGCCAGGATCAAATTACACACACGCTTAGACATTGTGAATACCAAAATCAGTGCCACACGAATAAAGAGTTATTACAAACCATAATCTTAAACGAAACTTAAATAACGAGTTCTCGCAGCGGACAAATGCCTCCACAGGCAGCTGACTGAAGACTACGCACACCTAAAACTCCTGGAAATCTCCTGGAATGTCTTCAAAGTTCTCCCAGTCTGAGCAGCAATCCGAGTGTTGTAGATACAAGAAAGTAAACAAGCGTGAGCACATGACGTACTCAGCAAGAGAGAACAACATATCATGCAAGGCCATATGGTGGATGGCTAAGGTTCAAGCAGTTTAGCATTTTAGTGAGTCAAGTTTTATTAGCAACCTGATTACTAAAAATGTAAGTTCATACCAACCCAATTAATAAGATATGAGCATCATAAATAAATAATAAAACACCAATTAAACATTAAAGTTCCATAATTTAGCCATGTGAGTGTCCAGGCCGCTCTTGACCGTGAGCACGGCTAATCAATTAGTTTTACACTCTGCAGAGGTTGTACACTTTCACCACAAGTAGTGTAAAAGCTCCGAAGAACTTTAACCCAACCATGCGGTGTTTGCAAGGCACCATACCACACTACCGAGGTGTGGTTGCATAGGGACGCTACATGGCCTTTACAAAGGTTTAGGGTTGAAAACGGTCGGACAAAATCTCGAAATTACCCGAATCGAATTCGCATTTTACCCGCTCGAATTCGCATTGTCGGGAAAAACGGAATCGAAATACGAATGCGGGATATCAAATACGAAAGCGGTACGAATTCGGTTTGGGCCCTATCCCGACCGATTTCGCGTATCCCGTATAATGTCGGGATATCCCGTAAATACAAATCGGAATAATCTCGTATTTGCACCCAGCCTCAAGTGGCCCAGTCCCAGCTTCCCAGCCTCCCAGTCCCAGTCCCAGCCCAGGCGGCCCAGCCCAACAAACATAACACATAGCAGGAATGCAGGATGTAGTCTAGGCCTCTAGGGTTCCTCTGACGGCCGACGCCTCCAGTCCTCCGACGGCCGACGCCTCTCGTCGGTCCCCCACGCCGCCAGTCGCCAGGTGCGCGGTGCCACTGTGCCAGCACGTCGCGTCCCCTGCTGGCCTGCTCGCCGCGCACCAAGCAGCCAGCCCGCCACACCATGCTGTCGCCCACTCCTCCATCCGCGCTGCCGCCCAGGATCGATGGAGAAGTCGCTGGAGTTATCCCGCGGCCAGAGACGATGGCACCCACTGGGGAAGCTCCTTCCGGTACTGGATCGAGGGGCAGGACCAAGACCAAGAGCGTTCGTCGTCTTCTCGAGCCGCCGCCGCCACCATCAGAGGCTCCTAAAGGTACTTGCGCCAAAATCTTCTGAGATAGCTAGCTTAGAATGAAATTGGCTTGCAGCCTTGCACTAGTAGTAGCTAGTAGGTCACTAGTAGGTAGTAAGTTTGGATTTGTATCTTGGTAGTAAGTTTGGATTTGTATCTTGGTTTTTTCCAGTACCTGTGTAGGTTAGTTGGCATGGCTTGGCATTGATAGTGATAGCAATGTTTACTTTTGGCAGGATCTAGGTATAAAAGGCTTGCAACTCGAGGTATCAGTGCAAGTGCAAGTGCAAACCCAGCAATATCTACAAGGGGTTCTTCTGTGCCAGGTGAAAATGCAAATGGTTCTGTGCCAAGTGATGAAGCACAAGCTACAGCTCCAAATAGTAATCCAGATGTTGTTCAGATTGTTCCTGATGACGAAGAGGAAGAGGAAGTGGAAGAACGAGTTGACCTTACTGGTAAGAGGTTTAAGAGCAGGACATCAGAGGTCTGGAAGTACTTCACTCCAAAAGTCGAAGTTGTAGAGGTGAATGGAAAGAAGTATGAGCAGATGTGGGGATATTGCAATTTCCCAAAATGCAATGCAAGGTACAGAGCTGAGGGAACGAGTGGGACAACTGGATTCAAGAACCATTTGAGGACAAAACACATACTCTGGTTGGACAGCAGCAACTAAAAGTTGGTAAGGACCCTGGTACTGAACTTACTCATGTTAAGTCATTCAAGTATGACCAAGAAATTAGCTTGAAGAAGTTAAATTTGGTAATAACCATGCATGAATATCCTTTCAATATAGTTGACAATGAGTATCTTGTTGATTCCATCAAGTCTCTTCGTCCTAGCTTTCCTTTGAAGTCCCGTGTCACTATTAGGAAAGAGATAATGGAAAAAAATTTGGAAGAAAAGGAAACATTGTACAAATACTTGAAAACTATGCAATGCCGCTTTAGTGCAACTATGGATATGTGGACCTCATGCCAAAACAAAGGATATATGTGTGTTACTATTCATTGGATAGATGGTGATTGGCATATGCAAAAGAGAATTATTGGTTTCTTCAATGTAAAAGGAAGGCATACTGGTGCAAAGTTATCTGAAACATTCACTGAAGTTATGGTTAAATGGTATATTGAGAATAGACTGTTTGCTTTGACTTTAGATAATGCTAGTTCAAATGAAGTGGTTGTCCAAGATATAATTTCAGATATGAAAGAGAATGGTAATGGTTCCCTAGTTTGTGATGGGCTATTTTTTCATGTCAGGTGTGCCTGCCATATACTCAATTTGGTTGCTAGAGATGGGATGAAGGTAATTTCAGGAACAATTTCCAAAGTTAAATCACTTGTATTAGCTGTGAAAGGGTCTCCATTGCAATGGGATGAGCTGATGAAGTGTGTCGTTGAATCTGGTTTGGATACAAAGAGAGGTATAGCAATGGATGTATCAACTAGGTGGAATTCTACCTATCTTATGCTGAGAGATGCCCTATACTACAAGGATGCTTTCATTAGGCTCAAGTCTTCAAATCGCAAGAGGTATGCCAAGATTTCTCCATCTCCTGTTGAATGGGAAAAGGCATTGACAATTTTCCAGTGCTTGAAGAAATTTTATGATCTCACTGAAATTCTGTCTGGCACTTCATATCCAACTGCCAACTTATTTTATAAAGGTTTCTGTGACATAAAGGTCTTGCTTGATGACTGGTGCTTATTTAGTGATGATCCCACCATTCAAAAAATGGCAACTGCCATGAGTGAGAAATTTGAAAAATATTGGCGACGGTCAACATTGCTCTAGCCGTAGCATGTTTCCTTGATCCTAGGTATAAGAAAAGGCGGATTGAATACTACATGAAAAAGTTCTATGGTGATGCATACCAAGTTCAACTTGATGAATTTGTGAGTGTGGTAAGGAAGTTGTACAAGTTCTATGCTAGTTCTGCTCCTGTCCCAAAGAAAAACGGTGCAAAATCTGGACCTAGTAGCAGTACAGCAGATATATTAATGGGAGGCATAGATGATGACCTTGAGACATGGTTATATGATGGAAGTGAACGTCCTATGATGGAGTCAAATGAGTTGGAGAGGTACATTGCAGAACCTCCTTCAAAGCTTGGTGTTAAATTCGACATCCTAGCATGGTGGAAAAATAAGAGAGAAGATTATCCTATTCTTACACAAATTGTTCATGATGTAATGGCCATACAAGTATCGACGGTAGCATCCGAGTCAGCTTTTAGTGCTTCTGGTCGTGTTGTTGATCCTTATCGCAGTCGTCTTGATCTAGAGATGGTGGAGGCATTAATTTGCACAAAGGACTGGTTGGCTGCTGCTAGAAAAGGTAATGATCTAGTTTCTTTATGTTAAGCATGTTTCTTTTTTTCAGATTCTAAATTGGGTGGTTGCTGCTACAAAAGGCATTAAAATGGAATCTCTATGTTCTTCTCTTTCTATTTTTCTAGATTCTAAATTCGTTGGTTCAATTGTGAGCGACATTGAGGTTGAGGCTTTGTCTACTGCCATGATCACTAAACTTAAACTTGAGGTATGTTGTCTACTCCTTTGTCTTGTGCTAGTTGGTTCATTTTGCCTTTATTGTTCTACCGATCAGTAAACTATGGAAACTTGTAGGAGCAAAAGACAGAGGAGGAGGAGGAAGGGGAAGATGAGTTGCCGTAGGACATGGAAAGTGACCCAGACGTCATGGATGATGCTACTGAGTTGTAGGCTTGTAGCCTGCTGATGTGCTGATTGCTGAAACTGCTTACTTACTGCTTGAACTTTTGTGCTTGTTGTGAACCTGTGTTATGTACTTTATTCCCTTTATGCTTTGTGAGACTAAAGTAAGAGCTTGAGGTTGGGAAGTACTTGATGTTTGTTAATGACTTATGCTTATTTAGACTTGTTATCAAATTACTATGGTCTATCATAGCATAGTATTAGTGTATGTGTATTGTGATTTGTGAATGGTTGTGTCGTTATCCTCTTGGTCCTACGGATTGGTGTTCCCGTTTTGGTGTTCCGTATCCCGATCGTTTTCGACACGTTCCGATCGAATTAGTTCGTTTCCGATATCCCGTATGTTCGCTTTCATTTTCGTTTCCGACCTTCCCCATTTCGATTTCGTTTTCGTATTAAAATGTGAAAGTGAAAACAATATTGGGGTTTTCCCGACTGATTCCGACCGATTTCATCCCTACAAAGGTTCCCTAGCAAGTTATGACCCACAAGGTCCGGATCAGTTAGCAAGGTATAAAGTCCCCTAGCAGGTCGATACCCCACCATAAAAAGAATAACTCACCCAACCCCCTGCTAGAGCGAGTCTATACCCCACAGTACCGCCGATCCCTTGTCCCTATCAGGTAAGACCATCCCAAGCTAAAGTTCCTAATTGTTCAGCCAAGACCATTGCCCATTAGTTCTTGTGGTTGTACTGTTTTCCTGGGTGGTTCTCCATGTTCCGATTAACATATTAAGGTGGTCTTGTAAAATAAATAACATAAACGGAACATAGAACATAAAGGTAACCAAGTTTGATTAATACCAATCCCAGTTGAGCATGCTAAGCAATAGCTACCACAAGATTAATTTAATAAACCCGGTGACAAGGTAAAGGTAGTAAAGGACTAGGCATGATCCTTAATAGGTTCCCGTCAAGTTAATGCAGGCAAGAAAAGTAAATACAGTGAATTTAAATGCATGTTATGTAGGACAAGCGGGTATGCATCAAGGAAGACTTTCCTTCAACACAACTCTGCTGCTCAAACTCTTGCACGTCTTGATCTTCAAATCCCTCCAACGAATCGCTCTCTACGGTCCACAATAGGGATGGCAATGGGTGGGTGTGGGTCGGGTGTAGCAAAATCACACCCACACCCACACCCGTCAAAGAAATTCACACCCGCACCCATCATGCTAAAGGGTGGATTTTCACACCCACACCCACACCCTCGGGTCACCCGCCGGGTGCTGGGCGCCCGTTGGGTTTGACAATGCAACATTCAATGTATAAATATAATGGTAGCAAACCAAACTTTCATCATAATCATAGTACATCAGTACATAACCAAGCAGAATAAAAGGTCATCAACACTCAGTACAAGACAATCCAAGTAGATTATAGTACATCAGTACATCATCATGCAGAATAAAAGGTCATCAACACTCAGTACAAGACAATCAAAGTAGATTGGGAATACATTCAATAGGTGTAACTGTGGAGATTTGCTCTTTTACGGGCCCCATGGGTCACCCACGGGTGGAAATCCATACCCGGCCCCGACCCGGTTTATTATGGGTGCGGGTGTGGGTGCACCCACGGGTGTGATTTGACACCCACACCCGCACCCAATGGGTCTGGCACCCGCGCGCACCCGCACCCACGAGTCGGACTGCCATCCCTAGTCCACAATCAACACATACAAGCATACAACAAGAATAAATAAGAAACAGTCCCCAAACAGAACTAAACAGTGGCATAAAACTAATCTACGCTTCGAGACGGTCGCGTGGACATAAAGAACGCTAAAATCGGAGCTAAAACGACCAAGTTACGGCCTATAGAAGATGCGGGGACTAAACTATAAAGGTTTGAAAAGAAACTGGGCTAAAATAAAAGAAAAAGGACTAAACCGTCAAGGTTTTGCCTCTGCGGGAGGGTATATCTGTGAATACTAGAAAACATGGGGGGTTTTCTGTAAAATTCATAGAGCCGGTTGGGTTGACCTGGTTGACTCGGGTTTGACCCAATCTAGATCCGTTGGATATAGATCCGACGACTGCGATCGCAAGCGGGCAAAGCGGGCGGCGGGTTTGAGTCAGGCACGTTAGATCTTGATCTAACGGCCACGGATGCACGCGAGCGACTGAGCGGCGGCAGGCAGCGGGAGACGACGGTGGCCGGCGGCGAGCGGCGGCGGAGCTCGCCGGTGAAACCCAATCTTGGGTTCCGGGGCACGATTCGGCGCACGAGAGAACACCTACGTGTAGTGCGCGAAGCGGCGAGGCTAGCGGGGGACGGCGGGCCGCCGCGGAGAAGCGACGGGGCGGCCGGTCGGCGCAGCGGCGTGGGTTGCGGTCTCCGGCGAAGCTTCCAGGGCGAAGGGGTGCACGGGATAGACAACAAACAGCGCTGGCGGGTTGCTCACCTCCAGGCGCGGGTCTAGGACGGCTCACGGTGACGAGACAGCGGCGACGACGGGGTTTCCACGGCGGCAGCGGAGCTAGGGTTTCGGGTTCCGGCGGCGCTGATGTATGCGGCTCGGGTGAGAGCATCCAAGGGGCGGCGGCGGATATAAATAGCCCGGGCAGACCGCCTTGGCTTGCGGGCCACGCGAAGGGGGGCGTGCGCGGCTCGGACTCGGCGGCGGCGGCGGCGGAGTCCGGTAGGGAGACGACGAGGTGGACGGGATGACGGTGGGGCCCTCGGGTCGGCGGCTCGCGTGCGCGGGCGGGGCCCGGGATGAGCGGCTAGGCCGGGCCGGATGGGCCACGACGCGCGCGCGCGCGAGGTTGGCCGCGGGCGCGAGCGACGCCACTTGCGCCGGGGTTGGGCTGCGCCGGGCTGCTACTCGCTGCCGGGTTGGGCCGCGCGGCTTTCCGCGCGAAGAGCTGCCGCGCGCCGGAGGCTGGGCTGCTGCGCGGGCTTGAACGGGCCACGGCTTGCTGCTGGGCTGGATTAGGTAGGCCAGGTAGGATAGGGTTTAGGAATTGAAGGGTTTGGGGTTTTTGAAAGGGATTCAAATCAAATAGAATTCAAACTTCTGAATTTGAATTCCAACAATCAAAAGAAATGCTCCAGCATGTATGCAACATTTCATTCCTATGTTTCATTAATTTTATTTAGAAAAATTTGAAATGCCTAAAAGAAAAATAAAGCAACCATATATTCCTTAAGCAATTAAAGGTTTCTAGCAAATTTTAATAAAGCCAATTTTTAGCAAAATTAGGGTGTTACAGGTGGCCAGCCGTAGACACCAGGAGGAGCACGACCACCAGCACCTCAACGCCGTCGTCGTTGCTACATGTCATCTTGGCCACGAGCTTGCTGGTGCTTTTGTCTTGCCGAGCTCGCCGTCGACGCCGCTGGTGAGAAACCCTGGATGCACGTTTCCTTCAATACCTCTCCCAACTAATCAGTACAAGCCTTCAAGCATGTTTCCTTCAATACCTTCCCAACTAATCAGTACAAGCCTTCATGCACGTATGTACCACCAGCTAGATGTTTGTTAGCTTTTATGCATGCATGTCCGCCCAGTCTCTAATTCCTGCCGTCTCGGAGATAAAGCCAAACTACCTATCTCTTTGCAGCGGTTGTTAGCTAATCACATTCATGGAAGCTAAGACGGTAGCCATGGAAAGGAAGCTAAGTCATGTATATGCATAGAAGCAACGAAACTGGCCATCTGCCATGCAAGGATGACATCATGGTGAGGTCGTACGTACACACCAATCATTAGGATTTCTCTTCTAGCAAAATAAATAGAATCTTTTAGCCTTGACTATCTTTAATCGATTGAATAATCATATACCATCTTCATGATGAAACCATCCTTATGTCGTGATCAATCAACTGCCTTTTTATTCTTTAAACATGATCCTTTTCAATTCGGTTCCAATTTCAATTAGCCTACATCAATATGTTCATATAGTCTATCCTTTAGTGTGCTCTTTTAAAGCTTTGATTTGAATTGTGAAGTTAGCTTGTTTGCTTTGTGTATGCTTGTGCTCGATGATTGATGCGAGTATAATGAACGTGGTTCGAGAGCTTGGAAGAGTGTGAAGTTGAAGATTCTGAGCAACATCATTCCTCTCTGGTTACAGGCAAGTGTGTCCTTAATCTTTTGTCCTAATAACTACTTAATCACTCATTGCATTGCTTGCATTAATTTTGATGGGTTCCTATTAAGGATGACTAGCCTCTTTTGACTATTATTTTGAACCTGGTTTTAATTAATACTGATGGTAGCTATTGCTTAGTATGCTCAACCGAGTTGGTAGTAATCAACATGGTTAACCTTTTATGCTCTATGTTCCGTTTTCTGTTATTTTAATTACAAGACCACTTATGATATGTTAATCGGAACATGGAGAACCACACAAGAAAACAGTACAACGACAAGAACTAAACAGGCACTGGTCTTGACCAAGTAATTAGGAACTTTAGCTTGGGGTGATCTTACATGATAAGGACAAGGGATCGGCGGTACTGCGGGGTATGGACTCGCTCTAGCAGGGGGTTGGGTGAGTTTTTTTTTATGGTGGGGTATTGACCTGCTAGGGAACTTTATACCTTGCTAACTGATCCGAACGTTGTGGGTCACAACTTGTTGGAGAACCTTTGTAGAGGCCTCGTAGCGTCTCTATGCAGCCACACCTCGGTAGTGTGGTATGTTGCCTGATCAGCATCGCGTGGTTGGGTTGAAAGTTCTTCGGAGCTTTTACGCTGCTTGTGGTGAAAGTGTACAACCTCTGCAGAGTGTAAAACTAACTAGTTAGCCGTGCTCACGGCCAAGAGCGGCTTGGACCCTCACATCATAATTGAACTTGAAGATGAACTTAAATTGTGGTTTCTTGTTCTCTTAGCCATATGCTTATGGCGTTTCTCTTATCTTTATGCTTAATTGTGGGATGGTATATACTTATACTTGCTAGTAAATAGTTATTTAATAAAATTTGACCAACTAAAATGCTAAATGCTCAAAGCCCAGTCCACTATAAAGCCTTTGCATTTGTCCTTTCCCCACACACTGTTTGAGTACGACAAGTGCTCACCCTTGATATATACGTTGCTCAGGAAGAGGAAGTTGTTGCATGAAGATGACGTGAAGATGTTGAGTTCTAGGCGTACGTAACCTCCGGTCGATTGCTTGTGGAGTATGGTGTCTTCGTTTCCAGGATTAAGCGTAAACTCTGATAATCTTCCTTTTTCTTACGTGATACTGTTTCTGTATTCACTTATATGTCACTATATGTATGAAAATAGATCTTGGCATACATATAGTTATGCACTTGGTTTTATTTGGAAAAACAGGTGTGACAGAGTGGTATCAGAGCTGTATCGACCGTAGGTCGTAAGCCTAGTTAGCAATGGTCGTTCCTTAAGGTTTCATTTGATCTGAAATTCATCACTACCTTCCCTTTGAGCTTTGTGATGAATAATCCCACTCCTTGACCATTTTCTTTTGACAATCCCCCTTGATATCTTAACCCTTCCCACTTAACTTCTTTTTATTTTCACTTCATTGTTTTGCAAATGTTAAGACCCCTACCTTGATCTTGACCTTATTTTCCCTTTCCACTTGTTCCATGCAAGGCATATCCTGGATATCTTGCTTGACTATCTATTTTGAACCTAGCTGTCAATTATTATCCACATATCTTCTTCATTTAACTTCTCGTTTGTATAATGCTACTTTGGACTTCTCCGTGTTTCCATGTCTTTTCATTCCAAAGTGTCGTTCTACTTCTTAGATGATCCATGCCACGTACCGTGAAGCAAGCCTACCCAAGTCACGTGAACAAAGAAGCTATCAACTCGTCGCCTGAAGTCAATCTTCGGTGACCGTTGAAGCTATGCCCTGCTTAGGAGGATACCCTATGACTATTAACTACGTTAGCATCGCTCCTTTGACCGTCTTGATTGGTGAAATTGTGTGTTTGCATGATGATGCTTGGTTTAATGACCTTGCTTGATTTGTTTCTTTGCAGTCAGTGTTGGTGTATTGTGGATCATATATCTGCAATAACATCAGTTGCATAGTTGGGTTCTCCTTCTGTACCTCTCGTCTCCTTGTCACCTTCCTTCGTCTCTACATCATCAAAAGACGGACACCAAAAGAAGGAAATGAGGCCACACCAACATCATCAACAAGCAAATGCTATTACCACCGTCACCATCAAGAAGTGAGCAAGTTGAAGAAAGAAGACATCACTCTACCTTCCTTCCCATCCTGTGCTTGTTATTATCCCATCTAGCTCACTCTGATGAAGACCCCAAGGACCAAGACAAGAAGAAGAATAAAGACTTCACACTGATCGACAAAAGAGGATGACCGCCTACCTACCATAATCGCATAGTTCTTGTTTATCTCCCTTCTCCTTGTTTCTTCTTTCTTCGAATCTCGGGACGAGATTACTTCTAAGGGGGTAGGTTTGTCAGAGAGAATAATAAAACAACAATTTTCTCACAACTTTAAAACTTTTTCCAATAATTATTTTCCTTTATAGGAAATATAGTATAGGAAAAACCATTGTTCTAAATTAAATAAATGGTAGTGTGTTGCATTCATGCCGATGCATCTTGGTGCTTCTTGAGTGCAAAAGGTTTCAAAAATACGTTTAGGTGCTGTCCAAAACCTTCCGAGCACTTTTCGGATTTTTTATAGAATTTATCCTCATTTCCTCTGAGCTTATTCTATTTATCAGAAGGCTCTAAATCTTTTTCAGAAAGATCCAAATATTTCATTTGGATTTCTGGTGACCGAAACTATCTTTGAGCCATTGTACTCTTGGAGCCCCATTCTGCCATGGCCGTAATACTCTCAGCTTCCTCTTTGAGCTGAGTTCTTCACCACAATATATGTATATATATATGTGCATGTACTTCTTCACCCAACTTTATCCATGTAACTTGAAATCCATGTATCGATGGCGTGCCCTGTTGTTTTATTTGCTGCACTTATAAGTTATAAGCCACGAGGGTCAGTACTAAACATCACCATGCATGCCCGTACGACAGAGCAAGCCACCGCATCTATTTTTCCTCTCTATCAACATATTCTATTATTCTTTTCTTTCCTTGGCAGCCCAGCTAGCTTTGAGGCCTACAATGTTTCCCCCTGCCGTTATTAGGCCAAGCGACCCATCCTGTTTCTTTTTCTCGACACCTTGTCGCTGTGCTGCAGGACTTGCTCGTCCTCCTCATGCTCGCCGAGTCCGACCCAAGCCAGACTCGAGTTCGTGCACCGGCTGCCTCGCTACCCAGGGGTCCACGCCTATAAAAGCATGACCGGAAACCTCCAAGACCCCCTGTTGCCGTCCACCTCCTGCGCATCTCGCCCCTCTCATCAGCGCAAGCGCCGCCGCTTTCCAATCTCGAAGGAGCCGTGAATCACCGCCGAGCTTGGCCTCTCGATTGCTTCCGCCATGAACAAAACCTGCCCGAGTACATCAACACGATTGCTAGGTCAGCAAGGTCAAAGACGAAACTCTATCTCCGGTCGCCACGTCCGATCGGTTCCACCGTCGGGAGCTTCCAGGGCACAACGTTGTCGCGGCGCGCTGACCAAGCTGCTGGAGTTCACCATAATGTTTCACCGTGATGGACGCCTGCTGGAGCCCCTCACCAAGCCAAAGATGTTGATCGTTGTTGCCGCACTCTGCCATCGCTATCCGCAGATCAACCATGTCGCCGCCGTCGGCAACAATTGCCGTCTCGAGGACTCACGATGGTCTCACTCGTGATCTGCCAGCGTTTCGATCTGCTGTCTGATCACACCCAGTTTGATCTTCGCCCATCACTGTTCGCCCGTCGTCGCCGTCGCCGGCAGTGGCCATACCTCTTGCCGTTGTCTCGGTGCTTTCCCGGCGAACAAACACAAGGTGTGCTGCTCTGTACATGCATGTGCACCAGCGATGGCCGGCCGTAGACACCAGGAGGAGCACGACCACCAGCACCTCAACGCCGTCGTCGTTGCTACATGTCATCTTGGCCACGAGCTTGCTGGTGCTTTTGTCTTGCCGAGCTCGCCGTCGACGCCGCTAGTGAGAATCCCTGCATGCATGTTTCCTTCAATACCTCTCCCAACTAATCAGTACAAGCCTTCATGCACGTATGGACCACCAGCTACATGTTTGTTAGCTTTTATGCATGCATGTCCGCCCAGTCTCTAATTCCTGCTGTCTCGGAGATGAAGCCAAACTACCTCTCTTTGCAGCGGTTGTTATCTAAGCACATTCATGGAAGCTAAGACGGTAGCCATGGAAAGGAAGCTAAGTCACGTATATGCACAGAAGCAACGAAACCGGCCATCTGCCATGCAAGGATGACATCACGGAGAGGTCATACGTACACACCAATCATTAGGATTTCTCTTCTAGCAAAATAAATAGAATGTTTGTTGCTTCATAAATCCTGTGCATGAGCTCCATAAATCTTTTAGCCTTGACTATCTTTAATCGATTGAATAATCATATACCATCTTCATGATGACATCGTCCTTATGTCGTGATCAATCAGCTGCCTTTTTATTCTTCAAACTCGATCATTTTCAATTCGGTTCCAATTTCAGTTTGCCTACATCAACATGTTTGTATAGTCGAGTCTATCCTTTAGTGTGCTCTTTTAAAGCTTTGATTTGAATGGTGAAGTTAGCTTGTTTGCTTTGTGTATGCTTGTTCTCGATGATTGATGCGAGTATAATGAACGTGGTTCGAGAGCTTGGAAGAGTGTGAAGTTGAAGATTCTGAGCAACATCATTCCTCTCTGGTTACAGGCAAGTGTGTCCTTAATCTTTTGTCCTAATAACTACTTAATCACTCATTGCATTGCTTGCATTAATTTTGATGGGTTCCTATTAAGGATGACTAGCCTCTTTTGACCATTATTTTGAACCTGGTTTTAATTAATACTGATGGTAGATATTGCTTAGTTTGCTCAACCGGGTTGGTAGTAATCAACATGGTTAACCTTTTATGCTCTATGTTCCGTTTTAT
The DNA here is from genome assembly GCA_947561735.1 of Cenchrus americanus. Classification (NCBI taxonomy): domain Eukaryota; kingdom Viridiplantae; phylum Streptophyta; class Magnoliopsida; order Poales; family Poaceae; genus Cenchrus; species Cenchrus americanus. The sequence continues at coordinate 106,559,000 of OX387242.1, forward strand.
GTTATTTTAATTACAAGACCACTTATGATATGTTAATCGGAACATGGAGAACCACCCAGGAAAACAGTACAACCACAAGAACTAAACGGGCACTGGTCTTGACAAAGTAATTAGGAACTTTAGCTTGGGGTGATCTTACCTGATAAGGACAAGGGATCGGTGGTACTGCGGGGTATGGACTCGCTCTAGAAGGGGGTTGAGTGAGTTTTTTTATGGTGGGGTATTGAACTGCTAGGGGACTTTATACCTTGCTAACTGATCTGGACCTTGTGGGTCACAACTTGTTGGAGAACCTTTGTAAAGGCCTTGTAGCGTCCCTATGCAGCCACACCTCAATAGTGTGGTATGGTGTCTGATCAGCATCGCGCGGTTGGGTTGAAAATTCTTCGGAGCTTTTACGCTGCTTGTGGTGAAAGTGTACAACCTCTGCAGAGTGTAAAACTAACTAGTTAGCCGTGCTCACGGTCAAGAGCGGTCTGGACCCTCACATGATAATTGAACTTGAAGATAGACTTAAATTGTGGTTTCTTGTTCTCTTAGCCATATGCTTATGGCGTTTCTCTTATCTTTATGCTTAATTGTGGGATGGTATATACTTATACTTGCTAGTAAATAGTTGTCTAATAAAATTTGACCAACTAAAATGCTAAATGCTCAAAGCCTAGTCCACTATAAAGCCTTTGCATTTGTCCTTTCCCCACACTTGCTGAGTACGACAAGTGCTCACCCTTGCTATATACGTTGCTCAGAAAGAGGAAGTTGTTGCATGAAGATGACATGAAGATGTTGTGGAGTTCTAGGCGTACGCAACCCCCGGTCGATTGCTTGTGGAGTATGGTGTCTTCGTTTCCAGGATTAAGCGTAAACTCTGATAGTCTTCCTTTTTCTTACGTGATACTATTTCTGTATTCACTTATATGTCACTATATGTATGAAAATAGATCTTGTAATACATATAGTTATGCACTTGGTTTTCTTTGAAAAACAGGTGTGGCATGGATGGACATTCAGATTATGTGGAATTTATATGTTATGGCCTATATATATATGCGGTGATCTTCCATCATAACTTCCTACAGCATGCAAACCTGTACAAAGCTACCACATGCAGATATCACAACTACAACATGACAATTTACTTCTAAGGGGGTATAAACAGGGTTAATTGAAAAAAGTCAAAAAAACGCGAGCAAAGCATAAGTTAATAATGTATCAACTGTGTCAATGAACACAAACACAAATTAAGGTGTGTTTGGTTTCAGGAGATAATACAGCCTGATGTGAAATCCCATATAGTAAATCTTGGTAAGATGGCCAGATTCCATATTTCTTTAGGAGTAAAATGTGATGGCGGTCCTTAAACTTGTTGCGTTGTGTCAAGCCGGTCCCCGAACTCGCAAAACGACCAACTAGGTCCTTAAACTCTGTTCGGGTCTCATTTTGGTCCCAAACGGGTTTGGACCCTCGTCCGACCCGGCGCCCCCTCGATCCGGCAAGAAGAGCTCTGCACTGCAGCAGCTCCTCTCGGTCGCGGCGGGCGGCAGCTCCCCGTCGTCCTTGGTCTTTGATGGCGAGCATCCTCGTGCAGGACGACGCCTCGAAATGCCGACCGGTCGGCCTCTGACGAGCGTCGGGCTCGCGAGAACGGCGGTGGCGACCACGACGAGTGCGAGCACCGGCCGGTGGAGGGCGGCGGCGGTCACCGCCCACTACCGCGCGGACCACAAGGAGGGGCCACAATCGGCTAGAGGTCGTGCCCGCCACCGGCCCCCGCCACCTCCGCCTCGAGCCCCTCCGGCTCCCGGCCCCCGGCCGGGATCACGAGCTCGGTCGCGTGGGCCGGCCGCACGCGAGGAGCGGCCAAGCGAGAGAGGAGGGCGGCGAGGATCCCACCGCGCCGCCGGATTCCCTGCTTTGCGAGCTGCGGCCTCCCGCCGCCACTACACGCGGCTCCCACCACCGCGGCGACGCAGCTCTGACCTCGCCGGCATATTCACTTAATTGACGGCGTGGGCTCCCACCTGTGAGCGGGCCCCATGGCCTCCTTCACCCGCAAGTGTTGTCCCCGTCCTGTTCCCCTTTGCCTGCGACGGCGCCCAAGCCTAAGGTGGTGATGGTGGGGAGCTCCAAGTTCCGTCGCGCAACACAACATCATCCCGGAAGGTGGCCAGAGGTTGAAGACAACCTTACTCGCGGGTCCCATGTGTAAGTGACTGGGAAGAGAGATATGCGTCTCCCGATTGGACCAAAATGAGACCCGAACGGAGTTTAGGTGTCTGATTGGTCGTTTTGCGAGATTGGGGACCGGCTTACACAGCGCAACGCATTTTACTCTTTCTTTACCATTACTATGTTCGTGAAAGATCAGGCTATGTTGGACCAGCTTATTCCATTCTTCAAACAGCACAAAAAAAACATGAATAAGCTCAAAAACAGCACATGCGACCGTAGGTATGAAAGCATCCATACCACTATCAGCCAGCCCCCATCCACAAGAAAAACGTATCAGTCAGAAGAACTTCCAATTTGGTAAAATAAAGTAGTCAATTAGATATCATGTTTTCGCAAGATCCCATAGGTAAAATAACGTAGCCAGCCTCCCCAAAGCCTGGTGCTCGAATCATTAACAAATCCACCTAATATGAAATCACTAATAACCCACCATATTTTTCTTGCCTCAAATATTGAAAGTTGCATCCATGTTCGTTTAGTTTTACTAGTAGTTTTCTACCTGCACATTCTTTTACAAAGAAGCTGTGCTTCAACTACAGTAACAAGAAAGAAAACTCACCTGCTGGATCACGATCCAATAGCTCACAGCAAGTAACGATGAAGCCCCTTAGAGCCCGCCTTTTGCTACAGTGGTAAATCTCAGCGAAGAAAAGTTGCTCCTCTGAATCCTCCTTGCTGGACCTTGCGGTGAAGTTAATGTGTGTATAACAGTGTGGCTCGGGTATACTGATTTGGCATCCAAGAGCTCAAATTTGTTCTGGGCACAACAAATTAAGAATGGTCATGACAATGCAAATCACCAAAGCCCATGAAAACATTGTGCGGGTCCAACACAGTATAAAGGTATTTCTCATGCCCAAGATTTCACTGCTCTGTTTTCTTTTGGAAAAAGTTTTCTTTTTATGTTCGGAAATCTTTCTTTTTCGCTCATCCGCAAAATCCAGTATATGTCATCTCTCATCTATCTAATCCTTTTAATTTTGGTTCCTCGCTGGTTTTCATGGTGGTTTTGCATGAATGTTTTCCTAAGAACGACACCGAAAATGGATCAAATGACCAGTCTACAACAGCAGCATCAACGTGAAGAGAGGTTGACGACAATGTCAATGGACTATCCTTGGCGCTGGACCACCTGGGAAACGTGTTTTAAAATACACAGGCGATTGATTGTTTTCAGGTGTATTTTAATTTGATTGACCACTCTCCCAAACACATTTCCTAAGCTCACTGTGTAAAAATTTGGGGGGCTTTTTACAGGGGTGTAGTTTCAAAACTGGCATTCCAAACAGCCTCATAAAAAGTGCAGGGTGTTACAACACGATATTTTCATAAAATGATCAAGTCTCAAACACAAATTGCATTACCTGTCACTCGACACATAACAACTATGGTGGGATTCTCATCAGGCCAGCCTTGTTATTGCAATTTCTGTCTCGGTCCTTGTTCGACTTACACCGCTGCCATTGCTCATTTGCTCTATCTTCGAATTTACCCCGGTTCCTCTCTTTCCAGATATTCCACGCAAAGCTTCCTTTTGTGCCTCAGTAATCGTTTCGATAAGTTGATCAGGTACTCAGGTTCTTGCGTTTTTCCACCAATCTTCTACTGACAGGTCCTGTACCAGCACTCGAACGAGATTGTGAGTGTCTCCGATGTAAAAAAAAAAGATTTCTAGGCAGTCGGGTCTTTAGAGAACTATAAAGCAGATTGAAGGTAATCTTCAGTGCCAATCGAATGTCTTTTGTGGTTCTGATCACACCGTAAATGTTCGGACCTAGAAGTGAGGTAAGGATAAACGCTTAACGGCTGAAACGCTCTAAAATCGACTTGGGTATGAGGCTGGTTGCCCTTGATTGTTTCTCCAGCCTGTATCAAGTATTGAACATGTGATGTTATAATTAGACAATAATTAAGAGTGTGCTCTATATACGGAGCAGGAGCGGTGAAGGCAGAGGGTAGAACCTTGCAATCTCTTCCACTGATTTCATTATTTGCTCCGAACTTGTTTCGATCACCTGTCCCCCAAGAATCATCTCATCCAAAATTGTGTGCAGCTGCACCAGATGTTACAGTATGAGACAAAGAAGAGCATGATGTAAGCAGTACAAGACGTTGCTATGCAAAGAATTGGAAGAAATGCAAGGCCAGTGGAATGAATCATTGGGACATTTTGTTTTTTAAATTGAGCATTTTATACATTTATGTTAAAGTACTATTCGTTGTGGACACTGCAGAATACAGGGAATAAGGGAACCAGTATATCAGCAGGTCCAGAGCTAACCAAAATTTGACGTAGCCCTCCTATTGTACTAAGAGATAACCCATTTAGTCTTAAATTTTTTGATGCAATATGCGAATGAAGGATCAATGTTAAATGGGAACTTCAGCAGGAATATAACAATGCATCCATGATAGACTAACTGTATCTAGAATAAAGGATCAAATCAAGAGGATTCATGGCACCTTATTGAAGTTAAATACAACATCAAGCTCACATACATTCTTAAAGCATCTTTCCAATGTTTCAACAAAAACTGTGCACAGAAAAAAGATGAAGTTAAACAAAAGAAGTCTTCCATGACAGTGATAGTGAGGTAAAACAAGATGATACAGAACTGCTGGACAGGAGAAGAGAGTTAAGAACGTTCTACTGCAGCTACATCACAACCACATGTACTTAGGAACAGAGTGTCGTAAATACAGAATAGAAAATTGCAAGAAATTATGTTTCTGAATACAGAAACAAGCACAATACAGTTACTGATTATGTACTAATACAAGTCAAACAGATGAGCATGATTACGCACTGAATACGTCATTCCTTATGCAGCTGAGAATGACATCCTCTTTTAATTAGGCATAACATATATACCTGCCACATCCACTAAATTAAAAATATAAAATCAAAAAGTCAGGTTACCTTGTACGATATCGAGCATGGCAAGTTCATTCTCAGAGCTATCAAAGACAAAAAACAAAGTATAGTGTGGCCAAATGCTGGTACACCATTTTTGTTCCCTGGAAAGCACAAAGAAGACAATCAAACCTTTCTGACCTTCATCAACTTTCTGTCAATAATATGAGCAAATGTAGTGTAGCCTAGATGGGACAGAAGTCCTAATCTTAGTAAGAAAAACTTAGTTCACAACATTGCATGGTCCCTAAGAAGTTAGCAAAGCTTATATTACATACAGATGATTGAGATACAGATCTGTGTATATAAAGGAAAAGGAAACAATTGGATTTCAAGCACTTAAATCCTAATATAGTAATATTCTCACCCATTGCTCGCATTTGAATACATTGCATTAGATTTACTCTTATATATTGGACATTACCGGGCCAAAGATTGCATCGACATCGACAAAATTGCTCACACTGTCCGGTCTTGCAGATAGTACTGCAACAAAAGATTCCACGGATCAATGACAGCATCGACACAAAATTCAGGAAGAAATGACGAAGTGAGCCGTAAATACATTGGAAGACACTGCGGACGAGGTCCTGATGCCTCTCCGGTGGCTGCAACCATGAAAAAGAAGATATAATAAAGAATTATGGGAAGGGAAGATTTGCTTCATTAACACAATCGGTAATCCATAGAGAATGAATGGACCCATGTATGAAGCTGCACTTGATCTGTGTGGAAATTGAATGAGCACCTGTTGGGTGGTGAAGAAAGAGAGGGGGGTAGGGGGTGAGTATGGAGAAGAGAGAGGATTTTGAACCTGGAAATTGTAGAACTTGAGGAGGCCAGGCTTCGCCTGGGTGCTGATCACCATCACCGCATGAATCATGGCCAACAAAGAGGAGGTGGCAGTGGCGGCGGCTGGAAGGTTAACTATCAGATTGCGAGTGCAAGTCAGCAGAGCAACTGATGAGCGCTAGTCCTGATGAGAAACCACCATTGTTGTGAATTTGGAAGACATCTCCAACAAAGGCATGAAATACAACCATAAAATGTAAACTTGATGTCACTGTTCCTATAAGCTTGTTCATTTCAACAGTGGAGGAGGAGGATGTGATAGATCAGCGATAGTTATCTCTGATTTTGACATCCTGCACTGTTGTACTGAATGAAATTTCTAGTTTGTACAAACTGTGCACACTGAATGAAAATTCGAGTTTGCAGTGTGTTACTAGCAGAGGTGACAGAAAAGCAAAATGTCAATATGCAAGTAATGTTGTAGCTAGATAAATTAGGAAAAAATCTATATCACCCCCTCACCTATGGGGGTTAGATTACATAACCCCCAACCTATGAAACTGTTTATATCACCCCCTGAACTTTGCAAAATGGGTCAAATTACCCCCTACTGCAGTTTTGAAAAATCACAGTAAATCACAGAAAATTCATAAAATTGAAAATCAAATTGTGTTAGATTTCAAATGAGTAGATTTACCCAATGAACATATAATATGGAATGCTTTAGTATAATTTTTTGTGTGTAGCTTTAGATCCATGCTTTTCTTCGTAGCTATATAAAAATATACTAAAGCATACAATATCATATGTTCACTGTGTAGATCTACTCATTTTTACTCTAACACAATTGGATTTTTCATTTTATGATTTTTCTGTGATTTACTACGATTTTCAAAACTGTTATAGGGGGTAATTTGACCCGTTTTGCAAAGTTCAAGGGGTGATATAGACCGCTTCATAGGTTGGGGGTTATATAATCCAACCCCCATAGGTGAGGGGGTGATATAGACTTTTTCCACATAAATTAAGTCACCTTCCTCCCTGCTCTACACAGCTCATGTTAAAGAGACCCAGATCTGGGCATCCAAATAGATTGGTCACCACAACTGTTGTTAAACTACATGTGACCTTGTTTTCACTTCAGAAATTACCAGCGTGAACACTAGCCATATTGTTACGTGTACGGCAAGCCAGCAACAAACGAAAGAGGGCACATAAAGGATTCTGGATTATTTGAGCATGCATATGGAATGAATGAATTGTTCCTACGAAATTCAGAACCTGTGTACGGTTCAAATTGGACATTGCATCGAACAGGTCAAGGCATCAAGAAATCAGAATTTAGGTTCAAGCTGAATGCTAAACCGGCAAGCTAGGAGCGATTCACTCAGTGACATTCATCACTGGAAAACCAATTATCTACTAGGTTTCTAGTACTTGGCACCATCGTTTAGGGATTTCAAAAATCGCGAAATGTAAGCAACCCAGAACAATAATATTCGGAAGGCTTTCAGCACAACCCGAATCAATCGGTTCCAGATCGGATCGCCCTAGGCAACACCCGACCATATCTCCCTCGTCCCACCAGGCCACCAACGAACTTGGTTACCTGAGGTAGCCGAAGGTGCTGACGCAGTGACGCTCTTGTTGCCGTCCACCAGCAACCAAAGCTGCCGCCCCGCGACTCTGGTGTGAAGATGATGCGGGAGCGGAGGTCGCCGGCCTGAGGAGGACGTGCCGAGCAAATCCGGTAGGACTTGGGAGGGAGGCGAGTCAGAAAGGGCCCAATTCATTCAGTAGATCCCAAAACCAAAAGGCCCACCAGCACATTACCCGTGCTCATAGGCCCTCAAAAAAAAAACTAGGGATTGAGAGGCCGCCGGCACTCCGCGATCCGATGAGCGATCCCAAGCCGCGGCCGCCGACGGCGGCGGAGGTGGTGGGGCGGCTCAAGGACGACGGCGACTTCGACGCCCTCCGCCGCGCTTTCGTTCGGAAGGATAAGGACAACGTAAGCCCCCAAATCCTTTACCCTAAGGTTTTGCGATTTTGTTGCCTGTTCCTAGTCACCGATCCTGCGCTGTGGAACTTTGATGCGTATAGTCCATTCGGTGTATTGCTCATCGCCGTCACTTGATTTTACTGTGTTGGTTGATTATATAATGGTGCGTTTGGATGTAGACATTGGGGGTTTTGGTATTGAATTGAGTTCAATACCAATTTAGCTATTGCATTGAAATGGTGCACAATTCGATTTCTGCTGTTTGGGTGGCCATTATATTGTCTTGTGGAATCGATGGAAGAAATCCAATAGGAAATATGTTTGGACATGTGAAATGATGGAATCAGAATCTGCTCATGGAACCCTGCTCAAACTGTCCATCTCTTTGCCTGTTCTTCGTCACCGAGCCAAAGAGCTCCTATGGAAGCGCACGGAGAAAGAGAGCGGTGGTGTTGTGGAGTTGCTGCTACGCCGGCGCCGGCGGAAGAGAGCAGAGCAGCAAGTGGAGGACAGCACACCAGCATTGTGGTGGAGGGGAGCTCAGTTGTGAGCGCGCCGCCGCCCTTGATTCACCTCGCCGGAGAAAATCGAGCCGCATCGCCTTGCCGGAGAAGGCCATGCACGCCGCTGCCCTTGATTCGCCGATAACTCCGCAAGTGCGCCACCCATGTTGCGCTGCCCTGGCCTGGGGCGGAGGTAGCCTGCGCCACCATCGACGATGGGGAAGAAGGGGGCACGAGCTGCCGGATTTGGGAAAGGGAAGTGGCACGGACGCTCGATTTGGGGATGGAGAGGAGCGCCGCCGGGATCGGCGGTTGAGGGACGACACGCGGAGGGAGCCATGGCTGCCGTAGAGACGAAGGTCGGGAGCTCCGAACCTTAGAGAGGAGGGATGAGAGGTAGAGAGATCAATGCGGGGCGGGGGAGCACAATTCCGCCCAATACGGAGCGGAACGGCTCGGTATTGAGGAGGGGGTGCGACCCGACCTGTTAGCTGAATGTAGTCTCGGTATTGAGTTAAGTTTCTAATTCCAATTCCGTATGTACCCAAACAGCTTGTGTTGAGTGCGGCTGATTCCAATTCCAAGCCTCAATGCCTACATCCAGACGGAGCATAAGAGATTGGGATGGGTGTTCCGGAGATTAGGGTTTATCCGGTATTTCGTCCGTTTGGTCCCCCACAGGGGCTCTTTAGAGATCAATTTTAGATGGAGCGATTTCGCGATGCAACTATAAATCATAAATGGAGTGGAGACTTGAATCATCCACCACCACCACTAGTGAATGCCGTGCAAGAGATGGTTACAGTGGGATTGGAGCTAGTGATCAGTAGCTGCTTAATAATTTTGAAAGCTTTTCGCATTGAGCTGATGGTCTTGACATTATGGCTTAACGCGTTTTGAGTAGAGATAAATACTCAGAACAGTAGCCTCAGTAAGCATGTATCGTGCTGTTCGTATTACCTTATCTGGAAATTGCAACACAAATGGTGGAGAGCGCCAATCGTTCGAGTCCTGTCGGAGCTCTTGCCTTTTGGTGATGTTGCATAAGTATCAATTTATCATTACCCAGTCATCTGTTGACATATAAATGTGAGAGGCTGTAATCTGTATTTTTCCCTCATAAAATGCATGTTGTCAGCATGATGTTTTGCTTTGTTATTCATGATTCACATTTCTGGCCAGCCAGGATTTTGTGCTCCCCTACCTTAGAACAAAGCCAGGGGTTGGGATACGTCTCTCTTGCCGTGGTCAAGTTTTGTTTCAGTGAGCTGTGTTGATTACCAAGTTTTGTTTCAATTTCATTTCATTTTTTTTCAGTTGTACAATCTATCTGATGAAAATGCCCTCTTCTTCATAGTGATTTTATTTATGTAAACTCCATCAATAGAAATTTCCTTGTATTAGAAGCATGTTATGCATTTATTTCCTTCTTTCCTTTTTCTTTAAGACATGAAGCCTGTATTATCTGGTTTCTCTATGTATAGTCCTTTCAACCATATTAAACGTGCACCTGGTAGATTTCCTGTGATCACATCTTAGTTACAGCTCTTGTGTTTGTAACACCCCGTGTTTTTGCTCAGTGATGAATAGTGCTAATGACTCTTCTAACTACTTCTCTAACCACTCATGGGAACCCTAGGTCAACCCATGGTCAAAACCCTAGCCTAAAACCCTAGTGTCCCCTTTGACCCCTTGTGCCATTCTAGAACTTTGGCACGTTCTCCAAAAGTCCTCTAAACACTTCAAAACCACCCAATGGGGAAAATGTGCAGTTTTGCAAGGCACACAACTTTCATGAAGATTAGCATTGCTAGTTTGGAGTGGAAAGGTGTGAAAAATGCAAAAACGGGCACTGGAGGACTGTTCCCGGGCGTCGAGATTTTGGTCAACTTGCACTGCCGTTCCTGCTCAAACCAGTGAGTAAAACCCTATAGAGCCCTTGGCATTCTGGTAGAGGGTGACTTACTGAGAAACTTTGGTATTCAAAGTTTGGAGCAGTTCTATTTCAAAAACCGGAGAAAAACCAGTTCAAAGTTGATTAAGTGAAACTGTTTGTGCAAAGCCGGCGCTCCCGCGCACGACGTTGCCCGCGCGCTTGCCACGTCGGCTCGCCGTATGTAACACCCCAGGTGTTTATTAAAGATAAATGCCTCAATTAGTTGTGTTAATCAAGGTTAATTAGCTCCTAAACATGTTTGAAATGTTTTGTCACGAATTAGCACAAAAGACCTTGGTCAAAATCTCAAACCACGGTCAAACCCTAGATCTCCTTTAAGGCTGAAATGGTTTTCTTGCGCGTTCTCCAAATTTCACTATAGAAGTTCAAAATCGGCCAATACGAAAGTTGTTCGTTATTTCCGGGAACACATTTTTCGTAATTGGCGGACATTCCAATTTTGAGTGCAAATTGGCCAAAAATCGAGTTGAACGCGCTGTGAACAGTAAACCGAGCCGTGGAAAATCTGCAACTTTGGCCGGCGTTCCCGGGCAAACCGTTGATCAAAACATATGTCGCCCTTTGGGAAAGTTGTAGGTCTATAGCTCCTCTACAACTTTGCTTTTGGAGATTTTCAACTTACTTGCCACTTTAGGGAGTTATGTATTTTCGAAGCTGCGCAAATGAAATAAGAATGGCACCGACGTCGTCATTGCCGCGCTTTGGCGCAGAGCGCGCCCGCGCCCAACTGCTCGACCACGTGGCGCCCACGGGGGAGTCCGGCGTACGGACGCCTGGAGTTCGTCGCGGTGGACCGGGGGCCGCCGTGGACCCTCCGCCTCTCCCTCCGTTGCCCGTGCACCGCGCCCGGGCGCCGATCGCGTAGAGCCGGGGCCACGCGCCGCGCGCCCGAGCTCCCTCGCGCTCACGTCGCGCATGCGGCGTGCCACCCGGCCGCCCACCGGCTCGGGCGCGCACCCAACCGCCTCGCGCCTCGCTTCCGTCGCGCGCCGGCTTGCACAGGCCGCCGCAGACCAGTCCACCGTCGTCGCACGACATTGCCAAGCCGTCGTAGCGCTTTTCCTCTGGCCGGCTCCGTGGTTCCTCCCTTCTTCCCCTAGAGCTCCGCCTCATCTCCCTGAACTCCCCCACGACGCCGCCGGCCCTCCAGACCGCGCCGGTGGTGGCCGCAGCAACCGCGGCGGGCGGTCCGGGGACGCCACGCCGCCGGCACCGGCCGCTTCGTCCCCGGGTCCGTGCGAGACCCCAAATCGGCTCCTACAGGTGCCAATCGGCCGTAGGGCCCCTCCCCGGCGAACTCCGGTGACCGGACCACCGCCGGCGGCCTTCCCCGCGCCGGCAGGGGTGACATTGCAAGAGTGAAGGTATTTCCAGGGAGATTTGTGTAAGATTCCAGGGACCCGGCTGTAAAGTTGTTTTAGTGTTTCGGCTGAACCTTTGAAAAATCGTTAAAAATCGTAGATAAATCAGAAAAATGCAAAACCAATTTTGTTGGGTTCCTGGTGAAGAAATCTATCTTTTCTAGAAAACATGTATAGGGTTTTTTTGTACAGTTTTTAAATTAAAAATTCAAACTCAGTTTGAAGTGTTTTTAGTGTGATTTAAAATATACACATGCTATGAACTTGAATTTTGGATACTCTTTATGGCATGTCTAGATCTGTGGCAAAAGTTTGCATGATTTTGATATGTATATTTTCAGTTATGATTTATTTAAGCTTTATGCTAGATTATGTTTGATGCTTTTTATAGCCTGTTCAATGAACTTTTCTTGGAGCACAAGTGCACCCTAGGGCTTGCCTTGATGATTAGTACCTCTGGTAGGATGGATGTGATTTTAGGGAATTGTTTAATAGGTGTTTTGTATTTAATCGTGTGTAGGAGTTTAAATCCAAAATCTGAAAAATAATTTAAATCTGCACTTATGCTTTGGTCAGAAGCTCATTCTTGGCATACATGACCTGTAGGAGAAAGTTGAGATCAAAAAGTTTATTAAATCTTTTTATATGAATTAATGGTGATTTACTAGGCTGAAATTTGTCTTTTTCATATAAATTAATTTATAAATGATGTTAAGCTATATTTTGGTTTGAGAGCTTAAAATAGGCATATGTTGCTGTGTGCAAAAGATTAGGCTCATTTGAAGTGTTCTTAATTTAATTTGGATTTATGGTTGAAAGGCTTGTTTTAAGTAATTAAAGAAAGAAATGGATATTAAAGTGATAAAATTATGAAATCATGTTTTGGTTCTGTTTTTGATTTTTAATCACACCCCCTTGCTGTTTGGTGAAGTTAAATAACTTAATTTGGTTATATGTACACAGTCACCATCAAGATTAACTTTAATTAATGTATATGCATGTATACGTGTAGATTTACCGGGCGGTACGTACACACTCACCCAGGAGGGAGACGGGACCGTTGATGGTGAACTGAACCAGTTGAGTGTACAGCAAGACCTGGACCAAAGTCCAGAAGAGCCCAAGGCTAGCGTTAGTGCTGAGTTAGAGGAAGGCAAGCACCGGTTCATCTAACCTTTTGTTTTAAAATTTCATACCTTTTTCATTTCAGTACTTGTTGTTTACTTGTGCATTTAAGTTTCAGGAGTTGCTTTGAAACCTAGATGCATGATCCTTAGGACTCCTATGCTCTTTTACTAGTATGTTAGGAACGCTAGTGCCATGCTCTAAGGTTATGGTAGAAGTCGAGTAATGACTCATTGCTCGCGAGATATAGGATGCTTATGTTGGAATCATAAGTTGGTTAAAATGACTCGCTCATGTGGTAAGAGCAATGGGTTCGGTCTCGACCGAGTAGCATTGTGCTGGTTTAAGCTAATGAACGTACCAAGTGCCTGTCGGGAATGGGACCGGTAAGCCTAGTACCTAATGAACCAGTGCGGGAATTTTATCGCTACTACTCTTGAGATGCGTCTCCCGGTTTGCTCCCGGTAGTGCAAGTGTGATCCTGGACGTGCCGTGTGAGGGCGTTCCAGTAACCTTGTACTTAGGACTGTAGCATCTTTTCCTAATCTGGGGAATGACAGGAACCGCCTGGTTGGGGTAGACACTGCACTTGGTCTACCTTCTTCCGTGTATCTTGGGTTTACCTTGCAAGGATATAAATCGATCGATCGTCGATCACTCGCCGTTATCTGAGTCGGCTTGACCACTGGCTACCCCATGTTTATTTATGGAACATTTTGGATTAATACTGTTACCTGTTTAATATTGTTTGAACAACATGCTTGTTTAGTGCAGGTGCTCACATAGAACGGTTAACATACTAGAACTTGAGCTAAAATCTGAAAATAAGGATCAACTCTTAGTCGCTTTTGGCAAAACAAACCCAGCAGCCAAAAAGCCTTGCATGTCTAGTTGTATTTTCTTTTATCGGGTAAGTCTTGCTGAGTATTAGTACTCAGCCTTGCTTAATTTGTGGTTTTCATGTAATCCCATCTGGCCTGATTCTATCCCAGATGGTTGGGAGCTTGAATGGGAGAACGTTGAAGAGGAGTGATATGCATGGATGGCCTCCCGTGTGTATCATGCGCTAGTTTTATTTCCGCTGATTAAACTCTGATCATGTTTACTTTTATGTATGAAAACCTGGTTTGTAATAATGTTGAACTTGTGAACCTTTTATGTAAGGTAATGTTGTACTCTGGTCCCGCCTTCGTGTGAGCTTAGTGCATATCAGCGATCCTGTTGTATGTGATTTACCGGGCTTTACCCGGCGGAAGCGACTTAATAATTCTTTATTATTGCTTAATAGCCACGTGGACAGGCTTAGGCGATAATACGGAATTATTTTGGGCGGTTCTGTCACACCGTACCCGGGCCGCGCGCGCACGCCGAGGCGCGGAGCGACCCGACGGTCCGAGGCCCGCGCCGCCCCTTTGTTCCTCTAGGGCTCGTGATGCATGCGTGGAGGCTTAGGCTGGTGCCACGCGACCACGCACACACTCGCCCCCGCGCGCGCCGCCTTCCGCCATTGGCGGGCGGCCGCCGCACGTCGCCCACCGCCTATGTGCCATGCGGGCGTCGCCCCTGTAGGCCACGACGCCGCGAGCAACCGCCTCGACGAGCCCCCGGGACTATTAACCCCCCCCCCCCCCCCCCCCGCCCTCTTCACTCCCTCGCGCGCCCGAGCCACCCACCGTCGCCTGCCATTAGCGCCGCCGGCGAACTCGCACTCTCGCTTGCGCCTGTGACCAACCCGTGACCTTAAGCTCTTCCCTACCCCACACGTGAGCCTCCAATCGCACTTGATGGCCTAGCATCACCGGCCTTCCCCGGAACCCGAGCCGTGGCGGCCGTGCTGCCACTGTTTCGCCGCCGGCCATCGCCGGACCCCTCTCCGCTCGAGCCACCACCGCGAAAGGCCGCACGTGAGTCCAATCGCTCATCCCCCTTACTTGTTTGCCTCCTCCGGCCCTACCTCGCCGCCGGCGAGCTTGCTCCGCCGCGGGAGGGTACGACTCTGAAGGGAAGTTGTCCTCGAGAGGCTGTGTGCAAAAGCCGAGGGTTTGTTTGTAAGGTTTTGAAAGTTCCAAGGGCCCGAGTGCAAGTAGATTCTTCCAGCTTTTACCCCTTGATCCAGTGATTTGTAAATTCAAAATAAAATCGTAGAAAAATCCAAAAATTGCAAATCCAATTTTGTTGTGCTCTGTGTAACTAGAACTACAATTTCTGCAAAAGATGTATATACTTTTGAGTTCTAATTTTTGCATAAAAAATAGAAAACCATTTTACCTAGATCTGTTGTTCTGCAAGATCTATACATGATCTTGAGCTGGATTTTGGATACCTTGTGGATACTAGCATGTGTAGGTCCTGTGCCAAAATTTGCACAAAGTTACTGAGGGAATCTTTTTATATGATTTATCTTGTGTTATTATCAAATCTGCCTAGATGATTTTTATAGCTTATAATATAATTATTTTTAGCCCTACTTCTGGATATTTTCTTGTTATGCTAAAATGCACCCCTGGTGAATTTACCCTGATTTTGTTAGAAATATTTTTCCTAATTGATGCTTGTTTTTAATCATAAATGTATAGATCAAGATCTATAATAGCTCTAGGTGTGTTTGTTGGTTTCTTAGGCTTGTTTTAGGCCAGAGCATGTGTAGTACCAAGTTTGGCTCCATTTCTGTTATATTTATTTTTATATGCATTAATCCTTTTGTTGCTAGCTAGAAATGCTTTTAATTGTATATATTGATTTCAGTGGCTCAAACTTGTTGCTTGCTGTCCAAATGAGTGATCCCTGGCCAGTAGGACCAGTGGGTACTGTTGGGCAAAGTTGAGGCTTGTTTGATTGTTTAAAAAGTTGGAAACTAGATTAATCTAGTGAGGAGAAATAGGGAAATTCATTCTTTTTGTGCTTAAGCTCTATAAATGAGTTAGAGGAGTAATGTGTGGCATGAAAGTACATTTCCTTGTTGTTTGTATTAAAACAATTAAATCCTTTCTATATGTACACAATCACCATCATGAGAGTGTTAAATAGCCTTTTTGTGTTTATCTTTAAATGAGTAAATGTTTAAATGATTTTGTTAAGGTGAATATGGCCAACCATATACTTCTTGTGGCTGTTTGCTACTGATCGTTAAGTAAATTAAATAAATTTATTTGTGTGCATTTGTACACAGTCACTGTTAAAAAGTCTAGATAATAAAGCAACGCATATTGTTCCTTTATAGGAAGAGTATGTTGAATGTATTATTGTCTAGGAATTAAGTCTTGCATTTGCATCCTCCGTGTAGAAGTCCCCGACGGTAGCTATATGCTCGTGCCGGCTGACGAGGACGAGGGAGCAGGAGGAGACGTGCACTACGTGACCGTAGAGCAAGACCCGGACCAAAGTCCGCAAGTTTGTGTGACTGCTTGTGCTGACGAAGGCAAGCCCCGGTTTAATCATTAACCCATGTGTTTACTTTCAGGCTTCTGAATTTATCATTGTTATCTTATGTGCATTTACGTTCAGGAGTTGATCGAAACCCTAGTTGCATGATCCTTAAGTACCTATGATCTTTTACTAGCATGTTAGGTCGCTAGTTGCTATGCTCTAAGGATCCGGTACAAGTCGAGTGATGTTCGTCACTCGCGAGAATAGGATCTCTTTATTGAATCACCATATTTATAAATGGATTGCTCATGTGGTAAGAGCATGGGATTTGGGCTCCGGTCCAATGGCTTCGTTGGTTAAGTGTTTGAAAGTACTCAGCACTTGGCGGAAATGGATACGATAAGCCTAGTACCTAAATGAGACGGTGCGGGAACTTTGCGCCACTACTCTTAGGGTTGCGGCCCCAGGCTCGCCACCCGAGTACTTGCGTGAGGCTGGGTGACCTTGGTGGCGTAACCCAGTAAACCTTGTACTTGAGACTGTAGCATCTGATCCCAATCCGAGGAATGACGGGAACCGCCTGGTTGGTGAACTCTTAGTGAGGGCACCTCCCGTGTGTTTAGGTCCACCTTGCAAGGTTTGAATCAATCGATTGTCGGCCTCTCACCGTTATCTGAGACTACTTAATCTACTGGCCATGATATCCCTCTATGATGGAACTTTGTGAAGATTATTACTTTGATTAATTGTTTGAACAACTTTGATTGCAATAGTTGCTTATCTAGTAATGATTACCCTACTAGAACTTGAGCTAAAATGCGAAAGTAAGGATTTACTACTTAGCAGCTTTTGGCAAATCAACCCACTAGCCAAAAGCCTTGCATGATTAGAGGTAAAGTCTTTCTTTTAGACGGGTAAGTCTTGCTGAGTATTAGTATACTCAGCCTTGCTATTTAAATGTTGTTTCCAGGTAATGCATGTGATGTGTGGCCCGGAGAACTTCCACCCGGCCGGGTGCTGGAATGGGTAGATGATGACAAGTGATTGCATCATGGACAGGCCTCCTATGATGCGATCGTACCGTTTAGTTCCTTCCGTTGTTTTTAATAAACTCTGAACCATTTACTTTCATGTCAAGAACTATGATTTGTAATAATGGACCCTACGGGGAATTTGTTGTTAATTTGTAAGGCGCTCTGTACTCTCCTTCGTGGGAGTTGTAATGCATATGTTCGATCCTCTCTGTGTTTTCAAGTGATTTACCAGGCGTAAACCCGGCAACACTCAACGGGATGATTCTTTATTATCGCTTAATGACCAAAAGGTGTGGTTTAGGCGATAGTACGGAATTATCTCGGGTGGGGTTGTCACAGTGTTGTATCACTTGTCTCTTGGGAAATTTGTAATATGCATGACAATATCTGTTGCTAGATGGATCTATAACCTCGTGCATGGTCAGCATCTTGCTTAGTGGATGTAGATTGCAGACTGTATTGAGTATTAATGGCATATACTTCTATAATTTGATGCCATGCTATCTTTGTTGCAGGAGGTTCTGCGCAACAAAATCATCTCGGAGGTAAAACAGTCAATAGTACTACAAGAAGATGGATCTGAGAAGTTAAAATTAAAAGACCTTTCTGACGCAATCTATAAAGATATTGGGTAAGTTGAGCCCCAGCTCCGTAAACCTTTCAAATGTTAACATTTCTTGAATGTACACAATAGATATTGATTACTTACTGAACTTGCTGCAACACTGCTCTTCCATATCAGGAGCAAAATAATGGGTCAAATATCAGATGAGGTGTGGAACGTCATCCAGTCAAATGAAACTGATATACGGGAAACCGTGGAAGCTGTCTACAATCGGATACTGAACCCTAAAAAAGGTCCTGAACCTACTTCCAAGAAGCTGAAGAGGATGGGAAAAGAGAATCATGTTTTGCCAGCGAAAACACCAACCACTGTTGCAGTCGAGGCAGAAGATGATGATCCATTGGAACCACCAGGTTTTGGTTTCAATGATAATCAGGACAATAACATAGCAGCAGCAGCAGCTCAGAAGCAGTCACTGCCAAATTTTGAAAATTGTAATGAAGGGAAGCCAAACGGAGGTGAGCCAGTTGTTTTGGATGGCCCAGCGGGTGGTGATGACGATGATCCTGCGGTGCCCCCTGGATTCGGCTAATGCAGCTTGCAACCTTAAATGACAGCGCGGTTATTTCTTATAGCCAGTAATGTAATGTACAAGGGAAATGCCTTCTAATTTCTGTTGACTGGAAGAAAAATGCTTTAGCTCGTGTTTGTGCCTCAAGAGGTGAGCAGTTAAGTGTGTGCTGCACTCACACCTTTTTTCTGTAGTGTTGGCAGATTCTTGGTTGCTGACAAAGTTTTTGTTGTGTGCGGTTTCAGTGTGGAAGTGTGCGCCGTTTCCTGCCCGCCCAGCTCTGATACGCGCTCCCCGGCGTTTCATGCTTCCTGTTCCTGCCGTCCAATCACTTCTGCACTTCTCCTCCTTGGATTTGGCTTGCTCGTTTGGTGATTCGGATTCAGTTATTTCCTTCCTGAATCCTGATTGTGATTCATTTAGTAGAAAGTTGGCAGTGCATAGCTAGATAATGTGGGGACATCCGCAATGGATGAATTTAGGCTTTCAGGTTTCCTATTCGGTCATGTTGATGCTAGTGCATTTGTAACTTTACTGCCACATGGATTAGCAAGCTCAACACAGCCATGCATATCCTTTCTACAACAGTATAGCTCAAGGTAAGGCTGCTGCATTGTACCAGTTATCATGTATATGCAGAGGAAGTCCATTGGAATATAATCTTGAATGCCTTCTTTACCTATGATGATTGTTCCGATATTTTCATTTTCTACCTTGAAACACTTGTTTGTAGTATAAATTAGCATAGTTATGTTGCTACACATATTTACTGACTTACATGGCTGTAGAACTTTTGAGTACCAGCAGCTTTTCAAAGTTTTCTTTGCATTTACTTTTTTTTTATTAAAAAGCACTGTGCACAAGCACAGACATAAGACCGTGAGCAATAACAATTGGACCCAAAAAGGCCCAGCTTCTTGTAGATTGTCACAGCTGCACTTGATGGTTGTTGATGCTGACTCCTCCGGCTCAGCAGCTCAGCTGTGGTTGACTTGTGATTCCGGATTATGTTTAGAAGTAGGCTTTCAGCATTGTCAAAAAAAAAGTCTAGCAGGCCGGTATATATCAGAGAGAACACAGGGTGGCATGATGATTTGTCTTTTGGATACAGCAGGTTGTAGCTGCACCTTGTGAGACTCGAGAGGTGCCAAGGTCAACTCCTACAAACCGCAGCTGCACTGGAGTTCACTGCAGCACCTGGTGATGGAACGAAAAGTACTGAAGAAAGTAGTAGCATTTGAGTAGCAGGCCTATTTCTCCATGCGCAAATGATGTCGATGGCCAGTGGTCACATTTCTTTGCCATTTCGTCACCAACCCCTACCTAGCTCTTCAAACTTTCAAGAGAAGCAGGAGCTCCTTTTCGTTTGAAATAAAGCTGAAGAGAAGCAGTTATGTACTTATTCTTTTTGTATATGTTCAGTCCTGACACTGAATGAGGAAACCGAGCAATGCAATGAGCCAAAAGGATGGCGCGCGCACTAGCCACTGGCCCAATTCTCCTTTTGGTCAGCTTGCATTGGATTGGATCATACTATCATACCACGGTCCAAGTCTAAATGTCTAATAGGACAATCTTCCAAATGAAGGCGCTATTTGGATTTCTTGGATACAAAAGGTGCGCCCTGATCGTTTGGTTTATCACGTACCAAGAAGATGCGTTTCTCTCGAGGCCAAAGCCAAGTATCAAGAATCAGCCGTGAATATTTTCTCTCGGAAACAACAATGGCCGTAGCCATAAGTCATCAGCCAAACGAACACGCTGGTGGTTAGTTGATGCTCTAGAACTGAATGCTTTTGTGCTCCAATTAATTTTTTATCTTGTATACTCCACTCTGTAATCTCTGTTTCAGAAAAGCCCCACACTTGACTTCTCTCTGACGGTCTTTGTCAATTGTCATGGCCGGTTCGTGTCACTGTGTTGTCAGATGAAACATGCATGTCGCCTGTCGCTGCCGATCAAGATCCTCATGCACCTTTTTGAAACACACGAGCAACGAGCGAACGATGTCATGGTGTCCGTCTGCCTTGGCCAAAACAGCTTACCTGGTGTTATGGTGTCCAGTTCGCGTCATCAGCTAGCGTTTGCATTTCTGACGGCTGCACTACTGACTACTGTCCTAGTAGCTCGTTTCGAATTCGAATGTTGATCGGACGGTGAGTCGGTGAGATCGGCTGGCTCCTGGAAATTCGGCCAGGTTCGTGGAACGTTGAACGGCGAAACTCCCGCGTGAAGACCGGTCGGGGGCCAACTTGGAACGGGCCGGCACATGGCGCACGTGTAATCCTCCTGCGTAGAAAATTGGTCAGGCTCGTGTCAATCACATCCAATTTCGTCTGTAGCTGAGCAAATAAACCACACGTAGACACTGACGTCACTTTCGGGGTGAATGTGGTTTTTCTCTGGCTGTGCAGTGCTCTGCGTCTCTGGTTCTGAAGTCTCTGCGGGTTTGGTCGGGCTGTCTCGTCTCCCTGCGTGCAGTCTTCAGCTCGCTGAGAAAGCAAGCTCTCTGCAGGGTTGTCAAAAAAGTCTATCATGCTCCTAACTAATGTTGTAGATAGAAGATCTAGTGGTATACTGATTCGTTTAGTTAAAAAATGATATGATTTGTCTTGTGGATAGTGGTTTGTATTGCTGCGCGCAGCTTGAAAAGTTGCAGAAGGTCAACTCATACTATCCGCAGATGAACTTGATCAGTTTATACACATTGTAAAAAAAAAATGTGTGTGTGGGGGTGGGGGTGGGTGGGGGGGCTGTAGATGGTGATGTGGCCACATTTGGTCACCCACCAACCTTGTTTTCTCTGACTTTTTAACCACCACTTTTCTATCACACCAAATTCGTCAACCATCTGTCACAACCAAGCAGTAGTCTTTTCTCTCACAACGAATCAGCACCAGGCACCCACTTGTCCGGCCCCGTGTCTTTCACCAGTTGTGAAAGAGAGAAGCAGCGGTCGTTTCTCTCACAACGAATCAGCACCATCCACTCACCTGTCCCACCCAGTGTCTTTCAGGGACTGTGAAAGAGAGAGGAACAGTTCCAATCATGTCGAGTTGTGTCACCGGATGAGGAAAACCAAGAAGGAAATGATCCAAAAGAATGGTACGGGCATACTAGCCGTAGCCCGCTATATATGCGCACACAGATGGTCTCAGCCAGCGGTGCAGAGTGCATCGTGCCGAGCAGACGCAGCCGGAGGAGGAGACGACCAAACAGAAACAGCTTCGCTGGAAAAAAGAAAAACGCGGGTCATCAGCATATTATATGGCTCCCACCTCCCATCGACCTGATCGTGAACCGTGATCGAACCCACCGGATAGAATATGCACACCGCCCTAGGCCGTAGCGGCGGGCTGCTGCCACCTCGCGCCGGCGGCGCCGCCGCTGGATCCGATCGGTCGCATCAGGCACGCAGGGCAGGACAGGGCAACATGGGCAGCACGCCGCGGGATGTCGCGGACGACAGACACGGGAGCTAGCCTCGCGCGCAGGGAATAATCACCGGTCGCCGCCGAGGCGAGCCAGCCACATGCGCGCGGCGGGTGCGCTCGCTGTCCGGGCCGTGCCCCCAGGGGCAAGGCAAAGGGCACCGCGCGCGTCCTCTAGGGGATTGACGTGTGTGTGGATCGTCCAGAGCAGCTGCGGCTGCGTGGCAGCAGGCAACGTACGTCGTCAAAGCCCAGAGCGCACGACACGCGCGGGGGGCAGCAGCTAGCGACCGCCGACGTGCATCTGCATCTCCATGCCCCATTGCCCTCCAATTGCCCGCCCGTGACGACTGCGACGACGGCGAGGGCGCGGAACGGATCGGAGAGGGAGGGTTCCGTTCGTCGTCGTGCACGATGACTGACGCCGCGCCTGCTATCATCGACGTGGCGGCGCCCAGCTCGTGCCGTGCGTGCCGGTGTCGCGACGCGCAGGTCGGGCAGCCGGCGGTGCCCCGGCCGAGCTCGTTTCTTTGTCAGTTACCGCAGACATTTCCTGCGCTGGGCTCGATCTCTCAGAGAGAGAATTGAATGAAGCCTTGAGGGGGTTGATCGATCTCGATCGATCAGGTGGATTGGATTCACGTCAGTTAAACTTCTCCCGGCGCGACGACAAGTCCATTCGTACGACGACGTGCCAGACAGAGATCAGGGTCGATCGGAGCCTGCCCGGCCGTACGTGCGGGTTGTCTTTTGCCGACGGCGGAGGACATGACACAGGCACCCACTGCACACACACACGGAGATCGCCTGAAGAAGGATGAAAGCGAGCACTGTAGATCACTCAATGATCGCCGGCCACCGGTATGCAACTGGCCTGTGTGGGCATACACCATCGGATCCCCGGACGGAGATCCCCGCGCGCGGTGATGAGATGAAGATACGCGTGCAGTAGCAACGCCCCCCGCCGTATGTAATAATCCATCCTCCTCCCCTCGCCGCCGTAAGCCCGCCCGTAACATTAAACGTGGATCGTCCCACGTAACCGTAACACACTAAACCCGTCGTGGTAGCAATGTACGTGTCCTGAATTACTGATCCACCGTTCCCCTACGGTTTTCACCTTGCATTGAAGCTCCAATAATTACCGACGCCACCACGTACTATACTACTCCGGCATTGCTCTCTTAATTCGTAGCTGTAAATCGATCCGCAGCTGCTGCTAACACACCTCGATCGCTTTGCAGCTCGATCGATCGATCTACCTAGCACCAGTAACCAGATCGACCAAACAATAACTAGTATACTTTTTTCTTTTCCCCCCTCCCTCTCGTCTAGCCGTATCCAATGCCATCTCTGTCATGCATCATGTTCTCTCTCCACATGCTGTAATGATGGGTCGGTCTTCCGATCCTTCCCCTGAATTAAACACCAAATGTCCCCGGCCGTAGCAGGACGATAGATCTTTCGATCTCCTGGCTGGACCGTAGCATATACGCGTAGGGTCGTCACACTTCTGCCCTCTGTTTTTTCTTTCCTGGAGTCTGAACCTTGTGTGCTTGCCACTCCGAGAGGCGAGAGCCAGGCACGGATGCCGCGTACACCCGGATCCGGCGCCGTACTCCTTCGTCTTGCAGCATCCTATGCTGCCGCGCCGGCCCTACTAGCTACTACTACATGCCCTTCGATCTCGAGTGCTTCCTTATACTGTACATGTATAGAAGGTTCAGTACGGCGCAGATGCAATGCGACACTGTGTTTGGTGGCACGCATGGGCCATTGGAGAAATCAATCATCCGTCGCTTGGCTTATCGGTAGTAAGCACAAGATCTTTCTCTCACAACAAACGGTAGCCATGCCAAAGAACCGTACCAAGAAGACTCTTCCTGTCGAACAAACCAAAGACTGTCCATCGGCCACCAGCCAACCGAACAGGCTGATCACCGTTGGATCGGTCGGACGGCCCAGTTCAACGATAAAAAACTAAGCAGGTGGAGGTAAGACCGTCCCCACAGTTTCATTAATAGAAGAAAGTCTTCTCCCGGTTTAGAAAACTCGTGAAGTCTGGTTTCACTGGTAAAGAGATTTTTTTTGCGATAAACGTGCGTCCAAGAGGGTTCGAACTCAGACCAGTGGCGTGCCCAACTGCGACCCCAACCATATGCAGGGTTAACCAAGCCGCGATAAGACCGGTTTCCGTGAAGAAAAAAAACGGGAGCGGATTACCGGTAAAACCCCGGTTCGTCGAGGTTAGAAATTTCTAGATTCGGTTTGGGGTGAGAACCGGACCGGTTTAGACCGAACCGGCCTGGTACCCACCGGTTTTGTAACCCTAACCATATGAGCTACGGTTCGTTCCCCACATTGATGATCCAGGCAACAAGCAAGTGAAAGAGGAAACCAAGGCTTGTGCTAATAACTGTTTTACCCGCCACACAGATGAGCTGGATACTTTGCTCGAATTCCGAGGCCGGCACGGCACCTTTCCCTCGCTCATGCATCATCGTAGAAGGTATCTTGCATTTCTTCTTTACTTTTGTGTTCGAGAGGAGGAGAGATATGCATGGGCATATACATGGACATGCATGGATGTGCATTTGCAGTATTGGCTACACATTATGATGATGCACGGCATGCACCCCCAGCTTTGGAGGGTATTGGAGTGTACCGTTCATCCATCTTTGACAGGGTTCATCTGACTATAACTGCTCCAGGAGATCCGGTCGTTATCTGCATGCGTTGCCACACCTCCGTAGTGGTAGCTCCCTTGACTAGCGGCATGCAGCTCCTGTAAATCTCTCCGGGATTGTAGCTCCCTGGATCAGCGGCAGGCCGCTCCTGTAAACCTCCTTGTGTACAAGATATACTGCCTATATATAGGCCTTGAATTGATGAATACAATTGAGGGCAATTGCCATTCTTCATGGTAATCAGAGCGCATCGTTCCTGAGCCTTCCTTTTTTTTCCTGCTTCCGTTTTCCTTTCTCCTGGAGCTTTCTCCTGCGAGCAGCCATGTCCGGCACCCAGAGCCAAACCCAAAGCTCCACCTCGGGGGATCTCACCAATGCAACCACGGCGGCGCTCATCTCTGAAATTGCCGGCGGCTGCTTCCGCTCGCTTGCATCCACATCCGGTTCTGGCCCAACTCAAAACATCAACATCAAGAGTCTCATACCTATCACTCTTGACATGGAGTCCACCTCCTTTCGGCGTTGGCGGAGCACGTTCCGCGTCGTCCTCGGCCGCTTTGATCTTCTCGGCCACATCGACGCCAACAATCCACGCCCCGACGACCCCGCCTGGGTTCAAGCCGACCTCACTGTCCTCATGTGGATTCATGCCACGCTAGCTGATGATCTCATGGACATGGTCATGGAGGATAACCCGACGGCTTATTCCGTCTGGAAGCAAATCAGCGATTTCTTCAACGCAAACAAGTCTAGCCGCGCCGTTCAGTTGGAGACCGAGTTCCACGGCCTCCAGCAGGGCGACCTCTCCGCTTCGGAGTATTGCCGCCGCCTCAAAACCCTAGCTGACGCCCTCGCCGACTGCGATCAGCCCCTACGCGGCCGTTCCCTTGTGCACCAGTTGGTAGCAGGCCTAAACCCCCGCTACAACACCTTGAAAACCATGATCCCGGCCACCGCCACAATTTCCCACATTCATCCAGGCGCGCTCCTTGCTTCTTGCCGAAGAAGCCTCCCAGAACAAGTCTAAGTCGCCGGCTGCTTCTACTGAATCTGCTCTCGTCACCACAGAGGGTTCTGATTCTGCGACTGATGGTTCCACCTCTCGATCTGACTCCGGTGGTGACCGCTCCAACACATCAGGTGGTGGTCGCAGTGGAGGTCGCCCCAATAATTCTTCTGGTGGTGGTCGTGGCGGCGGACGCGGGCGCGGTCGCGGTCGTCATGGCGGCCGGGGCAACTTCTACAACAACGGGGCTCCTGGTGGTCGCGGCCAGCAGCAGCCGTCGCCGCAATGGCCGGTGTTCTATCCTCCCTGGGGTGCTCCATGGGGGGGTGCTTGGCGTGCGCCGTGGACAGGGGCTACCGGGCCTGGTGCAAACCAACGTCCTCCTCACCAAGCGTACAACATCTACTCCCAGCCAACCACTACATCTGCGCCGCTCACCTGGGACACATCCGGCCTCATGCACGCACTTCATGCAGCTTCTGGACAGCAACAATCCAATGGTGAATGGTTCATGGACACCGGCGCTACTTCACATATGACCGGAGACCAAGGTAACTTGCCTCTGTATTGTTCTTCACCATTGCAAAATTCGTCTCATATTATTGTTGCCAATGGATCTATGCTTCCTGTTCTTGGCACGGGCACCACATCCATTCACTCACCAAATGCACGATTTCTTTTATCAAATGTCCTTCACACTCCACGTCTTATCAAAAATCTTGTCTCCGTTCGCAAATTTACCAGAGATAACTCTTGTTCTATTGAATTTGATCCATATGGTTTTTCTGTAAAGGATCTTCACAGCAGGCGCGAAATAATGAGGTCCAGTAGTGGTGGCGATCTCTACTCATTCAGCCCCAACAAGATCACAGCTCCTCGGCACTTCTTGTCACTTCTCCAAGTGCGGATGTTTGGCACCGTCGACTTGGACATCCCGGCCAACGATCCCCGGCCCATTTGTTTTCGAATTTTCGCTTCCTTGTACTCATAAATCACCACACCCTAGTTTGTGTGATGCTTGCCAACGAGGCCGCCATGTTCGCCTTCCATTTTCTAGTTCCGGTACATTTACTTATTTTCCTTTCCAAATAATCCACCGTGATCTTTGGACCTCACCCGTTGTGAGTTTTACTGGATTCAAGTATTACCTTGTTCTTGTTGATGATTATAGTCATTATATGTGGACTTTTCCATTGCGCTGCAAATCGAAACCACGGACACAATCAAAAATTTCTATGCCTATATTCTCAACCAATTCCATTTTTTGCTACAGTGTCTTCAGTGTGATAATGGTGGTGAGTTTGTTAACAATGATCTTCGTAATTTTCTATTGCAGCATGGCATCACATATCGCCTCTCTTGTCCCTACACTTCCTCCCAAAATGGCAAAGCAGAACGGGCCATGCGCACCACTAATGATATTATTCGCACCCTACTTCTACAAGCCCACATGCCTCCATCATATTGGGTTGAGGCTCTGCATACCTCCACCTATCTCTTAAATCGCCGGCCTTCCAAACCGATTCATAATTTAACCCCATACCAGATCCTTTTTCATCAATCGCCAGATTACTCCCATCTTAGAGTCTTTGGGTGTCTTTGCTATCCAAACCTTCTTCCCATAACACCACATAAGCTTGCTCCACGGTCTTGTAGGTGTGTGTTTCTGGGCTATTCAGCTGAGCATAAAGGCTATCGATGCATGGATCTGCAAACACGAAAAATCATAATTTCTCGCCATGTCAATTTTGATGAGAATCAATTTCCCTTTGCTGAACAGATGGCCACACAGGGCTGCACTACACCGGATCCGCCTAACTCCACTTGGGATCTGCTGCCAGGGCCACCACCTGCAACCTCGTCCCCACCGAACCCGCCGGATTCGCCTCTAGCCACCAGGTCGCCGCCACGCAGTGCCTCCCCGCCGCCAGAGCATTTCCCAGCCAGCCCGCAATCGCCACCTGCTACGCAATCTGCCTCGCATCCTGCGTCTGCCGCATCGCTGGGCCCTCGCGTGCTCCCTCGCTACATGCACCCCACGCATTCTACACAACAGCGCAGCCGATGCAGCAGCCATGCCTCTGCATTCCATGCAAACACGAGGGAAAGATGGAATTGTTGTTCCCAAAAGATACTTCAATCTTTCAGCCACCACTCCTCTTTCCCCACTTCCACACACATATCGTCGAGCACTTAAAGATCCAAATTGGCAAAATGCTATGACCGATGAATATAATGCTTTGATGAACAACAATACATGGTGTCTTGTTCCTAAGCTGCGGTGTTAATGTGGTGACCGGTAAATGGATTTTTTGCTACAAATATAATCCGGATGGTTCGTTGTCTCGATACAAGGCACGGTGGGTGGTTCGTGGTTGCTCTCAAAAGCCTGGCGTTGATTATGGAGAAACCTTTAGTCCGGTCATCAAACCAGCCACTATTCGGACTGTCTTGAGCATTGCCACTTCTTCTAATTGGCCGATCCATCAACTCGACGTCAAGAACGCATTCCTTCATGGTAACTTATCTGAAACTGTGTATTGTGCACAACCCTCCGGCTTTGTCGATGCATCCAAACCATCTCATGTTTGCAAATTAAATAAGTCCCTTTATGGTTTGAAACAAGCTCCACACACATGGTTCCTTCGTTTTCAAGCTTTCCTTTCATCCATTGGGTATCATGCATCCAAGGCTAATTCATCACTTTTTATTCTACATACTCCTACAGCCACTTCTTATATTCTTCTGTATGTTGACGACATTATCCTAACAGCTAGCTCCACTACCTTGTTAAACCTCGTCATCAGTAAGTTGCATAGTGAGTTCGCCATGAAGGATCTTGGTCCTTTAAGTCATTTCCTTGGCATACATGTGACACCAACCCCTAGCGGTTTTTTCTTGTCCCAGGAACAATATATTCATGACCTCCTCGACTGTGCCCACATGTTAAATTGCAATCCTTGCACAACTCCGTCCGATACTAAACCCAAACTCTCTTCTACACATGGTCCCTCGGTTGCTAATGCCACTGAATTCCGAAGTTTGGCTGGCACTTTACAGTACCTTACCATCACACGGCCTGATATCTCTTATGCGGTACAACAAATTTGCTTGTTTATGCATGATCCAAAGGAACCACACCTTCATCTTCTTAAGCGTGTGTTGCGCTATCTTAAGGGTACAATGACTTATGGTCTCCACATCACCAAGTCCTCCTCACTTGATATTACTGCTTATTGTGTTTTTCTTGGTGATAATCTGGTTGCTTGGTCTTCCAAAAGACAGCCGACTGTTTCTCGATCAAGTGCTGAAGCCGAATATAGGGCGGTCGCAAATGCCGTCTCTGAAACCTGTTGGCTCCGTCAGCTACTTGGAGAACTCCGGCGTCAGCTTGGAACCTGGACATGGGGTGTCCAAAGTTTCTCGGCCTCTGGGACCGCTCTTGCTGCTTGGCCTTGTGCTCCATGAACTTGCGCTTGTTTTCCTTCTTTTCCTCGGCCCTTGCTCTCTCCGTGAGGATTGCCATGTTCATAAGGGTATTAAAGTCCGGATAAATGCGAGGGGTCGACGGTGTCCTCGGTTCGGAGTCGGCCCCTTCTTGAACATCTCTTGCTTTTTGGAGTCTTTATCCACCTCCTCGGGGGCATAGCGTGCCGGCTCTATGAGCGGTACGTGTATTCCTCCACGGACATGTTGCCTTGGCGGAGTTCGCGGAACTCGTCCGCCTTCCGCTTCGGTGTGGCCTCGGGATGTGGTAGCGGCGGAACTCCTCCACGAATTCATCCCATGTGATGGCGGAGGGATCCTTGGGCGCGGCGCGGTAATTCTCCCACCGAGCTAGGGGCCGTCCCGGTGAGTTGGTGAGCCGCCAGGGAGAACCTTGTCATGGTCCTCGCGGTGGAGGGGCTCCAGTTCCCTCAGGATGGCTCTTAGCCAATCGTCAGCGTCCAAAGGATTCACCGACCCGCTAAAGGTGGGCGGCTTAGTCCTGAGGAACTCGATCAGCTTCTCATTCATGCTCATGGCACGGGGTCTTGGGCGGTTGATGGCATTGAAGATAGCCTCCATCGGGACGATCCGGTTGGCTAAGACTTGAGCCAAGTCAATAGGAGGGGGTGGCGGTGGCAGGACCACGTTCTCTCCTCCTTCTTCATTCTGGTTAACCTCCTGGTCGTGGAGACGCTCTCTCCGATCGGCTTGCGATCCCTCAGCGTCCGATCGGTGGGTCCTGACAGGGCGCCTGGAAACCATCTGTAAAGAAACGGGTTTTCTAAGAGGTCTAGTTTTATGTGATGTTTAAGTGGATTATATCGGGTTTCTTTTTGAAAAGGCAGGGTTTATTCTGCCGGTAAGCACACAACAAGCACATAGCAATCAAGCAAGCACAAACAAGTTTTTATTACAAACCAGCGAGGAGGGTACATCCCGACTACGCGGACACACTACACGACTAAAGACTAAGGGCGCGACTTGGACCAGTACGGCTTCATTCCCTGGGTCTTGGGACACGCTACTCGCGAGGGGAGTTGTCTTCTGGGGTCGAGTGCTCTTCCAGCGGAATGAGCAGCTCGTCGTCATTCCCGTCTCCGGGGTTACCGTTTTCCTGCGGCTGTGCTGCGGCTTCAGTGTTAGCTGTTGGGGGGTTCGGTGACCGGCCGGTGGTGCTTGGTGGAACTTCTATGGTTCCTCCCCATCCTACTAGGGGTGTTCCCAGCAGGACTTGAGCTTCTCCAATGGCGGGAGCAGGTGTTCCGCCGTGGGTCCATTCTTGCATGCGTTGGTCTGGATTCTCCCCGAGGCTTTCCGGGCAACGGCTTCACCTGCTTATGGCGGGCCGCGGTCCTTGCTTCGGCTTGAGCCACTCGGACTTGGTGCATCCGCACTTGTGACTTCGGCTTGCTCGGCCGGGGCGATCTCGCTCCCTCAAGTGCCCGGCTTGGTCATCAAAGAGCTTGTCCGGGGAGACAAGGTAGGCGACTACATGGTACAGTGGGTCTTCTTGGTGGCGACGTCGTTCCAGGTTCCTCATGCGGGCTTGCCAAGCGGGGTTACGATGGCGGGGAGGGAAGTACCTCATTGGTGTGGGGACGAGGTGTTCCTCGTAGATTCGGCACAGGTAGCGGAGGGCTTTTCTGAGGGCCAAAGGATAAGTATCCCGTGTCGGAACCCCGTGGCGGTCACGCGCCACGGCTCGATGTTGGTGTGGCGGTTGCTTCTAGCGACGGAGAGGACCACTCTACGGCGAAGAGTGCCGAGTTGCTCGTACTCTCTCGCCGTAGTACCTAGGGCGCTCGGTGATACCGAGGCCCTCCGGGGAGTGGATGAGCGGGCGAGCAAAACCGGGCTCCTCCCCGGCACACGCCTTGGGTCCATCCATCTTCCGCCATCTGAAAACAAAGATAGGGTTGAACAGGTTGTGGTGGGGTACAAAAGATGGATAACTTTATTTAGTAGGAAGGTTGGGGTACATCCTTTGGGGTACACCTATTACTAGGACTCAACTTCTAGCCTAACACCCTAGTCTTATCCTCATGGTGACTCTTCCTCTAGCTGGATACGGCGCTTCTTTAGTGGAAGATCTTGCTCCAGTATCTCATCTTCAGTCTGGGTTCCTTTGTCCCAGTGGGTTTCTTCGGGTTCATTCTCTTCTGCTCTGGCTCCTTTATCTCTGCTTCTACGCTCCTTTAGTTCATCCCATAGGGCTTTGTGGGCCAACAGCGTGCGCTCTCTTTCCCTGAGGTATTCTTGCTTTGTGTTGTGTAGTTCAACTTCTACTATGGTTGTCTTCACCCTTTCTAGTTCTATCCTCTGTTCTGCTCTTTCCGCTCTGTCGATCTGCTGCTTCAGTTGCTGGGCTTGCTCCTGATAAAGGTGGTCTAGGCCTCTGAGGTATATGGATAGGTGGGAGACTTCCTCTTCTAAGTCTTCTTCCTCTCGTTCTAAACCTCTCATGCGATCAATCCACGAGCGTCCTCTCCCTCCGGAGGGTGGAAAGAATCCCATTGGAGTCCTTCGGAGGTGCTGTCTATAAACCACTCGTAGCTGTCGCAGGGCCTTCCGAGCAGCCTTGGGGTAGGTGTCGGCAAAGCGAAAACCAGTGGCGTTGACGAACCATGGCTCTATGTCGGGGTAAAGCGTGCTCCTTCCCACAAAGATCGGCGGCTTACACCGAGGGGTGCCGAAGCGTTCGTACTCTCGGTAGACGAACTGCGGCGGATCCATTACTCCGACGCGCTCTAGGGCCGAGTAGCAACGGGTTAGGGAGGCCGGGGCCGGACGGGGCAAATTCCTCCGTTCCACTCGGGGTTAGCCATCCGGGAGACGAGGCAAGAATCAAGGTAAGGATTTGGGAAAAGGTGAGCTTAGCAAAGGAAAGGTTAGAGAGGGCCGGAAGGAGGTCTCGTATCCTAGGGGTCATGTCCTACGGCCAACCTACGGCTACGATACCACCCCGAAGCGTCCCCTCATCGGAGGTGACTAAATGTGACACAAATACCGGTCCCGGAGGTCGGTAACACATTTATTACAACGGGTGGAATCGGTCTTTTACATCACGGCGACACAAAGGGCACGGTAGTGCCAACGCTACAAGGAACAACACAAATGCTAGCGACCACACTACAATAGCAAAGGCTTCCATAGCCTCCTCAGAGTACCACACCATGGAAGCTTTCGGTAGGGCCCTGGGTACACAGGCACGGTTGGGTGTAGGGCACGACCTACTCAACGTCTTCGGGAATGTAATCGGGATCCTCCTCTGTGAAATAGTTAGTAAAACAAGGGTGAGCACATACGTACTCAGCAAATCCAACCCCACCCACGGAGGGGCTTATAAACAGAATCATGCATAAGGTATAACAAGGATCAATCTAAGGTTCATTTTAGCAAACTTACACATGCAGGGGTTTATTTCAAAAGGTTTTCGCAAATCATTTTCATAACCCAAGTAACTCACTCGTTTTAGGAAAAACCACTGTGGATCTACCGGACTTCCCGTCCGTCGTAGCCCAGGCACACAGCCACACACTTCACCCAGAAAACAACTCACGCCAGAAAACATCCCATCCCAAACACTAGTTTTTGTGACCACACCGTGACTCGTCCAATACCGTGGACACGGCTATTCGAATAGGTTTGACACTGCGAGAGGTTGTACATCTTTACCCACAAGTAGGGTACCGTTACACGGACACCTCGGTGCTTCGGTACGGATCCTATCGAAGCCATTACCCACCTTAGCTAACGCTACGAGCCACCACGGAAGCAACCAAGGGGTTATCCCACATAACCGGGCGTACCTCACACGGAGCGTACCCCTACTCCTTGGTCTCCCGTCGCTCACCCGCACACCCGGATGGCAAGTAGATTAACTAGTGGGGTTTATGCTAAGCCGTTGCCACATACAACGGTCGAGTGGTTGTACGATAATTTGGGTCAGGTGAGATGTCACGCAACCCGGTCCTTAACCGACAAGATGGACAACTCCCAACATGCTCAACCACACAGGTACGGGCTCACCCATACTCCTGACACACACGTCCATCCCGTCTACCCAGTTCTTTACTCATTTCTAAAAATATCCCATTTCCATTCTCGAAGCACTCACACATTTTGAAAGCACTCACACATTTTTAAAGCACTCATTTAGGCCAAAACAAGGTTCAATCATAGCAATCAAGGGTGGCTATCCTACCATGTTTTGTAGTAAAACAATATGCAATTTATAAAACGGGTATAGGGTATATTTATAAAACTAGGACAGAAGCATGCATCAAAGGGGGAGGTTGAACTTGCCGTCTTCGAAGTCTTCGGGGAGTGCCGGCTCGGCGTTCGGGACCTCGGGCTCCCCGCTCGCAGTAGTCGGCTTCGATCTCCGGCTCGGGGTACCTTCCTCCGTCTACTCCGTCGGCTATAGCACTCACACAAGCAAGCAAGCAGTATTAGCACACATGTTTCCGGCCGAGCTCGGGGAGGGGGAAGTGAGCGGAGGAGGGGTATATATAGGTGCGGTAGGGTTTGGTCTTAACCGAGAAGGAAGGGCGTGTATGAAAGGCTAGGTTAAGGAGGGGTTATAGATATTAAGGACCTATTGGCAATTTCTATTAATGGTAAAAGGGTGTCTATGCTAATGCCAACTAAGTTAGAGTCATTTTGTAATTTATTTTAGGGTATAACAGTGATTAATCTTTCATTAGTTATTGATCTAGGGGCTTATTTGGAAAGAATAAAGAGGAATAAGAAGAGGGGGGCTCGGTTTGGAGAAATAAAGGGGAGGCAGGGGGTCTTTGGCAAAAGTGCCATCCCCTTCTTCCTCCCCCCGATCCAAAACGAGAGGAGGGGGGGCGGGGGACCGTGCGGCGGCCGGCCAAGGGAGGGGCGCGGCGGCCCCGCCCATGGCGGCGGCCGGGATAGGGCTTAAAAGGGAGAGGAGGCCGAGGGGAAGTCGATCCCGTGCTCACCTTGTGCTAGGGCGGTCCGAGGAGGCGGCTCCGCGGCGGGCGAGAGCGGCGGCGGCGCTGCGGTGGCGGCGGCGCGGTGGGGCTCGGGGAAGAGGGGAGGAAGCGCTATGAGGTTGTGGTGGTGTGGTGCGGCGAGCCGGGGAGGCCGTCGGCCCCTTTTATAGGCGGCGAGAGGCGGTTCGGGAAGGGGGGATATTTTCCGGCGAGGACAACTCCGGCGAGCTCGGGCGGCTTCGCGAGGGCTCGGCCGGGTCAACTTGTGCAGGGATTTGGCCGGGGATGAGACCCGTCGTGCAGGCGCGGGGCAGGCTTCGCCGGCCGGTGGGGAGTTGACGGCTCGTGCAGAGCCTTTAATGGAGGTCGTCGGTCACAGGGGGGGTGCGGCTCGGCAGGCCACCGCAGGCGGCGCGGGGCCGCCCTTGCGTGCGCGCGCCGCGACCCCCGTCGGCCGGGCGCGGGCCGGGGGGGGTGCCGGTCTTGGCGGCCGCACGGGAGAGGGGCGGGGTCGCGCAGTCAGGCCGCTGCGCGGCCAGGGAGGAGGAGGAGCAGGGAAGAAGAAAGAGAAGGAAGAAAGGAAAAGAAAGAAAGAAAAAGAAAAAAAAGGAAAAGAGAAGAAAGGAAGAAATTGGAAAGAAAAAATAGGAAAAAGGAGAGGAAAAGAAATTGGGGGAAATCCTGAAAATTTGGAAAATGATTATGGAAGTTAGGGGAGGGTTTTGCGGGGCTTCCCGATTTCCGGGTGTCGGCGTGATTTTCGGGCCGGCGGTGATGGCGAGGCGGACCGGCCGGCGGGACCGCGGCGTGCGCGGGATTCCCGGCCGGTGGCCGACCGCGGCGTTGGGAAGGCGCGCGGGGGCGCGGCCGAGGTGCGGTGCGGCGGGAATCGCGGCACGCGCGTCGGGGAGAGAGAGAGAGAGAGAGAGAACAACGGCTAGGGTTTGAATGGTAACTGAGCTCGGCGGATCGGTTTTTGAAATTACGCATGATTTAGTAGGTGATTTATTTAGAGCTAAAAACGCGGGCGTTACAGTAAACCTCCTTGTGTACAAGATATACTGCCTATATATAGGCCTTGAATTGATGAATACAATTGAGGACAATTGCCATTCTTCAGAGGGGACAGGAACAAACAACATCCAACACCGGATGGATGGATGCTGACTCCTCCGGCTCAACACTGCAGAGAAGCATCACTTCAGCAGTGTTGTTCCACCACCACCGTACCCCGGCCGCCGCGCTGCCTTTCCAGCTGCAGGCTTTTGGCTCACCACAGCTTCTTCTTTCAGAGCACCGGCCGGCACACACTGCACAAAGGGAGAGAGAGAGAGGGGAGATCATCCTAGAAGGGAGTGATCTCCTCTGATCTGATGGCATTGGATCCCAATGCACCAGCGGTATGTGTGCCCCACACAACCCTACCCCGGCCACCAAAAAGGCTCTTGCTTGGGGGGGGGGGGGGGGGGGGGGGGGGTGGTCAAAAGGCTAAAAAGAGAGATGGCCGTGGAGATAGCATTTTGGCAAGAACCACGGCAGAGGGAACATGGCCTTTGCTTGAGAATCAAGATTTGGACTCGTGCCACTCTCACTGTCTCTCACTGCCTCACTCACTAGACCCTATAGCTCCATCATCAGTGTTGCTTCAGTTGCAAGATGTGAGGAAAGGGAAAGGAGTTCGCTGAAAGCGCGCACTCGAGAGGCAAGGTGGCTTTGGCCGGCCTTTGGGGTTGTAAATTTAAAACACATTTCTTTTCCAATTTTACAGCGGTAGAAACCTTCTCTCTCTCTCTCAAAGTATCCACATATGTAGATTTTGCAATAATGCTTGTAAAAGTAGCTAAAAATTGTACAGTGACAGCATGCGTTCTGCTTTCACTGCTGTGTGTTGCTGCAGTGTACTCTGTTACAGGGCGGTGGTAGCTAGAGTGATGTGACGGCCTCACTTTCCAACCAAACCGTCCTCCTGCTGGGCTTCAAAAGCACCGTCACGGTCGGTCAGTCTTCAAGGAGTACCCACCACAGTCCTAGAACAGTAGTGATGCTCTCTCTTCAAGGAGTACCCACCACAGTCTTCAAGGATATGTGTTTTGTTTTTCTATCGTAAAGAAATGCAGTTACTACAAAACAGAGGGGGTGGGTCCTCCCTTTGGGCGTGCATGCATCAGCCGGCCAAGTTGCTTGCTGTTCCTTTGCTTCTAGATCTGCCACACCACACTTTGGTGTGCCGTGGCATGTTCATGCATGATTCGTCCATACGCAGGGGAGACTCTGATCCTGAAGTGGATCTCATCCATCTACTCATGTAGTCCATACAAAGGCAGATGCAGGATCCGATGGCCGCCGTGTCTCTCACCCTCATCTGGAATTCTGGATCTCTGTTGCCACTTTTAGGAATATAAATAAATCAATCTATGTACCCCAGAAACCCAAACAAAAAAAAAACAATATTAACATTTTTTTTGAAATAAGAATATTAACATTCAGCAAACGAATTCCACCATATGTACCCTGCTACCTCAAATCAAAACCAAAGAAATTTCTTTAGTAATTACTCCAAACATAAATGAATTTCACCGCGCGCACGAAACAAACGCGCGCACAGGATTATTCATTCATTCATTCATAAAATTGTTGCCTGCAAGTAGTACTAGCCCTTGTACATGTAAGCAAAGCAATGGCTCTGCTGTCGTCCTCGCGGTATTCCTCATCTACTAGCGTATCTTGCTGCAATGAAAAACGACCGGCCATAGCCATAGGATTCCCGGCCGGAGCGAGGAAAGGAATGAACGCTCGCTGCGTGTACACATCAGACACACGAGATCTTGCAATAACATGGCATCGTCGCACACACACGCACATGGGTCCATACTACCTCTCGCTACTAGAACGTGCAAAAAGATACCTTGTCCAACCACCAGAGCCAGCCATGGCGCCCGGCCGGACGTCTTGCAAGGGAAGCTGGTTGGAAGGGAGATCGGTGGTGGTGGTTGGGTAAAGTGGCCACAACTGGATCTACAGTATCATCCTGAATGGCTGCTTGTTCTTGCTGAATTTATTTTTTTAATTGTTGGGGGAGGAATCATCTGGATGGTGGTGTGCTGATCCTCTTCGTTATCTTAGATAGTATACTACGTATATGGTAATGTAATGCTGCATTGGATGCACTAAAGCAAGGATAAAAGTGAAAGGTATGTACCCTGCATGCATACCTCAGCAGCTGATTGTATCCATCTACCTCAGATCCCAGATTTGGTTATCAGATTAGGTTATGTGTTACGTTATTATTATTCTTCTTCTTTTCTTCTTCTTCATTCGCTCCAAAGAAACCACAAGTAGGAAAGCACTAAGGCATGTCTGGTTCACAGACTAAAGTTTAATCCCTGTCAAATCAAATGTTTAGATACTAATTAGTTCGGGTACTAAACGTAAACTAACTACAAAACAAACTACGCAGACGGAGGCTAGTTCGCGAGACGATTCTATTGAAGCCTAATCAGTTTCATGATTTGACAGTGTGGTGGTACGGTTAATATGCGCTAATTATGAGTTAACTAGTCTTAATAGATTTGTCTCGCGAATTAACATCTATATGTGCAATTACGTAGATTTATAATTAACTCGTGTTTAGTCCTTCTAATTGGCGAACGAAGATTCAATGTGGGCTCGATCAATTGTTTTTTTCATGACCGGGCCTTAGCACGTTTTTCATTGAGATGAGGAAGAAGGAAAACAACCAAGGTGCATCGTCATTGATCAATTGTGCAAGGGGAATAATTAACACAGACGCATCTACCACATGGAGCGATTTCAGATCCACAAGCAACATAACCACAAGTCTGCTACGCACGCTACTTTAGCGTGTACTAGTATACGCATATACGAACGTACGTGGGGCCAAATAATCGTGTGTCGGTGGTGGATGACTTGTAGGTCTGTAATGAAGCTACCGCAACCCCAAAAAAATGTAATAAAGCAGGAGGAAAACGCAGTACTAGCTGGTGGCTGGAGCTGATTTGGTCTGAGAGAAAAGTATTGTTGGCTAGTTGCTGCTGACTGGTTTGTTCGAGAGAAAAGTACTGCTGGGTGGTGGATGATTAGTCAAACGAACACGCTGCCTGATTAGAGCAGCGATAAAAGGCGCAGTTGATTTGGGGGGTGGGGGCAGTTATGGCCGTTAACAATGTCCGACGCTGCTGGCAACAACAAAAGCCAGCACGCCACGCCGCTGTCTTTACGTTCTCCGGGACCGGGGCCAGGGACAAGACGATCGATCCCCACGCCGACACAGGCAGGGGGCTCGTCTACGGCGAACCCAGTAACGACGGCGTGCCCGTGCGACTGCGCTGTCAGGGACGGACGGAGACGGACGGACGCCGCCAATGCCAGCAGCAGCAGAGGCCAGAGGGAGATCAGCTGATCGCCTCTGTGTCAGACGACGATGACCCCCATGCACGCATGGCGAATGTATGGGACACGACGCGACCGGGGGGTCACAAAAAGGACGCCGGCGAAGCATCATCAAGGCAGTAGAAAATCGTTGCCGATTTTTAACCCACCTAACGCCGCCAGGTACCGTACCGTACGCCTTGTCGTTTTTACTGCCCCCCGCCCGCACGCTGCTGCTGTGTCTGATCAAACGGGGAGCAGTTATTTTTTTTTAAAAAAAATAACGCTCCTGCTGTGGCAACCCTGTGCGCCCGTGCGAGGGAGGGGGAAGAAAGGTCAATGTGGCGTTATCTCGTTGCCGAGAATCCTAGGCGGCTGCTACTCTCTCTAGTTGCCCGGTTGACTTGGCAGCCTTGGCATTGATCGCCTCGCCTCTCTCTTTTTTTTATGGTGGCCAAACGCCCAACACCAACGGAACGGAATCATCCCCACCGGACATACTCCTACTCCTCGCAGGGTGGTTACGACTTACGAGGACACGTGTTAATGAAGGTTGGTGAAAAAAAAAGTGGAGTAGTACGGTTATTTACGTTTATTGATTTTTATCTTTATATATTTGTATAAGAAGAAAAGGTTCTCCTTCTGATGGTCTGCTCACCCACTCTTGAAACAGGCATGATTTCTTAGTTCTACTGCTGTTTCAGCTCATGTTACGTTTCGATTCAGCTCTTGCAGTTAGAAGGAATATAAACTCCTACGTTACCGACACTGGCCCTGTTTGGATCCATGGACTAGAGTTAGTTTTGGCTAGTTGGAGCTCAACTAGCCACAAAGTATCCAAACATGAGGGTTAGATTGAGCTAGTTTGCATCTAACCCACCCCAAAAAACTATCCCACCCAAGAGGTGCTTATTGGGGCTAGTTCATGTTGGGTCCACCAAAAAGTGATTTTTCTCTCTCCCTCCACCCACACATAATGATTGAAAAAATATATTTAATGTCATTCTAACCCTTTCATCCAAACACCTCCAAAGCTAGAGTTAGTTTAGGGCTAGAGCTAGAGTTAGAAATTAGCTCTAACTTTAGCCCTGCTGGAGTATCCAAACAGGGCCACTGTACACAAAAAGTTTTAAAAGTTTACAGTGTGCACACTTTAGCCCCGTTTGGCACAGCTCATTTCACCACCGTAGAGAAATTGTTTTTTGAAAACAACTCCACGAAAGCAACTTCATGAGCGGGGGAGAGAGTCATGTTTTGCGAGCTTCACCATGTGCTTAACTCTGTGAGAGTGAGTTTTCGGAGAAGCCAACCGAGAGAGTTGGGCGAGAGACCCATTGTTTGGCCATTGAAGTTGTGAAGCTGCTCGTGTAGCTGTACCAACCGAGCCCAATAGCACACCTAAGGAAATCCAGCAGCATGTTTGCAAGAGCAAGAGCACACGCGGGCAGCCCCGCCGCTACACGCGCCGCCCGTCCTCCTCCGTCCCCAGCACTGCACATGGCCCGCCCCCCTGAGAATCTCGCGCAAGCACCAGGGGCGCCACCGCAACCGCGCGCGCCAGTGTGTACGGGCGCCGCGCGCACCAGCATAGGAGGGGCAACAAGATGCTCTTGTCTCTCGCTCTCTATCTCTCCCTTCTCTGATTCTCTCGCTCTCATGATGGCTTTCCTAAAACAACTAGGAGCTGAGACCTATTCTTGAGGCAAGAGCAGAGGCCGCCGCCCCGTAACTGACTGTGGATGCAATGCAAGTGTGTGCAACAAACATCCCACCCATGTGAAGGGGAGGGGAGGAGAAAGAAAGTTTTTTGCACAGCCTCTTCTTCTCTCTCCCTCCTCCCTACTTTTATCAGGGAGAACGAACGAACGAACCAGTCACCCTGCTTCCACTCCAACCTACCCAACCTCTACCCAACCTCCCTCCCACAACGCCCGCCCCCATTCACCATGGATCCATTCACCCCCAAGGCATGGCTTCCACATGCTTGCATGTGACTGTTGAGGCCGCTGTTTCTCCAGAGGGACAAGAGGCTTCTCCTCCCTCACCTCTGCCTGCCATTGTGCAGTAATCTGAAGAACAAACACATGTTGAAATTGCAACTTGTCATTTCTTTTTTTTACTGTGCCAGCAGGAGGGGAGGAATGTGCCAAGATCAGCAGGCAGTCATGCAGCTAAGGAAATTTACAGAGATAAATAAGGACTAGTAGCCAAGGAGGTGAAAGGAGAGAGAGAGAAAACACACACCATGCCATTGCCCATTTGCCCAGCATTGGCCACCATTGGTCCATTGCCTTTGCATGCTGCTCTCATGAATAGAAGATTCTCTGCAGAAGCAGCCTACTATACTTCCTCCTCCCCTCATCACCAGTGCCGGGACAAAAGAGCAGAAAGTACATCCCACAGACTACCCACGTTTCTTCCCCTTCCTTCCACCTCACTCCATCCATGGCGTGGATCAATCCCCTAACAAACAAGATCATCAACCTAATTCTGAAGATCCGATCACCACCGGCGCCTGACATCACAATGCACTTTTGCACTTCTGGATCGATTTCGGTTAGAACTGGAAAGATCCTTGCTTTTGCCTCGTCATGTGCAGAGAATGCCTTCTCTTCCCGTCTAGTGTCAGTTGGTGAGCTTTTGTTCATGCCTCTGGATCTTTCCTCTGCAATTGACACAAGAACCAATATAGCCATTCTAAAGCAACACACAAGTACACAGAAACAGAGCTGAGCCCATGATCTCTTTTTTGAGGCAAAAGTTTGCAATTTTGATAAACTGTGAACTAATAGTATATAGTTTAATAAATAATGAACAGATCTCTGGGAATTCTCTTACAAACTTTTCACTTTCCCATTCATCATCACCTATAAATATCCCGATTCTACAATTTCTACTCCACACAACCCCTCCTAAAAAACAGAGGAAAAAATAGAAGAAATAAACCAAAGCATCATTTGTACGAGAGCTCTGTACCATGCCATGGCCGTGCAAACCAAGAAAGGAAGTGGAAGAAGAGGGCGAGGAAGAAAGTCACGGTTTGCAGGAACTCCACGGACCCACGACGACCATGGAGCCCGTAATCAGCGGCCAATTGAGCTTCGGCTGCGCGGATCACCGGCGCCCGGAAGCCGTCAGCCCGCCCGGATCCGCTTCTTGGGCGGCAGGGCCCGGAAGACGGTGGTGAGGTCGCGCGCGACGGGGAAGAAGGCCCGCCGCGCCGACGGCGCCGCGGACGACGGGAACTTGCGCTTGGCGTTGGGCGGCGTTGCGGAGGGCGCCCACGCCGGCTTCCGCGGCGCAGGCG
Source organism: Cenchrus americanus (assembly GCA_947561735.1). NCBI lineage: Eukaryota > Viridiplantae > Streptophyta > Magnoliopsida > Poales > Poaceae > Cenchrus > Cenchrus americanus. The sequence continues at coordinate 106,600,695 of OX387242.1, forward strand.
GGCACTCGGCCGGCGCCCGCAGCCTGCTCCCCTCCGACGTCGGCGTCGTCGGCTCCTCCGCCTGATCCTGGCCTCCCGCCTCCACCTCCGGCTCCTCCTCTGCCTTCCCCTTGCCCAGCGCGGGCAAGGCCACCGACTCCGCGTCCGGCGCCGGCGCCGTCGACGACGAGGCTGCCGAGGAGCACGCGGGCTCCGGCGGCAGCGCTGACGCCGTCGTCGCCTGCGACGCCGCGGTCCTGATCGGCGGAAGCGCCGGGAGGATGTCCCCCGCGGCGGCGGCCGTGGTGCTCATCTGGCCGGCGCGCGCGTAATTCTGGCCGCGGGTGGGGATTACGGGCGAGCGCAGGCCCGCGGTGGTGGGTGCGACCGCGCGAGAGGGAGGAGAAGAGATTGGGGAGGGGAGGAGGTGAACCGGGGGGCGGAAGTATGCAAGGCGGTAGCGCCAATCCGCCGAGTCTGTTAAATAGTCGCCTTCTAGAGAGAGAGAGAGGGGAAGGAAGGATGAGAGATAAACCGCTTTGATCGACTTGGGTGGGCCCAAGCTTTATTGCTCCCATCGACTTTGGCCTTGCAGTAAAAAAAAGCAATCCTGGAGCTAATGCATCCCAAAAAAAATATCCTGGATTTAACAATTTCGGAATCCTATTTTCCCTGAAAATAAATGATCGGTTATCTTGGATTTTTGTGCAGAAGGCTTTAGTAAATGCTGCTTATATAAGAATTCATCTTCAATTTATATTTATTTATTATTAAAAATGAATAAATATGGCACAAGATATTAATGGCACAATTGAGACTACATTTTTTAATTAAAAAGATAGCAAATGGAAAAAGTTGGGGGCGACATATCTTTACATATTACTCCAATTGAGTATTAGGTAGACGAACGGATATGCACCTTTTTATTAGTACTAGAAAAAAAGAAAAAAGGGAGGTGGAGGGGACATATCGCAATTGTTGCTAATACAATTAATAAAGTCTCCTTCTAAATATCTAATAAGGTAAACTAAACTGGCATGTTGTCAAAGGACTTTATATTGAAAAAAACAAGAAGATGACGTGGATAGATACAGACAGGATCTCTCGCATTCCTTACCATGCAAGCCCGGCCGGACAGGCTCGAACCATGCCAATTGATCCTCACGCACACATGAACATTGCCGGCCGGATGCCCGGATCGGCGCACACGCCCTGTGCGTGCCGTGCCGTGCCGCCCCGCGCGCTGCTGTCGCGAACCGGACGCGGGCGATCTCGATCGCGTGAGACGAGACCCAGGAGATCGACATGCTGGGGCGGGCAATGATGGCGTGAGGCATAGCCAGCGGGCAAAGCAAAGGGAGGGGGAGCGAAAAGGCACCGGCACGCATCGCGCCGCCGCCGCCGTCGCGTCGCATGCGGTGAGTGAGGAGGTGTCGTCGCCGGCACAAAAGAGATGGGCCGGAAAGCGCATCGCGCTGGCTTCCCGCTGGGGGATAGAGTCGTAGCTTGCAAGTAGCCGCGCGCGGCGCCAGCGTGGCGTTGACGCTTGGCCCGCGCGCCATCGATCTGACGCCGGCCGGCGGCGTCGGTTCGCACAGCTCACAGCCGGTTGGTCGCTGCGGTGCCACCGTCCACCGCTGGTAGGGTAGGAGGCGGGGTGATCGGTAGAGTAGCTTGGGCGTGAGCAAAGCAGAACAACTGACAGAAAACAAACACCGACGTCCAATGCAGGGTTGCAACTTGCAGGCAGCCACACACCAGGGCCAGGGCGTGCCTTGAGCTGAGGTGACGTTGCGCTCGTGCACGCGGCCCGGGCCCCCCTGCTCCTTCTGACTTGGAGATGAATTATCCCCCTTCTTTTTTTCTATGGAAAATAAATAAATGAATAAAAGGGTGATCCGAATTAGTAATTGTTTGCGAACCACCATTTGAACCGATCGATTTGCGCTATGGGAACAGGTGACCGGAGTACAAAGAGTAGATGATGCAGAAGATGAGATTAAATGGAAGTGGACACCGGATGAACAATACACAACAAAAAGTGCTTATCGGATAAATTTTTGGGGCGACGCAGGAAACTAGTGCTCACCCCAATCTGGAAAGCGCGAGCAGAGCCAAAATGCAGGATCTTTGCTTGGATTCCCCTTCAACACAAGAGATATTTACGGCCAACAACCTAGCCAAACGAGGACGGCCGCATGACCCAATTTGCAAATTATGTAACGCTGCGCCAGAAACGCTCACACATCTTTGCCTAGAGTGTCCGTTCACCTGTAATGTTTGGACGCAACTGACCACACAGTTTGTAAGACATAATCTGCAGTAATCGCCACCACGTACCATTACGCGATGGTGGAGACGGATGCGCAGAGCTTTTGACAAAAAAAAGAAAAACCAAGGTTTGACAGGATAATGTCATACTTTTGGTGGAACATTTGCAAGGAACGTAACAGGACTTCTCAGCATAGCTCCATGGAAGTGGCAAAAGTGGCTTCTGTGGTCACCAACAACATAAATTTGTACCAAAACGTCGGGACAACTGAAGATTTGAGGACTACATGTCCCTGTGCGTAGTGGACTTGGGTAGTTTTTGAGTAGCTTTGTTTTAGTGGTAGCCTTTCCCTATTTTTTTAAGGGGGGTGTTTTTTTAAGTTGTTTCTAGAGTTTTGTCGGGTTGGAGCCAGGGGTTTGGGGCTCCACCGGAATCTGCCCCCCCCCCCCCCCTAAGCTCTGTTTTTTTATCTTCTAATACAAATTTAGGTCAAATTTCTTGTCACTCCGTTTAAAACAACAGATCCATTTGCGACGACGTGTAATAAATTGGGGAGAAATTTGGGTGGTCTCAAATTGATCTGCGCAGTCAGCTTTTTGCAATAATAAATGCCCTACATGTGGAGAAGAGGTACATGGAGTCCTATCTGCAGTATACACTAATCATCGCCCTGTTCGCTCGGCTTATCGTGCACCACCAATGATCTTTTGTCTCGAAACAAACCAATATCAAAGAAATGCCAAGTAAAGATCTTTCTCTCGTAACAAACCAAAGACCAGCCAAACGAAACGAACAGGCTGCACCGAGCTATCCGGATCCGGCCGATCTTTCTCTATCTCCCGGCGCCATTTTTTTTCTAGCTGCATGCTGCAGCTGATGGAATCATATGGATTGGTGGGGATAGACGATGGATGATGATGACGGTGGCGTAGACTACGACTACGACCACGACCACGAGTTGAGTAGGATTTGCGTAGACGGAAACGCTTCCCCGAGTGGCGACACGCCGGCGAGTGAGGCAAGACGCCAACCGATCCACCACTCACATCCAGTCATATATCGACCACACAACCATAGTACTATACCACTATACATACATGGCCAAATTTGTTTGAAAATTTCGGTGCATGCATGATTGGACGAGGGTCGCGTGCGAGCGCGGGAAAACAGCTGTGTGGGGCAGATGCTTGATCCTTCCTTTCTTTGGATCCAATGCAAGTTCCACTGCTATAAATGTACACAGGATTTGGAAATTTGAAATTTGTTCTGGTAGAGACGAATTTAGTAGCTTCGCTTGCGATGAAACTGCGTGATGGACCTTTTTCGGTGTACAGTGTGGCGCTGCTTCATCTGGACGACGGGATCTTCTTGTTGGGGCGGTGGAGAACGCCCTCCAATTGTGCAGGAATTGCGAGGACTGCCACTGGCTTGCAGGAGAAGAACCGCAGCAGGAGGAGGGACGACATCTCAGCCTGTTCGTTTGGCTGGTGGCTGATGACTGGTGCTGATTTGTTGTGAGAGAAAAATACTGTTGGTAGGTCTTTGGTGGGTGGCCGATTTGTTCCGAGAGAAAAAAAATCTTCTTGGGCCCGGTGGTCGATAAGCCAAACGAACAGGCTGTCATTGATCAGTTCAAGAGGGGGCCTCAAGGTGGGCCAGATCTTTGTTCCTCATACGACCGGCCCACTGGGCCGATGGATGAAGGATCAGATGGCGACTAGATAGGGGCGAGTGAATAGGAGCCGGTAAAAATTCTTCCAAAAGAATCCGGCCTATGCCCTAGTCAAATCCCGGTCACACACTAGTGATGGATCGAATCACACACCAATCGTCAAGACAACGAGGTTATGGATCAACCTCTAGCCTTAGGAACGATTACTTGAAGCACACGCGGAAGAACGAAAGAAGGAGCGGAATCGAACCAAGAAACAAAGCGCGCAGCTTCTGGCGGACCGTCCGGCCAGACAGGGCGGACCGTCCGCGATGAGCCGCGCGGACCGTCCCGCGAGGGGACCGCGGACCGTCCGCCCCCCTTGCCGCGGACTATCCGCCCGAGCCGCGGACCGTCCGTTAAAACCAAACGGAACCAACAGGGACGCACCCGCACCATGGACCGTCCGCGGGGAGCACGCGGACTGTCCGCCAGGCACCCGCGGACCGTCCGCCCTCTGCTGCGGACCGTCCGAAACTCCGTCCAACCGAAAACCAAAAACGCGACGGATCGAAACGAAAGGCGAGCAAGAACACGAAGAACACGGGACCAACCCTAGCCGCGCGGACCGTCCGCCAGGACCTCGCGGACCGTCCGCCAGGTGCAGACAGAGCAGAAAACGCCCGACCACGAAAGTCAACTCCCCCAAATCATCATCGGATTTCCCAAACAGTTGAAGCTATGGAGATAAGGGTTTGGGGACTTGAAAAGCATCACACAAGGATGCTATAGCCCAAAAATCTTGCCTCCTAACTTCCTAAAACACAGGGAATCGCGAATCCTTTGAGCACCACCAAAAGCTAGAGCACCGAACGAAAAACTTCGAATCGAAGTGGTTTCCCGGCGTTTGAGGGCACAAGATCAATCACAAAGATGCACGAGACATCTATCCATGTTTCCCTCAAAGAAATCCGGGGAGAAACCCACTCAAATCCGCGGAATCACACCGGGAACAAAGGCACGAAAACAAGCACAAAAGACCACGAGAAACACAACTCCGAATCTTCTATACAAACCAGGAAAGATTCACAAGGTCTAGCATGCCGCCCTAGCATCCATCCCTCTCAACAAATCTCTCATGAAGCTCTCATGCTAGCCTAGAGAAAATGGAAGAAAAATAGCTACAAAAAATGAGAAATGGGAGGGAGGAAATGAAACCCTAAGTCGTAGAGAGCGAGAGAGCCATCCACACACACTCATGGCTTATATATCAGGTCCCGCCGGAGTGGTAAATGACTCGACTACCCCTAACTCAACTACTGGCGATACAACCCACGTAGGGGCATTTAGGTAATGTTTGTGGGTCTTGCCATCCGACGGGCACGCCTTTGCCGCACCCCCGCGTCCTCCCGACGCAAGCCATGCGATCCCGCCGCGTGTCCTCCGCCTCGAAGCTTCCCGACACGCCGGATCCCGTCTCCGTCGTGTTGGGCCCTCGGACTTGGTTTTGAGGCCCAAACCAAGAAACCGTCCGCCGATGGTTTTGTGGGCAAACCACCAAACCCCGCGTGCCGGTCCGGCCTCCCGCCAACCACTTGACTCGACCGCCACCGTGCACCGGCTCGATTGTCCATGACTTCGTCTTGCTCGTGTCGCCACCATGTGGCCCGCACCCGATCCCCGTCGTCCACCGGGTCCCTCGAACCGATCCTACTTGTCTCTCCATCTCCTGGAGGCCCCTCAAGGCTGAAGACCTTTCGCGCCCGTTCTTCACCTGCAACAACACGAACTAGGCCACGGCCTACACCTGCGCACTAAGCCAAGAGTCAGTCCAACACCCGTTGTCAATCACTCATCACTGAGGAGCGATCATCCATCGACCACTGGGACGCTCCTGGTCCTCAATCTCCACCTTGATGAGTGCATTGACAACACACAACGGGAAATGAAATTCAGAGAAAGAACGAAAGGAAGAAGAAAGAAAAACAAAGAAGCTCAACTCATGACCAAAACCAAAGAAAGGCAAAGAAAGGTCACAAGCCAAGCAAAGCACAAACTCCACACCGAGAACAGCAAGAAAGCTCCCCTTGAACAAATGCAAGCTCCCCCAGAACATGTGGATGCTAACTTCCAAATTTTAGCTCACCTCTTCTGAATTTTCATTAAGCTCACCTCTTCTCCCCCTTGTTGACAATGTATGAATCAAGGTGAAAATGCAGAAATGCAAATCAAAGCATATAAACAGCTACACGAGCTTCTCAAATAGGCCAAATCTAGTGTCAAAGGCTAAAAATGAGACAAAGATCATACATATGAATCATAGCATAGTCAAAGCATTGCCACAAGTAATATATGAAGATACAAGCATGTGACAAAGCAAAATTTTCAGATTTAAGCAGTTTTACCAAAAGAAGGCTCGCTTCACATGTAAAAGACTATCCATGTCACACTTGAGCCACAAACATGCATACCATCCAAAGATCATACAAGGATATCAAATTCTCAGCAAAAGATCATGCCAAACACCCATAAAGAAAAGCATGTCATGTCAAAGCTCATGAGCCATGTGTCCACTTCGGGGAGACTTCTCCACTGGTGAACATCATGCAACATGTTTTGCACCCATATGTAATAGATAAGACATTTTAAGTATAGACATGATGGATGGAGCATTTTTCAAGCATACACACTTCTTTTCAAGATTAAATCATTTTATGGTACATGAAGTGCCTTTGCGGCAAAAAGAAGCTTATGCTCCCCCATGAATGCAACATAGGCTAAACATTCACAATGATATTCGGCCTTTGGCCCAAATGCAAGAACAAGGCATCCAAGCACAATCTAAGCATGAAAAGCACATTTAGACCAAACTGTGACATGGATACACAACTACACACGAGTGGAGCATATTTCATCAAAAATTAGTCAAGATTAGCATTTATTTCAAAAAGGGCTATCTCACCACACATATATCTCAAATATTCCAAGAGCATAGCCTCACATCACCATTTCTCCACACATATGACCAATATCTCACAAATAGCCAAAGTCACTCAAATATGGCATATGAAAGAAGCTCATCATCCTAAAATGCAATATGATACAAATGCAACATGATATATTACAAGATGGCTATCCTACCATGGTTTGTACATCAAGCAAAACATGTATATACATCAAAGTAAAGCATGGTGTGATACATATGATACAAAAAGGAAATCCCCCAAGAATCAACTAGAAAGGGCAACAAACCCCAAGTTCCCCCCGCAAGCGCACAAATGTAGCTTGGTTGAGAGGCTTTGTGAAAATGTCTGCAAGCTGATCTTGGGTAGGGACATGGCTCAACACAATGGTTCCTTTTTCCACATTGTCCCTCAAGAAATGATACCTCACTTCTATGTGTTTGGTTCTGGAGTGAAGCACTGGGTTTTTAGCTACGCTTATGGCACCGGTGCTATCACAAAGAAGTGGGATCCGGGTGCACCGCTCACCAAAGTCTCTCAAAGTGTATGAAATCCACAACGGTACCGGGAACAACAACTCGCGGCGGCAACATACTCCGCCTCGGTGGTAGACCGAGCTACACTAGACCGCTTGCGGGAAGACCATGAGACCAACGAAGAACCAAGAAACGGCAAGTACCGAAGTAGACTTCCTCTCGACTCGACAACCAACAAAATCGCATCGGAAAAACCATGAAGAGAAAGAGTCGAGGAGGAAGAATACCAAAGGCCAAGACCGAGGGGGACCGTAGATACCCGAAAATCCTCTTGACGGCTCGTCGATGTGATGTCCTCGGCGAAGCACGAAAACGAGCGCACGGACACACGCCGAACCGTATGTCCGGCCTCGTCGCCGTCAAGTAGAGGAGGGAGCCGATCATGCTCCCGTACTCCCGCCGGTCCACCGGTTCTCCGTCCTCGTCCGCATCCAAAGTAGCCGTACTCCCCATGGGAGTCGACATCGGCTTCACATCTTGCATCCGGAACTTCCTCGCATGTCTTTCGTGTACTTGGTCCGGTGCACGAATGTTCCATCCTTCACTTGCTTGATGCGCAGCCCCGAGAAAATACCGCAACTCGCCCATCATGCTCATCTCGAACTCCCCGCTCATCTCATCCGCAAACTTGGCAACAAGGTTATGTGACGAGCCACCAAAGACAATATCATCCACGTATATCTGAACAATCAACAAGTCATTTCCATGCTTGAGGAGAAACAAGGTTCTATCCACGGTACCCATCACAAACCTTCTGCTCAACAGAAAACCTCTCAATCTCCCACACCAAGCACGGGGCGCCTGTTTCAACCCATACAGATCCCTTTTCAACCTGTACACCCTGTGTGGGTACACCTCGCTCTCAAACCCAGGTGGCTGCTTCACATACACATCCTCCTCTATGACCCCATTCAGAAAAGCACTCTTCACGTCCATCTGAAACAACTTGAATCCTTTAGCCACGGCAAAGGCCAGAAGGATTCGAATTGCCTCAAGACGAGCCACAGGAGCAAAGGTCTCCTCATAGTCGATCCCCTCCTTCTGACTAAACCCCGAAGCAACAAGTCTGGACTTGTTCCTCACAACCATCCCATTCTATCCCTCTTTGTTCTTCCAAACCCACTTGGTTCCTATGGGATGGCAATTTGGAGGTGGTTCAACTAACTCCCACACCTGGTTCCTCTCAAAGTTTTCCAACTCCTCATGCATGGAATTGACCCGGTTTGCATCGGATAAAGCATGTCCAATGTCCCTGGGCTCAAAAGTGGCAACAAAAGCAGCATGAGCAAAATGAGAGGAATTCCCGGACCTCGACCGTGTAGTGCGTTCGTCGATGTTCCCAATGATCTTCGACAGGGGGTGCACTTCTTGAATTCGCCGGGAAGCCTCGCGCCTCGAGACTACCTCCCCCTCAACTTCAGCTTCTCTTGCCTGGTCCTCTTGTCGCACTGTCGTTGTCCATGAAGTAGACGGTCCATGCTCCATAGTGGTCGTAGGGGAAGTAGTGGGTACACATTCAGCTTCAGGCGCATGATTCTCCCCATCATCATCTCCAGCTTCATCCTTCTCCTCTTCAAAGAGGTCCTCGGCCATCTCTTCATCACCTGCACATTCAAAGCCAAGAGAGGTACATGGCATTGTCTCGTCGAAGGTTACCTCGCAAGTCTCCATGATTTTGTTAGTCTCAAGGTTAAGCACCCTATAGGCTTTAGAGTGGTTAGCATATCCAAAGAAAATACCATCACTAGACCTAGCCTCAAACTTGTCGAGTTTTCCCTTCTTAAGAATAAAGCACTTGCAGCCAAAGACTCGGAAGTGACTCACCTTGGGTGCCCGACCATGCATAAGCTCATAACAGGTCTTCTTCTTGAAAGCTCGCAATAAAATCCTGTTGGAAACATGACAAGCCGTATTGACCGCCTCGGCCCAATACCTCCTAGGAGTCCCGTGCTCATCGAGCATCGTCCCGGCCATCTCACAAAGAGTCCGATTTTTCCTTTCCACGACTCCATTTTGAGGGGGCACATAAGGGGTCGAATACCGATGTTCAAGACCTAGATCACGACAAAAGGCATCAAAACGAGAGTTCTTGAACTGCGAGCCATTATCACTTGCGGATAGCTCGAATAGCATTCCCATGCCTCTCGTTTTTCAAACTCACGATCAGATCTCGAACAAAACCAAATGTCTCACTCTTATCTTCCAAGAAAAACACCCAGGCATAGCGAGAGTAATCGTCCACCACAACAAGGACATACCACTTCCCACCCACCGAGCGAACTCGAGCTGGCCCAACAAGATCCATATGCAACAGCTCTGTCGGACGCTCGGTCATGACATCAGTCAGGGGTGGATGGGGAGTGGCTACCATCTTGCCGTGCCTACAAGGAGCACAAACCAAATCCTTCTCAAGCTTCAACCTCGGCAATCCTCGGACAAGGTCAAGACCACTCAAGCGGGAAACCAAATCAAAGCTCAAGTGTCCCAACCGCCTATGCCATTTCCACAAATCAGAGGAAGGACCGGCCATCAAACGTGAAAGCAGGACCCAAAGAACGAGAGAAATCAGCCCTGAAAATCTGACCCTCGGGGATTATCATACAGACAAGATCACCTCGAGAATCCAGCAAACGAGACTCGCCAGACTTGAAACGCACCTCAAAACCTTCATCAAGCAACTGAGAAACCGAAAGCAAATTAAAACCCAAAGACTTCACAAGAGCCACTCTCTTCAACGTTACCTTGTCACTCACATGCACAACACCCTCAGACATCACCCTTCCTCGTCCATTGTCCCCAAATGTGATGTACATCTTTTCCTTCACTGGGGTGAGGCTGGAGAACCACTTCTTATCTCCGGTCATGTGTCGAGAACACCCGGAGTCGATCAACCAAATGTCCTCCAAGCCTCCCGCCCGCCGCAGTCGAAACAAGAACGAGAATGAGCTAGCGACTCGACACCGGGGTTAGCACGGAGAAAGTTAAACCGGTGTCGAGCCATCCGCTCAAAGGAGGGGTTAGCAAACATCATTCCCTTGCCACCAAACTTCCCATGTCCCATGGGAGGAGTACGAGCACCACGAGGGGGAAAACGTGGTCCGTAGTTCCTCCGGAACCCAAAGCTGCGATCATCTCCCCCGAACCCGTATTGAGGACGAGTAGGGGGACGTCCAAAGCAAAACCACCACGAGCCCGACCAAACCTCTCACCAGACGCACACCATCATCTCTCCTAGCAAACCTCTCACCACCACCTCTCCGTGGGAACACTGCCAACACTCCTCACACTTCCCACACCCCGTGGAAGTGGCACTCTAGGCTCGGGAATACCATGAGACCGGTGATACTGTCTCGGTTTGCTTGCTCCCTAGCAAGCCTCTCATCCCTCTTCCTCTTGTAGCAAAACTCGCAAGATGCCTCTCCTTGCCACGAGTACTCACACCGAAGGGGATGGATTTTGGTTTTGGCTCGGTTTCTCTCCGGGCTTCTCACCCTTCTCACCCACAAACTTCACCGGTTTAGGGAAGTCATTTGTCTTAGGTGGGAATTTGGGTGGATCTTGGGTTGTGTCAAGCTTGTTGCAAAGGTGGTTGGGCTTTGGTGTGAAAGAGTTCTTGGGTGCTTTTGGAAGTGGGACTTGGATATCTCCAATCACCTCAAACTCGGGGTTAGACTCAACACACTTCTCATACACACTCTCCCCACTTTGTTCTCTCCCACTTTCTCACCTAACTTCTCAAAACCCAAACCACGACCATCCGCTCTCTTGAACTCCTCAATCATGATTTTCAATTGAGGTTCCCCGCCGGACAACCAACCCAACACCTTCCTCAAATAGTCATTCTCCTCATAGATGACGTCCAAACGGGAAGTAAGTTCAAGATTGCGCAAAGTAACTTCATCACAGCTAGTGCATGCATTGACAACAGGAGATTTCAAAGAAGCTTCCAAAGAGCTAATTGTAGAACGAGCATCAACAAGCTTAGCATGCATAGTAGGACATGATTTACAAGCACCAAGCAAAGTGGGTCTAGCCTTAATCTCATCATATTCAGTCCTAAGAGCATCTAGTTTAGCCAAAGTGGAAGCATTCTTCTCATTAAGCAACTTGATCTCATTCAACCATGCATCACACTCAAGACATTCAACATCATCAGGAGTAGTAGGAGCAAGTTTCAAAGAGTCATTCTCAAGTTTCAATTCAAGCAATTTGGACTCTAACTCTCCTACTTTCTCACTAGCATTCTCAAGTTGAGCCCTAAGATCTTTCCTCATCTTTTTGGCATCTCTTAGCACACTATCACGGTTATCAATCGAGCCATTCAACCTAGCAATCTCAGCAAGCAAAGAGTCGGGGTCACGATTTTCCTCATCCTCCGAGTCGGAGTCGCTGTCTTCCTTCTCGCTCTTCTTGCTGCTTGAGCTATGGGCCATGCCACAAAAGCCCTCAAGCGCCACACAGCTCAACCCGCTGAGGTTCCGGCTTGCACTCTTCTTGCCCTTGCGCCTCTCGGCGTCTTCATCCTCGCTGCTTGAGCTTGACTGATCGTCGCTTGAGCTTGAGTCGACGTCGCTCGCACCGGCCACCATCGCTCTTGCCTTGTTCTTCTTGTAGCCGCTCTTGCTCGGTCGCTGCTTGTCCTTGTCCTTGCTCTTGGACTTGCCGAAGTGCTTGCCCTTGGAGGAGTACTTGTCTTCACGCCTCGGGTGCGCCTTGTACTCGTTCACCTTGTACTTGTTCTCCTCCGTTTCCGGGCACTCGGCGATGAAGTGGCCACGCTTGCCACACTTGTAGCATGTCCCTGAGCTCCGCCTTGCATTCCTCCGACTCTCGTGTAGTCGATCAAACCTCCTTGAGAGCAAGGCCAGCTCCTCCTCGCCCAGCACATCAAACTCCTCATCTGGAATGGACATAAGAGAAGACAAGGAAAACTCGTCGACGGGAAGGGTTAGATTTGCCCTTTGATCCGCCCACAAGAGCAAGACTATGGTCAGTCGAGCCCTCATGCTTGGATTGCAACTTCCTGTCAACCTCAGCCGACTTGAGCTTAGAAAAGAGGTCATCCAACTCAATGGTCAAATAATGCCCAGACTCCTTGATGGCCTCAACCTTAGCACCCCAAACATTTGGGTCCAAGACATGCAAGAGCTTCAAAACCTGATCATGCTCGGTGTAAGGAAAATCCTCAACATTAGCTTTCATGTTGTTCACGATGGCGGTGAACCTCTAAAACATCGCATCAATGTCCTCACCGGGAAGTGGAGTGAAATTCTTATATTGCATCCGGTAAGAGACAAAGAGGCGAGCCTTCACATGGTTATCACCACCGTGAGCAACCAACAACTTCTCCCAAATTTGCCAAGCAAGATTCAAATGCCGAACACGCTCAAACTCTGGATCACACAAGCTTCGGACCAAGTGATCAACGGCTTTTGCATTAGCCTCATACTTGGCCTTAGCACCGGCATCGGTCACCATAAGAGTATGGATGTTGACCGGAATAGCATAGGTCTTGTCAAGCACAATGAAATCCAACGACCTTCCCACGAAGAAAGATCATCATACGAGCCGCCCACTTGTGGTAACCCTTGCCATCGAAGTGCGGCGGACCGCCCCCGCTCAACGTACGCCATCTTAGGATTCGAGACTTGTCAAAGTCGCAAAGAATCCGGCACCAAGCTCTGATACCAATTGAAGGATCAGATGGCGACTAGAGAGGGGGGGAGTGAATAGGAGCCGATAAAAATTCTTCCAAAAGAACCCGGCCTATGCCCTAGTCAAATCCCGGTCACACACGAGTGATGGATCGAATCACACACCAATCGCCAAGACAACGAGGTTATGGATCAACCTCTAGCCTTAGGAACGATTCCTTGAAGCACACGCGGAAGCACGAAAGAAGAAGGAGCGGAATCGAACCAAGAAGCAAAGCGCGCGCCCCTCGGCGGACCGTCCGGCCGGACAGGCGACCGTCCGCGATGAGCCGCGCGGACCGTCCGGTGGGGACCGCGGACCGTCCGCCCCCTTGCCGCGGATCGTCCGCCCGAGCCGCGACCGTCCGTTAAAACCAAACAACCAACGGGACGCACCCGCACCATGGACCGTCCGCGGGGAGCACGCGGACCGTCCACCGTGCACCCGCGGACCGTCCGCCCTCTCCGCTCGCGGACCGTCCGAAACTCCGTCCAACCGAAAACCAAAAACGCGACGGATCGAAACGAAAGGCGAGCAAGAACACGAAGAACACGGGACGAACCCTAGCCGCGCGACCGTCCGCCGGGACCTCGCGGACCGTCCGCCGTGTGCGACGGACGAGCGTAAAACGCCCGACCACGAAAGTCAACTCCCCCAAATCATCATCGGATTTCCCAAACAGTTGAAGCTATGGAGATAAGGGTTTGGGGACTTGAAAAGCGTCACACAAGGATGCTATAGCCCAAAAATCTTGCCTCCTAACTTCCTAAAACACCGGGAATCACGAATCCTTTGAGCACCACCAAAAGCTAGAGCACCGAACGAAAAACTTCGAATCGAAGTGGTTTCCCGGCGTTTGAGGGCACAAGATCAATCACAAAGATGCACGAGACATCTATCCATGTTTCCCTCAAAGAAATTCGGGGAGAAACCCACTCAAATCCGCGGAATCACACCGGGAACAAAGGCACGAAAACAAGCACAAAAGACCACGAGAAAGACAACTCCGAATCTTCTATACAAATCAGGAAAGATTCACAAGGTCTAGCATGCCGCCCTAGCATCCATCCCTCTCAACAAATCTCTCATGAAGCTCTCATGCTAGCCTAGAGAAAATGGAAGAAAAATAGCTACAAAAAACGAGAAATGGGAGGGAGGAAATGAAACCCTAAGTCGTAGAGAGCGAGAGAGCCATCCACACACACTCATGGCTTATATATCAGGTCCCGCCGGAGTGGTAAATGACTCGACTACCCCTAACTCAACTACTGGCGATACAACCCATGTAGGGGCATTTAGGTAATGTTTGTGGGTCTTGCCATCGGACGGCCACGCCTTTGCCGCACCCCGCGTCCTCCCGACGCAAGCCATGCGATCCCGCCGCGTGTCCTCCACCTTGAAGCTTCCCGACACGCCCGGATCCCGTCTCCGTCGTGTTGGGCCCTCGGACTTAGGTTTGAGGCCCAAACCAAGAAACCGTCCGCCGATGGTTTTGTGGGCAAACCACCAAACCCCGCGTGTCCGGTCCGGCCTCCCGCCAAACCACTTGACTCGACCGCCACCGTGCACCGGCTCGATTGTCCATGACTTCGTCTTGCTCGTGTCGCCACCATGTGGCCCGCACCCGGGCCCCGCCGTCCACCGGGTCCCTCGAACCGAGCCTACTTGTCTCTCCATCTCCCGGAGGCCCCTCAAGGCCGAAGACCTTTCGCGCCCGTTCTTCACTCGCAACAACACGAACTAGGCCGCGACCTACACCGCGCGCACTAAGCCAAGAGTCAGTCCAACACCCGTTGTCAATCACTCATCACTGAGGAGCGGTCATCCATCGACCACTGGGACGCTCCTGGTCCTCAATGGAAGAATTAGTAGTTGGCAGCAGCAGAAAAGGCCGCTGATGATGGGGCCCTGCTGGCTGGCCCAGCAGCATATTTCTTTTCTCGAAGGAAGTTTTTTTATAAAAAAAGATGTCATTTAATCGCCGTTGCTCTCGACAGTATTCGCACCCTTTTGAATTTACATCCTTCATCAACTCACATTCATTATCCATATATTGTAGTATTTCATATACTCCCTCCGGTTTGGTAAAAGAAGACGTTTTGACAAGATTTGAGTCAAACATTGGGAATATAAATCATGAACAACTTTTAAGTTGTTGAGTTTGGAAATGTGAAAACTACATGAGTAGATTTGTCTTGTAAAATACTTTCATAAAAGTATACATATGTTAGTTTTTAATAATTATTTTTGTAAAAATAAGAAGTCAAAGTTGCACTTTGGAGACCGTGTCGCTGTCATAAACGTCTTCCTTTAGCAAACCGGAGCGAATATAAATTATTACACGCTCGTGGTCATAAAAAAAAGTGCGGGCCACATTTCGATCTCTGCGTGCGCATCACTTGCCTTGCCTCTGTCGACGTTTATTAACCTGCCAGCAAAAGGTTGCTTCACATCGTATCGATCTATCGAAGACTCCCTTGCGTTTTCCTTTGCTTGTAGGAGCGGCCGACTCCCCACTATCACTAACTGTCTTTCTTTACGTTTTGCTTTAATTTTTAAGAGAGGTTTCAATTTCGAAAACCAAATCATCGTATGCTGAGTTCCACTTTTGGGATTGAATAATTGTTCAGGTTTTTATCGTACCAGCCAGCCAGAGGCCAGAGCTGCTGGATCGGCGCGCTTGCTCTTGATGCCCATTAAAAAGGCCCTAGTATAAAGCTCAATGCGATAATGATGATAGGCTTTTGCACTGGTTTGTTTATCCTAAACTAAATTAATGCTCTCTCACATGTACTAACTCGCATGAATAATGATGGCGGATAATACGGATCTCCACTTTGCGAACACGCTTGAATAATCCAAAGCAGATGCATGATGATGCATGCATGTACTCATTGTCGTTCGTCTTGATTCGTAAAAGGATAAGACGACGGCGGATCCGAGCCTGAGGATGGGAGAAGGCGCGCGGCGGGATGATGATACTCCTATATTGTATCGGACACACCCTGTCTGTCGAAGGCCTCACGAAAGGAGTATGGCATGTGGGCCATGTGCGGGCAATATGATGCACACGTCTTTGTCGCGGGATGCTCATCCGCTTCTCGCTCTTTCCATGCAAGCGAAGCGAAGCTGCTACGGGTTAACCGAACCGACCGACCGGACCGAACTGGCGAGGTCCGGTACCGGTTTACCGGTCCGGTCGGGAACCGGACGAACTCAAATTTGAATTCAAATCACGTAGCGCAAACGGTCCAGACCGGTATACCGACCGGTTTGACCGGTATACCGGGCCGGTTCGGTGGTAAACCAGTCCAAAAAATGAAAAATCCAATTGAAAAAAATGGTTCTCCGGAGTGAAATAAATGAGAATTTTGACATGAGTTATGTATATATTAATGTAAATGACCAAACCAAAGCAACAACGACATAGTCTCATACACAATTACAATAACATAGTCTCAACTCTCAAACTCGAAATGTCTCATACACAATCACAATAACATAGTCTCACACGGTCACACAAGACCCAAATACATTACAGAGTATCATACCCAAATAGACAATGACATAGTCTCATACACAATTACACATCAATAAAAGTTCAACGTTGAACTTGGAAAGGGAAGACCCCCATTTGGGTCGCCATCTCGTAAACTGCAATGGACATCACATTGATACCTCGCTCTCAAAGTAGGTTAGCTTTGTAGTCTTGCCAAGTGTATCCCGTCCACGACGTTGTTGTCTGCCATTCTTGAACTAACATACTGTAAAAATGGGGGTCTTCCCATTCATACACCCAACTCGTCTGTGGCTGCACGCTCAGGTCAGGTATGTGATAGTGAAAAGACTGGGAGGTATTGCTGTAGGAGGAAGAAGAGTACTGTGGAGTGTCATAATCCGTCGGTCCAACTGTTCTCCTCTGCGATTGCGGTGCTCCATGGTCTTGATCCTGGGTAGCATGTGTGAACTGAGTCTCCCCTGCATTCAACCATAAATCACAAATTCATATTTAGTACTTTGAGTGAGAAACATGTGTGTGTAATGAAAAATGTATGCAGGTGCAATGTATACCTGTGAAACGAACACCTATAGCACCACCACCACCACCACTAACACCACCACCACCACCATCACCATCATCGTCACCGTCATCGTCATCACCATCATCAGTTGAACTGCTATCTGCAGACTCCTGATATGGTGGACTACGCTGACCATCCCCGTCATCAGTGGAGGTGTCACTAGTCACTGGTCTAGCTGCTTTGCATTTTCCTCTTGTTTGTATTTGTTGTCGTTGACGCTTCGGGTCACTCGTAGTAGCCCCCTTATGCAACATCCTCTTCCCCATGTGAGTGTTGCCCACATTTCGACGGGCCCAATCACTGATGCACGCATCCCCGGTAGTATCATGTAGATCTGAGTCATTTATATGATCTGTGACAATATGGGACGGGAGAGGGACGTCTCCGTCATCATCATCCTCATCCAGAACTGGACCCTGGTTAGACCTACCATATTCCATCCATTCCCGCAGCGGATTATTGTACTCATAGAATGAAAGGTGGGCAAATGGGTCAATGAAATCACCTTCGTCATGAACCGGAGGGCCAGCAACTTCCGCAAGTCGCAAAGCAAGTTTCGTAAGGTTCAGAGTGCTTACCAAGCCGTTGCATGTGCAAAACAAGTTTGTAAGCAAAATATTGCAATATAGGAGTAAGAAGATGTTGTGGGGGAATAATTCTTACATGGCGACGTCTTTGGGTCCATCGCCATTTGCCTAGCCATATCGGTGCCAAACTCGCCAACCTACGTGCGAAACAACTCAGCCTCCTGCAATGCTTGCACTGTCGTCTGGACATCCGTCATGCGCCCAAATGTATCCTTCAGTCCACGAAACATCTCTTGACTTGGTACCATGGTATATGCATGCTTAGGATTTAGGACGGCAGCTGCAAAATTTAAATCGAGTCGGTTAAGCACAAAGTCAATTGTTTTGAAGTGTAAAACATAAAGTTGATACAATGGCACATGCTTACCTGCACCAACATATGTGCCTATGTACACATCATGAATCCTGGCTTCTAGAATCTTATTATACTCATTCCAAGTGGAAATATTACGACCGAAGAAAGACTACATCTCCGCTTTCATATTTTGGAATTCCATCACCACATCACAGAGATTGGCCCGCTTGTCCTGATCAGCAAAACGAAGGAACTTGTATACAGGTTGAACTGTGTCAATGATATATTTCAACACATCCCACCACTCGATACAAGAAAACCGGGTTTGCATAAATATCCCATCCTCGGTGTCCGCCCATTTGCTGTTTAAGAAATCAGGAGATGAAACCCACTGTAGGAACTGCTCAAGTTTCCGATATATGCTATCCAGAAACATGTAGTTCGTCCCAAAATGGGTGGCATTCCACTTCACCAACTCACCACCGATGGCGTTTCTCATCATTGTATTCAACTGGTCATGATTGTGTAACCAAGATGAAATTCGCTTGCATTGCTTGATTGTGCCAGAATGATCATACCTTTCAGCGATATCCTTCAACATCAAATTCACAGTGTGAGCTAGACAAGGTGTCCAAGTGATGTGCTCATACAACTCTCCAAGTCGATGACATGCTTTCCTGTAGTTGGCGTCGTTGTCCGTGACTACATGCACTATATGCTCTGGTCCAATCTCCACCACCACCTTTTCAATCTCCTAGAAAAATAGAAACAATTTTTAGTTACTTTTCCAAAAGAATACACGACTTGCAAAAGGTAGTTACGGGGGTACCTTCAGTAGGAATGTGGAATCTTGACTTTTGCCAGTTGCATCCACAGACTTGTGGAACCATTTGATCCCATTACAATAGACCAAAAAGTTGATCACACTCATCCTGGTCGGTCCAGTCCAAGAATCACACGTCAATGTCACACCAAATATAGGCCAGTCCTGCTGGAACTTTGTGTACCGATCCTTCGAGTCTTTTTCATTTTGATCAAGGTACTTCCCATCAATATCCCGACCACTGGGTGATGCGATACCTTCACCTGCAACCATATAAAATTCATGAGAAACAGAAATGTAATCTCATATGTGTCATTGCAATGAAACAAAACTTACCCCACTTCTGTGTCTCCCTGACCGCGCTAACAAAGTATGGATTGTCAGCCTGTCTTCCAGGTACTCCTGCAATATGGAAAAACTTTGACCATGCTTTCCCAATAGCTTCCTCTTCTAAGCACCTCTGCAAGGGATTCAACCCCGAAGAACCACTACCCCCTCCACGCTCGTAAGCACCTCCTCTCCGTTCCACCCTCTGTTGGTACTCTTCTTCCGCTCTCGACAGTTCCATGGCACGCCGCACCTGAGCCTCCTCATCATCTGCTTCACCCCCTTTGTTTCCCTGACATGCAGCCTCCTCCCTTAGCAACCTCTCTCGAGCCCGGGCATTAGTTGCATTCTTAGCACGGTCCAGGTCACGCTGAAAGTACTCCCGAACATCTGGTGGTACATGTCTGCAATGTACCACCTCCGACCCGCGGTTAGCCAAATGCTGTTTAATTCTAGTTGCACCACCTCCTCCTTTCGTCGTATTACAATACTTGCATCGCCAGCCCGGATAAAGTTTTTCACCATGTTCCCATACAACATCTTTATCTCTTCCCGACATTGTCTACCTGCATACATAGACAATGACCAAAAATCAACCAAATAAATAAAATTATGTAAATTAAACCTCCCTAAATACACCGAAGTCATACATACAATCCTACATAAGTCATATACTCATATATATAGATACACATATGCAATCTACCTAAACATTATGTACATCTAAACCATCTAGAGTTCTAGACATACCTAAAAACCATTTACACATCTAACTAATTTTTTCCTAAAGGACTTATCGACCTAAACCAAATGTACCTAAAGCATATATATACAAATAAATAATAGGTTACCTAAATCCTAACTGAACTCATTCACATCTACATGAAAAAGTAAGCTAAATCAAGAAATGGAGGTGCTAACCTGTGCATCTGCTCGCTGCTGCTTGCCTCCGGCCACCCGCCAGGACCGGCCGGCCTACCGCAGCTCCCTGGCGGTATACCGAGCCGTCCGCGCGGTTAACCGCCGGCGGCCGGTAGATCCATACCCGAGGCGGTATACCGCCGCGGCGGCGGCGACCGGCGGTGGCGAGCGGCTTGCGGCGCCGGGGGCGGACGGCGACGGACAGGGTGGAGGATGGCTCTTGCGGGTGGCGGACTGGCTGTTTGAGTGGAGGAGGCAGGTCACGGGGTAGGGCGCAGGGGATATTTTGCCCTCCCCCGTCTTGGGTCGGACCAGGCCTGTAATGGGCCGACGTTTTTTTCCTTTTTCTTTTTTGGTTTAACTTCCAATTTATGCAAAATATACTTAACGGATGAATATTTGGAAATTTTTCACACCCTTACATCCGTCGCAAGGAGTAGTATTTTTAGGGATTTTTGGAGATTTTTTTATTTTTTTGAATTCAAATTCAAAATTTTGAACTGGGGCGGTATCGAACCGGCCGGAACCGGTACCGGGCCGGTCCGGTTCCACCAGTTCCCGCGGTATCCGGACCGGTTCCGGCCGGTTCCGTTAACCCTGGCTACGACTGAGCGCGGGGGATCCAATGCTCTGCTTTGTTTAGTTAGTTAACAACAAAATATGAACACATTAAGCTTTGGCCATGGTACGCACAGTTAGGATACGTACTAATCTAGGACCCACTATTATATCTTTTTTCCTTCTTGCTCCTCCTCGTAATTTTTTGTTCTAGAAAAGTTTTTCTTTTTGAAAAAGGAGGAGGAGGCTCCGGGTGACGTGGCCTGACGTGTGACGAGATTTATTAATTACCCACGGACGTTCGTCTACAGTAGTACCGATACGTCAAGGAAAGTGTACATGCGTGCCCATCAGCAGAGGGCTCGACAGCTGACTTTAGAAGCACATTTCGGCAACCTGGAAAATCGGTAGATGCGCGCGCGGTGGATCATGGATGAGCATTGAGCAGAGAAGCTCTTTTCGGCAGACGACGTACAGCACGCTAGCTGCTTGCTGAATTGGGGGACCCGGCCTTGTGTCTGTGTTCGTTGCGCCGCCCGGCCGGCCGACCGCATGCCGCTGGCAGGACCGGCCGGCCGTACTGAGTACTGAGTCTACTGGCCATGGACATGATGGTCCTCTTCATCCCTTTTCTTTCCTTCCCTCAACCAAGATAGGTAAGTAACTATCGACGACATCGACGGCCCGATCTGCAGCCGGCGGAACGGAAAAGATCGAGTTAGCAGCACCGCGTCGAACGTACTCCCTCCGTCCCAAAATATTCGCACCCTTTGACTTTTACATGTCACATTTGATCATTCGTCTTATTCAAAAAAAATTGCGAAAATACAAAAACAATTATGATATACTTAAAATATATATGATGATAAAACATGTCACAGCAAAATAAATAATTTTTTCACATTTTTTTCAAATAAGACGAATGGTCAAAAGTGAAACGCAAAAGTCAATAAGTGCAAATATTTTGGGACAGAGGGTGTACGCACACGGCACGGCGCAGTAGTGGCTTGTCCCAGCAGAGTGCCTCTGCTACCTCCGGCCGCGTGCAGATGAGCGAGCGGCGTCTTTGTCTCGTCGTGTCGACCGGCGGGGGCGTTCCCTCCATCCAAATCCATGGCCATGGTCGTCGTCGTTCGTCCCATGTATGGACACGCACGGACGCCGACGGCCCCCACCGCGCCACCGCGGTCGGCCGCCCGACGATCGAGCTGGCAATATGCGGCATGTGCACAAAGGGATACGGGGTGGCTGCTACGCTAGCGCAAAACAAAATTTTTCACGTAAAACAGGAACTGCTGCTGTCAGAGATCACAGGATTACCATTAGACGCGCAGATGCAGCGGAACCGTCTCGATGTAGACGAACGCGTCGAGGTAGCAGGCAGTGGAGTTGCTCACGTCCACCTTGTGCTTCACGTGCGGTTCGTCCTTGTGCTCCAAACGTAGCACCTCCAAGGTATCCACACGTACGGGAAGGAACGCCGATCGTAGATGTACTAGCACCTCACGAACGATCACGAACGGGAGGATATAGATGGAGGAGGGGCTGCAGAAATCACTATTCACCCGTGGTTACTGTTCATCGCGGGGTTACTGTAGCGACGTGGGCTACTGTAGCGTCGCGACTACTGTAGCAAATAGGTGATTAGGGTTTTCCTCTCTCCCCACCTTTGTATATATAGAGGTCACTAATGGGCTTTTCAACCTTTGCGGCCCATTAAGACTCTAGTACCCTAATGGATCAAATCCATCAAACCCATTAGTGGATCCAATCCAATTGGCTCTAGGGCATAAATCCAACAGTCTCCCACTTGCACTAGAGACAATCACATACACAAGCTTTCTAATGTTCCAAACCCTTTAAGTGTGTGACCCTATAGGTTCACGCACACATAGACATGACCCGAGTACTCCTACTCGACCAATAGTTGATAGTGGCCTCTAGCAAGACGTGTCAACTCCTACGCATACGTAAAGATCTTATCAGACGAACCACACATCGTTTCATACATGCTATTTCCTTTGCCTCACGATATTTGGTCTAGCTCCAAGCTGACCTCTCTTTCTCGATACCGTGATTCGGATCATCAAAAAGGGGTTAACTCTTAACTCAGCACGACCATGCATTTCTTGATCCGATCACTCGAGGGGCCCAGAGATATCTCTCTCAAGTAGAGAGGGGCAAATTCTATCTTGATTAACCATGCCTCATAGCATGCTTCCTGACAAACCTGAAAGCCATCTTTATGACTACCCAGTTACGGAGTAGCGGTTGATGGCCCCTAAGTAGGTCAATTCACATCATGAGTACATGCGACAATCTCAAGTCTAAGGACATAGCGTATACGTTGTGTAAACAGAGAACAAAGTCTCAAATTGGGTCATTCCAGCCCCATGTCATACATGTGCCCACATTATTAGTTATACATCTCCATGTTCATGACTTGTGAAACATAGTCATCAACTAATACATGTGCTAGTCATTAACTTATACTAGGGACAACTTTTGAATAACCATGCAAGTAAAAGAGTTTCACAGACAAATACAAGTCGCCTTTCATGGATATTCAATAAAAAGACCAAGTGACATGGATATAATGAAATATAATCATCTCTATGATTCCTTATAAGACATATTTCTAACATTCTTCCACTTGAACTTGAGCTAATCTAGAATATATCTAATACCCATAGCTCTCATGTACGCCTCATGCTTAGGCTGTGGAAGGGGTTTTGTCAAAGGATCTGTAATATTCAAATTCGTGTGTACTTTGCATATCTTGATATCACCTCGTCTAACGATCTCTCGTATCAGATGAAATTTCTGTAGTACATGTTTATTCTTTTGGTGGTTCCTTGGCTCCTTTGCTTGCACAATAGCCCCATTGTTGTCACAATAAAGATCCAATGGGCTAGAGACACTCAGAAACACACCAAGTTCAGAAAGGAACTTCCTTACCCAAACACCCTCCTTTGCAGCTTTCGAAGCCGCGATGTACTCGACTTCTGTTGTAGAATCAGCCACTGTCTCCTGCTTGGAACTCTTCCAGCTCACAGCTCCACCGTTTATCATAAATACGTATCCTGATTGCGACTTTGAATCGTCTTGGTCAGTTTGGAAACTAGCATCGGTATAACCTGTTACAACGAGCTCCTCCTCACCACCATAGACTAGGAACATGCCTTTAGTTCTTCTTAAGTACTTAAAAACATTTTTAACCGCTGTCCAGTGACCCTCACCTGGATCAGATTGGTATCTGCTTGTAACACTGTGTGCATACGAAATATTGACGTGTACATATCATTGCATACATAATAGATCCGATGGACGAAGCATACGGTATTCTACTCATGCGTTCCCGCTCATCAGTTGTCGAAGGACACTGAGTCTTGCTAAGATGTATGCCATGTTACATAGGCAAGAACCCTTTCTTCGCCTCTTCCATGTTGAACCTTTTCAACACTTTATCAATGTAAGTGTCTTGGCTTAATCCTATAAGCCTTTTTGATCTATCTCTATATATTTTGATGCCCAAAATGTATGCCGCCTCACCTAAGTCCTTCATTGAAAAACTATTTTTCAATGAGGTCTTAGCGGCCTCAAGCATAGGAATGTCATTTCCAATCCGTAATATGTCATCCACATATAAGATTAGAAATACTACAGAGCTCCCACTTGCCTTCTTGTAAACACAAGGCTCTTCTTCACTCTGAATGAAGCCAAACCCTTTGACCACTTCATCAAAGCGAAGGTTCGAACTCCGAGATGCTTGCTTCAATCCATAAATGGATTTTTGAAGTTTGCACACCTTTCCAGCATTGGTTGGATCAACAAATCCCTCGGGTTGTGTCATATACACATCCTCAGTCAGATTTCCATTTAGGAAAGCTGTTTCGACATCCATCCGCCATATCTCATAATCGAAATATGCAGCTATAGCTAGAATGATCCGAATAGATTTAAGCATCACTACGGGTGACAATGTCTCGTCGTAGTCAACTCCTTGAAATTGTCTAAAACCTTTTGCAACAAGTCGAGCTTTATGGATGTGAACATTTCCATCCATGTCCCTCTTCTTCTTATAGATCCATGTGCACTCTATGGGTTTAACACCATCTGGCGGGTCAACCAAGTTCCAAACTTGATTGTTATCCATGGAATCTATTTCGGATATCATGGCACTTTGCCATTTCTCGGAATCTGGGTCCATCATTACTTCCGCATATGTCATAGGTTCATCATTGTCTAACAACAATATGTCTCGCTCTTCCGCGATCATGAGATTAAGCTTATCAGTTGCGCGACGTGCCCTTTCAGACCTTCGTGGTTGTGGCGGTGCTTCTCTTGCCACGGGCATCTCAACTCGTTCAGCTACATTAGCATCAATTGTGAAATCTTGCCCAAGCGGCTCATCTTGAACTTCTTCAAGATACACCTTTTGTCTACATTTTTCTCCTTTAAGAAACTCCTTCTCTAAGAAAACGCCGTTCCGAGCGACAAACACTTTGCCTTCTGACCGGTTGTAGAAATAATATCCCAAGGTTTCCTTTGGATATCCCACGAATATGCACTTGTCCGATTTAGGTGTTAATTTATCTTATTGAAGTTTCTTCACATAAACCTCACAACCCTAAATTTTCAGAAAAGACAAACTGGGAGTCTTACCAGTCCACATCTCATATGGTGTCTTAACTACGGACTTAGAAGGTACCCTATTTAAAGTGAAAGCTGCGGTTTCTAGAGCATAACCCCAAAATGACAATGGTAGGTCCGACTGGCTCATCATTGATCGGACCATGTCCAACAAGGTTCGATTACGTCGCTCGGATACGCCGTTTTTTGAGGTGTTCCAGGTGGCGTAAGTTGTGGAACAATTCCGCAACTCTTTAGATGACTGCTAAACTCATGACTCAAATACTCACCTCCACAATCAGAACGTAAGGTCTTGATTTTCTTGCCACGTTGATTTTCTCCTTCACTCTAAAATTCTTTGAACTTTTCAAAAGTTTCAGACTTGTGCTTCATTAAATAGAAATAACCATATCTACTTAAATCATCAGTGAACGTTATGAAGTATTGGTATCCACCTCTAGTTGTTGTACTCATTGGTCCGCACACATCCGTATGTATGAGTTCCAGTAAGTCTGAGGCTCTCTCAGGAAAACCTGAGAAAGGCATCTTGGTCATCTTGCCTAGCAAACAAGCTTCACATGTCTCGTAGGATTCAAAATCAAACGAAGTTAAAAGTCCATCGTTATGGAGCTTCTTCATGCGCTTTTCACTGATGTGACCCAAACGACAATGCCATATGTAGGTAGGACTTAAATCATTAGGTCGAGACCTTTTAGCACTTATGTTACAGATAGGTGAATCATCAAGATTTAAAACAAATAAGCCATTCACAATGCATGCACAAGCCACAAACACATTATCCTTAGAGATCACACAACCATTGTTTTCACTCGCAAATGAATAACCATCCTTCATCAAACATGAAGGGGATAAAATGTTTCGACTCAAACTAGGAACAAAATAACAATTATTCATTTCCAATATAAATCCCGACGGGAGGTGTAGTTGCATCGTTCCGACGCTCAATGCAGCAACTCTTGCATTATTACCTACGCGGAAATCAACTTCTCCTCGTTCCACGCTTCTACTTCTTATCATTCCTTGCATCGAGTTGCAAATATGAGCAACCGATCCGGTATCAAATACCTAAGAATTAGTATAAGAATCAGCGAGGAAAATATCTGTAACTTAAACATTAAGTGTACCTAAAGTGGAAGTACCCTTACTTCCCTCGCTTTTCATAGAAGCTAAGTACATCTTACAATTTCTTTTCCAGTGACCGATTTCTTACAATGAAAATATTCAGCCTTGGCAGCTAGACTAGCCTTGGGCGCCTGGTTTGGCATTGGGATCTTATCCTTGGCCTTACCTTTCTTCTTCCAAAAATTGCCCTTCCTTTTAAAGATCAGCTTGTTTTGGATCGCCATCACATGACTACTACCCGTGCATTCTTAACGTTATCATCTATTGGTAAGGGGGTGCCTAGAACTCCTTCCCTTTTCTCAGCTCTGAGAACAATTCTCAGATTACGAATCCAATTCGTAAAGTTTGTTCCAGTCAACTTGTCCTTCTCAAGGACCGAATGCAAGGTAAACGATGTGGTGTTGCTAGGTTCCTTTAATCTACAAATAGAATAATAAATGCAGAACACTAAGACAATATATCCATGACAGAGTAAAATAAAAGAATTTACTCCCACTAAAATCAATATCCCCACATTGATACTTAGTGATTCAGAATCCACAACTAACAAGTTTACTAGTGAGCTTTTGCGTCACCGCTAGTAAACAAGGTAGATCGGTAAGCAACTCTTTGCTAATCATATCACATATGACTTCTGTTGTTGGGTGACATCTCTATGTCTAGGATCCCAACCTTTATGCCCCAAAATCCTTAACCGTTAAGATGACTTTGATAAGTAAACCAACACTTATGCGTGTAAGTATCCGATACAAACCCGTCTAGTCAAGGAAAACTAGTGGCACCCTAATTTCATAGACCCACCACTAATTGTACAAGACGTGGGACGGTGGCAAGTGTTGGGAGGGCATGTTAACTTAAAATTCCAAAGGGATCGTTCTACTCGTAACATCACACGCAAGAAAACAACATTGTCGCATGTAAAAGTAGAACGGTAAGAACGACATTCACACAGTTGTAACACGGTATGGCCTATTCTCACATGGTGATCTCCATCTCCATTGACCTGTACATCATGTTGATCTCCATCTTCATGGTCTGTGTGTGCCATCCTCCATGTGATGAGTCCTCCAAGAACTATGTAACGCGTGCTAGTAATGAAAGTTACACAATCGCGTATTAGATCATCACAAATTGGTATGCAGACCATTACATTAATTTTGACAATACATGTGGCTCCAGCCGTATTGTCGTACGCGTGACACGCATGTCACGAAAAAATTACACACATGCATCACATACACATATAGGCCATACCGATCACAAAACCTGCAAAACAGATTATCGCAATTCTGACGTCCAAACTTAAACGCCCGAAAACCCATCTTGCAAGCCGAATTTGGCAAAACTAATTTCGTCGAGACTAGCAAAGCTGGTTTATCACATGTGTAAAATTTTCTGTAGATCAATTTTCGTATAGAAAACGTCTTCATCCGAGTTAACCACGAAAAGTTATGACCGTTTTTCTGAACAAGATGTTTTTCGGTTTTTCCGGGCCGGTAGAGATCCAATCTGCCACCACCACGCATCCCATGCGCCTGGCACTTGACCTAGCTTCGATTCGACCAATCCAATTGATCTCCTTCTCGTTGTGACTGGGTTTATGTGTATCACTTAACTCCGATGGCGGAATTCCGACCGGCAGGAGTAATTCGTTACACGACCATCACGTCAAGAACACGAAGCCGATCAAAACTTTGATCTACATCTGCATATCTCCATATGCGCACATCCCGAATCTAAAACTTAGCAGCTACGGCTCTGATACCACTGAAGGGATACGGGGTGTCTACGCTAGCGCAAAACAAAATTTTCCCCGCAAAACGAGAACTCGCTGTCGTCGAGATCACGGGATTACCACTAGACGCGCGGATGCGGCGAACCGTCTCGATGTAGACGAACGCGTCGAGGTAGCAGGCAGTGCAGTTGCTCACGTCCACCTTGTCCTTCACGTGCGGTTCGTCCTTGTGCTCCAAACGTAACACCTCCAAGGTATCCACACGTACGGGAAGGAACGCCGATCGTAGATGTACTAGCACCTCACGAACGATCACGAACGGGAGGATATAGATGGAGGAGGGGCTGCAGAAATCACTATTCACCCGTGGTTACTGTTCACCGCGGGGTTACTGTAGCGCTGCGGGCTACTGTAGCGTCGCGACTACTGTAGCAAATAGGTGATTAGGGTTTTCCTATCTCCCCACCTTTGTATATATAGAGGTCACTAATGGGCTTTTCAACCTTTGCGGTCCATTAAGACTCTAGTACCCTAATGAATCAAATCCATCAAACCCATTAGTGGATCCAATCCAATTGACTCTAGGGTATAAATCCAACAGTGCAGGGAGCAGGGGGGATCGGATGAATTCACCAATTGCCGGCCTCCTGCCAAAGATCATCACAGGTCAGTAACTACTATATCATGTGCGCGCCAAGTACGTGCCTCCAAAATGCCGTGCTGTGCCTTGTGCATTATTGGGGAGCCACAGCCAGCAGCGAAAATGCTTCTGTTCTGCAAGATTATCTTCTCATGATTCTCTCTCTTATCCAGTTATCTTTGTGCCATCTTAATTTGTCTGGATCCTGCTACAGCGTTTACCACCAGCTGATCGATCCACTGCTCCGACGGATTGGATGGAGATGGCGGCAGGCAGTTGCCGACGTTGGGCCGATTCTTCGCCGGCTCGTCACAACAACCAACCTCTCTCTCTCTGTGCAAACTTGCATGACAGGAACGGAGGCCTAGCATTTTTATTTTTATTTTTTGAGCATGAGGCCTAGCATTTTTGCAGGCGCCTTATGTGATTTGTCCCACTCAATCCATCCTCTCTCGATTTGACCCGGCGCCTCGCCGGCTTGCTAATAACAATAATAACAATGGAGGCCCGTCCGTGAGGGCATTCGGTCTGGTTAACTTCTCCAGGTCCAACGGGCTACATTTATCGACACGGGTGCCATTCGGCCCAGTTTGTTCGTCTGCTCCGTTCCTGTTGCTTTTTTTTTTGCTTTTTTTGAGCCGTCGGCTACAGAAATTAAAAAGAGAAATGCTATTTATCTATCGACAGATTTCTCCAAAAAAAAAAGAAAATCTGTCAAATTATTTGTGCCCAATGGGCATGCTTCATGCATGACACGTGCTCTAACAAGTGGAACCCCTCTTCAAGGACTTTCTTGTCATCCCTTTCCACCACCCTCTAATTTGAAATAATCTGATAAATTCCTTGTTGCTTTATCTAGCACATTGTTCCTTTGTGATGTGGCAACTTTATATTATTTATTCATAATCTGATGCTTTCTAACAAATCTGTCTTTTTTTTGCGATGTGACAACTTTCTATTGGTTGAGAATATGACAGATGTTATCTGAAAAAATCTTTCATATTCGCTTCATCTTTTTATTGGTTTGAGAATACGACACTCCCAGTCCCAAAAAAATATAAACCCCAAACGGCAAAAGCGAAATCCCCTGCGAATCACAGTTGAATTAACAAAAACATTGCCCACGGAATCCCACAAACGTCACTCGAATCCACTGACAGCGAACAGCCACTTTGTTCTGAACCTCCTCAGCTCCGCTGGATTAGGCCTTGTTAGATTGACAAATTCCAGCTTACAATTCCTTGTTCACCTGTCAGGCTGTCACATCGAGTAAAATGCACTATCACAGCACCTATTTTGCACCCAAATTTGATAATCTAAACAGCCCCTTACTAATCCAGGTAGTCTGAACCCCGAGGAGGGTTTTCACCGCGGAAAAGCGATGGATCATCATCAGCTAGCGTAGCAAACTAGCAACAAGGCAAGGCCATGAGCCAGCACACGGATAATAACTGAGCATTCCCTGTGGTCTCTGGTCTGTGCAGCCACGCGGCACCCAAGTCAAACCTTCAAAAGCCGTGGTCCGTGGATGCTGTGGTTTCTGCCTCGGTGGCGAACGGCGACTGAACAATTTGCATGCACCGGTGACCCCGCGCGCCTGTCTCCTGTCCACTCACATCCGTCGCAGCCATTCCATTCCATTCCCTTCCAATCATGCCCCAGAGATCGATCTTGCCGGCCAAATTCAGCCTCGACACCTGCTGTGCCCAAGAACCACGGAGCCGTCACACTCCGGCCAATGCAAAGCACCGTTCCCGCCAAATATCCCGCGCGTCACCAACCAACCCCAACCAACAGAACCACCAACCAACCGCAGGAAGGCCACCTTTTCTTTTCTTTTCTCCCTCCAAAGGATGGATGGATGGTGCCGGATCAATGGCGACGACGACGAGTGAGACGATGATGTGGTTGGATGCGAGAGAGAGAGAGAGAGGGAGGGAGGCTCCATCCACATGAATATCCGGCGCCACCAAGATCCCATCTGCCCGACGGGGACCCGTGGCCCGGTGGCCGGCCGCGGCCGGGGGCATGCATGTGACAGCAAGGGGACAAGGGAGAGAGAGGTTCGCGATCCGGAAGGAGGCCGAGCAAAGGGACACGCCGCATCAGTTCCCCGTCCCATCCATCTCTCGCCACGATTCTGCTTCTTCATGCCACCTCTCCTTTTCCTTGTTCTTCTTCAGATTTGCAGCTTCGGTGGTGCTCTGGATTCTCTTACTGCCTTTGCCGATGATGCCGATATGATGCCTGCTCGATCGAGGTCTTTGACCATCCAATCCAATCCAGCACATGCGCCCGCTTGAGGTTTTCTGGGGTTGGGATATTTTGGACCAAAAGTTGGGGGAAGTAAAGGGTGACCCGTGATCTTGGCACGTCCGCTCAGTCGCAGCCGCACATTCCCATGAGATATTTCTTCTATTTTCTTGCCATCCAGCATTGTGGCCGGCCGGTATCAATGCAAGAACGAACTCGCATTGTTCCAGCATGTTCTACTTTTTTTTCTTTTCTTTTTATCATGACATGATGAAGCACCCAATGCAAAGATCATGTGTGTCGCACTCATCACGCCAGGATATTTCTTGCTCAATTTTAGCTTATTATCCAGCACAGTAGCAGCTTGTAGTCCGGCATTGCGTGTTGCAAGCTAAGCTTGCAATGCCACAACTACTCACAACGTACCTGCAGAATATCCGGATCTTCCGTCAGACAGACAAGACAACGATGCCGACGAGCAGAGCCGTAAACGATCGACTGTTTGCTTGTTATTAGTGTTAAATATGTGTCGAATATGTGTACAGTCCGGTTACAGTTGGACTTGAGTTGTAATTTGGTAGGACAGAGGTAGAGTCTTGGTCATACTTTGTATCCCTACGGCCCATAAATATGAGGGCACTACCATTGTAACCGAGAGACGACTGGGCGGCTGGTGTGGGCGGCGGCGTTGCCGCGGTGGTGCCCGGATGCCGGTGTAGCTGCCGTTGATAGGGAGGAGCGCCCGTAGTCATGCCCCGAGGATGTAGGCACATGGCTGAACCTCGTTAAAAAACATCGTGCCTCGGTGTCGTTCTCGTTTGTGTGATCTTACGATTTGGCTTTGCGTTCTTGGGGTTATCGCTTCCGCGCTTTGATTCTAACAATTAGCAAAAAGGACAGACTGCGTGACACAAGACTGAGGGAGTGTTTGGATCGGTGCTAAAATTTCTGACTAATTTTAGTCACTTTTAGGAGCTAAAGTTCCAAATGGGGTGGGACTAAAATAGAGCTATAATTAGTCACATGACTAAAACTTTCTAATGAGGTGGGGGTAGCTAAAATTTTTTAGTCACCTAACTAATTTTAGTCATGGGATTAATTTTAGTCACCCCATATAAACACCTGCAGGGAAGACAGCAACAAACTGGAGTTAGCTCTCACATCAACTGACCTGTATGTAGTATTTGCTCCCATCCAAACACCCGCTGAGAAGACGGCAACAAACTGGAGTTAGCTCTCGCAGCCGCTGACCTGTATTTGCTTTTTTTTTGCTCCTTGGTTCGTTGCATTGCATCCACTGAAACGCGCCGGCCAATCGCGAGCCGGCTTCGCCCAAGATCTCACATGGCGTCCTCGCCGGCGGAATAAACCACTACACGGGACTAGGCGTGTACTATGGACCATTACGTCGCCTCTCAAGAAACAAGCTGCTTCGATCTCGATCGACGAAACCTCAAACTGGACAAAAGGATATTTCACCACTTGCCACCTCGTATGAAAAAAGGTTACACCACCAAATTAATTACCACAAGTTGCACGAACTTGTGTGTCCAATATAGCAAGAGGAGCTTGCTAAGTATACTTAGTATAAGAAATAAAAGCATGTGATTATTAAATTATGAAGCCAAAAAAATAACCACCTTTGGAAATAAAAGTAGTTTAGGTCGTGGACCGCATTTAGCCATACGCACAAGAGGTCGAAACTTTGGATCACCTGCTTCTCGGATGTGTCCACAGTCGGGAAACCTGGTTTAGGATCATGCGTTACTACGAGTTGCAACATCTGACACCGCAGGAGGAGCTGCCATTCTTCGAATGGTGGCTGCCCACTCGGAAACAAATTCACAAGCTCCAGCGTAAAGGGTTTGACTCTTTGGCCCTTCTGGTCGTTATGGAAGGAAAGGAATCGGCGTGTGCACGACAGAGTCGCACTTCAACCGGTGGCTTTGGCGCCATTGATCCTGGAGGAAGCTCGGAGATGGGCTAGGGCCGAGTTCACTGGCATTGCCTCTCTTGGTCGTCTTAGGAGTTGTCCTGTTGTTGTTTTTAATTTTCATGATCTTGTACCAAACTCTCTGTTCTTAATGAAAAACGTGTTATGCACGTCTTGATTAGTGATGATGTGTAGTAGCAGATATCAATTCGTCAGCCGTGTGTCTTTTCTGTTCAAGTGCTGTGTTGGCAACACTCGCACTACCAATTACCAAATGAAACAACACACCACCACCACGCCCGCACACGGAGGACACTACTTGGCGACAACTTTGTGACAGTTGTGCACATTTTTTTTTACTTTAGGGATTTCGAAACACAGCTTGCATTTCATAAATAGTTGTGGAACCTGGATTTTATTTGAAAAGCCGAGGTTCCAAACGGTGATGGATGTTTATTTGCTGCCATATTGATTTTAGCTCATGGCATCTTTCTCTCACTTAATTACATGCAGACAAGAAAAGCATGCTATGTAGTATAGGTAATAACCATGTGTGTCACAATTTGGCACAAACTAGTGGAGAGTGTGGGTCAGGGGGGGGGGGGGGGGGGGGTTGACACTCTTTTGTTTCCACTTGATCTTGTAAAATTTGCTTTTCTTACAATCTCATAGCTGGAACAGACAGACTCACAGACCTCAGTGTGCCTTTGGAACAGCCGCCCCCTGACCATTATCACCAACAAAAACTAAGCAACTTACAAGCCTTTGTTAATTGTGGTTATTCACGAATCATGATCGACCCCTGACCACCAAAATCTAGCCCCACAAAGCAAAATAGTAATACCCTCCTCTCTCATCAGTCTCTCTCTTTCTTGATCGACAGCTCCACTGGGGCACAACAATATTTTAAAACGCGAGATGCCTAGAATATCTCCTGACCAATTAATACACGCAGGATAAGTTTACAACCACGCTTAGCTTTTTTTTCCTGACTTTGCTATCTCGTAGCGTTTGGCTCACATAATGCGCCACACTTTGCGTACCGACTAGCTCTCAGCCATCCGTCCGGGATCAAGTTCTTGGTAGTGTCCAAAGCCTATATCGCCAATACAATGTATTCGCAATCTCTCCCCTAGAATCTGTGCCAGCAATACCACGAATCGGCCCCTTCTTAAGTATGTAAGATAGTTGAGCCTTCTTAAATATACTACCTCCATATCGAAATATTTGTTGTCATTGACTTTTTTCTACAATTTTGTCCATTCGTCTTATTCAAAAAATTTACAAATGCAATTTATTTTGTTTGCTATACGCTTTACTATTGTATGTTTTAAGCTTGATTTATCGTTTTACATGTTTGCAATAATTTTTTGAATAAGACGAATGATCAAAGTTGCGAGAAAAAGTCAACAACGACAAATATTTTGATACGGAGGGAGTACTACAAGGAGAGACATAGCTCGATCAAAAAGCCTAGAGGGTTCGGTCCACCAAATTAAGCATTAAGCATCAACATCAATGGAAGTTTGCTTTCTTTTTTTTTGAGGGGGGGCCTGGGGTGTTTTGCTTCAATGGAAATTGGGAAAAGCCGATTTTACGGCTCTCACCTATTTATAACGCTCTAATCAAATTTTGAGCTCACTTTACTCTCCGAATTATTTTATTTGGTCCAATCTACCTCATAATTTGATTTCCTTTTTTTGTTTCTTCATTTACAAGTTGTGTTTTAATTTTAGATTTTTGACGGTTGACTTATACCACGATGCTCTATGTTAGAAGAATATATTAGCATTTTTTATAATTACATCTGTACAGTTTTGTAAACCTAAGATTAACTTCATATTAAACATTTCTAACCTATGAAAACTTTTAGTACAATTTATTGACATAAGCCTCATGCTTTGTATCTACTCAAAAAATTTGAACTCAAAATTCAAGTCATACACATAGAAACAAAAAAGAGAAATCTAGTTAGGGGGTAAATTGGACCAAATGAAATAGTTTATAAGGTAGTGAAATGAGCCTAGATTTTGTTAAGCGGATAAAGTGGATAGATGGGGGGAGTAAAATTGTTTTTTCTTCTTTTACTTGGGTGGGTGTGGGGGGAGCAATGGCAGAGCTTAGGCATGGCCAAGGTGGGCCATGGCCCCGTCTGCCTAAGCAAAATTTTCATTGGTTCAACAATAATTTAGGCAATATTGATTGATTTTATAGACGAATTATAAAGTGACCCCTCGATGTTTGTTCAAGCTTTGGAGGGGGGGGGGATATGGTCCCCTTTAGTTTACCCTAAGATTCGATCCTAACTAGTTAGACACCATTATTACGATAATGTATCACAAATTATTTGTTTTTAGCACTCGTATCGAAACATAATGCATAGTGCATGTCTAAAGTAGAATGAAGTTCTCAATGAGAGCAGACGCTACACTCGGCCTCGATCTAATGCCTACGAGAACGCAAAAAAACAATAAAAATCAATCACAATTTACAACGACAATAATATATAGTATGTGAAACCTCCCTTATCAAAGTCATGCAAATTATAATACGTGAAGATGGGATTCTCTTCCAGATCTTCGTGCCAACAACATTAGGCGCACCACATCATCATACACAACTTAATAAGAGCACCCCACCATCCAATTCTCTGAACTCACAGGTAGTCCACGTCATATGGTGACATCATCCCCCACCCCGGACACCCTAACTTCTCATCCCGCAACGCCCCTTCAACCCACCCCGCGTCATCCCCATCCAATCGCCGCTCCCTCGCCTCCCCACCACAGCCGCCTCACCTGTCTGCTACCCCCTCGCCTCCCCGCCACCTCACCTCCCCACCACTGGCGCCACCTCACATGTCCCCATAAAATAGCTCCTAACTGGTGCCTCCCCTCGGTACCCCGCCTCAAGCTCCCGGCTGCGCTCCTCTACCTCCCTCGAGCCTATGGCGTCCCAGTTGTCCCCGCGGCTCCATCTCACCTGCTCTGCCATCTCTGATTAGACCTTCCGTGGGCTGTGGCGACTGACGAGGCGTGGAGAAGCAGGTGCACCCGGAAAGTTGGGGTAGATCTTGATGGCGTGGGAGCGTCAACGGCGGGGAAGCTTGACAGCTGCGCGGACAAGTCGAGGTCGCGGGCACCACGGCGGTGCGTGCACCGGGGGGCATATCAATGTCGACGCGGACGAGGCGGTCATTCGCGGCATGGGGAGGAATCGAGGTAGGAAGTGGGGCAAAGCTCGACAGCGTGGGGGTGTCAGGGGCGGGGGAAGCTCGATGGCGTCGTGGACGAGTCGAGGTCACGGAGCTCGACAGCGGCTCGGCACCGCGTGGGCATAGCAATGTCAACGCGGACGGGGCAGTCATCCGCCGCGTGGGAAGGAATTGAGGTTGGAGGGCGCTAGCGTTGGGAAAAAAGTGTGGGCCGACGCAATAGGGCCGTAGCCTGTAGGGCGCGGGCGCAGTGGGGCTGGACGACATCAGCAACACGAAGGAGCAGGCCTCGAGCGAACAACGAAATTGGTGTGGAGCAGAGGAGTGAGCGAGCGGACGGCGGAAATGTTGGTGTGGTCGTCGAGCGAATGGATAAGGACGGTGGTTAGAAAAAGGAAATGGCGAAAAAAGAAAAAATGAATATAAGTAGGATGGAAAGAAGAAATTATCAGGTTGGTGTTTTTTCTATGTTTATTTATGGGTGAGTGAGCTTTGTTGTTAATCTAAGGGGAAGCTTGCTAATCTTAAGAGATCAAAATCAAATCATATCACCGATTATTTCATTACTTTCTCAATTTTTTTATAATTAACAAACACTTTAAATTTAGGTTAAAATCATTTTCATATGTATCATAATTGTCTTGAAATCGGTCTCACCATCTCAAGCATTCTCTTAAATCCCGCAGCAACGTGTGAGGAAAATCACCTAGTTTTACTGGTAACTACGAGTTGATTGGGACTTTAGACCAATACCTGAGCATTTCACCGATGATGCCAGCTACTAAGCTAGCTAGACCGCCAAGTCGATCTGGTCAACAAACATGGTACTCACATGCAAGTGTGTGAGGATTAGCGCAACCTCGATCGGTCATTATCTCTCAATCCACGGTCGTATTATAAAAACCGAAGCTTTATCTTGAACCATGCACCGTGTCAGGTAATTGCCCAAACGTTTCTTAAACAACTAGTAGTAGGTGATGTAGTACTTAGTTTATTACTATCTCTGCCAAGGTCTACTTTGGACTTGATTTCTTAGGGCGGGCTTACACTTTGGGCTTCACGTAGTCAGTCCATAGGAAAAGGAAAGAAAAGGAAAGGATGCTAAATGGTTCTTTGGTTCCTCTTCGTCTCGGTTGGAGTATTCAAATTCATCCTCGGCACTCGTCATTAGCAATTGTACTGTATTTACTGTAAATCCGTACAAGGGCACGTGCTCCATTCACATGCTAATGCTAATCTCTCTCTCTCTTTTTTTTTGCAAAAAGGAGCTAATGCTATTCCATATGCGGTGCTGAAAATCTCTCTATGTTTGTTTTGAATGTGTATATATAGGACAATTTTGATGTGGGATATTGTAGAAATGTGACGGTCGTTGCCAGTGGACAACATTCAATTCTCCATATATGCTATAACCTGAAATATAAGAGTTTTTAAAATTATTTGGAGTCAAACTATTATAAAATTGATCAAGCTTACACCGAAATAACCGACCTAATAAGTGAAAAGCACGAAAAATGATTGTTTGCTTTTATGGCATGTAAATACGACTTTTATATACTTAATCTAATGACGAGTACACTAATGTAATCCATACGTACAGCAGGTTGAACATAAGGCTTTGTTCGGTTACATAGGATCAATCCGACCAAGAATGATACATATAACAAAAAAAATTATAATAGATACAACAAAATATCATGATTTATTCCGGGTCGATAACTAATTTACTCATGATAGATACAACTTGACACCACGAATCAATCCATGAGTCGGGAGATGTGGAATTTATCCCGATCTCTTCTTGTACCTTTCGTTAGTAGATTAGTTTCCGACTTTAAATACATCTTAGTCTCTAATCGTATTTGTTATAAATCTCTTGTTATACATTTTATTCCCAATCCAAAACGAAGCTATATAACCGAATTAGGTCTGAGTCGGCCGGACGACATCTTGAAACCAAACAACAACCACCACATAAGGGCTTGTTTGGGAATTAGTGGAATGAAGGGGAATGAAGGGTATTGGGGTGGAGGAATTTCCATTATAACACAAAATTTTCCAAAATCCTCTTCAATCCTCTTCCCTCCACTTCAATCCTCTATTTCCCAAACAAGTCACAAGTCCTAAAGAGAATCAAAACAAGACCACCTGGGCGCGGTGGTGGATATACCGGGGGAATGGACCACAGCTTCATTTTTCATACCGTTCCGGACGGAACGGAACGGCTATCCCAGCTGAACCAGAAATCACTCTTTTCTCCCTCTCGTCATGGCACGCGTTTTCCTCAGCTCGCCACAGCCACAAACGGAAGAGAGGGTCACCAGCCACGTCACGCGTACTTAGTCCACACACACCAGGTATACATACGGCGCGACATGCACCGTATACCGTATTCCTACGTGTCGACGTACGCGCGGACGGGTGGACCATATACTATACGGAGGCACTGCCACAAGTAGAATAGGTCCACCTGGCGGATCGGTCCATTCCCGCCTTCCCTGGTCCGAGCCCACGGACCGATTCGAGGCCATGTCGGGCCGGCTCGCACCGCCGGCTGTCGGCTGGGCCCCGCCCGGCAGCGCCCGCGGGGCCGACAGGGACCAGCCACCTCATCCACCCGCACGCGGCCGCGTCAGGCTCACACGCCCGCGGGTGGACCAAGTGCATTGCACCTCGCCGCCGGTCACCGTCTCTTCTCTCTCCCTCATCCGATGAGTATACAATTCACCTTGGTGGTCAGGTCCAGCTCCTTATCCTGTCCCCTTTCCCTTCCCCCTCCCATCCCTCTCTCTCTCTCTCGCTCTCGCCCGCCCGCCCGCTCGCTCGCGCACCGAGATTTCTTTGTCCTGTACACACCAGCCTGGTTCTGCGCGGCTGGCTTCGTTCGCTACCTCCTGTCCGTCGCCGATCGATCCGGGCAGCCGGAGTCCGAGATTCGCCGGAGGCTTGGGCGGCAGAGGGCCGGCGGGAAGGCTTGTTGATTGAGTGATTCAGTTGGTTAGTTGCGGTTATATGTCCACGGCGGTGGCGGCGGGGATGCCGCCGGCGCACGGCGGATTCCGGGGGTCGGAGAAGGGGAAGCCGGATCCGGACGACGCGGGTACCAGGAGGAGGAATAGTAATGGATTCTTCGTGGAAGAGGAGGAGGAAGAGAGCGGTCGTGCTGAGGCGGCGGCGGTGAGGAGGGAGGTGGAAGAGGAGGAAGAGGAAGAGGAGGAGGAGGAGGAGGAGGTGCTGTCGGAGAACTCGTCGATCGGGGTGGCGTCGTCGGACAGCTCGTCCATCGGGGAGAACTCGGCGTCGGACAAGGAGGACGGCGACGACGAGGAGGTGCAGAGCAAGGTGGAGGGGCTCGGGCTCATGGGGCTTGGCACGCTCGAGTCCTTGGAGGATGCCCTGCCCATCAAGTAAGCTGCTAATCCCCTACTCATCTTTCCTGATCTGTCTAGTTGTTGCTTGCTGGTGGATTGGGATCGATTTTTGACTTGCTGGTGGATTGGGATCGATTTTTGAGCGGTGATTGTTCTTGTGCTGGAATTGTCAAGATTTAGATCCCAGTAATTATATTAGCCGGAAAAAAGTATTTTTTTTCCTTTTCAATCCTAGTACCATCCATGGTCAAAGCTAGCATCTTGCTGCTCTCAGCCTATGTTTCAGCAATGCATCGCTCCGAATTGTTAGCCAAATTCCTTTTGCTCCAACTCTGAAACTGACCGGAATGAATCTGTGTATTTGATGGGTGAACCTGCAGGCGTGGCATCTCCAACTTCTACGCCGGCAAGTCCAAGTCGTTCACGAGCCTGGCGGAGGCCGCGGCGACGGCGGCCGCCAAGGAGATCGCCAAGCCGGAGAACCCGTTCAACAAGCGCCGCCGTGTGCTGGCGGCGTGGAACCGGCGGCGCGCGTCCTGCAGCGCGCTGGCCACGGCCTACCTCCCGCCGCTCCTCGCCCCCGACCACGCCGTCCTGGAGGAGGACGACGAGGAGGGCGCGGACGACGAGGACGAGGAGCAAGGCAGCAGCGGCGGCGGGCCGAGGAGCAGGAGGCAGCCGTCGTTCCCGTCCCCGCGGCTGAGCGTGCACTCCACCGGTGGCCAGATGGGGAGGAACCCGTCGTTTAGGTCGCCGAGGTCCTTCTCCATGACCGATCTCCAGAACGCGGCGGGGTACAACTAGCAGCTAGGATTGGAACTTCTTTCTCCTCCTCCTCTTGATCTTTAGGTGTGAGAGATGCTGTTACTGCTACTGGTGCCACTGCCACTACTACTATATAATCAAGATATATATAAGAAGAAACTCCATTGCTTGTGCTTGTTGTCACTGGGCCTGTTGAATGCCGGTGATCGTCGTTGCTGATCGAATCTCGCATGAACATTGCTCCAAACCAAACCAGCACCAAGATTCTGCAGAACGGGTTACTGATGGCCTGGCAGCATGATATGTGCTTGTTCACCTTGTCATTAGGGGTGAGTAATCATGAATATTGAGAGAGAATATTTGAAGCGGATGATGGCGATGAGTGGATTGTTTACTCTCCTGTAGATGATGCTGTTGTTCTTGGTGTTGGGTGTGTGGCTTGTGGGAGCAGACAAAAAGGGTGGGTGATGAGTCCTAGGCCTAATCTGATCTGGTCTGATCTGCCATCCTGTTGTTGTGAGGAAGATAATTCTTCTTATCGGTTACTTTACACCATAATTTAGGTAATATATAGATTAATCAATTAAGGGAAAAATAAAGAGCACGATGAAGCGACAAATCTAAGCATAGAGCACAAGGGAAGGGTTCCTTTTCAGAACGTAGCTTTCTCTCCAAAAGGCAACCTAATCATACAATCAAGCAAGCAAAGCTTCGTCCCTCGAAAAACAGAAAAGAAATAAAATAAAAATAAATCCAATAATAAGCAAAGCTTGGTCGTAGTGGAACATGGAAGGTAGCTTCATTTCCACAAGAACAGAAGGTAAAAAATAATAATACATCTAGCAACAACGAGTTGCCACGTTAAAGTGTTGTTTTCCATACGATAGACGAGCGACAACATATTGGGGAGATGCGTGAATGAAGTGGAAAAGCCGGGGAGACCCCAGATCGCGGCCACCGACCTCGCGTCGGTTCCGTCGCCGGAAGAGTCGGCGTCGGCGGCGGCGGCGCCGCGGCGGCCAGGTGTCGCATGAAACGGCTCCGTGTTAACCGAGGATTAGTATACTAATAACTGCACCAGCATTTTAGTGCCGGCGTTCTTTGAGGTTTCCGAGGGACGGGGGTGATGCTCGGCGTCGGCGATGCTGCGGGACTGTGAGCATCCTATGACTGTTTTCTTTTCGGTAATGGCGAGGGCTAATCTGGTGCGAGTTGTTCGTTTGGCTTATCACCACCCGGGCAATGATCTTTTATCTCGAACAAACCATTCAAAGAATCGGTAAACAATACTTTTATAGAACAAATCAAGACTGAGCCATCGCCACTAGCCAAACAAACACGCTGGGTCTGGGGTGTGGGCCCAAGGGCAAGTGTGTGATTAGATAAGGTATTTCTGTGCGCTGCAGTACGCCCCCTGACCTTCACTAAGAGAGAGAAAGTAGAGAGATGGGGAGATAAGATGTGGGTCAGGATTATCATATCATGTTTTGCCAAAATATTGGGCATCCGTACGGCGGGCGAGGAGGACTGACCGGCCAGGAGGAAGAGGAGTCGCAGCATGTTCGCTTGACTTATTAACCACGTGCCAGCAGTATTTTTCTCTCAGAATAAACCAGTCACTAGCAACCAGCCAGTAGTATTTTTCTCTCAAAATAAATCAGCCATCAGCCACCAGCCAAACGAACAGGCTGTCCGTCGCTGTGAACTCACAGCCTGGCTCGGGGGCCCACTTGCCAGCCTGACTTTTGCAGCCACGGCAAGGCAAAAACCCTGCAAGCGAGCCGGGATCAGGGAAAAAGTCTACTTCACCTCTGACCTACGAGGGTTGGAACACATCACCCCCAACCTATGAAAATGGATTTTTTACCCACTGAACTTTCTAAAACAGGACAAATTACCTTCTGAAGCAGTTTTAAAAAATCATATTAAATCACAGAAAAATCATAAAATGAAAAATCAAATTGTGTTAGACTTCAAATTAGTAGTTCTACGCAGTGAACATACGATATGGAATGCTTTAGTACATATTTTTTGTTGTAACCTTAGATCTACGCTTTTCTCCATAACTGTAAAAAAATATACTAAATATATCATATTATATTTTCATTGTGTAGATGTACTCATAGAATCCAGTTGGATTTTCCATTTTATGATTTTTCCGTGATTTACTATGATTTTTCAAAACTGCTTCAGGGGTGATTTGTCATGTTTTAGAAAGTTCAGGGGTAAAAAAATCCATTTTTATAGGTTGGGGGTGATGTGTTCCAACCGTCATAGGTTAGGGGGTGAAGTAGACTTTTTCCCAAAAGCTTATCATCGTGGCATCGCCCCTTCTCTTCCTCTCTCTTTCTCCCATTTCTCTGGCGACGAATTTCCAATTTCCATGCTTACTAATGTTTTTCTTTTGCAAAAGTTGTGCTCCCTAAGACTGACTCCAACAACCAAGAGGCAAACATGGCATGCCTTTGATAGTTTATGTACCGCACAGTGAAAAGGGAAGGAACCTAAAACTTCTCTTCTCCAACAGCCAAGAGGCAAACACAAGATGCACTTGTCGCCCACGCCTGCCTTGTCGAG
The DNA here is from genome assembly GCA_947561735.1 of Cenchrus americanus. Lineage (NCBI taxonomy): Eukaryota > Viridiplantae > Streptophyta > Magnoliopsida > Poales > Poaceae > Cenchrus > Cenchrus americanus. The sequence goes on from OX387242.1 coordinate 106,643,646, forward strand.
CGTCCCTCCTCGCTAAGCACCGCCACCGGCCAGGAGAGCTGCGATACGCCGACCACGAGAACTATGCCGCTGACCCAAGGAACTCGCGGTGCGGTCCATGGGAGGGGCACGACGCTGACCTGGGAAGCTTCGACGCACTCAACGGGGAACTGCATCACGCAGGCTGCGTCGCGCCCAACCGGCCATGGAGGAGCTCGACTGCCTATCCACCATCGCCTCGGGCCGCATCGAGATGGAAGCCGCCGTGCTCCATGGACCGTGCCGCTGCCACCGCTTTACACGGGCTGTGATACGTGGAAGGGGGATCCATAGAAGAAGATGGGTCGCGCTTGGGAGAAGGAGCTACTTTGCATCGCGCGTCGCCGTGAACACAATATGCATCCTGTGATTGCGTCGCCTGTTGGAGGAGATTTTGAGACCCAAATACATTGTTTTGACCCTATTTTTAGGTTTGGGCTACCTTGTTGGAGACAATCTAATGTTTGTGATGTCTTTTTGGTTCAAGTGCTCTTATGTTCGAAAGAATCTCATTCACCTTGTGCATCATATGCGTTTGGCACAGCTTTGGCTGTGGCTGTGTTGGTGAAGTGGATTCTCTGGTGAATCTGAAATCGTTTTGAAGAAACTTTTGGCAAAATAGCTTCTTCTGGCTGTGTATGATAGATAAGAGGGTGAAATGTCCATAATGCCCTTCTCTTTTCCTTATTTCTCTTTCCTTCTCTTATTTTTCTATTTCTTCTTCCCTTCCTATTATTTTTCCTTTTCTTTTTTCTTCTTATTCTTTTTGTTCCTTTTTCTTTTCACCCCATTTCCCTTCGCTTTTCCCTATCACCTTGTCCATTCACGGACACCTCCTCCACCTACCTCCACCTTCCGGCGCCGGGTGCTCCCCTTGCCGGTCGGCTCCATCTGCGCCCGCTGTCCACCTCCGACCACGCCACGCTTTCCCCCTCCGCCTGCACTCCACCGCGTCCCATGTCGCTGCGGAGGAGGAGCTGGCAGGCTCCGTGGTAGCACACTGCCCTCCGCATCTCTGCGGCGGTGTCCTCCCCACGTGGTTGCGCTGGACGCCCACCCTACGCCCCCACCGGCACCTCCACCGACGACTCAGATCTCGCCACCACTGCCCGCCACCTCCTCTGCGAGGGACGCCACCATCCCTCCGAGCTCCACCTCTCTGTCCTCAAGGACTCCGCCGCTGGGGAGGGAGCAAGGCATCGTCTTCCTCCTATCCATTCAACACTGCCGACGGTCTCCAGCGTCCTCGCCATCTCCGCCTCCAACGCATTCGCCGGTCTCCGAGCTGTGTCGGCCACCGCTGCCCTCTCGTCCTCCCTCGCGCGACTGGCTGGCCCTGAGCGCGTCGGACGTCGTCGCCGCCCTACACCCTTCCCCGCAAGCCTCCCACCTCCCCGCGAGCGCGCCCAGAGGCAAGTTAAAGACTCGGGCCCCACGTAGGAGACGAAGTTGAGGGAAGCCAATTTTTTACTCCGCCTTCTCTGATATGCTCCAGAGAGCGGAAAACGCAGGAGCTTTGCACTAGAGTAGTTTTGCGAGGGCCTTTGGCAGGGCTTCGACTCCCGACGACCACTCAGCCGGAGCTGAAGCGCTACCAAACGGACCCTTAGTCTTTGAGTTTTTTCCTTCAAAGTGAAGTGTTGCTAAACACTAGCATGTTATCTTCTCATTCTCGACATACGCCGGTGTTCTTTGGAGCTCCTTTACAACATACTGTAACCCTTATTTGTAGGGGCAAGCCTAGCAGTTAAAGAGACTGCGTATTCAAAGTTCAAAATGTACATAAGGTTGACTTTTTTCATCTCTAACTATGCCATGTTTAGTTGACACTCCCTCCGTCCTCGTTTATAAGACGCACACGGACGTAATACGAGAGTCAAACTTTATCTTCTTTGACCAATAAATTACACATCATTTTTTCGTTTTGTCATGTAAATTTGACATGGTTAGATTTGTAATCAAATGTACTTTCCAATAAGTATAAATTCTTAACCATAACTAATGTAATATAAAAGAAATGAGTAGTCAAAGTATGATTTAAAAGACTGTGTCATGTTAGCTCACGCCTTATAAATGAGAACGGAGGGAGTAACATATAGCAAAAAGAAGAAAAAAGGGGAAGTTGGAGCTAGCCAAAACAGTGGGTAGGGAAGAGGATGCAACGAGGCCGAGGCCCTACCAAACATCAGGGCTTCAGGCCCATGGTGCGTCCTCTGTACTAGTTTCATTTTTCCAATATTTGGCTGTTGCCTTCCCAAACCTGGCCACGAACCGGCCGGTGGCATGCATCGCACGATCTCTCGTATCTCCTCCAAATTATTCTCCTCTCCAATTAATTGTGATTCCCAAAACAATTTAGTTTTTTTACAATAGCATAGCACTATATTAAGCAGCCAGTTTTACACAAAAGTCCTCTGAAGAAGACAAAATTACATAAAGGTCCTTAGACTAGATAAACACAGCAACAACACAGCGGCGGCGGGCGACGAGCTCGCCGTCGAACAGCCGTAGAGGCACCAGGGGCGCGTACAGCCAGATGGGAGACCGTGCTAAGCATCAGTTGAAGACGGATCGACGGAGTGTTGAAGGCGCACACCGGGCGACCGAAAGATGATTTGAAAGTCGTCGCCGGCGATTGAAGATGCTCCCGGTCAGGATCCAGGGGGGAACGAGTTCGTCGAACCACCGCTTGATGTAGTGGAGCTGCTTGTTAGCTAGATCTGACCTTGTAGAGGCTGCTTGGTCTGGAGATGAGGCGGAGGCGGGCGTCGATGGATACGAAACGGAGGAGCCCAGATCTTGGCGGCGTGGCGGAGATGGAAGAGGGAGAGGAGGCGAAGGGAGATCTGAGCTGAGGTGGGGATTTTTTATTTTATTTGTACTAACCGGGTGATGAAGCACGACGGTGACGAGGCAGCCGACGAAGACACCGGCGACGACGAAGGCGACGTCCTCCCACATCAAGTAGCAGGAGCCACGAAGGGCACTGGTCATGGAGGCACTAGGGAAAGGTAAACTAATAACTAATCTAAGCTACTGCGAGGAGGAAAGGCCCCTCTCCCGTCGCGCTCCGGCGTGGACGCCGGAGGCGGACGGGAGGGGGCCGGAAGGGGCGAAGGGGAGCGCTGGGTAGCTTCCTTACGAAGGAAGACAGCGCAGGTTCAGTCTCGAGGTTTGCGTTGGCGTCCAGTTCCAAAACAATTTAGTTGTCATCGACTTGAGTGCCATAAGAATTGTCCATGTAATTCCCAAAACAATTTAGGAGCAGTTGCCATCGATATGTTTCCTTTTTCACATCTCATAATTGTCTCCTCCAATTATGTTTTGAAATTTCCTTCATGGCGCCTCATATTGTTGAAAGACAAAAGTGTGGAATGAAATGGAATGGAAGCAAATGAATTGATTGATTGATGAGGGGGTGGACCCCTGAATATATACACAGGGAAAGGGTGTGAAGGCACCCCTTCGGGAGTGCCGCACCCCTTCGAGATGACCCTTCAACAAGGCGGTTGTAACTTCCTAATTACATCAGTAATGACTCCCCTAATTACATAAGTATGCTAATTGATCACTAATCAATATTTCATAACACCCCCCCTTGATCAATTGCTTCTTGGGATCTTTATGTAATTCAATCATCTTTGGATATTGTCTTGTAAAACTCCTCCAAAAACCCTATGGGAAAAATCTTGAGGAGAAACCAATCTATGTGTATATGCCATTAAAACTCCTTCAAATCCAATGGGAAAATGTAAGGAGAAAATGATATGGCATTTTAGATTACTGTCTCATTGATGACTTATATGAGAAAACCTTTAAAAGGGAAAACTCATAAATAAGTTTAGAGATCAATAATGTTATGATCCGAGGATTATATTTGAATAACCTTCTCTAAAACCCAATGGGAAAAATATGAGAAGGGATTCTATATCTTCTTAAAAACTCTTGTAGAGAAAACAAAAGATATGACATAGAATATGTCTTGAATACCACCCTTAAAACCTTAGTGGAAAAATTAGGTGATATGCAATATGTTCTTGTATTGATATTGCCTCATTAAAACCTTTTATGAGAAACCTTGTAAGGAAAACTCATATAGGAAAAAGAGTACAATATTCATAATCAGATGATTATGTATAGATTTATATCAAAGGAATGTCTCCCCCTGATTCTTGCAAATCTTTGAGTTGTCTCATACCTATTCCAAAAACATATTTCTGGAATAATATTGTTGGTAAGAACTTTGTAAATAAATCTGTAAGATTATCACATGATTTGGTTTGCAAGATTTCTACCTCACCTTTATTTTGTAATTGATGAGAATATCTCCTCTTGAACCTTGCAAAAGTTTAAGTTGTCCCTCACCACTTACCACGAATACCATTCTACGATGTAGTGGTGGATAAGCACATTAGTGAGTGCCTTTTGCAAGCTATTTATTCTCCCATTTTGTAAAACAAGGATATACATTTTGATCAATACAAGATGCATTATCATTTATAGATAATGCTAGTGATTATATGGAATCACATTTTATCATCCATTAAAGTCAAGCATATGAATATGATGCTTCAGAATGATATATAAAAGTTTATGTTGTGGAGTCCATTATGATGACTACCATGAAAACTTTATTATTTGTATCAGTCTATGATCTGGCAATATGCGGGGGGATCAGTTAGCTAGCATCTTGATATCCTATTTGGTCAAGTCTCGAAATATTAATCAAGGCTTTTAGTACCATTTGATATCTATGGATATCATTTTTCACTCCCACCAGCATGGTGTTGTTGGAATTGAATTATAGTAAGGTATCTACAACTGTAATATTAAGCATGTTGTATGATACGCAAGCACTTTCTTGGTACTAAAATTTATCATCCCAGGGTCGAAATGGATATTGATCCATCTTTAGGGATTGAATGACCATGAGTATTTATGTCCAATATTATTTGAATATTGGTACATGTTATCAATTGAATATTGATAAACTGATATGTATCTGCACAAGTTGTAAACTTGAGCATAGTTTGGTTTTACCAAAATTTCCATCTCAAATTCCGTCATGAAATGATTGCTTGTTTGTTTATGTGTGTTAAATATGATGATGGAAAATCCACGTTGGATTTATTTATGAACACACATGCAACCATAATGATTGGAGTAATCCTTCTATGGAAGATACTCACTTAGTCAGTTGTACCACAATAAACTTGACTATTTCAAGTTATGGAGTGACTTGAATCTTGAATGATACACAATATATGTTGCGATTTATATTTAGATATAGGATATGGAATAAGTCGAAGACTTGTATATCGAAATCTATGAAAGTTATATGATCTCGCCATTGATAAAGTATAGGAACATAATTTTCACATATACCACAAGGGTATCTTTTGCTCGGTCTCTCGCGTGAAACCATTGCTACAATATCTCATTGTATCACCACCTTTCTTCCAAAAAGAATGCATTTGTGAGAAGATAGTATTACTATGGTAAATACATCTCACTAGTGAATGAGATAAATTCTCCATAATTGTCACCTCTTTATTTGACCCAATTTGAGTGTTGATACACTCTGCCCAGGACTTTTGGTCTGGATCCAGTTTAAGATGTATAACAATTTTCAGGAGTATATGTCGAAATTTATGTAGTCTTTGTATTATTGATTCGATAGAACCAATATAACATGTGAAATATTAACTTCTTATAACTCTTATCTCATTTCCCTAGAAGATAGAGTTTGGATGTTCCGATGATGCCTCAGTGCAAATTTATGTGCACATGTACTGGGCTTTAGAATGTTAAACATTCATAGGCTTTGGATTTTCAATTATCCATAAAGTGTCTAACAACATGTATGATGTTGATTTGCATTTACTATACTGGAGGATGTCTCCCCTGTTTCCGCGGATGCTTATTAACAAGTTATGTCCCTAATGACCATACTTCTCCCCCTCTTATTTTCATTTGGGAGTTGAGTGATCTTGTTAGTTTTCCACTCTTTTCTGGCACATTGATTTGTAGAGATTGAATAAGATGACACTTTTGATAAGTAAATGCATTTGGCAGAATATTTGTAATATGCTACAAATATATAAGATGTTTTGAATTGATAGTTCAAATATTCTTTGTATGTACGTGAATGTGAGGATTGAATGTGATTGGTAACATTCATTTTGTATTCCTGGCATTCTATATGTGGTATTAATCTCCCCCTAATGCCTGGAATTATCCTCAAGGTGTGATCAACATACGGGCTTTTTGTGTAAATCCCCATAGAGACCTAAGGTATTATATGAATGATGGATAATACCTTTTATGTTGATCCCTAATGCCCATGATGTATGTTGTGAGGTGGTGATATCGGTATGTGCAAAACATAACCGACACGCAGATGGGAAATATTTGGCTGTAGTTAAGCTTTCACGTACTAACTGCAACGGAGGGGGCCGTATGATTGCAGCTTGATGAATGTAAAATATGTGGTGTGTAAATCCACATATTACCAACTTGATGTTGATAGGTTGAATTCTATTGTGATGGTCATGCAAATGAGTTATCTCGATAAGAGATTTAGTTAAGCCATAATTGGTATGGACATATGGTACTTAGTGATATAGTTCCCCAAGCTAAATAATTCCATATGAATGGATGTAATCCTGCGTCCAGGAACATTTTGCTCAAAGTTGAAAATTAGAGTAATTAATTTGTGAATTTGTGATGCCTTATGATCAGTAAGGGACACAAATGGAACTATTCATAATTGACTCTATGAGCACTTGATAGTGCTTAGATAATCCATAAATGGTTGAATATGCCAACTTATCTTGAATGCATTCAAGGATTTGTATTGTTTAGAATTTTAAGGTAAGAGGGCCTTAAAATCAATTCTCAAGTGACACATGCGGTACACAAAATATGAGGATTTTGAGAATGTATGCTATGACCAATAAGATTGATAATAATTTTTTATTATCATTCATGAGTTAGAATGACCAAAGCTATCATGCCAATTCTTGATATAATCAAGATTGAAAAATTATTTGGTACGCAACATGTCATGCAGGATTTATGTATGCACATATAACATATCCCAGATAATATGAAAGGAAGTGTATGAATATTGAATTTTCATGTCCATTTTACCAAGTTGAGTGCTGATTTTTCATCATTATCCTTGGTAATGGGTTTCAGTATGAAACCATATAGAAATAGATGTCAAAAAACTGAGGGTATTTCTAGAGTACATGAGTGCATCTATAATAAATAATTGAATACCCGTGAGGAGAGTAAATTTCTCATAATTGTGATAGTGGTGATCCACTAAATGGAATTCCTTTTCTTTCTGGGTGTATCCCGAGTAAAGATCATGTATGAAGTACATGATATTGATGATGGACAATATACTGCACTTGTAGTATAATATTGAACTAATGATAATTTCATGAATTTATATGGAAACATATAGAGATCTAATTTATTAATTTATTGAAGTGCGCTTCAAATTGATCTCCTTGAATTCGCTTTTCTCCAATGATGTGGAAGTATTTGCTTGAACCAAATATTTGATTTGGAAATCATGTATACATGAATGTACAACCACACTTTAGACAAACGTGAGGTTAGTCATTATGGTTACTTGATTTGAAGGAAAGTGACATTTTATAAATGAGATCCATTGTGTTGTATATTCCATGAACTGAAAGTTCCATTCTTTGTTGGTAACTCTTCTAAGAGTTTAAAGAATAAATGGATCTTCCTTATTTGATTATTCTGATTTGTAAAATCAGAATTGAGGAAATGTAGTAACACACAAAGGTGTATGTGTGGTAATATTAATAATTGATTTGGTACTTGTATGTGGGTATAATGATGGTGGCTTGGATGCCATGAATATTGCAATGATATCGTTGATATCATGTACCCATATTGGATAGTAAATTCAATCCAATGTGAATTCAAAAATTTCCATTTTGGAAACATTAGTCTTGTCCTACATGAGTTAATCATGTATTTAAATGAATTTACTCGATGAGTAAATTATATAGCATGAAATATATTGTAGTGCAAAATTATTAAAATCAAGTTGATACGTGATTCTAAGTGGACTATTCTATAATTTGCTAGCAACGCATGTTTTGTTGCATATGCTTTTGGACTCTATTCTTGTGAGCATAAATGATCCAATGATTATTGCCAAAACATACTTTCTTTATGATAGAATATAATCACCATAATATTTTGCACATTTTCTGCTATTTATTTAAGCCAAAATTGATGCTTAAAATTATGTATTCAAGATGGATCTTGGATTATTTTATGTATAATCTTGTATTTTCAAATTGCGATTTGAATTACAAGTAGTGTGAACCTCATCTTTGATAGGTGATGAAATCGCTATTATCGAGTGTGACTCGATCATCATGTACTAGTGAGTTAATATAATAAAAGGTAATCACCAGAATGGTGTAACCTTTGAAATGGTGGATGAGAAACTCACTTTATAAGTATAATTTGCATGATTGCAATAAATACCTTACACTCCACTCATATGTGTTACACTAGTAAGATTAGGAGGTTATTTTGGGGGAATTATCACCATATTGTTGTTATGAATATGCAAAACTAGTGAAGGCAAGATGATTCTTGCAACAAACATTACTTTACTGATGTAAAATTTTGTTGTAAAGTAAGAAAAATAATGAATGTGAGATGATTCTTACAAAATTAAGGTATAGGGTATTTTAATTCCTGCAGGAATATTTGACTTGATAGTCATTAACAATTTTGTCTGTATGTATGAAACTTGGATATACACTTTGAAGGTAATCATCATAAAGATGTAGACCTTCTAGTGATGAGCAAAATCTGCCTAAAAGCACAAATCTCAAGGTAAATAAATTCTTATAAAGAACTTACTACAGCCAGTGCGTAGGTCACATCACCTAGTGTTATTTCCAATCAGTTGTACATGCCTTAATTTTAATTTTGCTTGATGTTCTACTTGATGTAGAAAATTTTGATTAATTTAGACCATACAAATAAAATAAATTGCATAGGTAAGAATTGTTCTAACACCTAAAAATGATCTATGGATCATAAATATGGATAATTACTGTGGTAATTATAACATCCAAATTATATAGGTGTAAATACTAGAAGGTACAAATCACAATGTGCTTAACAATACACTATTACAGAACAATTCAGGGTCTAGAACGTAAATATACAGAACTAATTATTCTGACACGTAAATAGATAAAAGCCTGAGGGCTAATTTGAAAGTTCAGAGAGGCAATTTGGACTTTTCATAAGTTGGAGGGGGTCAGGAGGACTTCTGGAGCCTGGGGGACGACTCAGTCCGGTTCCGGCCTGCGGGCAATTTTCGGCTCTTGGGCCGGCGGCAGCCTGCGGGCTGATTCCGACCTTCGGGTCGACGCGGCCTCGTGGAAACCCGCGGCTGTGGTGGCTTGCGACGGCCCATGGTGGCCCACGGGCGTGGCCCGCATAAAGGAAGCAAAGAGGGCGGTTAGGGTTCCAACCCCAACCGTCCGCCCTCCACAGCGCTGCCGGCGCCGCCTGTTGGATGGCCGGTCGGTTGACCGACGTCGATCTTCACCACCACTAGCCGCGGATCCATTTCCCCTCCCCTTCTTTCTGCATCCGCTACCCCCAGCTGTGTCGGTTTGTGCCGGCCGCCGGCCATGGCCGGCCGTCAGTTGCCGGCAGATCCCAACGAGGCATGGCTCCGCATGCTACGCTGGACCCCAGGGCGGCAGTCTACAGCCACGATGCGGCTAATGGGGTCGGTCCTGCAGGATTCTCCGAGTCCGTCGAGGAAGAAGCCGGCGCGAAGGAGCCGTTGGCTCTGTCCTTGTGGTGAAGCGAGGAGTCGGCTTCTATGGTTTGTTGCCTGCGGCCACCAAGCACTGCAACCACGATGGCCATGGTTTTTTTTCTATTGAAGCAAATAGAAATTTTGATGCTTACAGTTTGATAAATCACATCAATGGGGTTCTCTATTGCAAGAAAAAATGCCTCTGTTGATGCATCTTTTCTACTTGCAGAATGCCGCCAACATAAATTTCTTGGCATGGTTGCTGGACTAGGTTCTATGATGGCGCGAGTGACAAGGCTTCACGGCGACCATGGTGGTCAGTTGGTCACGGTGTCCTGCAGGATAGTGACCACGACGATCAACAAATGTTTGGCCTCTATTCAGACGTCAAGTCCGGAATGTTTTCCAGGGAGGAAATGCTTGGCCGCCATAAAGAGGAATAGCAAGACAACGGTCTTGCAAAGTTGCAAAAGGATGTCAACGGAGAAGACAATCTATGGCGTACTCTGTGTCGAGGCCTTCTGCTTCTCTTTCTCGGCGAGTTGATGTCGAGGCCGTTAGCCTCTGTTTCTCGGCGAGTCACTCAGTGTAGAGACGTGCGTGATAACGTGTTGAAAGACAAAAGTGTGGAATGAAATGGAATGGAAGCAAATGAATTGATTGATTGATGAGGGGGTGGACCCCTGAATATATACACAGGGAAAGGGTGTGAAGGCACCCCTTCGGGAGTGCCGCACCCCTTCGAGATGACCCTTCAACAAGGCGGTTGTAACTTCCTAATTACATCAGTAATGACTCCCCTAATTACATAAGTATGCTAATTGATCACTAATCAATATTTCATAACACATATAATTGTAATACCAATTCTCTATGTTTCCCTTTTTACCAACGTGTCATATCTTCTCCTCTCCAATTTGGTTGTCAACAATTTATTAACATATCAAATGTCCTTGTTTTATTGGTCACGGCTCATAATTATCCCTGCAATTATGTTTTGAAATTTTTTTTGACCTCATATAATTGTCTTACCAGTTCTCTTTGTTTCCTTTTTCACCAATGTATCATATCAATATATTCACTTTGTTGAGAAATTGGTGACTCCGACCTTGACGTTGACTTTCTAGAAGTATTACCAAAGTAGTATGATACTAGTTCTTTAGTTCACCCTTACCCACACTAATTGGAGAAGACCTTCACACCGATACCAACACGGGAGACCAACTCGCTTTCGGAACTCAATATATCTATTTAAAAATAACTTGATACAACACTCCCTCTTACACTCTTTATGTGGCTATCCTACCATGACACCATTGCACTACATGACAACCTTACCATCTCAGATCCTGTTTGGAACGAAGGGAATGAAAATGCGGGAACAAAAAGAAACACAAGAATGACAGGTTACGCTAACAGTAAAACAAAGAAATGGTACAAGAATAGATATTTGGTACGTATGAATACAAACATAGGAATAGCAGTTGGAGTTATGGAAAAAACTAAAATTAATACATGTGTGTTTTTTAGTCTATGACAAGTGGGCCAACAAGCCCCACTTCTCAATAACCACTTCTTAATAGCATTATGTTTACTCTTTTTATAGCTTTATGTTACCCTTTCTCCCGTCCTCCCCGATGATGTACGTCGGCTATGCAAAATGTTCAGTTGTTTACCGGTGCACTTTTCCACTGTCATGGCGACCTGTTAGTTTGGTTGGCGGCTGGTGCTAATTTGGTCTGAGAGCAAAGTGCCGCTGGCTGATTGTTGGTGGCTGATTTGTTACGAGAGAAAAGTACTGCTGGCTGGTGGCTGATAAGCCAGACGAACAGACTCACTGCCGAGGAGGCCGCCCCTCACTGCCGTGACGACCTTCCCCACCGTCGAATCGAGGATCCCCTTGCAGCCACCTCGGCCCACCACGAGGAGGCCGCCCCTCGTCGCCTCCGCCTCGACCCACCGCGAGGAGACCGCGTGGATCGTAGCGGAGCAGAGGAGCGGGGAGGGGCTGTGGTGGCGGAGGAGCCGATCAGGGAGCAGAGGAGGACAACTGTGGAGTTAGGGGTGGAGCGGCGTGGCGGTCGCGCCGGACGGAGCAGGGGAGAGGAGATGCGTTTGACTTGCGATGTATCTGTTGGAGACATCATTATTACAAAGCAGGGCAAAGTACTGTGTGCACGAGAGGCAAAGCTGAAATTGCCTCACCAAATTGCAACGTGTTGTTGGGGTGAGCCTTAAACATTGGGGTTGTCATAGTTGTTTAGCAAGTGTTTGGTTTGTTATTCAAGTGAGACTCTCTACAACTTCAGAGATCAAAGTGTGCCTGACCAAATGTTGGCCATTTTTGGCCATTTTAAATTTGACCACCAATTCAAAATCTTGACCAATTTTGACAATTTTCAAATGAACTAAGATGCACCTTTTTAACCTCCCATTCATGAAAAGGGAACGCGGCCTTGCCACCTAAGGCTAGTGTCCTTCATTAATTCGGCATCATTTTCTTTCTGACAGCATGGAGTATGGAGTGGTGGTTGTAAAGTTTGAGGTTGTTTGATTATGTTTGGGTGTTTTGTTAATTTGTGGGAAGTTGATGGCTTTTTTAATAGTCTAGGATCTATGGGTGGGTTGTATCGAAGTTTGAGTTTTTTTGAAAATCATGGGCTGCATTTTTTTTTCCAAAAGTTTAGAGGCTAATACGTAAAAATTCATAGACAGTGGGGTTTGCATTGTTATGAAATTCGAGGTCCTTTTTGAGAAATCATGGACTGCAAACATATTTTTCCGAAAGTTTAGGGGTTCATATGTCAAAATCTATGGACTGCAGTCATGATTTTTGCTAAGCGAAAAGTCTTTTTTGCATAATGACTGTTGCTTGGCCATTCTGGGCTGTCTGTGCGGCCAACCCAACTGACACCCCTCTCCTTCGATTCAACCTCGCGTCCCCTGCAGAGGCAAGGAGGGCGCGGGATCCTGGGGAGCTCTACCATCGAGATCCGCATCGAGCTGGGTGGTGGAGCTGGGACGAGGGGCGAGCAGGAGCAAGGGCGGTGCAGAATCAGGCCACGGATCCGGCGACAGAGGTCGCGCGCACAAGCTCCGGGCGGATTCGAGCCCGCACCGGCAGAACAAGCCCTTGCTCGTGTTAGGGATGAAAACGAACGGGTTAAATCCCACCCTGACCCGTCTCGTGTTCTACATTTGACACGACCGTTTTCACATTCTCAGAAAAAACCGAAAACATGAGGGATACCGGGTCGGGGCTGTTCGGGAGCGGGACGGAAACAGGGAAGCGTCCACCCCGCCCGTATTCTCGGGATCCCTATACGCCCGGGAATATCCCGTCTTTGACCTGGATGCATTTAACTCGGACAAAGCCTAAAACATACAACAATGAACACCTTATACTCCAAAACCCAACCCAAACCCTACCAACCTTATCCTCGAATCGATTCCTCTGCTCCTCTCACTCCCGCCGCACCACGACATGGCACACAACACCAGGCAGCAGGCACCGTGCACCGCTGCCCGCCTGCCCGCACCACGCGCCGCCGCCCACCGAATCGCACACCCTGCGCCACCGATTCATCCCAACGCGAGGCAAATGATCGGAGTTTTGCAGGAGAGAGAGAGAGAGCAGAGCGCAGGGAGGGAGATAGCAGAGGGAGCGGCGGAGCTCCGTCTCTGGGCTACCGAGCTCACGACCAACCTCCTGCGGTGGAGCTTGGGGTCGCCGACAAGCTCGCGTCTCCGGGCAGCGCTGAGGTAGTCGGTGACTGTGGGCCGGCGCAGGGGAAGCCAATGAACTTCAGGCATCGAGCGGACGCCGATGAAGCCCCTGCGGCAAGCTCCACGTGGAGCAGGAGCGGCTGGCAAGCTCGCGCCTCCGCCCTGCGTGTGGAAGAAGATAAGGCCCTCTTTGGCTCGTAGGGAGAGTAGAATCGTTCTAGAGGAATATGGGAGTCGCTCCTGCGTTCGCGTCAAGAAACATAGGGCCTCTTTGGGAGGGCTCCAGCTCTGGCCCCACGAGCGGCTCCAAGCGGAGCCCTCCCAAACGGTTGTTTCATCCCCGGCTCCGGCTCTGGAGCCCCGCAAAAGGCGCTCTCTGGAGCCCTTTTGCCGGGACGGAGCTAGAAAAGGGTGGCTTCGCCCGGCTCTAGACGGCTCCACGCCAAGTTTGCCGGCCCTGCCCTGAGGCAGGCATGGGCGGGAGGCCAAGCGGGGCAGAGCAGAGGCGGGGCGGAGGCTCCTCGGCGCGACACGTATCTCCGCGTGGCGGTGCTAGCCAACGAGCTCAGCGACAACCCAATGTAGGCGCGGCCGGGAGGCGGGACGGCGAGGCCGGACGGAGGCGAGGCGGGGTCGAGGCGCCGGCGGGGCGCGACACGGTGGGGGCGGGCGGAGGCGCGGTGTGGAGGCCGGTCGGAGGCGCGGCGGGGCCGGAGGCGCAGGTGGATGCGCAACGGAGGTGCTTGTGCGGGACCTCGGTAGATGCCTGTGCATGGATAAGAAAGAAGGAGAGGAGGGTAAAAAGAGAGAAAAAAGAAAAAGAAAGAAAAGGGAAAAATAAAAAAAAGGAAAGGGCATTTTAGACATTTTACAACCTCAATCTAACATGTGAAGCCGTTGTGCCAAACGTTTTTTTTTCAAAACGGCTTCAGCTCTATCAAAAAAACCCTCCACCGAAGGAGCCAGAGCCTTGCCAAACAGACCCATAGTCGAACCACATTTTTCTTTTCCTGCGTGTATAGTGATATTGATTCTTTTTTCTACGTTGCCCAAGGTCAGCTGATGTCATCGATCCCACAGGGTTCGATTCCACGGGTGAAGTAGTTTGTTTCTTTGTGTGATACTGCTCCATGAGTAAACTGTAAACACTAGTGCTTTGACAGGGGCACTGATGTGTGCTATCCCGACTTAAGTTTCCTCTTCCCGCCCGTTTCCGTTGATTTTCCGCCCGTATTCGTTCGTTTTCGCACACCCGCTTATCCCGCTCCCATTTCCGATTGTTTCTGGCCCGACCCGTTCTGGTGATAAAATACGGGAGCGGAAATGGGAAAGGGTTTATCCCGCCAGTTTCCGTTCGTTTTCATCGCTACGCGGGGTGGATTCGCGGTGGCCGGCCTCCCCTTCCGGTGAAGGCGGAGCTCGACAGCGTGGCGCAGGTAGCCCGCGCCGGCCTCCTCCCTCACTCCCGATGTCGGGACATGGAGGTTCCAGCGGCGACCCGAGATGCGGCCTCCTCCGGTGAAGGTGCCACGGCTTGGACAGGTGCGGCCGCGAACGGGCGCGAGGTGCTTGGGAGCGGCGGACACTGCGGGCTGCAAGGAGGCGGCTCCCTCGGCGGCATCGACAATGAGCTGCTCCCTCCATGCTCCTCGCCCTCCGACGGCAACAACGGCTCCACGACAGGTGGTAGCTCCCTGCGTCCCTTCCGAGTGTGGGCGCGAGAGAGGAGGTTGGCGTGTGCGGGGCCTGCGCCAGCCCCTAGAGGAGCTCCCGTGTCCCTTCGAATCTGAAGGATACGGGAGGGAGACGGGAAAATGGCGTGGCTTCTCCCGTCCCCGCTGCAGGCGAAAAAAACATTCCTCTCCCTAAACCCTAAACCCTAAACCCAAAACCCAAAACCCTAAACCCTAAGGTATTTTCATGGGCGCAAAGGGTTTGTGCCTTCCAACACTACATTTTTATTAAGGCATCCAACCCTGCGCAATATTCCAAACGTGAAAAAAAGACTTTGCAATGACATCTGCAATGTAAAGAGAACTCTAAACTCTCTATCTACACCAAGGTTGGCTATCCGGCTATCCCGTCAGTCACCAAAACCCCAAACATTTCTTTAGGAGTTGACGTTTGTTTTCTTTTTAAAAAAATGCACATAGCATATTTTTCATTAAAAGAGGAGATAGAATTACAACGAAGCGACAGTCACCAAAACCCAAAACATTTCTTTAGGAGTTGACGTTTGTTTTTTTAAAAATGCACATAGCATATTTTTCATTAAAAGAGGAGATAGAATTACAACGAAGCGACTTTAGGGAGAATACAAAGCGCAACAACACAAAGAAACAAAGGTACAAAGATCAACAAAGGCGACCTAACAGCTAAAACAACGTTAGAAAGAAGAGAAGAGTCTCACAATACCACCACCAAAAAGCAAGATCTAGAAGGACTAGAGGAGCGTGGCCTACTGGACAACAAAGACGCTAAGGTCACCACACACCATCATCGAAGGTCTAAAAACTAAGCCTGTGAGGACTGAGCGAAGATGTCACGCAGGACGATGCCACCAACAAGGTAACGACGATGGTGCCGCTATCGTCTGTCTTTCCATGAAAGACTGGACCGAGTTTTCACCCTGCAGACCAAATGGATTTGAAGCCACGATAACACCTCCAGCGAGGAAGACTATGTTAGCAAACACACCGTTGTCAGCACCGACGAGGTTGGGCGAGGCTTGCAGCAGACTTCGTATCCAACTCCACGCAGGAGACCTCGGGGCTCGAAAGATAAGACGTTCTCTCCTCTGCATGTGCGTCGCCAGCCTCCTTCGCCTCTACCCCCTACAAGAGTAATTTTGCCTGAAGAATGTTTAATTTCTTCAATTCAAAATAGGCGACTCCCTGTACGTAGGGCTTCTGTAGCAAATCGAACATCATAAACGGGAGCACAGGCCTGCTGCAGTCCATCATGCATAGAGAACAGTGAGTCTGCTGTTTGGGTGAGGCACGTTTCCATGGACAGATAGTGTTGACGCCAGTTGCCGGCAGTAATTAACCAGAGGAACCTGAAGAGATCAAAATCAAATACCTCAATCACAGTAAGAAAGCGCAGTATTGTCTCCGGCAAAAGAAAAAAAAGAAAAGTCCTGAATAACAGAGTTCTTAATAATCCCTCTGTTTCTTCTAGTCATGAAAGGGGGAAAAAGAATCATGACCAAACTCAATGCAGAAAACAAGTTCTCTAAAAAAAGGTTGTAGTAGTTTACAAATGAATATTTGACTATCAGCGAAGTCCAGTTTTAAGTAATAAGCTTCTGTCACATCTAGCTATTTTTTTTTGGAAACAGGAGGAGCTTGCGCTCCTACTGATTATAAATATATTAAAAAAAGTAAGAAAGGGACCTCTTACAAAAACCTCAAGAGACAAAAAAGAAAAGGAAAAAAATCATCAAAATTACACAAAAGCTTGTAGCCATGAAAGCATTGCTTGTTGCTTTGAAGCCTTCACCCTTAGAATAACTAGGGCGAATTCATCCCTGAATCTGATACTGACCGACTGAAGCTGCGGTTGAACATCATGAAAGATCAGATTGTTTCTCTCCATCCATATGCACCAGGCCATCACAATTAAGACATCCATGAAGAAAGAGACATTGAGCTGATCTCTGAAGGAGGTAAAGACCTGAAAAGGATCTCCCTGTGGAACCCCTAGATGGAGCAAAGCCCAACAAGATTGAGCAAAAGGACATCTTAAAAATAAATGGTCCAAAGTTTCTTCTAGAGCAAGAGAGCAAAGAACACTTAGCCTTCCTATGATTGTGTTCTTCAACCTGCTTGTTTCAGTTGAAGCATATGATCTTAAAAATATGACACTTAGCCTTCCTATGCATATGATCAGTTGGTTCAGTTGGCTCAATTGTTGGAAAACCTGCCTACTAATGATGAAGATGATATCTGGGCCTACATTTGGGGATCTCCCTGCTACTCAGCCTCCAAAGCTTATAAACAGTTGATCGGGTCCAGGGATGTTCACCCTTCTTTTAAATGGCTTTGGAAATCGGCAGTTCAACCGAAGCACAAAGTGTTCTTTTGGCTTCTTTTCCAAGACAGGCCAAGTACTAGAGATATCCTATGCTCTTGCTTGTTGATCATATGCTTCAACTGAAACAGGCAGGTTGAAGAGAGAGTTTATATCAATAGCTTCTCTTGCTTGCTGGACTGTAATGTTTTGCCTCTTGGCAAAAGAGAACAATTCCGGGAAATCATTCCCCGACAATGTATTACTCCACAAATCCTACCACATGAGACAGGTGTCTCCTGTGTTGAAGGCTCCTTCCAGGGCGGATCTCCCCCGGGCCGCTCACATGGCAAGGTATCACATCTAGCTATTAGCTAGCCCATAATCTTGTTTAACTAAATTTGATTTAAATGAAAACATGAGAACAAAAGAACCTCTTAAGCTGCGTTTGGAAGTAGATATTGGAGGTCTTGACATTGAATTAGTTCAATGCCAAATCAGACTAGTATTGATATTAGGTTCCAATATCAGAGCCATTGTTCGGATGTAGATGAAATTGATAGATTGAATCAAAGTAGCTTGTCCATACCAATTCATGTTTGGATGTCAATATCGTGGCATCTATTTTTGACCGTCTTCTTGCTCCTCTCCACCTCGGGCACACCGGCGGTGGTGCTCACCCGGGCCCCTGGCACCTCACCGGAGAAGGCTCCTTCCAGGGCGGATCTCCCCCGGGCTGCTCACACTTCGCCGAAGAAGGCCATCCTCTCCATCCGGAGAAGGCCGCCCTCTCCCGCCGACCATGAGGAAAGAAAGGGCCGTTGGCCATGAGGAAGAAGGGGCCACCAGCCATGAGGAAGGAGCCGTCGCGCATCTGCCCCTGGTGGGACAAGCCTAAGAAAATACCTTCATGGACGGCTCCTCCCCCTGGTTGGATTGAACTTAGGGCCTCTTTGGGAGGGCTCCAGCTCCGGCTCCACAAGCGGCTCTGGGCGGAGCCCTGCCAAAGTGTAACGCCCGCGTTTTTAGCTCTTAATAAATCATCTACTAAATCACATGTGTTTTCAAAACTTTCCCGCTGAGCTCATTTATTCCCCTTCGGAGCCCCGGTCGCCTTCCCCTCTCACCCTCGGCGCGCGTGCCGCGAATCCCGAAGGCACCGCCCGCACCCGGGCCATCGCCCATCGCGTGCCGCCTCGCCGCCGCGGTCGGCCACCACGCCGGAAATCACACGCACGCTACGGTCCCGCCGGCCGGTCCGCCTCGCCATCACCGCCGTCCCGGAATTAACGCCGGTATCTGAGAAAACCCAGAATAGTTCGCAAAAATCCTTCTTCCTCTCTCTCTCCTAATTTCCCTAGCAATTCTCCTAATTTTCTTTTCCTTTCCTTTTCCCATTTCTTTTCTTTCCTTTCCTATTCTTTTTCCCATTTTCCTTTCTCTTTTCCTTTTCCTTTTCCTTTCTTTCTTTCCTTTTCTTTCCTTCTTCTCCCTCCTCCTTCCTCTTCCCGCGGTCCAGCGCCGCCCCCTCCTCTGGCCCGTGCCTGGCCCGACCGGCTCGCCGGCGCCGCACGCCGGACGGCCCCGTGCCGCCTACGGTGCCCCCCGCTCGAGCCGCGACGCCCCCCCGACGGCCGACGACCCGGCACCGGAACCGTCACCTCCACCACCATAACTCCCCCCGAGCCGTCACCTCCACCACAGCGCCGCGTCGCCGCTCCCCCCCTCTGCGGCCACGGCCAATGCACCTGCATGACGAGTCCAATCCCACAGCACTGGGTTGACTGCGAATCCCGCCGGCCGGAGTCCATGCCGGATTTTTCCCAAGCCACCATTGCCGGCCTCTAGAGAGCTCCATGAGCTCGAAATATCGGCCGCCAAACCGCCTTTCCGCGCCTATAAAGAACCCCGCCGCGTTCCCCACCTCACCTCGCACCGCCACAAGCCGAGCCCCCTCTTCCCTGCACACTGGAGCACAGTCGCCCCCAAGCCCGCCACCTCCAGTCCGCCGCCGCCCAGGGAATCCGTCTCCGCGCGCCACCACCGCCCAAGGTAGGTAGGGGAATCGATTTCCTGTGAAGCCCTCTTCGTTTTGCCCTACTACCCAACCGCCGCTGGGGCCTGGCTCGCCGGCAATCGCCGCCGGCCGGCCGCACCCAACCCGCCGCCGCACCCCCTCCTCTATTTTGGATCGGGGGAGGGGAAGAAGAAGGGCGTTTTGCCCTTACCCCCTGCCCTTTCCTCTTTTCCCCACCGAGCCCCCTCCTCTCTATTCCCCCTCTCTCTTTCTTTCAATTAGACCCTAACCCTTAAACTATTCCACCATAACAACCCTGCCCTTTTTAAATAGGCCCCTAGGATATTATAGTTAGACCCTCACCCTATCTAAATATTATAATTAAGCCCTTCAACCCTAATTACTAGTAGGACCTTTGTGACAACCCGCCCAGGAAAATACCGTACTATCGCCTAAACCAATCCACTTTGGTCATCAAGTGATAATAAAGTATCATCCTGTTGTTAGTCGCCGGGTTAACGCCCGGTAAATCACTTGAATAGCAACAAGGATCGAAATATATGCATTAAAACTCACTCGAAGGCGAGTCCAGAGATACATCATCATTAACATCCAAATTTGTACCTCGAAGGGTTTAATTATTACAAACCGAAGTTTTTGCCATAAAGAAGTAGTTCAGAGTTTTGAAACAGCGGAAATAAACTAACGGAAGCGGAAACACCACGTAAGGCCATCCATGATGCTCTCAGTAGTTGTCCTCCACCCACTCCAGCTCCTAGCTGGGCGGGATCTCTCCGGGCCACAAATCACCGAAAGCATTACCTGGATCAACATATTAGCAAGGCTGAGTATACTAATACTCAGCAAGACTTACCCGTCGGTGATAACTACTTCACCAATTCTAGACATGAAAGGCTTTTTGGCCACTGAGTTGCTTTTGCTGAAAAGTAACAAAGAGTATGTCCTTACTTTCAAGATTTTAGCACAGGTTCTAGTGGGTTTGATCTTTACTACATTAGCCAACTGGTACAGATAATGTTGTACAACACAATTATTCAAGCATAGTATTCATCAACTTCCATCATTAGGGATCTCATGGCTAGTGGAGTAAGTAGTCTCAGATAACGGTGAGAGACCGACAATCGATTGATTCAAACCTTGCAAGGTAGACCTAAACACACGGTAGGTTGCCCCCGCGAGGACAACTTCCTAAGCAGTTCCCAAAAATCCTCGGGTCGGGATTGAATCTTACAGTCTTTGGTGCAGGCTATCCGACATACCCCGCGAGGCACCCGAAGTCACCGTACACCACCGGTAGCTAGCCGTGAGACGAATCCCAAGAGTAGTAATAGTAGGATCCCTCGCCGCCTCATTAAGGTACTAGGTTTACAGGTCCCATTCCCGACAAGTGCTTAGTACGTTCAAACACTTAACCCACAATAGCCATTGGACCGGAGCCCAAATCCCATGCTCTTACCACATGAGCAATCCAATTAAGGATATATTGTGATTCCTATCTAGGAACCTATTCTCGCGAGTGAGGTCATCACCCGACTTGTAGCGGTCCTATAGCTTAGCAGCTATCGACCTATCATACTATTAAGGACAAAGGTACCTAGGGATCATGCATCTAAGGTTCCAATCAACTCCTGAACTTAAATGCACAAGCATCCATAGATAATTGAATAAAGAATTTGAAAACTGGGTTAGATGCACTGGGGCTTGCCTTCGTCAGCTAGGTTAGCTTGAGCACCCTCGGTGTCGTCGAGCACTTCCACGTACTGCAGCGAAGTTTCTGCTCCTCCTTCCTCGGATTCCGGGACAAGGGAGTAATCACCGTCCAGAAGATCTACACGGAATGCAATGCAAGGTTCAGGTGATGTGATAGGTTGTTATCTTGCCCAACTCTTGTTGGTCATATTCACCTTAACAAGTATCTAGATAGTACATCTCTTTTAGGAAGGTTATTAGTTGTATATGAGTCATTCTTTTATTACACATTTGAATAAATGTTCCTTTGTACTTGATATTTTATGTAAAGGTTTAGTCCTTTTTCCCTTCACTAGCAAGGGTATGAACAATATTTTTATTCATGAATCAGTTCCTTATCAGCAAGGGTGTTTTATTAATCTTAATTAAGTTAGGTGATACTTTCCCAAAAGGGAAAAGAATTAAAAAGGGGTTTTCCTTATTAAATTGCTCTTTAATATTTAAAAGGGCTTTTAAGCTTTTTATTAAGCAATAAATTACCAAAAATTTAAAAAAGTGTTTCTTAAGCATATCAGCACCTATACTGGCCCACTGGACCCACATGTAAGGCTTGGAAGCTAGGAAATTAAATATTATGGAAAATAACAAAGACTAGTTAGTGATTCAAATTAAATGCATACAAGAATAAATAAGCAACAAAATGATCCAAACTTTCTCATGCATGCTCTATGGTCCTAAACTAGCCTAAAGAACCAGCATGTACACCTAAAAACTTTACTGATCTTGCTTCATTAATTTACAAAGGAAAACATGCACAAATTAAGAATAAACATTTCTGTTACACCAAAAATCATGATTAATTGACAAGAGGTGTCTTTTGACATAACAAGACAGTATACACAAGTTGGGCACAAAAACATAAATATTTTTAGCTACAAAAATCATCTAGGCAGTTTCAACAGAAATGGACAACAATTTATATAGCGAAGATTTACTTCATAACTTTGTGCAATTTTTGGCACAAGAACTAGTCATGGTAAGTCATACAACATATCCAAAATTTAGGTATGGAAGAGTAGTAGATTTTGAGGTATGGCAGATCTAGGTATTTTACAATCCTATTTTTCATGTTAAAAATATTTAGAATCAGACCATGTGAGAATAACAAAAGTTGTGGGATTTCTCACCATGAATCCAACAAAATTGGTTTGGCATTTTTCTGAATTTCCTACAATTTTCTAGGGATTTTCTACTGCTCTGGACTAACTAGTAAGAAAACATAGATAACTTCTATTGCAAACCAGTCCCTAATTCACAAAACAGCCCTTGGGTTTCACACTTATGCCCCTGCGGCGGCGGGAGAGCTCGCCGGCGGTGATGTGGGGCCGGACCGGGGCAACATGTGGCAGGGGAGGGCGATTGGGCTTACCCCTAGCCGATTGGTGGCGGTGGCGGGGCTGTGGCGAGCTCCAGCGAGCGCGCGCGCGCGGCGGTCGGCGGTAGCACCCGCGGCGGCGGCGGTTCGGCGCGGCCCGCGGCGGTGCAAGCCAATACGCGGCTCAGGAGGCTCGAGTGGTGTCTAAGGGAGGCCTAGGCGTGCTTGGACGGCGACGAGCGCGAGCGGGGAAGAGACTTCACCGGCGGCAGCGGCAATGGCGGGAGGAGGAGCTCGGTGGCGTGCGGGAAGGGAGAAAGGGGCGGCTTTTATAGGCGCACTCGCCCTTGGTGACGACGGGTGACGGCGCGAGATGCTCCCGCCGTGCTGACTCGAGGCGCCTAGGGCACGGGTGACCGGCGGTCCGTGGCGCGCTCGACGGTACGGCGGCGTGGCCGGCGCCGACTCGAGGCGCCTAGGGCGGGGGCGCGTCGGGGCGCGTGGAGCTCGGGCAGCGTGTGCCTCGGGCGGAGGGCGGCGTCGAGGGAGGCGCGCGGGCGCGCGATGCCGAGGGCGGTCGGCGCGGCGGCGCGCGCGCGTGGCTGGCGCGACGTCGTGGCGCAGGGCGCTCTGCCCCGATTTCAATTTGCTGGTGCTCTGTTTGAAAGTAAATTTCTCCAAATTTTTGAATAGAACTTGACCAAGCGGTGAACAGGAAAGTTGGAGATCTAGCTACCCTCTACAATTCTCAAAAAGGCTATAGGGGGTTTTCTCCACAGATTTTGAATTACACCAATGCCAACTTTGAATGTCAGCCTGCTCTTTTGAACAGTGGACCCTGCCTTTGCAACCAATATTTCAAGCTTTTCCACTCAAAATTTGAAATGCCAATCTACAGGAAAGTTGCGTCCCTCAACAAGATGGACAACTTTCAAAAAGGTAGAATTTTATGTGTTTAGGTGAATTTTGGAGAACGCGGCAAAAGTTCCGGCAGACATCTATGGGCACTAGGAAAATCAAGGGGTTTGACCAAGTCTTTGACCATGGATTGGCCCCACAAGTGTGTTTACTATTCAAAGGGGGTCACTAGGGTAGGTTAGTGAGTTTTTCGAGGTGAGGGCTGAAAGGATCGAGGCAATATGGCCTAGAGGGGGGGGGGGTGAATAGGCCTGCACACAAAATTTAAACTTTTTCTGCGAAAACACGGTCAGACTCCGGAACCTCCGAGATTATTCTCGGAACCTCCGAACGAGGCAGCCTCCGAGAATAAACTCAGAACTTCCGGCCACTGTTAGAACAGAGCACAAAAGAGTTGAGCTGCAAATAACTTGATGAAAACCAGATCTATTAAATTCTAGGAGATACTTAGGACCTAGCAAGAAGATTTCTAAGCAAGGAACATGCTAGGAAGGTACCACAACATAGATCGGGAGCAAACCCTAATAGATCTAGTCAAGAGCAAGCATGAACAAGTAAGTAAACAAGAGCACGCACGAGACAAGATTTATCCCGTGGTTCAGCTCGCCACAAAGGCTTGCTTACGTCCACGTTATTGAGGAAGTCACAAAGGCTAGGGACCACAAAGGTCAACTCCTCTCTCACACCTATCACTTTGGGTACTAGGTGGAGGCTTTCCACTAGAATCACAAAGGGTAATACAAACACCTTGGAGCTTCCACAAATCGGGTTGGAGAGCTTCCAAGAACCTCTATCCGTCTAGGAGCAAAGCTCCAAGAGTAATAGATCCACGAAGCTTGCTAGGGTTCTTCCAAGTGCTCAAGTTCAAAGGAGAGAGAGATTTGCTCACTAACTCACTTCAAGAATCCACTCTCAATCAATGCTAGGCAAGGATTTGGAAGAGAGTAGGTTAGGAGTGAATGCAAGGTGAGAGAATGAGGTTAGAATGGCATACTGTGCAGGGGGAAGAAGAAGATAACCATTGGGGGACCAAGGGGTATAAATACCCCCAGATCCAGAACAGTAACGGCAATATTCCAGAGTTCGGAATCTCCGAGAAAAATCTCGAAACTTCCGACCTTTGAAATCTCTGCTGACTGTAGCCCGTACGGTCGGAACCTCCAAGAAAAAACTCGGAACCTCCGAACAACAAACAGCAGAGGCAAAACAGCAGTAGGTCTCTTCCCTTTGGGTGAGGATTAGGGTTTAAGGAAGATAGACTATGAGCACTTGAAACCACCCTAACTCACCATTAGTATCCCTCTTGATAGTACGGATTGTCCTATACTCAAGTTCAAAAGATAAAATAAATAAACTCCTCCAAGTAGCATAGGTATCCTTCTTCATTCAGTTGAGGGGTCTCCATTCTTTCTTTTGCACCTTTAAAAATAACTCTATGCTGTACAACAGTCTCAAAAGCTCATTAGCTCTTTAATTGTGTGGTCAACATCACCAAAACCCTCATAGGGCTTGATTGCACTTACAATCTCCCCCTTTTTGGTAAATGTTGACAACCCAATTAAAGTTTACAATTTAATTTAAAAGATTGAGCTTTTGATGATTTGAGTACAAGTCTCCCCCTCAATGTATGCTTGTACCTTTTGAATAGGGTGAAATGTCTTAACTGACATTTAATTTGCATACATTGTGAGTAAAGTGTCAAGAAAGTTATACTCAAACCATCGAGGGGTGCAAAAGGAAGTGTAACATATAATACGTGATGCATATGACATGTGAAAACAATCAGAGAGTTATCTGTTTAGCAGAGTTCAGAACCTCCGAGAAAGTTTCCGGAACCTCCAGGAGTTGGAACCTCCGGAAAAATCCTCAGAACCTCCGAGGTCTGCAACAGATACTCCAACAAACAACCATACACAGGCAAAGCATCAATATGACCAGAAATAGCAGCTAGATAAAGATAAAAGCATCCAACACATCTAGCCCTATTACATCCATCACAAAAGTTTTAAAGTTTTCACATCCCACAGTTTTGGCCATGACCAGACCATGCTTGCCAACAGAGGCAAGCTAAAAGCTTTACAGCAGTTCAAACATTTACCACCAGGAGTTTATGAGAGAATAGTTAGCACTCTCATCTCACCAAAAGAACAAAAGAATTTTCTGTTCTTAGCCACCAGCTAGCCCCACAAGAAGCTCCAGGTCTTCAGATTCATCTCAATCTTCATATTTCTCCCCCTTTGTTAACAGTTTAACAAAAAGGGAAGAAGAAAAGGAAGAGAGGAAGTTAGCACAGGACCTAGGGAAGTTACTCTTCATCACTGGAGTCAGAGGCACCCCCCTCAGCCTCATGGACAGTACTGTCAGACCCAAATTTAGAGCCAGATCCAGATGATAAGTCTATAGGCCTTCTGACAGGTCTTCCAGCAGTGGCCTTCCTTCTGACCCTAGCACCAGATGAAGAGCCCATAGCCTTCTTTCCAGCAGCTTCTTTCCTTAATCTGGCCATCTTGGCACTGAGTGGCTCAACATCTTCTTCATCTTCTTCAGAATGAGCAGCAGACACATCTTCAGCCTCTGGAAAATCAGGAAAGATGGGTGGAGGAGGGAGCATGGCATTGAAGGACAGCCCCTGGTGCTTCAGCAGCCTGTTCATGTCCTCCCTGAGCTCAAACAACTGGGTTGCTATCCAGTTGCAGAACCTCCAGGAGTCCCTCACCATGCCCCTCAGCTTGTGCAGTCCAGAGGGCATGGGTGCCTTGCTGGGTCCTTCTTCTGGGCCAGTCTTGTGCTGCTTGGAACTGGCCTTCTTCAGAATGTGCTCCTCAACCACCTGTTGCTTTTTCTGGTGCTGCCACTATTTGACCTGGTAAGATGCATGCTCAGCATCCTTCTTGAAGCTCACACCAGAGACCATCTCTATCATATACATAATGTAGGGGGCATAGGGCAGGTTGCATTTCCCACTTTCTGTCACTTCCACCAAGTTATACCAAATGAACCTGCTAACAGAAAAGGGTCGGGCTCCTGGCAGCAACCTAGCTAACAGATTTGGTGCAAACCTCCTGAGGCTAGTTGAGTCACTTCGCCTTTAGGGTAGGTGGTTTCCCTGAACATATTGTTGAGCACATAGTAAACGGATCTCAGGGCAGTGGTGGAGCCATCTGCCAGCTCATCATACTCATAAGCAGTAGCAATTTTGTTGTGGTTCATGTGAGCCTCAAAGTGTATGATATCAACCTCTCTATCCTCCTTGCTGAACCCAAACAGCCTAGCAAATGTGATGAAATCAATCTTGTAGTGCACACCTTCAGTCATCCAATGGATGGTCTCTTTGTTGTCCTCATGAAAGAAGGTTGCATGAAACTGAGCCAAGACCTCAATGTTCCAGTCATACTTGAAACTCATTATATCTCTCATCTTGTACTTGTCCACAAGCTCAAGCACATCTTCCTTCACTAGTTCCTGCTGCCTCTAGATGGGTAAAGTCAATCCACTTCATCTTGATTAGCTTCATCTTAGTATTCAGGACTGTCTCATAGAATTTGAAGTGAAAAACAGACCAAAACCTATAGTCTATTGCTGCCATCTTGGGATTCACATAAGGATTCTCTTCTCTGGCCTTCTTGACTAGAAAACCTACTGCATCATAGTTTGTGTGCTCAATGTAAACAGAATTGTCATACTTTGTTGGGGGATGTCTCTTGAGCAGCACCTTGTGATACTTCAGGTAGGTGGAGTCTATTTCCCCTAGCAGCATATCATCCTCAAGCTCAATGGGGACGGTCTTCCCCTCTATACCCCCATTATCCTCAACATGTGCAGCACATCCAAATCCTCTTCCTCCAGACAAACTGCTCCCTTTTCCTCTCCTGGGGGTAGCTTTCCCCCTGCTGCCACTACCACCCACAACCTCTCTTGCTGCAAGCTTGAATGCCCTCTCTCCAGCAGGTGTTTCAAATTGTGGCCTCTGCCTCTTAGCATAGGTTTTGTCAGCAGGAGTTCCAGACATCTGCCAGGAAGAATCATGAATAGCAGATAGGGGTTGGATCAAGATAGATAAGGACTAAAGATCACAGATAGGCATGAATTTCAATTTGATTAAGCTTCAGTGGAATTTTGAATCACAGACTGTCACTTGTTAGTACAGACTTCGGAACCTCCAAGGATTTTCTCGGAACCTCCAAAGTCAGGGTACCGACAGGGGACAGTTTGTTGATTCAACTTTCAACTGAGTTTTAACCAAAGGAGGTAACATGATGGAGTTTAGCTATGACAGATAAGAGAAAAGGTGTTGCAAGCGAAGTGAAATTCAATGGAATTTTGAATCAAGGTCAGCCTATAGTAGGTTACAGGGTTCGGAACCTCCGAGAATTTTCTCGGGACCTCCGAGACTCTGTGAGCCTAACTGCATTCTGAATTTTTATTCAACTTTCAACTGAACCTAATCTACACTTGCATCACAGGCATCCAGAATATGACACAAGATAGCATTCTACAGTTGCAAGATCTAGAACCCTAAGAACAGTGGATCTAGGAATTAAGGTTAGGGCTTTGGTCTCGGGTTACCTTGAGTGGGGAGGAAGAAGATGGAGATCGATGATCTTGAGAAGCGTTTACGCCAGGGGACGTAGCCCAAAGGCCCCCTCCAGATCAGAGATCTGGTGGCGCTGAAGAGAAGCAACTCGCCGGAATAGATCCAACGGTGCAATGTTGCTCCCTTCTGCTTCTCAGAGATTGACGAGACAGATGAGTGGAGGCGCAGATCGAGGCTTCTTTCTTCTCCTCCGTACTAGACCCGAGCGGATCTAGGTCAACCTCCCGAGCGGATCTTCTTCCTTCCTCCTCAGCTGCAACCCACCGACGAAGAAGGAAGCACGGCCTCGCGCGTGTAACCCACGAGGAGAGTGGTCACCGGCGGCGAGGGAAGCGGCGGCGGTGGCGCGGTGGTGGAGAAGAGAGGTGCGGTGCGGTTGAGAGAGAGAGAGAGAGAGACGCGGTAAAACAGATCTGAGAAAATGACGGCCGCGGTGAAAGGGAACGGAGGAGTAACCCTAAGTAGGAGATTATTCCCCTTAGATGTTGTATTCCTTTTAACTGCCCTTCGGTCGAGACTGAGTGTTAAGTCTGTAAAGATTGGAACTTCCGATGATTTTCTCAGAGCTTCCGAGGCTCGGAGCCTCCAAAGATTTCCTCGGAGCTTCCGAAACTTGAATTCCAGAGACAGTTAACTTTCACTCCTTTTGAGATTTTGAACTTTCTATCAACTGAGATCTTTAGGTCATGGTGCCCTTGACTCAAGTGGCTAGAAAAACAAGCAATCACACACACAACTATAGCCACTTAAGACAAGTTAGGGATATAAAAGTAGATTTTGAGAACCTTTTAAGATAGTGTTTTCACACACACACACACACACACACACACACACACACACACACACACACACACACACACACACACACACACACACACACACACACACACACACACACACACACACACACACACACACACACACACACTTTTTCAAACAAATTTTCAAAGAATACTAACAGTTTGAAGCAAACAATTATGGCATGCTAGAGATCAAACCACGCAACAAGAATCAAGAATATTTAGTTCATTCCTTAAACTACAAAACCTTGACTCATCGAGAGGTTTAATGAAGATATTGGCTAGTTGTTTGTCGGTGCTCACATGACTTAAAACGATATCTCCTTTGGCTTCGTGGTCTCTCAAGAAGTGATGACGGATGTCTATATGTTTTGTGCGAGAATGGCTTACGGAGTTGTTTGCAAGCTTTATGGCACTTTCATTGTCACACAAAAGTGGGATATGGGAAAAGTGATATCCGTAATCTTTTAAGGTTTGCTTCATCTAAAGTAGTTGAGCACAACATGCGCCGGCTGCAACATAGTCGGCCTCGGCGGTGGAAAGGGCTACTGAGTTTTGCTTTTTAGAACTCCAAGACACTAGGGACCTACCAAGGAATTGACAAGTCCCCGATGTACTCTTTCTATCTACCTTGCAACCGGCATAATCGGAATCCGAATAGCCAAGTAGATCGAAAGTGGAGCCCTTAGGATACCACAAGCCAAGGTTAGGGGTATGTACTAGATATCTCAAGATTCTCTTTACGGCCATGAGATGGCACTCTTTCGGGTTAGCTTGAAATCTAGCACACATGCACACACTAAGCATAATATCCGGCCTAGATGCACATAAGTAAAGAAGAGAGCCGATCATGGAGCGATATACCTTTTGGTCCACGGATTTCCCTTCTTCATTAAGGTCCATGTGTCCATTGGTAGGCATAGGAGTCTTGATGGGCTTTGCCTTGTCCATGTCAAACTTCTTTAACATATCCCTTGTATACTTGGTTTGACATATGAACGTCCCTTCTTTAGCTTGTTTGATTTGAAATCCGAGAAAGAACTTGAGCTCACCCATCATGGACATTTCAAACCTCTTTGTCATCACCCTACTAAACTCTTCACAAAAAGTTTCATTAGTACTACCAAATATTATGTCATCGACATATATTTGGCACACAAAGATATGACCATCAACTTTTCTAGTGAAGAGAGTAGCATCGGCTTTGCCTATCTCAAAGCCTTGCTTGAGCAAGAAATCCTTAAGGCATTCATACCATGCTCTTGGTGCTTGCTTTAGCCCATAGAGCGCCTTATGGAGTTTGTAGACATGATTAGGACGCTTGGGATCTTCAAAACCCGGTGGTTGCTTAACATATACTTTTTCGGAGAGTGGTCCATTAAGAAATGCACTCTTGACATCCATTTGATAGAGCTTGAAGTCATGATGGGCAGCGAAAGCTAGTAGAAATCGAATTGCTTCAAGTCTTGCTACCGGTGCATATGTTTCTCCGAAGTCTAGCCCTTCAACTTGAGTGTACCCTTGAGCAACCAATCTTGATTTGTTCCTAGTCACAATACCAAACTCATCTTTCTTGTTACGAAAGACCCATTTAGTACCAATGATGTTGGTATTTGGCCTTTCCACCAACTCCCACACTTGATTTGTTTCAAAGTTGTTCAACTCCTCTTGCATAGCCACCACCCAATCCGGATCCTCAAGAGCTTGCTCTACCTTGGTTGGTTCAAGAGAGGAAACAAACGAGTAAAATGCGCAAAAATTCTTATGACGAGATCGTGTTGTTACCCCTCTCCTTATGCTCCCAAGGATGTTGTCAACGGGATGATTCCGTTGTATGACTTGATGTACACGAGGATGTGATGGTCCAAGAGGTTGGTGTAGAGGTTGGTCTTCATCATCTTCATCAGCTTGAGGCTCAGATGTACTTGCTTGAACATCCCCTTGCTGATCAATTTGCTGGTTCAGGGTGTCTTGTGGTGTTGGACTTCCAGACCCTGGAACCTCCGGAGAATTTCTCGGAGGTTGAGTTTCGATGCGGTTCCGGAACCTCCGAGGAATTTCTCGGAACCTCCGAAGTCTGTACAGCCCTTGAACCAGTGACTTCTGGCCCTTCGAGTGGTGTTGAAGCTTGAGCTTGGTTCTCATCTTCCTCTTGTGCCTCAACTGGTCTAACATCACCTATGGCCATTTGCTTGATTGCTTCACAAGATGGCTTCTCATTACCTACAACATTCAAGTCAACTTCCTCCACTTGAGAGCCATTAGATTCATCAAAGGTCAAATCTACCGTGACTTCAATCCTCCCGGTGGTTAGATTGAAGACTCGATAAGCATGCTCATTTGGACCATAACCAAGAAGAAATCCTTCGTCAATCTTTGGTGCGAACTTAGAGGTTCGGAGCCTCTTGTTTAGAATGAAACATTTGCACCCAAAAACTCTAAAGTAAGACACCTTGGGTTTTTTACCGGTGATAAGCTCATAGGAGGTCTTCTTGTGAAACTTGTGAAGATAGAGGCGGTTGATGGCATGGCAAGCCGTGTTAATACCTTCGGCCCAAAAGATGTCTTGAGTCTTGTACTCATCCAACATGGTTCTTGCCATCTCAATAAGAGTTCTATTCTTCCTCTCAACCACCCCATTTTGTTGAGGGGTATAAGGTGCTGAAAATTCATGCTTGATGCCCTCTTCATCAAGAAACTCTTCAACATAGGTGTTCCGGAACTCCGAGCCATTGTCACTTCTCACTTTCTTGATTGGTAGCCCAGACTCCCTTTGTGCTCTTCTAATGAAGGTCTTCACCTTTCCTTGTACTTCACTCTTGTCAAACACAAAGAACACCCACGTGAAGCGAGAATAATCATCAACAATAACCAAGCCATATTTGTTACCGCCAATGCTTATGTAAGCCACCGGTCCAAATAGATCCATGTGAATGAGCTCCAATGGGCTTGAAGTAGTGAGGATGCTATTTGGTGGGTGAGGTGCTCCTACTTGCTTTCCGGCTTGGCACGCTTTGCAAATCCTATCTTTCTCAAAATGTACATTTGTTAGTCCAAGTATGTGTTCATCTTTCAAAAGTTTGGCCAAGTTCCTCATGCCAACATGGGCTAGTCGGCGATGCCATAGCCAACCCATGCTAGATTTTGCCACTAGACAAGTCTTGGGAGAAACTTTACTTTTGTTGAGATCAACTAGGTAAAGCCTCCCCCTCAAGAGACCCGTAAGGACAATAGAGGAATCCTCCCTTCTTATGATGGACACACCCTTATCCGAGAAGTGGCAATCAAAACCGACCTCACTAAGTTGTGAAACCGATAATAGATTGTAACCCAACGGATCAACATGAAGAACATTTGTAATTGAATAGCTTTGAGAAATAGGGATATCACCTACGCCGATGACTTCTCCTTTTGTATCCCCTCCATATGCAATAGTTTCCTTTGGTCCTTCCAAATGGAGATAGGATGAGAACATACTCTTTTCTCCGGTCATATGATGTGTACATCCGCTATCAAGCACCCAACTTGATCCACCGGAGGAGTATGCCTACAAAACAATTTAGTTCCTTCTTTTAGGTCCCCAATTTGACTTGGGGCCTTCCACGTTAGCAACCAAAACTTTTGGAACCCATAGTGATCTTTTCACATATATGTTGGATTCATTTCCAACATACGTGGCAACAACTTTACCAACGTTGTTGCATCTCAACACATAGCTAGGAGGTATGTCTCTAGATGCATGGGCCTTGCTGTTGTTGGGATTCAAGTTTCTTCTAGGCATTACTGGATGATTTTGAACCTGCATACAAGTGTTAGATGCCTTGGAAACATGCTGCTTCTAAGCCTTGCTCTTCTTCTTTGTCTTGTCTTTACAGACCTCGGAACTTCCGAGAATTTTCTCGGAACCTCCGAGTTTGACTATCTGTGTGGCTCGAGGCTTCCAAACTCCGAAACCTCCGGGCTTGGAGGTCGGAACCTCCGGGGTCTGGGAGAACAGAAATCCAGAGCTCTTGAATTCAAAGCATTCCTTTTCTTTGATGATTTTTCTTTCATTGGTCTTGCCACCTTCAACATATCCAAAGCCTGGATTCTTGCTTTTCTCTAACACTTTCCTCTTGGTGAATCTTGACCTTTTGTTTTATTCACCCATGCATCCTCTAGCTATGACTGAGTTCAACCTAGCAATCTCTTTCTTCATGGCATCCATGTTAGCAAGATTAGTGGCATAGAATTCAATATCAACATGATAACATCTATCACAACCCTTGCTAGTAGAAGCACTAGAGTCACCTTTTACCTTCGAAGGATGTGAGGTGCTACTCCAAAGGAGACTATATTTCTCCTCAAGTTCTTCATTCCTCAACTTGAGAGAATTACATTGAGCTTGAGAGGCAGCAAGGTCTTCCTTGAGAGTAGCTATGACACTCTCCGCTTGGTTGACTTCCAAACGCAAAGCCTCAATCTCACTTCTATCAGAGATAATAGTGTCTTGGCTTTTCTCTAGTTCTACTATTAGTCTAGCCATAAAATCTCTAGATTGCTCATCCATTTTACGAACAAGTTGGTTAGCTTCTTCATCACTAGTATCATCACTAGAGTCC
The DNA here is from genome assembly GCA_947561735.1 of Cenchrus americanus. Lineage (NCBI taxonomy): Eukaryota > Viridiplantae > Streptophyta > Magnoliopsida > Poales > Poaceae > Cenchrus > Cenchrus americanus. The sequence goes on from OX387242.1 coordinate 106,677,260, forward strand.
ATTTCCGACTCATCACTAGGTTGAGGAGAGGGTTTTGAGTTAGTTTTACCTTCTCGCCCTTGGCCATGAGACAATGAATGGATGTGCTCTCTTCATCATCGGTTAAGTTGTTGAACAACCTTGAGGTAGCGGGAAGCTTCTTGATAGTCACGGTTGCAACTTTCTTCCCTTCCTCTTCACTAGAGCTTTCATCTCCGGAATTCCATTCATGACCAATATGAGCCTCTCCACCATAGTGTCTTCTCTTGTAATGTGGCTTTTGGTCTTTCTTGTAGTTTCCCTTGCCCTTGTCATTCCTATTTTCTCTTTTCTCATTAGGGCAATCCACAATAAAGTGCTCGGTGCTTCCACAATTGTAGCAAGTTCTCTTCTTCTTGTTGGGAAACTTCCTCTTGGCAAATTTGTACCCTTGCTTCTTTGATCCTCTCTTGTATGTCTTCATGAATAAGGCCATATCCCCAATCTCAACATAAGTGCCTTCATCTTCATCTTCATCTTCACTTGAGTCACTTGTGGAGCTCTCCACTTCCACTTTCTTGGATTTTGACTTGATGGGCTTGGATGGAGTAGAGTGCTTGGATGAAGAAGTAGGCTTGCTTGTCTTGTTGGAATGGAGAGCAACCTCTTTGACCTTCAAGTTGTTCAACTTGGCCTCTAGCTCACCAATTTTCTTTCTATGTTGAATTTCCTTGTCCATTAGCTCATGAGTGAGAATTCTCTCAAGAACATCATTTGGAGAGAACTCTTCAAATCTCTTCTTCTCTCTAATCAATGTGACTAGAGTGGGATTCCTTGGGGCAAAGGCCTCCAACATCATCTTCACAACATAGTGATCATCCAACTCATCACCACCTAAACCACGTATCTTTCCAACTATGACCATTAATCTATCAAACATCTCTTGTGGCCCTTCTCCATCAAATATAGTGAACCTATTAAGCTCGGCCATCAAAATGTTGATCTTGGACTTCTTCACTTTGTCAACACCCTCATGAGCAATAGGGAGGGTATCCCAAATTTCTTTGGCAATCTCTAGCCCATTAACACGGTTGTACTCTTGGGCACTCAAAGCACTAAGGAGTATGCTTGTAGCTTGAGCATTTCTTTTGATGTTGCGACGATCACGTGGAGTGAGGTTTCCAAAGTCTTCGGGATCATCAAAACCTACACAAACAATGTTCCACAACTCCAAGCTCAAACCGGTTAGATAAGCTTTCATCATATGCTTCCATTTGGCAAAGTTAGTCCCATCAAATTGGGGTAACTTGCTAACGGGTATAGTGATATCATCCTTAGATTTTGTTTCCAAGGAATCATAGTTAAAGGATACGCTTCTATAGTCATTCTTGGACTTGGCCTTGGGCTTTGGCTTGGGCTTGAGTGTTCTCTTGGGAATTCTTGTGCCGTAGTACTCGTCATCCCCATCTCCATTCTCACTAGATGAAGATGATGATGAGTATGATGAGGATGGTGATGGAGAAGGTGAAGGTGTTCTATTTCTTCTCTTCTTTTCTTCTTTCTTCCCCTTTTTCTTCTTTTCTGGCTTCCTGTCCTCTTTCTTATTTTCCTCTTCTTTCTCTTTCTTCTTGTCCTCTTTCTAGCTTTTCTTGCCGTTGTCCTTTGAGCTTTCTTTGACGGCCTTCTTGATCTTGTCAAATTTCTCTTGGGCTGAGGTGTTCCCTACCTCTGAGGCATCACCTTCAACGTCACTTGGCAAGTCCTCAAACTCCTCCTCCTCTATCTTGTCATCTCCTGAAGAGTATCTTGGCCCCCTAAGTGGGTTTTGGTGATATAATGACACACACACCTAAGTGGCTAATGAATTTACCTAGTCCATGAGCAGGTATTAAAATTATGTATGGCATCAAGCACAGCTCGTTGACTACACAAAAAGAAAGTGGTGCTCTAAAAGGATTTCTAAGAAGGCTTATTTAATTTTACTTTTGAATTTGAGTCCTAGGAATGCCGTACTATCAAGAGGGACAAGAATTATGTCTTCCAAGAGTCGAACAGGTGCTCTAGTTGCTAAAACAAAACCTATGAGAGACACCTTTGCACCAACACATACACGGGGATCTTTTCTTGGGTGCTGGCCTTGGAAGGCCGGAGTGTCCGGGTTTTTCCCGGAGACTCCGGACTTCCTGGAGACTCCGGGTTTATCCCGGATACTCCGGGTCATAAAGCCTCAACGGCTATATTCTGGGTGAGGGGGTATAAAAGCCCCCTCCATCCCTTCATTTACAGCTCTCCCCTGCCATTTCCGTCTTGAACAGTTGCAGACCTCATTTACTCCTCTCCTCTCTCCCTTTGGCTCAAAGTTGGTGAGATTTGTTGTGGGAGTTAAGAGGATTTGAGAGCAAGGGCTTGGAGAGTGCTAGTGAGCTGATTTCCCATCTCTAGAGCATCTCGTTCTTCGCTTGGTTGGCAAAATTTGTGTTTATTACTCTTGGAGCTTTGAGCTCCTAGCCGGCTAGGCGTTGCCTTGGAGCATCCAAAGGTTGTGGCAGCCCAAGGAAGTTTGTATCACCCCGACATTGAGTAAGTAACTCTAGCTTGATCTTCGTGGTCGCTAGAGGGAGGAAAGTGACCTAGGTGTAAAGGTCCACCCTTCGTGGGTACCTCAACGGAGACGTAGACCTCAAGGTGTGAGGTTGAACTCCGGTAACAAATCCTGTGTCTCTTGTGCTTGTTCATCTTGTTGCATGCTTGTCTCTTGCTTGAACACTTATCTAGGGTTTGGTGCCGATCTACTTCGTGTTGAGGTTCCTATAGGTTTTGAGTGGATAAACAGGCTTGTCTCACCTCAGTGCATAACCTATTTTCACAGATTTACTTTTGAGCAAGTTTAAATTCTGTCGATTTAATTCCCCTTAGCAGGCCGGACTATCCGGACATTTTCCCGGATTCTCCGGATTTCCCGGATTATCCAGAAAAATATCCTGAGTCTTCGGACCTGGGTCTGACAGCTGCGAAAAAGTTTGTGTTTTTCAGGTTCGACTATTCACCCCCCTCTAGTCGACATCTTGATCCTTTCAATTGGTATCAGAGCCAAGTGCTCCTCGTAAAGCCTAACTGCTTGGAGTTAAGATGTCGAACCCAAGTGATCAAGTCCCACCTCTCGCCGGAGGTGATCCCGTCAACAATGTTGTTGGCACACCTCCCATTCCTCAAGGAGGCAACACTCATGCCGCAAGCACGAGTCATCAAGCACGTGGACGTGGTGATGAGTCCTCCGATAGTGAGGACGAAGAGTTCGATGACGCAAGGTCCAACCGCTCCGCTCGACGATCAGCAAGGGATTATACTCGAACCTCTTTCGATTATTCTTGCTTATCCTTTAACCATCCATCGGGTTCTAGCCACATTGGGAAGATACCCGAATTTGATGGAACCGGCTATTACAAGTGGAAGAACTCGATGGAGGAGTATTTGATGGCGGTGAATCCCGCACTTTGGACTATTGTGAACAGGGGTATTACATTTCCAAGTGGTGATGTGACGCTAACTCAAGATCAAGCAAATGAGATACAAAGAAACTATCAAGCCATCCGCATCATCAAGAGTTCACTCACGGCCGAAGAATATGACAAGGTAGATGGATTGAAGTCCGCCAAAGAAGTGTGGGTCACCTTGTTCATCAATCATGAAGGGACAAAGCAAGTAAGGGAAGGAAGGATCCGAGCCTTGGAAAGTGAGCTCAACCGGTTTGTCATCAAGGACGATGAATCACCACAAGACATGTACAACCGATTGAACAAGATCATCAACAAGATCAAATCACTTGGAAGTACAAGATGGGGAAGAAGAGAAGTGGTTGACAAGATTCTCTCCGCTTACATGGCAAGGGATGTTCAACTCCCTACTCTTATAAGGGAAAAGAGAGGATTCAACAAGTTCACTCCGGCGGATGTGATTGGAAGAATGGAAGAACACCTTATCACCGTCAAGGAGTCCAAGCTCTCTCAAGAGATGTCAAAGATGCATGAACAACTTGAGAAGAACAAGGGAGTGGCCCTCAAAGCATCTAGCAAGGAGAAAAGATCAAGCTCATCAACCTCAAGAATCATGGTCGAGGAAGATGATGATGAAGATAGTGACATGGACATGACCCCGAACAAATGGCTCTCTTTGTAAGGAAATTCAACAAGATGTTCAAGAAGGGTGGCTTCCTCAACAAGAACAAGGACAAGGACAAGATCAAGACCAAGAGAACTTCAAAGAGACCATGCTTTGGGTGTGGCAAGGAGGGACATTTCATTGCGGAGTGTCCTAACATAAAAGTAAGGAGAAGAGACACCAACAAGTTTGACAAGAACAAGACAAAGGAAGTTGGTGAAGCTCATTTGGGTGAAGAATGGGATTCAAATGATGATAGCTCCGACTCCGACATAGAAGCCGGTCTTGCTACCATAACCATCAAGGAACCAATCAACATGTCATCACTATTTGAAGATCTCACCGATGATGAAGATGACTTCACCCACACTTGCCTCATGGCTAGGGGCTCCAAGGTAGACACTCCCACCCCGCCCCTAGATGATGATAGTGAAAATGATTTCGATTTTGAAAAAATGATCACTAGCTTTGGCAAGAAGGCAACTAAGAAAATCATGTTTTTAATAAAAGAAATTGAGAATAGAGATGGTACTCTTGAGGTGCAAGAAGAACTCTTTAGACTTGAGCGGGAGAAAACCATTTCCCTTGAGGATGCCCTTGTAATTGAAAAGAAGGGTTTCAAGGTGTAAGATGACTCGCTCAAGGAAAAGTGAGATAAAGATTCTTAGCCTCAAGAAATCACTAGCTAAAGATGTCACACCCGATTTTACAAGGAAAACCGAATGCATCTCATAGCTGCACTGTGTTGGTAAGGTTTTGAATCAGTTGCATCTGCGCTGCCAGGAACTGCTGCATGTTTGGGTCCATTGCTTGGTTGATCGGTGGAGGTGGTGCTGGGTTTTGCTGATTTGCAATATGTGCCCGGATCACAGGTGGCACGTCTTGACCTCCTCCGGACCTGGTGTTTACCATCTGACTGTTAGAAAAAATCATATCTCTGATAATTGTACTTGAATCATTGCATAAGAGGATAACTCAAAATAAAATAACAGCATGTTCTTCAGTTAAGACAGATTCTGTTGACCTCAAAGAATTATGCATAACTTTCTGTGTAATTATCCAATGACCACAAATTTTTACCAGATTATAATGTATAAAATTATGGAACCATCCCAACTGGAATCACCTCATTTGGATATATATAACTCGAGATACAATTCAAACAGTACAGCTATATCAGTAGAAATTTACAGATTCTGACTTGTTCATTACTTCGTGCATAACTCCCAGAATATGTATTGTATACCATTGAATTTTTGACAGAAATTCATCCTCTAAATTTGTGAACTAACCCAACTGGTTTCATGTCATTTGGAGTTCTGTAGCTTGAGTTATAAGCAAAACATTACTGGTATGTCATATGACTGCGAAAACAGATTTGATCCAATCAAACTTGCATAAGAGATTAAGCAATGACAACCGATAAAACCCAAACCAAACTTTAATTAACTTAAAATTTCAGATTGCATAGTGGCCATCACTCCACCATACAATTCACAATCAAGCAAAGATCCAACTCAAGCATGTTTGCAAACAGCATTCATTATTACAAGCAAATACGTTCACGCAGGAACGGTCTAACGAAAGGTAAATGATAAGGGCGAGCATCCTAGGATCCTAGCCAAGATGAGTAGTAGCTTCATCAGTGCCGTAACGAAGCCTCTTGCGCGGAGGGGAAGCTGTAGTCTGATATGGCATGACTTCCTGAGGGAGTCGCTGTCCTGCCAGCTGTGCTTCCAGACGTGCTATCTTCGCCTGAGCAGCCTGCAACTCTTCATGATACTTGTTTATCTCCAAAGTTGCTCTCTCCAGATCTGCGTTCAGAGCAGCAGTCACCCGTGCCAAGACATCGATGCGATCATTGCCTTCTGCTGGCACCACAGTCACTTCTGTGCCACTTGCACGTCGAGGCACATGGCGGTACTCCGATTGAAACAACTGCACCCGATTTGCATGGCAGACCGACCAGAGCGCCCTCCTTGCTGCATCATTTACCGCAGCATCATCCGTAGAGAACTGAGCTGTGCTATGGTGAGATGAGCGATACCTCCATCTTTCTGTATCATTCAGAGGCTTCCTGATGTAAACTCTGCAAGTGTAGTAATCCCTCATTCCGGCTCACCGAAATGCTTGGTCACATAGAGAGGCCTTATGGTATATCCCGGTACCTCGTAACATTCCACGAAGAATGCAGAACTGTCCATTCTCAGCTTCAGTAGAGTGTTTGTGGTATTCCGCTCCATGATAGCGGGGATCCTCATCTTCCTCTGGGTTGCCAACAGCATTGTTACCATCATCCTCACCCACACTGTCATCACTGGAGTCATCCGGGTCACCTCCTTCATCATCAGGCACTGGATCAGCAAGTGCAGGGGGTGCTTCCTCATTGACTACAGGCGCCGGTGGGATCACGATGTCTCCATCTGCGTTTGCCTCTAGCACTGTGCCATCGTACAGCTGTGGCTGTTCCAATGGCTCTTCTGGCTCCTCCTCCATCTCGACCTCTTCAGGATCCTCCTCTTCTTCTTCTGGCTGGATCTCCTCTGGGTCTTCCTCCACCTTAACCTCTGGCTGGAACTCCTCCTGTTCCTCCTCAACATCTTCAAGACGATGGCGAGGGGCCACCGTCCGGAAGGAAAACGCCCACCGGTGCTCTTGCGAGGGGTCATGTAAGTCCTGGCCATCTGTCAAAGCAAAACTGATCTCAGAGTACAGAATAAATCAAAATGACAGTTTAAAATGATAAACAAAAATTAAATTAGATTTTTAATGCGTAAATAAGATGATTTGAAGCATGATGAGGCTTTCTAGAACATGAATCCTTAATTTCGTCCATTTCTAACTAAGGCTGCGACCTACAGTCATCACGGCTCTGGTACCACTTTGTCACACCCGATTTTACAAGGAAAACCGAATGCATCTCATATGTGCGCCAGGATCATTTACACACACATGATAGACAAAACGAGAGTAATACCATTGCTGTAATAAAACGTACAAGAGTTTAAACCAGTATGATAACCATTATTACATCCATAGGGGTGGACTCGAAGGTCCGAACACGACGATAACTAAACGACGACGAGCAACTCCATCGTTGACATCCACAGGCATGATGACTGGGGGATCCGCATGCCTAGAACTCCTCGAAGTCACTCCAGTACTCGTCCTCGCCTCCGACGTTCTCCTCTGAACAGCGGTAAGCAAGGGTGAGCACACTTATGGTTGGAGCTCAGCAAGTGGGGGGAAACAATGCAAGGCTATCAAGGATAGGCTATGGTTCACAGCGGTAAGCATTTTATAAGTTGGTCAAGTTTTATTAGCAAGCACCTAATTACTAGGTGTAAGTGTATACCAACCCACTTAACCTTAAAAGAAACCTCAAACCAAACCACAAACCCATGATTTGCATTAATCTTTAAGTTTATTAATCATGTGAGGGTCCAAGCCGCTCATGACCGTGAGCACGGCTGATCGATCGCCTTAACACTCGCGCAGGTTGTACACTTTACCCACAGTTCGTGTTCCCCATCTTGCCCGGTTAGCTCAGACCCTTAAACACTTCCGAGGTGAGTGGCTAGGGGTCCACTACGAAGCCTTTACAAAGGAAAGAAGAGAAACCAATAGCCCGCGACAGTTACAGCAGCGGAGCGGACCATAACCCTCCCTAATGGTCAACACCTTAGCCAAGGCTGCTACCCCAAAAGGACCGGGCTATACCCCTTCAACTCCGGCCCCCTGTGCCCCTCTCGGAAAAGAGCTATCAGCTAACCCACTCTCCTAATTAATCGGCTAAGCCAGAGCCATGTGGACTGTGGTTGTACTGTTATCTTGGGTGGTTCTCCATGTTCCGATTATGAATCAAGTTATCTTGTATTAAACACAAGCACATAATATAGGCAAAACTGAGATGTTTAACATAACCAAAGCATAACCAAACTCATGTAAAGCAACTAAGCATTTATCTACCCCAAACATTTATTTAAACAGGGTTGATCAAGGTAAAGTGGTAAAGCATCTAGTCAAGTCCTTAGCTAGGTGTTTGCCCATCAGGTTTATGCATAACAACAGGAATAGTAAATATTGTTTAGCATGCAGTGTCATAGGTTCAAAAAGATTATGCAGAGGGGGAAAGCCACTTGCCTTCCTCTACAAGCTGGGTGAAATCCTCCTCGAAGACAGGCTCTTCCTAATCACCTCCGACAGGGAGCTCAGACGAAACAGGCACGATATCTACGAGTCAAACATGGATAACAAACAATAAACAAAACAGTACACCAAACAGTAACAAAACTGGTAAATTTACTGTTTAAAAGATTCTACTCGTCGAGACGATCATTTTGATATATAGAATGCTAAAAACGGAGTTAAAATAAAAAGATATGATTAAAACAGTTTACAGGGGCCTATCTGCAAGAAAACTAAGTTTACAGGGCTGTTTAAATAAAATCAGGGGCTAAAACATAATTTTATATAAAAACTAAAGGGCCTAGGTGCTAAAACTCAAGAAAAGGACCCCTAACACTATTATCAAGGGTAGACAGGGGCTAGATTGCAAAAACCAGGACCTAACCGTAAAGATTCTTAAAGGTGGAAGAACCGGCTTGCTAAAGTTTGAAAACCCAGGGGCTCTTAAGAAAAAGGGCCGCAGCCGCACCGTGGATCTCAGATCCAACGGCGGGCGACGCGCGCGCGCACCGTGGACCCGGCCGTGGGCGCGGTCCACAAGCCCACGGTGGACCAACCTTTAAACGCGAAGGGGTACGCGATCCCGGCCGTCCGCACGAGATCAAACGGCCCCGGACGCTTGCAAGCGATGGGCGGCGGCGACGACGCCGGAGGGCGGCGGCGCGCGGCGGGAGCTCGCCGGCGCTAGCTCTCTACGGCGCTCCCGGCCATCACTTTGACCACGGGTTGGGGCAAAACGACGCGGGGATGCTTGCGCACATGCTTGTGGGGTCTATGGGAGCGATCGGGCCTCACCGGCGGCCGACACCGTAAGGGGGCGGCGCGGCTGCTCCGGCGAGCTCGCGGGGACGCTACTGAGCACGAAAAGGAGGGGAATTGGGCGGGGGAAAAAGCTTACCGTGCACAGGGGACGACGGAGAGCTAACGGGCGGAGAGGAGGCGGCAACAGAGGGATTCGACTACGGCGGCGGCTCGGGCGGCACTCCGGTGAGCTCGGGGCGCGGCTGCCACGGGCGTCGGGGACGAAGACCTGCGGCAACACGAGCTTGTCAAGCTCCTAGCGATCCCAAAAGTCAAGGAGAACAGGCGGGGGGTCTAGCCCTTCACCGGCGGCGACGGATCGACGGCGACGGCGGAGACCCGAGGCGGCGGCGCGGGAAATTGGTGCTCGTGCGTGCGCGTTAGCGGGTTGCAGAGGCAAAGGGAGGCACAGGGGTGCGTGCGCGAGCTTAAAAAGGACCCGAGGATGGAAGGCGAGGCAGGTAGGGGACGGGGCGGCCGACGGCTTGCCATTGATGGCCGGCGGGCCGTCCGGGCGTAAAGAAGGCAAAGGGAAAAGGGGAAACGGCCGGGGGGTTTGAGTGGGGATTAATTGCCTTAATTGGCGTGCTCACAGGGGAGAGAAAGGAAGGGGAGAAGGCGGGAGCGGGGCGGATTCCGCGCGGGCCGCGCGGCGGCGGCCGGCGAGCGCGGGGAAGAAGAAAAGGAAGGGGGAAGGGGGAGGCTGACAAGTGGGCCCCGGCTGTCAGCGGCTCAAGGAAAAAGAGAAAAGGGGAGGGGGAAGGTGGGCCGACGCGGGAGGCAAGCTGGGCCGCCTGGGCCGAAAAGGAGCCGGTGCGGTTTTCTTTTTTTTCTTTTCCTTTTTCAAACTTCATTTTCAAATCATTTTTCATCTCAAATTCAATTCAAACTTTTTCAAACTTTTCTCAAGAATTTTATAGACTTTTTAGAAACCACACAAGCAACCAAAAACCATGCAAGTCAACTGATGATGCACATACACTTGTTGTCTCTAAGTTTATTAAATTATCTTTAATATTTTAGAGCTCAATTTAAATAGCAATTTAATCTCCTTAAATCCTTAAGACTAATTTAAGTTGCTAAGTAATTTTAGTGATGGAATTTTAGGGTGTCACAAAAGATAAGTTGTTGGTAGATGATTTAACTAGGGAATCTTTCCTAGCTAAGGATGCTTGCAAGAAACTTGAGGATGAAAAGCTTGAACTTCAAAAGAGCTTTGATAGCTTAAAGACTAGTCACATAGCATTAGAAGTTCAACTTGACAACCTCAAGAATAATGCTACAACTTCATCTAATGATGCTTTCTCTAACTCTCAAACATCAACAAGCAAAGGTTGTTCTAGGTGTTATAAATTTGATATAAATTTTTGTGCTACTAATGTTGCCGAGATGAATGCCATGAAAAAGGAAATTGCTAGGTTGTCAAACTCTCTCGTAATTGAAAAGAATAAAGAACCCAAGAGAGGTGAGTTTGAAAACCACACCAAAGGGTTTGGGTCAAGCTACATGAAGAAGTTTGGCTTTGAGGATGGGAAGGGGCTAGGTAAGCAAGAACAAGGCACAAAAGACCCCATCCCATTCATCAAGAACCACCACACCAAAGGTATGGGAACAAGAAATGTGGTGCACGGCATGAAGCAAATGGGTGTCAAGAAGCATGACAACCAAGTTAAATACAACATTCCTATCAAGTTCAAAAGCACCCAAGTGACAACACAAGCACCACCTTCAAGGCCAAACATGTCAAATAAGAAGCCCAAACCTCATGCATCACAAGATAGTTTTTATGCCGATTATGTGTTGACTTGGAACCACAAGGGTAAGGTGGTTTCCAAGTATGTGGGGCCTCGCACAAAAGGGACAATGATAAAAAGGAGTGTGTGGGTGCCCAAGATTCTTGTGACTAACACTCTAGGACCCAAATCCACTTGGGTACCTAAAACACAAGCATAACTTGTTTTGTAGGCATACTCCTCCGGTGGAACAAAATGGGTGATTGATAGTGGATGCACAAATCATATGACCGGGGAGAAGAAAATGTTTACATCTTGCGACATGATTGAAAATCCTACGGAAAGCATTGCTTTTGGAGGCAATGGTGGAGGAACGGTTATTGGTCTTGGTAAAATTGCTATCTCAATCAATCATTCAATTTTCGATGTTTATTTGGTTGAATCTTTGGACTACAACTTGTTGTCCGTCTCACAACTTTGTGAGATGGGCTACAATTGTTTATTCACCAATGAGGGTGTGACCGTCTTTAGAAGGGGCGATGACTCCGTTGCCTTTAAGGGTGAACTCAAGGGAAGGCTTTACTTGGTGGATTTTTCATCGGATAAAGCCCAACTTGATACATGCTTATTGGCAAAGTCTAACTTGAGTTAGCTTTGGCATCGCCGACTAGCTCACGTTGGGATGAACAATCTCAATAAGCTTCTAAAGGGGGAACACATCCTAGGACTAACAAACGTTTATTTTGAGAAAAATAGAATTTGTAGTGCTTGTCAAGCCGGAAAGCAAGTTGGTGCTCCTCATCCCACCAAGAACATTGTATCCACCACAAGGCCATTGGAACTACTTCACATGGATATCTTTGGTCCGGTAGCCTATGTTAGTATTGGGGAAAACAAGTATGGATTTGTCATTGTTGATGATTACTCTCGGTACACTTGGGTATTCTTTATGAAAGACAAGAGCAAAGTTCATGAAATATTCAAGAAATTTGCAACAAGAGCCCAAAATGAGTTTGAAGTGAAGATCAAGAGAGTAAGAAGTGACAATGGCACCGAATTCAAGAACACCAACATTGAAGAGTATCTTGATGAAGAAGGCATTGGTCATGAGCTCTCCGTCCCATACACTCCACAACAAAATGGGATTGTAGAGAGGAAGAATAGAACTCTTATTGAAGCTGCAGGAACCATGCTTGACGAGTACAAGACTTCGGATAGTTTTTGGGCGGAAGCAATCAACACGGCGTGTCATGCTATCAACCGTTTGTATCTTCACAAGCTTCGCCACAAGACCGCCTATGAGCTCCTAATTGGTAAAAAGCCTAATGTCTCCTACTTTAGAGTTTTTGGTTGTAAGTGCTTCATTCTCAACAAGAAGCCCAAAAGCTCTAAGTTTGCATCTAAAGTTGATGAAGGTATCTTTCTTGGTTACGCCTCAAACGCTCATGGCTATCGTGTCCTCAACAAAACCACTGGTTGTGTTGAAGTCACGTGTGACTTGACGTTTGATGAATCTAATGGCTCTCAAGAGAAGCAAGTTGATGAGTTGTGTGTAGGCAAGGAAGTACCCGCTGAAAAGGCTATAAGGAGGATGGCCATTGGAGAAATCAAGCCTCAAGAAGAAGATGATGAAGACTGCATTATTGAAGATGCAGCGGCTACGCCCTCGCTCGCGCAACCCGGAGTATCCGGACAAAAACCCGGAGACTCCGGATTTTCCGGAGACTCCGGAGATAAGCCCGGAGACTCCGGACCTGCTGCTGAAGCTTCACAATGCAGTCAAGAAAATGAAGACTTGATTCAACAAGAAGTGTCTGACCCACATCCAAGAGTTCGACAAAGTGTTCAACGAGATCATCCCATTGATAACATACTTGGAAGCATTCGTAGAGGGGTAACAACTCGTTCAATATTAGCAAATTTTTGTGAACATTACTCATTTGTTTCCATGTTGGAACCTCTTAGTGTTGAAGATGCTCTTGGAGATGCTGATTGGGTGATGGCCATGCAAGAAGAGCTCAACAACTTCACTAGGAATGAAGTCTGGTCCTTAGTGGAACGCCCCAAACAAAATGTGATTGGAACCAAGTGGGTGTTTCGCAACAAACAAGATGAAGACGGCGTGGTGACTAAGAACAAAGCTAGATTGGTTGCAAAGGGCTACACTCAAGTAGAAGGCTTAGACTTTGGAGAAACTTATGCACCGGTGGCGAGACTTGAAGCAATTCGTATACTCCTGGCCTTTGCCACTCATCACAACTTCAAGCTACATCAAATGGATGTCAAGAGTGCCTTTTGAATGGTCCAATCTCCAAAGAAGTCTATGTTGAGCAACCACCGGGCTTTGAAGATCCACAACTCCCAAACCACGTCTACAAGCTCCATAAGGCGCTCTATGGGCTCAAGCAAGCCCCTAGAGCATGGTATGAATGCCTTAAGGAATTTCTCTTAAAGAAAGGTTTTGATATAGGCAAAGCCGATCCTACTCTCTTCACTCGTAAACAAGGCAATGATTTGTTTGTATGTCAAATATATGTTGATGATATCATATTTGGCTCTACTAATCAAATTTGGGTTGATGAGTTTAGTAGGATCATGACTAAAAGATTCGAGATGTCTATGATGGGCGAGTTGAAGTTCTTTCTCGGTTTTCAAATCAAGCAACTCAAGGATGGCACATTCATAAGTCAAACCAAGTACACCCATGACATGCTTAAGAAGTTTGACATGAACAATGCCAAGCCCATCAAAACACCTATGCCATCAAATGGTCATCTTGATCTAAATGAGGAAGGCAAAAGCATTGATCAAAAGGTATATCGTTCCATGATTGGCTCTTTGCTTTACCTTTGTGCATCTAGGCCCGATATTATGCTTAGTGTGTGCATGTGTGCAAGATTTCAAGCTAATCCTAAGGAGTGCCATCTAATGGACGTTAAGAGAATTTTTAGATACTTAGTTCATACTCCTAACCTTGGTTTATGGTATCCTAAGGGCTCCACTTTCGATCTACTTGGCTACTCCGATTCGGACTATGCCAGTTGCAAAGTAGATAGAAAGAGTACATCCGGGACTTGCCAATTCCCTGGAAGGTCCTTGGTGTTTTGGAGTTCCAAGAAACAAAACTCTGTTGCCCTTTCCACCGCCGAGGCCGAGTATGTTGCAGCCGGCGCTTGTTGTGCTCAACTACTTTGGATGAGGCTCACTTTGAGAGACTTTGGTTGCAAGTTTAGCAAGGTGCCGCTCTTGTGTGACAATGAGAGTGTCATTAAGCTAGCTAACAACCCCGTAAACCACTCAAGAACAAAGAACATAGACATAAGACACCATTTCTTGAGAGACCACGAAGCCAAAGGCGATATCGCTTTAAGTCATGTGAGTACCGATAAGCAACTAGCCGATACCTTCACAAAGCCTCTTGATGAACTAAGGTTTTGTGCTTTGAGGAGTGAGCTAAATATCTTGGATTCTTGTAACTTGGCTTGAGATCATGCACATATTTGAGTGACCTAGTATAGGACCTTTGAAAACAAAGGATTTGTGAAAAGCTTGCATTGCATTTGTTTTGAAAAATTTGGATCTTTAGGTACAACACTTGGACTATTGTTCCCTTTGCTTGTTTGTGGCTAGTCCAAGGTGTTGATACTGCTCAGGCTCACATTTATCACATAAGCAACCTTCCAAATCCATTCAAAATCAAATTCCTCGAAAATCTGCTCGCTGGCTTCAGGGGGAGCGGAGTATCCGGGGTTGGGGCCGGACACTCCGGGTTTCCCGGATACTCTGGACCTAACCCGGAGACTCCGGGTTTTAAAAGTATAAAAGGCTTTGACCGCGGCGAAAATTCCCTGTTTCACCCCCACTCAGTCCTTTAACAGTGCCTCCCTCTCTCCCGTCGCCTCCCCTCTCCTCTTGGGTGATTTCCTCATCCAACCTCCCAAATCTCGTGAGAGTGAGGATTTGAAGGCTTGAACGCGTGGAGATCAAGGATTTGCTCAAGTTTCAAAGGATCCAAGTCTTCTTCCCTCTCTCCCCAAGGTATTTTCAAAAGAATCTTTCCCGATCTACTTCCCTAGCGTAGTTCTTGTCGTATCCTCGTAGGGAATAGGTAGGAAACACTCTTTGGGCTCTAGATCTGTGTTCTCTCTCAGTTTGGGTGGACATATCTTTCTGCATTGCGATTTAGGGTTTCGGCCTGTGAAACCCAGACTCTCTGGGGTCGAAGGACCCGGAGTTTCCAGAATATCCGGAGTCTCCGGACTTTTTCCTGGAGTATCCGGGGTTCGCACTGCAACCCTAAACCACAAGTGCAGTGTGTCTTCACTCTTGATCATCTCTCACTTCCATATCATTTTACCTATCCAGATGGTGAGGTTGAAGGTCAGCCGTGGAAATGAGGAGCCCTCCACCCAAAGGAGGACCAAGGCTAGGCATGACCCCGCCGCTCTACGGGCCGTGCAAGAAGCCTTGGGGCAAAAAAGCTCGCAGAGCAGCTCAAGACCAAGACGGGGTGACCCTCCTCCCTCTTATGCCGAAGGAAGTGAAGAAGAGATAGTGGAGGAGGAGGAGGAAGAGAGGACTGAAAGTGATGATGATGAGGTTGAAGATGAAACATATGAGCACTCCCCTGAGCCTCCTCGTCGCCATGGAAAGGGGCCAGCTAAAGAAAAATCCCGCTACAATCCCCATCCCAAAAAGATCCATCAAGCCCCCTATGTCCACCAATGCCGCCCAGCTACTCGAATTCCTCCTAAACATAAACAAGGAGTAGCTGCTCACATCTGTCCCAAAACCCCTCCTAGGCTTATTCCTACCCTTCCACCAAATGTCCGAGTGGTTGAGACTCCTATCAAGCTAAGGGACCTAGGCTCAGTCCTTGGATTTGCTGAACACATGATTAGGGATTACTCAAGGAACTCTCTCGCTGTGAGGGAGCAAAGGGAGGAAAATGTCTACTTGTATCTCAAGGGAGAAGGACTTGAGGCAAGGTTTTGGTGTGACTTTCATAGGGATTTCTACCAATCCGTGATCCGCAATCCCAAGCTAGCTTCCAAGAACATGGCTCCAATTGTGCAAATGAAGTACATTGATTGGAAGTACTATGAAGAGCTTAACAACACCGTATTCAACTCGGTCATTGACAAGTGCAAGGAGGTGGGCCTCTATGACATCATGGGCTTTAGGTACAATTGGAACAAAGAGATTCTTGCTCAATTCCATTGTTCTTACTACTTCAATCCCCATGACAACACCATCACATGGACAACTCAAGGCCAAAAGTGCACCATCGACTACATGACTTTCTCTCGGCTCTTGGGTCTTGGTTCTAAGGACGAAAGGCGCACCCCCGTGCACAATGAGAACAAGTACAAGCCCAAGGAGCTCCCCTTTATGTTTCCTAGCCGAGATTTGGCCATTGAGGGAAAGGCGGACCAACTTAACCCCTACTACTACTATCTCAATCAATTCTTTCGTGCCACTATTGACCCTAAGATTGGAGATGTCACAGCTTTGAGATATTATACTCCAAATCTTCTCCATAGGATGGCACCAGATGGAGAAGGCTTTTGTGTCTTTGACTTCATTTGGAATGAGTTGAGGAGGGCCATGAATGATCCCATGAAGCATCTTCAGTATGCCCCCTATCTCATGTATATGATTGAGAGAGTGACAAATGTCCGCTACCCCAAGGATGTTGTCCATGAGCCGCTTCGCCACCTCCGTGATCGTGCAAAGAGGCCTCCCAAAGGCCGTAAGTATGTTGGATCGTCGAGTGCAGCTCCTTCCCATGATGATTTGCCCGCTGCACGTTCCTCTTCTCCACCTCCTCGTCGGCACCGTGGCTCTATGATTAAGAGAGTGCTTAAGAGCATTTTTCAGCATGTGCAAGACCATTGCCACGGAGACAAATGAGAACCGCCGCGACATTATCGAGATCAAGTCTCACCTTGGCCTTCCCACCGACCCCTACCGCGAGCTTCCCGAATTTGATGACCCGTTTGCGGAGTGGGACGCCCAAGGTGCCCAAGAAGAAGAAGAAGATGAGGGAAATGAAGAAGAAGAAGAGGAGGAGGACGACGACGCCGAGTGACTCCGCTGCTCTACACTTCCTTTTTGGCGCTTGATGCCAAAGGGGGAGTGAAATTATCTATTTGTGCCTTTGGAACAATGAACTTGGTTTGTAATAATTTAAATTTGGAACTTGGTTTGTAATAACTCTAATATTCGCTCGTGTGAGACTATGTGAAGCTTGAGACATCTGCTTGTGTGTTTGTGGTGTTTTATTTGCTCTTTATCTACTAAGGACAGCTTATGCTAGATTGAAAAACTGTGTGTCGTCTGTTTTTCTGTTGCTGTGCTGAAGCCCGAAGAGTCCTGACTTTTTCCCGGAGTATCCGGATTTTCCGGACAGTCCAGACCTGGCCCGGAGACTCCAGACTTCTCCGCGCCAGAATTCTTTTTCTCTTTTGTTGAATGCATAACCTGTCATGAGCATTTCACCTTTTGACCTGTTGCACGTCACAAGCACCCCACTCTTGTAATACTCTCTTGCCTCTCTTGTTGTGCAAAATATTGGCCCTAATAGGACCTTTGATATTCAAGATCAAAATGCACATATTAAGGGGGAGTATTACAAAAGCTTTCAATATTCATTGTTTATCTCTTGTATGACTTAAGTGTGTTGTCATCAATCACCAAAAAGGGGGAGATTGAAGAGTATCTTGGCCCCCTAAGTGGGTTTTGGTGATATAATGACACACACCTAAGTGGCTAATGAATTTACCTAGTCCATGAGCAGGTATTAAAATTATGTATGGCATCAAGCACAGCTCGTTGACTACACAAAAAGAAAGTGGTGCTCTAAAAGGACTCCTAAGAAGGCTTATTTAATTTTACTTTTGAATTTGAGTCCTAGGAATGCCGTACTATCAAGAGGGACAGGAATTATGTCTTCCAAGAGTCGAACAGGTGCTCTAGTTGCTAAAACAAAACCTATGAGAGACACCTTTGCACCAACACATACACGGGGATCTTTTCTTGGGTGCTGGCATTGGAAGGTCGGAGTGTCCGGGTTTCTCCCCGGAGACTTCGGACTTCCCGGAGACTCCGGGTTTATCCAGGATACTCCGGGTCATAAAGCCTCAACGGCTATATTCTTGGTGAGGGGGTATAAAAGCCCCCTCCACCCCTTCATTTATAGCTCTCCCCTGCCATTTCCGTCCTGAACAGTTGCAGACCTCATTTACTCCTCTCCTCTCTCCCTTTGGCTCAAAGTTGGTGAGATTTGTTGTGGGAGTTAAGAGGATTTGAGAGCAAGGGCTTGGAGAGTGCTAGTGAGCTGATTTCCCATCTCTAGAGCACCTCGTTCTTCGCTTGGTTGGCAAAATTCGTGTTTATTACTCTTGGAGCTTTGAGCTCCTAGCCGGCTAGGCGTTGCCTTGGAGCATCCAAAGGTTGTGGCAGCCCAAGGAAGTTTGTATCACCCCGACATTGAGTAAGTAACTCTAGCTTGATCTTCGTGGTCGCTAGAGGGAGGAAAGTGACCTAGGTGTAAAGGTCCACCCTTCGTGGGTACCTCAACGGAGACGTAGACCTCAAGGTGTGAGGTTGAACTCCGGTAACAAATCCTGTGTCTCTTGTGCTTGTTCATCTTGTTGCATGCTGTCTCTTGCTTGAACACTTATCTAGGGTTTGGTGCCGATCTACTTCGTGTTGAGGTTCCTATAGATTTTGAGTGGATAAACAGGCTTGTCTCACCTCAGTGCATAACCTATTTTCACAGATTTACTTTTGAGCAAGTTTAAATTCTGTCGATTTAATTCCCCCTTAGCAGGCCGGACTATCCGGACATTTTCCCGGATTCTCCGAATTTCCCGGAGTATCCAGAAAAATATCCGGAGTCTCCGGACCTGGGTCTGACAGCTGCGAAAAAGTTTGTGTTTTTCAGGTTCGACTATTCACCCCCCCTCTAGTCGACATCTTGATCCTTTCATCTCCACTTGCCATATCCTCACACGGTTAGGTGTTTGCAAGGATAACCTACTCTGATACCAATTGAAAGGAGCGAGGCAATATGGCCTAGAGGGGGGTGAATAGGCCTGCACACAAAATTTAAACTTTTTTTTGCGAAAACACTGTCAGACTCCGGAACCTCCGAGATTATTCTCGGAACCTCCGAACGAGGCAGCCTCCGAGAATAAACTCAGAACTTCCGGCCACTATTGGAACATAGCACAAAAGACTTGAGCTACAAATAACTTGATGAAAACCAGATCTATTAAATTCTAGGAGATACTTAGGACCTAGCAAGAAGATTTCTAAGCAAGGAACATGCTAGGAAGGTACCACAACATAGATCGGGAGAAACCCTAATAGATCTAGTCAAGAGAAAGCATGAACAAGTAAGTAAACAAGAGCATGCACGAGACAAGATTTATCTCGTGGTTCAGCTCGTCACAAAGGCTTGCTTACGTCCACGTTGTTGAGGAAGCCACAAAGGTTAGGGACCACAAAGGTCAACTCCTCTCTCACACCTATCACTTTGGGTAATAGGTGGAGGCTTTCCACTAGAATCACAAAGGGTAATACAAACACCTTGGAGCTTCCACAAATCGGGTTGGAGAGCTTCCAAGAACCTGTGACAACCCGCCCAGGAAAATATCGTACTATCGCGTAAGACCGATCCACTTTGCTCATTAAGCAATAATAAAGTATCATCCTGTCGTTAGTTGCCGGGTTAACGCCCGGTAAATCACTTGAAAAGCAACAAGGATCGAATATATGCATTAAAATTCGCTCGAAGGCGAGTCCAGAGATACAACAACATTAATATCCGAATTTGTACCCCAAAGGGTTTAATTATTACAAACCATAGTTTTTGCCATGATGAAATAGTTCGGAGTTTTCGAAAGCAGTGGAAATTAACTAACGGAAGCGAAGACACCACGGGAGGCCATCCATGATGCTTTCAGAAGTCGTCCTCCACCCACTCCAGCTCCCAGCCGGGCGGGATCTCTCCGGGCCACACATCATCGAAAGCATTACCTGGATCAACACATTATAGCAAGGCTGAGTATACTAATACTCAGCAAGACTTACCCGTCGGTGATAACTACTTCACCAATTCTAGACCATGAAAGGCTTTTTGGCTACTGGATTGCTTTTGCTAAAAAGTAATAAAGAGTAGGTCCTTACTTTCAAGATTTTAGCACAAGTTCTAGTAGTTTAATCTTTACTGCATTAGCCATCTAGTACAAACAAAGTTGTACAATACAATTAATCAAGCATAAAGTTCATCAACTTCCATCATTAGGGATCTCATGACTAGTGTAGTAAGTAGTCTCAGATAACGGTGAGAGACCGACAATCGATTGATTTAAACCTTGCAAGGTAGACCCAAACACACGGTAGGCTGCCCACCAAGGTACATCTGTCCCAGGCCGTTTCCAAAAATCCCCGGGTCGAGATGAAAGGCCACAGTCTTTGGTGCAGGCTATCTGGCATGTCCCACCCAGTGCACCCAGAGTCACCATACACCACCGGTAGCATGCCGTGAGAGAGAATCCCAAGAGTAGTGACAGTTCCATCCCTAGCCGTCTCATTAAGGTACTAGGCTTACCGGTCCCATACCCGACATGTGCTTAGTACGTTCAAAAACTTAACCCACATAACCACTGGACCGGAGCCCAGATCCCATGCTCTTACCACGTGAGCGATCCATTTAGGATATATTATGATTCTATCTAGGAACCTATTCTCGCGAGTTAGGTCATCACCCGACTTGTAACGGTCCTATAGCCTAGCAGCTATCGACCTATCATACTAGTAAGGACAAAGGTACCTATGGATCATGCATCTAGGGTTTCATTCAACTCCTGAACGTAAATGCACAATCATTCATAGATAATTGAACAAAGAATTTTAAAACTGGGTTAGATGCACCGGAGCTTGCCTTCGTCAGCTAAGTTAGCCTGGGCACCCTCGGTGTCGAGCACTTCCACGTACTGCAACGAAGCTTCCGCTCCTCCTTCCTCGTATTCCGGGACAAGGGAGTAATCTTCGTCCGGAAGATCTACACGGAATGCAATGCAAGTTTAGGTGATGTGATAGTTTGCTGTCTTATCCAACTCTTAGTCAGTCATATTCACCTTAACAAGCATCTAGATAATGTTTCTCTTTTAGGAAGGTTATTGGTTGTACATGGGTTATTCTTTTATTGCACAATTGAATAAGGGTTTCTTTGTACTTGTTATTTCATGTGAATATATAGCCATTTTCCTTTCACAAGCAAGGTGTGCATAATGTTTTATTCATGAAATAATTCCTTATCAGCGAGGATAATTAATTATCTTTTAATTAAATTAGATAATATTTTCAAATAGGAAAAAGAATTAAATAAGAGCTTTTCTTTATTTAATTTCTCTTTAATATTAAAAGGGTTTTTAAGCTTTTTATTAAGCAATTAAATTACCAAAAATTTAAGGAGTGTTTCTTAAGCATACTAGCACCTATCCTGGTCCATTGGACCCACATGTAAGTGTTGGATGCTAGAAAATTAAATATTATGGAAAATAACAAAGACTAGCTAGTGATTCAAAATTAAATGGATACAAAAAATAAATAAGCCTCAAAATGATCCAAACTTTCTCATGCTTGCTCTCTGGTCCTAAACAAGCCTAAAGAACTAACATGTTCACCTAGGAACTCTACTAATCTTAGCTTATTAATTTTCAAAGGAAAACATGCACAAATGAAGAATAAATATTTCTGATAAGCCAAAAATCATGATTAATTCACAAGAAGCGTATTTTGACATTACAAGACAGTGTGCACAAGTTGAGATCAAAAACATAAATATATTTAGCAAGAAAAATCATTTATGCAGATCTGGTAGAAATGGAAAAACATTTTTATAAAAAGTTTCACATAATAACTTTGTGCAATTTTTGGCATAGGAGCTAGTCATGACAAGACACACAACATTCCAAAAATTAGCTACAGAGGATTTAAGATTTTGAGATATTGCAGATCTAGGTTTTTCACATTTGTATTTTTCATGCAAAAACTATCAGGAATTAGCTCAGGCAAGAATAACAAAAGTTGTAGAATATTTCACCACAAACCCAACAAAATTGGTTTTGCATTTTTCTGAATTTTCTACAATTTTCTACGGAATTTACAAATTTCAGCCAAAGGTCAAACACTATTTAAGATCTAACTTTCACCGGGGTCCCTGGAAGTTTCTGCAGGTTTACAACCATGCCCCTACTTTGCACAAAACTCCCCAGAAACATTACAAACCTTGCAATGTCATCCCCGGGCGCCGGCCGGCGGCGGTCCGGCCAAATTCCGGCGAACCGGTGGCCGGGACCGGCCGGGCGCGGGCGCGGGGATGGACCTCGGGCCCTTGGGGGTCGATTCCCGTGCTCGGCTTGGTGCGGGCGCCACCGGCGAGCTCGCCCGACGCGGCCCCACGGCGGTGGCCGCCGGACCTCGTGTTCCGGCGAACCGGCGGCCGGTGCAAGCTGGCATGTGACCTGGGCGCCGTCGGTAGAGGCGCGTGGAAGTGATGGAAGCGAAACCGGCTGCGGGGAGGCGCGAAAGGGGGCAGCTCGGTCGTGGGAGGCCATGGCGGCAGGGTTGCGGCGTTCCGGGACTGGAGGTGGCCTGGCAGCGGCAAGGACCGTGCAGTGCCTTTATCGGTGCGGCGAGGACGACGCGTCAGGCTTCATGCCTCCTCCTGGACATATGGCGCGCGGACAGAGGCCCTGACCTCTACAGGTGCTGTGCCCGCGGGCAGCACGGGCAGCGCCTGTACGGCACGAATGGCGGCGCGGCAAGGGGGGGGCAAGCTCGGGGAGTGAGCCGCCTCGGCGCGCGCGCCACGGGAAGGCGCGAGCGCGGCCCGGATGCCGAGGCCGGCGGCGCTTGCGCGCGGCGGCGGGCGCGCGTGGGAGCGCGATCTCGACCGTGATTTACTCGGGGTGCCACTGTTTGAATTAACTTTTCTCCAAATTTTTGTATAGAACTTAAGACCAAGCGATGAACATGAAAGTTGTAGATCTAGTCACCCTCTACAACTTTTAAAAAGGCTCTAGGGTGTTTTTCTCAATGGATTTTGCAGGAACGTCGTGCCAACATTGAATGCCGGACTGTTCTGGAAAACAGGAGGTACTGTCAGTCGATCAAGTTTTTCACTAATTTCTACTCAAAATTTGAAATGCCAATCTACATGAAAGTTGTGTCCCTCAACAAGATGGACAACTTTCATAAAGGTATATTTTGAAGTGTTTAGGTGAATTTTGGAGAACGTGGCAAAAGTTCCGGACGACATTCGCTGACGTCAACGGTTAAGCCGGTTTTGATCGTGTCTTTGGCCAAGGGTCCATTACGGGTGTGTGTAGGCTTGGTCAAGGGGTTCGTTAGGGTTCATCGGTGAGGTTTTCGGGGTGATGACCCAGGTTGACCTAGGTTTGACTGATATTTGACCGGTTTGACTCGGCTGATCCAGTTATTAGCGTTAATGACGGTAATTAAAAACCTGGGGTGTCACAGAACCTCTATCTGTCTTGGAGCAACGCTCCAAGAGTAATAGACCCACCAAGCTTGCTAGGGTTCTTCCAAGTGCTCAAGTTCAAAGGAGAGAGAGATTTGCTCACTAACTCACTTCAAGAATCCACTCTCAATCAATGCTAGGCAAGGATTTGGAAGAGAGTAGGTTAGGAGTGAATGCAAGGTGAGAGAATGAGGTTAGAACGACGTACTGTGTAGGGGGAAGAAGAAGATAACCGTTGGGGGACCAAGGGGTATAAATACCCCCAGATCTAGAATAGTAACGGCTATATTCCAGAGTTCGGAACCTCCGAGAAAAATCTCGGAACTTCCGACCTTTGAAATCTCTGCTGACTGTAGCCCGTACGGTCGGAACCTCCGAGAAAAAACTCGGAATCTACGAACAACAAACAACAGAGGCAAAACAGCAGCAGGTCTCTTTCCTTTGGGTGAGGATTAGGGTTTAAGGAAGATAGACTATGAGCACTTGAAACCACCCTAACTCACCATTAGTATCCCTCTTGATAGTACGGATTGTCCTATACTCAAATTCAAAAGATAAAATAAATAAACTCCTCAAAGTAGCATAGGTATCCTTCTTCATTCAGTTGAGGGGTCTCCATTCTTTCTTTTGCACCTGTAAAAATAACTCTATGCTGCACAACAGTCTCAAAAGCTCATTAGCTCTTTAATTGTGTGGTCAACATCACCAAAACCCTCATAGGGCTTGATTGCACTTACAAGGGCCCAGGTTGACCGTGATTTGACCACTGTTAGCTGCTTTGACCGGCTGTTAGGGTTAATTAAAAACCTGGGGCGTCACAGCCTACCCCCCTTAAACGGAATCTCGTCCCGAGATTCGATTAGATAACGAAAAGATGGGGAGAAGAACTCACGGTTTCGAGATTGCAGGAAGCCCAGATACTTAGTGTTGAGAGAGTCCTCAGTCTCCCAAGTTGCTTCTTCTTCCGTGTGATGACTCCATTGGATCTTGTACATCCGTACGGTTTGTCTTCGGGTTTTTCGCTCTTTTTGGTCTAATACCTTCAATGGGTGCTCGATGAGCGAGAAATCCGGCTCAATCCAAGCATTAGCTTCTGTGATGACTTCATTTTCCGGCACAGGCATTCCCTTCTTCAATTGAGTTACATGAAACACATTGTGGATTGCGGAAAATCGTTCCGGCAACTGGATACGATAAGCCACT
Source organism: Cenchrus americanus (assembly GCA_947561735.1). NCBI lineage: Eukaryota > Viridiplantae > Streptophyta > Magnoliopsida > Poales > Poaceae > Cenchrus > Cenchrus americanus. The sequence continues at coordinate 106,701,857 of OX387242.1, forward strand.
GGCCCACATACTTCTATGACTTCATAGGGTCCAATGTGGCGCGGAGCTAACTTTCCCTTGACTCCGAACCTTTGCACACCTTTGGTGGGGGACACCTTCAAATACACGTAGTCTCCCACTTCAAAGTGTCGAGGTGCGGTTCCCTTGTCATGGTAACTCTTTTGCCTCATATGAGCCATCTTCAAATTTTCTCGTATCACTTGCACTCTTTCTTCGGCATCTTTAACTAAGTCCGGACCAAAGAGTGTTCTCTCTCCGGCTTCTGACCAATTCAACGGAGTGCGGCATCTTCGTCCGTAAAGAGCATCGAACGGTGCCATCTTCAAACTGACTTGATAACTATTGTTGTATGAGAATTCTGCCAAAGACAAACACTTGTCCCAACTCTTGTCAAAATGCAAGATGCTGGCTCGTAGCATATCTTCCAAAATCTGATTTATTCTTTCCGTCTGACCACCGGTCTGTGGATGATAACTGGAACTGTGAATTAGCTTGGTTCCCAAACACTCATGCAACTGCTCCCGGAAATGAGCTACAAACTGAGTTCCTCGGTCAGAGATTATAGTCTTCGGAATTCCATGCAAACGAACTATGTGGTCCATGTACAACTCTGCATATTGTTGTACTGAATAAGTGGTATGCACGGTAATGAAGTGAGCTGTCTTGGTGAGTCGGTCTACGATTACCCAAATAGAATCTTTCTTTCTAGCCGTTAGGGGTAAACCCACAATGAAATCCATACTAATATCATCCCACTTCCACATGGGTATCGATAGGGGTTGGAGTACACCTGCTGATTTCAAATGACTTGCTTTCATCCGGTGGCAAGCTTTGACCAGCGTGGTCATTGCAATGATTTATTCAAGAATGCGGCAATCATACGCAATAAAACTTCAACTTCTGGGTGAACAAGCAAATTTCAACTAAAACACACATGCTTAAGCATTCATTATTACAACAAGATGGAACAAGGTCCACGGACATTACAAAGCTTGAATTTGAAAACACCACAAGACGACAAGGTTACAAGCAGTTACTCTGCACGAAGACGTGCTACAAAGTTAACTACTCCAACATCTCGAAGACAACACCATAGGATCGACATCCTTCTTATTCTTTCTACTGGCAACCTAGTTGCCCACTGAAGCACCACTGTCCGTAGGCGAAACTGGGGGAGTCGGCTACGGTGGTCCTGCCTGGCTCGTCTGATCAAGACCAGATAGATCCTGCTGCTCCTCCGGATGTGCCTGTACTGGAGGCAGTGGTTGTAAGGACACGATAGCCTGCAAAGCTTTCACCTGTACCTCAGCCTCCTCCACCTGCTGCTGCATATCAGCAATGTTCTGAAGTAGCGTCAACCTCTCAATGTCATACGCATCGGCATTCTCCTCTAAGGTATGATTCTCTGCCTCCAGATCTACAATCCTCTGCAGGCGGTCGCCTCTCTTTAGCTCTAACTGGAATCTCCTAGCACACAACCTGTCATTCTCTTGCTGCATCTGGGTAAGTGTAAAGTTCAGCTGCTGATGTGCTGTTGTTAGCTGCTGCCAATCTCGTCTAGATGCCTCCAAACGCTGCCCAATAACTGCTGCGGTATTATAGCGCAGCCCCTGAAGTGTGAAAACCACGTTCAGACAGCGAGCTAGCGTCTGAGTAACATCCAGCGGCTCCGCTAGTGTCAACAGCTCCCGTAGGTGATCCATACGGTCCAACCATGTCGGGTCGTGAGGACTTACAGCAGGAAACAACCCGAATGGAGAGAGAGCTACCACAGTGGGGTTGTGGTCACAGAAGTCCGTCAGCACTCTGAGGGCTGCTGACTCAACGACCTCATGGGTAATAAATCCTCAGTAGATAAAACTCAAGTCGAACCAGTCGGCGTGGTCCGGGTGTGGTAGAACAGTGACAATCACTCTGCAACGGGGAACGCCATAGCGCTCGAACTCGGACACCTCATAAGTCGGTGGTGTGAGGTAGCCTGCAGCGCTGAGTGCTTCCCACGCAAGGCATGGAAAACCCTCCCAGTGCAACCTGTTGGTACGCATCGTACCGTCAGCGTCGAACTCGTGAAACATGGGGAAAGCCATCTGTACAAAAATGTAACACATGTCAGGTCTCAAAGAGAACGGCATGTCAAATGGTGAACTTCTGGCAGCTGTGAATAAAAATTCATAACCAAAAATCTAGAGGCCTCAAAATCTTCCCCCCAAGTTTCCCGGTTACTACAAAAGTTCTTTTACACACTTTAGGTTTTCAAGGTTCAGCTTGAACAGGAAAAAAACAAGGTGGATGGGTACAAGACCTGGATGTGCCTAGGAAAGTGTAAACCAAAACGAAAGAAACTAGGGTCGAAACATGCGACTACAAGCTAAACTGGTTAAGGGCAACTATTTTAAACAAACTAGTTTAATCAAAACTAGGACAAGGTACAACAAGGTAAACAAGCTTTTCAAAATTTCGGCAGCATGACAGCTACTCTAATTTATAAAAAGCACACACTAGCAAAATCTTCCTTAGAGAGCATACGGAAATTCAGTCTTTGGGTCCCTTTTAGTTGTTTCGATTTTTAATATGCATGCAAGACGTCCTATCCGACCTCACATGGCAATCAAGCCAAAAATCGAAGTTAGGGCCGGTGGCAAGGCTGTTATTCGTCTCTCCCTATAATATCTAGTCGAGAGCTATACGGTACTCGCTTAACGACTAACGAAGCACTGTTATGTACCTGCAGAAAACGAACCTTTCGTGCCAGCACGTCACGAAAGCGTCCCCATACATTACCGTTCACTATAGAAACGGCATCCATGCGTTAAGCCGCTGCATGGACAGCGTCCAACCTCGGACACCCTCTGTTTGAATGGAGTGTATCCTTGCCTCGCATGATCGACATGCGGAATGCACACGTATGAAACACGTGGCGACACACAACTCATAAACAGATGCGAAGATGGGATCCGTGGAATGGATCACTCCATCAACCCTCAAAATTCCCGTGATGCGGAACAACACACGTATAAAACACGTGGCTCATCTAGTTTGGTTGTGCAAGAAGTAAGTCTGACATAAAGTAATGTGCTGGAAGTTACCAAATTAAACCATAGGTTAATTAAGCTACCTGAAAGAACCCAAAAATTCAATCTAGGGCCTCTCGGTCTAGTTTATCCTTAGCGGACCAACGTATTTTGGAAAATCAGACAATCTTGGCATATTTTATTCAAAAACCAGTGATTAAGTTTATTAATAAATCTCTGGTGCATATAATTGCTCTGATGCCAACTGTGACAACCCGCCCAGGAAAATACCGTACTATCGCCTAAACCAATCCACTTTGGTCATTAAGTGATAATAAAGTATCATCGTGTCGTTAGTCGCCGGGTTAACGCCTGGTAAATCACTTGAATAGCAACAAGGATCGAAATATATGCATTAAAACTCACTCGAAGGCGAGTCCAGAGATACAACATCATTAGCATCCAAATTTGTACCCCGAAGGGTTTAATTATTACAAACCGAAGTTTTTGCCATAAAGAAGTAGTTCAGAGTTTTAAAACAGCGAAAATAAACTAACGGAAGCAGAAACACCACGGGAGGCCATCCATGATGCTCTCAGTAGTCGTCCTCCACCCACTCCAGCTCCCAGCCGGGCGGGATCTCTCCGGGCCACACATCACCGAAAGCATTACCTGAATCAACATATTAGCAAGGCTGAGTATACTAATGCTCAGCAAGACTTACCCGTCGGTGATAACTACTTCACCAATTCTAGACATGAAAGGCTTTTTGGCCACTGAGTTGCTTTTGCTGAAAAGTAACAAAGAGTATGTCCTTACTTTCAAGACTTTAGCACAGGTTCTAGTGGGTTTGATCTTTACTACATTAGCCAACTGGTACAGACAATGTTGTACAACACAATTAATCAAGCATAGTATTCATCAACTTCCATCATTAGGGATCTCATGGCTAGTGGATTAAGTAGTCTCAGATAACGGTGAGAGGCCGACAATCGATTGATTCAAACCTTGCAAGGTAGACCTAAACACACGGTAGGTTTCCCCCGGAGGACAACTTCCCAAGCAGTTCCCAAAAATCCTCAGGTCGGGATCGAATCTTACAGTCTTTGGTGCAGGCTATCCGGCATACCCCGCGAGGCACCCGGAGTCACCGTACACCACCGGTAGCTAGCCGTGAGACGAATCCCAAGAGTAGTAATAGTAGGATCCCTCGCCGCCTCATTAAGGTACTAGGCTTACCGGTCCCATTCCCGACAAGTGCTTAGTACGTTCAAACACTTAACCCACAATAGCCATTGGACCGGAGCCCAAATCCCATGCTCTTACCACATGAGCAATCCAATTAAGGATATATTGTGATTCCTATCTAGGAACCTATTCTCGCGAGTGAGGTCATCACCCGACTTGTAGCGGTCCCATAGCTTAGCATCTATCGACCTATCATACTAGTAAGGACAAAGGTACCTAGGGATCATGCATCTAAGGTTCCAATCAACTCCTGAACTTAAATGCACAAGCATCCATAGATAATTGAACAAAGAATTTGAAAACTGGGTTAGATGCACCGGGGCTTGCCTTCGTCAGCTAGGTTAGCTTGAGCACCCTCAGTGTCGTCGAGCACTTCCACGTACTGCAGCGAAGCTTCTGCTCCTCCTTCCTCGGATTCCGGGACAAGGGAGTAATCACCGTCCGGAAGATCTACACGGAATGCAATGCAAGGTTCAGGTGATGTGATAGGTTGTTATCTTGCCCAACTCTTGTTGGTCATATTCACCTTAACAAGTATCTAGATAGTACATCTCTTTTAGGAAGGTTATTAGTTGTATATGAGTCATTCTTTTATTGCACATTTGAATAAATGTTCCTTTGTACTTGATATTTTCTGTAAAGGTTTAGTCCTTTTTCCCTTCACTAGCAAGGGTATGAACAATATTTTTATTCATGAATCAGTTCCTTATCAGCAAGGGTGTTTTATTAATCTTAATTAAGTTAGGTGATACTTTCCCAAAAGGGAAAAGAATTAAAAAGGGGGTTTTCCTTATTAAATTGCTCTTTAATATTTAAAAGGGCTTTTAAGCTTTTTATTAAGCAATAAATTACCAAAAATTTAAAGAAGTGTTTCTTAAGCATATCAGCACCTATACTGGCCCACTGGACCCACATGTAAGGCTTGGAAGCTAGGAAATTAAATATTATGGAAAATAACAAAGACTAGTTAGTGATTCAAATTAAATGCATACAAAAATAAATAAGCAACAAAATGATCCAAACTTTCTCATGCATGCTCTCTGGTCCTAAACAAGCCTAAACAACCAGCATGTACACCTAAAAACTCTGTTGATCTTGCTTCATTAATTTACAAAGGAAAACATGCACAAATTAAGAATAAACATTTCTGTTACACCAAAAATCATGATTAATTGACAAGAGGTGTGTTTTGACATAACAAGATAGTATACACAAGTTGGGCACAAAAACATAAATATTTTTAGCTACAAAAATCATCTAGGCAGTTTCTGCAGAAATGTACAACAATTTATGTAGCAAGATTTACTTCATAACTTTGTGAAAGTTTTGGCACAGGAACTAGTCATGGCAAGTAATACAACATATCGAAAATTTAGATACGGAGGAGTTGTAGATTTTGAGTTATGGCAGATCAAGGTATTTCACAATCCTTTTTTTCATGTTAAAAATATCTAGAATCTGACCATGTGAGAATAACAAAAGTTGTGGGATTTCTCTCCATGAATCCAACAAAATTGATTTGGCATTTTTCTGAATTTCCTACAATTTTCTAGGGATTTGCTACTGCTCTGGACTGACTAGTAAGAAAACATAGATAACTTCTATTGCAAACCAGTCCCTAATTCACAAAACAGCCCTTGGGTTTCACACTTATGCCCCTGCGGCGGTGGGAGAGCTCGCCGGCGGCGATGTGGGGTCGGACCGAGGCAACATGTGGCAGGGGAGGGCGATTGCGCTTACCCCTAGCCGATTGGTGGCGGTGGCGGTGGCGGGGCTGGGGCGAGCTTTGGCGAGCGCGCGCGCGGCGGCCGTCGGTAGCACCCGCGGCGGCGGCGGTTCCGACGTGGCTGCGGCGGTTCCGACGCGGCCCGCGGCGGTGCAAGCCAATACGCGGCTCGGGAGGCTCGAGTGGTGTCTAAGGGAGGCCTAGGCGTGCTTGGACGGCGACGAGCGCGAGCGGGGAAGAGACTTCACCGGCGGCGGCGGCAATGGCGGGAGGAGGCGCTCGGTGGTGCGCGAGAAGGGAGAAAGGGGCGGCTTTTATAGGCGCACTCGCCCTTGGTGACGACGGGTGACGGCGCGAGATGCTCCCCGCCGTGCTACGACGGCTCGGGCGACGCGCGTACGGCGGCGACGCCGCCGTCGGACCGGCGGTCCGTGGCGCGCTCGGCGGTACGACGGCGTGGCGGCGGCCGACTCGAGGCACCTAGGGCGGGGGGCCCGTCACGGCGCGTGGAGCTCGGGCGGCGCGTGCCTCGGGCGGAGGGCGGCGTCGGGAGGCGCGCGGGCACGGACGCCGAGGGCGGCCGGCGCACCGCGCGTGGCCGGCGCGACGTCGCGGCGCAGGGCGCTCTACCCCGATTTCAATTTGCTGGTGCTCTGTTTGAAAGCAAATTTCTCCAAATTTTTTAATAGAACTTGACCAAGCGGTGAACAGGAAAGTTGGAGATCTAGCTACCCTCTACAATTCTCAAAAAGGCTATAGTAGGTTTTTCTCCACAGATTTTGAATTACACCAATGCCAACTTTGAATGTCAGCGTGCTCTTTTGAACAGTGAACCCTGCCTTTGCAACCAATTTTTCAAGCTTTTCCACTCAAAATTTGAAATGCCAATCTACATGAAAGTTGTGTCCCTCAACAAGATGGACAACTTTCAAAAAGGTAGAATTTTAAGTGTTTTGGTGAATTTGGAGAACGCGGCAAAAGTTCCGGCAGACATCTATGGACACTAAGGAAACCAAGGGGTTTGACCAAGTCTTTGACCATGGATTGGCCCCACAAGTGTGTTTACTATTCAAAGGGGGTCACTAGGGTAGGTTAGTGAGTTTTTCGAGGTGAGGGCCCAGGTTGACCGTGATTTGACCACCGTTAGCTGCTTTGACCGGCTGTTAGGGTTAATTAAAAACCTAGGGTGTCACAGCCTTAAATTTTTTAATTAATCTTAAAACCCCTTTAACCCATCATTTTATGCGCACCTTTAATTCAAATCGTGCCAAAAATTCATCACACCCGTCCCGGGTATACCTCCACCGACCCATTATCTAAAACCCCTTGAATAGCACTTATTCCTCCATTTTATTTACCTACTGTTCCTCGAGCTCAGCCGGAAAAGTTGTGTGTGCTTATATTGATTGCATGCTTGCTTGTGTGTGCGCTATAGCCGACGGAGTGAACGAAGGAGGGTACCACGAGCCGGAGCTTGGAGCCGAGTACTGCGAGCAGGAGCCCGAGATCCCGAACACCGAGCCGGAACTCCCCGAGGACTTCGAAGACAGCAAGTTCAGTCTCATCCTTTGATGCATGCTTTGGTCCTGGTTTTATAAACACAACCCTATACCCGTTTTATAAATTGCATATTGTTTTACTGTAATAACCTGGTAGGATAGCCACCCTTGATTGCTATGATTGAACCTTTGTTGGCCTAAATGATTGCTTTAAAAATGTGTGAGTGCTTAAAATGGGAATGGGATATTTCGGAAAATGAGTAAAGAACTGGGTAGACGGGATGGACGTGTGTGTCAGGAGTATGGGTGAGCTCGTACCTGTGTGGTTGGGCCTGTTGGGAGTTGTCCATCTTGTCATTAAGGACCGGGTTGCGTGACATCTCACCTGACCCAAATCATCGTACAACCACTCGACCGTTGTATGTGGCAACGACTTAGCATAAACCCCACTAGTTAATCTACTTGCCATCTGGTGTGCGGGTGAGTGGCAGGAGACCAAGGAATAGGGGTACGCTCTGTATGAGGTACGCTCTGGCTATGAGAGATACTCCCCTCGGCTGCTCCCGTGGTGGCTCGTAGGGTTAGCTAAGGTGGGTAATGGCTTTGATAGGATCCGCACTGACACTAAGGTGTTCGGGTGGCGGTACCCTACTTGTGGGTAAAGATGTACAACCTCTGCAGAGTGTCAAACCTATTCGAATAGCCATGTCTACGGTATTGGACGAGTCACGGTGCGGTCACAAAACTAGTGTTTGGGTCTAGGATGGTTTTCATGGCGTGAGTGGATTTCTGGGGTAGTGTGTGGCTGTGTGCCTGGGCTACTGCGGACGGGGAGTTCAGTAGTTCCCAATTGGTTTTCCCAAAGCAACTGAGTTACTGGGGTCATAAAATTGTTTGTGAAAACCTTTTCGGAAATGAACCCCTGCATGAGTAACTGTGTTTGCAAATAAACCTTAACATGATCCTTGATTTATCATGTGCATGATCTGCTTATAAGCCCCTCCGTGGGTGGGGTTGAACTTGTTGAGTACGTATGTGCTCACCCTTGCTTAACTAACTGTTTTTTAGAGGAGGATCCCGACTTTGTTCCCAAAGACGTTGAGTAGGTCGCTGCCCTACACCCAACCGTGCCTGTGTATTCAGGGCCTCCACAGAGAGCTTCCATGGTGTGGTACTCTAATGAGGCTTTGGAAGCCTTCGCTATCGTAGTTTGGTCTTTAGCACTTGTGTTGTTTCTTGTGGCGTTGGCACTCCTGTGCCCACTATGCTGCCGTGATGTAAAAGACTGATCCACCTGTTGTAATAAATGTGTTACCAGCCTCCTAGGACTGGTATTTGTGTCACATTTAGTCACCTCTGATGAGGGGTCGTTTCACAAAGGATTGTTTTGGCCCGAGCTCCAGCTTTCGCGCTCACTGGAGCCCTTTCGGACGCGTGGAGCCACAAAAGGGTAGCTTCGCCCGGCTCCGCCTGCCTTTTCCATCCTCGCCCCAGGTGGGGCTCGTCAAGAGCGCGGTAGGAGGGAGGCCGCGAGGAGGTGGAGGCATCTAGCAGCGGCGTGGCCAGAGGGAGGCGTAGGCGGAGTTGGAGGAGGCCAGCGGCAGGACAGGGCGGTGCGACTGCGGGGTGGGGCTTGGCGGGAGGTGGAGCGGGCCGCGACGGGGTGGGGCAAAGGCGCTGACGCGCCGCGAGCCCATGCGTGAGGGATCCCTGTGCGTGAGGGAGGGAGGTGGATGGATAAGGAGTGAGGGTGAATGGATAAGGAGAGAGAAAAGGGAGAGGAAAAGAAAAGAAAACAAAAGAAGAGAAGAGAAGAGAAGAGAAGAGAAGAGAAGAGAAGAGAAGAGAAGAGAAGAGAAAATAAAGAAAAAGGAAAAATAAAAAATATGAAAGGGAAATTTAGACATTTTACAACCTCAATCCAACAAGTGAAGTTGTTTCGCCAAACGTTTTCCAAAACGGCTTTAGCTCAATCGGAAAAGCCGCTCCACCGGAGGAGTCAGAGCCGGAGCCTTTTTTGAAGGAGCTGGAGCCCTGCCAAATCGGCCCTTAGGGCGTGTTTGGGAGGGCTCCGGCTCCACCAAACCAACTCTGGAGCAGCAACTCCACCAATCTGCAGCTCCACCGTGGAGCTGGACTCTCCCTTTGGAGTTGAGGAGATGTGTTTGGCTGAGACAACAACTCCAGCTCCGAAAAATGAAGATTTGAATTGATTACCCTCTTTTGCCCTTAATTTTTTGTTTTGCTTGCATGTGTGGTGTGTGTGTGTCCTGTGTGTGCATGCTTGTGTACTTGTGCATGGTGTGTGCATGCGTGGTGTGTGCATGCTGTGTGCATGGTGTGTGTGAGTGTTGTGTGCATGGGTGTGCATGTCCGGTCGGCCGCCGGACGGAGGGAAGGGCGCCGGCGGCGGCCTGTTCACGATGAAGGAGGCGGCGCAGAAGAGGAACGGTCGCGGGGAGGTGATGGGTCGCGGTGGGGAGGAAAAAAGAACGAACCGGTATGTTGTGTAATCGGTGGCAAAGGTGGGTAATTACCCCCAACTCCACGAGTCGTTATGAAAAACGTGTTTGCAGAGTACCCCTTGAGGCACTCCATGGATTTGGTGGAGTTGGGAGCTAGATCCATGGATTTGGTGGATCTGGAGTTTTTGGAGCTGGGGTGTTTGCCCGGAAAAAAATGGAATGGAGTTGTTTTTGTGGATCTGGAGCTGCATGGAGCTCTCCCAAACACGCCCTTAATGTGGATGCTGGCTTTGATCCCACCACCAAACATGCTGAGCTTGGCTTTGTTGCCATAGATCATTTGGGTCAAGTTTTTTTTCTCTGGTTGGTCCATTGACCGTTTGTGCAATTCCTGTAAGGAATCGGATGCCCGTTAGCCTAAGAGGGGGAGGGGGTGAATTAGGCAACTTAAAACCTTAACCTATGGCTTCACTAATTTTGCGCAAAGGTAAACTAGAACATACTATCTATATGTGCAACTACGGTTGTTCTAGTGTGAAACTCCCATCCCAAAAGAAGGTTTGCAACCTATAGCCAATCCTAGCATGATACTACTCTAGGAATGTAGAGACAAGCAAAGATTGCAATAGAGTAAATGCGGAAACGTAAAAGGGGATGAGAGGAAGCAAACTCTTGACACGCGATTTATCCCGTGGTATCGGTAGGCACTAAGCCACCCCTAGTCCACGTTGTTGAAGCACTCACACAAGAGTATTGCTTCCCGGTCACCAAGTCTCTCCCAAGAGCACCAACTTGACTTGCCACAAAGGCTAGCCACTTAGGCACTTGTCAAGCTCCCTTGGTCACCTTGATGCCGCCTCCACTAAGGAGGTTCTCCACCAAGGAAGGGGTCTCCACGTCCCCCGCACAAAGTGTCCTCGCCGCTCCACACCAAGCCGGAGGGTCGATGACGATTGCCGGTGAGCCACTTAGGCCCCAAGGCTTCCGGCGAACCTTGTACAACTGGATTCTCTCAAGAATCACCTCACAAGGTTGGCACAACCTTGCACTCACTCAGCTCTAAGCTAAGCCTAGCACTAAGCACATACACAAAGCATGCACTAGTCTAAGGGTGAGCAATTAAGCACTTGGATGGATTGGATATGATCTTGAATGTGTCTTGAACTCCTCTGCACTTCCACACAATCCAGCACCTTCAAATGGGAGAGTTGAAGGGGTATAAATAGGCCAACACACCAATATAGCCGTTGCTCTAACGGCTATTTAAGATATACCGTCGGATGAACCGACGGTGTCATTTTATGTAGCGTCGGATCATCTTGTGCTGCCATATGCCCTTCCGTATTTTGGCCATAACTCTCTGCTCCGAACTCCGTTTTGGGCGATCTTGTACTTGTTGGAAAGCTTATGAAATTCTCTACAAGATTCTGAAAAAATCCTGAGCATTTGAGCATTTTTTAAGCGTCGGATGAATCGATGACAGCGTCGGTTCATCCGGTGCTAGACATTTCTGCGCGAATACCTCTCTGTATGTTTCCCGAAAAAGCATAGGATGAACCGATGCAATCATCCGATGGTACCACCAGATCATCCGGTGCTTATACACTTGTTTTCTTCTTCTCAGGAGTTCATCCGGTGCTCACAAAAATGGGACCGTCGGATCATCCTGTGCCCTATTTTCAGCACATCTTAATTTGGGCATAACTTTTCACTCCGGATTCCGATTTTGATGATCTTGGACTCTATGGAAAGCTTGTGGAATAATCTTCATGATTATGTAGCATTTAATACCATTTGATTGATCTAAGAATAATTTATTCATAGGACAAGTCCAATTCATTCCTCTCTTTATCCCGGCTTCATATTTTTTCTTTTGTCATGCTTTGCATTGTGTGCGGTTGCATCCATGGGACCTAGAAATGTCTACAAAGACATGCTCAAACAATATGGTTAGTCCCAATGCTCATGTTGTCATGAATCACCAAAATCAAACCCCGAACAAATGGCATATGAGGCCATGTTCGCTACAATCTCCCCCTTTTTGGTGATTTATGACAACACAACCAAAGCAAGCATAAATTTGCTAGAATTGACAGAATTAGAACCACTTACACTTGCTTGGATGCTTACCATCATCAAAACTCCCCCTAGATCAAACTTCCCCCTTTTTGCTCTTATGTTCACATTCTCCCCCTTTGGTCTCAAATCCTTGAAATCACTTGTAAGCATCCTTGAGCCCACTTGTAAGCTTACGCCACACGCTTGCTTTGGTCTCACATTCTCCCCCTTTGGAATAAAATCTCCAAAAAGTCCAAAGCAAACGAGTCCAAGGAAACTAGCAAGATCTAGCAACCATAGCTCAAAGGAGAGATGTTAAATGCAAGGGAGAAAGCCGCATGAACCATGATCCATAAGTATGATATCAATGAAGATACCACATGTGTGAATAACTAAGGTGGATCACAAGCTCATGAGACTACCATGATACAAATTAAGCTCCCCCTAAGTGTGTGCATAAAAAGAATACCACTTGCAAGACAAGGGTAGTGAGAAACAAGTGCACAACTACAAACTTGAAAGACAAGGAAGCTTAGAGCATATCATGCAAGTAGGTAGCTTAAGGGACAAGAGATAAGACAAATGGGTTCTTGTTACATTACCACTTGTAGATATCACTTGTAGTCTTTTGATCATTGCATCCCTCCGGGGGATTGATCCTCTCTACCTTGTTGGCACCACATTGAGATGAGCCACTTGGAAATTATATCACTAGGTGACACCACTTGAAAGAAGCTTGTATATAGAAGATACTTAGGGTACCACAAGGATTAGGAATGTATGAGTACAGTGCCTTTGAACTTATATAGAGACATAAGCTCGCAAGGACATGACCCAATAGCATGAAGCTCATATTGCTATATTCACTCTTTTAGAGATGTTAGATCACATTGAGAGTGAAATAGCATTCTCTTAGAATGAAACACCGCACCGGAACGCGTCGCTAAGGGACTACATAAGAAAAGCTTGAAACAATGTTAGTCCCATAACCAAACCATAGGATGAGCTCCCCCTAAATGTGTGCATTTAGTGTTTTGAATCACCAACCAAATGTATGCACATTGTTTATGAAAACAAAAGGGAAGCTAACCCTATAGCTTGCTCATGATGCAAATAGATATATATGAAAACATGCACCATGAAAGAACAAGTGTAGCTTTCCTACACGCTAAACAAACCATGTAGATTGCTCATGGGTTAGCACATGACACAAGCAACCTACCATATGTAAATATTGCAACAAATGCAACCTAAACAAGGCAATGGAGCTACAATGATGCACGAGATGGGTTCTAGTTTCCATTACCTCAACCGGGGAACTTGGGCAACACATGTCCAATTTGCAAGCTTGGCTTATAGGCTTGAATCTTCTCATCTTGATTGTGCCAAGCCTCCCAAGTCCCCGCTCTTAAGGCCTTCAAGTGGCCTTTGGAACCCAAACCATTTGAGGCCCCTTCATGTTGGTGATGACTTCTTTGGGCACCCAAATAGGTTGGTTCCAACCCCGCTCTTCCTTCATCTTCCCAACCTTGTGTGCAACCACCTTGCCATTTGCCTTCTTCTTGATGACGTAGGTGTTGCTCTTGGTCTTGTTCTTGCGGTTGGGCTTGGTGTAGATGAGGGAGCTCTTGATGATGGGCTTCAATTTCTTCTTTGCGCCCTTGTCCATCTTCTTGACAAATTGGGGGCATTTGTAGAACTTGTGCCCTTCCTCATGACACTTATAGCAAGTCACGGTTGCACCCTTCTCAAGCTTCTTCACCATGTGATCACGGTTATCTTGAGAAGGTTGGACTTGGCTCTTCATGTCTTGAGAGATGTCCACTTGTTCTTCATCGTTCTTGCCCTTGCCCATCAAGTTTGCCAACCTCTCTCGGAGCCATTTCACTTCTTGCTTGAGCTCATCATTTTCCTTGCCTATGAGACAATCACATGATTCTACAACAACATTCTCATGGCAAGATGGTGAGCAAGATTCATCTATTAAATCAATGCAAGAAGTTGAAGCATCTACCTTGGAGATAGGAATTGCACAAGGGATAGATGTTTCATCAAGCTTAAAGGAATTACTTGTTTTAGTCTCATTGCTCTCAAGCTTAGATTTTAGCTCATCACACTCCTTGCTAAGCAATTTGAATTTGTACAACAAATGTTCATAATTTGTAGCAAGGGTGTCACTAAGATCATTGAGAGCATTGAGTTCTTTGATTTCATTAGCTTGTTGTTCAAGCATTCCTTTTTGCTCATGGATTAGCTCAACAAGATCATTGAGAGAGGTGGTGTCGGATTCGTCATCACTTACATTGCTTTCCATACCTTTGGCCATAAGGCACATGTGTGATGATGAAGGACCTTGCATGAAGCGGGTGGTGAAGTTCTTTCTTGATTCATCGCTTGAGCTAGAAGAACTTGATCCACCACTTGTCCACTCGCGGACGGCGAGGGTTGCTTCTTGCCTTGATCTTCTCTCCTTGACCACCTTCTTCTTGGGCTTGTGCTTGATCTTGGTGAACTTGATGTGTTGATGATGACGCCCTTCTCTCAAGTGGATGTTGTAGCCGTACATGTTGACTTTCTTCACATACTTGAAGATCTTCTTCACGTACTCGGCCACCATAGATTCAACCTCTTCATCACTTGAGGAATCTTCATTATCACCATCATCACCATCATCTTCGCTTGAGCTTCCACGAGTAGCCATCCTACTCAACATTTTCTCTTGTCGGCTTGAGAGAGCATGGCTTGTGGTTGGAGAAGATGGTTCTTGGGGCTTTTCTTAGGGCGCCTTCTTTGACTTGGGCATTAGTTGAAGCTCATGTGCCATGATCTTGCTCAAGATATGCGATGGCTTCAAATCTTCGAGCTTCTTCTCGTAGATGATTGCTTTCACCAAGTCATAGTCGGGCTTCCGGAGACTTTGAAGGATCTTGCGGTTGATGTTCAAGTCCGTGATGTCCTTCACACCTAAGGCATTAATCTCATTGACAAGCACATTTAGGCGTGAGTACATAGATTCGGCATTTTCATTAGCAAGTTGCTTAAAGCTATTGAATTCCTCAAGGAGACAACCGTAGCGTTCATTAGCAACTTCTTTTGAACCCTCATTTTGCTCCTTGATGGTTTTCCATAGCTCATGAGCATTTTCACAAGTAAAAACTCTATTGAAAACGCCTACATCTAGTGAGGACAAAATGATACTCTTAGCAATTACATCAAATTGCTTTTCCTTCCTAGTACCATTTTTCATACCATCATCGGTGACTCTCCAAACATCAAGGTCCCTTGCTTGGAGATAGGCCTCCATGAGAACCTTCCACCGAGGATAGCCCGTACCATCGAAATGTGGAGCCAAACCTAAGGTATCCACCCTTTTCATCCCTCTATAGAGCAACTCACTAGGCGGTGAAGCCTAACCGTTCCAATGAGCCGGTTTTCACAATTTACCAATCGAATTGGTGTATCCTTGTGAAGGAAGTGAGTCCCGGCTCTGATACCACTTGTAAGGAATCGGATGCCCGTTAGCCTAAGAGGGGGAGGGGGTGAATTAGGCAACTAAAAACCTTAACCTATGGCTTCACTAATTTTGCGCAAATGTAAACTAGAACATACTATCTATATGTGCAACTACGGTTGTTCTAGTGTGAAACTCCCATCCCAAAAGAAGGTTTGCAACCTACAGCCAATCCTAGCATGATACTACTCTAGGAATGTAGAGACAAGCAAAGATTGCAATAGAGTAAATGCGGAAACGTAAAAGGGGATGAGAGGAAGCAAACTCTTGACACGCGATTTATCCCGTGGTATCGGTAGGCACTAAGCCACCCCTAGTCCACGTTGTTGAAGCACTCACACAAGAGTATTGCTTCCCGGTCACCAAGTCTCTCCCAAGAGAACCAACTTGACTTGCCACAAAGGCTAGCCACTTAGGCACTTGTCAAGCTCCCTTGGTCACCTTGATGCCGCCTCCACTAAGGAGCTTCTCCACCAAGGAAGGGGTCTCCACGTCCCCCGCACAAAGTGTCCTCGCCGCTCCACACCAAGCCGGAGGGTCGATGACGATTGCCGGTGAGCCACTTAGGCCCCAAGGCTTCCGGCGAACCTTGTACAACTGGATTCTCTCAAGAATCACCTCACAAGGTTGGCACAACCTTGCACTCACTCAGCTCTAAGCTAAGCCTAGCACTAAGCACATACACAAAGCATGCACTAGTCTAAGGGTGAGCAATTAAGCACTTGGATGGATTGGATATGATCTTGAATGTGTCTTGAACTCCTCTGCACTTCCACACAATCCAGCACCTTCAAATGGGAGAGTTGAAGGGGTATAAATAGGCCAACACACCAATATAGCCGTTGCTCTAATGGCTATTTAAGATATACCGTCGGATGAACCGACGGTGTCATTTTATGTAGCGTCGGATCATCCTGTGCTGCCATATGCCCTTCCGTATTTTGTCCATAACTCTCTGCTCCGAACTCCGTTTTGGGCGATCTTGTACTTGTTGGAAAGATTATGAAATTCTCTACAAGATTCTGAAAAAATCCTGAGCATTTGAGCATTTTTTAAGCATCGGATGAATCGATGACAGCGTCAGTTCATCCGGTGCTAGACATTTCTGCGCGAATACCTCTCTGTATGTTTCCCGAAAAAGCATAGGATGAACCGATGCAATCATCCGATGGTACCACCAGATCATCCGGTGCTTATACACTTGTTTTCTTCTTCTCAGGAGTTCATCCGGTGCTCACAAAAATGGGACCGTCGGATCATCCTGTGCCCTATTTTCAGCACATCTTAATTTGGGCATAACTTTTCACTCCGGATTCCGATTTTGATGATCTTGGACTCTATGGAAAGCTTGTGGAATAATCTTCATGATTCTGTAGCATTTAATACCATTTGATTGATCTAAGAATAATTTATTCATAGGACAAGTCCAATTCATTCCTCTCTTTATCCCGGCTTCATATTTTTTCTTTTGTCATGCTTTGCATTGTGTGCGGTTGCATCCATGGGACCTAGAAATGTCTACAAAGACATGCTCAAACAATATGGTTAGTCCCAATGCTCATGTTGTCATGAATCACCAAAATCAAACTCCGAACAAATGGCATATGAGGCCATGTTCGCTACAATTCCGCTGATGAAGCTGAATGTTTAGCCTCCTTGATAGGAATCTCCCGTGCTCTTTCTGTCTACCAAGGCCCTGTGTGTTTGGAATCGAACTGGTTGGGTACAGTCAAAGCTTCTTCTCCAGATATTTCGTCTAGCAGTTTTGTCATTGAAGAAGTTAAAAGAATTTTGAGTTTGTTCCAAAATTCTAGAGTTTCCTTTTGCCATCGTAGCGCAAATGAAGTGGCACATGTATTGGGCCAGATAAGTAGGAGAGATCAATCTTCTGACTTTATTTCTTAAGGTGTTCCGACCTGCACGTAGGCAACTTTAGAACATGATTGTAATGTACATTGTTTGAAGTAATATAAGATCTACCTACTTTAAAAAAATGATAAGTCTAGCTAGCATTTCCGCTTGTTCAAACTGAGTGGGTTAAGGCAAGGCGACCCACTGTCGCCGCTTCTCTTCAACTTGGCAGCGGATGCGCTGGAACATATAATGGATAAGGCAAAAGAGCAGATACATTAGGGGGTGGTTCAACATCTTGTGCCGGGAGGGATTCTAACTCATCTGCATTACGCTGATGACACGATCTTGATGTGTGAAGGGGATGTCCAGTCGATAGCTAATATGAAGTTGCTCTTGTACTGTTTTGAGTGGATGTGAGGACTCACAATTAATTATCACAAAAATGAGGTCGTAAATTTTGGGGTGGAAAAAGAGATGGAAGAAATTATTGCAAACATTTTGAACTGTGCAGTGGGGAAACTACCGATGAAATACTTGGGCTTTCCAATTAGTGACAAAAGACTGGGGTGAATGCATTCAGGAGCATAGTGGAGAAGATGAGGCACAAATTACAGCCGTGGAGGGGGAAACATCTGACCTCAGAGGGGGTTGATTCTCCTTTTCCTACTACAATGAGGGGACACATCAACAAATGGACACGATTAGATCCAAATTCATTTGGGGAGTAATGGGTAGAAATTCAAGTATCACGTGGTAAAATGGGAGAACACGTCCCTTCCAAAGGATTTTGAGGGGGGGCTGGAATAATAAACACTAGGGTCCTCAATGAGGCGCTTTTGCTAAAATAGATCTGGAGGCTTTACAATTATGAAGAAGGGGATATGTGCTGTGAGCTGCCGCTAAGGAAATATCTACTTAAAAAACCACTGGCGACGTGCAAACTTAAGTGGGATCACAATTTTGGTAAGGCATAAATAAAGTCAAGAACAAATTTAAATGGGGAGCTATTTTCCATGTCAATAGTGGTGAAAATGTGCTATTTTGGGAAGATGTATGGGTAGGAGAGGTAAATATCCAACGCTACATGAGCACTGCAAGTACAAACTATGCTCGGTAAATGACTACTGAGAAGGGGGGGAGGGGGGGCTAGGTGATGGATTTCAAAAGACAGTTGTCCCAAGATGAAGCAAGGCAAATGGGATGCATTGTTGCTTATGATCCGACATATATATCCAGAAAAAAGGGATGAGAGATAAAGTGAAATGGTCCCTCGAAAAATCAGGGTGTACACCACCAAATCGATGAACAGACAGATGCTCCATAGAGGAGTTGTGAATAAGAGGATACAACACCTATGGAAGAGCAAGCTCCCTACTAAAATCAAGGTTTTCATGTGGTTGCCTCTGCAAAACATAGTGCAATCAGTGGCGGCCCTGGGGAAGATGAAATGGAAGGGAAACAAAAATTGTGTAGTGTGTGGAGTCCGGAAGCGGCAATTTCCTCATAAGCCAGCTGACATCTTCCACAATTTGTTTTTCCTTTCAACATAAATGGCGTATGAGGCTGAAGTGCGCTGGGAACAACTGGAGGCGTGGGGGCGGCAGATGGAAGAATGAATGAAGGATTTCACCATGAAAATGAAGAGTAGGCCACCGGAGGATATTTTGTTGTGAAGTTTCTGCTATCCCTTGGGACTTTTGGTTTCAGGCTGGTCTTAGCTCTAGTTTTGAACGAACCGCACAAGACAATACGTGTTTCATTGATATAGCAAAAAGAAATAAGACTACAACCCTGGGAGGCCATAGACACGAAACAAAAAGAAATAGAAAACAAATAAACTCACCCGGTTGGATTGGGACATCAACACAGGTTACCACTCACCGGCCAGTATGGATTGGGACTTCAACACGGCCAAACCGCTACACACGACAACGACAGAGAAGACGAAGCAACCGCAGTACGCACCTCAAACCACACACTTGTAGTTGTCAAACCACCGCCAGATCCAGCGCCGACAGAGAAACAAAGGGCGGACATCACTGCACCGAGAAGGCCACTGTCATGCAGGACCCATCGCCGCAGTACTGCTGCATCAAGACAAGCCACTTGACGGGAATGAAAACACCAAGACTAAGCAACCACAACATGCGGGGAGCCTCACCTCATCCGTCGTCGGACCCCCCCTCTTTTGCACGGGGGCCTCGCCACAAAGCTCCATGCTCGGGCCTCGTTTCACAAGTTGTCGTCAAAGTAGTGAGTTGGGATGCCCCACCCACCAAGATCTCCATCAAACAACAGGAACCACCATCGTAGGTCAACTTCTCTCGTAGCTTCCACGGGTATGAAGCCGCCGCCGTTGAACCAACAGACAAGTTTGTCACTCGTGTTGTCTTCCAACGTTGTGCCGCACCGGGCGGTTCCAGCTATGCTGGAACAACCCGCCACGATCCGTTGCAAGCCAAGTCGCCCCCGTAGCCATTGCCGCAAGCGTCGTCCATCGACGCAGCCCCGCACCGCACTGGCTATTGCCAAAGCAATGCCAGCCACCGCGATCTGCTGCAAGCAGTAGAGCAACCACAACATGACGACTCCTGTCCACCAATAAGAAAGCAACCACCACAGACGTGAGGAAGCCAACACCCTTTACACCTGCCACTCAACGGAGAAACTATCCCAAGCGAAGCTGTCATGGGCAGTGGACTGACGAAGACCTCCAAGGAGTGCACGCCACCAAAGGTGTCACCGTCACTCGTCTGAGAGATTGACAGTGTTTTTACCCAGAGACCCTGTGCAACATGGTTGTAGCTCCAACATGACGCCCCCAACATGAGAGCGACGTCCTCGGACGTCACCGCCATGCCACCAGCATGAACATGGCGACAACTTTCGCTAGGAGTACCCAAATCCCTCTCACACACACGGCAAGGCACATCATCACCACCACCACAACCGTCCCACCAGAATGCCGCCTCCGCTGCGTCCCCACATGCCGAACCGCTGAAGCTCCGCTCCTTTGGGCCTGTTTGGTGTCCTGGACGGCTTGGGTCTGCATCGCACCAACGAGCCAGGCTCACCTGGGACATGCTGAGTACATGCAATGTGTCGTGTTTGGTTAGTTGTATCTACTCAGTCTGGTTGAGAAGAGATGTTGTTTGGTTGCCTGTACGAAGATTGGTTGCATGAGACAAAAATATTATAAATTTATAAATAACATTTTTATTTTACGAAAATACACTTCTAAAGTACTTATGATATCTAACAATGTGTTAATTATCTTTAAAACATATTAATATCACTTGATATTCACTAATCATACACTAATACTTGTCATTAGGAGAGAAACGCTGCACACGGCCCGGCCCGGGCCGGCGAGAGAACGTCGATTTGGGCGTAGGCGGGGAGCTGGCCGCGGGCGCTTGCACCCGGCCCGGCCAGGCCCGGCGAGAGAAGGTCGATTTGGGCGTAGCTGGGGAGCCTGGCCGCGGGGAGGGATTTGCACGCGGAGAGCCTGGCTCGGAGGTACGTGCAGGCAACCAAACTACCAATCCCTGCACGCGGGGATGCTTGCACGGTCTCGTGCCGGAAACCAAACAGCCCCTTTGCCGCTTCTCACAGCCACCACCCGTCGCGTCGCCCGCCACTGTGCCGGTCAGCGTACGAGTCAACAACACCATGCCGCATTGGCCAGCACATCCTCCTTGTGCCGGCAACATCACTGTGACGCTGGAGCCTCCCGCGTCGCAACCCTCTACGGGCACCGCCGCCATCCACCACGGGAGTGCCCGCGGGCCAGCACCCTGGTCAGGGCCACGTAGCCGGCACGCCGCACACCACGCGCGCATCCTCCCAGCCTGTCGGAGGCTTCTTCACCGGAGTGTCGTAGGCGATGCCGCAGACACCACCTCGATGACCGTACAAGTCAACGCTGACCGGAGAACGCCATCTCCTTCTCGTCGCAGATCTGACAACCGTGGGGCAGGATCCAGCCGACGGGGCCCCGGATCTACCCTCCCGTGCTGCCGCCTCCACCATGGCCGGCAGAGCGCTGTCGCAGCTCTCCCTCGCCTGAGACCGCCGCGCTCCTCCGAACTGCTCCGCCGCCGCCGTCCCAGGGCCCGCACGGACTTCCCGCAAGCCCCTCTGGCAGCGATAGGGATGGGGTGTGGCGGGGGACAGGTAAGGCGGCGCGGTGTGCGATGCCCGCCCATGCCGCCCGAGCGGAGGGGACGGGGGTAGGCAACCTGTTATTATGTGTTTAGCTCTAGTTTTATTTCTCTCTGTTGGGTAGTTTCAGAACTGAGGCTCCTTGATTAGACTCTCTAGTTTAGTTGTGCTTCCAAGTCAAGGTAGTGTCCCCAGCAATGTTTGAATACACAAGAATATTGGCTTTCTTTAAAAGCTGGCAAAACCTTCATAAAAAAAAGTGTCAATCAAATTTTCAGTTGTCTAAAATCATGAATGGCAGTGCTCTAAGCACTTGGAGTAATTAGCAATGGGAGTGGGTCTAAGAATTGGAGTAAATAGCAGTTGTCTAAAATCTCGATCATACCTTTTTCTTGTTCTCAAAAAAAAATCACACCTTTTTCTTCCCTTGACCCTTCATGTTCATGATGTAAAAACCGGAAAAGTACACACCTGCCAGTATGACTTGAACCTTTATTGCCTACACTGTCAGGAAGCTATGAACCCATCCTCATCATATTCTTTCAGCAGCACACACCAATAATGTAAAAGTCAATAAAGGCAATAGAATACACCAGAATATCACGTAGCAAATGCCAAAAAGCAACAGTATACATGCATGTCAGTTGTTGATTTATTCTGTCAATAGTAGGTATATAAAATGAGTCTATAACTGATATACAGCCATACAGGTCAGTATACTGCAGGCAGGATCACTGAAACTAATCTGTCCACAGCTTGGATACTTCGGAACCTAATTGCACCATACAATGCATTAAAGACAAATGTAGCATAAATTCATGTCTGATAACCAAAACAATTTTAGAAAACTTCATATCGATGATATTACCAATTGGCGATTAAAACTCATAATATACACCGTAACACCAGATTTTCCATGAGATTTACCAAACAAACTCCCATCCCAATGTACCTAGGCATACTCCCTCCGATTTGGTAAAAGAAGTCGTTTAGGACAGCGACACGGTCTCCAACACACAACTTTGACTTCTCTTTTCTATAAAATTATTTATTAAAAAGTTATATACTCGCTCCGTACTCATAAAACATGTCGTTTAGGACAGACACATGGTTTCAAAGTACAACTTTGAATTCTTATTTTTATAAAAATATTTATTAAAAATTGATATATGTATACTTTTATGAAAGTATTTTGCAAGATAAATCTATTAATGTAGTTTTCATATTTTCAAACTCAACAATTTAGAAGTTATTCATGATTTATGTTCCCTATGTTTGACTGAAATTTTATTCAAAACGACATGTTTAATGAGTACGGAGGGAATATATGTATATTTTTATGAAAATGATTTTCAAAATAAATCTATTGATATTATTTTCATATTTCTAAACTCAACAACTTAAAAGTTATTCATCATTAATATTCCCAGTGTTTGACCCAAATCTTGTCCAAAATAACTTTTTTTTAGCAAACCGGATGGAGTAGGTGCATAACGTGAGCACTGTATTCAGTGTACCCACCCAACAACATGGGCAAGCGCAAGCATGCTATATGGCTAGGTGGGCACGGGTGATAGAATTCAGTGTAGCGGTGATAGAGGCAAGGATCAAGGTTTACTGCTACATACCAAGATTGAAATTGGGGAATTAAATTGAACTCGTCATGCTTATTCCTTGTCTGTTTATCCATCTGAAACGCTGCACTTTAATATCCTAATACTTTCTTCATTACATCGGTTGAGTCATAATCCAAATCAACCTGCAGCCATCCATTGATTGATTTGCTAAAACCCCCTCCCTTTTCTCTTTGTTGTAATCTTCTTTCATTCGGCTTTGCGACCTTATGTTCTT
The DNA here is from genome assembly GCA_947561735.1 of Cenchrus americanus. NCBI lineage: Eukaryota > Viridiplantae > Streptophyta > Magnoliopsida > Poales > Poaceae > Cenchrus > Cenchrus americanus. The sequence goes on from OX387242.1 coordinate 106,725,244, forward strand.
CTCCTCGGTTTGCAATTGCTATACGCATCATGTGAAGCGGGAGCCGAGAGGTACTCACCGTATCTGCCCGTTTAGGCATTGGCGTCGTCCGGTCTACAGGATTCTGGGTCTTCGCCGAGAGTGGGGATAGTCTCGGCGAAGGCCCTTTTCCTCCCTCGGCGATGGCCTCACGTTGAAGCTCCACCGGCGAAGCTCCCTTCGCCGAGAGCTTTCCTCGACCCTCTCGGCGGATATGCGTCGAGAGGCGTCCTTGGCTCTCGTCGAAGGCCCTCTTACCGTCACGGCCCGCCCCGCCGTTAGGAGTGGGGGCCACTCCTTCGCCAAGAGCCAAATATTGTGCACTCATTGAAGAAGGGCCCTTCGCTGAGAGCGAAATATTTGGCTCTCGTTGAAGAACTGTCTTTGACGAGAGCAAAATAATTTGGCACTCGTTGAAGGGGTGCTCTTTGCCGAGAGCTGTGGCTTTTGCTCTCGGCGAAGAAGTGCAACCGCACAGTGCTGGGCACCCCCTTCACCGAGAGCAGTGGATTCTGCTCTGGGCGAAGAATTTTTTCTTTTTCTTTCTTTTTTTCTTTTTTCCAGCAGCCTCAAATATCCACACAAATCACATAAATCATCGCAACCATATATAGTATTCATCATAGGCATATATATTCATCACATAGTCCACCAATGATCACATAATCGACAAATTCATCACATAGTCACGAACTGCAAGTCACAAATTGTCGGTGCGGAATATGGTCCCGACACTAACCAGTAGATAACGCCTAGGTCTATCCCTCAATGGTCGATGCCAAACAACAAATGACACAAGGTTTTATCCTGGTTCCGGCCGAGGGGGCCGTACGTCCAGCAGGGGCGTGCTCGTGGCACTATATTGCTCGGCACCGGGGGTGCTTGTAGTGGGGCAAATACAAGCAAGGCGGGAGAGGAAGCGTGGCTTCCAAGTCCCTGGGAGAGTGGTTGAAGATGTTGTGGGGGAATAAGAGAGTGAGTGCACGGTGTGTTGTGTTCCTCTGGATTCCCCCCCCCCCCCCCCCCCGCGGCTGGGGGCTCGCCTCCCCTTTTATAGGCTAAGGGGGCGGCGAGTTACATGCACGCCGCGCTGCCTAGCTACGTGAGGGAGCACGTCGCGCTACGGTGTAGAGTGGGCGGCCGTCCGGACGATCTTCGCTGCGATCCGGCCATGATGGCCTACCTCGTACCCGAACAGTGGCGGTTCGAGGGTAGGAGGCGGCAGATGGCGATGGCGTCCTCTGATAGGCTTCGAGGGAGGTGCTGATGATGGCTGGTACGGGGTACAGGAGCGGGCAGAACGGCGTTCCTTCCCAATGAGCTCGCGGTGGTGGAGTGGTTCTTTGCCGGTGCCGGGCGTGCGCCTGCGGAGTCGGGCGTGCGCCTGCACGCGTGGGTACGGCGGCCGCGCCGTTACAGTGGCCGGGATGGCCATCCACCGGCCTAGCGCCCCTCTCCTAACCTGCAGGGTCACGTGAAAGTGAATCGAGGGTGCGCCCGGCCCTCTTTCGAGGGTCGGGCGCGTTAGCCGTACAGTAGTGGGCGCGCGGTGTCACGGGACTGACACCGGCCGTACCGCACAGTCCATCCCACAGTGGCGGGGATGGGCTCCTCCCTGGGGAGTTGGTGCGGCGGCACCGGGGCGTGAGCCCAGGGCGCATGATGGCGCCGCCCTGCGGCGTCAGGGCGTTAAATGCCCAAGTACGGGGCCAGCGCACGCGTGCGGCGCGCCCGTGAGCGTGGCGGGCCCCAGCCGAGGGCGGAGCGGACCCTCGAGCGAGACGGGACTCGCTCGAGGGGGAGCGTGCCCTCGAGCGGGACGGGACCGCTCGAGGGAAGGGTCGCCCCTCGAACGGGGCGGGTCCGGTCGAGGAGGGGGTTGCCCCTCGAACGGGGGTGGGGCCCGCTCGAGGAGGAGCGTGTCCTCGAGCGAGGCGGAGCCTCGCTCGAGGGGTCTTCTAGACGGGTTGTCTTGGTGGGCCTCGGAGTCCCGCCACATAGGCCATGTCCTGCACGATTAGTTTCCTGCATGGTTAGGCTTAGCATGTTTTGATGCAGGGATTTAAGTGAGGATTCCCCGTTGTTTAAGGGGACCCCTAGGGCGGTCCCCGACAGTAGCCCCCGAGCATCTGCGGGTTTGCCATTGAGGCTCCCGCAGATGCTGGAACCTACTGATAGGACGTTCTTCCCTCCTTGTTTGCGAACGCTTTCCGTGGGGCCGCGTCAGCGGACCCGCGGGTCTAGCCCCGAAGCCCTGCGGGGGTGTGAGCTCTCTGCGGGGGGTTAACCGCGAGCAATTCGGTCGAAAGGCGTGGCACATATGCCTACGGCATCGGCGGTATTTCGGCCGGCATCGGGGGTGCACGCTCCCCCGTCACCGTCCTTTGTCTCCCGGCGGGTGCAATTTCAAGGAGGTGTAGCCGCGCGTCAAGCCCCCGAGCCTTGGCCCGTTCGAGGCGATCGGGTCGAGCCTGACGACTTGTTTTTTATCGCGCCCTCGCCGTCCCTCCGCGGGACGGAGGGTGAGGTTTCCACGACTCCCATCGAGCGGGTCGCGAATCGCGGATTCCTCATCGAGCTGCTAGCGGGTGGTTCAAGTGGACGTCCATGCCCCGTTCGATAAGGGGTAGGGCTGCGCGGTCGGAGACACGTCCATGGAAGCGCTTGCGTGGGTTTGCTAGGTGGGGCTCGGTCCCGTTCGCTAGGGACCGAGGGCGCGGAAGCTCTCCCTCGGTGGGATCCCCCCGACTAGGCGCCCTCGGCGGCTCTCGAACACGACATGTGGGGCACCCTCGAGCCGACGGGCTCGAGGAACGGCTCGAATGCGCGTGCCCTCGTCGTCCCTAACTGCGTGATGCGGGGCGCCTGTTCGAACCCGTCGAGGGTCAGGCTTCGAACCTCTGATCAGTAAGGCCGTGCGGGGCCGTGCTTGGACAGCCCCGTCTTTTCGTGTTTGCGGCCGTCGAGGGGTCTGGACGTGCCGACCCTCGAGGTGCTTGTTGGCAGCACGGCGCGGCATGAGTGCTTTCGGTGTCGCTCTATTTCAAGCGTGACACAGGCGATCCTCTTACGCGCGTGCCTTTTTTTTAGAGGGGTTGACATTGTCTCGAGCCGGAGGGTCATGCCGCTCGAGGGCTTCACGTGGCATGGGTGCCCGCGGTTGCCCGCTCTACATCGAGCGAGTCCCGGCGACCTTCTCACGCGAATATCTGTCGAGGGTCGCCTTTGTTTCGAGTCGAGGGTCACGCCGCTCGAGGGTTCTACGTGGCATGGGTGCCCGCGGTTGCTCTCTACGTCGAGCGGGACCGGACGACCTTCTCACGCGGATATCCCGTCGAGGGTCGCCTTTGTTTCGAGTCGAGGGTCACGCCGCTCGAGGGTTCTACGTGGCATGGGTGCCCGCGGTTGCCTGCTCTACGTCGAGCAGGACCCGGACGACCTTCTCACGCGGATATCCCGTCGAGGGTCGCCTTTGTTTTGAGTCGAGGGTTCGCCTCGCTCGAGGGCTCTCCTTGCTTGGCAAGGGGCCCGGGCATTTAATCGCCTTGCGGTCGTGGCCGCGGGTTTGCAGCGTGGGCGCGCCTTTTAGGCGGCGCGCGGCCGCGCGCGCGCGTAGTGGGCGACGCGCGCGGGCGGACGTGACGGTTTTGCCTCGGTCGCAGCCGGTCCTCGCCGTAATGATGACCCGCCCGCCGGTGTTAGAGCCGGCTGCGGTCGTGGTGGGGCCCGCCGTCGACGCGATGGAAAGATTCCTGCAGTTAATGCCGGCGGGGCGTCCGCTCCGGAGAACTCGCCCGTCGCCTATAAAACTGCGGGGAGGAGTGGACGGCGGTTTTTTACCTTGGCACCTTACCACTTTCAGTCCCCCGTCCCTTCGCCTTCGCCTCGCTCTCGCCACCGCGCGGTCTCGGCTCGCTTAGAGCTTTTTCCTCGTTTCCTTGTCCTCCGCCTTCGCATTCGTCCTCTCCATGGCGCCGCCTCAGCCTCCCCTTAGGATCTTGGAGCCGTACGCCTGGGAGAGATCCACGGTGACCCGGCTCGCCTTGGGCGAGCGCGGTCGCCGCCGGCCCGCTTGTCGGCCAACGAAGATGGGCGCCGGCGGAATGGATCGTGCCGCCGGCGGCGCATCACGAGCCCAACCCGCCGGAGGGCTACGTGGTGAGCTTCCTCCGCTACCACGAGCGCGGCTTCAACGCGCGGCGAGCACATTCATGCGGGCGATGTGCCACTACTACGGGGTGGAGTTGCATAACTTCGCCCCCAACGCAATCTCGCAGGCGGCCACGTTCGTGGGCGTCTGCGAGGGGTACCTAGGGATCCCGGTTAATTGGGAGCTCTGGGTACACCTCTTCCGCGGGGAGCTCTTCACGCAGCCCACGACGGAGCCAAGGACCCGCCGCGCGGTGCGCGCCGGCGGGATGTCGCTTGCCTGCGCGGGGGCAATTCAAGAACGTCTACATCCCCTGCACCATGACGACGAACAACGCCGGCTGGGAGCGGGGATGGTTTTATCTGCGCAACGCCGAGCCCGGCCTTCCCCCTACACCGGCCGGGTGTTCAAGGAGAGGCCTAGCTCCTGGGGCTACGGGGTGTCCACGCCCCAGCACCGGGCGCGGCAGGAGTCGGTGCTGGGCGCACTGGAGCGGCTGAGGAAGCACGGGGTGACCGCGATGGGCGTCCTCGCCTTCCTCCATCATCGGCGGGTCGTGCCACTGATGGAGAGGCCGCTCTGCATCTTCGAGATGACGGAGGCGGCCAACCCCATCGACCTGGCGAGGTCGCGGATGCTCCCGACGCTCCTTGAGCGGCCGTATGCGCTCACCGGGCGCGGAGCGCCGTCGACACCCGGACGCCGCCGCTGCCCGAGGGCCGGACCCCGTGGGACGTCGAGATGCTCCCCTTCGGCCCGCGGGTGAGTTGGGTTCCTGATCTCGTTTTAGTTCTTGGTCTTGCTTTCGTCTCCTGATCCGCCATTGTCACTCTTGTGCGCAGCTGGTGGAGTTCAACATCGCCAAGTCCGTTCCACCCACCCCCGACTCCCGTGCGCTTGGCCGGGCGGCGCAGCGGGAGCAGCAGGAGCGGGCGGCGCGCAAGAGGGAGCACGCCAGGCGTCGCCAAGCGCGCCGCGACCAACGGTCCGCGGAGTACCGGCGGCGCGAGGAGGGGGGGCTCTCCTCCCCGGATATCGAGGAGCCCTCGTCCTCGGAGCGGGACGAGGAGGAAGAGGTCCGAGGGGGAGGGCCCCTCGGACGGTGGCAACCCGCGCCCCCGTCGCGGAACCCGCGCCGGCGTCGGGGGGTGGTTTCGTGCGGGGCGGGCGCACGGCGCCCGCCGCCGGGCATTCGTCGTCGGGGGCGGCGCGCGCCGCGGGGGTGCCGGCGCGTGCCGCGGAGGTACGCGCGGCGGACGCGCGCGCGCGCGCGCGTCGAGCGTGCCCTCGCGCGCGGAGGGAGCGCGTCCGCGCGCGCGCGCGTCGTCGTCAAGGGGCGCGTCGGCGGGCGTGCCGCGCGCGGGGCAAGCGTGCCCCCGCGCGCGGTGGCTTCTTCGGGGGGGTGCGGCATCGGGCACGCCCACGCGCGGGGCGGGCGTGCCCGCACGTGTGGTGGCGCCGTCGGGGAGGCGGCTGCGGCGGCGCGGCCCCTGCGCCGGTCTCGTCCGCGGAGGCCTCGAGGAAAAGGAAGCGGGCCTTTTCCTCCGCGAGGTAAGGAGTCTGTCTTCCTTCGTTTGGTTTTAGTTTGCTGGTGATTAGATGCTCTAACCCTCCGTTCGTGTCTGCGCAGGGCGGTGCCAACCGTTCCTCCTCTTGCACCGGCCAAGGTGCTGAGGACGGACGCGTCGATCCCCACCGGCGGCGTTCGTCGAGGGGGTCGCGCCGGGGACAAGCGCGGCGGCGGGCACGAGTTCGCAAGGCCCGGGCGGGGCCTCGAGGCCCGGCCGGCGGATCGGCCCGCCGCGGCGCGGCCCGGGAGGTCGCCGGGGGGCGGCCGGCGCCGGTCGCCATGGAGGCGCGAGCCGCGGGGGTGGCTACGGTGGAGGTGCCGCCCACGGTGGCGGCCACTGCGGAGGAGGCGGAGCGGGCGCAACTTGCGGGGGTGCCCGCGGATGCGGCGGCACGGCGGAGGTGGCGGCGGCCACGGCGCCACTACGGGCGCCGTGGCCGCGGAGGCGCGGTGGGGGCGCCGGCGGAGGGCGGAGCGGCGGGGTCCTCCCGTCGGCGGTCTCCAGGCGGAGGTGGTGGAGCTCTCGGATGACTCCCCGCCGCCTGGGTGGAACCAGTGGGCTAGCTGGCCCACGAACTCCCCCGACCCCCAGGAGGGGGCCCTCGTGAGGCGGCGTGAGGGTTGCATGATAGTGGGGGGCCGAGGGCACGATGCGAGGCCTCGTCCTCCCACGCCGGTCGCTCCGCCCGGGGGGGGGGGGGGGGGCGTGGAGGATCCCCCTGCGTTCGCCGCCGCCGGGGGGGAGCGAGGAGCTGCGGGGCGAGCTCGGAACCACGGCGCCACGCTCAACCGCGCGTTGAACGAGGCGGCTGCGGAGTCCACGGCGGCCGGCCCGGCTCGTCTTCCAGGTGAGCCATGGTTGCTCGTCTCTCTTTCTTTTTCGTTTTCGTGTGCCGCATTCAAGCCTTGGCACTTACGAGATTTGATGTGTGTATGCCAGGAGCTCGAGCGCCGCGCCCATGAGAAATACGACGCGTTCGACCAGGTGAACGCCGAGGCCCGCCAGCTCCGGGAGCGATGCAGCGCTTTCGACGCGCTTGCGGATGCTCTCAGGACGCCGGACGGTGGGCGGGTGTGCGGGCGATGGCGTGGTGCGACGTGCTTCCCGAGAGCTCGAGGGGGGACACGGCGCGTCACTCGAGTCTCGAGCGGATCCGCGCGGCCCTCGTCGATCGCGACGAGGCGGCCGTGGAACGCGCGCGAGGACCTGGACAAGACGCGGACGGCGGCCGCCAGCGGGAGGCGGAGGTGGCCACCGCTCGCGCCGAGACCCGGGAGCTCCGCACGTCACTCGAGGGGGCGCGGCGCGCGGCGGCGCCGGGGCGAGGAGCGGGCGCGCGGGGGCCGGAGCGGCGCGCCAAGGAGGCCGATGACACGAAGGCCGCCCTCGACGCCAAGGCCGCGGCCCTCGTCGTCGGCGAGGAGCGGCTCCGGCGGGGAGCGCGTCGCCCGCCGGGGGGCGAGGGGCGGCTCCGGCAAGAGCGAGGCTGCCCTCGGCGACGCCCCGAACGGCGGCGGAGCGGGGAGCGCGTTGCTCGCGAAGCGGCGGAGAAGTCGGCCCCGGAGGAGCGGAACGCCGCATTCTCCAAGGTTGAGGATGAAGCGCTCTCGCTCGGCATCGGCAATGCCGGCCCGGGGGCGGCCCTCGGTGAGCAAGGCGAGGCCGTCCGGCGTCTCGAGTCGGAGCTCGAGTCCGCACGCCGCGACCTCGGTCGGGAGAGGAAGCAAGTCGAGGGTGAGACTTTTCGACTCTTGTTTGTTGGTTTTTTGCTTTAGAGGGTTCGCTTCTCCCTTTCGATTTCTTGTCGTCTTGATGATTCCGGGCTTGCGCACTTGCCTTGGGGCTCGGCTGGCCGGGCGGGCCGAGGCCTGCGGGCTTCCTACAACTCCTCGAGCGGGAGGCTGCGGGGAGGGCGCATGACGCGGCCCTCGAGACTTGCCGCGTCGTCGAGGAAGGCGAGGCCCGGGCCGGCGGCTCGGCGGCCGGCCGCTGCGCGCCCTCGGCGGCCACGTCACGGAGCGGATGCGGCCGGCGTTGCACCTAGGCGTCGGAAGGCCCTCGGAGTGGTGCGATCCCACTACGAGGTCAACCTTGAGGCGGCGGGAGGGCTATATCGTGCCCGAGGGCGTCGAGGACGAGGTGGCCATGGAGCGCGCGGACGCGCTTGCTCGCCGACGCCGCCGGGTCGCTCGCCGAGGCCTTCGAAGAATTCCTCTTCCGGACGCCGCCGATGCTTTCTTGCTCCACCCGCCTGAAAGCATCTGGGCGCTAGGCCCGTTTTTTGTTCATGTGTATCAGAATTCTGGCCTCGTGGCCTTTTTGTAAATAAACAAGTCGTCTTGTGAACATAAGCAGTTGCTGTAAATGAAGTTGTTTGCTTATTACGCCTTTTGTTTCTCCTTCTTCCTGAGTAGATTCTAGTTAGGGGAGTTCGTTTTTCGCAGGGGGCCCGCTGGGTTGGAGGCGAGAGAGACGGGCCATAGCCACGCGGCGTAGGCTGTCTCTGGCTCGCACGCTCCTTCCTGCTGCCACCACTGCGCCTGTTCGAACCATGGCTCGAGGTTGAAGTAGGAAACAAACTTAGCGCGTGTTGTTACGTCTTTTGCGCGAAAAAATGGGACCATTTGGGGGGGGGGGTGCCCCCCGCAGTAGCCCCCGAGGGTAACTTGGGTTTCAGGGGAAAGCCGAGTTGCCCTTTTATTAGACTTGGAGTATTTACATAGGTGACGCCAAGCGGGGTGTTGGCCATGCGTTTTTACAACGAGAAAATACTTGGAAATCCTAGCTAAGGGTAGAAGCGACGTAGGCCGTTGGATGTTCCAAGCGTTGGTAAGTTCTTCGCCGTCCTCGTTGGCCGGCTTGTACGTGCCGGCTTGAGCACCTTCACCACGACGTAGGGTCCCTCCCATGGGGGCGATAGCTTGTGGCGCCCTCGGTTGTCTTGGCGTAGCCTTAGGACTAGATCCCCTTCGCCGAAATCCCTCGCGACGTATCTTGCGTGCTTGGTGGCGTCGTAGGGACCGTTGATACCTTGCGGAGTGCATCAACGCCACGAGGCGTACTTCGTCTAGGCGGGTCCGGTGAGTCCTCGCGGGCTCGGCCGGTTAGCCTCTTCGTCGTAGCCTCGAATCTCGGGCGACCCATATTCCGGGTCCGTGGGGAGGACGGCCTCCGCGCCATGGACCGGGAAAAACGGGGTGAACCGGTGGCTGCGCTGGGGTTGTCCTTAGGCTCCACACGGCTGCTTGGTAGTTCTTGGAGCCATTTCCGGCCGATTTGTTGAGTTGGTCGAAAATTCGGGGCTTGAGGCCTTGCGGAATCATGCCGTTGGCACGCTCCACTTGGCCGTTGGTACGTGGGTGTGCCACGGTGCCCAATCCACGCGGATGTGGAACTTGTCGCGAGAACTCCAAGAACTTCCGGCCCGTGAACTGGGACCCGTTGTCCGTGATGATGGAGTTCGGCACTCCAAAGCGGTAGACGATGTCGGTGAAGAACGTGACCGCCTGCTCAGCCTTCAAATTCGTGATGGGGCGCACCTCCACCCACTTGGAGAACTTGTCGATCGCGACAAGCAGGTGGGTGAAGCCCCCGGGCGCCTTTCGTAGGGGCCCGACGATGTCCAACCCCCACACAGCGAACGGCCATGTGACGGGGATTGTTTGCAGGGCGTGAGCAGGCAAGTTGGATTTGCGGGCGTAGAACTGGCAACCTTCGCAGGTGCGCACAATTTCACTGGCATCCGCGACCGCGGTAGGCCAGTAGAAGCCCTGGCGGAACGCGTTGCCAACGAGGGTGCGTGGCGCGGCGTGGTGGCCACAGATTCCCGCGTGGATGTCCCGTAGGAGCTCGCGCCCCTCGGGGATGGGTATACATCGGCCCGGAGGGATGCCCCGACGCGGCGCGCTTGTACGGCTCGCCATCGACGAGGGTGAATGACTTGGCCATCCCGGCGATGCGCTCGGGCCGTGGCCGGTCTGCGGGGAGTTCCCCTCGAGCAATCCAGGCGATGTACTTCTCCCGCCGGTCCGCACCGGACGGGAGCCGGTTCGATGTCCATCGCGACAGCCTCGTGGGAGCCGTACCCCTCGAGAAGGGAGAGCACGTACGCCTCGTTCGAGGGGTCCTCTTCCATGGGCTCCGCACCCGCCGGGTTCGAGGGAGCCCCCGAGGGTCCGCCGTCGCTCGAGGGGTAGGGCTCGAAGGTGACCGAGGGCTGCGCGATGTCGCGTGCGAAAACGTTCGGGGGAACGGTGATCCGCCCGGACGCTATTTTTGCCAGCTCGTACGCTTCCTCGTTGTACCGGCGGGGTACATGATTAAGCTCGATGCCGTAGAATTTGTCTTCGAGGGCCCGCACGGCTTTACAGTAAGCCTCCATCTTGTCGTCGTGGCAGTTCGCGTTCTTCATGACTTGATCGATCACGAGCTGCGAATCCCCTCGCACGTCGAGGCGCTTGATGTCCAACTCAATGGCGATTTTGAGGCCGCAGAGAAGGGCCTCGTATTCCGCCATATTGTTGGATGCGGGGGAAGTGGAGGCGCCTTTGCGTAGCGCATGTGTTCCCCGAGGGGTGACACGAAGAGCGAGGCCCGCGCCCGCTCTCGTCTTCATCACCGAGCCGTCGAAGAACGAGAGTCCGGCACTGCGCGAATTTGAGGGGGCGGCGGTGCGTGTCCGTCCACTCGGCGACGAAATCGGCTAAGATTTGCGATTTGATGGCTTTGCGCGGAGCGTAGGCTAGCGTCTCGCCCATCAACTCCACGGACCACTTGGCAATTCTGCCTGCCGCCGCGTCGGGGTTGCGAATGATCTCTCCTAGCGGGAAGGAGGAGACCACCGTGACAGGGTGGGCCTCGAAGTAGTGGCGGAGCTTGCGCCGCGCGAGGACTACCGCGTACAACGACTTTCGGACACGGGGGTAGCGTGTCTTTGTGTCCGACGGGACTTCGGCCGATGTAGTAGACCGGCCTCTCGCACGGGCAAGGCATGCCCTTCCTCCGTGCGCTCCACGACGATCACGGCGCTGACCACCTGGGTGGTTGCGGCCACGTAGAGTTGGAGGGGTTCGCCGTCTCGCGGCGGCGTGAGGATTGGGGCGTGCGTCGAGACGCCTTCGGCTCGTCGAGCGCTTCCCGGGCCTCGGCGGTCCAAGAGAAGCGCTCGTGCTTCTTGAGCAGCCGGTAGAGGGCGCAGGCCCTTCTCACCGAGCCTCGAGACGAAGCGGCTTAAGGCGGCGAGGCACCCCAACACTTTCTGCACCCCTTTGAGGTCCCGAATTGGACCCATTCGCTCGAGGGCCGCGACCTTTTCGGGGGTTGGCCTCGATTCCCCGGCCGGGAGACGATGTACCCTAGGAGCATGCCCCGCGGCACTCCAAAGACACATTTTTCGGGGGTTCGGCTTGACCCCGTTTGCCCGTAGGCGGTCGAACGCGACGCCAAGATCGCTAACCGGGTCGTCCGCCTTCTCGGTCTTGACGACAATGTCGTCCACGTAAGCCTCGACCGTCCACCCGATATGGTCCCCAAAAAATGTGCTTGCATGCGGCCGATATGTTGCGCCGCGTTTCGAGGCCAAAAGGCATCGTGACGTAACGAACGTCCCGAACGGTGTGATGAACGAAGTCGCGAGCTGGTCGGACTCCTTCATTTTTATTTGGTGATATCCCGAGTAGGCATCGAGGAAACAGAGCCATTCACACCCTAGTTGCCGTAGAATCAATGATTTGATCTATACGTGGCAAAGGAAAGGGAACTTTTGGACACACTTTATTGAGACTAGTGTAGTCTATGCACATCCTCCACTTCCCATTTTTCTTTTTTACAAGCTGTCGGGGACCGCCCTAGGGGTCCCCTCAAACAATGGGGGAACCCTCACTTAAATTCCTGCATCAAAATGAACTAAGCCTAACCATGCAGAGAACTAACCATGCAGGACGTGGCCCACGCAGCAGGACTTCGGAGGCCCACCAGGACAGCTCGCCCACGAAACCCCTCGAGCAGGCTCCGCCTCGCCCGAGGGTACGCTCCCTCCTCGAACGGGCTCCGCCCCGCTCGAGGGGCAACCCCCCTCCTCGAACGGGTTCCGCCCCGTTCGAGGGGCGACCCCTTCCCTCGAGCGGTCCCGCCCCGCTCGAGGGCTCACCCCCCTCGAGCGGGCCTCGACTCGCTCGAGGGTTCGCTCCACCCTCGGCCGGGGCCCGCCGCGCTCACGGGCGCCCCGCACGCGTGCGCCGGCCCCGTACTTGGGCATTTAACGCCACGACGCCGCGGGGCCGGCGCCATCATGCGCCGGGGGCTCACGCCCCGTGCCGCCGCACCAACTCCCCGGGGAGGAGCCCATCCCCGCCCGCGTGGGGTGGACGTGCGGTACGGCCGGTGTCGGTCCCATGACACCGCGCGCACGCCCCCGTACGGCTAACGCGCTCGACCCTCGAAAGGGGGCGGGGCGCACCCTCGACTCTACTTTCCCGTGACCTCGCGGGTTGGGTGAGGGGCGCTAGGCCGGTGGGTGGCCATCCCGGCCCGCGTAACGCGCGCGGCCGCCGTACCCACGCGCGCGGGCACACGCCTGACTCCGCAGGCGCACGCCCGAACATTGCAGCAACCACTCCACCACCGCAGAGCTCATTGGGAAGGAACGCCGTTCTGCCCGCTCCTGTGCCCCGTACCGGCCATCATCAGCACCTCCCTCGAAGCCTATCAGGGGACGCCATCGCCATTTGCCGCCTCCTACCCTCGAACCGCCACTGTTCGGGTACAAGGTAGGCCATCATGGCCGGATCGCAGCGAAGATCGACCGGACGATCGCCCGCTCTACACCGTAGCACGACGTGCTCCCACACGCAGCCAGGTAGCGCGGCGTGCATGTAACTCGCCGCTCCCTTGGCCTATAAAAGGGAAGGCGAGCCCCCAGCCGCGGGGGGAGGGATCCGAAGGAACACAGCGCACTGCGCACTCACTCTCTTATTCTCCCACAACATCTTCAGCTACTCACCAGGGACTTGGGAGCCACGCTTCCTCTCCCGCCTTGCTTGTATTTGCCCCACTACAAGCACCTCCGGTGCTGAGCAATATAGTGCCACGAGCGCACCACTGCTGGACGTACGGCCCCCTCGGCCGGAACCAGGATAAATCCTTGTGTCATTTGTTGCTTAGCATCGACCATTGAGGGATAGACCTAGGCGTTATCTACTGGTTAGTGTCGGGACCATATTCAGCACCGACAGTTGGCGCCCACCGTGGGGCGGACGAGCGCCTAAGGTCATTTCACTAACTCCCTCCATGGTGATTCGCACTGAGTACCGTAGCACCCGCTACAACATGGGTAGCTCAGACCCCCTTCCGGCCGGGTTCGAGATCCGCTTCGGGGACTTGAACTTCCAGGCCACGGGGAACGGCTATCTCATGCGCCTCACCAACCGTGAGGAGCTACGCGCGCGCGCGCGGAGGCCGGGGTCCGCTGCGGTCTCCGCCGCACGCGCGACACGCGCGCGGGCACCGCGAGGCACGGATGCGCGGGTCCGTCGACGCCGCGACGCCGTCGCCGCTCCGGGCTACGCTCGCGTCGGGCGCGGTCCGGCGGCGGCGGGGGCGAGCGCGCCGCCGCCCGGCGCGGTGCGCCCACCGTCACGACGACCGCCACCGCCCCGGCGGGACCGCGTGCGGTCTCGGGGACCGCGCATCCCCCATCGGGCTGCGTGGCGCCACTACGGCCTACAACGCCAACATCAACACGACAATGCGCGGGGTTCCGCCGGGTCGGCACGTCTTCGTCGCCGGGGATCCCGGCACTTCGGCCACGGGGACGGACGAGTCGTCCCCGGGCTCCGTCGACACGATGCCACCCGCCAACCGTCATGGGTACGCGGAGTGGGACTTCTCCCGGTGTGCGGGACCCCGGTCGCGTTCGGGCGCTTCCTCGACGCCACGGACTGCGGGTTCGGGCCCCTCCGACGACTCCGGCACCGGGAGCTACGACCCCACGCGGGAGTGCTGCGCCGTCATCACCAACGACCGGCCAACGCCGCCGGTGCGGCGGGCGCCGGGAGATGGGGAAGTCACGCCGGCCCCGGGGGTTGCCACGCGCGCCGGCCGCGGGGCCGAGCGCTCCCGGCCGGGGCCGACGTCGACGCGCGGCGGCCCAAGCTCGCGAGCTCGAGGCCAAGGCGGCGAGAGGAGTACGGACCGTGCGGCTACTCCGCGCCTCGATGGCGGGGGAGGCCTCCGCGCGCGGCGAACGCGCGCGGGAGCTAGGCCGACAAGTCCGCGACCGCCTCAACCCCGTCCCCAACGACGACAACGCGGATACTCCGCCGCGAGCGAGCCAAAAGCTCATCGCCGCCGTGACACTGCTGCGCGCCATGCCGGCACCCTCGACCCCCGAGGCTCGAGACATGCACCGCGAGGTGCAGACCCTCCTTGAGCAAGCGGCCGTCCAGCAAGCCGAAAGCTCGGCCTCACGCATCCGCCAACGGGGGGGCGCGCGGGGTGATGATCCGGCACCGGGGGCGAACCCTCGGTGCATGTGGGTCGACCGGCGACCGAGGGGGGACGCACGCCGGCCAAGGAACGGCTCCTCGACACACGCGGGCGGCGGATGGCGACGCCCGCAACGTCATCAACGCCGGGCGCACCGGCAAGGCGGACGCGCGAGCGGCCAGGGGCTACCACCCTCGAAGGGGTGGACGCTACGACAGCGGTGAGGATCGCTCCCCGACGCCGGAGCCCCGGCACCCGCGTGTTCGGCGGGAGATCCGCACGGCGGCGTTCCCCCAGCGCTTCCGTCAACCCTCGACGATCATCAAATACAACGGGGAGACGGACCCTCGTGTTTGGCTCAACGATTACCGCCTGGCCTGTCAGCTGGGCGGGGCCACCAACGACGAAGTGATCATCCGCAACTTGCCCCTGCATCTGGGCGACGCGGCCCGGACATGGCTCGAGCACTTGCCCGCCAGCCAGATCCACAACTGGGACGATCTAGTCCACACTTTCGTGGGCAACTTCCAGGGCACATACGTGCGCCCCGGGAACTCCTGGGATCTGCGCTCCTGCACGCAGAAGCCAGGCGAATCGCTGCGGGACTTCATACGGCGCTTCTCCAAGCGCTGCACAGAGCTCCCCAGCGTGGCACAGTCAGAGATCGTGCACGCGTTCCTCGAGGGCACCACGTGCCGGGACCTTGTGCGCGAGCTGGGACGCAGCCCGCCCACGGACTCGAACGAGCTGTTCGACATTGCCACCAGCTTCGCCTCCGGAGAGGAGGCCGTGGGGGCAATCTTCGATGGCAAGAAGGGCAAGCGCTCCGAGGACACGCCGCGGCGGAGGGCGGCGGGTCCATGGAGCCGCGCCGCAATGACAAGCGGGGCAAGAAGGGGAAGAAGCCGCGCCGCGGGCGCGCGAGCGAGGGCGCAACGGCGGCAACGCCGAGGCCCTCGGCGGTTGACCCGGCCCGACGGGGCCCTCGACCGGCTCCTCGAGGCCGGGGGGTGTTCGACGACATGATGAAGAAGCCATGCCCCTACCACAAGACCCCCGTGAATCACACTCTTGAGCGGTGCGACATGCTCAAGAAGTTCTATGGCCGTGCCGCCGCGAAGGAGGCGAGAGGCCAAGAAGGATGGGGGCGACGGCGACGCGGTGGCTTCCCTGCTATCGAAAATGTGTTCCTCATTTTTGGGGGGACCCTACTGTCGACATGTCAACCCGGCGGCGCAAGAAGGAGCGGCACGAAGTCCTCGCCGCGAAGGGCGCCTCCGGCCTTTCTCAGGCGGTCGAAGGATGCCATCACCTTTAGCCGGGATGATCATCCAAACCGCATCCCGAACCCGGGCCAGTACCCCCTGGTGGTCGATCCCATCATTGGGAACGCCCGGTTTTCGAAGGTCCTTATGGACGGAGGCAGTAGCCTCAATATCCTCTTCGCGCATACATTGCGCCTAATGGGGATTGGGCTGGACCAGCTGCGGCCCAGCACGAAGCCGTTTCACGGCATCGCGCCCGGGAAGCAAGTTCAACCCCTCGGGCAGATCGATCTGCCCGTCTGGTTCGGGACCCCCAAGAATTTCCGCAAGGAAACCCTCACCTTCGAGGTGGTGGGATTCAAAGGGGCCTACCATGCCATCCTTGGGCGACCATGCTATGCCAAGTTCATGGCGGTCCCCAACTACACGTACCTGAAGATGAAGATGCCGGGTCCAAACGGCGTCATCACCGTCGGGTCGTCGATCGAGCATGCATTCGGCTCGCGATGTCGAGTGCGTGGAACATGCGGAGGCGCTAGCGCTGGATGAAGCGCTGGTAAACACACTGGAGAAGATGGTCAATGACGACCTCAGCTCCGCCACCAAGCACGTCGGCACGTTCGAGGCCGCCGAGCAAACCAAAGGGGTCCCCCTCGACCCATCGGCCCCCGAGGGCAAGGTGTTGAGGGTCGGCTCGACCCTCGATCCTAAATAGGAAGCGCGTGCTCGTCGACTTCCTCCGCGCCAACGCCGACGTTTTCGCGTGGAGCCCCTCGGACATGCCAGGCATCCCGAGGGAGGTCGCCGAGCACTCCCTTGATATCTGCCTAACGCTCGCGGCTGTTCGGCGGCGGGCGCGCCGCTTCGACGAGGAACGGCGACGGGCGATCGGAGTGGAGCTGTGGAAGCTCCTCGAGGCCGGATTCATCAAGGAAGTGTTCCACCCGACATGGTTAGCTAATCCTGTGCTTGTAAAAAAGAAAAATGGGAAGTGGAGGATGTGTATTGACTACACCAGTCTCAATAAAGCATGTCCAAAAGTTCCTTTTCCTTTGCCGCGCATAGATCAGATCGTTGATTCCACTGCCGGTGTGAACTACTCTGTTTCCTTGATGCCTATTCGGGATATCATCAAATAAAAATGAAGGAGTCCGACCAGCTCGCGACTTCGTTCATCACACCGTTCGGGACGTTCTGTTACGTCACGATGCCTTTTGGCCTCAGAAACGCGGGCGCAACATATCGGCGGCGCATGCGGCACGTTTTTGGGGACCATATCGGGCGGACGGTCGAGGCTTACGTAGACGACATCGTCGTCAAAACCAGAAGGCGGACGACCCGGTCGGCGATCTTGGCATCGCATTCGAGGCACTGCGGGCCAACGGGGGTCAAGCTCAACCCCGAAAAATGTGTCTTTGGAGTGCCGCGGGGCATGCTCCTAGGATACATCGTCTCCCAGCGGGGAATCGAGGCCAACCCTGAAAAGGTCGCGGCCCTCGAGCGAATGGGTCCAATTCGGGACCTCAAAGGGGTGCGAGAGGTGTTGGGGTGCCTTGCCGCCCCGAGCCGCTTCGTCTCGAGGCTCGGTGAGAAGGGCCTGCCCCTCTACCGGCTGCTCAAGAAGCACGAGCGCTTCTCTTGGACCGCCGAGGCCCAGGAAGCGCTCGACAAGCTGAAGGCATCTCTGACGCACGCCCCAATCCTTACGCCGCCACGAGACGGCGAGCCCCTCCAACTCTACGTGGCCGCAACCACCCAGGTGGTCAGCGCCGTGATCGTTGTGGAGCGCACGGAGGAAGGACATGCCTTGCCCGTGCAGAGGCCGGTCTACTACATCAGCGAAGTCCTATCGGACACGAAGACGCGCTACCCCCAGGTCCAGAAGCTGTTGTATGCGGTAGTCCTCGCGCGGCGCAAGCTCCGCCACTACTTCGAGGCCCACCCGATTCACGGTGGTCTCTTCCTTCCCGTTAGGAGAGATCATTCGCAACCCCGACGCGGCGAGCCGAATTGCCAAGTGGTCCGTGGAGTTGATGGGCGAGACGCTCGCCTACGCCCCGCGCAAGGCCATCAAATCGCAAATCCTAGCCGACTTCGTCGGCCGAATGGACGGACACGCGGCGCCGCCCCCTCGGATTCAAGCGAGTCTTTGGACTCTGTTCTTCGACGGCTCGGTGATGAAGACGGGGAGCGGGCGCGGGCCTGCTCTTCGTGTCACCCCTCGGGGAGCACATGCGCTACGCGGTGCGTCTCCACTTCCCCGCGTCTAACAACATGGCGGAATACGAGGCCCTCCTCTCGCGGCCTCAAAATCGCCATTGAGTTGGGCGTCAAGCGCCTCGATGTGCGAGGGGATTCGCGACTCGTGATCGACCAAGTCATGAAGAACGCGAGCTGCCACGACGACAAGATGGAGGCCTTCTTCGTAAAGCCGTGCGAGCCCTCGAGGACAAATTTTACGGCATCGAGCTTAATCATGTACCCCGCCGGTACAACGAGGAAGCAGACGAGCTGGCAAAGATAGCGTCCGGGCGGATCACCGTTCCCCCGAATGTCTTCGCGCGCGACATCGCGCAGCCCTCGGTAACCTTCGAGCCCTACCCCTCGAGCGACGGCGGACCCTCGGGGGCTCCCTCGAATCCAGCGGGTGCGGAACCCATGGAAGAGGACCCCTCGAACGAGGCGTACGTACTCTCCCTTCTCGAGGGGTACGGCTCCCACGAGGGCGTCGCAATGGACATCGAGCCGGCTCCCGTCCGGGCGGACGGGGGGAGAAGTACATCGCCTGGATTGCTCGAGGGGAGCTCCCCGCGAGGCCGGGCCACGGCCGGGCGCATCGCCGGGATGGCCAAGTCATTCACCCTCGTCGACGGCGAGGCGTACAAGCGCGCCGCGTCGGGCATCCTCCGGCGGTGTATACCCATTCCCGAGGGGCGCGAGCTCCTACGGGACATCCACGCGGGGATGCGTGGCCACCACGCCGCGCCGCGCACCCTCGTCGGCAACGCGTTCCGCCAAGGCTTCTATTGGCCTACCGCGGTCGCGGACGCCAACGAAATCGTGCGCACTTGCGAAGGGTGCCGGTTCTACGCCCGCAAGACCAACTTGCCGGCTCAAGCTGCGCAAACGATCCCCGTAACATGGCCGTTCGCTGTGTGGGGATTGGACATCGTCGGGCCCCTGCGGAAGGCGCCGGGGGCTTCACCCACACCTGCTCGTCGCGATCGACAAGTTCTCCAAGTGGGTGGAGGTGCGCCCCATTACGAATTTGAGGGCCGAGCGGGCGGTCACGTTCTTCACCGACATCGTCTACCGCTTTGGAGTGCCAAACTCCATCATCACGGACAACGGGTCCCGGTTCACGGGCGGAAGTTCTTGGAGTTCGCGACAAGTTCCACATCCGAGTGGATTGGGCAGGCGTGGCGCACCCACGGACTAACGGCCAAGTGGAACGTGCCAACGGCATGATCCTACGGGGCCTCAAACCCGAAATTTTCGACCAACTCAACAAATGCGGCCGAAAATGGCTCCAAGAACTGCCGGCGGTCGTGTGGAGCCTAAGGACTACCCCAAGCGAGCCACCGGGTTCACCCCGTTTTTCCTAGTCCATGGCGCGGAGGCCATCCTCCCCACGGATGCGGAATACGGGTCACCCAAGGTTCGGGGCTACAACGAGGATGCTAACCGGCGAGCCCGCGAGGACTCCTTGGACCGGCTAGACGAAGTACGCCTTGTGGCGTTGATGCACTCCGCAAGGTATCAACGGTCCTACGACGCTACCAAGCGCGCAAGATACGTCGCAGGGATTTCAGCGAGGGGGATTTGGTCCTAAGGCTACGCCAAGACAACCGAGGGCGCCACAAGCTATCACCCCCATGGGAGGGACCCTACGTCGTGGTGAAGGTGCTCAAACCGGGCACGTACAAGCTTGCCAACGAGGACGGCGAAGAACTCACCAACGCTTGGAACATCCAACAGCTACGTCGCTTCTACCCTTAGCTAGGATTTCCAAGCATTTTCCGTTGTAAAAACGCACGGCCAACGCCCCAGTTGGTGTCACCTATGTAAATACTCCGAATCTAATAAAAGGGCAACTCGGCTTTCCCCTGAAACCCAAGTTACCCTCGGGGGCTACTGCGGGGGGGCACCCCCCCCCCAAATGGTCCCATTTTTTCGCGCAAAAAACGTAATAACACGCGCTAAGTTTGTTTCCTACTTCAACCACGAGCCACGATTCGAATAGGGCGTAGGCGGCACAGCGGAAGGAGCGCGCGAGCCGAGAGCCGGCCTACGCGCGCGGCTATGGCCCGTCTCTCTCGCCTCCAACCCAGCGGGCCCCTGCGAAAGGCGGACTCCCCTAACTAGAATCTACTCAGGGAAGAAGAAGAAGCAAAAAGCGCAATAAGCAAGCGATTTCATTTACAAACTGACCATGTTCACGAAACTACTTGTTTATTTACAAGAGGCCACGAGGCCGCAGTTCGATACACATAAACAAAAAACGGGCCTAGCGCCCGTGGTGCTTTCGAGGGCGGGTGGAGCGGCGGCGTCGGCGGCGTCGGGAAGAGGAATTCTTCGAAGGCCTCGGCGAGCGACTCGGCGGCGTCAGCAGCAAGCGCGTTCGCACGCTCCATGGCCACCTCGTCCTCGACACCCTCGGGCACGATGTAGCCTTCCGCTACCGCCTCGAGGTTGACCTCGTAGTGGGATCGCACCACTCCGAGGGCCTTCTGCACGCCCAGGTGCAACGCCCGACGCACCCGCCCCGTGACGTGGCCACCGAGAGCGCGTAGGCGGGCGGCCGGCGAGCGCGCCGGCACCGGGCCTCGCCTTCCTCGACGACGCGACAGGTCTCGAGGGCCGCGTCCCGCAGCTCCTGCAGCTCCTGCTCCGAGGAGTTGTAAGAAGCTTGCAGGGCCTCGGCCCGCCCAGCAGCGTGTCCCAGGGCAGTGCGCAAGCCTGGAAGCAACAAGACGACAAGAAATCAGAAAGGGGGAAACGAACCCTCTAAAGCAAGAACTAACAAGCAGGGTCAGACAGTGGCTTACCTTCGATTTGTCTCCTCCCCAGATCGAGGTCGCGGCGCGCGGACTCAAGCGCCGCCTCGAGACTCTGGACGGTCTCGCCTTGCTCGACGAGGGCCATCTCTTGGGCGGCATTGCTGATGCTGAGCGCCAACGCCTCATCCTCAACCTCGGAGAATGCGGCGTTCCGCTCCTCCGGCGACTTCTCCCGCCGCCTCGCGAGCAACGCGCTCCCGCTCCGGCGCCGTCGGGCGTCGCCAAGGGCAGCCCGCTCTCGCCGGAGCCGCCCCTCGGCCCCCCGGCGGGCGATGCGCTCTCCGCCGGAGCCGCCCCTCGGCGGCGACGAGAGCCGCGGCCTTGACGTCGAGGGCGGCCTTCGGGTCGTCGGCCTCCTTGGCGCGGCTGCTCCGGCCCGCGCGCCCGGCTCCTCGGCCCCGCGGCGCCGCGCTGCGCTCCCCTCGAGCGACGTGCGGAGCTCCCCGGGCCTCGGCGCGAGCGGTGGCCACCTCCACCTCCCGGGTGGCGGCCAGCGTCCGCGTCTTGTCCAGGTCCTCGCGCGCGTTCCACAGCGCCTCGTCACGATCGACGAGGGCCGCGCGAATCCGCCCGAGACTCGAGTCACGCGCCGCGTCCTGCCCTGAGCTCTCAGGGAGCACGTCGCACCACGCCATCGCCCGGTACACCGGCCCGGTGTGCGGCGTCCACGAGAGCATCCGCAAGCGCGTCGTAAGCGGCCGCATCGCTCCCGGAGCTGGCGGACCTCGGCGTTCACCTGGTCGAACGCGCTATACTTTTCACGAGCGCGGCGCTCGAGCTCCTGGCATCCACACATCGAATCTCGCAAGTGTCAAGGCTTGAAGGCGGCACGCGAAAACGAAATAAGGAAGGGGAGACGAGCAACCGTGGCTCACCCGGAAGACGATCCCGGGCCGGGCCGCCGTGGACCCGCGGCGCTTCGTTCAACGCGCGGTTGAGCGTGGCGCCGTGGCTCGGAGCTCGCCCCGCAGCTCCTCGCTCCCTCTCGGGCGTCGGCGAACGCCGGGGGGATCCTCCACGGCCCCCCCCCCCCCCACCAGGCGGGGGCGGCCGGCGTGGGAGGACGAGGCCTCGGCATCGTGCCCCCGGCCCCCCACTATCATGTGACCCTCGTGTCGCCTCACGAGGGCCCCCTCCTGGGGCTCGGGGAGAGTTCGTGGGCCGGGCCGGCCCACTGGTTCCACCCAGGCGGCGGGGAGTCATCCGAGAGCTCCACCACCTCCGCCTGGGGACCGCCGGCGGGCGGAGCCGCTGCTCCGCCTCCGCCGGCGCCTCCACCGCGCCTCCGCGGCCGCGGGCGCCCATTGTGGCGCCGTTGCCGCCACCTCCGTCCGCGCCGCCACATCCGCGGGCGCTCCCCGCGAGTTGCGCCCGCTCCGCCTCCTCCGCGGTGGCCGCCACCGCGGGCGGCACCTCCACCGTAGCCGCCGTTGCGGCCCGCGCCTCCATGGCGACCGGCGCCGGCCGCCCCGGCGACCTGCGGCCGCGCCGCGGCGGGGCCGATCCACCGGCCGGGGCCTCGAAGCCCCGGCCGGGCCCTTGCGCGCTCGTGCCCGCCGCCGCGCGCGCCCTCGGGCGCGACCCCTCGACGAGCGCCGCCGGGTGGGGATCGACGCGTCCGTCCTCAGCACCTTGGCCGGTGCAAGAGGAGGGACGGTTGGCACCGCCCTGCGCAAACACGAACGGAGGATTAGAGCGTCTAATAACCAGCAAACTAAGGCCAAGCAAAGGAAGAACAGGTTCTTTACCTCGCGGAGGAAAAGGCCCGCTTCCTTTTCCTCGAGACCTCCGACGAGGCCGGCGCGGGGGCCGCGCCTGCGCCCGCGGCACCTCCCGACGGCGCCGCCGCACGCGCGCGGCACGCCCGCCTCACGCGTGGGCGCGCCCGACGCCGCCACCACGCGCGGGGGCACGCTAGCCCCGCGCGCGGCGCGCGCCCACCGACGCGCCCCTCGACGAGGACGCCGCGCGCGCGGACGCGCGCTCCCGCCACGCGCGGGCACGCTTGACGCGCGCGCGCGGTGCGCGTCGCGCGCGCGCCTCGGTGGCGCGCGCCGGCACCTCCGCGCGCGTGCCGCCCCCGACGATGACGCGCCGGCGGCGGACGCCGACGCGCCCGCCCCGTGGCAAAGCCACCCCCCCGACGCCGGCGCGAGATCCGGCGACGGGGGCGCGGGCCGCCACCGTCCGAGGGGCCCTCCCCCTCGGACTCTTCCTCCTCGTCCCGGTCCGAGGACGAGGGCTCCTCGATGTCGGGGAGGAGAGCCCCGGCTCCTCCCGCCGCCGTGCGTACTCCGCGGACCGTGCGTCGCGGCGCGCTTGGCGCCGCCTTGCGTGCTCCCTCCTCGCGCGCCGCCCGCTCCTGCTGCTCCCGCTGCGCCGCCCGGCCGAGCGCACGGGAGTCGGGGGTGGGTGGAACGGACTTGGCGGCGTTGAACTGCACCAGCTGCGCGCGAGGACAACGATGGCGCATCAGGAAACGGAAGCAAGGACAAGGACTAAAACAGAATCAAAGAACCACACTCACCAACGGGCCGATGGGGAGCATCTCGATGTCCCACGGGGTCCGACCCGCAGGTGGCGGCGTCCTGGTGTCGACGGCGCTCCGCGCCCGGGTGAGCGCATACGGCCGCTCCAGCGGCGTCGGGAGCATCCGCGACCTCGCCACGTCGACGGGGGTTGGCCGCCTCCGTCATCTCGAAGATGCAGAGCGGCCTCTCCATCAACGGCACGATTCGCCGGTGATGAAGGAAGGCGAGGACGCCCATCGCGTTGAGCCCTTCCCCTCGCCGGCCCGCCGCAAGGCGGCGAGGGACGGACCCCCGGCGCGCCCGATGGTTGGCCGTGGGCAACCCGTAGCCCCGACCGGTCCGGCCTCTTCTTGAACACCCGCCGGTGTAGGGAGGAAGGCCGGGCTCGGCGTTGCGCGGATAAAACCATCCCCGCTCCCGGCCCGGCGTTGTTCGTCGTCATGGTGCAGGGGATGTAGAACTCCTTGAGCTGCCCCCGCAGGCGAGCGACATCCCGCCGGCGCGCACCGCGCGGCGGGGTCCCTCGGCTCCGACGTGGGGCTGCGTGATGAGCTCCGCGCGGAAGAGGTGTACCCGCAGCTCCCCGCTTGATCGGGATCCCCGGGTACCCTTCGCAGACGCCCACAAATGTGGCCGCCTGCGAGATCGCGTTGGGGGCAAAGTTGTGCAGCTCCACCCCATAGTGGTAGCACAATGCCCGCATGAATGTGCTCGCCGGCGCATTGAAGCCGCGCTCGTGGTAGCGGAGGAAGCTCACCACGTAGCCCTCCGGCGGATTGGGCTCAAGATGCGACGATGGCGGCACGATCCACTCCGCCGGGCGTCCTTCTTCGTTGGCCGAGAGCTGGCCGGCGGCGACCGGCCCTCGCCCGTGGCGAGCCGGTCACGGCCGACCTCTCCCCATGCGTACGGCTCCCAGGACCCTAATCGGAAGCTGAGGCGGCGCCATGAGGGAGGGCGAACGAGTGCGAGGGCGGAGGACAAGGAGACAAGGAAGCGAAGAAAAAGCTCTAAACAGCGAGCCGCGCGCGACGCGCAAGAGCGAGGCGAAGGCGAAGGGACGGAGGGACCGAAAACGGTGAGGAGCCAAGGTAGAAAACCGCCGCCCCTCCCTCACCGCGGTTTTATAGGCGACGGGCGAGTTCTCCCGAGCGCACGCCGCGCCCCATTAACCGGCGAGGAATCTTTCCATCGCGTCGACGGGCGGGCCCCACCACGACCGCGGCGGCTCTAACACCGCAGGCGGGTCATCATTACGGCAAGACCGGCGACGACCGAGGCGAAACCGTCACGTCCGCCGCCACGTCGCCCACGCGCGCGCGCGCGCGCCGCGGCGCCTAAAAAGGCGCGCCCGCCGCGCCGCAAAACCCGCGGCCACGCCCGCAAGGCAATTAAATGCCCGGGCCCCTTGCCAAGCAAGGAGAGCCCTCGAGCGAGGCGAATCCTCGGCTCGAGACAAGGGTGACCCTCGATGGGATGACAGCGTGAGAAGGTCGCCCGGGACCTGCTCGGTGTAGAGCAGGCAGCCGCGGGCACCCATGCCACGTAAGACCCTCGAGCGGCATGACCCCAACTCGAAACAAGGCGACCCTCGATGGGATATCAGCGTGAGAAGGCCGCCCGGGACCTGCTCGATGTAGAGCAGACCACAACGGGCACCCATGCCATGTAAGACCCTCGAGCGGCATGACCCCCAACTCGAGACGATGTCAACCCCCTAAAGAAGGCACGCGCGTAAGAGGATCGCCCAGGTCACGCCTGAAATAGAGCGACACCGAAAGCACTCACGCCGCGCCGTGCCACCAACCAGCACCTCGAGGGTCGGCACGCCCCGGACCCCTCGACGGCCGCAAACGCGAAAAGACGGGGCCGGCCAAGGCACGGCCCCGCACGGCCTTGCGATCGAGGGTTCGAAGCCTGACCCTCGACGGGTTCGAACAGGCGCCCCAGCATCACGCAGTTAGGGACGACGAGGGCACGCGCATTCGAGCCGTTCCTCGAGCCCGTCGGCTCGAGGGTGCCCCACATGTCGTGTTCGAGAGCCGGCGGGGGCGGCTAGCGGGGGGATCCCACCGAGGGAGAGCTTCCGCGCCCTCGGTCCCTAGCGAACGGGACCGAGCCCCACCTAGCAAACCCACGCAAGCGCTTCCATGGACGTGTCTCCGGACCGCGCGGCCCTACCCTTATCGAACGGGGCATGGACGTCCACTTGAACCACCCGCTAGCAGCCTCGAAGAGGAATCCGCGATTCGCGACCCGCTCGATGGGAGTCGTGGAAACCTCACCTCCCGACCCGCGGAGGGACGGCGAGGGCGCGATAAAAAACAAGTCGTCGGGGCTCGACCCGATCGCCTCGAACGAAGCCAAGGCTCGGGGGGCTTGACGCACGGCTACACCTCCTTGGAGTTGCACCCGCCGGAGACGAGGACAGGGGAGCGTGCACCCCCCCCGATGCCGCCGGAAATACCGCCCGATGCCGGTTGGCATATGTGCCACGCCTTTCGACCGAATTGCTCGCGGTTAACCCCCCCGCAGGAGAGCCCACACTCCCGCAGGCTTCGGGGCTAGACCCGCGGCCCGCTAGCGCGGCCCCCCACGGAAAGCGTTCGCAAACAAGGAGGGAAGAACGTCCTATCGGAGGGTTCCGGCATACCGCGGGAGCCTCAATGGCAAACCCGCGGATGCTCGGGGGCTGCGTCGGGGACCGCCCTAGGGGTCCCCTCAAACAATGGGGGAACCCTCACTTAAATTCCTGCATCAAAATGAACTAAGCCTAACCATGCAGAACTAACCATGCAGGACGTGGCCCACGCAGCAGGACTTCGGAGGCCCACCAGGACAGCTCGCCCACGAAACCCCTCGAGCAGGCTCCGCCTCGCCCGAGGGTACGCTCCTCCTCGAACGGGCTCCGCCCCCGCCGCTCGAGGGGCAACCCCCTCCCTCGAACGGGTTCCGCCCCGTTCGAGGGGCGACCCTTCCCTCGAGCGGTCCCACCCCCCGCTCGAGGGCTCACCCCCCTCGAGCGGGCCTCGACTCGCTCGAGGGTTCGCTCCACCCTCGGCCGGGGCCCGCCGCGCTCACGGGCGCCCCGCACGCGTGCGCCGGCCCCGTACTTGGGCATTTAACGCCCGACGCCGCGGGACGGCGCCATCATGCGCCCGGGCTCACGCCCCCGGTGCCGCCGCACCAACTCCCCGTGGAGGAGCCCATCCCCGCCACCGTGGGGTGGACCGTGCGGTACGGCCGGCGTCGGTCCCATGACACCGCGCGCACGCCACCGTACGGCTAACGCGCTCGACCCTCGAAAGGGGGCGGGCGCACCCTCGACTCTACTTTCCCGTGACCCCGCAGGTTGGGTGAGGGGCGCTAGGCGGTGGGTGGCCATCCCGGCCACGCGCGCCGCGCGCGGCCGCCGTACCCACGCGCGCGGGCACACGCCTGACTCCGCAGGCGCACGCCCGAACATTGCAGCAACCACTCCACCACCGCAGAGCTCATTGGGAAGGAACGCCGTTCGCCCGCTCCCCGTGCCCCGTACCGGCCATCATCAGCACCTCCCTCGAAGCCTATCAGGGGACGCCATCGCCATTTGCCGCCTCCTACCCTCGAACCGCCACTGTTCGGGTACAAGGTAGGCCATCATGGCCGGATCGCAGCGAAGATCGACCGGACGATCGCCCGCTCTACACCGTAGCACGACGTGCTCCCACACGCGGCCCGGGTAGCGCGGCGTGCATGTAACTCGCCGCTCCCTTGGCCTATAAAAGGGAAGGCGAGCCCCCAGCCGCGGGGGGAGGGATCCGAAGGAACACAGCGCACTGCGCACTCACTCTCTTATTCTCCCACAACATCTTCAGCTACTCACCAGGGACTTGGGAGCCACGCTTCCTCTCCCGCCTTGCTTGTATTTGCCCCACTACAAGCACCTCCGGTGCTGAGCAATATAGTGCCACGAGCACACCACTGCTGGACGTACGGCCCCCTCGGCCGGAACCAGGATAAATCCTTGTGTCATTTGTTGCTTAGCATCGACCATTGAGGGATAGACCTAGGCGTTATCTACTGGTTAGTGTCGGGACCATATTCAGCACCGACACAAGCACAGGATTAGCTAACCACGTAGGGTGGAACACTTCCTTGATGAACCCGGCCTCGAGGAGCTTCCGCAGCTCCGCTCCGATCGCCCGTCGCCGCTCCTCGTCGAAGCGGCGCAGCCGCTGCTGCACGGCACGAGCGTTGGGCAGGATATCAAGGGAGTGCTCGGCGACCTCCCTCGGGATGCCTGGCATGTCCGAGGGGCTCCACGCGAAGATGTCGGCGTTGGCGCGGAGGAAGTCGACGAGCACTGCTTCCTATTTAGGATCGAGGGTCGAGCTGACTCTCAATGCCTTGCCCTCGGGGGCTGACGGGTCGAGGGGGACCCCTTTGGTTTGCTCAGCGGCCTCGAAGGTGCCGACGTGCTTGGCGGCGGAGCTGAGGTCGTCGTTGACCATCTTCTCCGAGCAGTGTTCACCGGCGCTTCATCCGGCGCTAGTGCCTCCGCATGTTCCACGCACTCGACGTCGCGCTCGAATGCGTGCTCGATCGACGACCCGACGGTGATGACGCCGTTTGGACCCGGCATCTTCATCTTCGGTACGTGTAGTTGGGGACCGCCATGAACTTGGCATAGCATGGTCGCCCAAGGATGGCATGGTAGGCCCCTTTGAATCCCACCACCTCGAAGGTGAGGGTTTCCTTGCGGAAATTCTTGGGGGTCCCAAACCGGACGGGCGGATCGATCCGCCCGAGGGGTTGAACCTCGCTTGCCGGCGCGATGCCGTGAAACGGCTTCGTCTCTGGGCCGTAGGCCGGTCCAGCCCAATCCCCACCGGCGCAATGTATGCGCGAAGAGGATATTGAGGCTACGCCTCCGTCCATAAGGACCTTCGAAAACCGGGCGTTCCCAATGATGGGATCGACCACCGGTGGCACGGCCCGGTTCGGGATGCGATTTGGGTGATCATCCCGGCTAAAGGTGATGGCATCCTTCGACCGGTTGAGAAAGGCCGGAGGTGCCCTCTGCGCGGCGAGGACTTCGTGCCGCTCCTTCTTGCGTTGCCGGGTCGACATGTCGACGGTGGGTCCCCCCAAAGATGAGGAACACATTTTCGACGGCGGGGGAAACCACCCGCGTCGCCATCACCCCCATCCTTCTTGGCCTCTCGCCTCCTTCGCGGCGGCACGGCCATAGAACTTCTTGAGCATGTCGCACTTGCTCAAGAGTGTGGTTTACGGGGGGTCTTGTGGTAGGGGCATGGCTTCTTCATCATGTCGTCGAACACCCCCGGGCCTCGAGGGAGCCGGCCGAGGGCCCCGTCGGGCCGGGTCGACGGGCCGAGGGTCTCGGCGTTGCCGCCGTTGCGCCCTCGCTCGCGCGCCCGCGGCGCGGCTTCTTCCCCTTCTTGCCCCGCTTGTCGTTGCGGCGCGGCTCCTTGGACCCGCTGCCCTCCGCGGGCGTGTCCTCGGAGCGCTTGCCCTTCTTGCCGTCGAAGATTGCCCCCACGGCCTCCTCTCCGGAGGCGAAGCTGGTGGCAATGTCGAACAGCTCGTTCGAGTCCCTGGGCGGGCTGCGTCCTAGCTCGCGCACAAGGTCCCGACACGTGGTGCCCTCGAGGAACGCGTGCACGATCTCGGATTGTGCCACGCTGGGGAGCTCTGTGCAGCGCTTGGAGAAGCGCCGTATGAAGTCCCGTAGCGATTCGCCCCGCCGCGTGCGGGGAGCGCGAGATCCCAGGGAGTTCCCGGGCGCACGTACGTGCCCCGGAAGTTGCCCACGAAGGTGTGGACTAGATCGTCCCGGCTATGGATCCGGTCCGGCGGGCGGTGTGCTCGAGCCATGTCCGGCACGTCGCCCAAATGCAGGGGCAAGTTGCGGATGATTACTTCGTCGTTGGTGGCCCCGCCCAGCTGACAAGCTAGGCGGTAGTCGTTGAGCCAGACACGAGGGTCCGTCTCCCCGTTGTATTTGACGATCGTCGAGGGCTGACGGAAGCGCTGGGGGAACGCCGCTGTGCGGATCTCCCGGCCCCGAACACACGGGTGCCCGGGGCTCGGTGTCGGGAGCGATCCTCGCCGCTGTCGTAGCGTCCACCCCTTCGAGGGTGGTAGCCTCTAGCCGCTCGCGCGTCCGCCTTGCTGGTGCGCCTGGCGTTGATGACGTTGCGGGCATCGCCATCCAGCGCCCTGCGCGTGTCGAGGAGCCGTTCCTTGGCCGGCGTGCGTCCCTGGTCAGCAGGTTGACCTACGTGCACCGAGGGTTCGCCTCCTGGTGCAGGATCATCACCCCGTGCGTCCCCCTGTTGGCGGATGCGTGAGGCCGAGCTCTCGGCCCGCCGGACGGCCGCTTGCTCAAGGAGAGTCCGCACCTCGCGGTGCATGTCTCGAGCCTCGGGGGTCGATGGTGCCGCATGGCGCGTAGCAACGTCGCGGCGGCGATGAGCTTTTGGCTCGCCCCGTGGCGGAGTATCCGCATTGTCGGCGTTGGGGACGGGGTTGAGGCGGTCACGGACTCGTCGGCCCGGCCTCCCGCGCGCGTTCACCGCGCGCGCGGGGGCCTCCCCCGCCATCTAGGCGCGGAGCGCCCCCGTCTTGTCCCGTACTCCTCCGCCGGCTTGGCCTCAAGCTCGCGGGCTTGGGCCGGCCGTGCGTCGACGTCGGCCCCGGCGGAGCGCTCGGCCCGCGGCCGGCGCGTGGCGATCCCCGGGGCGGGCGTGACTTCCCCGTCTCCGGCGCCGCCGCACCGGCGGCGTTGGCCGGGTCGTTGGTGATGACGGCGCAACACTCCCGCGTGGGGTCGTAGCTCCCGTGCCGGAGTCGTCGGAGCGGCCAAACCAGCAGTCCGTGGCGTCGAGGAAGCGCCCGAACGCGGCCCCCGGGTCGGCACGCCGGAGAAGTCCCACTCCGCGTACCCGTGTCGGTTGGCGGGTGGCATCGTGTCGACGGAGCCCAGGGACGACTCGTCTGCCGCTGAGGTGCCGGGATCCCTGGCGACGAAGACGTGGTGGCCAGGCGGAACCCGGCGCATCGTCGTGTTCACGTTGGCGTTATGGGCCGTCGTGGCGCCACGCAGCCCGATGGGGATGCGCGGTCCTGAGACTGCACGCGGTCCCACCGGGGCGGTGGCGGGCGTTGACGACGGTGGGCGCACCGCGTTGGGTGGCGGCGCGCTCGGCTTGCCGCCGCTCGGACCGCGCCCGGCGGGAGCGTAGCCGGAGCGGCGACGGCGTCGCGGCGTCGACGGGCCCGCGGCATCCGTGTCACGCGGGCGCTGCGCGCGTGTCGTGCGTGCGGCGGAGACCGAGCGGACCCCGGCCTCGCGCCGCGCGCGAAGCTCCTCACGATTGGTGAGGCGCATGAGATAGCCGTTCCCCGTGGCCCGGAAGTTCAAGTCTCCGAAGCGGATCTCGAACCCGGCGGGAGAGGGTCCGAGCTACCCATGTTGTAGCGCGTAGCACGGTACTCAGTGCGAATCACCATGGAGGGGGTTGGCGAAATGACCTTAGGCGCTCGTTAGCCCCACGGTGGGCGCCAGCGCCGGTGCGGAATATGGTCCCGACACTAACCAGTAGATAACGCCTAGGTCTATCCCTCAATGGTCGATGCCAAACAACAAATGACACAAGGTTTTATCCGGTTCCCCGCCGAGGGGGCCGTACGTCCACCGAGGGGCGTGCTCGTGGCACTATATTGCTCGGCACCGGGGGTGCTTGTAGTGGGGCAAATACAAGCAAGGCGGGAGAGGAAGCGTGGCTTCCAAGTCCCTGGGAGAGTGGTTGAAGATGTTGTGGGGGAATAAGAGAGTGAGTGCACGGTGTGTTGTGTTCCTCCCCCCCCCCCCCCCCCCGCGGCTGGGGGCTCGCCTCCCCTTTTATAGACTAAGGGGGCGGCGAGTTACATGCACGCCGCGCTGCCTAGCTACGTGAGGGAGCACGTCGCGCTACGGCGTAGAGTGGGCGGCCGTCCGGACGATCTTCGCCGCGATCCGGCCATGATGGCCTACCTCGTACCCGAACAGTGGCGGTTCGAGGGTAGGAGGCGGTAGATGGCGATGGCGTCCTCTGATAGGCTTCAAGGGAGGTGCTGATGATGGCTGGTACGGGGTACAGGAGCGGGCAGAACGGCGTTCCTTCCCAATGAGCTCTGCGGTGGTGGAGTGGTTGCTGCAGTGCCCGGGCGTGCGCCTGCGGAGTCGGGCGTGCGCCCGCACGCGTGGGTACGGCGGCCGCGCCGGGCGCGCGTGGCCGGGATGGCCATCCACCGGCCTAGCGCCCCTCTCCTAACTGCGGGGGTCACGTGAAAGTGAATCGAGGGTGCGCCGGCCCTCTTTCGAGGGTCGGGCGCGTTCGCCGTACGGTAGTGGGCGCGCGGTGTCACGGGACCGACACCGGCCGTGCGCACGGTCCATCCCCACGGTGGCGGGGATGGGCTCCTCCCCGGGGAGTTGGTGCGGCGGCACGGGGCGTGAGCCCGGGCGCATGATGGCGCCGCCTGCGGCGTCGGGGCGTTCAATGCCCAAGTACGGGGCCGGCGCACGCGTGCGGCACGCCCGTGAGCGTGGCGGGCCCCGGCCGAGGGCGAGCGGACCCTCGAGCGAGACGGGACTCGCTCGAGGGGGGGCGTGCCCTCGAGCGGGACGGGACCGCTCGAGGGAAGGGTCGCCCCTCGAACGGGGCGGGTCCGTTCGAGGAGGGGGGTTGCCCCTCGAACGGGGGTGGGGCCCGCTCGAGGAGGAGCGTGTCCTCGAGCGAGGCGGAGCTCGCTCGAGGGGTCTTCTAGACGGGTTGTCTTGGTGGGCCTCCGAGTCCCGCCACATAGGCCATGTCCTGCACGATTAGTTTCCTGCATGGTTAGGCTTAGCATGTTTTGATGCAGGGATTTAAGTGAGGATTCCCCGTTGTTTAAGGGGACCCCTAGGGCGGTCCCCGACACAAATGTCCAAATGCAAATAAAAGTAGCTAAGTCCATAAACTCACTCGTTCGGCTACTGCTCATGCGGCGATTGGGACCTCGACCCCCCCCCCCCCGTCGGCGGCTGCTGTGGCCACGGCACCCACCCAGATGCCTGTGGCATCACCAGCGAACTGTGAGGCGGGTGCTGAAGGCCAGGTCTCAGCCAAGTGGCACCCACTGCATCCCACCCCAAGGAGTCTGCTGAGCTGGCGGGGACCCGTCGTATGCTGCAGGCCCATCATTTGATGTCGCCGATAGATCCTGTGCAGAATTTAAAGTGTCAATTAGAAATTTCGACAACACCTCCCCTGCATTGTGAGGTTTTCAAAACCTGCAAGAAAAGCCACAACACGAAGGTCGGGCCACACAAAAAATATCTTCTCACGACTCGATGGCCGGACACATGCCATGTGGTGCCGTACGACACGTGGTCAAATTGACAGAAATGAACGTACAAGGTTTTCAACATTTGTATGAAGTCATTGTAGGTCACTACTAGAAAAAAAATAGCAGGGTTCAAAGTAACTCACCGGAGAAATAGCGGCTGGCCGAGCGAGTGGAGGAAAGAATGCCTGTGGTAGTGAAGGGAGTTGCACCTGTGGTAGTGGAGGGAGTTGCACCAGTGGCGCCGCCGTGTCACCAAGCTTTTCCAAGTACCGAAGCACAGAGGAAATCTAATGATTGTGGGCCGACTATAACACCTCCAACTGCTTCTGGTGGACCTCAGCCATCTGTAGTAGCTGCTCCTGGGATTGCTTGTGCGTCTCTTCTACCCGCCTCTCCCACTCGGCCTTCTCTGCTGCAAGTTGGGCCTACAATATTTGATCCAAAAATTAGAATACAAAGCAATCATATGTAAATATCAATGGATGACAAAGACAACAGAAATAACCTGGAACTGCTCGTTCAACGTCTGCGTAGCAGTGGGCCGCCGTTGTATGGGCGGGGCTGAGCTCGTGCCCCTATCTCGAGATCGAACTGCCGCGAGTGTCGGAACAACGGACAGAACCAGGAGACTGTCACCAACATGGTACCGTCCATGCACCCTACCTTCTCCGCTCCTCACGACACTTTCTCCATCAAGAGGCTTTGTCACTGGATCGAAGTCTGGCCCACGAACCTCCCTTGCCGTCGTGACGTACCTTGTGATGCGGGACTGGATTGTTGGGTTGTTGTATGACTCGGGCGGGTCGTCCATGCTGAAGGTGATGTCGGCCTTGACCTTGCCCTTGTGTGCTATGCCATATGCCTGGAGCTTGCTGCAAGGCTGATTCTCATGTGACTGAGAGTGCAAGAAAACAACAAAGTGGGTGTTAGAATAATTGAGAGTTAGACAACAACAAATCGAAATAACGAAATAAATAAACGTACCCATCTACGACGAAACTCGCGAAGGTTAATGGGGCCTTGGTGGTGTGCCGGACCTACCATCTTCAAAAGCCGCTCCCGGCGCTCGAGGTGCTTTGCCTCCCAATCCGGCTCAAACCACTTGTTCACAATTGCCCTCCAAACGTGAGGCCGGTCGGCACACCACCACGGAGGCAACCGCACGTCATCAAGTGCATGCCATACAAGAACATCAAATTGAGCAAATGTAATCTAAGAAAAATGAATTGAGCATATCTACCTCCATGTATTGTTCTGGAGTGAGCCGGAAGTTTCGCATGTCCGACTTTCAGACTTTCTCATGTCGCTGAGCCTTCCAGACCATGTTTGCGAGACGCGGGACTCGTAAATCATATCCGACACAAGTTTCCGACAAATGAACATGGTGTTGTCAATCGCCGCCGCCTCGTATCCTGGAAAAACTCTATAGAAATCCTGTATATAAAAGTGTTGTCAATACATGAGCCAAATACAATTAAGTCAGTTTATTCAGAAACATAATTTATTGATAGGAAGACACACCCAAAACTCGGAAACCACCCGGACGGCCTTGTTTGGGAACACCCGCCCAGTCAGATCCTGGACATCGAGCATGAGGGTGTAGTGGTCAAACGATGTCACCAACACCTCTCGGCGAGCATCTCCCTCACAAACCCACACGAACCCAGGGTAGTGAAGCCTGGTCAAAATGCCCAAGATGCCATTGGGAAGACGGTTATGACCACTTGGACTCTCGATCTTCCACCTCCTGCCAAAATGATTCACAAAATGTATTAGTTTGAATGTGAGTTTGAAGAGAACCGATGAAAAGGTTAATATAAGTTACCATGTTCCCTTGGGTCTAATAATTGGGCGGTTCACGGGTAGTATGGGTCACTCCGGAAGTGTCGAATGGCCTCTCATATAGATCTTCGACCTCGCCTCCCCCAGCCCTCCTCCTCCTCCTCCTCTTCCTCCTCCTCCGCAACTGGAGAGGGTGCACTTTTGGAACCCGTGGCTCCAGACGAACTGGAGGGTACCACGGAGGGGGACCTCAACACCGTCCTCATCATCCCAAAGCCCTGAGCCTCGTCCTGGTACAAGTCATTGAGGTTCCTCACCAAACGTCCACGCTGCTTCAACACCTTCTTCTTTGTCCTTTTGCGCGAGTTTCCGCACTTGCGGCAGGGACACCATATCGTTTTACTGTCGTTATGCCCTTTAACCTTTCTAAATGCTTCATCCATGAAAGCTTGAGCATTGTCAATCCATTCTTGTGTCAAACGACCATTTGGTGCCCATCCTTTGTACATCCACTCACGGTCACCCATTCTCTATCATATCAGCGAGTCATATGAAATACATTGCATTATCTACACGATGTCTACACATTCTAACAGGTAAAGATAGGTCCTAATCCCACCCGTGAATGCATAGATGGGGTTAGTTCCTATGGTCTACTCCGATCCGAGACAGAATTTCGGCAACACCTCCCCGCTGTTCTCCAAATACACGTCCCGTTGTGGAGATTGTGTATTCGGAGAACAACTGGGAGGCGCTGTCGAAACTCTATCTCAGAACGGAGTAGACCATAGAAACTAACCCCATCTACGCATCCACAGGCTGTCCAAAAAATGTGGACAATTCGAAACAGATACAACCATAAATATGCAAAGTTTTGCAAATTCCAAATTGTATCTCTTTTGAACGGGATACGGCAAACTAGGTTTCACGATCTACGACATCATATGTAAAGAAAATGAAATTTGCCTCACCTTGCTGGGCTGAACACGAGGGCGGCTGCAGCTACGGACCCCTGGAGGAGGAAGGCACCGGGAACCTGAAATAAATGATCATAATAGTGTCAAATACAAATTTCAACAGCACCTCCCCTATAAGGTGAGGTTTCCAAAACCTGCAAATAAAGCCACAACACGAAGGGCGGGCTACAGACGTGTTTTCTTCCAACGGCTCGATGGCCGGACAAATCACATGTGCCTTGTAGACAATGTCTCACCTTGCTGGCTTGAAGAAGAAGGAGGGAGGCAGCGGGAAGCTGATGGCGGAGGCCGGTGGCTCGGTGCTCAACTCCTGAAAAAAAGAACATAATAGTGTCAATTAAAAATTTCGACAACACCTCCCCTCTCTGTGAGGTTTCAAAACCTGCAAGAAAAGCCACAACACGAAGGTCGGGCCACACAAAAAATTCTTCTCACGGCTCGATGGCCGGACACATGACAAGTTAAAATTCTATATCTTAAATTCTAAATCCGAATTAAGTTTATATACCTATATATAATTCTATACCACAAATTCTAACCATACATTTGTATACATACATGTCTAGATGTATCTATAATTATATATCCAACATCACTAATTCATCACTAACTTGTAAATAATTACTGAAATCGAGAGGAAGTCGAGAGTGCACTCACAAGGGGTGAAGCACCGACACCGATGCGGTTGTGGCAATGGATCCTCCAACGTCTCCTAACCCTCCTCCCCGTCGGCCTTCTCCATCTCCTCCTCCTTCTCCCCCCTCCTGCTTCTCCTTGGCAGCTGGCTTCCTCCTCCTCCTCCTTCTCCTTTGCAGCCGACGAGGCCCGACCGGGGCTAAGGGTGGTGGTTCCCCTCTCCTTCCTCCTCCGGCCACTCTTCTCCTCAAGAAGGGGCAACAGGGGAGGGGACAGCCGAGGGAGGGGTGGTGGGTGAGGCCGCAGGGGAGGGGGCGGAATGCTGCGCCACGGGCGGACGACGGGGGTGCGAGGTTGGGGCAGAAGCGGCGGTGGCCGCGGTGTGGGCCGGGGTGGGTCCGGCGGGGTGGGTGCGGTGGGGGCGGCGGGGTGTGGCGGGGCGGGGGCGGTGGCGGCGGAGCGGGGTGCAACAACGTGACGCGTGAGGGGCGGTGGCGTGGCACGGCGGGGGCGGGCGGTGGAGCGGTGCGTCGGCGGCGGCGGTGTGCGGCGGCGCGGAGTGGCGTGCGTGTGTGTGTCTGTGTTCGTGTGTGTGGTGTGGTGTGTGTTGTGTTGTGCGTGTGTGCGTGGTGGTGTGTGTGGCTACATGTGGGCCAGGCGACGGGTCTCCGCCGAGAGCCCAGATCTAGGACTCTCGGCGAAGAGCGAGACGAGGCGGGCCCACGTGCAGCCCCGGCTGCGACCGAAGTTCAAAAAAACAGACCTTCGCCGAGAGCCACATGGCCCAGCTCTCGACGAAGAACGTTCGTGGGCCCACACGCAGTCGTGCCCCCGCCGCGACCGAAATTAAAAAACAGACCTTCGCCGAGAGCCACATGGCTCAGCTCTCGGCGAAGAATAGACACGAGCCCACACGCAGCCGTGTCGAAATTAAAAAAACAGACCTTCGCCGAGAGCCATGTTGACGGTGAAAATCCGTCAACCTAGCCATGAGTTTACCCTCAGTGTTGGCATGAGTTTTATACCTTATCCATTGGTACTAACCCCCGTGGTATAACAAGTTCACGTGTGCATGTCGGTTTTGGAGTTTAATGTTTATGTAGGGATTTAGTGTTGAATGCAAGACTTTCGGGATAAGTTCATCAAGCACCTCATGACAAGACCTTGAAGCCCTGAACAAGTCATGCAATGAAGCAAACTTAACTCCAAGAAGCCGGGGACTTGATCCGAGAAGACGACGGACTCCGGGGACACGACCGGAAAAGTCTTGAATCTTGCAAGACAAGGAGTTGAGTCCAATTCGGAGAGAAACCGACGACATGGACCTACATGCGAAGGGGGAAACATCCAGGAAGCAAGGGAACCGACGTGGGGCAAAGGAGCCCACGGGGCCGGGCCTAAATGGGCCCGGTCCCGCCGGCCCGGGCCGGTCGGCCCGGAGCCCATTTTGGGCCCAAACTCGCTCTCCTTTGCCCTAGCCGCCAATCGGGCTATTTATAGTCCCCTGACCGAGAGCCACGAAGGAGAAGATTTCGTCTTCGGCCGCCGAGGAGCAGAGAAGAGAGGGACACCATGTCGGAGAGGAGAGGGTCGAGCTAGTTGACTAGGGTTTCCCTAGCCGACGTGGGAACCTTGCATGGAAGACCACGTCGGAGTTCCCCGAGCTAGAAGCAAGATCAAGGAAGGATCCGGTGGTGATCTTGTGTATGTATCATTGTCATAGTTGAATTATCAAGTTGAATCTTTTCTTAGCGATCAAGTGTTTCCTCGAAGATTTCGTTTTTTCGATCGGCTTTGCTTATTCCAATTCTATTCGTACGATAGATTACATAGGGTGTTCTTGTAGCCGCGGTGGCTAGAGGTACACGCCGGATCTTCCGAAAGAATCTCGACTTGTCTTTTGACTCGCCCTAAGCTCCCCGCATGAATAGGGATACGTTGTGACGAACGGGGGTCTCGAAAGGCGGATGTTTTCGGATTTGGACGGGAAACCACGATTTAAAGAGGCTTCTATTAAGATTCGATTTGCTACTTCTTCTCTTGCTTGGAACTTCAACAAAAGGCTTACCCCGATCCCTCTAGATCGGTTTATCTACCCAATCTTACTTTGTTTTCTCCGGTCTTTAGTAGATTAGATTTATCTTTGTTTTGTGCTCTTATCTAGATGCATTAGGGTTTCTCTTTTACCAAAGATTGAAGTTACTTGGCTTTACTAGATCAACTCTTGCGTCACACATTTGTTCCACGGATTCGATACCTTGGGTTCACCACTCGAGGGAAGAAGGGTCCCTTGACTACGACGGGAGACTTGTACGCTTGCGAGTCACAAACGAACTTTGATACAATTATTAACCGTCAACAAGCCCCTTTTTCTGGCGCCGTTGCCGGGGAACAAGTGATCAAGATTTGATTTTTTATTGCCTTTTTGTAATTTTCAGTTTTCTCTTTGTTTTTATTTTTGCATCTACTAAACTTTGATCATCCTCAAATTACATCTAATCTAGTTTGTCTAACCCTAGTTTTATTTTTCCTTTCTAGTTTTTGCATACTTTGCTTATTGCTAACCCTAACCGGAGATGGTTGGCTACCTCTCCAAGAAACCCAAACTTTTTTGTGGATGATCCAGGAAAACTTTACAGGCAAAGGTGACATGCAACACAAGCTAAAGGGGTGGGAACCCTAGATTCAAATGTTGAAGTTGAAGGACCGTCGAAATCTCCAAGGGAATCACCACCTCCAAGTCCAAAGGAAGATCAACCTCAACCACCGGAGCGCTGCGCACCCCGGACATCGTTGATCTACCTATCATAAACCTTCAAGACGCCGGGAGGCCGTTCAAGATCAAAGTCTCAACTATCCGCATGACGATTGCGAGAGCTGAATGCATACGAGTCGGATTCCTTGAGTGGCATATCGGTTTACTTAAGAGGAGGATGGAGAAGATGGAGATGGAGAAAGAAGCTCAACACCTAAAGGCCGCCGAAGCAAGATCCTCATGCAAGGAGTGTGTGGAGTACGACCATGTCCAAGGACGTCGTCACTAAGTTCGAGGCTATGGAGAAAATATTGAAGAATTTAGATGGCAAGGTGACGGAGGTCGGAAGCTCTATACGTGAAGTGTTCATCGTGATGAAGATGCTAGACGCAAGTGGGACAACTTGTCGGGCGCCCGATGGGTAACGAAGAAGAATATCCGAGACAACTCCAAAGTACCAAGACGGCGAAGGCTACTCAAGCTCATTCGGGAGAGATGAAGGATAACACTAGAGACCATGAAGATCACGACCGAAGGACCGGAGTTCGAGATGCCGAGCCACAAGGAAGTTGTTGCATCCGTCAAGACCAAAGGACAAAGCCAGCCTGTGAAGACCAAAAAAAATTGACTAAGCCAAAGCGGGTACCCAAGATTGCAACGCCCACAAAGAGCGTTGATCCGAAGTAATCAAGTGAAGAAGTCTAGCCATGGACTATAAACGAAGCGCTAGGCGGGAGGCAACCCGTTTCGTCAAGTCAAGAATAAGCTACGGGAGGACAACCCGATTCCGGGTTTTTCGAGTCTTTTTAATAATTTAGTTTTTGAGTTTTATTACGCAAAGACATTAGACTTAGAAGTGGTTGAACAATATTAGAGACATAATTCTTGATTGAATGTTTGCTTTATCATAAACCCTTTGCATGAACCCTCCTATGTGCTTGTTTGTTCTTTTCTTTTCGAGAAACCTCAACCAAATAATTTCAGAACCTAACTCAACCTTTCACCCTCATTATGGTGCTGAGGTTGACTTATTTTTCATGCTAAAACCACACGAGTAGAGCCACGATTTATATTTAAGAGTTAATAAAATTCAGCACGTGGTAGAACTCGCGTGAACCTAGAAATCAAAACTTTTGGTTGGTTTTAAAAATCTATATCCTTGGTTTCTCTAGGATTAGAATTTTTCTAAGCCTATTCTAATTTTGTTTTATTCAAAATCTTTCTTATTTAGCCAAAATTAGAACCTAAACCTATGCCCCATGATCAAGCGGGAAAATGTCTGCTCTCAACCAATGAAGGCAAACTATACCGGTGAGACCGAAATCGACGTAATAAAAAAATATTTTCGACTTGCATTTGTTTTTAATGGTTTAAAAACTTCTCTAAAATTATGTTCGAGCTCTTGCATGGCTCTGAAAAATATTTTAAATTTCGAATTAGAGGAGTGCTTAACCTTAAACACACCTTAATGGAGGCAATCTAGTAATCATGCATGCACCATTGGATTCCCTTTCATCAACTTTCACCAATTCCACATGCAAAGGACAAGCATGGTGGGCAGCAAGCATCAACTTTGTAGGAATTTCATGGTGGCATGTGAAGCAAGTGGAGCTAGGGAGCTTGGACACGACCCAAAACATGAAGCATCAAGTGGAAGGACCAAGGAGTGGACGAGAGCGTTTGGGCGGTGCAACTCATGGAGCACGCGGGCAGGAAAGTTGCAGAGGTGAAATGATCGTGCTGGAAGAAAGACGAGGCGGGGAGGAGCACCGAGGCCGGCCTCCCCTACATAAGGAGCCCCCCCGGCTCCCGTTTTCTGCAGGCAAGCTTCCCTCTCCTTCCTTTGTTTGTGTGTTCAAGTTTGTGTGCTCAAAACCTCCGTAGACATAGCCAACCTTCCCAAGCTTGATAGCTCAAGAAAAAAAATCCACATCCTTAATCCACTCAAAGTCCACATCCGAAGCAAAGAGTTTAAGTGCCTAGTTACCGGTTGCAACCCGGAGTTTTAGTTGAAGAAAAGAGTGCAGCAACCATGTGGAAGAAAACCACAAGTCTCTTCTCCAAGAGGAAGAGTTCGTCGTCGTCCAAGCCGTCATCAACCACGTCTTCGAGGAGGCACTCGGTTTCCGAGTCTCCCCGGAGCATGGAGACGGATACGGCACCACCGAGGAGGAACGATGCTCTCCTCCTTGGTGGTATGAGGGCTGCAAGAAGCACTTCCATGAGGTTTACCGAACCTCGTGGGGACACGGAGGAGCAACCCGCGCCACCACGACGATCGACCCGCTCAACCGCGCCACCTCCTTACACCCCGACATACTCTTCGTACGGCTTCATCATCTTGTCGGCGGAGGAGGAGGAGAGGCTCTCTAATCTTGAGAAGAGGCTTGTGCCCAACGTCGAGTTCGACGACCAAGCACTCTACACCTTGGGTTTTGGCACCGACATATACTATATGTTGGGGCACCTCGGATGGGTGCAGTTCTCCAACGGAGTATCGGTGGACACCCATTTGGGGTTCGCCTTGGAAATTTTAATGACTATTGCACCCATCGTTGATGATGATGGGGTGCAAAGCTTGTCATTCCGTTTGGAGGGAGTCCAACAAGAGGTTCCCTACGAGCACGTTAGGGAGCTGCTTGGATTCCACAAGGGAGCTCCGGAGAAAGTTGACGTGTCACCCGGCATGTTAGCGGGATTTTGGAACATGATCTCCGGAGAAGCCCATCAACAACGCAATTGCATCCGCAACCCCATTATCCGGATATTTCACTCTTGGATGTGCAAGAGGGTATTGGGGAGGATGAAGGAAACAAAGGTGACCGGCACGGAGTTGAATTGGCTATACTCGGCTTTAATTGCCAGGCAGCCAATAGACCCCTCTTACCTAATGATGAACCGTTGGTGTTGTGAAGCAACATCGGGGGCGGGTAATATTGGTTCGGGGTGTTACCTCTCCATGTTGGCTTTTCCTTGCGGCCGGGGATCGCAAGAAACCCCGCTCACCTTTTGCGTGGTACCTCTCTCGGCATTGAGTATTTGCAAGGCAAGTACATTAGTGGAGATGAGAGAGGAGGTTATCGGTTGGCCATTATGAACCTACCTCTTCCCAACGAGAGGCTTAGGCTTTTCAATGAAGGGAGAGAAGATTGGTTGGAAGAGGGACTACTTGTCCCTGCAAGGAAGAACAAGAGAGGAAGAATCGTAGAGGAGGGAACATCCTCTGCACAAGCGAGTGGAGCACAACCCAATGAGCAACCATTCGGCGGGGTCCCTCCTCCGCCAAGTTATTACGGAGGGCCACAAGAGCAAGCATGGGGGGTGGTGCACCGGTACCCCCTCAAAATTATGTTGTGCCCAACGCTAACTTCGCGGAGTCCTACGCTCATCATCCCCAACCACAACAAAGCATGGCCATTATTGGAGGGTATGCTGCAAGAAACGCTCAAAACATCGCAGCCATCCAAGCTAACGCAACTCAACTTGGTGAAGGCAACGCAAATATTGCCTTTGAACTTGGACGCCTTCACCTTGTGGAGCCAAATCAATTCGTCGGAGGGAATGTCCAATCATATTGTGAGCAAGGGTATTGCTATCAAGATCATCAACATCAACCACCGGCGGAGGACTAGAAGATTTAGGAACTTTAGTTTTCTTTTCTTTACTTTTTCTCTGTAATTTTCAGCTTTTGCTTATGTGTGTTTGCGTAGTATTTTCTGTTTTTATTTAAATTTCAGCAAGCATGTTAGTTTATTTTCAGTTTGTATTTCAACTTGATGTCACCATTAATAAAGACACCACCTTGATTATATCATTGGAAAAGATATAAAATTTGTGCCATGATGATATATGATTATAATTGCAGCTTTGTTCATCTTTGTAATTGATTTATGCATGTTTAAGCTAGTGCTCTCTTAAAAATACAAATCTGAATTTATTTAAATGCTAGCTTAA
This sequence comes from Cenchrus americanus, assembly GCA_947561735.1. Taxonomy (NCBI): domain Eukaryota; kingdom Viridiplantae; phylum Streptophyta; class Magnoliopsida; order Poales; family Poaceae; genus Cenchrus; species Cenchrus americanus. Next base: position 106,767,805 of record OX387242.1, read on the forward strand.
TTTTCAGCGGAGGTTATGATTAAAATAAAGACCCATAGTGTTTTATGTGCTCTCAAGTTATGAATAGATTAAAGATGTCTTTTATGCTCAAAAATATTGCTAACCTTGTCACAAATATCGCTTGTGTGTTGCTCAACCTATCCAAAGCCTTATATATATTTGAGTGCATAAACCTTAGTGTACAAGATTTATTTTTGAGTGAGTTATTGCAGGCCATGATTTCTCTGGCCCGAGACTAAGAAGCTGGTCATTCCGTTTTTGCGTATCTATCTTTTTGCTAGCCTTTTATCCGTGCATTGTGTATCACCGCATCGGTGATCTCACAAACTTCGCCGGATATCCACCCTTAAACCAAATATCATCTTTTGTGATTACCTCCTTGACCACAACCTATCGTTGAGAATGGATCATCAATTCAAGGAAGATCGCAAGACGGTGCCAACGTTGAAGATCTCAAGTATCTCTCCAAGGAAAAATATCTCCGGTACCTACCTTATTTTTCGCCTCTTTGCTCGAGGACGAGCAACGTCTAAGCATGGGGGAGGAGGTAGGTACGGTGCAGTTTTAGAGTTCAAAGGGGAATATTTAAAAAAAATGATGATGAAAGAAAAAAATCCAGCGATATTCATGACTTTCAAGGTAAAAAAATATATATATATATATAAGAAAGAAAGAAAGAAAGAAAGAAAGAAAGAAAGAAAGAAAGAAAAGAATGAGAAATATGAGAAAGAGAAAAAAAATTTTGTGCGTAAAGTGAACTCCCCGGGTCTCTAAAAGTGCATTCAAGGCTTCAAGTTAAAAAGATCCATTCTCATTTTCCAACCATGTGCAATCCGATAACGAGGACTTCTTTTGTGCCTCGGGATCACTCTTTGCCATTTGCACATGTCCACTTATCTAAAGTGTGTGTATTTCTCTCTTTCCCCTCCTTGATTTAACATTATTTTCCAATGACCTTTTTGACGAGTCTCGGTAAGACCATGAGAAGCTTGTCTTGTTTTGACAACACCTCATTTATAAAATCTTGTTAGGACTAAACTTTCCCAAAGCTCCATATAAAGCCTACCACATATATATGAGAGGGAAAGGAGTAGAATATATAGGCTTGAGAGACAAGTGAGATGAGAGTTTATGAGCAATACACGAGATGATTTAAATTTGTGAATTTGGTTTAGTTTTTTCTTTATCTCGTTCTTCATTTCAAAAAAATTCTGAGATCTATTTAAAACTTTGTGAGCATGTTAATACTTGTGGGATAAGCTTAATAAGATCTACCCTCCGTAGAGATGAAGGCTAGTACATTATGGAACTTTAATGAATTAAAATTTTGAGAGCATTATGTTTTCTCATGTGTGATCAAGTGCAAAGTTTAAACATTGTTTGGCAATGATGATATCCATCGAAGGCTTACTCGAGGACGAGCAAGGTTTAAGCATGGGGGAGATGTTGACGGTGAAAATCCGTCAACCTAGCCATGAGTTTACCCTCGGTGTTGGCATGAGTTTTATACCTTATCCATTGGTACTAACCCCCGTGGTATAACAAGTTCACGTGTGCATGTCGGTTTTGGAGTTTAATGTTTATGCAGGGATTTAGTGTTGAATGCAAGACTTTCGGGATAAGTTCATCAAGCACCTCATGACAAGACCTTGAAGCCCCGAACAAGTCATGCAATGAAGCAAACTTAACTCCAAGAAGCCGGGGACTTGATCCGAGAAGACGACGGACTCCGGGGACCCGACCGGAAAAGTCTTGAATCTTGCAAGACAAGGAGTTGAGTCCAATTCGGAGAGAAACCGACGACATGGACCTACATGCGAAGGGGGAAACATCCGGGAAGCAAGGGAACCGACGTGGGTCAAAGGAGCCCACGGGCTGGGCCTAAATGGGCCCAGTCCGGCCGGCCCAGTCCGGTCGGCCCAGGCCCATTTTGGGCCCAAACTCGCTCTCCTTTGCCCTAGCCGCCAATCGGGCTATTTATAGTCCCCTGACCGAGAGCCACGAAGGAGAAGATTTCGTCTTCGGCCGCCGAGGAGCAGAGAAGAGAGGGACACCATGTCGGAGAGGAGAGGGTCGAGCTAGTTGACTAGGGTTTCCCTAGTCGACGTGGGAACCTTGCATGGAAGACCACGTCGGAGTTCCCGGAGCTAGAAGCAAGACCAAGGAAGGATCCCGGTGGTGATCTTGTGTATGTATCATTGTCATAGTTGAATTATCAAGTTGAATCTTTTCTTAGCGATCAAGTGTTTCCTCGAAGATTTCGTTTTTTCGATCGGCTTTGCTTATTCCAATTCTATTCGTACGATAGATTACATAGGGTGTTCTTGTAGCCGCGGTGGCTAGAGGTACACGCCGGATCTTCCGAAAGAATCTCGACTTGTCTTTTGACTCGCCCTAAGCTCCCCGCATGAATAGGGATACGTTGTGACGAACGGGGGTCTCGAAAGGCGGATGTTTTCGGATTTGGACGGGAAACCACGATTTAAAGAGGCTTCTATTAAGATTCGATTTGCTACTTCTTCTCTTGCTTGGAACTTCAACAAAAGGCTTACCCCGATCCCTCTAGATCGGTTTATCTACCCAATCTTACTTTGTTTTCTCCGGTCTTTAGTAGATTAGATTTATCTTTGTTTTGTGCTCTTATCTAGATGCATTAGGGTTTCTCTTTTACCAAAGATTGAAGTTACTTGGCTTTACTAGATCAACTCTTGCGTCACACATTTGTTCCACGGATTCGATACCTTGGGTTCACCACTCGAGGGAAGAAGGGTCCCTTGACTACGACGGGAGACTTGTACGCTTGCGAGTCACAAACGAACTTTGATACAATTATTAACCGTCAACAAGCCACATGGCTCGGCTCTCGGCGAAGAACAGATGCGGGCCCACACGCAGTCATGCCCCGGGCGTGACTGAAATTTTTTAAAAAAAACAGACCTTCGCCGAGAGCTACATGGCTCGGCTTCTCGGGGAAGAACAAACGCGGGCCCACACGCAGCCGTGCCCCGGCCGCGACCAAAATTTAAAAAAACAGACCTTCGCCATGCTCTCGGCGAAGGTGTTCCTTGCGCCGTGGGTATTTCTTCGCCGAGAGCCATGGATGCCTGACTCTCGGCGAATTTGACGGACGCGAACAGCTGTTACATGTGTCGGGGCGGTGCCGTCAGCTGAGCCCTTCGCCGAGAGTGGAAGCCAGAATGCTCTCGGCGAAGGGGCTCTGCATCGTGAGTCAGGCCTTCGCCGAGAGCGGGACCTGGTGCTCTCGGTGAAGAGGGTCTGCGCCGAGAGCTGGATCTTTGGCTCTCGGCGAACCTTCGGGCTCCTTGTTTCCGGCAGTGCAGCCACGCACCTGCAGCTGATCGCCTGATCTTCAAGAACGATGGCTCCAGGTGTGGTGATGGAGAACAACGCCGATCACTACCAGAATCTGGGGCTATGCCGAGAGCGAGCTCCTCTCGGCACAGGCCCGAGTACTCTCGGCATAGCCTGGCACCGCTGGGCCGGCAAAGAGCCCTATGCCGAGAGCCAAGTGGACCCACTCGGCACACATGTACCGAGAGCAGAAATAGCTCTCGGCAAAGACTTTTGAAAAACAATAAAAAAACCCAAACCCACGACGCGGGACCACCGGCCGTACGTCGTGGCCCACCACCACCGGACCTCCGCGGCTGTGGCCACCACCGCCGCCGCCACCACCAAAACCACCAGCACCACCACAACCCACCACCAGCACCGCAGTCACCAACACCACACGCCACCACCAGCACCACCCGCCACCATCAGCAGCAACAGCGCCACCGCCCGCCGCCGCCCACGACCACCACCACCACCACCACCACCACAGCGGCCACCTGCGAGAAGAAACAAAGAGAAGGGATATGACCGACAGTTGAGAGAGGGAGGGACCGACCATCTCCTCGCTCCCTCGAAGTCCACCTGCGCGACCCAGGAGCCGAGGACGCCGAAGGCGCCGGATCTCCTCGCTCTGCCGCCGTCGAGTCCCACCTGCACCGAATCTCCTCGCTCCCACCGTCGTTGAGGCCGCCGCCTCCACGCTCGGATCCGCGAAGCTCGAGGTCGCGTCGGGGGAGGAGAGCTCCAGGCCGCACCGGGGGGGAGGAGCTCAAGGATGTCGCGGTCAAATCTGTCGTCGCTGCGCAGGGGATGCGTCGCCGCCCTCGGATCCGCCACCAGCGCGCCTCGTCCTGCCGCGGCTCCTCTCCATGAGGTGAGGGGCGAGCGGAGGGGGGAGGAGGGGGACAACAAGGGTGGGGGCAGCGGAGGCCAGAGCGGGAGAGAGGGAGGAGGCCCTACCGGCGCAGGCCATGGGAGCAGGCGGGTGGTGGGAGGCGGCGGCGTGGAGGGGGGAATGGGAGGAGGCAGGCGGGGGTGGAGGGAGGCGGCGGCGTGGAGGGGGAATGGGCGGAGGCAGGCGCGGTGGGGGGAATTAAATAGCTAGGTATCGGCGGGGGTTAAGTGGGCCGGCGGGGTGATATGGGCCGGCTGGGCCGGAAGGGGCGCTGGGTGGGTTGTCTTTGCCGAGAGCCACGTCAGCCTGCTCTCAGCAAAGAGACCTCTTTGCCGAGAGCCTGGCTCTCGGCACAGACAATATTACTAAAAAATAATTACTAAAATAGCAAATAGATTTGAAAATTTTACAAAAACATAGCAAGACACTAATTATGTTGTATATTACATGTAGAAAAGTTTTTATAGTCAAACTCAATTTTAAATTTCTCTAGTACCCCAAATCTAATCACATTAGTTCAAATCTTAGAAACTTCTCGTGAGATGTTCCAGTTTCTAAGCAGCGGATGTGTTCATGTGTTCAAAACATTCTCAATTTTTTTCACAACCTCCTCATATGATATCATGAGTACTTAACAAATTTCGTGATTTTCAAACTTCATTTGAATTTTATACAATTTTTTTACCGTTCTACCTTACAATCTTCGGAGGTGTTCGGCTGGTAGAATGAATAGTACTCGACTGATAGAATGAATAGTATTCTGTGAGAGGAAATAAGCCAAGACATGCCGGGATAAGCCGAGATATGCCAGCCGAACAGCTTCTTCACCAGGATCGGAGAACCAAATGTCGGAAATTTAGCTTGATTTCATGTACATGGTCTTAGTGATATCTCATGAACATGACTATCATGTTTTCACCAACTTTACTATATAATTTCATGCATTTGCAGTTCATATCGGACATATGCGAAAAAATTCTTAGAAAGAAGTAAAATTGTTAAATATAGCAAACAAAGTTAAAATTGTGCCAAATTTGAGCATAAGTTTTATATAAGTGTATGTTGAGGATAGAAAAAATTGGAGGTAAAAAAGTGATTTTTTAAAATTTCTTTGCCGAGAGCCAAAAAAATTTGCTCTTGGCAAAGAAATCTTTTCCAAGTGTTTTTTTTCTTTGCCGAGAGTTTTTAATTTGGCTCTCGGCAAAGAAGCCTGTGTGCCGAGTGTTTTTCTGTGCTGAGAGTTTTTTATTTCGGTCTCGGCAAAGCCTTCTTTACCGAGAGTTTTTTATTTAGCTCTCGGCATAGAAACGAACTCTAGGCAAAGCCTCGGATTCCGGTAGTGGATGTTTTATGGATCACGTGCGCGACCCGGTGATTGGGGATGGCGTCGTTGGTGATGGAGGATCACGTTGAGACTTGAGAGGCGACGGAGGACGGCGTCGCAAGGCGATGGTGACTGTCAACGGCGTCGAACGGCGCCGGGGGTCGACGGACCATGGCAACGAAAACCGTAGATGGATAACCACGGCGATCCGGCGATTGGGGATGGCGGCGTGCTTTGGCGGCGGGGCGGCGATGGTGCGTGGATGGACCACGGAACGGGGAGGTGTGGTGCGGTGGCGGCAGAGAGGAGACGTGGGATAGTCGTGGCTGTGGGTGGGACCACTTCATCCATCGCAGGGCGCAGAGGATACCGTCGCCGCGCCTCACGCTCACGGACGGCGGAAATTAGCTGCAGCGCGGGACGTAGGATCGGAGTAGAGATTTGGCCGTTGAGCCTTCCCATTTCAGCACCCCCTCCCCGCCCTCTTCAAATGGCAGCAACGTAGCCGTTGTGAGCTTCCCATCCCTGGCAACCGGCCGGCGGCATGCATATATAGCCGCAAGATCGCTCGTATCTCCTTCAAATCTTTCATAGATCCGCTGAAATCTTAGCAACACCTCACGGCGAGATCCTTGGTGATCTTTGCTAGATCTCCATGTCGTCGTCGTCCACGGGCAATATAGAAGAGGTGGAGCAGCAGCAGCTGGACTACGGCAGCGGTGGCGGGAGCAGCAGCAACCCGCGGAGGTGCGCCGCGTGCAAGTACCTGCGGCGGAGGTGCGCCCCCGACTGCGTCCTCGCGCCCTACTTCCCGGCGTCGCAGCCCCGCCGGTACGCCGACGTGCACGCCGTCTTCGGCACCAGCAACGCCACCAGGCTACTCCAGGTACCTACCTTAGCTGCTATGCTAGTTGACGATCGTCTGCATTGTGTGTCATTGCTTGCAATTAAATCAAAGCTCTTGAGAGAGCTTAATTAGAATGAATGTGCATGCGTGACGTCCATTTTTCTGTGCAGAGCCTGCCGGTGCAGGAGCGGGGCCGGGCGGCGGACACGATGGCGGCTGAGGCGCGTTGGCGGGTGCAGGACCCGGTGTACGGATGCACGGGGGTCATCGACCGCCTGCAGCAGGAGATCCGCGCCGTGCAGCACGAGCTCGCCACCACGCGGGCGCAGCTCGCCGTGCACGTGCACGCGCATCGCGGCGCGGCGCCGACGCCGACTCCGCAAGCAACGCCGCAGCTGATGTATCTTCCTCCTCAGCCTCTTGCAGCAGCTGCTGCTGCGGCCGCGGTGCGCGCCAGCGCTCATGGCGTGGTCGCCGTGCAGGAGGTTGATGAGGAGGAGGGGGCGCCGTTGATGGACCCCGACGAGTTCCTCGACCTCGACGGCGGCCGCTTCTGAGCTCTGACCGGTCGATCAAGAGCGCCCTACGACCTTCCACTATCGGTCGGGTCCTAGTTCTTTAATTTGAAATCAAATCGAAATACGTAACACAACAGTTCAGTTATGTTGTCTGGCGCATGCATGTCCGTGTATGCATGCCATGCCGCGCTCTTTGTCTCTGAATTTGAATGCCTTAACATATATAGAGGAAGAAAGTATATAGAGTACCATCAATTTACTGTCATGAGCATTGAGATGTGGCGGTGTTCGTTTCGCAAACACAGCTGCTACGGCAACGGCTGATATGGAAACTCAAACTGCTGTCTGCCTCTCAAAATTTCAACGGGACCAATTCAAATAATTAGTCAGGATGGCGCGCCATGCGCGTCTCTGCTACATTGTTGATTTGAAGCGTCAATAAGAAGGAATGTGCTCTTTTTATTACATTATTGTAAAAAATATCATTATACCGATTGTTGGTTTGCGTTGCTCGTGTTACCTTTCGGTTGTAGGCAGCAAACTCCAACAGCTATCGAATAATCTTAACTAAATTTAGAGTTTTAAGGGGACTTTAAAAAATAGAAAACGACAAGCAACTCCACGAGACTAGCTATCTTGACTTTATTAGCTACAAAATATAAAATTTGTCCAAAACTCAACCCAACAGACTAGCTAAACTTGCCCTCGCTATCCTCCGCTAACTAAACTAGGAGCTTCGCTAGTCATCTTTGGCTAGCTATCCCCTCATACATGAGTATGACATGCAGGACCCACTGGTAGTGGAGCACATGGAGAGTTGATTTTAACTAGTCTGTTGGATTCCATCAACTTTTTGCTAGCCATTTCATTTTACATACTAACCAAATCAGGATTTTAGTTAGTGGTTTTCAGATAGGCTCTTGGAGTTGCTTTTATGATGAAGTTTTCCGAGAGCCTCTTTAATTCTTCTTTCTATATCCAAACTGTGGGTCCACATCCTATTTTTTCCCAGCTGCTGATCGACTGCCTTCCATCCGTTCGTTGGCCGCCGGTTCACATTTCCCCCCTGCGACTTATCCTCCATCCGTCGGACCTCGCCTCGCGCTGACGAAGAGCGTCGGTGGCAGTCCGACGCCCGCAAGGAAGGCCATGTGCAAGGGGAGCGGGAGCAAGTGCGACAGCGGACTGGTAGCTCACGCCTCACACCTCTTCCCCATGCACGCCTCTTCCCCATGCACGGTGGCTCGCCGGCAAGTGGCGCGGTAACGGACTAGCAACCCACAGCTCCACGCAGAGGCTCACCGGCGCCGACATCTCATACTCCACCCCTGATTGAGGCACGCGGAGGCGAGCATCGGCTGAGCGGAGCTCCTCGTCCCACGTCGTGTCGGGGCTGCGGTGGAAGTCCTCACTTCGCTCCATGTCGGGGCCGCAGTGGAGGTCTTTGTCCCACGCCGTGCCGGAGCCACGGCGGAACTGGGCTAGGATTCTTCCGTTGACTGCATCTGGGCTGCGCGCCTCTGGCGACGGCGATTCGCGAGAGCGCGGGAAAGAGGTCAGCGACGCAGCAAGTACGCGGGAGCGCAAGGGAAGTAGGCTGGGCCCGCGGGGAGGGTGAGATGGCGAGCTGCCGAGGCTCGAGAAAGATACCAAGCTGGGAGGTGCCGATTCCGAGCGCGATTGCGAGCGGACGAAGATAGCGAGGCCGTTGGATCGCTGTTTCCTTGAGTTTTTCTTTTTTAGCTAGCCTAACCAATTTACGGAGTCCGTTGGAGTTGCTCTAAAGCTACTCCAACTCATTTAAGGGCTTGTTCGCTTCCGTGGGATTCAATCCGGCCGGAATAATAAATGTATATAGAAAATTATGATATGGACTCGGATTTATTCCGGATCAAAAAATTAATTTACCAATCATGATAGGTAGAATAAGAGACCGTAGAGCCGGATTGGTTCCACACCTCTTGACTAGTGGATTGATTCCGAGCCTTTTGGTGTACATATCATGAGCAAATTAATTTTCGACCCAGAATAAATCCGGATCTCTTATAGTAACTATCATGATTTTCTTGTTGTATTTATCCATTCCGATCGGAATTGATCCCGTGGAAACGAATGAGGCCTTACTATTGTTATTACCCTGCAGTATGGATTCATTTTTTTTGGGTATTCCACTCCAACTTGTAATGTGATTACTCATATTTGACCGATCAAATGTCCTCAAACCTACACTACCGGGATCCCTGTCTTTGCCTAGAGTCCAATTCTTAGTCGAAAGCCAAATAAAAAACTCTCGGCAAAGAAGGTTTTGCAAAGAGCAAATTCAATAACTCCCGGCAAAGAAAAACTCTCGGCAAATAAGCTTCTTTGTCGAGAGCAAACAAAAAAACTCTCGGCAAAGAAACAAAACACTCGACAAAGATTTCTTTGCCGAGAGCCAACTAGCTGGCCCTCGACAAAGAATTTCTTTGCCGAGTGTTTTTTCAGCTCTCGGCAAAGAAATTTTAAAAATTCACTTTTTTACCTCAATTTTTTTCAATCCTCAACATACTTTTATACAAATCTTATTCTAAAATTTGGCACAATTTTAACTTTGTTTGCTATATTTAATAATTTTATATCATTCTAGGCAATTTTTTCGTATACGTCTGATATCAACTGCAAGTGCATGAAGTCATAGGGTAAAGTGTTGGAAAAATGATATTCATGTTCATGAGACATCTATAAGACCATGTTCATGAAATGAAGTTAAATTTCCGACATTTGGTGCTCTAACCATGATGAAGATCGTGAGGTAGAACGGTAACAAAATTATATAAAATTCAAATGAAGTTTGAAAATCACGAAATTTGTCAAATACTCATGATATCATATGAGGAGGTTGTGAAAAAAAATGAGAATGTTTTGAACACATGGATACGTACGCTATTTAGAAACTGGAACATCTCTCGGGAAGTTTCAGAGAATATGAACTTATGTCACTTTGTTTGGAGCCTATGATAAATTCAAATTTGAGTTTGACCACAACGACTTTTATATAAGTAATATACATCATCACTGGGGTCATGTTAAATTTTGATAATTTTTCACACTTATTTACTATTTTAATAATTATTTTTGAGTTAAATTGTGGGCTCTTTGCCGAGAGCAAGGCTAACGTGGCTCTCGGCAAATATCTGTCGCGACCCATCAAATGAACTCTCCTGCCGGCCCACCAACACACTCCCCTGCCAGCCCACCAAAACCTCCTCTCCCGCCGGCCCACATAGGCCACTTCCCCGCTTTATATAAACCTACCCCCTCCAAACCCTAACCCCAACCCCCCTCTCCCTCTCGCCCGCGCCGCCCCTCCCTCCCGCCAGCTCTCTACCTCCTCTTCCCCCCGCCGGCAGAGCCACACCATCTCCTCCCCCAACCCTAGCCCTCTCTGTAGATCCCTCCGCCGCTGGCAGAGCCACGCCGCCCCCTCCTCCCCCCTTCGCTCGCCCCTCACCTCATGCTGAAGAGTAGCGGCGGGGCGAAGCGCGGTGGCGGCGGATCCGGCGTCTGCGCGCCTCACTCCCTCCTCCCTCGTGCAGGATCTATGACGGTGGACCCGCGGGATGAAGCTCGAGGTTGGACGGCGGTGGGCAGATCTACGACGGGTCGACGGTGACCTCTGTCCCGACGCAGTGAGAAGATCCACGACGACGGACCCGTGGGACAAAGCTTGAGGTTGGACCGCGGCGGGCGGATCTACGACATCGACCATTGTCCCAGCGGTGGGCGGATCTACGACGACGGTCTCAGGCTCGGGTTACGATGGCGGGCGGGCGGGTGGTGGTGGCGGGCAGTGGTAGTGGTGGTGGTGAGGGGCGGCAGTGGTGGTGGCGTGTGGCGGCGGCGGCGGTGGCAGCGGTTCTGGTGGGGGTGGTGAGCGACGGTGGTGGGGCCAAGGCAACCGGCCGGTGGGTCCACTGCCTTGGGATTGCTTTTTTTTGTTTTATGAAAATCTCTATATTCCCCTCTCGGCACATGTGTAACGAGAGGATCTGACGTGGCTCTCGGTGTCGGGGACAGCCATAAGGGTCCCCTAAACAACCAGGGAAAAACCCACTTTCTTTCGCAAAAAACAAAACGCAAACGAACCTAAAACGCGCTTAAGACAACTCACGGCCCAGCGGCCGGGCCCACGGCCCTGGTGGCCCCAGCGGCACACCAGATAGTCAGCCCAGCCACCCCCGGGCGGAACTCCGCTTCGCTCGAGGGGCATGGCACCGCACTAGCAAACTCTCGCCTCGCTCGAGGGCTGGACGCCCCCTCGGGTGAGGTTCCGCCTCGCTCGAGGGCCGGTAGCCCCCTCGGGTGAGGTTCCGCCTCGCTCGGGGGCCGGTCGCCCCCTCTGGTGAGGCTCCGCCTCGCTCGGGGTCTGGTCGCCCCCTCGGGTGAGGTTCCGCCTCGCTCGAGGACCTCACGGGCTCGCAGTCCCCGTACCTACTCCCCCGACAGGGGCATTCAATGCTCTGACATTTGCAGGCACCCGGGTCAAAGAAGAATCCACGCCGCGCCTCTGACATGCCTGGGAATCATGCCCCGGCGCTGTTCCGCCAACTCCCCCGGTGAGGCCGTCCCCGCCACTGTGCGACAAGGCCGGTGCCAGTCCCGTGACACTGTGCCGCCCACTCGTACGGCCGAGACGCTGTGCCCTCGAAAGGGGACGGCGGAACCCTCGAAGGGGGGACAGACGCCTATTCCACGTTTGCCCAGGACTATGTCGTGACGTCATGCCAACAGGACCCGTCACCTCCGTCGCCATCAGTTCTGTGCGCCCATCCCCGCCACCGCAACGCCATCCCCAACATTGCAGCGCCATCCTCGACCTGGGGGTACGGGGCGACAAGACACCGCCACGCCTGCTGCTATGCGCCCTACGGCCTCCCGTCAGCTGCACCTTCGAGTCAGCGTACGGACGACGACTCAACGGAAGATTTCAAAACCACCACCCTCGAAGCTGCTCCTGGACAGACACAGGGCACGCCGTGACGCTCCGCCGGAAGCCAGATTCGCCAGGACGGCTGTCCACTCTGTCGAATTGTCCGCCATGCCATCACACGTAGCTAGAATAATGCGGCACGCCTGTAAAATGCCTCCTCCTTGGCCTATAAAAGGAGGGCCAGTCCCCTGGCCGTAGGGGGACGACAGAGAGCACTCACCCACACGCTTTCTACCTTCACCACGATATTGGCACTCGCCTCAATCAAAAACCTCTGGGACCTGGAGGCCCTGCCTCCTCTCCCGCCTCGCTTGTAGCCCCCTCTGCAAGCACTACGGTGCAACGCAATATAGTGCCCCGAGCACACCACTGCTGGACGTACGGCCCCGGCCGGAACCAGGATAAACCCAGTGTCATTAGTTGCTTAGCACTGGCCATACAGAGATAGATCTCAACGCTCTTACTAGTTAGTGTCGGGACTACTTTTCGCACCGACAGTTGCCGCGCCAGGTAGGGGGCTTCACACACTGAAGATCAGCTTTCCACCAGCCATCTCGATGGTGAACCGCACCGAGTATAGGGGCAAGAGGTACTCCATGGGTAGCTCGGACCCCCTCCCAGCCAGATTCGAAATCCGGTTTGGGAGCCTGAACTTTCAGGCCACGGGGAACGGCTATCTCATGCGCATCACCAACCGCGATGATCTCCACACGTGGCGGTCGACCGGGCCAGGACCGGTCCCCATCACGCTCGGTGCTGACGCCCCGGCGCCCACCCAAGCGGACGCTGCGGGCCCCTCAGCACCACGACGCCGACGACGCTCCGGCCGGCGCTCTCGACAGCGCGAATGGAACGACGCCGGGCCGCGCGTGTCGCCTCACAACGCGACGCGCCCACCAACGCGACGACGGCGGCGCTCACCGGGGAGCACGTGGTTCCCGAGCCGCTGTTCCCCCATGGCATGCGTAACGCTGCGACGGCGTACGCCTCGTCCGCCAGCACCGACGAGGCAGCGTACGTGGACCTTTCCGGCCACCACCTCCTGGCGGCCAGGAACCTCATCGCCACCACCAACGACGAGTCCTACCACGGCTCCGCCAGCGAGCTGCCGCCTCCCACTTTGCATGGATACGCGGAGTGGGACTTCTCCGGTGTGCCGGACCCGGTGATGTTCCAGCGGTTCCTCGACGCCGCGGACTACTGGTTCGACTACTCCGACGACTCCAGCGCTGGGAGCTACGCCCCCGCACGTGAGTGCTTCGTGGTGGTCGTCGACGACCAGGCGAACGGCACGAACGCGGCGGGGGCTGGCGACGGAGATGCCCCCGAAAACCCGGGAATTGGATTGCCCCAGGGCCCGGGGGCGAGCGCGCCCCCACCTCACCGGCGAGGGGCACCGACATCAATGCACAACTGGCTCAAGCGCACGAGCTCGTGGCCAAGCTTGCAGAGGAGTACCGCGTGGTGCGACTGCTTCGCGCCTCCATCGCTGGAGAAGCTTCTGCGCGCGGCGAACGCGCGCGCGAGCTGGGCAGGCAGGCCCGCGAGCGCATCAACGCCGACTTCGATGTCAACAACCCAAACACGCCCCCGCGAGCGATCCAGAAGCTCATCACAGCCGCGACGCTGCTGTGAGCCATGCCCGCTCCCTCGACGCCTGAGGCACAGAACCTGCACCGCGAGGCGCTAGCGCTCATCGAGCAGGCGGCCGTGCAACAGGCTGAGAGCTTGGCGTCTCGCATTCGCCAGTAGGGCAGCGCGCGGGATGATAGAGGCGCGCAGGGCCCCGAAGCGTCAACACCCGGTCATCGGCAACGCGCGGTTCTCCAAGGTGTTGATGGACAGAGGCAGCAGCCTCAACATCCTCTACGCGCACACTCTGCGGCTGCTGGAGATTGGGTTGGACCAGCTGCGGCCCAGCACGATGCCGTTCCATGGCGTCGCGCTGGGCAAGCGCGTCCAGCCCCTCAAGCAGATCGACCTGCCGGTCTGGTTCGGCACGCCAGCCAACTTCTGCAAGAAAACACTCACCTTCGAGGTGGTGGGGTTCATGGGCGCGTACCACGCCATCCTTGGGCGCCCGTGCTACGCCAAGTTCATGGCGGTCCCAAACTACACCTACCTCAAGATGAAGATGCCGGGGCCGAACGATGTCATCACTGTGGGCTTGTCGATAGCGCACGCATTCGACTGCGACGTCGAGTGCGTAGAGCACGCTGAGGCACTAGTGCTGGATGAAGCGCTCGTGGCAAGCATGGAGAAGCTGGTCAATGAGGATCTCGACTCCACCGCCAAGCATGTTGGCAGCTTCGAGGCTGCCGAGCAGACCAAAGAGGTGCCCCTCGACCCTGCTACCCCCGAGGGCAAGGTGTTTATGGTCAGTTCAACCCTCGACCCGAAATAGGAAGTGGTGTTCGTCGACTTTCTCCGCTCCAACGCCGACATCTTCGCGTGGAGCCCCTCGGATACGCCAGGCATCCCGAGGGAGGTCGCCGAGCACTCCCTTGATATCCTACCTCACTCCCGCGCCGTGCAACAACGGCTGCGCCGCTTTGACGAAGAGCGACGCCGGGCGATCGGAGTGGAGCTGCGGAAGCTCCTCGAGGCCGGGTTCATCAAGGAAGTGTTCCACCCTACGTGGCTAGCTAATCCTGTACTAGTTAAGAAAAAGAATGGGAAGTCGCGGATGTGTGTAGATTACACTAGTTTGAATAAAGCATGTCCCAAAGTTCCTTTTCCTTTGCCACGAATCGATCAAAACGTTGACTCGACTGCAGGGTGCGAACTCTTATGTTTCCTTGATGCCTATTCCGGGTACCACCAAATAAAGATGAAAGAGTCCGACCAGCTCGCGACTTCATTTATCATGCCATTCGGAATGTTCTGCTACGTAATGATGCCATTTGGCCTCCGGAATGTATGCAGCACATTTTCGGAGATCACATCGAGCGAACCGTTGAGGCTAACGTAGATGACATAGTCGTGAAAACTAGGAAGGCGGACGACCTAGTCAGCGACCTACGCGTGGCACTCGACTGCCTGCGAGCTAACAGGGTGAAGTTGAACCCTGAGAAGTGCGTCTTCTGAGTGCCGCGAGGCATGCTGCTGGGATACATAGTATCGCAGCGGGGCATCGAGCCCAACCCCGAGAAGGTCGCGGCCCTCGAACGGATGGGGCCCATTCAAGACCTCAACGGGGTCCAGAAGGTGCTGCGATGCCTTTCCGCCTTGTGCCGCTTCATCTCGCGGCTCGGCGAAAAGGGCTTACCCCTCTACCGACTTCTGAAGAAACACGAGCGCTTCTCCTGGACTGTCGAGGCCCTGGAGGCGCTTGACAATCTCAAAGCAACGCTCGCCCACGTGCCAATCTTAACACCGCCCCAGGATGGTGAGCCTCTGTGCCTCTACGTCACCGCGACCACTCAGGTGGCCAGCGCCGTCATCGTGGTAGAGCATACAGAGGAGAGGCATGCCCTGCCAGTCCAGAGGCCCGTGCACTACATCAGTGAAGTGCTGTCCGAGACCAAGGTGCGGTACCTGCAGATCCAGAAGCTGCTCTACGCAATAGTGCTCGTGCGGCGCAAGCTCCGGCACTACTTCGAGGCCCACCCAGTCACGGTGGTCTCCTCGTTCCCATTGGGGGAGATCATCCGCAACCCGGACGCGGCAGGCAGAATCGCCAAGTGGTCTGTGGAATTGATGGGCGGGATGCTCGCCTATGCGCCGCGCAAGGCGATTAAGTCCCGGATCCTGGCGGATTTCGTCACCGAGTGGACAGACACACAGCTACCACCGCGCACAGATCCAGGTTGAGTGCTGGACCCTCTACTTCGATGGGTCGGTAATGAAAACAGGGGTAGGCGCGGGCTTGCTCTTCATCTCACCCCACGGGAGGTACGTGATACGCCTACATTTCCCCGCGTCAAACAACATGGCTGAGTACGAGGCCCTTCTTTGCGGCCTCTGAATCGCCATCGAAACGGGCATCAAACGCCTTGACGTCAGGGGGGACTCGCAACTCATGATTGACCAAGTCATGAAGAACGCAACTTGTCACGACGACAAAATGGAGGCATACTGCAACGCCGTACGAGCCCTCGAAGACAAGTTCTATGGCATCGAGCTTAACCACGTACCCCGCAGGTACAACGAGGAGGCAGACGAACTCGCCAAAATTGCGTCGGGATGGATCACCGTCCCCCCGAACGTTTTTGCGAGGGACATCACCAGACCGTCCGTCGACCTCGAGCAGACACCCTCAAGCCAAGAGGAACCCTCGGGGGCTCCCTCGAATGCAGCAGGCGTAGAGCCAATGGACGAGAACCCCTCGAATGAGGCGTTTGTGCTCTCCCTGCTCGAGGGCTACGGCGCGGGCGAGGCTGACGCCATGGACACCGAGCCCCCCCCCCCCCCCCCCCCCGCGCGCGCGGGGCCCGCGGGCCAAATACCTAGCCTGGATCGATCAAGGGGAGCTTCCCCCAGATCGGTCTGAGGCCAGACGCATCGCCAGGATGGCCAAGTCGTTCACCCTCGTCGACGGCGAGCTGTACAAGCGCGCCGCGTCAGGCGTCTTGCAGCGGTGCATACCCATTCCGTAGGGGAGCGAGCTCCTCCGCGACATCCACGCGGGCGTGTGCGGCCACCACGCGGCGCCGCGCACCCTCGTGGGTAATGCGTTCTGCCAGGGCTTCTACTGGCCCACCGCGGTCGCCGATGCCAGCGAGATTGTGCGCACTTGCGAAGGGTGCCAATTTTACGCCTGCAAGACCAACCTCCCAGCACACGCCATCCAGATGATCCCCATCACGTGGCCTTTTGCCGTGTGGGGACTGGACATTGTCAGGCCCCTTCGAAAGGCACCTGGGGGCTACACCCGCCTGCTGGTCGCCATTGACAAGTTCTCCAAGTGGGTCGAGGTGCGCCCAATCACGAATCTCAGGGCAGATCAGGCCGTGACATTCTTCACCGACATCGTCTACCGGTTCGGAGTGCCCAATTCCATCATCACCGACAACGGGTCCCAATTTACCTGCAGGAAATTCTTGGAGTTCTGCGAAAAGTACCACATCCGCGTGGATTGTGCGGCTGTCCCGCACCCACAGACCAATGGTCAAGTGGAGCAGGCCAACGACATGATCTTGCAAGGCCTCAAGCCCAGGATTTTCGACAGACTGAACAAGTCTGGCCGAAAATGGCTCCAGGAGCTGTCGTCGGTCGTGTGGAGCCTCAGGACCACCCCGAGCAGGGCCACGGGATTCACCCCGTTCTTCCTGGTCTATGGCGCAGAGGCCGTCCTCCCCACGTACCTGGAATACGGGTCTCCTAGGGTCAAGATCTACGACGAGGGCACCTGTCGGGGACCGCCCTAGGGGTCCCCTCAAATAATGGGGGAACCCTCACTTAAATTCCTGCATCAAAATGAACTAAGCCTAACCATGCAGAGAACTAACCATGCAGGACGTGGCCCATGCAGCAGGACTTCGGAGGCCCACCAAGACAACTCGCCTATGAGACCCCTCGAGCAGGCTCCGCCTCGCCCGAGGGTACGCTCCTCCTCGAACGGGTTCCGCCCCGCTCGAGGGCCAACCCCCCTCCTCGAACGGTTCCGCCCCGTTCGAGGGGCGACCCCTCCCTCGAGCGGTCCCGCCCGCTCGAGGGCTCGCTCCCCCCTCGAGCGGGCCTCGCCTCGCTCGAGGGTTCGCTCCACCCTCGGCCGGGGCCCGCCACGCTCACGGCACCCCGCACGCGTGCGCCGGCCCCGTCCTTGGGCATTTAACGCCCGACGCCGCAGACGGCGCCATCATGCGCCCGGGCTCACGCCCGTGCCGCCGCACCAACTCCCCGGGGAGGAGCCCATCCCCGCCACCGTGGGGGTGGACCGTGCGGTACGGCCGGTGTCGGTCCCCATGACACCGCGCGCACGCCACCGTACGACTAACGCGCTCGACCCTCGAAAGGGGGCCGGCGCACCCTCGACTCCACTTTCCCCCGTGACCCCGCAGTTAGGTGAGGGACGCTAGGCCTGTGGGTGGCCATCCCGGCCACCGTAACGGCGCGGCCGCCGTACCCACGCGCGCGGCACACGCGCCCGACTCCGCAGCGCACGCCCGAACACCGCAAAGCAACCACTCCACCACCGCAGCTCATTGGGAAGGAACGCCGTCCCCGCCCGCTCCCCGTGCCCCGTACCGGCCATCATCGCACCTCCCTCGAAGCCTATCGTGGGACGCCATCGCCATTTGCCGCCTCCTACCCCTCGAACCGCCACCGTTCGGGTACAAGGTAGGCCATCATGGCCGGATCGCAGCGAAGATCGACCGGACGATCGCCCGCTCTACACCATAGCACGACGTGCTCCCGCACGCAGCCTAGGTAGCGCGGCGTGCATGTAACTCCGCCGCTCCCTTGGCCTATAAAAGGGGAGGCGAGCCCCTGCCCGCGGGGACGGATCCCGCAGGAACACAGTAGGCACCGTGCACTCACTCTCTTATTCTCCCACAACATCTTCGCCTACTCACCAGGGACTTGGGAGCCACGCTTCCTCTCCCGCCTTGCTTGTATTTGCCCCACTACAAGCACCCCCAAGGCCGAGCAATATAGTGCCACGAGCACACCACCGCCGGGACGTACGGCCCCCTCGGCCGGAACCGGGATAAATCCTTGTGTCATTTGTTGCTTAGCATCGACCATTGAGGGATAGACCTAGGCGTTATCTACCGGTTAGTGTCGGGACCATATTCCGCACCGACGCTGGCGCCCACCGTGGGGCGAACGAGCGCCTAAGGTCATTTCGCCGACTCCCTCCATGGTGATTCGCACCGAGTACCGTAGCACCCGCTACAACATGGGTAGCTCGGACCCCCTTCCGGCCGGGCTCGAGATCCGCTTCGGGGACTTGAACTTCCGTGCCACGGGGAATGGCTATCTCATGCGCCTCACCAACCGTGAGGGAGCTACGCGCGCGCCGCCGGAGGCCGCATCCGCCCGGTCTCCGCCGCACGCACGACACCGGCGCAGCGCCGCCGAGCACGGATGCCGCGGGGACCGTCGACGCCGCGACGCCGTCGCCGCTCCGGCCGCGCTCGCGTCGGGGGCGCGGTCCGAGCGGCGGCAGGGGGCGAGCGCGCCGCCGCCCGGCGCGGTGCGCCCACCGTCACGACGGCCGCCACCGCCCCGCGGCGGGACCGCGCGCGGCCTCCGGACCACGCGTCCCCATCGGGCCGCGCGTGGCGCCACTACGGCCTACAACGCCAACGTCAACACGACCATGCGCGTGGTTCCGCCCTCGGTCGGCACGTCTTCGTCGCCAGTGGGATCCCGCACTTCGGCCAGGGGCCGGACGAGTCGTCCCCCGGGCTCCGTCGACACGATGCCACCCGCCAACCGTCATGGGTACGCGGAGTGGGACTTCTCTCCGGGTCTGCCGGACCCGGGGCCGCGTTCGGGGCGCTTCCTCGACGCCACGGACTACCGGTTCGGGCCGCTCCGACGACTCCAAAGCATCGGGAGCTACGACCCCACGCGGGAATGCTGCGCCGTCATCACCAACGACCCGCCAACGCCGCCGCACGGCGGCGCCGCGGAGATGGGGAAGTCACGCCAGCCCCGTGGGTTGCCACGCGCCCGGCCGCGGGACCAAGCGCTCCCGCCGGGGCCGACGTCGACGCGCAACCGGCCCAAGCTCGCGAGCTCGAGGCCAAGCCGCGCAGGAGGAGCCGGACCGTGCGGCTACTCCGCGCCTCGATGGCGGGGAGAGGCCCCCCGCGCGCGCGCGAACGCGCGCGGGAGCTAGGCCGACAAGTCCGCGACCGCCTCAACCCCGTCCCCAACGTCGACAACGCGGATACCCGCCGCGAGCGAGCCAAAAGCTCATCGCCGCCGCAACACCGCCGCGCGCCATGCCGCACCCTCGACCCCCGAGGCTCGAGACATGCACCGCGAGGTGCGTACACTCCTTGAGCAAGCGGCCGTCCAGCCAGCCGAAAGCTCGGCCTCACGCATCCGCCAACAAGGGGGACGCGCGGGGGTGATGATCCGGCACCGGGGGCGAACCCTCGGTGCATGTGGGTCGACCGCCGACCGGGGACGCACGCCGCCAAGGAACGGCTCCTCGACACACGCAGGCGCCGGATGGCGACGCCCGCAACGTCATCAACGCCGGCGCACCGGCAAGGCGGACGCGCGAGCGGCCGCAGGCTACCACCCCTCGAAGGGGTGGGCGCTACGACGCCGGTGAGGATCGCTCCCCGACGCCGAGCCCCCGGCACCCGTGTGTTCGGGCCGGGAGATCCGCACGGCGGCGTTCCCCGCCGCTTCCGTCAACCCTCGACGATCATCAAATACAACGGGGAGACGGACCCTCGTGTTTGGCTCAACGATTACCGCCCGGCTCCGTCGGCCGGGCGGGGCCACCAACGACGAAGTGATCATCCGCAACTTGCCCCCGCATCCGGGCGATGCGGCCCGACATGGCTCGAGCACTTGCCCGCCGCCCGCATCCACAACCGGGACGATCTAGTCCACACTTTCGTGGGCAACTTCCGGGGCACATACGTGCGCCCCGGAACTCCTCGGGATCCGCGCTCCCCGCACGCGGGAAGCCGGGCGAGTCGCCGCGGACTTCATACGGCGCTTCTCCAAGCGCCGCACGGAGCTCCCCGCCGTGGCACGCCGAGAGATCGTGCACGCGTTCCTCGAGGGCACCACGTGCCGGACCTTGTGCGCGAGCCGGGACGCGCCCCGCCCACGGACTCGAACGAGGCGTTCGACATTGCCACCCGCCTTCGCCTCCGGGAGAGGAAGCCGTGGGGGCACTCTTCGATGGCGGTGAAGGGCAAGCGCTCCGAGGACACGCCCGCGGAGGGCGGCGGGTCCAAGGAGCCGCGCCGCAATGACAAGCGGGGCAAGAAGGGGAAGAAGCCGCGCCGCGAGGCGCGCGAGCAGGGCGCAACGGCGGCAACGCCGAGGCCCTCGCTCGTTGACCCGGCCCGACGGGGCCCTCGACCGGCTCCTCGAGGCCCGGGGGTGTTCGACGACATGATGAAGAAGCCATGCCCCTACCACAAGACCCCCGTGAATCACACTCTTGAGCAAGGCGACATGCTCAAGAAGTTCTATGGCCGTGCCACCGCGAAGGAGGCGAGAGGCCAAGAAGGATGGGGGCGACGGCGACGCAGGTGGCTTCCCCCGCCGTCGAAAATGTGTTCCTCATTTTTGGGGGACCTACCGTCGACATGTCAACCCTAGCCGCAAGAAGGAGCGGCACGAAGTCCTCGCCGCGGAAAGGGCGCCCTCCGGCCTTTCTCAATCGGTCGAAGGATGCCATCACCTTTAGCCGGGATGATCATCCAAACCGCATCCCGAACCCGGCCAAGCACCCCGGTGGTCGATCCCATCATTGGGAACGCCCCGGTTTTCGAAGGTCCTTATGGACGGAGGCGTAGCCTCAATATCCTCTTCGCGCATACGTTGCGCCTAATGGGGATTGGGCCGGACCGGGCCGCGGCCCCAAGACGAAGCCGTTTCACGGCATCGCGCCCGAAAGCGGTGTTCAACCCCTCGGGCGCATCGATCTGCCCGTCTGGTTCGGGACCCCCAAGAATTTCCGCAAGGAAACCCTCACCTTCGAGGTGGTGGGATTCAAAGGGGCCTACCATGCCATCCTTGGGCGACCATGCTATGCCAAGTTCATGGCGGTTCCCAACTACACGTACCTGAAGATGAAGATGCCGGGTCCAAACGGCGTCATCACCGTCGGGTCGTCGATCGAGCATGCATTCGACTGCGATGTCGAGTGCGTGGAACATGCGGAGGCGCTAGCGCTGGATGAAGCGCTGGTAAACACACTGGAGAAGATGGTCAATGACGACCTCAGCTCCGCCACCAAGCACGTCGGCACGTTCGAGGCCGCCGAGCAAACCAAAGGGGTCCCACTCGACCCATCGGCCCCCGAGGGCAAAGCATTGAGGGTCAGCACGACCCTCGATCCTAAATAGGAAGCAGTGCTCGTCGACTTCCTCCGCGCCAACGCCGACGTTTTCGCGTGGAGCCCCTCGGACATGCCAGGCATCCCGAGGGAGGTCGCCGAGCACTCCCTTGATATCCTGCCTAACGCTCGCGCTGGTTCGGCGCCGGCCGCGCGCGCTTCGACGAGGAACGGCGACGGGCGATCGGAGTGGAGCTGCGGAAGCTCCTCGAGGCCGGATTCATCAAGGAAGTGTTCCACCCGACATGGTTAGCTAATCCCGTGCTTGTAAAAAAGAAAAATGGGAAGTGGAGGATGTGTATTGACTACACCCGGCCTCAATAAAGCATGTCCAAAAGTTCCTTTTCCTTTGCCACGCATAGATCGGATCGTTGATTCCACTCGCCGGGTGTGAACTACTCGTTTCCTTGATGCCTATTCGGGATATCATCAAATAAAAATGAAGGAGTCCGACCAGCTCGCGACTTCGTTCATCACACCGTTCGGGACGTTCCGTTACGTCACGATGCCTTTTGGCCTCGAAACGCGGGCGCAACATATCGCCGCGCATGCGCACGTTTTTGGGGACCATATCGGGCGGACGGTCGAGGCTTACGTAGACGACATCGTCGTCAAAACCAGGAAGGCGGACGACCGGTCGGCCGATCTTGGCATCGCATTCACCGCTCGCGGGCCAACGGGGTCAAGCTTAACCCCGAAAAAATGTGTTTTTGGAGTGCCGCGGGGCATGCTCCTAGGATACATCGTCTCCCGCCGGGGGAATCGAGGCCAACCCCCGAAAAGGTCGCGGCCCTCGAGCGAATGGGTCCCGGTCGGGACCTCAAAGGGGTGCGAAGGTGTTGGGGTGCCTTGCCGCCCGAGCCGCTTCGTCTCGAGGCTCGGTGAGAAGGGCCTGCCCTCTACCGCTGCTCAAGAAGCACGAGCACTTCTCTTGGACCGCCGAGGCCCGAGGAAGCGCTCGACAAGTCGAAGGCATCTCCCGACGCACGCCCCAATCCTTACGCCGCCACGAGACGGCGAACCTCTCCAACTCTACGTGGCCGCAACCACCCGGGTAGTCGCCGCCGCCGTGATCGTTGTGGAGCGCGCGGAGGAAGGGCATGCCTTGCCCGTGCAGGCCGGTCTACTACATCGAAGTCCTATCGGACACGAAGACGCGCTACCCCCGTGTCCGAGGCCGCCGTATGCGGTAGTCCTCGCGCGGCGCAAGCTCCGCCACTACTTCGAGGCCCACCCGCTTACGGTGGTCTCTTCCTTCCCGTTAGGAGAGATCATTCGCAACCCCGACGCGGCGAGCGACTGCCAAGTGGTCCGTGGAGTTGATGGGCGAGACGCTCGCCTACGCCCCGCGCAAGGCCATCAAATCGCAAATCCTAGCCGACTTCGTCGCTGAATGGACGGACACGCACCGCCGCCCCCTCGGATTCGAGCGAGTCCTGGACTCTCGTTCTTCGACGGCTCGGTGATGAAGACAGGAGCGGGCGCGGGCCCTCGCTCTTCGTGTCACCCCTCGGGGAGCACATGCGCTACGCAGTGCGCCTCCACTTCCCCGCGTCTAACAACATGGCGGAATACGAGGCCCCTCCCTCTCGCGGCCTCAAAATCGCCATTGAGTTGGGCGTCAAGCGCCTCGATGTGCGAGGGGATTCGCGACTCGTGATCGACCAAGTCATGAAGAACGCGAGCTGCCACGACGACAAGATGGAGGCCTACCGCAAAGCCGTGCGAGCCCTCGAGGACAAATTCTACGGCATCGAGCTTAATCATGTATCCCGCCGGGTACAACGAGGAAGCGCACGAGCCGGCAAAGATAGCGTCCGGCGGATCACCGTTCCCCCGAACGTCTTCGCGCGCGACATCGCGCGGCCCCCTCGGTAACCTTCGAGCCCTACCCCTCGAGCGACGGCGGACCCTCGGGGGCTCCCTCGAATCCGGGCCGGGTGCGGACCCCATGGAAGAGGACCCCTCGAACGAGGCGTACGTACTCTCCCTTCTCGAGGGGTACGGCTCCCACGAGGGCGTCGCAATGGACATCGAGCCGGCTCCCCGTCCGGGCGGACCGGCGGGAGAAGTACATCGCCCGGATTGCTCGAGGGGAGCTCCCGCGCACCGGGCCACGGCCGGGCGCATCGCCGTGATGGCCAAGTCATTCACCCTCGTCGACGGCGAGCCGTACAAGCGCGCCGCGTCGGGCATCCTCCGGCGGTGTATACCCATTCCCGAGGGGCGCGAGCTCCTACGGGACATCCACGCGGGGATCCGTGGCCACCACGCCGCGCCGCGCACCCTCGTCGGCAACGCGTTCCGCCAAGGCTTCTATTGGCCCATCGCGGTCGCGACGCCAACGAAATCGTGCGCACTTGCGAAGGGTGCCGCTTCTACGCCCGCAAGACCAACTTGCCAGCTCAAGCTCTGCAAACGATCCCCGTAACATGGCCGTTCGCTGTGTGGGGATTAGACATCGTCGGGCCCCTGCGGAAGGCGCCCGGGGGCTTCACCCACCTGCTCGTCGCGATCGACAAGTTCTCCAAGTGGGTGGAGGTGCGCCCCATTACGAATTTGAGGGCCGAGCAGGCAGTCACGTTCTTCACCGACATCGTCTACCGCTTTGGAGTGCCAAACTCCATCATCACAGACAACGGGTCCCAGTTCACGGGCCGGAAGTTCTTGGAGTTCTGCGACAAGTTCCACATCCGAGTGGATTGGGCAGGTCGTGGCACACCCACGTACTAACGGCCAAGTGGAACGTGCCAACGGCATGATCCTACGGGGCCTCAAACCCAGAATTTTCGACCAACTCAACAAATCTGGCCGAAAATGGCTCCAAGAACTCGCCCGGCAGCCGTGTGGAGCCTAAGGACTACCCCGCGAGCCACGGGTTCACCCCGTTTTTCCTAGTCCATGGCGCGGAGGCCATCCTCCCCACGGATGCGGAATACGGGTCACCCAAGGTTCGGGGCTACAACGAGGATGCTAACCCGGCCGAGCCCGCGAGGACTCACCGGACCGCCTAGACGAAGTACGCCTTGTGGCGTTGATGCACTCCGCAAGGTATCAACGGTCCCTACGACGCTACCAAGCGCGCAAGATACGTCGCAGGGATTTCGGCCGAGGGGGATTTGGTCCTAAGGCTACGCCAAGACAACCGAGGGCGCCACAAGCTATCGCCCCGATGGGAGGGACCCTACGTCGTGGTGAAGGTGCTCAAACCGGCACGTACAAGCTTGCCAACGAGGACGGCGAAGAACTCACCAACGCTTGGAACATCCAACAGCTACGTCGCTTCTACCCTTAGCTAGGATTTCCAAGTATTTTTCCGTTGTAAAAACGCACGGCCAACGCCCCAGTTGGTGTCACCTATGTAAATACTCCGAATCTAATAAAAGGGCAACTCGGCTTTCCCCCGAAACCCAAGTTACCCTCGGGGGCTACTGCGGGGGGGCACCCCCCCAAATGGTCCCATTTTTTCGCGCAAAAACGTAATAACACGCGCTAAGTTTGTTTCCTACTTCAACCACGAGCCACGATTCGAAAAGGGCGTAGGTGGCACAGTGGAAGGAGCGCGCGAGCCAGAGACAGCCTACGCCGCGTGGCTATGGCCCGTCTCTCTCGCCTCCAACCCAGCGGGCCCCTGCGAAAGGCGGACTCCCCTAACTAGAATCTACTCAGGAAGAAGAAGAAGCAAAAAGCGCAATAAGCAAGCGATTTCATTTACAAACCGACCATGTTCACGAAACTACTTGTTTATTTACAAGAGGCCACGAGGCCGCAGTTCGATACACATAAACAAAAAACGGGCCTAGCGCCCGTGTGCTTTCGTGCGGGTGGAGCGGCGGCGTCGGCCGGCGTCCGGAAGAGGAATTCTTCGAAGGCCTCGGCGAGCGACTCGGCGGCGTCGCCAGCAAGCGCGTCCGCACGCTCCATGGCCACCTCGTCCTCGACGCCCTCGGGCACGATGTAGCCTTCCGCTACCGCCTCGAGGTTGACCTCGTAGTGGGATCGCACCACTCCGAGGGCCTTCTCGCACGCCCGTGTGCAACGCCCGACGCACCCGCCCCGTGACGTGGCCACCGAGAGCGCGTAGGCGGCCGGCCGCCGAGCCGCCCGCCCGGGCCCTCGCCTTCCTCGACGACGCGACGAGTCTCGAGGGCCGCGTCCCGCGCGGCTCCCCGCAGCCTCCTCGCTCCGAGGAGTTGTAAGAAGCTTGCGGGGGCCTCGGCCCGCCCAGCCAGCCGTGTCCCGGGGCGGTGCGCAAGCCCGGAAGCGACAAGACGACAAGAAATCGAAAGGGGGAAACGAACCCCTCTAAAGCAAGAACTAACAAGCGAGGGTCGACGCAGCTTACCTTCGATTTGTCTCCTCCCCGCATCGAGGTCGCGCGCGCGCGGACTCCAGCGCCGCCTCGAGGCTCGGGACGGTCTCGCCTTGCTCGACGAGGGCCATCTCTTGGGCGGCATTGCGATGCCGAGCGCCAACGCCTCATCCTCAACCTCGGAGAATGCGGCGTTCCGCTCCTCCGGGCCGACTTCTCCGCCGCCCTCGCGAGCAACGCGCTCCCCGCTCCGCCGCCGTCCGGCGTCGCCAAGCGGCGCCCCCGCTCCCCCGCCGGAGCCGCCCCTCGCCCCCCCCCGGCGGGCGATGCGCTCCCCGCCGGAGCCGCCCTTCGCCGGCGACGAGAGCCGCAGCCTTGACGTCGAGGGCGGCCTTCGTGCCATCGGCCTCCTTGGCGCGTCGCTCCGACCCGCGCGCCCCCGCTCCTCGCCGGCTGGCGCCGCCGCGCCCGCGCTCCCTCGAGCGACGTGCGGAGCTCCCGGCCTCGGCGCGAGCGGTGGCCACCTCCGCCTCCCGGGTGGCGGCTAACGTCCGCGTCTTGTCCGAGTCCTCACGCGCGTTCCCACGCCGCCTCGTCACGATCGACGAGGGGCTGCGCGGATCCGCCCGAGACTCGAGTCACGCGCCGCGTCCCCGCCCGAGCTCTCGGGGAGCACGTCGCACCACGCCATCGCCCGGTAAATCAGCCAGCTGTCTGGCGTCCTGAGAGCATCCGCAAGCGCGTCGTAAGCGCTGCATCGCTCCCGGAGCTGGCGGACCTCGGCGTTCACCTGGTCGAACGCGCTATACTTTTCACGAGCGCGACGCTCGAGCTCCTGGCATCCACACATCGAATCTCGCAAGTGTCAAGGCTTGAATGCAGCACGCGAAAACGAAATAAGGAAGGGAGACGAGCAATCGTGGCTCACCTGGAAGACGATCCCAGGCCGGGCCGCCGTGGACCCGCGCGCTTCGTTCAACGCGCGGTTGAGCGTGGCGCCGTGGCTCGGAGCTCGCCCCGCAGCTCCCGCTCCCTCTCGGGCGTCGGCCGAACGCCGGGGGATCCCTCCACGGCCCCCCCCCACCCCGGGCGGGGGCGGCCGGCGTGGGAGGACGAGGCCTCGGCATCATGCCCCCGGCCCCCACTATCATGTGACCCTCGTGTCGCCTCACGAGGGCCCCCTCCCCGGGGCTCGGGAGAGTTCGTGGGCCGGGCCCCACCGGTTCCACCCGGGCGGCCGGGAGTCATCCGAGAGCTCCACCACCTCCGCCCGGGGGACCGCCGGCGGGCGGAGCCGCCCCCGCTCCGCCCCGCCGGCGCCCCCACCGCGCCTCCGCGCCGCCACATCCGCGGCGCTCCCGCGGTTGCGCCCGCTCCGCCTCTTCCGCAGAGGGCCGCCACCGCGGGCGGCACCCTCCACCGTAGCCGCCGTTGCGGCCCGCGCCTCCATGGCGACCGGTGCCGGCCGCCCCCCGGCGACCTCCGGCCGCGCCGCGGCGGGTTGATCCACCGGCCGGGCCTCGAAGCCCCGGCCCGGCCTTGCGCGCTCGTGCCCGCCGCCGCGCGCGTCCCCCGGGCGCGACCCCCTCGACGAACGCCGCCGGTGGGGATCGACGCGTCCGTCCTCGGCACCTTGGCTCTGGCAAGAGGAGGGACGGTTGGCACCGCCCCCGCGCAAACACGAACGGAGGATTAGAGCGTCTAATAACCAAGAAACTAAGGCCAAGCAAAGGAAGAACAGGTTCCTTACCTCGCGGAGGAAAAGGCCCGCTTCCTTTTCCTCGAGGCCTCCGACGAGGCCGGCGCGGGGCCGCGCCCCGCCGCGGCACCTCCCCGACGGCGCCGCCGCACGCGCGGGCACGCCCGCCTCACGCGTGGGCGCGCCCCGACGCCACCACCACGCGCGGGGGCACGGCCGGCCCCGCGCGCGCGCGCGCCCACCGACGCGCCCCTCGACGAGGACGCCGCGCGCGCGACGCGCTCCCGCCACGCGCGGGCACGCTTGACGCGCGCGCGCACGTCCGCCGCGCGCGCCCTCCGTGGCGCGCGCCGGCACCTCCCCCGCGGCGCGTGCCGCCCCCGACGACGACCGCCCGGCGGCGGACGCCGACGCGCCCGCCCCGTGCAAAGCCACCCCCCGACGCCGCGCGAGATCCGGCGACGGGGGCGCGGGCCGCCACCCTCGTCCGAGGGGCCCTCCCCCTCGGACTCTTCCTCCTCGTCCCGGTCCGAGGACGAGGGCTCCTCGATGTCCCGGGAGGAGAGCCCCGCCCTCCTCCCGCCGCCGGTACTCCGCGGACCGTGCGTCGCGCGCGCGCTTGGCGCCGCCTTGCGTGCTCCCTCCCCCGCGCGCCGCCCGCTCCCCGCCGCTCCCGGCCGCGCCGCCCGGCCGAGCGCACGGGAGTCGGGGGTGGGTGGAACGGACTTGGCGGCGTTGAACTGCACCACCCCGCGCGCGAGGACAACGATGGCGCATCAGGAAACGGAAGCAAGGACAAGGATTAAAACAGAATAAAAAAAAACCACACTCACCAACGGCCGATGGGGAGCATCTCGATGTCCCACGGGGGTCCGACCCGCGGTGGCGGCGTCCCGGTGTCGACGGCGCTCCGCGCCCGGTGAGCGCGTACGGCCGCTCCCGGCGGCGGCGGGAGCATCCGCGACCTCGCCACGTCGACGGGGTTGGCCGCCTCCGTCATCTCGAAGATGCGAGCGGCCTCTCCATCAACGGCACGATTCGCCGGTGATGAAGGAAGGCGAGGACGCCCATCGCGTTGAGCCCTTCCCTCGCCGCCCGGCCGCAAGGCGGCGAGGACGGACCCCTCGGCGCGCCCGATGGTTGGCCGTGGGCAACCCGTAGCCCCGACGGTCCGGCCTCTTCTTGAACACCCGGCCGGTGTAGGGAGGAAGGCCGGGCTCGGCGTTGCGCGGATAAAACCATCCCCGCTCCCGGCCCGGCGTTGTTCGTCGTCATGGTGCGGGGGATGTAGAACTCCTTGAGCCGCCCGCGCAGCGAGCGACATCCCGCCGGCGCGCACCGCGCGGCGGGTCCTCGGCTCCGACGTGGGCCGCGTGATGAGCTCCGCGCGGTAGAGGTTTACCCGCAGCTCCCGCTGACCGGGATCCCCGGTACCCTTCGCGTACGCCCACAAATGTGGCCGCCTGCGAGATCGCATTGGGGGCAAAGTTGTGCAGCTCCACCCCATAGTGGTAGCACAATGCCCGCATGAATGTGCTCGCCGCGCGTTGAAGCCGCGCTCGTGGTAGCGGAGGAAGCTCACCACGTAGCCCTCCGGCGGATTGGGCTCAAGGTGCGACGATGGCGGCACGATCCACTCCGCCGGGCGCCCTTCTTCGTTGGCCGAGAGCTGGCCGGCGGCGACCGCCCGCCCGTGGCGAGCCGGGTCACGGTCGACCTCTCCCACGCGTACGGCTCCAGGATCCTAATCGGAAGCTGAGGCGGCGCCATGAGGGAGGGCGAACGAGTGCGAGGGCGGAGGACAAGGAGACAAGGAAGAAGCTCTAAACAGCGAGCCCGCGCGACGGCAAGAGCGAGGCGAAGGCGAAGGGACGGAGGACTGAAACGGTGAGGAGCCAAGGTAGAAAACCGCCGCCCCTTCCTCACCGCAGTTTTATAGGCGACGGGCGAGTTCTCCGGAGCGCACGCCTCGCCAACATTAACTGCAGGAATCTTTCCATCGCGTCGACGGGCGGGCCCCACCACGACCGGCGGCAGCGGCTCTAACACCGCAGCGGGTCATCATTACGGCAAGACCGGCGACGACCGAGGCGAAACCGTCACGTCCGCCGCCACATCGCCCACTACGCGCGCGCGCGCCGCGGCGCCTAAAAAGGCGCGCCCGCGCGCGCAAAACCCGCGGCCACGCCCGCAAGGCAATTAAATGCCCGGCCCCTTGCCAAGCAAGGAGAGCCCTCGAGCGAGGCGAATCCTCGGCCGAGACAAGGGTGACCCTCGATGGGATGACGGCGTGAGAAGGTCGCCGGGACCTGCTCGGTGTAGAGCGAGGGTGCGGCCGCGGCACCCATGCCACGTAGGACCCTCGAGCGGCATGACCCCCAACTCGAAACAAGGCGACCCTCGATGGGATATCGCCGTGAGAAGGTCGCCCGGGACCTGCTCGATGTAGAGCAGACCACCGCGGGCACCCATGCCACGTAGGACCCTCGAGCGGCACGACCCCCAACTCGAGACGATGTCAACCCCCTAAAGAAGGCACGCGCGTAAGAGGATCGCCCAGGTCACGCTTGAAATAGAGCGACACCGAAAGCACTCACACCGCGCCATGCCACCAACCAGCACCTCGAGGGTCGGCACGCCCATATCCCTCGACGGCCGCAAACGCGAAAAAGACGGGGCTGGCCAAGGCACGGCCCCGCACGGCCTTACTGATCAGAGGTTCGAAGCCTGACCCTCGACGGGTTCGAACAGGCGCCCCAGATCACAGAGTTAGGGACGACGAGGGCACGCGCATTCGAGCCGTTCCTCGAGCCTGTCGGCTCGAGGGTGCCCCACATGTCGTGTTCGAGAGCCAGCGAGGGCAGCTAGCCGGGGGGATCCCACCGAGGGAGAGCTTCCGCGCCCTCGGTCCCTAGCGAACGGGACCGAGCCCCACCTAGCAAACCCACGCAAGCGCTTCCATGGACGTGTCTCCGGACCGCGCAGCCTACCCTTATCGAACGGGGCATGGACGTCCACTTGAACCACCCGCTAGCAGCTGCTCGAAGAGGAATCCGCGATTCGCGACCCGCTCGATGGGAGTCGTGGAAACCTCACCTCCCGACCCGCGGAGGGACGGCGAGGGCGCGATAAAAAACAAGTCGTCATGGCTCGACCCGATCGCCTCGAACGTGCCAAGGCTCTGGGGGCTTGACGCACGGCTACACCTCCTTGGAATTGCACCCGCCGGAGACAAAGGACGGGGAGCGTGCACCCCCGATGCCGGCTGAAATACCGCCGATGCCGGTTGGCATATGTGCCACGCCTTCTCGACCGAATTGCTCGCGGTTAACCCCCTCGCAGAGAGCCCACACTCCCGCAGGCTTCGGGGCTTAGACCCGCGGGTCCGCTAGCGCGGCCCCACGGAAAGCGTTCGCAAACAAGGAGGGAAGAACGTCCTATCGCAGGGTTCCGGCATCTGCGGGAGCCTCAATGGCAAACCCGCAGATGCTCGGGGGCTACTGTCGGGGACCGCCCTAGGGGTCCCCTCAAATAATGGGGGAACCCTCACTTAAATTCCTGCATCAAAATGAACTAAGCCTAACCATGCAGAGAACTAACCATGCAGGACGTGGCCCATGCAGCAGGACTTCGGAGGCCCACCAAGACAGCTCGCCTATGAGACCCCTCGAGCAGCTCCGCCGCCCCCGAGGGTACGCTCCCTCCCTCGAACGGGTTCCGCCCCGCCGAGGGCCAACCCCCTCCTCGAACGGGTTCCGCCCCCGTTCGAGGGGCGACCCCTCCCTCGAGCGGTCCCGCCCCCGCTCGAGGGCTCGCTCCCCCTCGAGCGGGCCTCGCCCTCGCTCGAGGGTTCGCTCCACCCTCGGCCGGGGCCCGCCACGCTCACGGGCACCCCGCACGCGTGCGCCGGCCTCGTCCTTGGGCATTTAACGCCCGACGCCGCGGGACGGCGCCATCATGCGCCCGGGCTCACGCCCCGTGCCGCCGCACCAACTCCCCAGGGAGGAGCCCATCCCCGCCACTGTGGGGTGGACTGTGCGGTACGGCCGGCGTCGCCCTCATGACACCGCGCGCACGCCACCGTACGACTAACGCGCTCGACCCTCGAAAGGGGGCCGGCGCACCCTCGACTCCACTTTCCCGTGACCCCGCAGGGTTGGGTGAGGGACGCTAGGCCGGTGGGTGGCCATCCCGGCCACTGTAACGGCGCGGCCGCCGTACCCACGCGCGCGGGCACACGCCCGACTCCGCGAGCGCACGCCCGAACACCGGCAAGCAACCACTCCACCACCGCGAGCTCATTGGGAAGGAACGCCGTCCCCGCCCGCTCCCCGTGCCCCGTACCGGCCATCATCGCACCTCCCCTCGAAGCCTATCGTGGGACGCCATCGCCATTTGCCGCCTCCTACCCCTCGAACCGCCACCGTTCGGGTACAAGGTAGGCCATCATGGCCGGATCGCAGCGAAGATCGACCGGACGATCGCCCGCTCTACACCATAGCACGACGTGCTCCCGCACGCAGCTAGGTAGCGCGGCGTGCATGTAACTCGCCGCTCCCTTGGCCTATAAAAGGGGAGGCGAGCCCCCAGCCGCGGGGGACGGATCCAGAGGAACACGAGGCACCGTGCACTCACTCTCTTATTCTCCCACAACATCTTCGCCTACTCACCGGGGACTTGGGAGCCACGCTTCCTCTCCCGCCTTGCTTGTATTTGCCCCACTACAAGCACCCCGTGCCGAGCAATATAGTGCCACGAGCACACCACCTGTCGGGACGTACGGCCCCCTCGGCCGGAACCAGGATAAATCCTTGTGTCATTTGTTGCTTAGCATCGACCATTGAGGGATAGACCTAGGTGTTATCTACTGGTTAGTGTCGGGACCATATTCCGCACCGACAGCACCAACCAGCGAGCCCGGGAGGACTCGCTAGACCAATTGGACGAGGCCCGCACCGTGGCCCTGATGCATTCAGCAACCAACAAGCGCTGAGGCGGTACCAGGCCCGGAAGTACGCTGCCGAGACTTCGACGAAGGGGACCTAGTCCTAAGGCTGCGCCAATACAATCGAGGCCACCACAAGCTATCACCCCCATGGGAGGGACCCTACGTCATTGTCAAAGTACTCAAGCCCGGCACCTACAAGCTGGCCAACGAGGAGGGCGAAGAACTCACCAACGCTTGGAACATCCAACAGCTACGTCGCTTCTACCCTTAGAAAGGATTTCCAAGTTTCTTTTGATTTTTACATACCCAACAACCCAGTTGGCGACACGAATGTAAATTTTCATCGAATTAATAAAGTCAAAGGGCGGCTCGGCTTTCCCCCGAAAACCAAGTCCCCTCGGGGGCTACTGCGGGGGCATCCCCCCCCCCAAGAGATGGTCCCATTTTTTCGCAATGCCGCAACTGTGCTAAGTACGCCTCGACCCAAATTCTGGGTGAGCTTACGCGGGACGCCAGTTGTTAACACCAAAATTTGGTAAGGAGTCTGACCTGTGGGTCCGGTACGAAAAAGAGTCCGTCTGGTGGAAGGAAGGATATTTTCAGAGATTTTCGGCAAAAAGATCTGCGGTCGGCTATTTGCTCCGGTTCGGCAAAGGAATAGTAGAGCTGATTTTGCGGGATTGGATGGTGACGTGGCTCAATTAGGGGAGACGAATGGATGGGTAGGCGATCGAGCTTAGTTAGGCAACTAATCCATTCGCAGTTGTACTCAACAGGGTATAAATACGACCCCTGAATGTATGTAACAGACACAATCATTCTTCAATACACACCGGCCTTACGCCAAACCCTAGAGTCCTTGTCGTGTCGTCGAGTTCTTCGAGAGGGCCTATCGATCCGTCGACCTCCGTGAGTACCGGCAACCTTGTATCATGTCTAGTATCATGCGGTGGATTTAGATCTGATGCAAGTAGTCTTGTTACCATGCTTCGTGTCATGCGGTAGATTCAAGCTTGGTTCAAGAAGGTTTCTTGTTAGATCATGAGCCATGCGGTAGGCTAAGATCTAGCTTGGAGCTAGTTATCGGCTCTATTGGTTTTTGGCAAGATCCAATAGATTCATTAAGTTATCCCGTGTTATCTTGAGTTTTTACTTTATGTTTTAATTCATGTAACACACCTTTGCCCAATCTAGATGGGTTTGGATCGGCTATATCTCTTTTATGATCCTTGTTCGAGTAGGTTTCATGTTTTAATACGTGGATCTTATGCTTTCCGATAGCCGAACCGAATCGATCTAGGTTGTTACGTGTTGCGGGTTCAAGCTTGCTATGTTCGTATAAATCTTGAAAGAACCGGGTATCATGCGGTAGATGCAGGTTTTTGGGTTGCTTTGGAGCTAGTCATCCGGTGGATTAGATTCTCAAATCAATCTGATAGATTTATTCTCGTGGTAATGTTTGTTCCTTCTTCATGGACCCCGAATCGGCTGTTCAGCTGTATTCGGTTATGTTTCTTCACGAGTAGATCACGTGCGTTATTTATGTTTTGAATGATGCATGCTTTTAGCTTCCCATATTTAGATTGTATCATGCGGTGGATAGATCTATTTGCGGAAAGTGGTACGGTTTTTCATGCAAGTTGTATCATGCGGTGGATAGATTTGTTTGATATCGTGCCCGACGGATCTTAAAGTATCTAGACATGCGGTAGACTAGTGCTTTGGATCTATGCGTGCTTATTTGATACATGATCATGTCCGTGATTTACTTTATTTATTTAATGTTAATCTTCATGGGGATCGGTCATAGCTTTGCGCATGCATCCATGTTCTTACAAAGACCGATCGCTGTCATGCTTACGTCATCCATTCGGCAGTGTTCTTTTTTCCCTTTTGTGGTTTCCCGAATGGTCGTGGCTCTTTAACAGATAGCTTTCTATAGCTATGTGTTATCCCATTTGGCTCTTTAGCCGTAAATATGGAACTGTCTGGTACCACCCGGCAAGTTCCAAGCTTTGATATCTAACTGCTTTATCTTTTGTTAATTTTCAGGAAAAATTGACTGGCACGTCATTTGCTCTCTGCGCGTGTGAAGCCAGCTTTGTTCGGCTTGCTGTGTGATTGGCGTTGAGTGCACTTTTTGCGTCAACACACTTTTTGGCACACCAAGGGATGTGCTCACGTGGACTTGATGATCGGGTCCAAGACGCTACTCACCACCTTCTTTGTCATCGAGGGCAAAGGAGCCTACAGCCTGCTGCTCGGGCGGGATTGGATTCATGCTAACTGTTGCGTCCCGTCCACCATGCATCAACAGCTTATCCAGTGGGTGGACGATGAGATCGAGGTCGTCCGGTGCGCATGACTCCGTGAGCGTGGCCAACATGGAACCGGCCTTTCCGGGAATACCAAGGCATTGATTGTTTCTCAGGGAAAGACTGGGGAGAAGGTCCTGTTGAACCTGTCAGCAGTGATCAACAGCCGATTCAAGCAGTCGGCTCTTATAGTAATTTTTAATGGAGAACCCCGTAGATGGCACTGATGGCAAATTAGGGCGAGGATTCATGTCGGCTGATAAACTGGAGGAAGTTGATATTGGAAGCGGTGATAAACCAAGGCCGATGTTCATCAGTGCAAATTTGCAGCCAGACTTTAGGGGGAATTTGATTGAGCTTCTCAAAGAATATAGGGATTGCTTCGCCTGGGATTACTCGGAGATGCCTGGATTGGATCGTTCCATCGTCGAGCATCGGTTGCCAATCAAGCCTGGCTTCAAACCATATAAGCAACTGCCCCGAAAAATCTACAAGGATGAAGTATTGGCCGATGTGAAGAAGGAAATTGAAAGATTACTTGACGCAAACTTCGTTCGGCGATGCAGATATGCGGAGTGGATTTCTAACATCGTCCCTGTGTATAAGAAGAATGGAAAAATGAGGGTTTGCATAGACTTCAGGGACCTGAACAGAGCTACTCCCATGGATGGATACCCGATGCCTATTGCCGATTTGTTGATTGACGCCGCTCGCCGGACACAAGGTGATTAGTTTCATGGATGGCAATGCGGGATACAATCAGATCTTCATGGCAATAGAAGACATATCAAAGACGGCCTTTAGATGTCCTGGTCATATAGGCCGGTTCGAGTGGATAGTCATGACGTTTGGGTTGAAAAATGCCGGTGCAACCTATCAACGGGCCATGAATTACATTTTTCATGAGTTGATCGGCAAAACCGTGGAAATCTACATTGATGACGTGGTGATCAAGTCCTTAAGTCATGACACCCATCCGGAAGATGTGAAGAAGACCTTGGAGTGCACCCGGAAACACGGTTTGAAGATGAATCCAAACAAGTGCGCTTTTGGAGTATCAGCTGGAGAATTCTTGGGGTTTTTGGTCCACGAAGGGGGAATTGAAGTTGGCAAGAAAAGCATGAAAGCCATTGATGAAGTCGTTCCTCCAACCACCCTCAAGGAATTGCAATCACTGCTCGGCAAGATCAACTTCGTGAGAAGATTCATCTCAAATTTATCACAGAAGGTGTTGCCATTCTCTCCATTGCTGAAGCTAAAGAAAGATCAAAAATTCACATGGGGTGACGAACAACAAAAGGCTTTTGATGAGATCAAACAAGACATGAAGGAGCCGCCGGTGTTGGTTCCTCCTCGCCTAAACAAGCCTTTCAAGTTGTACGTGGCGGCCGATACCCAAACCATTGGATCGGCCCTTATTCAAGAATTCGAAGGAAAGGAGCGGGTAGTAGCTTATCTTAGCCGAAAACTACTTGATCCTGAAACCAGGTATTCGGCTGTAGAGAAACTGTGTCTTTGTGTGTACTACTCGTGTACAAAGTTTCGGCACTACTTGTTGAATGCCGAATGCACTGTATACTCCAGGTTTGATGTGATAAAACATATGTTATCTATGCCAATCTTGAATGGTCGGATTGGCAAATGGATCTTAGCTTTATCAGAGTTTGAGTTGAAGTTCGAATCGGCAAAAGCCATCAAAGGTCAGGTCATTGCCGATTTTATAACTGAACATCGTGACCCGTCAATTGATCTGCTTGAAATTACCCCTTGGGCTTTATTTTTTGATGGGTCATCGTGTGGCAAAGGTGGGGGAGTAGGGATCCTACTAATTTCGCCCAGAGGTGAGATGTTTGAATTCGCCATTCCTATACAACCCACTGTCACAAATAACCAGGCTGAGTACGAGGCACTACTTCGAGGGCTTCAATATTTGAGAGAAGCTGAGGCCGTTTCAGTTGAGATCTATGGAGATTCAGAATTGGTAATCAAGCAATTGAATGGCCAATACGAGTGCAGAAGCGAAGCGCTGAGGAGTTACTACGAAGAGTGCAGGGAAATCTTGAAAAGCTTTCCATTGGTAACCCTACAGCACATTCCTAGAGAGCATAACAAGGAGGCAAACAGGCTAGCTCAGAGCGCCTCTGGTTACAAGGAGAGTCAGGAAGCGTTTGCTGCAGAAGTATGTGCACTAGGGGCGGATCTTGCAGAAGATGATTGGAGGAAAGAAATCGTCGATTACTTGAAAGATCCATCCCGGAAAGTCTCTAGGAAACTCAGGTACAAGGCAATTAAGTTCGTTCTTCTGGATGATAATCTGTTCTATAAATCATTAGATGGAGTGTTACTACGATGCTTGAGTCCAGAAGAAGCCAAGAACATGATGAGCGAGGTGCACGATGGGATATGTGGAGCGCACCAATCGGCCTACCGTATGAAGTGGGTTATTAGACAAGCTGGGTGCTTTTGGCCGACGATACTAGAGGACTGCTTTGAGTATTACAAGGGATGTCAGGATTGCCAAAGGTTTGGGAATATTCAAAGGGTCCCTGCATCAGCATTGAATCCCATCATCAAGCCATGGCCATTCAGGGGCTGGGGTATAGACTTGATTGGCCAAATTAATCCGCCGTCCAGGAAGGGGCATAAGTTCGTGGTTTTGGCTACAGATTACTTCACCAAATGGGTTGAGGCGATCCCACTGAAGAAGGTGACGTCAGAAAACATGATCGAATTCGTCAAGGAACACATCATCTATCGATTTGGGATCCCTCAGACGATTACCACTGATCAGGGGGCACAATTCGTGTCATTGGAGTTCAGAGATTTTGCCGAAAGCATGGGAATCAAATTGTTTAATTCTTCTCCATATTATGCCCAAGCTAATGGTCAAGCAGAGGCTTCTAATAAGATCATGATCAAGCTAATACAGAAGAAGATCGATCAGAAGCCAAGAAGGTGGCATTCGGTACTCAGTGAAGCGCTGTGGGCTTACCGAATGGCCCCCCATGGGGCTACAAAGACTTCTCCTTACGAGTTGGTTTATGGGCATCACGCAATCCTGCCTTGGGAAATACAATCAGATTCAAGGAGAGTGGTGCTGCAAAACGAGTTGAGCTCCAAGGATTACAGTGGCCTAATAATGGATGAACTAGAAGATTTGCATATGATCCGTCTCAGGGCCCTGGAGAACATCGAGAAAAACAAACTGCGGGTTGCCAAGTACTATAACAAGAAGGTAAAAGTAAGGCAATTTGCAGAAGGCGATCTAGTTTGGAAAGCGCTATTGCCGATTGGAACTAAATACAGTGAATTCGGCAAATGGTCCCCTAACTGGGAGGGGCCTTTTCGTGTGGTCAGATGGGTTCCTGGTAATGCATACATATTGAAAACTTTGCTATGAGAAGAATTTTCCGCTGCGATAAATGGAAGATATCTGAAGAAATATTATCCTAGCATTGAGATCGATCGATGATTACACACATCTGGCACAAAAATAGTCGGCGCTCAAGAATGAGGCCGCCTTCAGAACAAAATCCATGAACAAGAGAAAATGGCCAGTGCCTGGATGCATTGCCCTTAGCTCAAGACTACATTACAACTGCTTCTTGCAGGGTTACATCTAACAACCCCGGTGGTCAGATCCTCGAGGAGGAGGGAAGCAGAAGGCGTGGAGGAAGAAGCGAAAGTATGATACAATCTTTTCTTTAATTCTTCGGCTGCTCCCTCTTCAGTTGCTCCAGGACCACCGTAACGGCAACCTGGAACGCGCGGGGGTGCCCATGGTTGGCGGCCTCCACCAAGCTATCCCAGGCCGACTTCAGGTTGTTGTACCTGTCAGAGACATCTAAAGAGGAGGAATCAAGATTAGGGGCAAAGAAATCCAAGTGCAAGCACGAGGTCAAGAAGGAGTCAGGAACGTTTACCCCCTACTAATGCCTCCAGAGCCATGCGACGCTCGCGCTCGGCTTGGCAACGGGCGGACATGTCCCTGAGGCCGTGCTCCAGGTGCCGGACGCGGCGGCGCGCCGTCGATGGTTGGTCCTCTGTTCAGGCGTGGCATCCTCTGCTTCGATGGAGGAATCAGAGGAGATGTACTCAGGCACATCTTCGGTCCCGATGACTTCTTCGGGAAGCAAATCAAGGCTGAAAAGGACGAGAGGAAAACATGAAGCGCAAGATCATGCGGGAGAACGAGGAGCAGATCAAGAAAGAACTCACTTCCGAATCGTACGCTTCTTTGATGAGCCGCTCTCCTGAGGTTGTTTACCCTTGTCCATGGCGTTGGGGTTTTTTCCTTTAGAGGCAGGGGAAGAGATGAGAAATGATGGAGGAGTGCGCGAGTGGATTTGCAGAGCACCCCGCAGGCTATTTTATTGACCGGAGAGGCGCATTGGGAGTGATGACTGGCCAGTACACACTGTTGGAATACCAAGCGGCAGGGTTTTCTACCAAGTGCGAAGGGTTTTCTCTTGAACAGTGTTTATGGATTGCCGAACTGGGATCCTCTGTGGATTTTGCGCCAAGGGGCAGTTGTTCTCGCGCGTTCGGCTAAAGATAGTTCCCGGATACATTCAAAGAAAACAAAATTCGCAGATGCAAAATGCAAAGGGAGTCATCACAGAACAGGTGCAGAATTCAAAAGTTCTTCATCTATTGCCGATATTTACACATCCCTAGTACAATCTAGTCGAAGAGCCTGTTCAACACAGATTGGGGATGAGTAAGTTCGGCAATGGCGTCGCCATGACCATCAAGGCGCTCCAGGATGAGCTCGATCTCCTCGATGTCCTCTGGCGCGCCGCCCCGGAAGCCGCGCGGCCGGGTGGAGTAGTCGACGTCCGTGTGCGTCGCCATGGCGGCCGGGCCCAAGGTGGTCCCCGGACGGACGCCGTGGACGACCACCTCATCAACGCGGCGCTCCACCGCGGCAAGGCGCTCCACCGGCGTATTGCCGAGGGCGTTCACCTTCTCGGCCGGTGCTCCACCGGCTCCTTCGGTGGTTGAGCTCCGCGTCGCGGGCTACAAGAAGCAAGAAGAAAAAGATTAGCGTCAAAAGCCGGGTGGAATCAAGAACTAATCTCAAAGCCGTACCATCAATGGTTTCCGGCGGTATGCCGCGCCGGTCCTCCCACTCTAGCTCGGCTATGCCCGCTTTCTTGGAGACGTCCTCCGGCTCACGCCGGACGCCTCCGGCTCCTCCTTGAAGCGGATGGCGTCTTCTTCCCCCGTACGGTACGGGGGAGTGGCCACTCGGACTCGAGGAGTCATCCGGGGAGGGGCGATTGGCCGGCGCACGAGGCGGATTCCACTGAATCAATCTGAAAAAGGGGGATGATCGTCAAGACAAAAGAAGATCAAAAATAGAATCAAAGAGGAGAGATCGACGATCATCACCACCTGCGCGCATTGGCGCTGCTCCCCTCGGCCTCGTCGGAGGCGCGGCGGCGGTTGAGGCGGCGCACCATTGTGGTTTGGGATGTGCACTGTTTGCAAAAGGGCTAAAGATTGGCAAAGATTCGAGAGCTAGAGGGCCTGATGAAGAGCTAGGGGCACATATGGTAACATTTATAGGCCTGGCAGGATGAATCGTGGCTTCGAGTCGTGGCTGTGGATCGTGGCGCATATCCCAAGAAAATCGGAAGGTGGAAAGGTTTCCTTGGCCAGCCCGCCGACGGGTCGCTTGGAGTTCTAGGCTGAGCCGCGTGCAGTTGATTGGTTCGGCTATAGAAAAATCGAAGTGCCGTTCGGGAGTTGGCGTTTCACTACCGAATGGGTCGTTCAGCATTATATTTGAAAGTGCGCAGAAGAAAGGAAACAGATTGCAAGAAGATATTACAAGAACGACCAATTCAGTTACACATCAATAAGGACATTCAGGCATTCAGAAGTTTGGCAATTACACCACGAGCATTGGATGTTATCAGATGGGAATTGTCCAGCGGCTCTCCGGCAATCCTTTTGGGTAGCGGATAAATCAGTGAGTTCTGCATCGCATTGCTCTATTTTGGTGATAGCCGATTTTACTTCCGCTTGGGTCTTTGCTATCAATCCAGGAAGTTCGGCTATTTTCTCTTTGTCAATCTCTATCTCCGCTGACAGGCTTCTCAGTTCTGCTTCTAGAGCAGCCTTCCTGGCAATTTTCAGATCATAAGAAGCTTGCAGGTTAGCCAATGCATCCTTGTGGCTCTCTCGCTGGGATTGTGCCCCGTTCATAGCATGTTCAGCATCAGTTTTCCTCTTTTCAATGGCCGGGCGGGAGCGCAATTTCCTCCAAGCGTGCCTTACGGGTGCATAAAAGGCTTCTAAGCCATAGACGGATGATAGAGAAGCTCTGATGTCTTCAGGAAGTTCTTGACTAATAGATTCAAACATCTCTTCGAAGTGATGGAGATCATTGAACTGATCCTGAGCATCTTTTTCTAGCCAGGCAGCAATTTCTTTGAGCTTGGACAACACTTCATCTGGCAGCGGCTGGTATACTCCTTCCATCACCTCGGCAGCTGGATTGCTCTCTGATGGTGGGCTCGATGATGATGGAGCCTGATCCTGAGAAACAACATTGCCGAATTAAGAATACTAAACATCGAGGTACCAAAATTAAGTGCAGATGGATACCTCATGGCTGGTTTCTTGAGCAGGGGCAATCGCAGGCGAAGAAGATGCTCCAGGCAGAGCCGAAACTTCCAAGCTAGGAGGTACCGATGCGGCCACTAGCAGCTCGTGGGTTTCTGGCTGAGGAGGAGTCGGGTCTGCCGCCTCTGTTGGGTTGGTTATCTCTGCTTGACCAACAGGTGATGGCACCCTTGGAGAACTTATTGGCTCCGGTTGAATTGGAAGATTCATCCCTGGGGAATTTGTTGCTTCTGCGGAAGGTGATGAAGATGAGATCTCCACCGGGATGGGTAATTCAACCCTGGATGGACTTGTTTGTTGCACCACTGGAACATCTACAAGCTGTTCCTCCATGGCTTCTCCTGCAAATGTCAAATCGAAAGGGTAAATGCCAGTGCTCATCCTTAAGAAAGAACAGTAAAGGTCATACCAGTAGATGGGGCATTGGCAGGCACTGGTTCTGAAGGCTGCTGGACTCTGGTCTGAAAATGCACAATGAATATATTTTATCAAGAGCAGAGTGACCTGGTAATCAAGAAGGTAAAGGGGTTTACCTCAACAAGCACTTTCTTGACAGTTCTTCTCCTTTTAGCACTTGGAGGGGCAATCAGATGCAGACCTTGCCTCCTGTCAGCAGCAAGGCTAGAAAGGCTAGGATCTGTTGTAGCATACCTTGCCATTAGGCCGATGCGAGTTGTGGATTTGAATCCCGCCGTCTTGAAATTGGGCCTGCAACATTGTAAGCAATTTCCCTGGCTCGAGGGGCAGGCACTGTGTTCTGTGGATAAGAAGGTGAAGGTCAGAATCATGAATAAAGAGGACATGTCTGATCCAAAAGTTCATGATGTTACCTCTGAGGTTGGCAAGAAGTCAGGCATCAACTTTGCACAAAACACATGGACAGGCTCACTGAAGGTGTGATCATGGAATTCTTGCCACCAGGAGTTAAAGGTGGGGTGAGCTATGACTATGGGCACAAAAGGACAGGTATAGATAGTAGGGCTACACACATATTGGAAGACCCTGCTGCTGTGCATACTTTCTTTGATTTCCTCTCTGGGTTTGAGGAATTCATGCAGGAACAATCTTGGGGGCATCTGGCCGCATCCAAGTTGCCTGGCCATTACATTAGGCTGATAGTATTCATAAGTGCTGACATTCAGCCTTCCTCCATTGAATTCGGCCGGCAGTATGCATGGGCAGATTACAATGTTGAGAATCTCCAAGAATCTTCCATCTTGGTGGCCAGGCTCAAAGGAGAATTCAACAGGGAAGGTCAAGGTGTCATTGCCCAGATAAGGAAGCCAGAGAGGATCGGAGAAACCTTTGAAGAACAACTCGAAGAGCTGGCTGAAGTCTTGCTGGATAGAAACAGTTGAGGCCGCTTCTCCGTAATTTTGGCATCCTCTGGTAGCTTGAGGCTCTCCTTCGGGGTGATTGGACAAGGGGAAGAATCTGGAGTTCAAATCGACACCGACAATCTGATGCATGTGGAGCTGCAGCCACATTTGAACGAACCACCAAGGGCCGTTGACACATGCTATCCTTTCGCTGGTATACATCTGGGTAACAGTCTGATGAAGCATATGGTATACACTGCCCAAGAAGAATTTTCCCAGGGGAAGGCGGTTGCCACTGGCCAGATGGGATGCCATTGCGATATGGTTCAGGGTAGGCTCGTTGGCTTTACCACAGAAGACGAATCTGCACAGCCACATATTCAAGAATGCTCTGTATTCAACGGCACCCAGGGGATTGTCCTTCATGTGTTTCAAGATGTACTGCTTGTATCCGTTCCCTGGCTTCACCCCTGTCTGCCGTGAGGAATTTTTGAAATTCCAAGGCTGAACAGATCCTGTAATGTCAAGGCCGGTGATCATGTATACATCGGCCAAGGTAGGAGACATTGGACCGTGGCCAAAGAGGAAGGCGTTGACGCCGTTTGACCAAAAGTGGCAGGCTGCTATCAGAAGATCTTCGTTCTTGGGAGTCTCAGCCACGGATAGCTCCAAGCACTGGGCAATACGGAGGGCATCCAGGTTGGTCAA
This sequence comes from Cenchrus americanus, assembly GCA_947561735.1. Classification (NCBI taxonomy): domain Eukaryota; kingdom Viridiplantae; phylum Streptophyta; class Magnoliopsida; order Poales; family Poaceae; genus Cenchrus; species Cenchrus americanus. Next base: position 106,811,631 of record OX387242.1, read on the forward strand.
TCCACTCTTATCTGCAAGAATCCTCCGATACCAAGTCTTCCAGCCTGCAATTGGAGGTAAAGGCCAGTTCTTGAACGCATCTTGCCACTGAGGAGGTGGAGACAAAGCTGCTTTGAAGGGGATTCTCTGAGATTCAGCGGCAATAAAATCTCGAGGGTCAGGATTCCCCACAGGACCAAGGTAATAAGACCTCGAATTGGCCTCGGTGCGAATCAAAAGTACAGTGGAAGGCTCCTGGAAGAAAACGGAAAAGAAAATCTCAGGTAAAATTGAAAACCTAATGCCGAACAAGGTTTGCGGGGGATGAATTTACCTGGGCATCTTGGTTCTGAGCTGCCATTGGAGTTTCGAGCTCGGAATGAGGAGATCTAGGGTTGGATCCGGATGAAGATTCTGGCGGACTGCGAAGAACAGGTGTTGACAGATTTGATTTGAGGATTCGTGGCTGGAGTCAATTGTGGAACAAAATTACTTTTATCCCACAATTGAAGGGGCATGTGTTAACACCAAAATTTCGTAAGGAGTCCGACTCGTGGGTCCCGTACGAAAAAGAGTCCGTCCGGTGGAAGGAAGGATATTTTCGAGAGATTTTCGGCAAAAAGATGCGGTCGGCTATTTGCTCCGGTTCGGCAAAGGAACAGTAGAGCTGATTTTGCGGGATTGGACGGCGACGTGGCTCAATCAGGGGAGACGAATGGATGGGTAGGCGATCGAGCTTAGTTAGGCAACTAATCCATTCGCAGTTGTACTCAACAGGGTATAAATACGACCCCTGAATGTATGTAACAGACACAATCATTCTTCAATACACACCGGCCTTACGCCAAACCCTAGAGTCCTTGTCGTGTCGTCGAGTTCTTCGAGAGGGCCTATCGATCCGTCGACCTCCGTGAGTACCGGCAACCTTGTATCATGTCTAGTATCATGCGGTGGATTTAGATCTGATGCAAGTAGTCTTGTTACCATGCTTCGTGTCATGCGGTAGATTCAAGCTTGGTTCAAGAAGGTTTCTTGTTAGATCATGAGCCATGCGGTAGGCTAAGATCTAGCTTGGAGCTAGTTATCGGCTCTATTGGTTTTTGGCAAGATCCAATAGATTCATTAAGTTATCCCGTGTTATCTTGAGTTTTTACTTTATGTTTTAATTCATGTAACATACCTTTGCCCAATCTAGATGGGTTTGGATCGGCTATATCTCTTTTATGATCCTTGTTCGAGTAGGTTTCATGTTTTAATACGTGGATCTTATGCTTTCCGATAGCCGAAACCGAATCGATCTAGGTTGTTACGTGTTGCGGGTTCAAGCTTGCTATGTTCGTATAAATCTTGAAAGAACCGGGTATCATGCGGTAGATGCAGGTTTTTGGGTTGCTTTGGAGCTAGTCATCCGGTGGATTAGATTCTCAAATCAATCTGATAGATTTATTCTCGTGGTAATGTTTGTTCCTTCTTCATGGACCCCGAATCGGCTGTTCAGCTGTATTCGGTTATGTTTCTTCACGAGTAGATCACGTGCGTTATTTATGTTTTGAATGATGCATGCTTTTAGCTTCCCATATTTAGATTGTATCATGCGGTGAATAGATCTATTTGCGGAAAGTGGTACGGTTTTTCATGCAAGTTGTATCATGCGGTGGATAGATTTGTTTGATATCGTGCCCGACGGATCTTAAAGTATCTAGACATGCGGTAGACTAGTGCTTTGGATCTATGCGTGCTTATTTGATACATGATCATGTCCGTGATTTACTTTATTTATTTAATGTTAATCTTCATGGGGATCGGTCATAGCTTTGCGCATGCATCCATGTTTTTACGAAGACCGATTGCTGTCATGCTTACGTCATCCATTCGGCAACGTCATTTTTTTCCTTTTGTGGTTTCCCGAATGGTCGTGGCTTTTAACAGATAGCTTTCTATAGCTATGTGTTATCCCATCTGGCTCTTTAGCCGTAAATATGGAACTTGCCGGTACCACCGGCAAGTTCCAAGCTTTGATATCTAACTGCTTTATCTTTTGTTAACTTTCAGGAAAAATTGACTGGCACGTCATTTGCTCTCTGCGCGTGTGAAGCCAGCTTTGTTCGGCTTGCTGTGTGATTGGCGTTGAGTGCACTTTTTGCGTCAACACCAGTAGCTAGAGGGTGAAGAAGCGCGAGTCTGGGATAGCCCACGCCTCCAACAGGATACGGCCCTTCCCCATCGCCGCTTTGCCTACTGGCTACTCGTGCGAACGAAACTTCCCTAGCCAGGTTTACCTAAGAAAACGGGAAGGCAGAACAACACAATTGCCGAAATAAACAACGAGTATTTCAAATTACAAATGTCAAAGTGTTTTAAACAAACAAATGTTTATTACAACAGTCGCGCGGCTCGAATTCTAACATCAAAAACATAAAGGGCACAAACACCCAATGGTCTTCAGGCTTGGGGGCCGCCAGCCAGAGGAGTGTCCGGGAAGAGGAAGTCCACGAAGTCCTCGGCGAGGATGTCGGCGGCAGGAGCTGCAAGCGCGTCCGCGCGGTTCATTGCCACCTCGTCGTCGACGTCGACGAGAACGACGCAGCCCGTGGAGACGGCCTCGAGGTTGACCTGGTAGTGGGAGACCACCACGCCAAGGGCTTTCTGAACTCCCAGGTGAAGGGCACGGCGCAGGCGCTGGGTAACATGCCTGTCGAGGGCACGAAGGCGACTCGCCATCGAGCTCCCGGCCTGCACATCACCCTCCTCGACCTCCTGGCACGCCTCGAGGGCGGCGGCCCGCAGCTCCTCCAACTCCTGTTGCGAGGAGTTGTAGGCCATCTGGAGGGACTCTACCTGGGTCGTCGAGTTCCCCAGAGCGTTCTGCAGGCCTAAAAATCACGGACAAAAGAAACTAAAATTGGGAGCGGATCCCAAATGAACCAAACCAACAGGCGAAAGGTAGAAAGGGGCGACTCACCTTCGACTTGTTTCTTCTCCGACTCGAGGGCCTTGCGCACGTCCTCGGCCCCCTGCCACAGGCTGAGGACCGTGGCTTCCTGCTCCTCGAGGGACTGGCGTAGATCCTCGTACGAGACGCTAAGTTGGTTTAGCTCCCTGTCGAGCCGCGAGACTTCTTCGTCCCGCTGCTTGAGGGTTGCCTGCGCCCCCTCGAGTGCGGCACACTTCTGCTGGAGTCAGCCTAGGCCTCTTCCCGCACCAGACGCTCGCGTTCGAGGGCGGCCCGAGCCTCAGCAAGGGCGGCCCGCTCCTCCTAGAGTTGCGCCTCCGCCTGGTGGCGCGCATCCTGCTCCTGCTGAAGCCGCTCCTCCATCGAGTCGAGAGAGGCGGCCTTGTCCGCCAAGCTGGTCCTCAGCAGCTCGGCCTCCCTAGCCTTCTCCTTGGCCTGGCTCTGCCAGGACTGCGGCCCCTCGAGGGTAGCGCGGTCTTGCTGGAGCTGAGCTCGAGTGGAAGCCAGCTCCCTCTCGAACTCCGCTACCGCAACTCGCACCGCGGCCGCATCCTCACGTGCCTTCCTCAGCGCCTCGTCCCACTCCAGGAGCGTTGTCCTCACCTTCGCGACTGCAGAGGCGTCTTTCGCAGCCTCGGCATCCTGCTCCAGAAGTTCGTCCCGCACAACTTGCAGCCGGTACTCCAGCCACCCATTGTCGGTCCGCAGGGCTTCGACGAGAGCGTCCAGGGCGTCGTGCGGTCTCGGGCAGTACCCCTTGGCGCTCGGAGCTCGGACCGATCGAGGCGGTTGTACCTCTCTCAGGCCCGACCCTCCAGCTCCTGTCGACGTCAAACAAGGCGCGGGAGAAGGCAAAGTCAGGGGACGCGCGGGCGCAAAAACGACAAGGAAAACCTCGAATTCGACGATGAGAACACGTACCTTGAAGATCTACCACGCAGGACCGGCATGGATCCGCAGGGCCTCGTTCTACGCATTGTTGAGTGAGGCCCCTTGGTCTCGAAACTCCTGACACAGCGCCTGCTCGGCCTGGGCCTCGTTGAAGTTGGCCGGCGACGCGCTGGCGGGCTCCCGCTCCTACTCCAGGGGCGCCACGGTGGCATCTGGGGCAGGGAGGCTGGCGCGTGACGACGAGGCCTCGGCGCCATGCGTCGGCCGCCGTGGCATCACACAGCCGTTTTTTCGCACCACCAGTACCCCCGCCACGAGGCCTCGGGGCCGGGCGCGGTGCCGGCTCTCCCACGGCGGCCCTACCCGGGCGGCGGAGCATCGTCGTCAGGGATCTCCACCACGGCCGCCTGATCGACCGCGGTGGGGACGGGCGCCGAAGGAACCGTTGACGCGGCGGTCGCCGCTACCGTGGCCGCCACCACGGCCGCAACCTCCGCCGCCGCGACCCCGTGGCCATGGCCACGGCTCCGTGCGGTGGCTCGTTCGCGCCGCAGCTGCGCTCTCCGCCGCCCGGCGCCCTCGACGAGCGCCGCCTCGTGGGCACAGACGCGTCCGACTTTAGTGCCTTAGCGGGCGCGAGGGCGGGGACGATCGGTGCCACCCTGCGAACACGAAGACAGGAAATTAAGCTCCAGCCCCTCGAAATCAGAATGTCTGGAGGAACGACTGCTTACCTCAAGGTGGAGAAGCCCCGCTTCCTCTTCCTCGAGGGCTCGACGAGCGCGGCGCGGTGGAGGCCGGGGTCGTCGCCGCCACCGGCGCTCCCGCACGCTTCCCGGTGCGTGCCGCCTCTTCCGCGGGCCGCCTGACGGCGGGCGCTTGCGCGCCCACCACGGGCGCCTACGCCTCTGCTGCCTCTGCGGCTCTTGGTGAGGGATTCCACCTTTTAGGGAGGGCTGTCCCTCGCCGCTCTCTTCTTCTTCTAACTCTCCCGACGATGAGTTCTCTAGAGTCACCGGGGGAGAAAGTCCCTGCTGCTCGCGCGGCTGGTACTCCTCGACCCGCTGTTCCCGGCGCTTCCGCCGCTGGATCCTCTTCTCCTTGTGTGCCACCCGCTCTTGCACCCGTCGCTGTGCCGCGCGCAGCCGCTCGGGCTCGGGGCGTGGGCGGGTCGGACCGCGCGGCGTCCACGGTCACCCTCTGCTAAAAACAAATGTCAAAACCGCGTCGTGAGGACCGAAGCCACCCCCAACCGGTGTCGCCGGAGAGTTCTTCAATGCGGTCGTGGGGGAGCGAGCGAATCCGCGTCGCGCTCGGTGCGAGGAGGGGGACACGCCGCGGGTGCGAGGGGGGCCTTCGGCCCCCCCCCCGCCCCCCCATGGGCCGTTGTAAGGGGGCAGGCCGATGCCGTTGTTGCAGAGGTAGAACCACCCCCACTCCCATTCCGCATTGTTGGAGGTCATCGTGCAGGGGATGTAGAACTCCCTGCACGAGTCCCGCAGCGAGATCGACAGGCCGCTGGCGCGTACCGCGCGGTACACCCGTGGCTCAGGTGTGGTGAGCGTGTGCATCTCTGCGCGGAAGAGGTGGACCCGAGGATCCCGCCTCAGACCGGGATCCCCGTGGAATCCCTCGCGTAGCGCCGACGAAGGTGGTTGCCTGCGAAATCGCGTTGGGGGCGAAGTTGTGCAGTTCCACCCCGTAGTGGTAGCACAGTCCGCACATGAAGCGGTTCGTCGGCGCGGCGAAGACGCGCTCGTGGTGTCGGATGAAGCTGACGATGTAGCCGTACGACGGGTTGGGTTCCCGATCCATCACCGGCAGAACAATCCACGCCGCAGGCTGCCCATCCACGTTCGGCGCCAGCTGGCCGCCGTTCACGAGCTCGCTCAGGGCGAACCTCGTCACCGTCGAGCGGCTCCACGGTAGCGGATCCAGCACCGTGATTGGCTGTGGGCAAGCCATTGCGGTTGGCGGAGGCGTACGAAGACGAAGCTGGCGGCGGGCGAAATGAAAGGGCGCACGGCCGAGGAGCGAAGGAAAGAAGCAAAGGGCAGCGGACGCTAAGTGTTGAGGTAAGGGGCTCCCCTCTCCCTCTCCCTGGATTTATAGATCCAGGGGAGCCGTGCTCCCTGAACCGCGCGCGCGCTGCGTGCATTAACTGCAGGTAGCCGCGTCTACCACTGACGAGCAGACCCCACGTCGCCGAAACGGCCAGGCGCACGCGCACGCGCAATCATTACGACGCGGCAGCCGAAGGGCCGCGGCGGCCCGTCACGTCCGCCCCCCACGTCGCCCACTACATGCACGGTTGCGTCGCCTGAAAAGGCGCGCCCGCGGTGCACGACTGCAGCCACGACTGTGGGCATTTAATGGCTCGATCCCTTACCAAGTAAGCGTGACCCTCGCGCGGCCCAAGCCCAGGGATCGAAAAATCAGACCCTCGAAGGGTGCGATTACTGACCAGTGGCCTCGAGACCCGCTCAGCGAGAGCGGGTGCCACATGTGCCCTCGATTCTAGGGGATTACAAATCAGCAGCTCGAGGGCCTGGCATGACCACGATCCCACAAGTCCTGCAGATGTAGATGGGAGCACCTATCTGCCACCCCGCAACGGCCCTACTAATCAGGGGTTCGAAACCTGACCCTTGAAGGGTTCAAACTGGCGCTCCAGATCAACAGATTCAGGGACGACGAGGGCACGCGTATTCGAGCCTATCCTCAAGCTCACCAGCTTGAGGGCGCCCCACATATCGTATTCAAGAGCCAACGAGGGCAGCTAGTCGAGGGATCCCATCGAGGGAGAGCTTCTGCACCCTCGGTCCCCAGCGAACGGGACCGAGCCCTACCTAGCACATCCACGTGAGCGCTTCTTATGGACGAGTCTCCGAACCACGAGCCAACCCTTATCGAACGGGGCATGGGCGTCCACTTGAATCACCCAATAACAGCTCAATGAGGAATCCGCAATTCGCGACCCGCTCGATGGGAGTTTCGGAAACGTCACCCTCCGTCCCGCGGAGAGATGGTGAGGGAAGGTACAAAACAAGTCGGAGTGGTCGCCCCGATCGCCTCGAACGGGCCCAGGCTCAGAGGATCGACGCACGGCTACACCTCCTGGAGATGCACCGAACACAGCCGAATGCCAAATACGTGCGCATGGCACCGCCGAGGCTAGCTGGAATATTGCCGATGCCGGCTGAAACGAACCCCTCGCACACCGGCAGATCCTGCGAAAAAACCTTGCAGAAGCACCCACGCTCCTGCAAGGCTTCGAGGGCTAGACCCGCGGGTCCGCTAGCGCAACCCCACGGAATAGCACAGCAACCAGGAGGGAAGAAAGTCCCATCAGTAGATGTCAGCATCTGCGGGATCCTAACGGATACATTCGCAGATGCTCGGGGGCTACTATCGGGGACAGCCATAAGGGTCCCCTAAACAACCAGGGAAAACCCCACTTTCTTTCGAAAAAACAAAACGCAAACGAACCTAAAATACACTTAAGACAACTCACGGCCCAGCGGCCGGGCCCACGACCCTGGTGGCCCCAGCAACCCACCAGATAGTCGGCCCAGCCACCCCCGGGCGGAACTCCGCTTCACTCGAGGGGCACAGCACCACACTAGCAAACTCCCGCCTCGCTCGAGGGCTGGACGCCCCCTCGGGTGAGGTTCAGCCTCGCTCGAGGGCCGATAGCCCCCTCGGGTGAGGTTCCGCCTCGCTCGAGGGCCGGTCGCCCCCTCAGGTGAGGCTCCGTCTCGCTCGAGGACCTCACAGGCTCGCCGCCTCCGTACCTGCTCCCCCGACAGGGGCATTCAATGCTCTGACATTTGCAGGCGCCCGGGTCAAAGATGAATCCACGCTGCGCCTCTGACACGCCTGGGAATCATGCCCTGACGCTGTTCCGCAACTCCCCCAGTGAGGCCATCCCCGCCACCGCGTTGCGACAATGCGGCAAGGCCGCGTGTCGGTCCGTGACACTGTGTCCGCCCACTCTGTACGCGACGCGGCGGGCGCCTCGAAAGGGGATTCGGAGGGACCCTCGAAGGGGGGGGCACGGACGCCTATTCCACGCTTGCCCAAGGGACTATGCGTCGTCGCCGGGAGGCCCTCTGCCCCCCCTATCGCTCTATCGCCCCGTGCGCCCATCCCCGCCACCGCAATGCCATACGCCCCTCGCCGCGCTACACCCTCGAGTCCCGGGTCGACACAAACGACGACTCAACAGAAGATTTCAACACCACCACCCTCGAAGCCGCTCCTCGACGGACACAGGGCACGTCGTGACGCTCCGCCGAAAGCCAGATTCGCCAGGACGGCCGTCCACTCCGTCGCACTATCCGCCATGCCATCACACGTAGCTAGAACAATGTGGCACGTCTGTAAAATGCCTCCTCCTTGGCCTATAAAATGAGGGGCGGTCCCCTGGCCGTAGGGGGATGACAGAATGCACTCACTCGCACGCTTTCTGCCTTCACCACGATATTGGCACTCGCCTCAATCAAAATACCTGCGGGACCCCGGAGGCCCGGCCCCCCTCCTCCCTCCCCCTCCTCTTGTAGCCCCTCCCGCAAGCACCCTACGCTGGCAACGCAATATAGTGCCCCGAGCACACCTGTAACATCCTAGGTTTTCACTTGTATTCAAAATGTCGAATTTCAAAAACTTGAATTGAAGTGGAGTGCTCGTTTGTCGATTAAGATTGTCCTCCTGTTTCCTTCCCCTAAATTCTTAGGTTTAATTTCGGCTTCCACAACACCATTAGGATTTAAACCCTGCTAGTGTGAAAATTTGGCTCTTTCTTTGAATTTCGTTTGGATTTTATTTGGGTAGCTTCAAGGTTGAATTCAAATTTGAATTTGAGAACACATAATGGCGGCCGGGAAATTCACAAGGCGCCATCCCAGTGCCACTCGGGCCGCCAACCTCGCTTTCCCGCCCCGCTCCACTTAGAGCCCTACGACCCGCCGCGGCCCGGCCACCGCGCGCCGCCCACCTACCGCCCGCCGCGCCGCGGCCGCGGCCGCCAAGTGGGCCACCCCCCTCGCGTCATGCCGACGTCGGCGTCGTCACCCTCCCCCTTTTCTCTTGCGTTGCGGCGTCGAAAGGGAAAGGGCGGAGCGCGCCGGTCATGGCGTGCGTCGCGACGCGCCCCCGCGGCCCTCCCGTCGCATCGGCGCCGTCCACGTGCCCCCCCGCGCCCCGCCGCTATAAGTAGCCGCCGCCGCCGCCGCCCGGATCTACCCAACCCTAGCCGCCCGGGGGAAACCGATCCCCCCGCCCACCTACCCGCGCGGCCGGAGGAGAGGGAGAAGAAGAGGAGGAGGAGGAGCCGGGAGCAGACGGCCGCCACCGCGGAGCGGCCGCCCGCGCCGCCGCGGACGCCGAGCCGCCCCGCGAGGAGGAGCCGGACCCGCGGAAGCCGCGCACGCCTTCGACCTCGGCCCTCTCGACTTCCTCGCCGTCGTACCGCTCTCGCAACCTCTACCGCCGCCTCCCCTCCTCGTCATCGCACCGCCGCCCTTCACCGACGCGTCTACACGCCCGCCCGTGGCCACCTAGGTGAGGGCATTCGCGTCCCCGCCCTCTCGTGGATGCCCGGCCATCGCGCCGCCGCCCACCACGCGTGCCACCGCGCCGCCGCGCCATCGCCGGTGAAGCCGGCCATCGTGCCGGCCGGGTTGAATCTGCGGGTGCCGCCGCCGCCGTCGCCAACGCGCGCGCCGCCCGCCCTAGTCCCCATTTTCCTCTTTGCGTTGGGTTCCCGTGCCGTCCGTCGCCGTCGCGCCGCGTCGAGCGCCGCGTCGCGTTTTCGACGCGAACATGCCCGCGCGCGCGCCCGTGCATGCCCGCGAGCACGCACGCGTGCACCCCAAGACGCGCGCGTCGCGACCGTAACGGCGAGGCCGGACCCCGACCTCGCTACTCGAGCCCCGGGGCCGCGGCGCACCCCCGTGCTCGCCGCGTCGCCGCCACGCACGGGCCTGCCCGCGTCACCGTAGCTAGAGGAGCGCCGTGTGTCGAGGGTCACCACCGACACCTTGCCGCGCCCCCGACCACGCGCGCACCAACCCCCGGCCGCGGGCACCTCGCTCGCCGCCGCCCATGGCGCCGAGCCGATCACCGCCGTAGCACCACCGTCGTGCCCCGTCGCGAACCCGAGCCGTACCCCGCGCTAGTTTTGGCCTAGCGTGCCGCCGCTCGCCGCACGCCCATCTTTTCCTTCGCGCCGCCGCCGCCGCGTGTGAGGAGCCCTTGCACGCCGCCGCGCGCGCGCCGCCGCGCGCCCACGCCGGCGACCGACGCGCACAACGCGCACCGGGCCCACCGCCCGGAGGTCTCCGAGCCCCAACCCTAGGATCTCGCGTTGGAGCGTCCCGCAGGCCCGGCCACCCGTGCGTCGATGGCCATCACCGCCGGCGAGACCCCCACACGCCGCCGCCCTCTTCTTCTTAGCATCTCCGTCGGGCACCACGGGGCGGCGTTCCGGCAATCGCGGGGAAGGAGGGGCGCCCGGAGCACGCCCGAGCCCACACGTGCGCGTGGCCGCAAACAAATCCGCGGGATGCGGTGCGGCCCACCACCAGGAAAACGGCCACACGGTGGCACCGCACCGCGGCCCCCGCACCGCACGCCCGCCGGCGGATCGGCGCGGCCGGCCGGTGGGGGCCGGGCCGCAGCGCGGGGCCACGGAGATCCCGGCCGCACACGGGATCCGGGGATCCCGTGCGGCCGGCCGTATAGGGGGGATTTATTTTTATTATTTAAAAATCCCGTAAAAATCCTTTTTCCTCTTCTAAAAATCCTAGAAAATCCATTTTAACTCCGAAAATTACGAAACCTTTTCCCGTAAAAATTTCTAAAATCTCAAACTTCGGGTTGGGATAGTGTTTGTTCCCTTGTTGGTTCTTAAATGCTCTTATTTGGATTTATGTTGCCCTAGGACCGCTATTTATTTTCTTTTTTCGCGCTACTAGGAGCAGGGAGGAGCGGAGAGCCGAGCCAGGAGGTACGACTACGCCGACGACTTCGCCGCGGAGGACTACCCGACCCCAGGTTCACGCCCGACTGATTCTGAACTACCCATTAGGCATTGCTGAGTAGTATTGCTAGCGCTTTACTTTATGTATGCATGTTGATGAACCTTGCACTGCCTCTTTATTTACCCTGTCCTTGATTGTCCTACTACTACTATATATGTTTATGTGGGCGTGTATGTGCGCCGAGCTTCGCGATGCATGTGTTGGGATGGGAATAGTGGTTCTTGGCGTGTGTGGGATAAAAACCGGCAGGAGAAGGCGTTTTGGGTACTTTGGCGGGGGTGAGCTCGAAACAACCGATCTGGGATCGGGGATAGGGGTGCACTCCTCAGTGCATCCCTCCTGTTACGGTTTTCGGAGCCTAGGTGTTGGGGTTTTTCGTGCGCTTGGAGGACATGAGCTCGCCCGGTCTGAAATCGAGTGGATCAACTTGTTCATAGGACATCGTACACACCACCCCGCCGAGAGTGGGGGATAGGGCCGAGTTGAGCTCGGCAAGTGCGGAACCATACCCGCCTAGGAAGGATAGAGGGTATCCGTGGGGGAGCGGTGGAGGTGAGACCACCCTCTCGTAGCGTCTCCCCGTGTGGCCACACGGGAGCATTTCACGCTTCCGGTGTTTGTCCCTTCACCGCGGAGAGGACCGCTTTGAGGGCCGGATGCGGGGTGGGTACGTGACTACCGAGAGTTCGCCGGTAGGATGGGCTCAGCCGGCCGTACACCGGCCGGGTACCATTCCGGGATGGGTACAGGTGTACACGCTCTGCAGAGTTGTTTGATCTATAGCTATAGCCGCGTCCTCGGTTATGGACAATGCCTAGAAGACACGTTCGTTCCTCATGTTTTGGGATTTCTACCTCCCCCTATAGGTGAGAGTGTGGTGAGCCGTGGTTACAGCCGGCTAGAGGAGAGAGGCTCCATCTACCTCGTCGATCCGGTTGTAATCATTGAGGTGCGAGGAGAGGAAGTTCTCGCATCGCCTCTAGACAGAAGTAGGAGATGGTGACGGGTCTTCTGGGTGACCAGTTGGATCCGGGCTGTGTTGAGAGACTTGGGTTTTGGGATATTGATGGAGATTCCTTGTTTATACTCCGTCGTCTTCGCATAGGAAACCTCGCCCGTTTCCTTGTCTACTCTCTTTTCCCTTTAGATGTTAGGCCACTTAAAGCCGCATACGGTTGGTGACGTGGACCTATCCCACTCCTTGGGGATAGACTTTGGGTGTGCGGGTACGAGTCCGAGTTCGACTGCAACGCCGACGGATGGTACGACTGAGGGATACGTCGCTTCGCTCGAGTTTGCCTGTGGCGGGAAGAATAAAGATGGAGACCCTTCTGAGGAGATAGCTACCGTTGCGTAGAATTTTCACTCTGATTCAGCCAAGAGGCTTGTAATGATGTACTCCATGATGGACATGTAATAACTTAATGTACTAGTAACTTTATGTGATGCGATGTATGACTTTGTGTATCTATCTGTGAGACGTTCTGTACGCGATAGCCACTGATCCAGGGACTATCGCGATGGTACAGGGATTCGGGTTTTCTATGAAAATCCGGGGTTTTACAGGTGGTACCAGAGCCATGCTTGACCGTAGCACGTATCCCTAGGAAAGGTCGATAGAGATAGGACTCTATACGCTCTACCTTTATAGTTATACCCTTGAGCTATGTTATAAAACTCGTTCCCTCTTTGAAAACTTCTTACTCACCTGCGCTGACGTAAATTTCTTGCGTTTCACGGAGATGGAGCACCGGTCGCGGAGATCACCCCCCCGAGACCCGCGGGGCGATCCGCCACTGGATGGAGAGGGCCCTTCTCAGGCTTGGAGTACCTCCGACCTACGTCACGTACCGCGCCGAGTACGTACCCGCCGTGACTGGGCGGATGGTGCTCTGCACGGTCGGCCGTGCTCCCTCACCCGAGTCTCCCGGGTTCAAGGGAGAGGTCCGCTACGCGCCGCGCACTCACCGTCGCGACCGCGCTCGACGTCGCCCGCCGCCGTGCCCCGGGGCTGCCTACTCGCACAGTACCGCGCCTCCTTCGAGACCGGGACTCTTCGGCTGCTACCCCGGGACTACGGCGCCCTCGCACCGCTCGTGGACGGAGTTCCTTCGTACGAGGGGATCCAGGACGACGTCGACGCCGCTCCCTTCCGCGAGACCGACGAGACCCCGGTGGAGACCGCCGCCTACTTGGTCGACCTCGACAAGTACGCGCGCCGACCGGAGGACGAGTCACGTACCCTCTACGGCCCGGGTCGGGGACGCCACCATCGACGCGCTCCGGTACCCGCCCGCCGCGCCGAGCCGGGAGAGGGAGAACACCGCTCTACGCCACCGTGTTCGCCGGCTCGAGTTGAGCCTCGACCGCGCGACCCCCGTCTCGCTGCAGTCCGAGAGGGAGAGGGTGGACACCGAGGGGAGGAGATGCCGCACGCCAAGGAGGACCTACGCGGCCGACGGCGAGTCGGAACGGTGCCGAAGGACAAGCTCGAGCGCAAGGACGACCGCTCACGGTGCGCGCTCACCTGCTCGGGTGTGAGCGGCTCAAGGTGGAGAAGCTGGAGAAGAGCCGAGCGGACAACGTCGCCAACATCGCGTGGCTCACGCGCACGGCCGTCTACCTGAGGGACAAGGCCGAGAGACTGAGGAGGACTTGGGAGGACGCCGACTCACTTCGCGTGGACGAGCTCTTCGAGCTCAACGGAGAGCTGCCCCCCGAGTCTCAGCGTGAGATTCGCACTGAGACCTTCGAGCTGCACCAGTCACGCCTCAAGCTCCACCTATGCCTGATGGCCCGTCTGCCGACCCCCATCGAGACCGAGGAGGTTCGAGAGGCTCACGCCTTGGTGTCCCGGATCTTCCCGCCGGACTACCCCACCGAGGACCGCTACCCCGTCACGTACCAGAGGGCACGCACGGAGTAGAGAGCTGAGCAGGAGGCGTGACCTAGAGTAGTGTTTTATGCTAGCAGTTTCCATGAGATGTTCCATGCAGCCGCGAGCATGTTCCGGTGCATGGAGAAAGTCATGCCACCCTATGTAGACACTACCCCTTTTGAGCTTGTACCGATGTATTAGATCGTTGACTTGTTGCTGCTACCCCAAGGTCTGAGTCAGCCTCAGGGGAGCAAGTATAATAATCATGTTTGCTGTGTGCTTGGATCTTAATGGTGTTATTTGCGTCTTAATGCTTGTTCTACTTGAGTGTAGGTTATAATTAGAACTATTTTCTTGATTGCTTAAGACTCATGTGGGAGTTGGTGAGTGACGTGCGTAAACTTCTTCCTTTTCCCTTATGTTTTCAGAAGGATGTCGATCCGCCGCTCCAGCCGGCTGATGGCCCGCCTCGAGGAGGCAGCTGCTGAGGAGGAAGCCCAGCAGGGGCGTGGACGCGGTCGTGGCCGTGGCCGTCCACCCCTGCGTGGAGGAGCCTTGGGGGCTAGGGCCCGAGGTGACGGAGCACCGCCACCACCGCCCGAGAACCCTGAGGCCGAGGTGGAGCAAGGAGCAGCTGAACAAGGCCAGCCTGAGCCGGAACAGCCACCACCACCCCCACCTAACTTGGTGGAAGTGATGGCACTCCAGACTCAGCTGATGCAGAGGATGGCGGAAGCCATGGAGCACCGTGGCAACGGTGGGAACCGCGTCGCTCCGCAGGACGAGGATCTCACGAGGAAGATCGAGAGGTTCATCCGCCTGAAGGCCCCCACCTTCAGCTACTCGGATGACCCACTCGAGGCCGACGACTGGCTGAGGGTGATCGAGACCAAGCTCGACCTCACCGTCTGCTCCGACGAGGAGTGTGTCGCTATCACCGCGCACCAGCTGGAGGGTCCTGCCAAGGCATGGTGGGACAACTACACTGCCACCCACCCGAACCTAGCTTTCATCACCTGGCTGGAGTTCTGCAAGGCGTTCCGCGAGCAGTACCTTCCCGATGAGCTGCTGGTCCAGAAGGCGCAGGAGTTCCGCACCATGACTCAGGGTGCGATGAGGGTCGAGGAGTACGAGCGTCACTTCATGAAGATGATGCGGTACGCCCCCGACGACACCAACACCGACCAGAAGAAGCGGCTTCGGTTCCCGCGAGGCCTTCACCACGGCCTTCGCCAGGCGCTGAAGGCAAGTGAGCACAGGTCCCTGCGCCATCTCGTCAACCACGCCATCGAGGTCGAGGACGAGAGGAGGGGCCACGAGGAACGCATGAGGGGCAAGAAGAGGATGGGAGATCGGGATCAGCCTGACCGATCCTTCCAGAAGCCAAGAAGCGGACAGAGCAACATGCTGAGGGGGAGCTATCGCCCGGGGCACAACCAGCCAGGGCGTGGCTTCGGAGGAAGTGGACGTAGCCCGTTCCCCGGAGGGATGAACCCCGGCTATCCCCAGCAGACGGGAGGCTACACCCGTGCTCCACCGAGCACCGCGCGACCTGCCGCAGGAGGCTTCACCGTCACCTGCTTCGCGTGTGGCAAGCCAGGCCACAAGTCCTTCGAGTGCCCCGACAAGAAGGCTGCTGCTACCCCCGCGCGGGCACCTGCTCCAGGAGGCCGACCTCCTCAGGCCGCACCGCCCCCGGCCGCCGGCCGTGGGAGGCTGAACCACCTCACTGAGGAGGAGGCTGCCGATGCCCCCGACGTCGTGATCGGTAAGTTTTTGGTTTGTGGTACATCTGCTCTGGTTCTCTTTGACACCGGTGCAACCGGGTCATATATCACCTCTCGGTTCGTGAATAAACTCTCCCTCCCTACAACCACCCGAACGATGCCCATCATCACGAGCTCTCCGCTCGGGGATATCCGATGCACCCTGTTGTGCAAAGGAGTGGAAGTGGTCATCCAAGGTCACACATTCTATGGGGATCTTACCGTGCTTTGCCTTCCCATGGTATCGACGTGATGCGGGAATGGATTGGATCACTGCCCACAAAGGTGTCATCTCCACTTCACCGAGGCTCGTGACACTACTGCACCCTGACGGGACAAGGGTGACCTTCGAGCCAATGAAGTCTCGGGACATACCGGCCGTATACAGCCTTCACACGAAGGCCATAGCAGATGTACCGGTGGTCTGTGAGTATGAGGATGTGTTTCCAGAGGAGTTGCCGGTTGCCTCCTGATCGTGATGTGGAGTTCGTGATTAACCCCGGTGCGGGAACGGCGCCGATAGCCCGCAGTCCGTACCGTATGGCGGAGGTTGAGCTGAAACTGTTGAAGGCAGAGCTAGACTCGCTACTCGAGAAAGGGTTCATTCGGCCGAGTGCCTCACCCTGGGGTTCACCGGCACTATTCGTACCGAAGAAGGATGGAACGCAACGTCTATGCGTCGATTACCGCGCCCTGAACGCGGTGACCATCAAGAACAAGTACCCACTGCCCAGGATTGATGATTTGATGGATCAGCTGAGGCAAGCCAAGTACTTCAGCAAGATTGATCTCCCGGTCGGGTTATCACCGGATGAAGATCCGCCCGAGGACATCCACAAGACGGCATTCGTAACCCGTATGGGCGGTATGAGTACACGGTCGTGTCGTTTGGCCCGACCAATGCCCCCAAGCATACTTCATGAACATGATGAACAAGGTCTTCATGGACGAGTTGGACAAGTGTGTCGTCGTCTTCATTGACGATATACTGGTCTACTCCCAGACGGCAGAAGAGCACGAGGAGCACCTGAGAATCGTGCTGGGGAAGCTCGTACCCGGCATCGGTTGTACGCCAAGTTCAGCAAGTGCGAGTTTTGGATGGAAGAAGTCGCGTTTCTGGGGCATGTGTTGTCAGCTAAAGGAGTTGCCCGTAGATCCGAGCAAGATTGAGGCCGTGTCCAAGTGGCGATCCACCGAAGTCCGTGACGAGAGATCCGCAGCTTTCTCGGTTTGGCGGTACTACCGCCGATTCATCGAGAACTTCTCAAAGATCGCCAAGCCCATGACAGAGCTGTTGAAGAGCAACACGCCGTATGTGTGGTCGGACAAGTGTGAAGCCAGTTTCGGGAGCTCAAAACTCGTCTCACCACTACCCCGGTCCTGACCCTGCCCGACGCGAGCAAGGATTTCGTGGTGTCTCGTGATGCGTCGAGGCAAGGACTCGGCCGCGTGTTGATGCAAGGAGGCAAGGTAGTGGCCTACGCTTCACGACGCCTAAGGAAGCATGAGGAGAACTACCCTACGCACGACCTCGAGCTAGCCGTCGTCATTCATGCGTTGAAGATATGGAGGCACTATCCGATGGGGAACAAGTGCGACATCTACACGGATCACAAGAGTCCGAAGTACATCTTCACCCGGGCCGCAGTTGAACCCGAGGCAAAGGAGATGGCTAGAGCTGATCAAGGATTACGACCTGAGCATTCACTACCACCCTGGTAAGGCAAACGTCGTAGCAGACGCTCAGAGCCGCAAGCACTACTGCAACAACCTGATGGTGCAAGAGGAACAACCCGCCTTACATGAAGAGCTGGAAAAGCTGAGCTTGGAGATTGTGGAGGAGGGGCAGTTGAACCAGTTGCGGGTGAAATACACACTCGAAGACCAGATCCGCCAAGCTCAGAAGGAGTGCCCAGAGATTCAAGAGGTAAAACGCTTGATGGAGAAGGGCAAGGCAGCTGACTATCGCCTCGAAGAACAGGGTACACTGTGGCTGAAGGACCGCATCTGCGTGCCTCAAGACAAGGAGATTCGGGACTTGATCCTTAAAGAGGCCCACGATTCTCGATACTCGATCCACCCTGGCTGTACCAAGATGTACAAGGACTTGAAAGTACGGTTCTGGTGGGAAAAGATGAGGGAAGATATTGCAGAGTACGTCGCTCGATGTGACACGTGTCAGCGAGTGAAGGCCGAACACCAGAGGCCTGCCGGGCTGCTGCAACCGCTCGAGATACCCGCGTGGAAGTGGGATGATATCAGTATGGACTTCATTGTGGGGTTGCCACGCACGCAGAAGGGAAATGACTCCATTTGGGTGATTGTTGATCGATTGACCAAGGTAGCACATTTCTTGCCAGTGAAGACGAACTACAGCGTGAGCCGACTTGCAGAACTGTATGTGGACAACATCCTGAAGCTTCATGGGGCTCCGAGGAGCATTGTGTCAGACAGAGGGCCTCAGTTCACCGCCCAGTTCTGGAAGAGCATGCACGCTTCCATGGGCACCCAGCTGAACTACAGCACAGCGTTCCACCCACAGACTGACGGTCAGATAGAGAGGGTAAATCAGGTACTAGAAGACTTGCTGAGAGCTTGTGTGTTGACCTATGGATCTGACTGGGAAAAGAGCCTATCGTATGCCGAGTTCTCTTACAACAACGGCTACCAGGCCAGCTTGAAGATGGCTCCTTTCGAAGCCCTGTATGGCAGAAAGTGTCGGACGCCGTTGATGTGGTCCGAGGTGGGGGAGCGAGCCTTTTTCGGTCCCGCCACCATTGTTGAAGCCGAGGAAAATGTCGCCAAGGTACGAGAGAACCTGAAGATAGCTCAGAGCAGGCAGAAGAGCTATGCCGACGCGAAACGGAAGGATGTCTCGTTTGAAGTAGGGGATCACGTCTACTTGAAGGTGTCACCCCTCCGAGGAACGAAGAGGTTCCACATCAGGGGGAAGCTGTCCCCTAGGTACGTTGGGCCCTACCCTATTGTGAGTAAGGTCGGGAAAGTGGCTTACAGACTCGAGCTACCTCCAGAGCTTACAGGAGTACACCCGGTGTTCCGTGTTTCCCAACTTCGGAAGTGTGTGGTCGCCGAGAAGAGAGTGCCTGTCCAGGCGCTCGACGTCCAGGAAACCCTGGAGTACTTGGAGTACCCGGTTCGGATCTCGGACCGGGGCGGAGAAGTCGACCGGAACACCACCACGCGCTTCTGCAAGGTGCTGTGGAGTAATCACTCCGAGCGCGAAGCTACGTGGGAGAAGGAGTCAGCATTGAGGGAGAAATACCCTCATCTCTTCGAAACGGAGGTAACTTCTTAATCTCGAGGACGAGATTCTTGTGAGGGGGGGAGTTCTGTAACATCCTAGGTTTTGACTTGTATTCAAAATGTCGAATTTCAAAAAATTGAATTGAAGTGGAGTGCTCGTTTGTCGATTAAGATTTTCCTCCTGTTTCCTTCCCCTAAATTCTTAGGTTTAATTTCGGCTTCCACAATACCATTAGGATTTAAACCCTGCTAGTGTGAAAATTTGGCTCTTTCTTTGAATTTCGTTTGGATTTTATTTGGGTAGCTTCAAAGTTGAATTCAAATTTGAATTTGAGAACACATAATGGCGCTGGGAAATTCACAAGGCGCACTGTGCCACTCGGGCCGCCAACCTCGCTTTCGGCCCCGCTCCACTTAGAGCCCACGACGGCCCAGCCAGCCACCGCGCGCCGCCCACCTACCGCCCGCCGCGCCGCGGCCGCCGCCAAGTGGGCCACCCCCCTCGCGTCATGCCGACGTCGGCGTCGTCACCCTCCCCCCCTTTTCTCTTTTGCGTCGGCGTCGAAAGGGAAAGGCCGGAGCGCGCCGGTCATGGCGCCGTCGCGACGCGCCCCCGCGGCCCTCCGTCGCATCGGCGCCGTCCACGTACCCCCCGCACCCCGCCGCTATAAGAGCCGCCGCCGCCGGCGGATCTACCCAACCCTAGCCGCCCGGGGAAACCGATCCCCCGCTCACCTACCCGCGGCGAGGAGGAGGGAGAAGAAGAGGAGGAGGAGGAGCGCGGGAGCGGGCGCCGCCACCGCGGAGCCGTACCCGCGCCGCCGCCGCGACGCCGGAGCCGCCCGCGAGGAGGAGCCGGACCCGCGAAGCCGCACACGCCTTCGACCTCGGCCCGCTCGACTTCCTCGCCGCCGTACCGCTCTGCAACCTCTACCAGCGCCGCCTCCCTCCTCGTCACTGCACCGCCGCCCTTCACCGACGCGTCTACACTTCGGCCCGTGGCCACCTAGGTGAGGGCATTCGCGTCCCGTCTCTCGTGGATGCTCCGGCCATCGCGTCGCCGCACCGTGCCCCGCGCCGCCGCGCTATCGCTGGTGAAGCCGGCCATCGTGCCAGGCTGGGTTGAATCTTGCAGGTGCCGCTGCCGTCGCCAACTCGCGCGCCGCCCGCCTAGTCCCCTATCTTCCTCTCGTTGCGTTAGGTTCCCGTGCCGTCCGTCGCCGTCGCCCCGCGTCGAGCGCCGCGTCGCGTTCGCGACGCGAACATGCCCCCGCGCGCGCGCCCGTGCACGCCCGAAGCACGCACGCGTGCACCCCAGACGCGCGCGTCACGACCGTAACGGCGAGGCCGGACCCCGACCCCCGCTACTTGAGCCCCGCCGCGGCCGCCGCACCCCCGTGCTCGCCGCGTCGCCGCCACGCACGGGCTGCCCGCGTCACCGTAGCTAGAAGAGCGCCGTGTGTCGAGGGTCACCACCGACACCTTGCCGCGCCCCCGAACACGCGCGCACCAACCCCGCCCGCGGGCACCTCGCTCGCCGCCGCCCATGGCGCCGAGCCGGTCACCGCCGTAGCACCACCGCCGTGCCCCGTCGCGAACCCGAGCCGTGCCCCCGCTAGTTTTGGCCTAGCGTGCCGCCGCTTCCGTGCACGCCCATCTTTTCCTTCGCGCCGCCGCGCCCGCGTGTGAGGAGCCCTTGCACGCCGCCGCGCGCGCGCCGCCGCCGCGCCCACGCCGGCGACCGATGCGCACAACGCGCACCGGCCGCCCCGGGAGGTCTCCGAGCCCCAACCCTAGGATCTCGCGTCGGAGCGTCCCCGCAAGCCGGCCACCCGTGCGTCGATGGCCATCACCGCCGGCGAGACCCCCACACGCCGCCGCCCTCTTCTTCTTGGCATTCCGTCGGCACCGGGGCGGCGTTCCAACAAGAATCGCGAGGGAAGGAGGGGCGCCCGGACACGCCCGAGCCCACACGTGCGCGTGGCCGCAAACAAATCCGCGGGATCTGGTGCGGCCCGCCACCGAGAAATCGGGCCACACGGTGGCCCACCGCGCCCGCCGCACGCCCCGCCGCCGGATCGGGCGCGGGCCGGCCGCTGGGCGGCCGGCCGCACCGCGGCCACGGAGATCCCGGCCGCACCTGGGATCCGGGGATCCCGTGCGGCCGGCCGTATAGGGGGGATTTCTTTTTATTATTTAAAAATCCCAGAAAATCCTTTTTCCTCTTCTAAAAATCCTAGAAAATCCATTTTAACTCCGAAAATTACGAAACCTTTTCCAGAAAATTTCTAAAATCTCAAACTTCGGGTTGGGATAGTGTTTGTTCCCTTGTTGGTTCTTAAATGCTCTTATTTGAATTTATGTTGCCCTAGGACCGCTATTTATTTTCTTTTTCGCGCTACTAGGAGCAGGAGGAGCCGGAGAGCTGAGCCAGGAGTACGACTACGCCGACGACTTCGCCGCGGAGGACTACCCGACCCCAGGTTCACGCCCGACCGATTCCCGAACTACCCATTAGGCATTGTCGAGTAGTATTGCTAACGCTTTACTTTATGTATGCATGTTGATGAACCTTGCAATCGCCTCTTTATTTACCCCCGTCCTTGATTGTCCTACTACTACTATATATGTTTATGTGGGCGTGTATGTGCGCCGAGCTTCGCGATGCATGTGTTGGGATGGGAATAGTGGTTCTTGGCGTGTGTGGGATAAAAACCGGCAGGAGAAGGCGTTTTGGGTACTTTGGCGGGGGGTGAGCTCGAAACAACCGATCCGGGATCGGGGATAGGGGTGCACTCCTCGGGCATCCCTCCCGTTACGGTTTTCGGAGCCTAGGTGTTGGGGTTTTTCGTGCGCTTGGAGGACATGAGCTCGCCCCGTCCGAAATCGAGTGGATCAACTTGTTCATAGGACATCGTACACACCACCCCGCCGAGAGTGGGGATAGGGCCGAGTTGAGCTCGGCAAGTGCGGAACCATACCCGCCTAGGAAGGATAGAGGGTATCCGTGGGGGAGCGGTGGAGGTGAGACCACCCTCTCGTAGCGTATCCCGTGTGGCCACACGGGAGCATTTCACGGCTCCGGTCTTTGTCTTCCTTTGCGGAGAGGACCGCTTTGAGGGCCGGATGCAGGGTGGGTACGTAACTACCGAGAGTTCGCCGGTAGGATGGGCTCGGTCGGCCGTACACCGGCCGGGTACCATTCCGGGATGGGTACAGGTGTACACGCTCTGCAGAGTTGTTTGATCTATAGCTATAGCCGCGTCCTCGGTTATGGACAATGCCTAGAAGACATGTTCGTTCCTCATGTTTTGGGATTTCTACCTCCCCCTATAGGTGAGAGTGTGGTGAGCCGTGGTTACAGCCGGCTAGAGGAGAGAGGCTCCATCTACCTCGTCGATCCGGTTGTAATCATTGAGGTGCGAGGAGAGGAAGTTCTCGCATCGCCTCTAGACAGGAGTAGGAGATGATGACGGATCTTCTGGGTGACCAGTTGGGTCCGGGCAGTGTTGAGAGACTTGGGTTTTGGGTTATTGATGGAGATTCCTTGTATATACTCTGCCGTCGTCGCATAGGAAACCCCGGCCGTTTCCTTGTCTACTCTCTTTTCCCTTTAGAAGTTAGGCCACTTAAAGCCGCATACGGTTGGTGACGTGGACCTATCCCACTCCTTGGGGATAGACTTTGGGTGTGCGGGGTACGAGTCCGAGTTCGACCGCAACGCCGACGGATGGTACGACGAGGGATACGTCGCTTCGCTCGAGTTTGCTCGTGGCGGGAAGAATAAAGATGGAGACCCTTCGAGGAGATAGCTACCGTTGCGTAGAATTTTCACTCTGATTCAGCCAAGAGGCTTGTAATGATGTACTCCATGATGGACATGTAATAACTTAATGTACTAGTAACTTTATGTGATGCGATGTATGACTTTGTGTATCTATCTGTGAGACGTTCTGTACGCGATAGCCACTGATCCAGGGACTATCGCGATGGTACAGGGATTCGGGTTTTCTATGAAAATCCGGGGTTTTACAAGACCACTGTTGGACGTACGGCCCCGGCCGGAACCAGGATAAACCCAATGTCATTAGTTGCTTAGCACCAGCCATCGAGAGATAGATCTCAGCGCTCTTACTAGTTAGTGTCGGGACTACTTTCCGCACCGACACTCGGCAAAGAGGTCTTTGCCGGCCCAGCGGTGCCAAGAGCGCTCTGCCGAGAGTTCCCTCTCAGCACAGGCTGTGCCGAGAGGAATTGGGTCTTTGCCGAGAGCATCGCGCTCTCGGCAAAGGAATAGAATCCGGTAGTGCTAGTTGGTTGGAGGGGGTCGAGGCTGAGGTATGGTCGCATGGGTGGATATCGAGCTATCTTGGCTCGTTAGTGGCTCGGCTCATTAAAGCTTGTTAAGGTACCGAGCTAAAAGCTGAGTTCGGCTCGGCTCGTTTGAAAGCTCGAGCCAACTCGTTAGTTCTAAGCCGAGGCATACAAAATTAGACCATTGATCACATATTGAGATATACTATAAATATACATTGATCTATATTTTTATAACTTCCGATAGCAAAAAGAAAAGAAACAAAGGACATATAATCTATCCGAGCATTAAATAAATCATCAATGTTAAATTCATCCAATAGCAAAACACTCCATGTGACCATATGCAGCAGCAGTGCAACACCACATGCCAACACTTGACACTCAAAAATCATCATAAGTTTAGTTCATCCAACTGAAAATTGAAACACTCTATGCAGCAACACTTGACACTTCATCATAATATTTGCTAGACCGCTAGGTAAGTTTGGCTCGCGGGCAGCTCGCAAGCCATCTCGAGCTGGCTCGTTGTACGGCCGAGCTGAAACCTTAACTCATCTCGTTTAAAAATCCCAACGAGCCGAGTCTGAGTTGAGCCACTAACGAGCTAGTTCAAGTAGGTTTGCAACTCACGAGTTTTTTCCATCCAGCCCTAGTCGAAACTACGAGGCTCAGGTTCGATTCCTCTTTGGAGTGAATTTACGGGACTGGTTAAAAAAATTCCCTCTGTGGTGAATTCGGGGATTTTTTCAAGCCAGGATTAGGTTCCCTCCTCTTAATGAAAATCGTGAGGTGATCTTAACCTCACCGACTTAGTTGTTTTATTTGATCGTCACATTACACAAAAAAAACTAACATTCTTCACTAACATATGTTATATTAATAATTTAATTTCACATGTATTGTCAATTAAAGTATTTTGGAGATGAGAACTTGCATATAAGGGAAGACAACGTGCACAAGTGGCATCAACATAGAGAGCACGCAACGCGAAACGCGAGACACCGAAGGGAAACCAACACCCATCTGCTTCCTCGCGCCGTCGAGGGGTCCTATATATCGCCCTCAACCCTAGCCATCCCCTGCACGCCGTCCCGCGTGTCGCGGCCCCGGGCTTGCTCTGCTTAACGAGAGGCCGCGCCACGAGCTCCACGCGGCTCGCCGCCGCCCGCGCCTGTGAGTCCAGGGAAAAAAGATGAAAATAACTAGGGCTGACTTAATTTGTTGAATTTGTTCACCTGGGGAGAAAAGATGAAGAAAAAATTTGTTGGATTCTAAAATTTTGTAAATTGTTTTCTCTAATGCTGAATTTGTTGGGCAATGGGCCGTTTTATTCCATCAAGGAAAACCCGTCATCATCCAGAGGGAAAAAACCACTTGTAGTAGCGGCCGCTCAACTTATTCGAGGACTCCCATTGGCTGCATGTAGCTGTAGGACCCACGCTGCATGTGGGCAGACTCCCCACTTCTGAATTCTTTAGGGTACATGGGCCCCACCTGGTCAAAGCCGTGAGGCACGAACTTTGCCTGAGCGATGCCGCGGACAGCCTCAGCCTGCCTCGCTCCGCGAGGCAAAAAAAATCCTCATACCGCCTGCCTGTCTCACGCCGATATCTACCTCCGGCGTCTCTGTCCGTACGTCTCCTATCCTCGCTCTCTTCTCCCCGATCTACACCGCCGCCGTTGCACCACCGTTCTCTCCGTTCTCTTCTCTTCACCGGCATCACCATGAAGACATCACCACCTTCCCTTATCCTCCGTCGCCGCCCCATCTACCTCTTCCATTCTCCTAGATTTACGCTGCCGTCGTTCTCCCTTCGCCGCTGCTCCGCCTCTCCACCGAGCTATCTTCCTCTCCGACGAATGTCTCCGCCACCGCACCAGGTACGTCTTCACTTCACTTCTCCAACGATTCTCTCGGTCCATCTCCTTCAGCCGCTCTCTCAACTCGTACCTGTACTGAAAATTTTCAAGAAGGAAAGAGTAGGGACTGCAAGGTCTGTCAGAAAATGGGAGAAGCCACCGAATGGTACTCTGAAGTTGAATTGTGATGCCACCTTTGATACTGCATCGAAGACAGGAGGGTGGGGGTTTATCATTCGGGATGAGGATGGAGATGTGGTACTAGCAGGTAGTGGCCGAGTTGATCATTTGCTGGATTCATTTCAGGCAGAAGTGGTCGGATGCCTTCAGGGAATTCAGTCGGCCATTGATCTGGGCATCAGCAGAATAGTGGTGGAGCTCGACGCACTGCTGGTTGTACAGGCAATCTCATCAACAGCATACGATCGGTCGGCGGCGGGTAACTTGATCAAGGAGCTTCGTGGCTTAGTCCAGAGTAATTTTAGCTCGTTTAAATGTGTTTATGTCCCTCGCAGCTGTAATGCAGTAGCTGATGCCTTAGCAATTCACGGATGTAATCAGGTAATGGGGGCGGCAACTGTGTTGAGCAGCCTGCCATCTTGTATCCAGACGTTGGTTGCCAAAGATTTGGCACCGGTTTAGCTAATGGAATGCATGTTCCGTCCAAAAAAAAACTCGTACCTGTACTTTTCTCCCAGATCTACACCGTCTCCACCGCTCTACGCCACCGCGTCCTCTTTCACTGTGTGCTTCTGCATCTATCCCTTGCTTGTTGAGATGGACTCGGGTATCCCGCTGGTCAAACTTTCACGTCGATGATGTTGAGGTGTTGAGTTCAAACTTTCAGCAGGTTTTGTGCTCTAGATCTGCAATCTATGTACTTTGTTTTACACGTTCGACCATAACGTGATGGTTGATTAGGATCTATGTATTCCGAGTTGTCAAGAAGGGCCATTCCTAGCACACTGTACATGAAACTTATTAGTATCCTATATGAAAAATCACCCTTTTGTTATTGCTTTCATCCCAATGCTTGCAGTGTTCCCAAGTTCTGCACTGCAAGGAGTGAATAAAGAAATTAACATGACTATTATATATACTACCATGTACGTCAATAGTGACAGTATTGTCCAACAACTAATATAAAAAATATTGGCAAGATTGATGTCATGATGTGCTAATAGAAGCATCAGAAGCTAAATTAAAATGTGGGCACTATTCAATTTATGTGGGCACTATTCAGAGAGAATAATTGAAATAGGTAATGTACATACCTTGCTATAGTTAGGCTAGGTAGATCCAGAACGCGAAAAAGAGATGTTGTTTTACATGATTATATTTAACTTCTTAAGAGCAACACAATCTTGCTCGCGGGAAGGAAAAGCCAGCTCATGAACAAACATCATATGACACAACCTTTTGGAAAGAGATGTCATCAAACATTTGGATATTTGAATTGCACACCGGCAAAGTTAAGAGAACAAAATGCAAGTGCATGGATTTAAGTTATATCCATGGAAAAGAAAATGTCAATTTCATATTATAATGGTAGCAGTGATTCCAAGTTGCAGCATGGACATCTACTACAGAAGAGACAACAGAAAGAACCATGCAGTACTACATTAGTAGTGTATTACCATTAAAAAGTGAACAATATGAAGCAAAGCTGAAAAGTGTAAGGAACAAAAGTTACCGTAGACAATGCACACTTGTTATTAATTACATTTTAACAATCATAACCACCATATTATAATTAGTTCAGGGATGTAACATTTGTCCAATGAAATTTTCATATCTACCTATGCCAAGTAAAGAAAGGGCATAAGGATAATTATCTATTTTTTGATGGAGTCATCACTTCAATCCATTAATAAGGAGGTAGGAGGCATGAAAACAAATATGATCCAGATTACTCATTACTGCACCCTAGGTCCCCATTAAATCATTTGTTAAAGTTCATCTAGCCTTATAATTTTCGAAAGTATGACAACACATCTTTATTAGCCCTTCAGAGTTATTCTTAGGCTACACACTTGTATGCTATCCATTAAAAGTTGAATAAGGTAATCTAGACTGAGAACATTGGATTGCTGAACCGAATGGTGACCATGCATACAACTATGTAACACTGAGCATAATTGTGAATGTGGGGAATTAATTTTTTTTAAAAAAAAAGATGACCTCACTGCTTTTAGCGCTGTGTAAAAGACCAATATAGGATTCTAATTGTGTCACAGGACACTCCTTTACGTACATCATAGATCATCCTATTTTTGATCCTTAGTTACAAGGTGAGAGTTCAGTTCAGGTATAAATTTTCTACCTCATTTCAATCTACTAAGTGGTGATAAGCATTTTTTGTAATAAACAACATGGCTAAGTATCCCTGCACGTGCATTAAGAGCATAAGAGATTTACCTATAATTTTACCAGAATGCGAATTTGAGATAACGTTGTTCAATGAATAAGTGCTTTGGGATAGCTGATCTATAATCGTACTGCTATATCCATCAATCCAGTATGTACTGCTCCATCAAAATGCCCCTACATCACATCAGGACTGACCTTAGAATAAAACCATTACAGAACTATTGTGATGGTAGCTACACTTTACCTGCACATTTAAGCTAAGTTGACACTGAACTAAAATCCAATATGAGATAGTAAAAACTGAAATATTCTGTTAATACTACTTACTATAAGATAGTATTGCATAACATATTGACCATCCAGTACTGCATATATAGGCCTACATCCTACCAAAACTAATGTCATGATTCAGAAAAAAATGCTCTTCATGACGTGACTAAAAGATCTCAAGCTGTGGTATCATAACAAAACAAGATGTAAAAACACAAAGCGCTTTAGAAAAAGAAAGTGAATAGAAATCATAAACACGGATTTTATTACCTGGGCACTGATCTACCCCATGAATGAGGGGATGCATAAGAGGTTGGTTGCTGAAGTGGGATGATGCTTGCTGATGATGCATTGGAAAATGGTTGCTCTGGGATGATGCTTGCTGTCAAAAATATTCGTTCTAGGAATTCGTTCGTTTTAGTACCTACTAAACGTTGTGGATTTCTTTGCTGCGTAGTCACCTAGGGTTTCCCTTTCTTCTGCACGCAAGATTAATCTGCCAAGGTTGGGTGTTTGCGTTGTGTTTTAGCAGGCCCGTCGATCGAGATTCGAGATGGCGGCCCGGATCGTGTGCCAGAAGTTCTCGTCCCGGATGTCTACGGATTTCTTTGCTGTGTAGTCACCTAGGGTTTCCCTTTCTTCTGCACACAAGATTAATCTACCAAGGTTGGGTGTTTGCGTTGTGTTTTAGCAGGCCCGTCGATCGAGATTCGAGATGGCGGCCCGGATCGTGTGCCAGAAGTTCTCGTCCCGGATGTCTAGATCGACAAGCCTCCTCGGTCAGCCTGTTCGTTTGGTTCCTCTCAGAACAAACCAGCCACCAGCAACTAGCCAACAATACTTTTCTCTCATAACAAATCAGCATCAGCCACCAGCCACCAGCCAAACGAACAGGCTGCTCATCTGTCTGCTTCTGTGGCTAGGGTCGGC
This sequence comes from Cenchrus americanus, assembly GCA_947561735.1. Classification (NCBI taxonomy): domain Eukaryota; kingdom Viridiplantae; phylum Streptophyta; class Magnoliopsida; order Poales; family Poaceae; genus Cenchrus; species Cenchrus americanus. Next base: position 106,840,152 of record OX387242.1, read on the forward strand.
GCTCCGGTCACTCGAACTGCTCCGGTGGTACGTATGAGATCGGTTGCTCCGGGAAGTATGGACTAGGGAACTTTTTTAAAAGTTCAAGTAGACACCAAGAATCGGGATCCATCATCATGCGATCCAAACACATTCATTATTTTCTTTTCTCTATTCTTCGTAGCTGAAAGTTATCTTTATTAAATGTGCTGCTGGAATTTACAATTTTTAAGGCATCAATGAGAGTCATCATCTTGTAACATCCACACACTTTGAGTCTAAGAATACTAAGGCGCATTGCACGCGCACGAGCACGACCGCGAAAGAAACCGATTTGAAAGCACACGAGAAAAAGAAAAAAACGCCCGCTCGCGGCCCTTTCGTGCGGGGCGTTGTGGGAGGCTAACCCAGCTGCCGCCGCTCCTTCCTCATGCTCCCTCTTGTCGCGCCGCCACCGGAGCGGCTCGCCGGGGCCAGTGAGGAAAGCGGCTGCATGGCCTTCCCCCTCCTCCCTGGCGAATCTAGGTGGGCACGACGTCCTGGCTCCCCCGAAGGAGGCTCATCTGCGCGGACCACCCCCGCGGCAGCGGTCGCTATAGCCACCAGTTTCGGCGGCGTCCCGGCCGGATCCCGGGGCTCGCAGTGGAGGCGTGAAGTGTGTGCGTGTGTGGGGGGGGGGGGGAGGGTGACGGTGGCGACCGCCATGGCCCGCGCGAACGGCACGCGGCGGGCTGCGGCGGCTGCCGGGTCGATGGCGACGACGGAGTTTGGTGTGCAGTGGAGGCGGTGCGGGCGGTGTAGTTGTGACGACAGTGGTTGCGGTTGGGAGCCGCCAGCTCCGCCGGTTCCCGGCCATGGCGGCTTGGAAATGGTGGAGCCGGAGGCGTCTGCGTGCGAGCGATGCGTGTGTGGCAAGGTGGTGATGCTCTTCTTCTCCTACTGGTCTGCCGTCACCTTGGTGGTAGGGCCGGGAGCTGGCAGGTGCTTGCTGGTAGTACCAAGGTGGTGCTCCGAGCTGTGTCGAGATTTTCCAGTAGGCATTGCGGAGGCGAGATGGGGTGGACTTCTGGCTTGTCCAAGTTGTGCGACGAGATTGGTGTTGAATCAGGTGAAAGCTTCCAGTAGCGCGGCAATGGTGGTTGCGCCCTTCTGGCATCGTTCTCCCTATTGGGGGCACCATTGTGATGCACCATGTTCCGTTGCACAGGGTTTTCTAGGGTGAAAACCCTAGCCTTCTATTGGTGTCGTGCCCTTCTTGGAGGCGCCACACTTGGAGTCCCGACTTGGCTAGGTAGTGGTGGTGGTTAGTTGGTGGTGTTGCTTGCGCGCGATGGCAGTTGAGGTGCACTTGGTCTGTGTTGGTAGGAAGGTGTAGAGGGCCCATGGGTGCTGGAGGCTTTGAGTTGGTGTGCATGGTGCGGTGGTGACCAGTGACGGCTAGGCGGAAATGTCGCCCTCTTAGCAGTTTCGGACATCTGAGTCTTTGGCAGAGGAGTGCGAGGAGGTGGAGTGGCCAAGATCAATGGTATTCATCGACGCTATGATGAGAGTTCTATGCTGAAGCTTCACTGGGACAGGAGGATCGACGATCGTGTGTGTTTGGCTTGAGGGGGATGGTCCCATAGTGGAGGAGCTCGAGATGTTGCTATTGCTTGCAGCAGGCCGCAACTTTCGGCGTGGCACAACGTTAGCGACAACGGCGGCGCAGTTCACCGGTGGCTTCTTTGGCTCCTCTCCCAGTTTGTGGTGGTGTAGCGTTATGTTGTGTTCGTTGTTAGCGTGCGCTGTTTGTGTGGTGGTATTCGCTTTGGCGCGTTATGTACCAATGCTTCTTCTTCTTATACGACGTGGTAGTGCTCCTGACTTTTATTAAAAAAAAAGTCTAAGACTACTGCAGCTCCCCTCAACCCTTCATGTTTCATGTAAAACTAGTTTCTTAGTTATAAAGTTCACATATAAATATGTAGTTAGCTTAAATACAGTAGTCTTCGCAACCAAGCGGTGTCAAAACCATCTGAACTACTGCCGCGAAACTGTTTTTCGTCCAGGCGTGGCAGTTCCCAAGAACCATGTAAGTAGTTCCAAAATGTCTGTGTTGTGTACTCCCAAGGCTTGTTATCTTGGGGTGGAATGTTGGTCAGGAATGCTGCTGCTGTTTCAATCTTTCACACTAGCTGCATATTGAAAACGCAATCGACTTTTCTTTGTGCGAAGAATGGCGTTGTACCCTCTGCTTCATTTTCTTGATACCTTCTATGCATCTTTTCGAGATTTTGTAGTTACTGTGAGAAGATTTCATGGACCCTTTTTGCTAGCCTTGGGAAAGAAACATATCACAACTAAGAGTTCTGACGTTGTCGTCTTATGTCTACAGCAGGCTGCAAGGTCCCCGTGCACGGTGTCCTGCTGCTGCTGAAACAAGCTGGCGAACAACTGGGATGCCGTCGATCATCATGAATCGCCCAACTCCAACGTTTGTGTCTTCAGGATCTAAGCGGGGTCTCTCATCCACTGCATCCAACAAGCAGAAGCCTTCTGAGAAAGAAAAAATGATAGCTCAGCGAGTGGAAGCTGAATCTAAGTAAGTGCTAACATTGTCTTCTCTCGATAAATGTTGGATAAAAAAGTATTTCTGTTTTGTTAGGTTTTTTTAGGTGAAAGAAGAAAATATCATACAGCTATGAAGTGGACATTTTTTCATGGTTTCCCGATAAAAAAATAAACCTGCAAAGAATAGTAAATAGTTATTATGTCATTTTATTCCAAGATACTGAAGGCACGAAACAACACATCCTGTGCAGAAAACTAAGTTTATGACATCTATTTAAGAAAGTTTTTTCTTTTAAATAGAAGGCGGATCCAGTATCAGGATCAATGGGGTGCAGAACCTCTTATAATTAGCCTAAATTCTCATTTCACAAGACAAATAATTACAACTTTCAAGATCAATAAGCTAATATTGCATGAATGCCCAATATTGTTAGTTCGATCTCTTCACCGTTACGGCCCAAAGGCCGTAACGGGTTGGATCCCGCGCCCTGGTCGGGGGCGCCCAACCAAACCATGGTTGGTGGGCCCCCGTCGCACAGTGCTATAAAGAGGGGGTGGGGGCCACGGCTCGCAGTACGAGGTTCACCGCGCCGCCGCCACACCCCACCCCACAAACCCTAACTGACCGAGGGAGCACCGGAGCGGCGGGAAGCTCCGCCACCGCCGCCACCGCGTCCCTCCTCCCCGGATCCGGCGCACCGGTGCCACCGCCCGACGCTCGACCGGAGAGTTCCGGATCCCGTCGTCCCCGAGCCCGTCTTCGCTGCCTCTACGTCAAGCCGGCGCCGCCCCCGCGACCCCGACCCCGAGAGATGGCCTCCGACTCCGCGCTCCCCTCGAACCCAGATGGTCTGCGACCCTCGTTCTCCCTCTGTCTCCTTTTAGTAGTTGTTTTAGGTGTAGTAGATCTAGATCTAGGTGGTCAAGTTCCTTATCTGTAATCATTAAGTGTCTACCCGGAATGATTAGCTACTGGTGGTTTGCGTTGATTTATTGTCTCTAGTTAAATTGAACCAAAGGGATATTTAATTAGAGAATGTTTTCTTCCTTAAGAATATGTTATGATATTGTTATTTTTCTGGCCAAAGCTGATAATTACAATATTATAACCTGATATACTAAAGTTTTATGCATTAGTTCTATTTTTCTGCCCAAAGGTGATATAGAATTAATGTAGTAGCATGTTGTATGTATTAATTTTGACCAAAGTTAAATTGATGCATGCAATATTTGTTGTTAAATGTTCTCACACTTTTTTCTGAATTTTATTTTCAGCTCAAGCTGGGTATGTTGGTCAGATCCCTGAATTGACCGGCAACAACTACACGGCTTGGCGCAAGTTGGTGAAACTGGCATTCTTAATGCTGGGTATGGAGTATGTGCTGACCACAGAGCGTCCTGCTGAGCCTCGGGCACACGGTCGAGAGGCAAATGAGTCTGATGATGCATGGAAATTAAGGGAAGACGCCCATGTCAAGGCGGAAAGTGAGCATCAACTCGCTAAAGCGAGGTGGGATCTAGACAACAAGAGGTGTCTAGCGATCATCCGGACTAAGATGACGAGAGGCAATTAAGGCGTCTATTCCCGAAAAGGATAAGGACGGAAGGTTACTCACTTGCCTCCGAGTATTTGGAGATAGTGGATAAGCAAGCACTCTCATCACACTAAGACTTATGCCGGTACTACTATTGGCGGTTTGGTTGCAATGAAGTACACCGGTGGTGGTATAAGGGACCACATACTTAAGATGAGCAACATGAACGGCAAGCTTGCTGAGATGGGCATGGTCCTTCCCAATGAGTTTGTCATTCATTTGATTTTTAAGTCCCTGCCTCCTGAGTTTTCGGCTTTTGAGGTTAACTACAACACCATACCAGATAAGTGGGATGTGCACAAGCTGATTGCCATGTCAGTCCAGGAGGAGGAAAGGTTAAAGGCTCAGAATGGTGGTCTTCTTAACTATGTAAACCATGGTAAGAAGCCACAGAAGCGAAGCTTTCCACATAAGAACTTTCAAGCTAAGAATCAAGCGGAAAGTGGACCTTCCAATGCACCTCCTCAGGGACAGATGAAGTCAAATGGAAAAGCTCCCATGCAGATTGATCAGCCTCCTAAACCTCAGAAACCGCCTCGGCGGATGGAGTTTGCTCCAAACCGGTGTCACCGGTGCAAGAAGACGAGGGCATTGGAAGAAGCGAGTGTCCTAAGTGGTTGCACTTCATGTGGTCAAAGGGTGAGGACATTATTACATTTGTAGATGAATCCCCGTACTTAAGTTATAGTAAATCTACTTGGTGGATTGATTCGGGTGCAACTATTCATGTTGCTAATTCTATGCGGGGTATGACTACAACCGAATCCTAACAAGAGGAGCAAGAACAATTAAGGTTGCGAACGGCGTCGAGGCCGAAGTTGAAGCCATTGGTGATCTCCCCATCAAGTTGAAGGACGGCTTCACGCTTCGCTTCATGACGTTCTTTATGTTCCATCGTTGAGTCGCAACTTAATTTCGGTTTCATGTTTAGCGGACAATGGGTTTGAGTGTCGGTTTAGTGCAAAACATTGTTCTATTAAGTTAAATAATGTGATTGTGGGTCTTGCCATCCGACAAGACAAACTTTACATGTTGGCTATTCATGATGATTGCTCGAATGTGTTGATTACGTGTGTGAAAATGCGAATGTTGAATCATCTACGAATGTAAGCAAGAAGCGGAAGCGAATTGATACCGTATCATCGAAATTATGGCACTCGTCGCTTAGGCCATATTTCGAGGGGAAGGATGGAACGCTTAGTTAAGGAATCAATTCTTCCGCCGTTAGAATTTAATGATTTAGAACAATGCATAGATTGCATTAAAGGCAAGTTCATTAAACAAATTAAGAAAGGCGCAAAGCGAAGCACAGGAGTGTTGGAGATAATCCACACAGACATTTGTGGTCCATTCCCCGTGGCGTCGTGGGATGGTTTTGATTCGTTCATTACATTCACGGATGATTATTCTCGATATGGGTACATCTATCCAATTAAGGAGAAGTCAGAAGCGCTTGAGAAATTTAAGATATTTAAGGCTGAAGTTGAAAATCAGCACAACTTAAAGATTAAGGTGGTGAGGTCCGACCGAGGTGGGGAGTACTACGGTCGACACACCCCGTATGGCCAAGTTCCTGGACCTTTTGCAAGGTTTCTACAGGAAAATGGCATAGTTGCCCAGTATAGTACACCGGGTGAACCTCAACAGAATGGAGTAGCTGAAAGAAGGAACCGTACCTTGATGGATATGGTTAGAAGTATGTTAAGCTACTCGACATTACCGATTAGTTTGTGGATGGAGGCATTAAAAACCGCCACTCACATTCTAAATAAAGTACCTAGTAAGTCAGTACCTACTACACCATATGAGTTATGGACGGGTAGGGAACCCTCCTTGAATTACATGCGTGTGTGGGGATGTCTGCGAGGCTAAAGTTTTCAACCCAAATATTGGGAAGTTAGACCCCAAGACGGTAAGTTGCCATTTCATTGGCTACACGGAAAAATCTAAAGGATATCGTTTCTCTTTGTCCTACCGGACATACAAGATTCGTGGAAACGAGACACGCCGTTTTTCTAGAGGATGAAATGATCGAGGGAGCAAGGCGGTTCGAAAGGTTGATCTTGAAGAAAAGCGGGTGTGCGCACCCACTCCGATGGTTGAAGAACCGTATTTTGAGCCGCCCGTTGTTCCGATAGCCACGGTGCAACCCACCGTGGTACCGGAACCTCGTTGTTAGTACGCCCGTGCCATCGGTGGAAGAAAATGAGGAAAGCTGTTCCACGAATCCTACAAGTACAACCGATGCACCGGAAGAAACACAACGACCCCAAGTGCGGGAAGAGCCGGTTGCGAGGCTCCGAGAAGGTCATCAAGAGTCGAAAAGTCGGCTATCCCCGACGATTATGAAGTTTATGAATGTGAAGAAATTCACATAGAAGGTGATCCTACTTCTTATGAAGAAGCTATGAGTCGTCTCGATGCATCGAAGTGGCAAGAAGCCATGGAAGATGAAATGAAGTCAATGAGTACCAACGAGTTTGGGACTTAGAGGAAGTTCCTAAAGGAGCCAAAACGGTAAGAGGGCCGCAAATGGGTCTACAAGATTAAATATGACTCCAAAGGGAATGTAGAAAAGTATAAAGGACGGCTTGTGGCTAAGGGATACACGCAAAGAGAAGGGATAGATTACAATGAGACGTTCTCTCCAGTCTCATGTAAGGATTCTTTTAGGATCATAATGGCTTTGGTGGCGCACTATGATTTGGAATTACACCAGATGGATGTTAAGACGGCATTTCTGAATGGAGATTTATATGAAGATGTATACATGACTCAACCCAAAGGTTTTGTTGTGAAAGGGAAGGAACATTTAGGGTGTCGTTTAAGAAAATCCATTTATGGTTTAAAGCAAGCCTCTAGACAGTGGAATCTAAAGTTTGATGAGACCATCACAAAATTTGGTTTTAAGGCAAATGTTGAGGACAAGCTGCGTTTATGCAAAGTTTAAGAATGGGAAATTCATTTTCCTAATACCGTATGTGGATGACATTCTACTAGCTAGTAGTGATGTTAGACTACTACGGAAACGAAAAAAGTTCTTGTCTTCAAAATTTGATATGAAAGATCTTGGTGAAGCCTCATATGTTTTAGGCATTGAGATTCATCGAGATAGGAAGAAGGGGGTCTTAGGATTATCGCAAAAGGCATATCTTGAAAAGGTACTAAAGAAATATAATATGCATGCGAGTAGAGCCACACCCGCTCCTATAGTAAAGGGCGATAAGTTTGGACTTCACCAATGTCCAAGGAACCAATATGAGATCGATCAAATGAAAGTGGTTCCATATGCTTCAGCGATTGGTAGCTTACGGTATGCACAAGTGTGCACTCGCCCCGATTTAGCATTTGTTACGGGGAGTGCTTGGTAGATATCAAAGTAATCCGGGAAAGGATCAACGGATGATGGTAAAGAAGGCTTTTCGATATCTACAAGGCACGAAAGATTTAATGCTAACATATAGAAGGTCGATTCCCTAGAGATAAAAGGGTACTCGGATGCGATTATGCGGGAGATAGGGATGATAGAAAATCCACGTCGGGATATATATTCACTCTCGCGGGGGAGCTATTTCGTGGAGAAGCTCAAAACAAGAACTAGTTGCAACATCTACGATGTATGCGAGTTCATTACTTGTTATGAGGCAACGGGACGGGTGATGTGGCTAAAGAAGTTTATACCGACTTAAGAGTAGTGGATTGTATTCACAAACCACTACGGTTATACTTGCGATAATAAACCGGCGGTATTCTATGCTCACAACAACAAGTTAAGTAATGCTACCAAACCGATAGAAATAAAATTCTATGCGGTGAAAGACGGAGTCCGGGATAAAACTATAAGTCCGGAGCATTTAGGCACTAAAGACATGTTAGCGGATCCGCTCACAAAAGGCTTACCACCCAATGTGTTCGGAGAACACTTAGCCGTATGGGTTTAAGGGAAAGCCTATGATTCCCGACCGGGCCCATGTTAAGATCCTATCAAAATGGATAAGTGTATTGTGGGCGGTTAATCTGGTTGTGATTACAATTTAGATGACCCATGCTCAATATGTTTATTTGTGATGAGATGGATGTCAGGTAAAGGACTAGAGATTAAGTGATTGTTGTAGAAGAGATCGAGAGGGAGAATGTTAGTTCGATCTCTTCACCGTTACGGCCCAAAGGCCGTAACGGGTTGGATCCCGCGCCCTGGTCGGGGGCGCCCAACCAAACCATGGTTGGTGGGCCCCCGTCGCACAGTGCTATAAAGAGGGGGTGGGGGCCACGGCTCGCAGTACGAGGTTCACCGCGCCGCCGCCACACCCCACCCCACAAACCCTAACGACCGAGGGAGCACCGGAGCGGCGGGAAGCTCCGCCACCGCCGCCACCGCGTCCCTCCTCCTCGGATCCCGGCGCACCGGTGCCACCGCCCGACGCTCGGCCAGGAGAGTTCCGGATCCCGTCGTCCCCGAGCCCGTACTGCTGCCTCTACGTCAAGCCGGCGCCGCCCCTGCGACCCCGACCCCAGAGATGGCCTCCGACTCCGCGCTCCCCTCGAACCCAGATGGTCTGCGACCCTCGTTCTCCCTCTGTCTCCTTTTAGTAGTTGTTTTAGGTGTAGTAGATCTAGATCTAGGTGGTCAAGTTCCTTATCTGTAATCATTAAGTGTCTACCCGGAATGATTAGCTACTGGTGGTTTGTGTTCGGTTAAGTGCTTAAGATCTAACAAATATATCAATAAGATATATAGTATTTTTATTAGTTTACTGAAAATGAAATGCTGTTATTTTCCTTTTTAGCAGGGCAACTTATATTAATCACACATATGTTGGTGTAGATGCACAGGAATTTAGTTTTGGTTATTTTGTTAAAGTGGGTGCATACTAACTGGACACACTTCTTTGAACAAGGAATTTTTTTAGCAAAGGGACTCTGAAATAAATTTCATTGTGTTATTTTTCCCTGATCTGCAGGCCACTTCATGATTTTACTCCCTCAGTGTGGTTGAATAGTTTGGCGCAATGGATGATGCTTGGCGTTGTGTACATTATGGCCACTGATAAGTAGCTGCAACAGCCAAGTGGATTGTGCAGTGCTCAAGCTGCTGCAACTCCAGGTGGTTCAATGAATAGTATTAGGGGGGCCATGCTTATTTTCTTCTGCTTTTTAGAACATATATATATATATATATATATATATATATATATATATACACGTGCTAATCTACACCCTGGGTGTAGAGTAAAATTCTACACCCAGCAGTAATTACTGGACAAACTGATTAACAATTATTGAACTAAGTCCTGGGATTACTGAACCATGCTCACCGGTCAGTAATCTCGCGATTTGGTTCAGTAATTTTTTACGCAGTTTGGTCAGTAATTACTGTTGGGTGCAGAATAGGATTCTACACCTAGGGTGTAGATTAGCGCTACCGTATATATATATATATATATATATATATATATATATATATATATATATATATATATATATATATATAAAGTAAGTAAGTTGAAAATTCTCTCCCAGCTCCCTTTTGGTACAAGGACATGTTGCTCACCTGGATGTTAACTTTGCCTACCCATGTCATGCCAGTTTCGATTGCCGCCAACATTTATGCAGTTATAATTTACTAAGTTTATTTTCATCGTGAAGTGTTCGTGTGATGGGCATAATTTACTAAGTTTATTTTCATCGTGAAGTGTTCGTGTAATGGGCAGATAAATCCATATAGCAAATTGTCAAGGACTTGGAACTATCATGTTCTCATTTATTTTTTACGGTAGTGCTGTCAGTCTGAGAATTTCAATCTTATTCCCGTTGATTGGAACCCAGCAGAACAGGTGGACGATGGACGCTGTGTGAGGCTGTGTTGCAGGATTGTGTGTTAAATTCACGCGTGTAGGGCCGATCAGATCAGGGCTAACTGCGACTCTGCGATTGAAGTGTCGTCTGTCGGTCATTGTTGGCGAGTGAAGGACCAATAGTGATAGGTTTTAGAAAAACCGGTCGGTCAGTTTTTTAGAAAGAAGGGGATAAGACCCAGCTTTATATTGACAAAGCTAGAGTATTTTGTACTGAGGATACCAGTTTACAAGCCAGCACAATAAGAGCAACTCCAACAGTTTGGCATATCAACTTGACATCCATCAAAATTTGGCAAAATAATAAAAAATAGTCTCCAACAGATTGGCAAACCAACTTGGCATCTTTGGCAAGTTGGCATCCCTCCCCCTCCCAGGCGCATATATGCGCGCAGAGGTTCGCTGCGGATCGCGTTGCCATCGCGATTTTTGGCGCCGCCGCCTCTCCTACCGCGCGTGAAACCTTTCCTCCCGTACACGCGCTTTTTTCTCGCATGCGCCGTACGCGCCCTTTTCCCTCGCATTCGCCCTTCTTCCGTGCATTTGTTTTCCTGCCGCCGTGAGCCAGGCACTCGTGTTTCTCTTTCTGCCGCCGCAAGCCACAAGGAGGTGATCACCACAAGGAGTTGCAGATCGCCTGTAGGGTCTCAGGTATGTTCTCCCCTCTGTATTCACGCTCAATTCATCCCGTATCGCTAGAACTCCTGATCAGGGTGGCCAGTAGGGCAAATCAACGTTGACACTGCTAGGGTTTAGGCTGCTAGCGCAAGGTAACGTCGCCGCTGCTAGGGCAAGGCAAGGCAAGGTCCTGGTTCTCGCATGATTGTTCAATGGCAGCGGCAGCTAGCTAGAGTTGTAGATGTATTTTTTATGGTTATTGGCAACCGTACGTGAGACAGATAGGATTTCCTTTGCAGTACTGCGTTGATTTGCAAGCAAAATAAAGGCTGATTGTATTTTTTTTGTTGGTCAATCAGTGGCGGAGCTACCCTGTAAAGATCCAGCCGTCGTTCTACAATAGCACCGGCCGCCGGTCAGCCGCCAAGCGCTGAGGCGCGGAAGGGAGGAGTCCCCTGCCTGGCCGCCTGATCATACTAACCTGCAGAACGATGTTGTGATGGCCCGAGGAGGATGGCCAGCGGATCAGGGTGCCTGCTCCTTCATGCCACGAAGGGTGCGTGATGGCCGGCGGACGGTACGTGATGGCCGGCGCAGGGGTGATGGCCGGCGGAGGTGCCTGCTCCTTCTCCCACAGAGGGCACGTGATGGCCGGCGGGAACAGGATAGCCTGGCGCCCCTGTACGAGATCGTGGTGGCAGCCTATGGCACGAACGCGCGACACCAGATCGTGGAGGGCAAGATTCCACAAAAGAGAAACAAAAGCCCCTGAAGCCAAAACTTGCAACCTCCGCTCTCTCTAGCCCTCTCTACTGAAACACAAAGGTAAAGCAACTTCAAAAGTTACAAGTTTAGACCGAAACGACCAAACGCACATCCACCCAAAAGACAGAGCACCAACGCTACCCATCAGCCTCCACATCAGAGTTTAACAAAGAGAGTTGACGTCTGAGCTTATGTATCACCGAACCGATCCAAAGTTGCGCCTGCTCCTTGCTCAGAATTCTCCACCTCAGCATGAAAGAAATAGTACGAAGAATACATACATCAGGTGAGGGAGCTACAAAGTTGTTAAAAATCAAATCATTCCTCACAAGCCATAGCGACCACGCTAGGCATCAAAAATAAAGGCAAAGTTCGCATTCTCCCTCTTATTTCCTTCTACCAGTTTGCAGCTCAATTCCTCCAAGTTGTTAGGTGTGGTTGCCCAATCAAAAACATCTCTGAAAAGACTCCAGCCAAATTTGGCCAGAACACAACCTACAAAAATATGTTCTGCACTCTCTACCTGACCACACATCTTACGTTCTATAGGGCCTTCCCAGTTCCTCCTCTTCAATTGT